>CM047427.1:5706233-7071458 GCA_026168455.1 Theocolax elegans
GTTACTCAATCTCTCACCTTTCCTCATTCGTTAAAGGATACGTATATAATTTTCAATCAAATACTTTTCTTATACAAATAAATTTAGAACGACACAATTTTTAATAAATACAACAAATTATTAATTAGTCGACATAAAATAAATAAAACCAGGTGAAAGACAGTAGCCTATCAAATAAATCGTAAAAAAAAGGTGGGATGGACATAATTTATTTTCCTTCACGTCGAATTCGAACGACGAGAGATCGAAAAGCTCGGAGACGTATATAATAACCGATACAAATATAAGAAAAATGATAAAAAAAAACCGAGTCTCATAAAAGTGCATAAAGATTCAACGTTACGGAGTAAATAATAAAGCCGCTTTGGAAAAGTGCCGGGGCGTACAAACTCGTTGACAAGGACAAAGACCGCGAGAGATATAGAGAACACGAGTGAATTCCCTTAAAAGCATTTTCCGCCCAAAGAGAGAGGGAGAGAGAGAGAGAGAGGGAGAGGTAGATGATCCGATAGTGTCAGCGACAGAGGAGGGAAATTTCGCGCACACAAGCGAGCGGGAAGAACGCGCATCCCTATGCACAATAGATATACGTAGCGAGAGACCGAGAGAGCGAGAGAGGACAATAGAACCAGCCAGTGAGTAGAGCCAACAGTCAAATCGGAGCGCTATCAGTCCTACCCCATTATATCCTTTGATCCGCTAGTTCCTCTCCCTCTCTCTTCCTCGCTCAGTGGCAAACACACGGGATCCTGATTGCCCTCCCCCGCGTGTTTAAACAGACTCGAATTCCCTCTCCCTCCCTCTCTCTCTCTCTACTCGACGCTGCGGTGTTTAAACCTATTCCTCCCTTTATCGTTTCACGTCCTTGTTTCTCGCAACCGACACTTTTCGCTCGATTCGAAGAGAGAATCCGAGGGGAAAAAGAGAAGCTCGTTCTTATATAGAAACTTTTAGGGTAAACGAATCGTTCAACATTTTTATCTCTTAACGTATAATTTTCCTTGAATTATATAACCCTCTCTCCGTATCCTCGATCTCTTATTTCTTTTTCACGAACGTCAATCGAATTACGTTTCGTCCTAATATACGTCAAACGCATAGCTATATATACAATGTTTGACATCACAATTTTAGGTATATATAGAAATTCCTGTTTCTATGAAAACTGACATTTTATACATATGCATATGTGTGTATACGATGGTTTGAGCTTGATCATATCATGCGCAAAACGAAAACTAGAAAACGCTTTTATCTTACGACGGCACGCGCAGCGTTCGTATAATTTTGTAATGGACATTGCGTTGTACACTTTTCTTTTCTTCGCGCTTGCGGACACGTGGTCGGAAGTGACGCTTCGTTCGTTATCGTGACTTCACCCACGTGCGACTCTCCCTGTTAAATCACACATGCGTGAAGATACTCTGCCTCCTCTTATCGAACAATATATTATTTACAATGTTATTAGTTTCTGCTGATTTTGTTTTAAATCCGCTGACTGCAGTTTTTCACAATTACGAATTATCCTTATACAGCGACATATTTTGTGTAACTTTACGAGAAAAAAGTTGTGTAAAAAGGTATATTTGAATGGTTAATATAGTGGAGTACGAAAATTAGAAATAATTCATTAAATGAATAAACTTTCTTTTAAAAGAAAAGCTTTTAGTTCGGAGCACTTGTTGAAATACATTCGCCAGTGGTGGTTGTATCAATCGGCCGGGGCCGGGAATCGAACCTGGGACCTCCAGATTACGAGCCCGACGCCCTACCGACCGAGCCATCGCAGGCCTCGGGAGACAAATTTGATTGTTTTCGAAACGTTGTGCAATTAGTTATACTTATATGACTCGCTAAATCAATCGAAACATTTTTTCAGAAATTAATTAAACTTGAATATGTTAAATATCGACATTTACATTAACTAGAAATTCTAAAACGTTAACACAGATTCGCTGTGAAAGGAAGCAGCTTTGAAAATGTATACAAGAGGACATTTGCAACGAGAGGTGCTCTTGATTGACCGATCAAATACATGTATTTGGTATATGATTCAATAAATATATAATAATTGTCAAAAATAGTATTACATACCATGGCCAGTAAAATAAGAAATGTCTTAGATCACATGTAATTGTCGGCCGAGGCGAAGCCGAGGGGACGATCATGTGATTTAGACCGATAACTATATATATATATATATATATATATATATATATATCTATATATTACACACATATCATATATACATATCACCGAACGTTCAATTAATTATTATTTCAAATGATTAACGTTGATGAAATTTTTTATTTGGAAGATATTGTGGATTTTCAAAATTTATTAGATTCCAAGGTCTAATCGATTGTAAATGCAATGTGTTCAATTTACATGATATCGTCCTTAAACGTATATCCAAAATACATGCTAATTATAATGAAATGGAGAATTTATTGATCACCACATTGATCATTTTTTTTAAATAATTAACGAACTTTTGGTGATTTTGTTTTTTCAGAATATAGCTTTGTCAGTTATTGAATTTTTGTAAATTTTATTAAGATCACTATGATTCTTTTTTAACTTAACATGACTTATTGGTGAGTTTTCGGTTATTTTTTAATATCTATATCTTATTTTTCTTTATTTTGACAACGTTTATATTTTAATAATTTTATATGCATTTATAGCCTTGAAAAGGGATGTAATAAATAAAACATCCGAAACGTCGGCAAAAAGATTGTTTTGTCACAGTATAATTTGTTCGTGGTGATCAATAAATTCTCCATCTCATTATAATAACTAGACGAACAATAAATTCATTTACACTAATTAAATTACATGCTAATTAGTTGGGATATTCGTTTATAACTTATGACATACTCAGTGAATGTTATATGTATAGGTATATATAAAATAAAATAATGGAAGAAAAAACTTGAATAATATTAATTTTATCATTTGCTACAGTATAAAATCCAGTAAAGAAACACCGGAGCCAAGCGCATTTAAAATACATTCGGACTGTCATAACATTCAATATATATTTAAAACACCTTCGTTTATACAGTAAAAATATGGTTCATCCGTTTATTGTAACGATTTTTCTGTAAATACACATGATACACTGTATTTCATTGTATTATAGACCAAAATACTGATAAATAATAAAATATTCATATATAATTATGTCGATCAGAATCAGAACACATAATTATCAAAGGAAACTTAAATATTTTAAACTTGAATATATTTTTATTTAAGTTAGTTAAATAAATATTATTTATTACTCACCTATATTAATCGACTTGATTACTGTCATATTAGTACCATAGTACCACACTTTTACATTTGTTCATTTATTTATTTATCTAATACATCATGTATTAACTCTTCAGAATCGTATATTCAATGTATTCTAATGAAACGTTATCCATTATTATTATTATTATTATTATTATCTATATAACGGCCAAACGTTTAAGTTAGAATTAAACAAGATATAAAGCTAATATAGATATATATTTAAAAGATGAATCCTATAAATTCTAAGAATTAGAGAATTAAAATTTATACAGTTGCGTTAAATAGTAAGTTATACCAATATATTTAAGTGCGATCATGAAATTTATTAAACTCATAAGGGGAGTACATGACCTCCGGGAAACGGATCTTATCCTAACTTTGGTATGTCTTTTATAATGCAGAAATATGAAGAAAGCCAAGTTATTACTTGCCAATGGCCACATTGACGAAAGTTATTCGACGTCAAGTAATAATATCAGTAAAAATTACTTCCAATTTGATCGCTTACAACTCGGAAACAAATAAAGATGAACAATCGAACCAAAAACCAGAAGAAAGTTGAGTTCAAGTAGATATAATTTAAAAGAAAAGA
Source organism: Theocolax elegans (assembly GCA_026168455.1). Taxonomy (NCBI): domain Eukaryota; kingdom Metazoa; phylum Arthropoda; class Insecta; order Hymenoptera; family Cerocephalidae; genus Theocolax; species Theocolax elegans. Next base: position 5,710,129 of record CM047427.1, read on the forward strand.
AGCTTAAATTGCTTAATTTAAAGTAAAGTTATTAATAAAATAAGAAATTGAAGAATTTTGGGCTAAAAGAAACAACAAACTTTTGATATTAAATTTTTGTTAAAATATCTTCAATTTCTTATTTGAATATCATAACTTTACTCCAAATAAAGCAATTTTAGCTTCTTTTTTTTAAATTATATCTCCTTGAACTAGGATAAGATCCGTTTCCCGGAGGCCATCTACTTCCCTTGTCAGTACTATAGCTATGATATTCTTCGTGTTACATTCTATTTATTTATTTATTTAAATCATTGAAAATATGAAAAAGAGGACAAAATTTCCGTGGAGATAAATTTTGATATCTCGTAAAAATGACATATCCAAATTTATGCTACTGGAATATATTTAAGCACCTGAAGAAGGAGACAAATTTGATTGTTTTCGAAACGTTGTGCAATTAGTAATACTTATATTGACTCGTTAAATCAATCGAAACATTTTTTCAGAAATTAATTAAACTTGAATATGTTGAAATATCGATATTTTACATTAACTAGAAATTCTAAAACGTTAACACAGATTCACTGTGGAAGGGAGCAGCTTTGAAAATGTATACAAGAAGACATTCGCAACGAGAGGTGCTCTTGATTGATGAATCAAATACATGTATTTGGTATATGATTCAATAAATGAATATGAATCAATATGAATAATTGTCAAAAAAATCATTTATTTGTCAATTTAAAATCCTACGAAATATACAGCAGTGTACAGATTCGTTTCTCTGTCTGTTTGTACAACACAAGATGATGCAGTAGTTTGCTAACTTTTATATTACACAGTATTTCGATATATTATCAGATCACACGCACACGCACACGCACACATAAAAATAACGTTACACTGACCTTATTTTCAGATGAAATCATGAAAAACCTAACAATAAGAACCATCTCTTAATATATAGGTGTTTAACTTTGGTTATTGTATAAAACATCCTCGTTATCATACCATTATTAAAATTTCTCAAATCTACAAATTCTGAATAAATTGTAGACCAACGACAATTAATATGTCGCGATGTAAAAAAAACATATATATGAAATTAAAAAAAGGATAACGTAAATGTCAGTTTTACTTATACCCTCCAACTAAATTTAAGGATGTAAAATTATTCAATTAATTGAATTTTTACCAAGGAATTACATTACTACAAAATGATGAAAAATACGAGTTGAGATGGGGTTATCAACGATTAACGTTATTGTTCCGTCTTATTTTCTCTTAAAATTCATTCTCAACATTTAATTATTATGTAGAATACGCTAACGATCGAAGTTGAAACACGTTATTGAAAGTTTAGTAAAATTTACAGGAATTTTTAAAAAAATTTACTGAAACTTTCCTCGTGTATAAATTATGAAAACACGCGCAAACTAATAGGATAATCTTCTAATCGAAGGAGATATAAATCCAAATTTACACATATACATCAAAAGTGTTCTCATTAAAGTACACGTATATAAAATGTAAAGAAATATATTCCGCGCCATCATGTACACAAACGAAAAAGATCGATAATCGGAAGCGCAGCAATAACGATGACAACGATAATTTCGGAATATATCGCATATGTGTGAGATATATAGATATACTCGTATCTCTCTCTCTCTCTCTATATATATATGTAGGTATAGATAGGCGTGGATTCGTAAACACGAGGATTCCCGTGAGTATCATTTACGATGTCTATTAGGGTTGCAAAGCTTTCTATCCCTTCCTCTTTATTTTTCCCCCTCGAGGTTGAAGCTAATTGCGATTTCCGTCTCGACGAATGCACCGATCTCTAAGCAAGCGTGCCCAAGTCCTTCAGTAAACAATACGATAGAAAGACCGAGAGAGGATCAAACGACAAACTTATCCCCTTCCTTTCTTTCTTTTCTTTATTTCGCTTTCTTTCTTTTTTTTTTATTATTTGCTTCGGTCATTTGAATCTAAGCTACAATAGACTGATTAGGATTTTTAGTCGGACGTATTTCCTTTTATATATAGGTATATATCGTATTAGGCTCGTATGTTCTGATTGCTCGCTAAATTACTTGATTACGGCCATTGACTTTGTATTACGTATTTGATGATCGTGTAGTCTAGATGTATAGCTGGTTATATCTATAATGGACTAATTGTTTATTAATTTTAATTTTTTAATCGTTATGAACTCGTAAGAACCTTTTTTTAAAATCATTTTTTTAATCGCACTTAATATATACATCCTAGCGTTACGTTGCGGCGAGGAGGAATGAAACTATATAAGAACTTAAATACGGTTGAATTAAAAGTTGTGTTTTATATAATTAATATTTGGTAAAAATTCATTTACATATTCTTAGATGTTAGAAAGTTTATAGTTAATAAATAAAGTGGCCTTGATCATCGAAATGTTACGAAAAAGAAAACAATAAAATAGTTGTTTTAATTCTTGATTTTATTGCTATATTGTTCGTACATGTATATAATTACCGAGTAAGAAAATCATCACAGGAATAAAATGCGTTATTGAAATGTTACCGACCGAGTTAATGATGGAGATGAAGAATCTATTTTAATTAAATAAATATCTTCTAAATTTCTAATGATAATACATTTTTTTTTATTATTTTAACGTCGCTCTTTTTATGCTCCCAAACCGGTGCTAATCAGCGATAATAAATAAATGATAATGATAATACATTAATAAATGTTTTTTCCAATTGAAATTTCGAAATGTTTTTTAAGATTTCTTTTCTATTATTGTAGAACGTATTAGAAAGCTTCACGAAAATAAACGTCGGATTGATTGATATAAAAAATGCGAAAATTAATGTACTAATCTTATTTGTAATAATCTTACACATATTGATATAGAAAATGAATTCTCCAATTTCTAAATAATATATATGCAGTATTTCGGTTTAAAAAATTAAATATACAATGATAAACAATATTTAAACGAAGAGTAATGATGTCTCGGTTTTCCAGTATTTGTTCGAGAATAATTATATTTTCATCGATTAATCTTTCAATTTACTCGGTCGATAATAATCGAGGGTCATACGTCCCCTTAACAGCATTTTACTTTATAGAAACATCGGATGAACGTACAGGGGAGTAATAAATGTACTCTTTAACTTCGATTAGAAATACAACTTTAAATAGTGAATTTTATTTTGTACTTATTAGAAAATATGTCCAACGAAATATTTCCTTCAAAAATGTTGTGTAATTACACGAATTTATCTTACGTTCGTAATTAACGTGTTATTTACTTTTAAAAAAAAAGCCCAATGACGCAACGTGTTCCTGTTTCGTCAAGATTTACAATATATATATCTGACGATTACGAAACGTCAATTTTTTCGCAATTGTTAGGATAATCTATAGATCCATATTATAATACACTGAGAATAATGGTTCAATAAAAATAACTATATTTCTATAGTAAAATTGTGATACATTTCAATTATCACAATTTTGACATCAAACGTACATAGTAACTTTTTCTTTATCAATTATATACTCAAAGTGACTATAAAACAAAAAAGTGAAAATATATCTTATAATTAAACACAATATATTTCAATTAAATCATTCTTCTGAATGTATATATTTACATTGCACACATCCCCAAAAATTCACCAACGTTCCCTCAAACAAAAAAAAATAAAAAGAAAAAACCAATTCCACCTCGCTGCCAAAGTCGGTATACATAAAGATATTCTCGTTCGTTTCTTTTTTTCGTCTCGTTAAAAAAGTATCCAGGGACGTTAATTTCGCGAGGACGCGCGCGTGCCACGAGTTCACCTCGACAATTACGAGAAAAGGCGCGAGCGAGCAAGAGTTCGATACGAGTGTAACGGGCCGTTGTGTCTTGGATATGCGGGCATAGTTGGGTTAGCGATGAGCCACAACGAGGAGGGGAAAACCTAAGACCGGAACGAGCGAGAGACTCGATATAGATACGTTTTATATATATATATGTACTCGAATCCTCTGCAGGGAAGGAATTTCTCGTAATGTCGAGTCGGATCGCTCGAAATATTGACTCCACACACACACACACATATATATCGCTTCATATTTTCTGTATGGGAGATTTCGGGTTTGATCACTGTTTTTACATCAAGATTAACGATATAAGTCGTTAATTAGAATTTATAGATTTTTTTTCGGAAGTTATGTGCAGTTGAAAGGATGATACGTGTCAGAATTCAAAAGATTGTTCAGTGCAAATTGGTAAAATATGTATTTATATGCAACGTTTCTTTGCGCTGTGCTATATATAATTTAGCTCTTTGATGTACAGATTAATGTCAAAAAAATAGAAAAACCACGTAATTTGAAGAATTATTTGTATATACGCATTATCTTTTATAAAGTACATATAATTTCAAGGCTCACGACCATTAAAATTTATCTTACGCTTAATAAAACGCAGAGAAAAAGGTCAATATATAATGTGTATTATCAGTTATTTTCCTGTTCTAGAAAAATAAACATTATAATGAAGAACGCATATAGTTAACAATATATATGTATACGTCGACTTTGAAAATTAAGAAAACATAGTATCCTGTAAATTATAAATTTTAACGTAGGAATAATGCATAATTTTAGAATTATAAATTTTTTAATGGGTAAAAATATGTATAGTAAAAACATAACGGGTTATACTCAGCGTTTGACCTAAAATTAAATCATTGTCCTCTTCGAACTGATCGTTTAAAATTCTGTTAAAGTAACGCACGCCAAGTTTGCGTCCCCTATGTATTCAAATTATAATACAGAGCGAACGACGTTGTTGCTTACTTTTTCGAGCGTTCCGAATAAACGTGTACGCTTTAATGCAAATTGATGTATTCGCTTCGTGTATTTGTCTCTGCATTGAAATGTTTTTTCATTTGAGTTACATCATATAGGTAGAAAATTTCGTTTTTCAAATTAAATTTATTGTAAAAGCGAGGAAAATATAATTGTTATAAATATATATGTATATTGTTATCATATGCGTGCGTATCACAATGCATAGTATTATACTATATGCAATTGTGAATCATTACATATATATATCTAAAATACATTCTAACTGTATTCCGCGCAACACAGTTATACATTGTAAAAGCGTAAATATATATAGTTTTTAAATTTATACGTACACGGAAAAAAAAATGTTTGATTGAAAATTATGATGCTTTTTATAGCAAAGATCAGAATAAGAAAAGGACTACATACTATACGTATGGTATAAGTGTATATAAATATATTATACTAAATATATAACTTCTATTAAATTTTACTACAACAATTTTTCTTAACAATTTTTATCTGTATATGTGGATCCAATTGACAAAATGATTTTATTTTACGTTAGTATTGAAATAATTTATCTTTTGATACTCGAAATTTCTTATGTATAACGTTTGTAATTTTTTAAACTGGCAAAATAAATAAATAAATATAAACTTGCACTTTTTTTTCTTTTTAATAATGTATCCATATAAATTAAAATGCAAGCGCAATATGCTAGAGTGTAGGAACCCGAAAGAAAATTAACCAGTAATTATATATATGTAGGTATAAGGGAGATGCTTATTAAATAATCATGATCGATCATTTAATGAAATGACCAACGTAAAGAAATTTTGCTACGTATATTTATTATATATAGATAAATTGTCCATGAAGTTTAGTTTGATTAAACTTTCTATATGACATTACATCCAACGCTAGACTTATCCAAAATTTACCATCAATGTTTCTATTAAGATTAGGATTAAGTTTTTTGTATACGTATACAGGAAAAGTAAATTATTAAAAAAAAAAGATAAATATTTACTTAAAGAGTTCGAACTTCCAACCTATAGCTTCATTTACAAATAGTAATCAAGAATATCCATATATAACTATAGTTTTTATGCTCGGAAACAAGTCGTTCGGCTGACATTTGTGCACAATAAATCAAAATAAAAAGAAGAAACGATTAAGAACTGCAAGGAAAAACTACACGACACTGTACACACAAATTTTTATTGGCAATCTATTTACAATCTATTATTTCGTTTCGATTTCGATCTATATAATATTTTATAAACAAGTTATTTATCAAACATTTTTTTGCCAAGAAACTGGCGAATAATCTCACAATATTCAATATTTCTATCAGGTTATAACTGGTGTTATCAAATTGTAAAATTGATTATTTTTTCTTTATATAATAAACGTCGTATACGGCGTTTTAATTTCTATTAAGATACAAGTTTTTGAGACAAAAAATATATAAGCATTTTAGCATACATAAATATAGTATATAACATAAACGAAATGTTTTGTGATTATTTTTAGTAATATTTTATCGTATATACATGTATATATATATACAATGGATTCAATATTTTACGTTTTCAATGAAAAAATGCATGTATATGTAGTTAAGGTTTTGTTTCTATATAAGATCCTATTTTTTTGTATATACTGATTCTATACTAAAAAATTTCCAAATTACAGCAATATACGTCGAACTCTCTCATTCTCTTCCCCGTAACGATTGTCCAATCGAATCCTCAATATAAACCGAATAGAAAATACACGACATGCACCTTCGACAAGAAAAAAAGATTCAACAACTCTCTCCTCCTATCTTATTTATCCCAACCATATATAATTACTCGATCCATATATATATATATATTTAATACACCAAACGATAAAAAAGGCTACACTTTAAAAAAAATATAATAAAACGTAAGAAAAAAAATGAAAAAAAAGGACGTATATACGTGTGTATATAATAGAGAGCATCCCCACTTAAAAATCGAGAAGCGAGTCGGAGGGTAGGTAGCAACGTCAACCCCCAGCGGTAACCGATTGGTCGTCGTAGTTGCCCCTCCTCGTAGGGCGGAGTTCCGAGGAGCCTAGTCGCGTCGAGTATCACCGAGCCACCGGCATTCGACTCGAGGTCCTGGCAGTTGTACGCGCGACTCCGCGTCGCACGGATCGCGCGACTTGGAATTCATTTCCTTTATTATTTCACTTACAATCCCATACATACACACAAACACGAGTATTTCTGGTATTTGTCATTTGCACTGCAGAGAGTTCGCGAATTGTGAATAATATCGACGGGAACCTAGTCAGTGGTTTGTACGTCGGTGTATAGGTGGTGACGGATAGAGAGAAAGAGAGAGAGAGAAGAAGGGGAGTAAAAGTAGTGCTGGACCCGGCAGGGAGAGACGGAGAGTACCGAGTACGCCAACTCGATCGATTCCGTTCATCAAGGAGTTTCGACTATGGTTGTGCTGTAAGTATATATTACGTATCTTCTTCTTTTTTTTTATTTTTTAAATATATGTATGTGTATATAGTGTGAAAGAAAGGCAGGATGTGTAACAATGTATACCTATAATCTGTATTCAAACAGTGTACATTATAACCAAACTATGTAAACTGTAATTTATATTAGGTATTTTAGTGTCGCTAATACTCCTTGGGTGATGCGACTTTAAATAAACAAATAAAAAAAGGCAGGATCTTATTGAAAAATGTGTGATAGCGACGTTGAATATGAGTGTAACACTGTAAATATATATATAAATATACAAATTTAATCAATTTTAACTTATATACAGTTTACTTATTTTTCTCAATATGGATGGTAAATTTTAATTACCAGTGTTCTCCGTGTAGTCGCTTAGAAATTATACTAATCGGATCATTACACCTTGCTCGAAATTTAATTATTTGTTAACAGTCAAGATTTTCTTGTAGATTATAATTTGTCATCTTTTATACAATTCTCATTGTTCAAACAATTACTATAACAAAAGTTGTTTTTATTTATACACGAATAACATTGTAGAAAATGTAGCAGTGGTATTGGGCTCGGTGTAATCGTACGGCGTACTTGGCAATTATAAAAATTAATTAAAATATATGTAAATTTATCTATACTTACTATGTATATAATTAATTATCACGACAATTGTAGTAAATTTTATAATTTGTCAGAGATGCCTACCGATTACTAGGAACATTGTCGATATTACCGCAAATTATTTGTATAGTTTGTTATAATAGTATCTTAATCGTGTGTGATGGATGAATACAAAATATATATCATTTTTTTATTGAATATTAGATCAAATTTTGCCATTTCTTCGGTATTTTATGACATTTACCAATTTTTTGGTTTTCAAAATTACATTTATGATCAGATTTATATACCAGGCCGGTCACGACGATTATAATAGAAAAAATATACGTTAATATATGTAATTCGAGTTAGTCTGTTTAACGTTTACTGGAACGTAAGCATCCGAACACGTTGAAGTTTCCAAAACTTATGTAAATGTATTCGAATTTGAAATTACCGATACCGTATCGCGTGATTTATAAAAAAGTAAAAAAGAATTTTACTCGAGAAAATTATGACGACTCGCTCCTTCAGATTTAGAAAGTACACGTGTATATATATATATATATCGATTATAATAAAATTAATTACAAAAATGTTCCTGTTAACGCGTCCTGAACACAATATTAATAATATAAGACAATTACAAGATAATAATTGTATTATTGAAACATTAACATTCTTAATAATACTACAATTACAAATTATAAAATAAAACTCGTCGTATAATTCTAATTGAAAAAATAAAACGGACATATCACATTTAAAAAATGCAATACGCAAACTATACTGCAGTGTACGTAAAAAGGAAGAAAAAAAAAGGCTTGGCGAACGAATTTGTCAACCCCGAAATTCGCGCTCCAATTGCAAAGCAACCTCCCACCAGATCGTAGAGATGAGTTTGACCGCGCTTGCGAAAAAGGGCGTCTAATCAGTGGGCGTGCACCGTAGGAGCTTCCGATTGGCTACGAGCTACTCGTTCCCCATTGGCTCGAGATGCCGATTGGCGCGACGTTCTCCTAATCCGGTGATTCCTCGCCATCTTTGATCCTGCCGCTATTACGTGATTTAGGACGTAAGACTTGGAGTTTCGTTTAGTTTTTCTTTTCATATATATATACATGCACACGAAAATACAGGTCTTTATTATTGAGATTTTTTAAATGTGATGCTTATAAGGACATGTGATAATTTGATCGTTATATTATTAATCGCGGTTGGATATATGTTATCAATTTTTACTATTGCAGAATATAATTATTTATATGTACCTATGCGATTAATACATCTCCCTCTCTCTTTCTCCCTTGGATCAAATTTTTATAAAAAGAATAAATTTGTAAATAGTTGATACGTACACTTTAAATTTAAAAAACTAATGTATACATTTAAAATTCGTAAACAATAAAATTGTAATTTTACTATATTAAAAGCAACAATTAAAAAGTGAATATCAAAATTCGTTAAACTTACACATATTCATTCGACATAAACGAGTACGTATAATTTAAACATTATGCATTATCAAAGAAAAGAAAAAAAGAACAATCCTACTTATACATACTTTCAAATTAATTCTTGTTATAGAAACGTAGGTTGAAGATAAATTACAGGTATTAAATAGGTAATTTAATTTGTTCGAATCATTTAATAACTTTTTTTCTTTCTATCGTTGCCACTGTTAAATCAAACGACTTTTTTACTCATTTCGTTCCATTTGTCATTAGATTCGAAACAAGATTTTGTTTCGAGCGATCAAAAATATATGATACAAAGTTACAATAAAAATATATATTTTAATTAAGTTATATCATATATTACAAATGAATTGAGTAATAATTAATTAAATTCGGTATACGAACCTTAAAATGACTCGTTTGAAATTCGATAAAATTTATATATAAGACAATAAATATAAGCATTAACATTCGAGTAAACGATCCAATTAAAGAAAAATTTTGAAGTTTTTAATAACGCGATAGCATTTATGTATTTACAATGAAACACACACCCATATTTTCCGTAGATTGATTTCCATACCAAGTATACCTTTATCCCCGCGGACTTTCTCAACAATTTGTTCTTCATCAAGACGTAAGGCAAATGTACAATAAATAGGTACGTGTCTCGAGTGGATTCCTCGAGAGGGTATCAACGAAATTCTAATTCGCAAAGCCCTAAATAATTCTCGTATGTATATATATATATGTAATTCTCAGGCGATATATAACACGGAGGTAAATCTTATTGCGACAGAGCGTTGAATAATGTGTATCAACGAGTTGCCCGACAGCACCTCGCGAAAAAATAACGTATGGTTATAAGTAGAGTTGTTAAGGGATAGAAAGAGAGAGAGAGAGAGAGAGAGAGAGGTGGGGAGGTTTAAGCAGGCTCGAAGCTCGAAAACGATCTTCCTTATCGGATCGTCGGATCTCTATAGCAAGATCGAGGCGAAACTCTCGGTATGGGTGAGAGAAGCCGTCGCGTAAATATTGCCTTGTCTCTCTCTCTCTCTCTCTCTCTTTCTCTTTCTCTCATTCTCGTTCTATTCCTTATTTTTTAATAACCTTATCTTTTCCGTATCGATCTATTTTTGGTACATGTGTATATATTTTCGCTGACGGGAACAAATGTTTACGACAAATATGATGTTTCGTAATTGTTTATATAGCTATATAATTATAACAAAATTAGATAATTTTTAAGTAATCAATTTAATAACAATCTTTGGTAATTATAATTATAAATTTATTATTAAATAAAACAATATATAATGTTTGATTAGTAATGATTTCACTACCTTCTTTTCATTAATTATAACATTGTAAATTTTTAACCCATTTTAAAATAAATCATATTAGATATTAAAATTATGTAATATTTTATATACAATTCAGATAAAAATTAGTTTACAATCAATTATTAAAATTTCAGATAATTTTTAGCATCTTAATCAAAAAGTTTAGTTAATTTACTTACAGGATCACATATATATTCAAACAAAGGACAAATATTTAACGTATATTTTTCATGTATATATAACTTAAATATTTTTCTCATAAGAAAATTTATATTTGATAATTATTGATGTGGATTTACTTCTCACAAACATTTCAATCCTTATGACCAAACAAAAAATTACATATACATTTTTCAAGTATTTTCCATACGTAAAAGGATATAAAAACGGAGGTATGTACGAATACAGTTGCATAACCTATAAAATATCTCTCTTTTCAACCTCAAATCATTATCATATACTTATCTACAAATGGTATATACAATCAAACCGATATAAATCATCTATGCGACACATCACTAATTGTAACGATATCTCGTACTATACATCGGGAGATATAGGAACGAATTTGGGTAAAACCGCGTAATTGAGAGGTGTATAAAGTATCGATTCGAGATCTTATCGGTAAAAGAGTGAGTATAGTTACGGAAGCGCAATAGGGTGGTTACAAACTCTTGGGTGATTGTAAATAAGAGAAACGAAAGGTGTGTGTATCGACGTTGTCGGAGATCTCTCGCTACTGTTTCCAATACCCATATTTTTTGAGTTTATACTTATAAGCCTTTATTTTAATATACGCGCTTGAATTTTTTCTTTTTCTTCGAATAGACGGAATCTGCAGTTGTACGAGTATATCTGAGAATAATTAATATTGATAATTGTACTGTATACATATTTATTAAGGTTTGATTGTGTACAACGTAACGTACTAATTTTTGATACAATATGTTTTTTTCGTTGTACTTTACTTTTTTATACCTATATGTATATTTTTAAATTAACTTTTATTGTATGTAATATATATGTTATATACTATTCTTATTAAGTTTAACCGATTGTAATAAACAATCCGTGTGATATCATACGCTCGAAAAATAAGAAACTTTTTTAGTTAGGATGTTAACAATCAATTAATTTGTATAACTTAAAGTAAACTAATTTCTTAGCAGAATTTCATCTACAATTGATAAAAATATTATATTTTTGAATATCTGACGATTAATGTATTTTTCCTTAATTTGTTTTTTTTACAATTAGTTAAAACTACATCGTAAAATATTAATAATGATAATCGTGACCTATAATAATATATTTATTGCTAATTAAACATTATTTTCGTTATAAAATGATGATTATCCTTCTTTAAAAAAATGATTTACCTATAATTATGATATTACAAATTACATTCTTATTTAATTTTATTTTTATTATACACATTTATATTTCAAACTTTAAAAGTCAAATATTTTTTAACCGAGAAATAACTTAATATCGAAAACGAAAAAATAAATCACGACGAAAAATCCATCACGATCTCTATATCACAGATATTGTACACTAATCAATTGTTCACCAAGCGCGAGATATATTATTTGATTTATATAATAACCTCTTCGATTGCGCAACGATTACAAAAACGCAAATTAAATTATACTCGAACGGTGAAAAAAGGACACACGCACACACACCGAGTGATCAATTAGCACTCGACTATATATCGCGATGTAATCCGTATATGTGTATATATATATATACACACGAGATTAATCAAAATTTATATACCGAATAGCATAAAATGTGACTAAAATGTGAAGAAGTAGATATTCACACGGCGATAGTGTATAAACATATAGAGACAAACGGAGGTTTTAACCCAACTGGTGTATGCTGCATATATATATATAGCGGGCGTTTCTCTCGCGCGTCCCGAACTGGTCGTCTATACGTGCATATACACACAGTGCAGCCTCTCGCAGATACCCAACTCGAGATACACACGAGGGTATGAGAAAATGAGAATTAAGAACATTGGGTATACATATATATATATGGTGCGGTTTAGAACTCGAAATTCGAACTCTTAAATACACATATATAAATTTATATCGCGCTTGCTATTATAATTGTGCACACATATATACATACGAGTACGTCCCTTAAAAATCGCTCGTTATCACGTAAGCATTTCGTCGCAGCCATTAAGAATAATATGTGTATAATATATACATATACACATAAGATACATATATAGTACATAATCGAATTGGATAATCGAAAATGTATAGCCGAATCGAACGGTTAGACGTTGGAAATACATATGTGTTTTAAGTAGAGCCCGAGTAAAGAGACGGTGCACAAATTAAATCTTGGATTTGAGGTGCGGGAGGGGGTTTTAAATGAAAAGTCAACGTTGCGGCTGAACGATCGCCGTGTGGATAAAGTCATCGCCTTGAGCTCAGGACCGGTAGGATGATACATCGGCCTTAGATTTTACGAAACGATTATAAACCCGCGAAAGTTATGTATATTATACCGAGATTCGAAACATTTTCCCCTTTACTTTTCTTTTCTTTTCTTTTCTTTTCTTTTCTTCGTTCTTTATTTTTACTTTTTATTGTTCTCGATATATCCCGCGTTTCGTTAATTGTGCACTTGAATCACTTGTGTTTTCATTCTCTTCGTTTTTTTATGATTTTCGATGTGACTATACATTTTTCTTTATTTTTGAATCAAGGATGGCAAGTATTAAGGATATACATTTTTTTGTTTTTCATCTTTACGAGCTAAAACTTTTGTGAGATATTTGTGGTAAAAATGTAATTTTTTCTAGAAAATTTCAACACATTGAATTCATTCACATTGTTCTGTTTATTAGATAACGCAAAAATTTTAAATGATAAACATAAAACACAAGAATAAATTTATTTTTGACCTAAGACTATATACCCTTAATATCTTGTAAACGTTAATTTTAAAGAAAAATAAATAAACGTATAAACATATCGAAAATGATGCATAAAAAAAAACAGATGTTAAGAAAAGTGTGTTCGATACATTGTATATCAGTCGTACCGTCAATCGTTCTTCATCAATTAACGTCGATTGAACGTATACGTAAAATCAAGCGAATCAATTATAACCATAAAAAAAAACAAAAATAAAAAAAAATACTCGCTCGCTATATATATATAAAGATGCGTATATTATAAATAGTTGAATTCTCGCGCGTATAACCTTCCCTCCATCGATATTTCCCGGTGAAACGTGCATTACACGCGTATATGCGTGCGCAAAATCATAAAGTCTAAATAAATGCTACGACGATGCGAATAAATCAAGGAACAAACGATGACGGGCTTGCGGAATGCATCCTTTGCCTTATCGTACATTTCTCTCTCTCTCTCTTTCTCTCACACCCTCTCTTTCATAGGGTATATAATCGGGTTGTCTATCTCTTCCAACCTTTTTTCACTGTCCCCCGAGAGAGAGAGAGAGAGAGAGAGAGAGAGAGAGAGAGAGAGAGAAGGAAAGGAATTAACTTGTTGAACGTAATCTCGCGGTTGGATCCGAATATGTGCATCTGTACGCGGTTCTTATATACGTACACGAGAAGTTTACCTGTATTAGGATATTCGGTTACTTTACGCCAATTTTCTCTTTTTTCTTTTTCTTTTACGCAAGTGTCTTGCGCATATGTGTGCGTGTATGCGATGGTGTTCCGGTTACATATAGTGTGCTATTTGGAGCGATCGGGAAGGACATTTTTTTCGATTGGAAATTATCGAAGCCTATTGTGATTTTTTTTATATGAAATAAGGAATAGAATAATTATATTTGTAATATAGATATTTGTTCTCTTTTAATAGTTTCAAACAGGAGAAGTTACTTAAAATATCATAAATTTAACTATATATTTATCATACATTTTTTTTTTTGGTAAATATATTATATCTTGTCCGTATACAAATGTATTAAATATATGTCTGATTAAATTACTCCAATTGGAACATGACCCCCACTCTAATAGAAATAAAGTAAGTCGAAACCGTTTTTTTACCATTAATTACAGACCTGCTCGTCTTAATGGAAAACGCGTCATCGATTCATTGATTTTTAATAAAAACCAATAATTACTAACAATTAAATACATACACGAAGAAAAAATGTTCTAATAAAAGTGACTTGTTACAGAATAATTTAGGAGTCATATAGTAAACATTAATAAATATATGTAGTCAAATTTACCAATAACAAAATGTTGTCTCTCCTTTACTAAAAAAATTTGTAATTTTTACTAGAACATTTTTTCTCCGTGCATATACATAGTAATTTTTACCAAAACACGATCATTCTCAGGCGATATACATATATACATATACGATCGAACAGAAACTACAATTATTCCGAAATTAAAAAAAAAAAAAATTCGGTGAGAATTCCAGGAAGTCGAAATTGAAGTTGTCATCCGGCCACCCACGAGCAGCCATAAGTATAATGCGAGTCGCGTTCGCGCCCGCGCCCCATAAATCGGGATTTTATCTCGATCCAACCTCTCGCGAGTGCGCGCTCGCGCGAATAAGACGGAGGTGACTCTCGTTGCGCAATCTTAAATTAGACTTTTCCAGTCGCGAGGCGTCGCCGACTGCACTTTTGGAATTTCGATGTAAAAGTAAGAACAACGCAAAAATCGAAAAAAATACAAGCTTACGGGGGGGGGGGGATGGAGAACGTCATGTGCCGATTAATCATTCGGATTCGCGCATTTGATATATACCGCTCGAGATCTTGTTTTTATTAATTCGCGGGTATATTATACATATACATATATATCGGTTGACTTTTTCCCTCCCGAAATTCTTCGCACTTTGCATTCTTTGGTGAAAACGTCGGTGTATGTAATTCATGTATAAAAAAATATTATTCGCAAATTTTCAAAAAAAAATCTGTATATATTTGAAAATATATAAATCCACACACATACGGTTACCAAAAAATAAAAGGATGTAAGGGAGAGAGTTCAAGGGTGAGAAAACAAATGTTAGGTTGGTAAATAAAGCGGACTTATTAATCACGAGGTATACCGGAACGAAGCGAAATAAAAGGTTTAATGGGTTGTTGCGCCTTCGTGATTTCCGTGTATAGCGAGAGTATATGTATATATATGTCTTCGGTACGAGTCGCCCACCGGTGTGTCAATTAAATTTTGAATAATAATTTCACCGAGTCGCGGTAGGCGTAATGCATGTATATATACACACACCTCGGTGTTTCACTTCGACAAATTAGCTATATCGATGTCCCGTTGCATAGATACCTTTCAGACGTTGCGCCACCTTTCGTTTAACAAAACCGTTGGAACGATCATTCTTTTTTTTTTTTAAATGTAATATCATTTTTTGTTACAAATGTGTAAGAACAAAGTGTAGGAAAATAATAATGTATTATGTGCGTATACTGGAGAAAAGTATGATGGTATGTAAATATTACTATTACCGTAATATTAAACGTTTTTTTTTTATATACGTCACCCGAGTAGTAGAAATCGTGTGTTGTATCTAATAAATGGTAAATCGTTTTTTTATAATAGAATTAACGATAAGTGTATGATAACTGTTTCCATCTATGACACGCGAATGAAACGCTTTTTTTCTATTATAATTTAATTTTATATTAATCTTTAATTAATATTATTATAAAACCATTAAATAGAATTAAAATTTTGGTTGTATTTAAGAATATTTTGTAGTTTACAAATACGTAGATTAAGAAAACGTATAATAAAATCACATTTATATCTCGTAAATTACTGTAGTAAGAACAAGAATGGAATTTATATAAACAGTTTGAAAATCAAACCGAATCTATAACAATTTTAAGTGAAAACTAGAAACGTAATGTAAATGTTAAGGTTATAGTTATTATGTTAAAAAAAGTGAGCCGAAATGCATTTCGTCTAGTAATGTTTAGTATCTAGTTCCAAGATTGACATTTGAGGGTAATGATACATACTTGTCTTTTGTATAAAAACCTGCATTTTAGGACTAAATCCAAAAATGATATACTATATTAAATGTAAATAATTGATGCTGTGTTAAAATTTTGTATATTTTACATAGCAAGATAAAGTTATACTTGAATTATCATAATTTTTACAATCAATATTCACATTAATAGTTTTTAAGAAAAATTATCCAATCACTTTGAACATACCGGTATTTTTCTCACATTAGTATGCAGTAAAAATATCTAAAATTAAAAAATGACAATTCTCCCTGAACGATTAAACTAGTAAAATTAATCGTTATCGAGAATTTCACGTGGATGGAAACACCATAAAATTTGGGTTATGTAGTTAATATACCAATTCCACGCAATTACTGATAAAATAAAAAAAGATAACGTATATATCTATACTTGAGGAATTTGAGATCAGAGTGAACAAATCATAAAAATTATTATGCTACGTACTAAAATTAATTAAACATTTATTAATTTTTCCCTAGTAGAAATTGAGCATTTTAAGGTTAGACAAAATTTGTAATTTGATCATATTAGGATCATATTTTGAGCATTTTATGCTAACTCGTCACTTTCTGGCTTAAAAACCGTTTCAATTATGTTCAAAATTCTACTAGGGTTGCTATAAATCTATTAAATTTTCCCAAATTTTATAGTAAACTTTACAACGTAACATATATAGTAATTTTTATGATTTGTCCACTCTTATCTCAAACTCCTCAATAAATATACCAAATTTTACAAAAAAACATAGTAATTTTTATTATAACATTTTTCTCCGTGTACGTATATATAGAAGGGTAAATATATATATATATATATATATATATATATATGTATCGAATATTATCGAACCTCGTAAAGACATGACAAAACAAGGATCCACCGCATTAATCACGGTATCACAATGTAAATGAATATTTAGCCGAGATTCATCGTTGAGCATTCGTTTAAAGCGCAAACGCATAATTCACGCGGTGCAAAACGAAAACTCAATCTTCGATGCAGAAATAACCGGCTGTATACCTAAATTTCTCTCTCTCTCTCTCTCTCTCTCTCTCTCTCTCACCCTTTTTTTCTTCAACTCCTTCTCTTTCCCCCGTTCTTTCGTAAAATAATATTAATGCCTCGCGCGTTCGCGCCAATTAGCCTCGACGCTCGGGTTTGAAAAATCGATCCTGCGATCTCTCACCTATAGGTATATATATATATATATATATACATGTACACACATTTGCATTCCTTGGTTGGTCCCTTTTATACTTTTTCTTACGTCGACTGGTCGAAACGGGAGAGCTAGTGTGTGTGCGCGTGCGAGAGAAAAAAAAAAGAAAAGATGATTTTTAACGGATATGTGGAATTTTTCTGGATTTTTTCAGGAGTCGAGTTGGGTCGCCGACGATGTCAGCGACTGTTGCCGGAAATCAACAGCAGCAGTATCCCCATCAAGAGTGGGATATCAATGATTCGAATGTACCGAAGGTACGTATATCGATCGTTTCGCATATACACACATATATATATATGCGTATATATCCTTTAATCACTTAAGTATAAATATACACACACACTGCACGTACACATCGTTGATTAATAACCCTAACGCCTTAGAAAGAAAAAAGAAAGTATCGATATGACAAAGTGCCTTGTGTAAAACAAACGTGTGTACACACACACGTATGTATATCGAAAGTACTTAATAACTCGGTGAGAGTAAAAGAAAAACGAAGAAGAAGAAGGACCGACTGGTCAGTAAATAAAATTAAATTCAATAAATCCCAAAAGGAACGAGCGCGTGCGAATAAGAAAAATGTCAAGATGTGCAGTGTGTGTATATATATATATATGAATGTGTGTGTGTGTGTGTGTGTGTGTAAGGTCGTACTTGCGGATGGCATATATAAAAGGATTGAATAATAATAAATTGGGTTGTCTCGTTGTGTTACGCAAGGTCGTGGAATACGACGCCTGGTGCGAATGGGCGGACGGGCACGTGAGAAAGGTCTACGGCGCGGACTGCGAGGAGGCTAGGAGGCACGCTTCCGGTTGGGCGATGAGAAACACTAACAACCATAATGTCAGTATACTCAAAAAATCTTGTCTCGGTGTTCTCGAATGTTCGCTCAAATGCATATTACCTGGTGGTGGACGAGTTCATCTCAGGCCGGCTATTTGCGATAAGGTATATATCTATATCCTTTATTTATCTTCATTCGTCCTTTTTTTACGGTATAGATGATTCTCTTTAATTGTGTATTTTATATAAGAGTCGTATTATACCATTTTCTTTTAATTTTATACCTTGAAAAAAATATATATTTTGGTAAATGCGGAATTTTTTAATTTCGTCTCGAGATGAAAATCTGTTTATATTTGTAAAAAATGAGGTACAGTACAACTCGAAAAGATCGATATTCTAAAATCAATCAAATTGCTTTTGATTATAAAGAAATCGTATTGGACCAACTGGATTTTCTTCTCGAGGCATACTTAAAAAGCATTCCACTTAGATCAAAAATATATTTTTTCAGTGTATGAGAATCTATTACGAACCATTCTTACGTGACAACGATATTTTATTAAAAATTTTACCATTACACGAAGGAAAATATTACTGTACTGTATAATAAAGGAAGTACATACCATCCTGATGTGAAAAATGAATGTTTAGTAAAACTTACTTAATTTGTATTTATTCAAATTTGTGATTAAGTATCTCACTAAGTACATATATGGGCAATATGAAAACTGGGATATTTTAACTTTTATTAGATAATAACATTAAAAATTTGAAATATTATTTAAACAATTCCGAGTAAGACTCACAATCTTTAGAGGGCTTAAATTCTTTGTTTTCAAAGCAAAGAATCATATGTCTTATTATTGTAATGGTAATTAGATTGAAGGACGCAAATAAAAAATAAATTAAACTCCTAAAATTTCAAGTTTTTTTTCAATTAATTTGCTCATAAACGTAACTGCTTTTGTACTCTTAAGAAAATATTAACTGTGCCATTTTAGCCACTTTGTTTCGTTGATCGTTCAACACATTAAGCCCAACAATGATGTGCCCCTTCAGGAAATCAAGTTACAGATATTAAAAAATTACATGTTTCACTTACATAAAATGTTAAACCTAATATAGATTTCCCCATATATTACTTAAAGAATTCTTTATGAACTGTTAAATAACGTTCAAGATTTAATAAATTTTATATAAACACTAATTTTAGATTACTGGTAGATTGCGCTTACAAGAATAGTATTTTTTTTATTCAAAAAGATATACACATTAGTCAACTTTAATCAAATTAATTAATATTTTTATCGGTCTTACAGTCAATTATATGGGCAATCAGATTGCCCCTACTTATAATCACCCCCGAAGAATCTATAAAAATAAAAATAAAAAATATAAAATATAAAAAATAAAAACACTAACTAAACATAAAAACAAATTATTAATAAAGCAATCTGACTGCCCCCCCTGCACCAAAAATCTACTAACCCCAAATATGATGTCCGACGTTTCGAGCTCGCTGCTGCTCCTCATCAGGGACTGAAATGAAAATCTATTCCACACTATATTTAAACCCTCAAAAAAGCCTCCCCACTCCAAGGACCCACCCTAAATAAATTCACACCAATAAACTAAGCTAAGTTAAGATAGGATGATAAATCTTATTTAATTTACTTGACTCTAACATTAAATTAACATTCTTATCATTCTTAAATATATGAATATTCTCAAGACTTTCTCTTTTAAATTTATTCATAATATTTTGTTCTAAAATTTCTACATTTTTAAAATCAAATATAGTTTGAGGAGTGTATCTGTCACATCAGGTTTGAAAGAGCATTGTTTAGATTTTGTTCATTCATTTGATTTTAAAAATGTAGAAATTTTAGAACAAAATATTATGAATAAATTTAAAAGAGAAAGTCTTGAGAATATTCATATATTTAAGAATGATAAGAATGTTAATTTAATGTTAGAGTCAAGTAAATTAAATAAGATTTATCATCCTATCTTAACTTAGCTTAGTTTATTGGTGTGAATTTATTTAGGGTGGGTCCTTGGAGTGGGGAGGCTTTTTTGAGGGTTTAAATATAGTGTGGAATAGATTTTCATTTCAGTCCCTGATGAGGAGCAGCAGCGAGCTCGAAACGTCGGACATCATATTTGGGGTTAGTAGATTTTTGGTGCAGGGGGGGCAGTCAGATTGCTTTATTAATAATTTGTTTTTATGTTTAGTTAGTGTTTTTATTTTTTATATTTTATATTTTTTATTTTTATTTTTATAGATTCTTCGGGGGTGATTATAAGTAGGGGCAATCTGATTGCCCATATAATTGACTGTAAGACCGATAAAAATATTAATTAATTTAGTTATACTACAGTCGACATAAGTAATATTTTATTAACTTTAATCAACACTTTTCTCCGTATATTTGTTCAATATTTGATGAAAATCGTCAGATCTCAATCACATAATGATAGTTTTTCTATTTGAGAAATAATAAATAATTATCGACTAACCCTAAAAAAAATAAAATGTTTATTTATAGGCGAGAAAAAAGCAACAAGGAAAACCATGTCCAAATCGTCAATGCGCAGGTCGATTACAAATACACGCGTGTCGCGGTCATTGTGGTTACCCGGTCACTCATTTTTGGCGACACACGGATCACGCTATTTTTTTCCAAGCTAAAGGTACCCACGACCATCCGCGACCCGAAGCTAAATCGACCTCGGAAGCGCGTCGAAGCGTCGGTGCTGGAAGACGCGTCAGAGGACTCGCCGTTTTACTGGCACGCGAAGCTGCCCTCGGATCAAAGGTACTTAATCAATCCTATTGTACTCACTTTGTATATCTATAATAATACAATATTCGGAAATAATAAATTAATAATCTATTTCAGTTGATGTCCCTCAGAGGTACAAAAAGACCAAACACAGATCCTTTAGAATTGCCCGCAAGAACATCGCAGGTTCCTTCGTTGATCGGTGACAAAGGTATAAATATTAACATATTCACGACGTACTGTACGAAAATGATCCTTCGATAAACTAAACTCAAATTACCTTCAATTCCAGGTTACTCGTGCTCGTGCTCGCCATTCGAATGCGTTTGCAACGGTATGCAACGCAGCTACCCAACAACGCAAAATTACCAAACTTCTCATCATCATCATCACCAGCAACAGCAACAGCAACAACAGCACCATCATCATCATCATCAACCACCACAACCGCAACATCACCAATCTGATCCGCTACACATAAGCAACCCAACGAATCCAATGTACAATCCTCACGCCCAACAGATGACCGGTAACGAAGCACCAGCATATTGGCCACAAGAGACTGCAATGGAACATCCAAATTTGGGGTATCCGTGTTTACCGCAAGAAGCGTCGTCGTATCCCACATCTGAATTTCCAACGGGTTTTGGTAACGATCTCTTTCAACCCGAAGAAATTTTCCAGCTTGATCAACCGATCAGATCGGATTTCGGAAGTACCGGTAACGAAGTAGCAAGATCACCTCCTAGTCTCCTCGATCTTGGTAGCGGTACCATCAAATACGAAATGCCGGAAATGCACGAGCAAACTTATTGGACGCAGTTGCTCAGCGAGGATTCGAGTAGCAGTCACGTATCACAAGTGAGTAGATCAATATAGATCAATCAAGTTCAAAATATCACTCGATTAGAAATAAACCTATAAACTTAATCATGTTACTTTTTATTAATCTAGTTAAATAATATTTAACTTCCAATTTAAATATTCTTACTTGAAATCCTCAATTTACTTCTTCGCGCTAAATCGACATTTCGTGTAATGGCATATCGGACCCAAATTACTGCAATTTGCATCTTTCAACCTAAAAATTATATCTAAAATATTGAATTAAAAATATGAACGAAATTCATACGGATACCTTAAACATAAGGAAGGGCTTTGATTTTTTTAACAAAAAGTTATTTATTAAATAATAATTGAGTAAACAATTTTTGGTCGGTAATTATTAGTTAAAAAAAGACATAAACTTTCAACCAAAATATACTGATCAATTATGGATTTAAAAATCTAGAAAAATTTGGGTGTACTTTTTAAAACATGCATTTTGTTTCTAAAAAAATGAACCAATTTCTGAATCCCAAATCCCTCTAAAATACAATCGTGTAACCTAATCCACGACGTGTTTGCATTTTACAGAACCACGAAAGAGAAAAGGAGGGAAACCAAAGTCAAACATGTCCATCGTACAATTCGTATCAAACTAGTTGGACAACTGGAAACCAAGATTACACGAACGGTACGACATACGATCCACCGAAAGAAATTCGCTCGAGCCAAGTAATCTCTAGTCATTCACCATTATCCGAAGCAACAGCAGCATCGACAACATTCCCAAACTACGAAGATTATCAACTACACTTACCAAGAACATCACCGAATCAATCACCGGAGCAACGTCATATGGATGACCGATTGTCGTACAACAACCATCAAGTGATCCAACAAACGAGTCCAGAACCATTTTATTATCAAAACACTGAACGATGTCATTACACCTGCGAAGTTCTGGACACGAGACTGCAACCACAAGTCAATCAAGTGCCAGGTAGTAACATTGGCTATCCTGACGTTGAAATGGATATGCCACCGTTTGTCGATTACACCCTGGTTGGGATGCTTTGTAGCTCTGGCGAAGATGAACAAGGAAATTTACCTGCTTGTCAACAACAACAACAACAACAGCAACAACCCCTAGTTCACAGCTACGTTCCTCATCATTAGACTGTTGAATTTTTTTTTTCTTCTCGTTGACTATTCGCTTGTGTGAAAGTAGATGATATTTCGTGGGTATTTTTCTTGTTACGTTGTGTACCTTACGAATTACTTTATTTATTATACGATTTCCACCTGCGGATACACGCGTGTCTTTATTCAAATAAAATGACGACTGTTTTCCTACCCCCCCCCCCCCCAGTGAATTCGCATGAATCATATACGTATTCCCTCCGTACTCGAGTAAATCAATACCTTAACGATTTTTCCTCAAATTATTTATTATATGCACATAAAAACGATGAATATGCGCGTGTACGAGTTAAAGGAAAAGTGAAGAAAATATACAAATTGTCGTACGTGTTAGCTTGCAATTCAAAATGTAATGTAATGGTTTTATGATCTCAAATCAAGATCTTTTAAAGATCTATAAACAAAAAAGAAGGAAAAGATATACTTAAATGAACATATTATGTATATTATATAAGTATAATAGCTTAAAAAGAGAAAAAAAACGAAAGGATCTCAATAAGACATATTTCAAAATGGCATTTTTTATACACCGTGTTCCAATTGAGATTGTTCTACTTTTACACAGGTCGCTATTATAAATCGTTTCTTTTTTTTTTATTATTTCGCGAACGCGCACTTTGTACTATACGGAATTACTACGTCGTTAGGTTTTACTTTGTAGGGATAAAAAAAATCGCACTAAAGAAATGTTTTTTTATATAAATATATATATGTATACACGTAGAATTAATAAGTTAATAAAAATATTCCTCTTGTTGTTAATACAAATGTGTAAAGGAATGAAAACGTAATTTACGTGCATTTATTTGCGGCGCATCTATGAGTTCCTTCGAAATTACTATTAAGCGTTTTAGATAAATATATATATTTTCTTTTTGATAGGTGAATTGTAACGAATTACAGATATTATATAGGTAAATGAAAACGATTATCAAGAGACAAAAATGAAATTATTACGATTGTTTTCAATGGAATTAAAGGAAAATTGTATAACGCGGCAGTATTGAGTCTTTAATTGTACATAGTATGATTGGCGTTATATTATATTATTAATAAATGAAAAGTTGTAAATAAATAAACGATAAAGAAAAAAACATCACATATGCGTATCACTGTTAATTTAAATAGTCTATATATATATATTACCAAGGAACGAATAAGAAAAAATGTCAAACGTTGGAGATAATTAAAAATAATAATTACAAAGTCATGTCTCATGTAAAAGTCACTTGTTCTTTATTATTAATTCATATATAATTATTTGTGATTCCTTTAGTTTTTGTTTGCTTGTATTTTTTTCTTTTCCTTTTGTTTCAACAGTTATTTTGACGATCACAATGCTTAAACGCTCACGGTTTACTTTTAATTACAATATATCACGTTTACAACGACGCAACTTTTTTTTTTCTTATATCCTGGAGGTGAGAATAAGCATACATCGTTTGCATTTAAAAGAAAAAGTAGTCACAGTAAATGAAATTATGCATCTTCTTAAACTTATCCTTCGCACGTGTATGTTCTTTTTTCAAATTTTTCTTTTTTTTTTTTACTTTTACCTATATAATCTAAATAAACGCTGAATCGTCAGCTTCGTCATATCGCTTACTTTTTTGTTGCTTATACACTGCTAATTCTTTTTTTTTTATGGGAGACAAAACGTGTAGCCTTAGCGGTCATGTGCTTTTTCTTTACTTTCTCTAAGGAGGTAAACATACTATGTATCACTTATCGTTACATTTTTTTTTAATATTTTTGTAATTTACTTATTCCGCATTGAAACTTCGCGAAAAAACTCGTACTCGATTTAAATAGAGTATACAGTTCCTAGCAATAAATCGCATGTAATTTTACAATTCTAAAAATCGTTCTGCAAAGGCTAAGTAATCATGTTTGACGAAATCACGACCGAAAAGACGATACACGTCGTTTTTTTTCTTTTTCTTCTTTTTATCGTTTTATACAATATACAGCAGGCACATATCTTTGATATTTGGGCTTATCAACTACAAGTTTATCGTTATATTCATCATTTTAAAAAACTTCGTAAGATCGCTAAATTTTTTGTCGATTCCTTATTTTTCCTCTTTTTTCTTTTACCCTCAATTTCGTAAATGTACTAACAACACTCGCAAGTTTTGTCATTTTTAAGAGACGTGCGAAGGTCTGCATAGCAAAGATGATAAAACAAAAAATTTTCTTCGTCGTAATGATTAAAATTAAATTCAAAGATTTCACTCGTTCCTTTTAAACATAGATGTGTCATTATCAGGGAACGATGAATGTATATAAGCTCGATCAATATTGCAATTGGCAAAATGAAAAATGTAATACAAATAAATTAATAAATGAACGTAGTGTATGATTGAAAGAGTCGTTAGGAATCTTGTTTTATCAAAGGTTTTTCGTTAAGTCTACAGACAGAATTTATTTTTTTTTTATATATATACTTTTTGCTTCTTTTTTCCATCTCTCAATCACTCTCTCTATCTCTCCTTATCTGTCTCTCACTCTCTCTCTCTCGCTTTCTCGCACTTTCTTCCTTTCTTTCTCTCTATATCTTTCTCTCTCATTAACGTAGCATTAGAAAGGACGAGGGAGTTTCACTGTCTATCGATCCTACAGAAATATTTCTACTTTCGTCGTTTACGTTGACAAGAGATTGAAATCGCTAATTTCTAAGTAGACGTGAAAACGTTGAAAGGAGATTAAAAGGTGCGAGGCCACTCCGCGGAAAATCATAAAGATCGTGAAAAACTCCTTATACAAAACGAAAACAATTTCAAATTCTTTTTTACAAGATAAAAAAGCAAATTAAATAGTCATTTAGTTTATAAAAAATGTAAAAAAAGATATATGTATCCAAATAAATAAATATGTATATATAGATTTTTACATAGGTATATATATATATTTATTTATTCATACATATGTATCTGTAGCTTTTCCGTCGAGTGGCGACGTGCCGCAATGATCACAGCTATTTTACGATATACTATACAAAGTGTCTATACGATTATCGGTAAGAGCAATTGGTGCCTTAACGTTCTAAATGTAGAAATTCGAGTTTCACATCTTTTTATCATATCAACTTCTGTTTTTTTCTGCTTATTTGTGTAGGTTAAGACGATATAGAGGCCGAGGACAATAACCGCATTGTCATTGGTATCTTTTCGACTTTTACCTATATTAATTTGTTTTTTTTTGTTTTAACTATGCGTATATTTTTTTGTATATTTTTGTTCTTGTATATTCTGGTAGGTATATAAAGGGTGACCCTCCCGTCACTGGGAACGTTTACAATATTTTTTTTATGGACTTTTTATCTTCTCTATATTATAGTGATACAAAATGAAATCGAACTTTTTTTCTTTAACATGCGAGTGATCAGTGCAATTTTTTATATGCAAAACTGAAATCATACAAATGTGATGTAAAGAGAGTTACGGTTAAATAAAGATGTCCAACGAGACATTCTTTAAATCAGTCATCGTAAAACTTTATAAATATCAAATTAAAAATGATAATATAGCAAAACTTATATAACTGCTCACTAGTGCGTAAAAATAATATGTTGTTGTTTGTTACTATTTTTTTAAAAACTTTTGTTATATTTTTCTGTTTGAAAAATCACTTATTTTATAATATATAATCGCTTCAATTTCACACATAACTTATTGCACGCTCGAGTAAGATTCTTGTAGACGTATAGCAATTTGTGTTTGTATTATTTTTTTTTCTTGTTATTTTTTTTCTTCATACAAGTATATATTTTCGGTAACGCATATCCGTAACGATACACGATCACAATATATATAGATGTACGACCAAAGCGAAGTAGCGTAAGTTCGACATGGGTTACAAAAACTTACGCGGGCTAAATCTCAACACGAAGTGCAAAGATTATCTACGTACTTCTCGCGTAAGAAGTTACTTAGAGCATGAATATTATATTTTTTTTTTTATTTATTTTCGTGAAACAACAAGGTCGGTTGTCAACACCGACTTTGCCATTTGATTTCGATGTTACTTTTCTATTTTATATCGTTATATAAAAACCAAGCGACGACAAGTATGTCAGTTTGTTTACAAATTTAAACTAAGACGTGAAAAAAAATTAAAATTAACGACGTATTTTCGCGAGCGTCACTATCTTAAAAATCTTCCACTTTATCTCACTCTGTTTCGTTCCTACTAACACTCCTTTACTTAGTAAAAAAATGAATTTTCTTTTTGTTTTTGAGATTAAACAAAATAATCGTTACAATCTGTTCTTTCGCAGTTAATACGCAAGACGGACCACAGCATTTCGACAACTATGTTTCACTCGCATTGTATGTTTTTTTATCTGCTTTCGTTCTTTTATGTTTTTTTTTCTTCTTTAAATTATTTATATCACAATAAAATGCCAGCGTATCCTAACACTGCAAATAATTATGCCATTCTCAACGCGGAAATCTTTATATCCTCGCACCACGATTCTTGTAAATATTTTCGACAGGGATGCGCTTCAAGGCTCTGGCAGGTTTTGGCCTTTCATTTAAAGTTTCCTTTTTCTTCAGGTTGAGGAAGCAACTTCTTTAGGCAAAGATTTCTATGGGCTGTTATCCGGTACAGCGAGCCTCTGAAGTGGTTTTACTCGAACACGATAAAACTTTGTTCCCTGTGGAACCCTGTAGCGGTTTTTCGGCTGTAAAAATGTTGCACAATTAATATACAAATAATGTAAAAGTAAACAATAGATTAAAAAATTATCATTTTTATATATGGTATGAAAAATATGAAAAACCTAGTCATCATTGCCCATCATTTGAGTATTATCTATGAATGTACTAAATTTCATAAATATCAATGAATTAAAAATGGTATTGTAAATAAATTTGGTTGTTTAATTTGTGACAGAAAATCAAGAGTGAAATCTCCTTCCGTAGCAATTTTTGAATGCATTTATGTTTTTATTTCACATTTGTTTTACAATGCTATCTTAGTTTTTCATACTTCGCTATATTTATTTAAATAGAATAGTTTTTCGTCTAAATTGATTCGGTCGGTAAAAAATTGACTTTAATATTCCCTGAAATACATGATGTCTCGGTAAATAAGAAAATTTTGCTTATCGTACTTTTGTTATGTCGCCAGCGTGGATCTTAGTTGCAGTAATGTAAGTACTAAATTAATTTTTTTCAAATACGCATTGCTGATATAACAAATCCGCCAGTTTTGGTATCTGACGAAAAGCCAGTTTTATACGAACAACTGGTAAATGTTAAGTGTTGAATCATAATTGTGATTGACAATTACCTTTCTAGCCGAGCAATACTCTTTGTCAACGACTTCAGCGATAGCGTGCAATTTAGGAGGTTGTCCGTCTGGTCCTAATTGTAACTCCAAATCACTTATGCAATCAGAGTTAAGGAAGTAGATCGTCTGCGAGTCCTGGAGAACGGTATAATTTCGATGCGGCTGATCCCAAAGAACGAGTACAATATCGCCAGGATTGCATCTCTGAATGTTGACTTTTCGCTCTTTTACGAGTTTGATCGTACTTTTCGTAAGCTTACTACGAATATTCTGTGTCGAGGAATCGCGCCAGCTCCATTCGGTAATCGTAGCTGCATCCGCGCGACATGACGTCGACGATTCGGAAATTTCCGAAAGAGAAGCGTTCATATCCTTGTCGCGACTGTGTTCAGAAGTCAAAGCTATCGAGCAAGAGTCCAGGGATTCCGACAATCGATTTCGTTTAGTTCTTTCCTTTACTGCATCGATGGAACAAAAATAATAAAATTGAATAACCTATCAATGGTAAAGTGTGATTTTTTTCTTTTAGAATTACAATCTTACCTAATTCCACTTCTAACATTACTTTTTCGTTTTCCAAAGCTTCAACTTTAGATTCCATGCGTTCTCTGCTTTCTCTTGTAACCCTTAATTCTGAATTTAATCTTTTATTATCGGCTTCCAGAACATCCACTCTACCAGGAAAAGAAATGACATCACTATCCGCTTCCAATCTTACTTTCTTAGATTCGGATACCCTGACTTCGTTTTTTTCTGATTCGTCCATCGGTTTTATCGACCCACCAAGTTCAAGGTTCGTCTGGGTTATCTTTACCCTTTCGTCGTTCAATTCACGTCTCAGCTCGTCCCTTTCCACCTAGAAGTTACCAATAAAAAACAAGCTAAAGATACATTTACATTGTCCAAATAAAGAGACATTTATCATTACATTGTCAATATTATGATACGATTTGATATTTAAAAAATACGTTAACATAATGATTGTAAAGGCATAAAAAAATAATTTAGGTTTGAAAAAAATTATCTTTTGTGATCAAGCTAATAGTATAAACATAGAATAATAATTAAATAAACTGCGATTGTACCTCTAAATCCCGAACAATATTTTCCCGCTGCTCGAGTTTATCGCGATCCGCTGATATTTGACGTTCGAGTGTCACCTTCTCCGTTTCGAGATTACGAATCACAGATTCAGCTTCGGTTAAACGTAGCAACGTTGATTTATAATTACTGCACTCCTCGAGTAAAGACATTTCGCGTTGTCGATACATATCGAGATCTTGCTCGTTCTTTCGTATAAGTTGCCGAGCCATTTCCAAGTCTTGATTAAGCAACGAACGTTCGCGTTCGACTGCTTGACGTACCGCCTCTTCCTTTTCCGTTTCCATGTCCTTTTTCGCTTGAGCGAGGATGGTCTCGTGGTTGATAAGTTCGATCACGTCAGCGCGCTGTGAAAAAAAAATAACCGAGGTAACAATAATTAATTTGGAAATTATTGATCGGACAAGTCGGTATTTAGAGAAGGAGAAACAAATGTGTGTACCTCGATTTTTTCAAGACTTGAATCACTTGGGCTACGTTCCATCGTAGACGCGGCCATTAGTTTGAATCGACTTCTTATCGTCTCCAATTGCGTTTTGTACTCAAGTTGGAGTTTCTCGGTTTCTTCTTTAATGACCTTTTGGTGTTCCGTTTCGAGTGCACCTAATTTCTCTTCTAGTTCGCGTATTCTCTCTTGACATTGTTCCAAAGTGCCTCTCAACGAATTCGTTTCCAATAATCTCGCGTCGTTCGTCTCCTGCAAAGCGGTTTCCTTGTCGATTTGCAGTTGCTCCAATCGCTCTTTCATTTGTCTGTTTGTCAAACGAGATGTTTAGATTTTAGTGAAATAAAAATAATCAATGAAAATATTAATGGCATAGAAATCCGTGCATCAACAAGAATTTTCTTTTACATCCTATACAGGAATTTAAATTATGAAGTATTACAAATAAAAATGAAAATTTATAAAACTTTTAAATTTAGATATGGTTCTAAACCCTTTTAAAATCTGATACTTTAAGCTTCATATCTATTTATCTACTCGATCTAAAAAATAATAATGTAATAGAATTTCCGGATGCTTGATTCAATAAAATACGTATTCAATATACAACAATTAGTATAAC
Source organism: Theocolax elegans (assembly GCA_026168455.1). NCBI lineage: Eukaryota > Metazoa > Arthropoda > Insecta > Hymenoptera > Cerocephalidae > Theocolax > Theocolax elegans. The sequence continues at coordinate 5,741,171 of CM047427.1, forward strand.
ATTGTTTTTCACATTTAAAAAAATTGGAGCCATTATTTTGAAGGGATCATATTGAATTCGGAAATGCTCTTAAATACGTTTTTTGTTAAATCGGATATAAAAATAAACGCGATAACAAATTTGTCAGGTTGTTACCGACCGAGTAAAATGTTTCAACTATTACATTTCCTAATGCTACATTATACTATTTTATGGAAATTCCAAATACAAAGTTACTAAATTATTGAATAATTTCTCCTTTTACAACGTTTCATACAAAATATCTAATATTCCATTCAAACATTTTCGAAGTTTCCCTTTCTATTTCTTAATTTTATCTAAATTATCTAGCGTTTCTGTATTTGTGTTTCCCATAAAATACTACGTAAGTACGTATCCTTGAATATTTAAAAAATTTAAATTATTTTGGTCAATCGGTAAGAACCTTGTTAACGGATAAAACATGAACCCGCTCTTACCTATAAACGAGTTGTAATTTCTTCATCTCCTGTTGTTCACCCTCGTATTTCTGCCTAATCGTCATGAAAAGACGATTCTGTTCGTCGACCTCCTGATCCTTTTCCAAAAGTGACTGTTTAATCGAATGCATCTCGTCGTCCTTAGATTGCAGCATCTTCTTCAAATCAACCATTTCCAATTCGTGATCAACCGTGAGCTCTTGCTCTCGTTCCCTCAATGCACAAATGTGAAGTTTCACCATTCCACTTATATCCTCGATGACTTTCATCACGTTTCCACGATCCATCATTGTGTTTTCTCTCAGCGCAGCTAGTTCATTTTTTATACCTAACAATGATTCCGACGCCATGGACTTAAGGTTGCGCACGAGTGTGCGAAGACGTTCGACTTCTTCGCGCGTATTCCCGAGATTCTCCTGAAATTTGTATTTTTATTTTTTTTTAGTCTTTTCCCGTTAGCATTTTTTTCCTTTACGCGCTCGTAGCTTAGCAGTGCGTTGTTTGTATCGGTTATCCTCAATTGTAACAATTGACAACTGCATTTATTGATATTCGTTCGCAGTAAGTCTTTGGGTATTAGGAATTGTAAATTATATATATATATATAAGATTTTATTGCTAAACATGCTGTAATACTATAAAATTATAATAACAAGCTGTTGCATCATTGTTCACTAATCGAACCAAATATCTAATGCATTAAAAAATTAGAATTTTATGCGTAATTAAAATAAAATAAACATATTTTAATGCGCAAACTCTGCTATGCTAAGCTTAAGTATCATTAATAATCGAGTTGATCAATCCAACAATTTGAATCAGCGACAGATACCAATCACCAAGATTTTTCTGTTGTTAGTATAATTCACTGATGGAATTATATAATTTAAGTAAGATTAGTTTACTATTTTTTGACATAAACTTAAGTAATAGTGATATTACAGATAATTTCATATCATTGTGCAAAAAGTGTTAATAACATTAATTAACTTTTTGTATAACAATATTCAAGCATATCCTACGTATAAGAATTTGTCAGACATTCAACAAGCAGTGATAGTATACTAATCGAAGCAATCACCAGTTATTTAACAATTAAGAATATTTGTAAGCGTACTCTTTCCAATTAATCACTGATTCAAATTTAGAGCTTATGATTTCATGTAAATTATTTTTAATTACCACAAGTTAATGATCATTCTGAAATTGACATAAATTTTCATGAAATCATTATTTAAACTGGTCTATATAATATTTCCAACAGACATATCAATCGATAGTGTATAATTTTTATATTTTACACATTGTTAATGTTTAACATGAATATAGACCAATAAACAAATTGTTACTCTTTTAATCAATGTATCGCTCAAGCTCTGTATAAGTCTTGAAAAGAAAAGGATATTTTATCTAACGTATAAAACATCATTTTTTATTTCGTTGACTTTACTGTGTATATTAGAGCACATATACTTAAAAGTAAGTAACCTTATTAAAAAAATAAAGAAACCAGTATAAATGTAATTGTTATGGGTTAAAAGTGAAATAACGTTCATTCTTGCCTGGAATTAATAATACATACTGGAGTATATTTGGTATTTAAGGGTAGCGGAATAAGAGTAAGGATAAAGTGCGACGGCAGCTATCCTGAAAAAAATCAAAAGGAGACAAACAAACCCAAAACCATGAATTACAGTCATTAAACATACGTATTCTTTTTTTTCGTTTAAAAAGAAGAACTACGAGCCGTGCTGTAGCAGAATAAATTATATGTATATATATATATTTATATAATATGTAAAAAAAGTATAAATGAAACATGGCAAAATGAGAAGCGATAATATTGTCGTTGTGTAAACAGAGTGTATGCTAAGTAGCTGATCATAAACATAAAGCTGTAAACAATTATTCAGTGACTACATTAAAGCTTTTGAAAAGAAAGATTGATGACAGAGGTATAATGCTTAAATAAAAACTAATCTACGTAAATTTTTTTAAATTAAAAAAAAAGAGATTGATAAAGATGATAGCAGATGTGATATACATTAAAGTTTTCAATTAATAATAAATATTCAATATTTTTATACAGTTTGAAAAATATAAAATATCTTTCAAATGTTGTAATAATTATGAATTAAATTTAATTAAGATGTGAACAATTGATTAGAAATGAATATGGATGTGAAAGAACTTGCATTCGCTTGCACATATTAATTTTTAATCGATAGTGGTTCTGAAAGAATAATGTTTATCATAGGGAATTTTTATTCATCAATATTTTTAGAATCCTAATGAGTTCACAGTTCAATAGCTTTAAAACTATCAAACAGCGAAAAAAAATCGCGTTAAGTAAACATTATTCTTGTGTAACAACATTACGATTAAATTTAACTGACAGCGTACAAGTTCAACATTTATGATAAAGTTACTGTCACTTTGGAAGAAAACGGAATCTATTAACATTTGGAATCAGAGATATGTGAATAAATAATCAATTGTTTTCTGCATATAAAACAATCGAGTAAATAAATTCAAAAGATCATTTTTAATAAATTAAATAAATATTATACTTGCACGGATGCATATTTTGAAAAATACAAATACGAAATATTGAGCATCTTATGGTTTTTAAACAACTAATCCATTGATGCTTTCACTAAAAACCATAAAAAGGTGTTTAAAAATAACATATTTTCCAAATAAATTCCATTTTCCTCCAAATGTCATTATCAATGAACGTTTATGATATATATTGTACGAAGCTACAAATCGACATAGGGTGTAAAATATTTGGATGTGTATGTATGCGAATGTATGTGTGTGTATGTGTGTGTACTGATGGTGTGTCCAGTACCTGAAGAAGGGACACAATAGCTTGATGCTGACTGTCGGTCGGATGTTCACTCAAGCTACTGGGCAGCGACTCGTCCATATAAAATTCAGTAGCAAGAAAGTCATTAGTGGTCGTAGTCGTAGTACCAGGACCTACAGAAGGACTGCTACCGTCGCTCCCGGAGCGTCGTCGTAATTTCTTCTGCTGACCGTCGCACGAATTCGAGGCAGTCGCGGTGATTGGAAAATTGGAATTGGATTTAGGTGAGGGAGTGGCAGTGGTGTACTCGACACACTCGGTTAATGGACTAAGAGGTTGTTGTTGTTGTTGTGGTTGTGATTGTGGTTGTGATTGTGGTGGTTGTGATAGTGATGGTTGTTGGTGTTGATGTTGTTGCTGACGTTCACTACTGGATAAAGAAGGTAAATGGAGGAGTTCGCTCAGGGAGGATGAGGAGGAACGGTTTAGTGCCGAAGCATTAGTCGATGTCGATGATGTCGACATTGAGGCACCAACCTCCAATTGCTTTTGACGATTTGTTAGCTGTGGTTGTTGCTTCGTGCTCTCGTACGAGGTGAGCTTCGAGTCCAATGTTGCTTGACCGATTTTCTCGAATTCTTCGGTGTCCGTTTCCGATTCAAAACCTCCCCTGAAACAAAATTATACGTCACTTGTGCGCTAATCGTTAATCCTTTGTGTCATAGTGGCTATTTATATAACAGCCACCTCTTTCGTTTAAGAATATTAAACAGAAAAATGTGTACCACAAACGGTTGAATTATTATAAATTGTACCAAAAAATAACTATATAATTTAATAAAATATGTAATATTTAAAGATAATACGTTCGAGGTAATGGTACCGCACCTGTCGCTCATTAACGCCGGTCTGACGCCTTCCTGCTGTTTTGGTTGAACGTCTACGCGCATCGAAGTACTTTCTTTCTCCTTGTTACCATCGCTGCTACTTTCGGTAAGACTTTTCGAAAAGAAGAACTGCGTGATACTGCTCAAATCGGGTGTAGATACACTGCGAGCTAAATCCGGTATTTGTTGCCTCAAAGATTCCATGTCTTCGGCAGTTAACTGTGAACGTTACATTTATTACATTGCAATAGATCGTGAAAACGCACACACAATATTTTAAATAAAAATGTTAACGTAATTATTATGCACGACATCTACGTAATTTACAAATGACGTGACGTTTATTGATCGACGATCAATCCTCCATTTAAATTTGCAAATCTTTTACAGTAAAGGATGTAAATACCTATAATCGCTGTAATTCATCATTGTTAATAGCTCGTCCGTCATTTCGAGTTTTCAGCGTTTACGCGCGCATAATATTTACTACCTTCGTTTAGGAAATTTAATGGACGTAACGGTGCAAGAAGAAAAAAAGAAAAAAACTAGAATCGATCGATACCTTGGGCAAGCTGTTGTCGAAAACCGAGGGTGCTTGAGTAGCAAACGGTGGTGGAGTATCTTCGAGCCCAGGGAACAGAGTGTTCAAAAAGTGTCCTTCGAACTTGGTTTGAAATTCGCGTCTCCTCTCAATTTCTTCGCTGTGGACGGTTAAGAGCTGACACGCCAAATTGCTCGCCCACACGAGGAAAGCTTGGGAAAAGGTACGTCTACGTACAACCTCGGCGATCGCGCTCACGTACATCTGGGGTGCAAGATGTATCTGACGTAAGATCTCGAGTTGTCGGCGCAAACGACGCAAACTCTCGTGGTACATCATTAATTTCCCATTGACTTCCATCATCTTGTTCTCGACGTACATGATCCACTTGAGTCGACGGTGAATGTTGACCGACAGCTCCTCTTTCGCCTGGAAATAATCATTTTATTTTTCTTTAGTAATTAATATCTTATACATCTTTTTCAATTAACGATTGCGTATCGAAAGAGAAAGAGATAGTAAAAAATATCGAAAGACCTTTCTACTAAATAAGCGTTAAAATAAAAAAAGAAAAATCACCTTGGTACAGCGTCGTCGAATGTCACGTAGTTGATTATGATTTTGCAGCATGACTTGTAACTGACGTCGATGAGAGATACACAAATCAGGTAGTACACTGTCGTCATTAAGATTCGAGACACGCGTCTTATTCTGATGGAAACCCTGAGCGAGTTCACTTTGCTCGTGTACGAGTTTCTTCGTTTGAGCCATCAGCTGCTCGAGAGCAAATAAACGCTCGCCCAGACCTTTTATTTCTTTCATATCTTGTTTGTTAGCTGCCTCGATCGCACAGTTCACCTGCGTACAGACAACAATAAAGATATATTAACATTTACTCCACATTTTCTTTTCGTTATTAATTATTTCTTTTTTTTTCTTCTTCATTACAATACATTCATTCATTTATTTATTTATTTATTACCATTTAACGAGCGTTAAAAACACATCAATTTACCGCATCGTATCCAATTTATTATTGATATCGAATTACTGATTTTTTTAAATAATATTTGTAATCAAAAAATAATTTAACTTACAAAATTTCTGTATTATTTAAAAATATACAATTTATTATTTACTATTTTATTTGTTCAGGTGTCGTCAGTATTTACATTTTTACATTTGCATTTATAACGGATCGCAAATTTATAATAGTAATTTTAATAATGATAAATGGTAAAGGAAAAAATGCTCATGGTCCCTTTATCTTTAGAGTTTTGGAACTTGCCCTGTTGTGTCCTAAGGGATGAAATAGTGGCAAAAAGCAAAAAAAAGTGTCCTTTTCTTATTTTTAGATTAACTAAGTCATTATTTCAGTTTTTTCTTACCTTTTTCAAGGACTTAAGTCAGTTTAATTTTTTTATAGATTATAAGTGACGGCAATTTCGAAATTTATGGATTTTATTTAATTTTTTATTATTTTTACGTTTTCATAATTAATATTTTATTTTTTATGGTTAATGGACTGTAAGACCGAAATAATTATGTTTTAATTTTATATTATTATTGAACAGTCGACATAAGAATTAATTAGTAATCCGTTTAATTTTTGTGATTTAAGTGAATAATATAAAAAAACATAAAATCAATTAATAACTATTGATACCGATAAAATGTACAAAAATTAATATAAAATTGAATTAAAAATAAAAATACAAAAGGTATTCGTAAATTCGAGCAAGAAAGTGAAAATAAAAATGTCGATACGCATATATCACAGCACTCACATTACGTACATACGCGTTATTCAAATTTTAATTATCTCCGTGTAGTTTAAGTGATTTACATCCTCTTAGACTTGTAGATTTATCAGAGAACAGGATAATTTGGTTTTACTTTTTGATTACGCGTTTTCTTCCTTTCGGATTGAAAGGTACATTTAAAAAATAATAATAAAACTTAGAGACTGCATGATAATTCAAATATAGTTGAAAGAAGAAAATAACAAAAGCAAATGTTTAGTAGTTTCCACTGGATCGTTGTAACTGAAAAGTGGTAGTAACTTTTTTTTATTTCACAATCTAAATTTTACTGTTACTTATATATCCGCAAATATTTTGATACTACCTTTAATTATTTTTTAAATTATTCTCCCATACAGCGGTCAGAGTAATATTTTCATCTGCGTTTTCGTACGGGCGTATAGTTTACAACGAAATAAAGTTTACTGCAACGAAAAATCGTATACGCATTTGAATTTTAACGTTTATTTGGGCAAATCGTTTTCTACTTTTCTTAACGAAAGCGAAAGTTTGTGGCATGGTTATTTAACAAAGTTTCTTACTTTTAAATTCGAGAAACGTTGTGTCGAAATATAATCGAATATTTTTTTATTTTAAATTAATGAATAAAACACTGTGGGAATATTCCTTATAAACTGAATAAATATTAAACAGTTGACTGTTCTCTTGTTTAAAGAAACATTTATTTAGAAAAATATTATTTTCATATCGCTCGTCTTTCCTGTCGGCAATTACTATGAGCCCTTTGAGTATAGCTCGTCACAATGAAAAATAAAAAAAAATTATTTAAAAAAATATTTTTTAATTAGAACACACCTCATTTTTAAGAGCTTCCATAACGCGTTCATCCAACTGTTCAAGACCACGCGAGCATTGATCAGCAACCTGTTCTAAGCTACTCTGATTGTCCTTGGCTGAGATCCATTTGAGAAGACTAAGCGCATCTGTTGCATCTGTAATATTTTGAAGGGTTGCCGTAACCGTCGAAGTCAATTCCGATTGGGGTTGTGGTTGCTGTTGCTGGTTGCTGTTGCTGTTGCTGCTGTTGCTGTTGATCTTGCTGCTGCTGTTGTTGTTGCTGATCTTGTTGCGGCTCTTCAGGACTCAAAAAACCTTCAGCTTGAGCTCGTAGTGCTGGTAAAATTGGTATTTTATCCAAAGTTCGGAGATCCGTGTTGAAGCTGCAAATTATCAAATTAAAGTCGTTGTCACCCACGCACACACATGCACATAAATACATTTTCGTCATAAATGAGTAGTCGATATATGTTCGAAAGAAAATTTTCCGAGTGTGTCAAATATTACGGTTATTTGTACATGTAATCGAGAGACCGCGAATCGGTTGGGTGTATTATAAAATCCCGGATGCGAGTGTTACTTGCCAACACAAACTATAAGTTATAATTTTCTTTGGCAGGTGTCGATCGAGTAAACGTTAAATATGTTGGGAACGCATCGGTTTGTTCCTTTTGTTTTTATCGCGCGTAACATACATATTATATACATTGGAAAGTTTAATGAATCCTCGGTGCTCGAAAATGCGGTTGACTGATAAAAACATTTTTATTGATCGATTACGACGTAATGGAAGTAGCGGGCGATATACAGATATATAAACGCGTGAAAAAAAGAAGAAGAAGCTAATAGAATTCCATTGTAAACATTAAGAATAAGACAACGTGAGATTCGATGATTCACGTGATAAGAATCCACGCGGAAGTTACGATACTATATGTGTACGGTCAGTTTAATGAAAATTATGTGTACGCGAATGATAAGAAATGTGTCGCGCGCACAGACGATCAAGGCCAATTAATATTTTTTGTTATTGTCGCAGAGTTTTCTTTTCCAACGAATGTGTTTTAAATAAATGTTGTTTGTCTTTGCACCTGTTATTCCGCGTTGCAAATGAAAAATAGGGAATCAACGCGATATAAGTGAGAACTTTTTCTTCGGAAATAAACAAGGTTTATATATTTTACTTTGAAAGTGTTATAAATAATTCATATGGGTTTAAATTCGAAACGATAGAACAAAAATAAGGTATAAAAACTAACTTTTCAAGAAGGTTCATGTGCTGCTGACGTTCAGTGAGGTAAATCGCGAAGTTTTGCTGGAGCACCTCGGCCCTTGATTGGAAAGTTTGGCTGATGTCCTCGAGATTCGCGACAACGGCGGCCCAGCCTTGTTGCTGCAAGTGCTGATCGTGGACGAGGCGCTCGCAGATGCGCGTCTGCTCTCGAGCTAACCCGCAACATTGCTGGGCCAGTTGGGCCCGAGCTACCAAAGTTTGATACGTCGCCGGCATCGACAGTGACGCGTCGACTTGGCTTTGCAGATCGACATCTACAACAAAAACAAACCAAAAATTTTTAATTAATAATGCAGATTTTTTTATGGTTTACTATGGGTGTCTTATTCCCTATCTTATCGACATTATATATCATCTAATTAATTAAGGAAATGTGACACTAAAAAAATTGGAATCCTTATTTATTTTTTCTCTTCTATTTGCTATTTGAATAGTATGTACGATTTTTTTCAAAATTTTCGATCACTAAATAATCTAGATTTTCGTGCAGCCGCAAAGATCTAAGATTTTTCACTTATATCGTGCCCAGCTTGTAGTATATGTTTTCTAATATAAAAATATGAAAAAAGCCAGAGCCGCAGACTCTAACAATCGTTTTTTCAAAAGTTATACGCTGTTAAAGCAAAATTTCCAAAGAAAAGAAACTTCACTTTAACGCTTATAACTTCTGACCTATCTAATATTGACATTCAAACCAAAGTTTACTGAAAAGCTGAGATAAAATAGATACATTTTAAAAAAAAGTACGTTCAAATCCGTTAAAATGGAGCAGAGTTATAACCAAATTAAGAATTAGAAGCAATTTTAAACAAAAATTGAGCAGTACAAATTTTATTGATTTTTTTAAGCTAAATTTCTTTAAATTCTTAATTCGGCTATAACTCTGCTCCATTTTAACGGATTTAAACGTACTTTTTTTTAAAATGTATCTATTTTATCTCAGCTTTCAGTAAACTTTGGTTTGAATGTCAATATTAGATAGGTCAGAAGTTATAAGCGTTTAAAGGAAAGTCTTTTTTTTATTACCGACAAAAAGTGGTTATTAATTTTAAAATAATTAAGAATTAATTATTGCAAAAAAATATCTCTGCCAGCTTCTTCTATATTACTCAAGTGTTACGCATGAATTTTCCCAGATTTTTAGTTCGATAATTACAGAATGTTTTTGGGTTTTTAAAAATAGATCCCTGTAATTTGGCTATCACATCTACTTAAAACAATCTAAAAATAAATAATTATTATATAAAAAGATATTCATTTATATATTACTGTTTATTCATAATCCACCTACATCTCAAGATTTATACAGGAATATTTTGTATTTAGTAGTATTCGAGAAATCTCATAGCAAACTTTGTAACATTTATAGGTTATACGTTCAACAAATTAAAATTTATTTTAAAATTTCTCAAAAAGCATATATTTATGTCTGCAAACCTAATATAATACAATAATTGCATTAATTAATAACGTTTTAAACTATGTCGATTTTCATGTGATATTTCATATTTTAGTAAACAATCAAGAATTCAAATTTCCCGCTCTCACGGACTGAATTAAAAGATAAATAAATTTATTTCTCTTTTATATTTGCAAATTATTTGCTCATTTGGATAATATTTTTTTTTAAATACATGGTACCTATATTTTGTACGATAGAATATTTCAAAACAATAAGAAAGTAGCATTATTGATTTAAACTTTGTAGAATCACAGATCATATTAAAATAGCAAGTAATTTACCTTAAATTGATACACTCATTTGTTGTAATTTAAAATTCTAAAAATGTGATACACGAGATATTCAAATAATGTATATAGTAAAAATTAGGATAATCAAAATATATTCCTTTACGTTACCAAAAAAAAAAATAATAGTAATTAATACACTATATTTTTCTCATGAAATTCAATCACTAATTACCTAACGAATAATAAAATTTAATAAACAAATTATATTAATCACCTTTGCTAAATTTAAAACTCACTTCCCTGAAAATCTCGATAAAATCACAACAATTTCGAGCCGCGTTAACGTTCATAGAAAATTCAATTACCAACCATTTGTGTCATTGTCGTAGAAAATCAAGTTAAAAATAAATAAATAATTACAAAAATAAGGTAGTTAATGTATTAATAATAATCTAACTGCTAGGCGCATAACAATTTTAGTGCGTTTCCATTAAAAAAAAGGTAACTAGAATAAACTAATTGATATTAATTATTTTTCAAATGACAAATATTACAAATTTACGATTAGAAATGCAATATGTATATACACTTGAAATCTATGGCGAAGGTTCGTTAAAGCTACTCGACCATGTATGTTACTTTTAAATCGCACGGAAAATTTTGGTATAAGTATGTCGTAAACTTGTATAATTAATTGAATTTTCTACGATTTGCAATTTCGACACCTTGACAATGTAAAACGTGAAGTAACAACCACACGTGCATTGTAATAATTACGGAAAAATCCTCGGTACAATTAGCTCACAAAAATTTATGAAGCGGAATATCACGCGTTTATTTAAAAGCGATGCGATATAATTGTAAAAAGTATAATTTTATCGTTGTCAAAAATAGTTTACGTACATCAAAAGTATGAAAAAATTGTATTAACAAATTATTACACAAAAATAGATTAATGAAATTTTCTTTACACACACATACGATAATCGACAAAATATAATAATACCGGTATTTTAATACAAAATATAAGAAACTACTCGTACACAAAATATACAACGAAAAAAAAAATCCCATGACGAAACTAAGCACGTATATCCAAAAGAAAAGGAGAATCCCTTAAAAACCGACCTAGATACATCCCTATATCTCTTTCTCAAGACACCGGTGTACTTCCTAAAATAGCAAGGCACCTGCAACGCGAACGGTATCAGGCAATGGAGAGAAAGAGAGAGAGAGAGAGAGAAAAAGGCGCACGAGCGAGCGATAAGAGTTGTGCCAGCGTTTGATCGGCCTGCAGGCCAAAACGTCTCTTGGCACGCATTGAAAATTCAAGGGCGACGCGCTGCTTTCGGAAAAACTTGCGTCAGTCGAAACGGAATTGCGAGATGCCGCCGCTTCGGTGTGTAGCGTCCGACTTTGGTCGAACTCGATTCTCTCTCACTCCTTTTTTTTTCCTTCAACGCTATGGGAATATATCCACTCCTTTTTGCATTTTTCCAGATATATATACACACCGAACGTGTCTTCGTTTTCCTTATTCAAGGAATTTCAGGTCACTCAGATAAAAGTGAATGTTTAGAAATTTTTCGAGTGAAAATATCTTGGTTATTATCCTCTCTTTCTTTTCATTTTTTTTTATCTCGTGTGCATATGTACGCTGCCTATACAGCGTTATTAAAGGTGAAAGGACGTTATATAGAAGTGTAATATTTATTTGTTGTTTACGCTGTATGTTTAATTATATCGATAGATAAATCGTGAATTCTAATTAAAATATATTGTACGATAAGGTGAAGTTTTTTTTTGTTCACCGTATAAACGGACTATAAATTATTTTGACTTTGCCCGCATTATGTAGAAAGTCGTCTATTTATTACACGCGGACTCCTACTATTGATTTACGATCTTTTAAATTTCAAACGAATAATAGATATATATTTAAATCTATTTCAATAATTGCATCTAAGAATACGCGTATATATACGAAAGAACTTTCGCTATTCCTATATATTTTAAGGTTAAGTTAAACCATATTCTCACCATTAATTACAAAATTATTATTATTATATGCATATATCACATAGTTTGCAAGTCTCTAAATAAAATTTGATAGAAAAAAAAAATTGAAAAAGAATTGTCCTAAAAATAATACGGCGGTTATCGCCGGGCACTTAATTTGAAGCGTGATATCAAACGAGTATCGCTAGATTTTCTCAATGATTGATATTATATTTATTATACTCACGCGTCGGTCATAATACAACGTCGAATCACTGATATCTCTTGATTGACCCAGTGACCCACTAACGCATTAAATTCGTACAGACGAAAGACAAAAGGATAATTATCCAGAGCCTAATTAGACAATTTCCTGCTGCATTTATTTTTCTTTTTTGTTTTTTCTCTTTCATCCTAATTGCCGTATATAGTTCATTATTAAATCAAACTTAATGTAACAAACAAAAAATGTATTCTATGAAAAAAAAAATTATTTAACTTTTATATCTTTAGGATTTCTTATTTATTTATTATTTTATGTTCGTGTAATTATTTTTGATAATTAATTTGGAATATTTCAAATTCGGATAAATTAGGTAATTTTTAGTAATTTTTCGTTATTTTTACTGAAATAAAATTTTTTGGCTCGCATATCTATAAAAAATAAAAAATATAGGGTAACAATATATCATCCGATAACCTTTTAGTTTAGAAGCAGAATTAAAAAAATTTTTGTTATGAAAAATAATTAATAAAAGAAGAAAGCAAATAAATTTTTTGCATTTTCTTGTACATTCGAAATATCATATGACTTTTTTTAAACGAGATGAATTCGATTTTCCCGATGTCACTTAAAAGCATTTATCCAAAACTGTACCGGAAAAAAATCAGGATTTTGATATACTATGGATTTATGCATCAAACAACTACGAAAATATCGAAAAAAAAAAATTTTTTTCTATATATTCAATATAGAGTTAATGACCGAACGCATACGTTATCAAAATAAAACAAAACTCTATTGGTACATTATTTAAACTAAAAATCGATCATCGTTCCGTTATACACCGAAATGTATGTGTGAATATTGTTTGATCGATCTAACGAAAGTATCCTGTTACACGCGGCTTGTTCGATCAAACAGGTCCGATGTGCACTAACGAGTCTATATAACATTGCTAAGGATATATATAGATGGTAGGATACATAAAACTCGACTACTATATCAAATGTTCCACGTATATGTACCGTATTAATTATCAATGCCAGAAAAAAAGAACATGTATGTATATGTATATATGAACGAACGATCGGAAAATTAAGAGGTGCTAAACAGCGAACGTTTCTTAGATTATTTTGCATTATGAAACTTTCGTACGTTTTAGCGAAGAAAATTGCCAAATTTTTGTTGTGTACCTCTTACGTTACCAGAGTGAAAATATTGTATCGAACACTACTGGTTTCTTTTAGTAATGGTGGTACATATCTCTCGAAATGAAAATAATAAGTGTATGGTAAAAGATTGAATAAATATACATTATTTTTATTACGATTTCTGATTAATTTTAGTGTTTAGTATATATACTATTTTTTTATTGATTATGATATTTATTTTATTTTTAATACAACATTATTCTCATAGCATATTGCACGAATGAATGAGAATATACTGTTTTTCAGAATTTCGGTTTGTTTGTTCGACTCGGCTTGATCAATTGAAATATTTATAAAACTTCCTTTTATAAAACTACAATGCATAATTGAACTACATATAAAGAATTTTCCTACTAAAATTACCGTGACACCACGGTCCAATATCTCAAATTTCTAGTTAACTTTTTTCGTACACCTGACGAGAACTCCCAAAGTCAACCGCGCTCTTTCACAGTAATTTTAATTACAAAATTCCTTCCGCGCGAAAAAAAACGAGAAAAAAAAATCCGAAGAATTTCAGAACGATCTAAAATCCTAAAATTATCTAATTTCATGTACATATACTCGACGAAAGTAGATAAAAAAAATCGAACGCATCTATAAAGTACGTGAAAACGACTACCTAAATATTTCGCATAGTTCTATACAAAAATTTATGAACGCACTAAAGTCGTCTCTCCCTCCCTCTCTCTCTCGTCGTTTTTACCGCACTATTTCGCGGTGGGATTACATCATGCACACAAGACATCCGATGCGAAATTATGAAACAGACACACACACACACACACACAAGCACGCGCGACGCACGTCCGTGTAAATTGCGTATTTAATTAATTGCATCGTGTAGGTGTGAATTTAAAAAAAAAAAAAAACGAACATTACACACACTGAGTCATCATTACTATATATATTACACGTACAGAAGTGACATTATTCTTTGTTTTTCATTTTCGGTCACCGATTTTTTCTTTTTTAAAATTCGAACGCGGGAGTTTCGAATACACGGGAAAAATGTTTTAGAGTATGTGTTACATATATACGCAGCGCGATGCATTTATGGTGCTGAAAATTGGTAGATATGCATCAGGGTTGATTAAAATTCGGTCGCGTTGTTGACTAAACGCGTGCAATGATTCAAGTAAATACATGTTGCAGAAAAAAAAAGGAAACGATGCTTGTTTGTTTCCAGTAATACACACACACACACAACCACCACCAACTCGTCCGAGAGCCTGCATTTGATTATAAAGAGTATATATATATGTTCCAAATAGAGAGATATATCGTGTCCGTTATAATTAACAATAATAACAATGTATATAATTTATGATACGGTAAACAACGGGTTTGTTTGTACGACCGCGCAATCATCGTACGATGCCGCGTGTAATCGTATATAACCGATTTGAAATTAACCATTTTTGCACCATATATTACAATTAATCATATTGATTTCTCCGTGCGGCAATATTTACATACACACACGCGCAGATAAAATATATCTAATTCGCGTGTGCGCAAAAAAAAAAGAATACTTTATCGTGGGTGCGAAGATTTTTTTTTTTTCGGTACCGATAACTACCGAGATCGAGTGCGAGAATAAATATATATACGCGTATATTTTTTATTTATAATCGACACCGATAAGAAGTGCGAAGGGTAATGTATATAATGAAAAAAAAAGTAAACAGTTGGACACATTTTTTATATTCCCGCTTTTCTATCAAGAATCTTATCGTTTGTTCGCCGAGAAACTCGATGTGCAAAGAAGTCGGCTTCGTTCTCTCTCTCTTTTTTTTTCCTTTTTATTTTACGTTATATATATAAGTTTATTTACAACTGGCCACCGAGCAAAAAGGAAGTCTCGGAGCGAACGTTCAACCGAAAGAGGTAATCGCGTGCAACACTTTTTTTTTCACACACAAGTCAAACTCTGTACCGTATAGCTTTGTTACGTATATATATATATGTGTATACGTATCAAGTGTACCTCGCGTTTCAAAAGATAAATAAAAGTGTAACGATTCTTTTTTTTTGTCCCCGTCGCAAGACGAAAAGTAAAAAAAAGTTGATTGCGCAATGTTTGTTAAAAATTTTTCGCTATATACGTGTTTACATATAAGAATACAAACGATGAAAAAAAAAGAAAAAAGACAATGGAAACGAGTTACAACGATGTGGCATTGAGAATATACACCTTGTGCGCCTGATTTTTTTAGTACTTTGTATAATTATTGTTATTATTATATTAGTCAGACAGTTTCGTGGGTTGTTGTTTGTTTTACTTCGATTTTTATGGATGTGTTTAAGGTGTGTTAATTCACACACACGAGTTTCCTATAGTTTGGTGTTCGTCGAAATGCCTCTTAAAGTATTGAATTTTACTTAAAACACTTTTCGAGATGTATAGTTAGTGTTGTTATCATCATGGAAATAAATACATTACAAAAAAATTTAAATTACCTTTTTCTCTTATATTTTTTTATTTTTTTTAAAAAATTTTTTAAAAGTAATATTAATATATTTTATTAAAAAATAGTAAATATACTTTATTATCGATCAAGAATGTAAAATAATCATGATTATTTTTTCATTTGAAACACTTAAGGACTGTATTAACCAAAAAGTTGGATAATGATAATTATCGTATGTAAGAAACATATTATTCGCAATAGCATTAATTAATTTAATGTACGCAATAGCATGGAAACCGTAACAGAAATATAAATAAATCGAATACAATTAACTATCAATTATTCTAAAAAGCGCATATAGTTTGCATACATATACAGAAAAGAATTATACTTATGAAACTACATATTTTTAATTATTGATTTTTACATACACTATACACTACCATACAGGCCTACGTAAAAAAATATTTAATTGGGATAAAACAAGGAACAACGTTAATTAGTGCGAAGTAAATAAAAAAAAAGGAGGAAGTAAATATAAGGAAGTTGTTGTTCGGTCTTTGATGAGAAACGTATATACGAAGTCATGCCTCTGAGACGTCAGTCATCTATAAGATTAACGATATTTTACGAGCGCAATGTTTATATTTTATTCACAATCAATTCTTCTACTTCTTTTTTACGCATCTTTTTCACAACCAATTATTGAATAATAGTTCGAGTAATTTTAATTTTCACGAACGCATACAAAAGAAAATCGTTGCGTAAAAAATTAAAGGAACGTTTTGCAAAAAAAAATGAAAAATTTTTTTTTCTAAGCGACAGTCCAGACGAGTAATATACGGAACTAAATAGATAATCCCGAAATGAAAAAAAATGTAACGTTGAGTAAACAAGCAAGAGCCGTTAAAAAACTCTCTCGTTAATTTACGTTACAATCAGCTGGTTCTATACTTTCGATTCCCGATGCGGTGTATCGTATATATACACACGCACATAAATAAAGAGAGAGAGAGAGGAGGGAGTTCCTCTCTAAAACTGTACTCGCTTGTAACGGCCCTTCTTCTTCTCCTCCCGTTTTGCACTCGTGTACGTTATATATCTGTATATATTTATATACATGCACATAGTCGGCTAAAACGATATCCCCTCGTTCGATTCGACTCTCTCGTCGATACAGATTTGTTGGTGGAGACTTCCGCGCATTTCAACGTTGCAGTCTCCGATTGTGCTAAACCGGTCAGCGAAATTTTAGTAAAGAAAATACGTATAACTCAACGCGCTTTTTTTTTCTTCGTTTTAATTATTCGTGTATATTACAATACGATACGAAAATGACAATTATTGTACGATATGAGTATTCCTTATAAACGAGGAGGATTTTACATAACGTCGATTTCTAATATAGATCTTACATAGATATTTTTGTGAGCGATCGGTTTAGTTGTGACAAAAAAAACTTAACGTTGATATTACGTTTCATATGTTATTAATAAATCCACGTTTCATCGAGCACATCAACGTGAAAAAAAACGAATTTTACATACGTATATATATATATACGTATGAGACTGCCTATATAAACCGTTCTCCTCTACAATCGTCGGCCTTCATCGAGCCACTTTTTTTTCATGCGATCATTTATATTATATATATATATAGCCGCACCTAACCGATCAGTGCACCGTCGATGTATGGATTAAATTATTCGGCGTGCATGCATTTACGAATATAATATCCTTTGGGAAATAATAATGTGTGTGTTGTTAAAATTTTTTTATAATTCCATCGATCATATTGTACGTATAGCACAAGCTATTCGATTCGCAATATATATATATATACGTGTATTTGGTTATAAAAAATATAAAAAAAAGTCAAAAAATCAGCTATTCCATCATTTTCACAAATTTCCTACTTTCGTTTTTCATCGTCGTAAAAACAATAGCGATTTATGTCCCTTTCACGTTGCGTGTATACATACAGATGCGAATGGTCAATTATATCAACGTGCCATTCTTTCGCAATTTTATTGCACGAGTGTATATATATAAATTTTTTTATTTGCAAAAAAAAACCGTGCATTCAATGTGTTACATTTGTGTCAAATCCATCACGGAATTAAAGTGGATGTTGATGTAATTCTAGTTGTTTTTTTTGTTATTTAAATAAGACTATTAAAATTAGATTATCGACGAATTAAGCAAAAGTAATTGTGATGAAAATACGGAGTGTAAAGGATCGAGTAAAAATTAAAAAATTCCGTATAATAACTGCACTACCGCAGATATATAACTTGCGTAAAATATTGATAATTTACAGTAACGAGTATAAGTTTATTCAAGCCAAGGAAAATAACGTTTTTATACACACAATTCGTTGTGTTTGCTTTAAAAACAACAAAGATATATTGATACCGATAATTTCATACAAACTGCGTGACAATTAATAATTTATATATTTCATTCGTCTCTTTCGGAATTTTCACATTCATTTTTATATACTTTACGTGCTAATCCGCATTATGTAATTAATTTATTCACGTCCATATATATATGTATATATTTAATAACGAAAAAATATTCGTATTTAAAAATTCGAGTAATCATCGTTAAACGCTTACGCTTCCTGATTCCGACAGTTGCAATTATAAGAGAAAAAAAAATTATTATTTTTATTTGTTATTTAATACAGTTTTAACGAGTTGGATATAACATGTAATTGTTGGTGGTCACGTTTCTTCATCAACTTTGGTCGAAATGGTTATATAGCGTTTATAATAAAGAAGAAATTTACGAGATATTTTACCGATGTCGGAGAAAAAGGAAACTTCCTTTTTTTTTAAGGTTGGCTTCGAAATATAGCAAAAAAAGTGGGTCAAACTCACGCGCACCCATTGTTTTCATTTGACAGTCGAGGCATCCGTCCTCAAAATCTAGTTGTTGCAATTTATTGGTGTATTAAAAATTTTTTTTTCGTACACTCTTTAATAGTCATCCAAACGTATCATTATGTAGTATGCATTTGTTATTCCTAAAATTTACTATTAAACAACAAAATTTTCCAAAATATTGATCTCGTCGATCACGCCACGGCTGCTCGCGGAATGCGCAAGGTAAATTAAAATCCTTCGCGTAACGAATAAATAAAATCCGTATCATCGTATACATTGCAAACACGCGAAAACCACATAACGCGTCAAAACCAATTTTTTTATCCTTGGAAAAGGAAGACATTGTACATACCTATATCAGTTTCACTTATATATACGAAATTAAGTTCGATCTGAAAAATTTAAGAGAAACTGTATAACTGACAACCAGTTCCGAGTTTTCTCAAAGTCATTAGACTACGCAACAGAATTACACACATATACGAAGGCTGGAACGTTACATTTTTTTTTATAAAGACGAAGAACCGCTGCTGAGATGAGAAAAAAAAAATTAATAAGAGCAATTAATAAAGTTATGGGTAACGGCAAAGAAAAACACACACACAATCTAACAGTGATCTCCTATATAAATTTAATTTACAAGGACACTTATAACAAGGATAAATGTATATATATGTATAGACTATCCGACGTCTTTTAGATTAGATTGTCAAATTGCATTGCAAATTGAAAGCGACCGCGTAAAATTGTGGGAGATGTAATTTGATCTTATATAAATTACGCAGCAAATTTGATGAATAAATATATACCCGAGTGTTTTCCCATTGCAATAAAAAAATACAAATCAACCTTCTGTATATAATAAATTTCCTAATTAACTGCGCCAACTTTTTAACGCAATACGTTATTGCTCTTTTTTATGTTAAAATTTTCGCTACTTATATATATATATGTATATAATCAACGCTTTCCTCGGTAGGTAATAATTATATTTAAGAGTTTAATGTATTCCCGAGAAGTTCGCTAGGTGTGTGTATGTATACGTAATAAAAGCTTTACGATATACTACAACTTAGTTTTTCTTTTTTTTTTTTCTTTTGCACAACGTTGTGCATTTTTGTATACTTACTTCGGAAAATTTTATTACGCAAAGGTCACTTTTATTATAATAATCTATACGTTAAAATTCGTATAATTTATGTACACTATATCTTTGTATTTATATGAATTCAGATAGAGACTGATATTTTGTATAACTGGAATATACATTTTTTTCATACGCGATCTTTTCTTTTTATGTATTTTTTTATATCATACGTAAGATTGAAATTTGAGTTTTTAAATTTTCAAGTTTTTTTTTCTGGCATACATACGTATATATACATAGTTTACCTACGGGTCACGATTATTGCACACTCACTTTTCTTGTATGGATAATACAATGAGTAACGAAAATTATTATTGTTAAACACACGTGGATGAGTCACATCAGTTCATTATTTAAGTTGAGCATGATAAAGAAAGGAAAACCGAAGGAAAATTTTATACATTGAAAATAAAGATCCAACAGACTAATTTTAATTAATCCTCATACTTATATATTATTCGAACGTGTAGAAAAGAGGTACAATAATACAAAAAAAACTTGCTACACGCGTAATATAAAATACGTCTTATTAAAAAAAAAAGAAAAAGAAAATTTCTTGACCAACGCATAATTGCAAAAGAGGGGACTAAATAATAAGAAGAAGAAAGGAAAGAGAGATACCAGTAATTTCCTCGCGGATGCAAAGAAAGATCGCGATCGATAAAGAACGAGCTCTCTTAGGAAAAAAGAAAAAAAGTTACAAAATCACCGTATCCCCACTTCTGAACAAAAATATATAATGATAAGCTGTATGTTTATACACACACATACACACTTGCGCGAGCGCGCGCACGTCTCGTCGATTGTTGGTATATACGCGCGGTTTTCCACAGGCGTCGTACTGTCTGCTGCGGCGAGTTGCCCCTTTTACACTGTCGACGTACAGGTTATTCCGTCATTATTTTTTTTTTCAACAATTCTTTTTTAATGCGTCGCGAGTGACGATTAATTGTCGATATGTGTATACATGTGGCGCGTTTGTTTAATTTTCAAGGATTCGTGTGTGAACGCGCCAAGTATATATATATACATGTATCTATATAAATGTAATACGTGAATTCTGAGTTGATTATGTCGTTAAGTATATACGGGATGCGCGAAGGTCGCGATATAGATATCGTTTAAATTTTTTTTTTTGTATTCTGCACTTCTCGCCGTGATCGTCGTTCGTATACGTACATATACGCTCATTTTTCTTTTTTTTTTGGGCGAACGACGCGCATTGGAAGATCGAGAGGAAATAATTAAGAAAATAATTATGCGAAATGTTCTTATAAAAGCGAAGCGATATCACATTCTTTTTTTTTAAGAGAGGAAATGAGAAATATCAGTTTGGGTGATGAATGAATGATTATCATTGTACGGATTTATATATGTGAATTTTATATATACATATTTGATAAAATCTATAATTAATTCTCATTGTGAATACTCTTATTGTGCGATACTAAACAAATGCTTCGATGTGTATTCAATTTGAAACCGAGAAAACGTTCTGTTTACGACTACCCGAGACTGCCTCTTTTTTTGGTACCTTCTTGTATATACCAATGCAATAGAATCTTAAGAGTTTTGGCATGCACACATACATATATATATATATATATATATATATATATATATATATATATATATATATATATATATATATGGGTACACATCTCTATTCTATACGAGACGAGGTGTACAAAATAGACTGCTAGTTTTGAAAGTTACGTTGTTGCCAACAATTTCTGACGCATCGGAATAAATTTTAATTCCGCGTGTGTATATCCATGCACACGTATACACACACCTGATATTCGCAATAAAATTTACGTTTAACTCGACACTTCGCAACTTTATCAATTAAGGAAACAAATCCGATGAGATGTCGAGTTAATTAGATATTACGATAATATATACTAATAGAATTTGTTTAACCCAGTATCGTACTGATACTTGAATAGTATCTCGACGGTTGCGTATATATGTATATAATTAATTAACATTTATTGAATGAAAAGAGAAAAAAACGAATGTATTTATATATCGACGAAACTTTGAAAATTTCTTAAAAGTTTATCGGTTTATATTTACTTTTCCTGATAAGATGATGTATATAATATATATATATTAAACAATCGAAAGTATAGTGTCATCGGCGACCTTCAGACAGATTGCGATTAACGATAAATCGTAAAACTGGGAGACTCCGACGTGTTAAGTAGTATTGTTATGAATTATCAAACTTCATATGGAGATAAAGAGATCCGTTTGAAACATTATCAATATTTAACAATAACTTATGTTTTTAGATCGTATGTCGTTTTCGTCGTTTCTTTTTTTATAACAATGCAATTTGCTGAACACTTTTTACGCCTAAACAATTGAAATTTTTAGCTAAACGCGAAATTTATACGAAAAATCCATTATTTATCGTTACCATTTAATTATTTCAAAAATCTCGTTTTGAACATTTTTAGTTGAGATTTGTAGTTCCATAAGATTTCGCATGCTCGTATACACTTACACCCAAACGATACCATTACAGTTTACAACCCCTCCAAAAAAAGAAAAGGAAAAAAGTCGAAACGCAAACACCATTGGAACTTGCGCAACGTTACAACGAAACGTCGTTTGGTCATGTGTATGTATATATCTATTAAGACAAGACAAAAAGAAAAGTTGCAAACTCACAGTAACACGTGAGTCGTGATTTTCTCGATTACTCACGTGCGTCGAGTGTAAAACGGTCAGAAAAACCGGGGAGAGCGGTGCACGTGAACGTTACACTATATCCTCGTGCTTAACCGAGATATATATATATATATATGTATATATGCATAAAAGTGTAGATAGACTTACCAGAGCCATAATCAAGACTGGGAACAGGCGGTATTTGACTCTCGATGGCAGCCTTGCTGAAGAGGTAGATGGGATTGGTGTCGGTGCCCGCGGAGTACGAGCAAACCCGGGCGTTCGATTCCAAGCTCTCGCCACCGCTCATCAGCAGGACCTGATCTTCCGAAGCCACGCCGCATTCTCGCTCGATCGCTTCTTTCAGTTCGGACACGCTGAAAAATTACCACATTTATTTATTTTTATTTATACTGATAAAACTTTCGATACATATATAATACTGAAGCTTCTTTGCATTTTCTCAAAATTAAGTGTTAACAAGTTCTGATTTTTAGAGTATAGAGCTATGTAAAATAAGACGCGATTACGTTACACCACCAATTGTCCATTTGTAATTTTCCAAGGCTTCGCCATATATATATACCAAACGATAATGACGGTTTTACGGTTTCGAGGTGTATAATATACAAACCCTTCTATCGTAAAACTTGAAAGTTAATTAAAACTCGCTGTTTGCACTTGGTTAAAACTGTACAACTATAGCGTTAAAAAAAACCATTAGACATTTTTCTCGTTTTTTTTTTTAGCAAATTGGAGAAAGTTCGAAAAAAAAGGAATAAATAATGTATTCGTAGAAGAAAAAGGCAAGATCAATTTGCTCAATTAAAAGACTATTCATCGCACCTGCGAAATATATTTAAATAATCATGGCGCGACAAATGGAAAAAAAAGAGCGAGATAGAGAAAGAGAGTGAATCGCATTGTTGTAAAAAGAATTTTTTCTCTCTTTTATTTCAACATTGTCTTTCCGATTCTTTATTTTCTTTCTTTTTTTTTTTTATTCCATTCAATGCAGAACCGTGGCAAATGCAAACGAGTCTCATTGACTGGTTATATTCTAATAAAGGTTACGCAACTTGCATCTTATCTACGACAAGAAAGAAAAATAAAAAAAAAAAGAAAAAGAGTCGGTGTTTCTACCGTATATTCTATATATCAATTGCATCACTAACCCGCGTTGCCTATTATTAAAGGCACAATGTGCGTTTCGTTTGGACTATGAATACAAATGACCTAATTCTGTAATTCTGAAACATTCGCGCGAGCGCGACGCGCGAACGAGCAGCGTTTTACTAGTCGCGAATTGCAATTTTCGCGCGAGAAAAACAAAGGGTGCAAATCTTTTGTGACAATATATTGTCGAATCTGCGTCCCTTTAAATCTATGTATATATAGAAGGATTTCTCGGATGACAAAGATATAGAAAGATAGAGGGAGATGGAGATTGTGAATTAGATGGTACGAGATATTCATCTCGATGAGATTTAATCGCATTCCGCGTCTGTTTACATAAGTGCCCGAGAGCGCGCGCTTTTTGAATCGAGAGCTCGAGTCCTTGAGTACGTACGTGTGTAGTACTCGATACCGAAGGAGTCGCGTTTATCGAGTGCCAAGGGCACTTGGAAAATTGATGATTCGACTCGTACATTTATTTATTTATTTATCGGTGCAAAAAATAATTTTTGATTGGACGCGCGTTTAATGCTGCGATTGCTTCGAGAGAGAGAGAAATAAAAATTGATTTATAAAGAGTCGGCGGGAGTCGGTATTGTATTTTTTTTTTCTTAAAAAAGTCATTCTATCGTATCTCTGTGAGACCTAGTGATTATAGACGCTCGTGTTGATTTTTCTGATATTCCTTATCGGATATATATACGACATGTGTGAGAAAAAATATTAGTTTTGTGTCTCGTTCAATTTACTTTTTCTTTCGTTTTATGCAGTGTGCGTGCAAAATCGTATATGATACGTTCGTCAACAACGCGCGGCGCTTGGATTGTCTATATACAATTATATTATTTAACTCTGTCGGTCTCAATTTTTATAATCGATAATTGTATACGTTATTACAATACGTTAATTATGTATATAGGTGTAATAATGGTATATTACACGGATTGAAAATACAAGTCGATGTGACTTTTTTTTTGTTATTTATATATTTGTTACGTAATAAATAATCAATTTTATTAATATGGATGTAGAATTTTTCTTTCTCAAGTGTACGTAAATTATTGATTTATTTTAATTATATTTATATATATAAAATATCTGCGTTGTGTAGCATTCAAGAGGCCGTCAGGTTAGATAATTGGAAAATTCACCTATATAGATTTTCTTGATTTTCTCACCCAATTATAACCATTTGAAAGGAAACGGTTGAGCGGTTTTCATAACAACGTAATGAAGGGCACTCGATTATTAATTGATAATTAATCATTATTAATTTATTTACATTATTATTCAGGAAGTTCCAAACTTAAAATGTATCCTGTATACCTATATATTATGTAACCGACCAAGAATATTCTATAAATTTGCTCATGATAAGAAAATTTATTCTGAACTTCGGGACCCTTCGTTTGTTTGAATTTTAGGTAGTTTAGCTATTCGTTGCTTTTACAGACATTACTTATATACTTCAAATTTAAAATACAATCTATTTAATATCATATATTCTACGAAAATTATCATAATTTTTTTATTAATTGATGGGTCAAGGTAATAATCAATATTTGTGCCTAAAAATTAGCACATGTGGATAGATTATTTATATATGCAAAGGGCAAAGTTATCATAAAATTTTATGAATAAATGTTCTTCTTTTTAAATATATTAAACTTGTAACGATCCCTTGATCGATGTTACTTTTTCCTAAGTATTACAAAAAGCTTTGTTTATATATATAAGAGAGTTTAGAATAATGAGTAAAAGTGTAATCTATAATATTGTGTATGTGTAAATTATTATTAAATGATTATTTTTTTCACCGAAAGCTCAAATAAATATTCTTTACTAGTACGTTTAGTTATTTTTTTTTTAATAAATAAATTACATATATGTAATATATAAAGGTGATAATATATTTCTTAAATATTAAAAAAAAATAACGATCACGAAAAACTACGTTAGTCGATTTTTCTTAGCTCTCTCCATGCAAGGTATATATAACTTTGTAATCTGCAATTTAAAAAAAAATAGTCACTTCCTGTCGAGGGTGTTCAGATAGTCAGGGATACATTTAGGACATCGATATATAGACCGGAGAATCTTCCTATTATTATATATAGATATTTAAGGTCGATAAGCTGGTAAGGATAGATATTGGGTGTAGAAATTGAAAATCAAAAGCAAGAAGAATATTAGAAAAACATACTCAATTATACAAAATTTCGTTGCGTACATATTTCACGATGTATAAATAACAGTCGCCGTTTAAAAGAATAAAAGAGACGTTGAGAGTAGGAAATTTTTTAAAATAATCACCTAATTTCGAGACAATATACTCGGGCGAAAAAAAAAGCATCCAACAAAAAGGAAACGAGTGTACACACAACTTCCGAGTATAATAAAACGGAAAAGAGCGCAACCGGAATCAGAATATCACCTTTAGTAGTGCTATTTACATTGTCTCCTGTTCTCCATTCGGTGCCATCATTATTGTACCAAAGAGAACGTGCGCTGCGCCTTCGAATTAAAGAAAAAGAGAGTGCTAAACACAAGAATAAGAAAAAAATAAAATAAAGTAATAACCTCAAGTCGTAAATGGGATGAACTTTTCCTCTTTCTCTACGGTAACTTTCATAATTAATCGTATTACCTCGAGAAAAAAAAAAATTCGCGTAAGAAAGAGAAAAGGGAAGGCACGTATATATCTATATCTATATCTTATACCATCTATTTCGCTAATGCCGTGAAAATTTGCATGGCGCTGATTACTACACGCACACACACACACACACACACACATATATGTATACGTTGTACCGTAATAAAATGTAATTTTACTCGGGAGGTGAACTTTATTCCATATAGGTGAAACCTGTTAAATATTACAGTTGAGTTTACCGTAAATAATAGTGTCAACGCTATAACGTTCGAAAATATTTATGTATATTAAAAAATGTACTAATGTATGCGGATGGTAATATACATTCGAATAATTTACTATGTACTATATACGCGTACATCATCAAAATGTAGTTAAAATGTAATATGAAAAATTTTATATTATATTGGAAAATTTGTTTTCATTTTATGTTCGCGTGGAGAGTAATTTTAAAAATCGATCAACGAACGTTGTGTGTAGGTGGTATCGATACAATTATTATACTCTATATATTAAAATTTTAATTTATATATATATATATTGCTTTATAATATATATATACATGTGTTGTGTTTTTATGCATATTGACTATGTTGAAAAGTACACGATTTAATAAAGGTTTTCACATACATAAAGATTACTGTACACTGTTGTAAATATCACGTTTGGATTATTCATTGTAAGTAAAGGTTTCTTACTTGAGGTTATAAAAAAAAATCATTTGAATTGGTTTTTAATATATTATAATACAAACGTATATCCCCGTAAACTAGATCATTAAACTTTAATTGCTTCATTCAATTCTAATATCACGCGACTAATTTTCTTAATATTTCACCATGAGTTTTCACCTGCTCGTACGCACTTACATATACTCGTATATCATTATCCAATATATATATGTACGTGTATAATAATTAGACGCGGAAAAAAGTTTAATTTGCCATTCCTTCGATGAATAGGCAATTCTCATACATATTTTTTTTTTCTTCCAAACGAGGGTGTTTTAGATACACAAAGTGAAATAGGATAAAAGAAAAATACGCCATGCACTTTTCTCTCGAGAGCGGAGTATCTTTGTTTCTCGTATAATGTACAGTATAGCGCAGAGCGCGCACCTCCCGAGGGGAGAAAAAGAGAAAGGAAAGATGGAGAATAACATTGAGGTAGTGCGAGAAAGACCAAAGATATACACACTATACAAGAAAGAAAAGTCCAAGTACTCTTTCCTTACTATCGGGCGCAGCGACCTGCTTGCAACGCCCATTTGTAAAATCTATCTATCTCTTTCTATACTTATACGAGAAAAAATATTACGCCACACTACTTTACCGCTTTATGAATCCATACATATATAAACGGATGCGTGTTTTCGATTCCCTTGTTTTGTTTGGACAATTTTAATATACATTTACTTCTTTTTTTTTTTATTAAAAATAGGATATTACTCATTTTCTCGGTGACTGCGTTTTTCGAGGTTTTCTTAAAATTAGTTATTTAGTTTACCGTTTTATATACATATTTTGTCTGTGTATAATTGTTTTTAAATTTTCCGCGCTTTTTTTTTTATATACAAGCTTGCAGGAAGTTCGTTAAACAAACATACAATTTTTTTTTACGAATAGCGAGATACATAGACGAAAAATTAGCGTAATAATAAAAATAAAAATAAATATGAATAAAGTTTCTTTTTCATACTATCAAATTTAATACCGGGAACTTCGCAATTCACCTGGCGAACCATAAATATGAAAAATGATTGCACCAAATGTATAAATTAATGCGGAAAATGTAATAGCCGATCTATACGCATGTTTATATAAGAAGGTGTAATGCGAATTATTGAATTAAGATTATACGCGTATATACGTACGTTGTAAAGCGAGAAATAATCGTCGATCGTAATCTTAATGTAATTGAGCACTATCGATATATAGTAGCGATCGATTAATTTAACTAAATTCTACTACACGCACAAGTACACTATTTCGTTTAATCGGGTTAACGATCAGGGTGCAGAGAGTATTGAGTTACCGGTAGCTTTTTAAATGACCGATTGTACGTAAAATTAATTTTTTAAGAAAAAAAAAAGAAGAAAAGGAAAGTTTTATTATTATTTATGTAGTTAAAAGAGTAATAAAACAATTTTACAGCGTATAAACGTTTTATACACTTAAAGGGATGGCTGTTAATCCTATCTAATTCCATACCTCCAGAGTAACTTTTAGATACGACTTTCGTTTTACGAGCTATCTTTTTTTTTCATTTCAATTTCCTTTATTTTTAACGTTGTCTTCTGGACATTGTAAAACCCCTGGTGAATAATTAGGTATAAAAGTAACTTCAAGGTGTCCATCAATATTTAAAACCCACTGTATTTAAATCTCGGAATCATATACCTACTTAAACAAAAGAAATAACGAAATTAGATCGTCTAACAAAAAAAATACGTTTTTATTGAATAAAGTACTCGAGGTTGTACATTAATTTGTGGGTGAAAATAAATCAAAATACGTATAAAGAGTAATATTTATAATAAACTTGATTAATAGTGACAAAATTATCAATTATATATCAATAGTCGTAATGTACGTTACGACATAAACATATTTTATATTTACGCGAATGGATATATTCTAAACGTTTACTATAGGTATATATATATACAGATGATTTATTCATTTTTAAGAAAGTGACTGTTCATCAATTATTCTCGCTATATAAGTAAAATTGCACGAATTTACACAGAAATATAAAAATCTTAATTACACACCGTAATTGTTTGAAAAATTATTTTAACGCGTTATCTCATTTAATTTTATACTTGGAGATATAAAGAGAGAGAGAGAAAGTTAATTAATAAAATTAACCATATATATATTTATTCGTTGTGATATAAACAATTAAGATTTTCTCCAGCCGATGTGCAATTTATCGGGTAATATTGCTGCGTGTACGATTATAGTTAGAAATTACGTAGAATCCGTATACATTAGTGTTCTTAATTAGAAATATCATCGTTATACGGACGTCAGAATCCGCGCATCATTTATTATATAAGTAGATCGATTTTGTTCTTTTAATAATATTTCACAAGCGTAAAGATATTGTATATGCACTTCGCGAAATGATAAATAACGTACTTGTATACATATATATGCATTTTATATTTATAATAGAATGACCGAAGAATAATATGTAACATTTACTTACAACGTCGAAAGAATTTGAGTGCGCAGCAGGAAATTTTCCCTTATGTTTTTCTATTTTTCCATGTGCCATTGAAAACAAAAAGTAATACGCGAGCGAAACAATCGAACGTGAAAAATATATACACAATCGCTCTCAATGCCGTAATATTGTTTGTTTTTTGGCCGTTCGTGTTATAAGTCGTTCTATTTACCTACCAAATAGCGCATTGGTGTAAATTTCATTTTTTTTTCTTTAATTAAAACAGTGAAAATCCAAATAGATTTGTCTAGAAATTTTCATTTGGTATGTAAATTGCCCTTACTAATTCTTATTAAAAAATTCACTTATTGAAGGTGCGAACGTATAGTATAACGAAACAAAAAAAATTTTTTTGATATTCTATAGAATCATTTTTTTTCTTTATTTAAAAAATAAACTAATCATTCAACAAAATATTAATACTGAATGTTCATTATGTCACTAAGAGGGAATCGAAAAATATTCTATCAACCCCTTATATCTACTTCTTTGTCATTTGTTATGCATACAATGTAATTACAATGTATATAATCACAAATATATATTATATATTCCGATTAGATTGCACTTGCTTATCATACGATTGTTATTCTAAGTTCGTATATTCGATGCCGAAGGTGAGCTCTTTCGCCGAGCTTTAATCCCATTGTTTACGCTAAGTGAAACCTAATAAACGTCCCTCATTTTTTATAATTGTCTCGCGTATATACAGTTGCTTGAGCTTCGCAAAAAAAAGTCAAGCCGCGAAAGCTGCGTGAAATTACTTTTTTTTTAGTGTAAGCCTGAAAGATGTAGGTCGCAAGTTCTCCTATAAAAATTAATAAAACTTTAATTTTAAGTTTTCTTTACGAGCGATTATTGAAAAAGATGTAAAGAAAGTACTTTTTTTATAGCACGCGGAGTCTATGTGTATAAGAAGAATTTTAATTAATTGTATATGTATATATATATAGATTCATATTTTATACCTGATGTATATTGTTAATTTAAATGAGATTTTTATAATTACTTTTACATATACGTTATTTATAATTAATACACGTATTTATTTATGTATTTCACATTTTAATTAAAACGACGTCGTAATTATCATAATACTCCATCGATTCTCCCTCCGGAATTTATTATAAGCAATAATAAAGTAATAAGCATTTGTTTAAGCTTCCACGGTTCATTTTAATGTTTAATATAAAAAAAAGTATTATGCACTGCACACATATATTTTTTTTATATTAAACATTAAAATAAAATGTTATATACATACATACATATATATAAATATAACGGTATTTTTAAAATAACATATAAAGTAGAAGCTAGGAAATTAATCGACATTAAAGAAACAACTATATATTCGGTATATATACGTTTAATGTTCAATCATTTCCTCGGTTCTGAAATGTTACGTCACCATGGAAACGCAATTAAAACATAATAATTCACGAAACTGCCTAAACAACGAATTTTTTTCGCTGAACCGTTGAAAATTAATAATTGTTAGGTTGATAAGGAAAAGCAGGTGCTATAACCCTATTAAACGCATCTGTGTGTGTATGTGTATGTGCGGGTTGTGTACACACTAATACGTACACAGTGTTACGAAAGAGGGTGTACAAGTGTGCGCGCACGAAACAGAAGATAGGCTAAAGAGAAAGACCGATTGCACTATATAACGCCCGATGAAATCACGACACGCGATTTTACTGCATTTCATTATTTTTTTTTTTTTTCCTTTTATCGTCGACAGGTTTTTTGACGTTATGATATACACATGCAAAATTCTATTTGGGAATTGTGATTAATCGATGTGTACAGCGGTTTTCTCGAGGAAAATTAAATTATATTTCGTTAAACGTTCGTTTTTATTACGTTTGATAAACCAATGTGTAAATAATACATTTAATGGAATTTTTATATTTGTTTACATAATGTATATAAGTATAAGCGTCGAGATTGAAAAGAAGGAAGATTAATGTACATATACACTGAACACAGTAAAGTTTTTATATGGTACGCTTCTTTATTACTCTTGAATTTTCTATTAAATATTTCGCTTCGCTAAGAGTATAAGATAGTTTATTAGGTTGTTTTCCAAAATATATTTTAGTACGTTTTTAAAAAATTGATTTATCTCTTTTTCTTAATTATTTACAATTATCTAAAAACCTTATGTGTATTCTATAAATTTTTTTCTTTTTTTTTTTTTTTACTACACTGGAAAAGATAATTAAGTGATTTATGTAATTGGTTGAATGCAGCAAATTTTTCTGCAGCGCAACGTATATGTAAATGCGTAAAGAAAATCCAGCTAATGGTAATTTGATCCTGTCAATGGGTAATATGTTCAACGAACCACAACAGAAAAGTAAAATCAAGTTTTTTTCTATAAATTTTTTTTTATCTATATGGATCATCTGACATTAAGGAGATCAAAGTATATGCAGTCTTAAACCATTGATTATTATATCTATCATCTATGTTGTACTTTCCTATCGTATGCCCTACATTCGAGAGTTGCATTTCCTTGTCTCCAGATAATTACTCTGGCTGAGCGAAATTTAATTGGGCTTGAGCAATATAGATCAATGCTTATATTGGTAATATATTTCAGAATAACAGAATAAGCGAAGCAGCTTCTTCAACAAATGTGTAATCAATTCATTTGTTAAATTTATTCCAACTTTGACGACAGTTCAAAGTAAGTTTCAAAGTAAAGTTACATTTTCAAACAGTCTTGTTACACTGCACATTTTAGATAGAAACAATTAAGATTATTATATTTAAAAGTCACGAGTGATAAAAAAAAGAATAATGCCATGCGATATAACAAGCCAGACGTTTAGTGAGACATACGTTTTGCAGTCGTTGTAGATATAAAGAAGTTTTTTTCAAATCAAAAGACAGTTGATTCAAATATTGTTAAAACTATATTTTTTTTAGCGTATTCAAGCATATTCTAAATCGATTAACCACTATTAAATTAAAGTTTAATTATGCTTTCGAGTAATTTATGTACAATATCATTATAAAGTGTGTCATTGTGATTAACATTTCCACAAGTGATTTAAATTAAAGTTTACGATATCTGCAATTTAAACTTAGCTTCTAAATGTATTACCAATGTGTACATTAATTTACAGTGTTTAATATATTAGAGTTTTGTATGCTTCCATAAATTATTACATTATTAATAGTTGTAAAATGTAAAACAATATCTTTAAAACAAAAATTTGTTAACACTTAAAAATGTTATTATATAGGTAGTCACCCTAAATGTATATAAAATAAATCAAGCAACACTCACCTCTGCAAAGCAAGCTTGATGTCGAAGGTAATGGTGGTACCAGTGTCAACATGGAAAATGTAGAGCATTTTCAAGCTGATTACTTCTCAGTTGTTAGCAATGATCGTAGTGCAGGTCAAGGCAAACACCTTCCTCTTGTATCGCAACTGTCATCCGACTATTGGAACCCTTTTAGTCAGCTTAGCTGGGGCCGATCCCCACGTACTTGTGACTGCGCGAGGACGGCCCCTGACTGCTTTAATTTCATCTGTCAGCAGAGTTACCTTTTTGATTTTCCACTGGATGCGCTAACAGCCCTTACGCAATAGCTTACAAATTCTCCAGCGTTTGACACTTTCATTCAGAACTCAATGCTTAGAATTCCAATGAAAAAATAGAGGAGAGAAGCGTACGATAACTGTAGTTAAAAAAATTGTTGGAAAACGATTTTCAGCATACAACACGACAGGAGATCAAAATCGTTTATGCAGACAATGCTTACTTTGTAAGAGAATCTTGTAGGAACCTTTGTGTATATTAAGTTTCAACGTAGAAAACTTGCTTCTGACTAGTTGCACTTTTATTGTTCACCTTATCCTTTATCGTTACGATTAATAAAACTTTCTCTTTTGTATCTAATACAATATTTAAAACAGCCTTAAGTAGAGTTATATAAAAGAAATGTCATCCCTTCCTCTTGTTTAATTCCTGTTGAACACCTAAAACAAAAAAGAACAAGAGAAAAAAAAAGTGAGTTAATTATACATATACACACTACCAAATATTTATATTTAAAATTACGACAATCACCGATCATGATTTTTAAAATATCAAAGACTAATCTACCGAGTGGACGTTACATAATAAATATAATGCAAACACGCAAAATAAAACAGTGTAATTGAAGTTCGATCAAAGTAATGAAAAAAAAAGAAAGGAAAAAGAAAAGAAAAATAGAACGCCGAGACGTTAAAATGCAAGCTCGAGCAATGGGATTTAAATGGTTGATCGTCGGACCTTTAAATCTGACCGAGCGAGCGCGTTATACATATACCGCATACGTTAAAACATATAAACATCGCCGCGAGAGAAAAGAGAGGGCACAATGGAGAACATAACGACTAGAAGGACGCATCGGAAAAGGGAGTCGGTACACAATGTAAGAGTAGTAGTAGAGAGGATAGACCTGCACCGCCCGTAGAATCTTTCCGCGCAACGACTAAAAGGCGTCGACAGGTGCAACACCGCCGAGGAAGTGAAAAATTGAGCGACACACTCGGGCTCCCTACCCCACGCGAATCGATAAAGAAAAAGAGTTTGCGTGCACACACACGTACCTCACCCGTTCCGAGTGTGTACACACACACACGCACACACACGCACACAACAGACACTTTCTCTCTCGCACTCCGTCTCGGTTGATTCTCTTACTCTTTGGACGCGTCCCGACTTGTCAAGCAGCCGATCAGCTGCTCAGCAAAACAAAGCGCGCAACGCAAACGCAACTGCGTCTTGGCCGCGCGCTCGTTATTAAGACACACACTATATACACTTACCCTTTATAGGTAGCTTAGGTATATACTGCGTCACTCGGTAAGAAGAGAAAGAACGAACGCTTAATACGAGAGCATCGTCGAGGTAGGTACCCGAACGAGCCTCCCGGTTGTTTTCAACAAAGAGAGAGAGAGAGAGAGAGACGCGCGCGTTCGCTTTGTCTACATACAACTGTGCAAGTTCCTTCTTATAATTTACCTTTTTTCTCTCTTGTAAATGTACGCGTTCGGTCAGTTCCGTATATATATGTATATATCGGTCTCGAAAACTCTTGGAAAGAACAACACGCGTACACGTATGTATAGCTGCGTATATATCCGTATCCTACGTATGTATATATGTGTGTATGTGTGTATATACAGAACAGTGAGAACCAAGAGACCCAACCAACGGAGCTCGGATCGACTCGGCCGTCTCCGTTGCT
Source organism: Theocolax elegans (assembly GCA_026168455.1). NCBI lineage: Eukaryota > Metazoa > Arthropoda > Insecta > Hymenoptera > Cerocephalidae > Theocolax > Theocolax elegans. The sequence continues at coordinate 5,776,344 of CM047427.1, forward strand.
CGCCAGCTGTTCACTGAGAGATCCAAGCGACTGGCTGCACGGAGGATAGAATGCCTCGGCTATCGTTTCTCCTTCTCTCGGTCGCTCGCTATCTCGCTTCGACCCGACGGTGCTTCGTTTTCCGAGACGCTCCGCTACCTCCCTCCCTCTCTCTCACTCTCTCTCTCTCTCTCTATGCGAGTACGTATATACATATCGGTCTGCTGGGTGGTGGGGCGCACTCCAACTACGACTCGATTGGTTAAGAAGCGATTCTACACTATCACCGTTAGAATTTTTGGTTTCTTTTCTTCAACTTTTTTTTTATTTACCTCGTTGTATAGTCGCGGTGTTGTTGTTGTTGTTATTGTTATATTCATTTCTGCGACGAAGGTGTTAATTATCAGGTTTTTTTTTAAAGAAAGTTTACTATACCCTATTTTGTACTTGTCGATATTATTAATCGAGTAAATATTTTAACGGTATATACCTATTACGTTTCGAATCGTTGATGTAATAGTTTTTGGCGTTTAAATTTTTGTGACGATTTACTTGTGCGAAATCGAGCACAAAATAATTTTTTTGAATAATTCTCAAATGCTCGCGTCGAATATTTTTTTGTATGAAATAGAGAAAAAATATAATCTCTGATTCAACACAAAATTTTCTTACCCATTATACAATTTATACAAGTTACACATACTTACAATTTTAAGAAAATAACAATTAAAAACGTTTCTCCTCACTTTATGTAAATATGTATAAGCTACAAAAAAAATACTCCGAGTCATCAACGGCTCGTCGAAAGTTGTAACATTACTAACTTGGAAATTTGATAAAAGTTTATACCTTTTATAACCTTTTCGTAATGATACAGAGGTTAACCGCGTAAATACATACGTTTTAACGATTTTTGGAATTTTGTCATTTTTTCAAAGGTGTACAGAGAATCTAATGACAAACGCGTCTATAAGCGATATGTATAATACAGTATAATTTAAAATCGATTAAAATTAAAAACAACTTGATTACTTCGGTAACTGTAAATTATGAAATTATATATATTTTGTCTTTTTTATCACTGCGATCGCCAGTCCGAAGATTATTTACTATAGGTTTATTTAATATGTTTTAAAAGAGGACATCCGTAGATTACTCTGTACGTAAAACAAATCCAAGAAAAATATTCTCGTCGCTGTAAATATAAAAATAAAAAAAAACAGTTTTGATCAACCATATGAACACAATGTAAACACCGCGAGAGTTCAAATTTCCCGCGGCGCGTGCGCCGTCCCATTTTTCATTCTGAGCGTCAAACGATGCAGTCGATTGGTATATGTATACTATATACATATAGGTACGTACAGACACTGCGCAGAATCGGCGTAAAACCTTTCCGTGTTGAGTGTCTTGCCGAGTTACGCCGCATTTTATTTTCAACAACACGTACAAATGCGCGCCAGTAACTACATAATAAATTTTCCCTTCTCGAAGGGGAGACTCGAAGGGATCTAAAATATATACACGCCCCTTGGTATATATATTCGGCTTTCCTCTCCATCTCTCTCTTTTGCACACGAGTTTGTGATTATGCGAGTTCTGGGGATTATTGATTTTCGGTATGCGTAATGCGCCCGTGCACGCTTAAAAATTAGTATTTCCTTCGAAAGGTATATATATATATACATATAGTTTGACTTTTTTTTTAACATTCGTCGATATTCTGTTTTTTATTAAATCTTACGTACAATCGAGGGAATATTTATTTTTTCATTTTTTAATATCAACAAAATTCCATATATATGTATATTTAAACGAAATATATATATAGGTATATAGAAACAAAAGTAATGTATTATTTTTCTTTGTACAATTTTTATTACAACTCCAACTCGATAAATAAAATAATTTCATCGAAATTTTTCAACAGTATAAATCGGAATAAAATATATATATATGGGGTATTCCACGTGAAGTGGTCCGATCAAAATTTTGAAATGCACCAAATTTTGGGTACACTTTGCAAATGTTTTTCAGAATACAGAAAAAAATTTTTAGGTACTGGAATCTATTTGCTCAAAAGTTATTCTAACCTCAAAAAGTGAATTTTTCCATATTTTTTTCAACACCAGCTGGGTTTACCGCTATATAACTCAAAATCTATCAACTTTTACTATAGAACATTATATGTAACATTCGTTGCTAATTATATCTAGAATTTATTCTTCTGGGTTAGAATTTCTAATCTCAAGGTCAATGTTACATAAACTACATGTCAATATTCAACTTGAAAAAAGTGCAAGTGCGCCACCTTTGATTTTTTCATCCAACAGTCTAAAAGAAAGCTTGGAGCAATACCTTTCAAATGGTCTGTAGCATTTTTATGGCCTCCAATTCTGTAAAAAGTTATGACAGTTTAAAGAAAGACAAAAAATTCACAAAAATTAACATGGTAATTCCCATTTAAATTTTTTAAAAAATTTCGTGTTTCTTTAAATTGTCATAACTTTTTACAGAATTGGAGGCCATAAAAATGCTACAGACCATTTGAAAGGTATTGCTCCAAGCTTTCTTTTAGACTTTTGGATGAAAAAATCAAAGGTGGCGCACTTGCAATTATTTCAAGTTGAATATTGACATGTAGTTTATGTAACATTGACCTTGAGATTAGAAATTCTAACCCAGAAGAATAAATTCTAGATATAATTAGCAACGAATGTTACATATAATGTTCTATAGTAAAAGTTGATAGATTTTGAGTTATATAGCGGTAAACCCAGCTGGTGTTGAAAAAAATATGGAAAAATTCACTTTTTGAGGTTAGAATAACTTTTCAGCAAATAGATTCCAGTACCTAAAAATTTTTTTCTGTATTCTGAAAAACATTTGCAAAGTGTACCCAAAATTTGGTGCATTTTAAAATTTTGATCGGACCACTTCACGTGGAATACCCCATATATATATATAAATCTATAATATTCGAACGTAAAATAAATTTCATCCGCCCCTATCAAATATATATACTTATATCGATTATCAATTAAAACACGTAGTGTATACCAACAATAACACCACTTTCAATACTTCCTGTCTCCTATATACTAAAAAAAAACGAACGCACGCATAAATATATATAACTGTAACGTAATATCCTCTCTGTTTGTACACACCGCACACGTATATACACTAATACGTTAATACGTATTTAGGATAAACACGGTGAAGAAAGAAAAAAAAGGAATAAGAAGAAGATTGAATGGACCGGGCGATGAGGAATCAGTGTATATATATACTTGTATATTTTTTGCATTCGTTCTTTGAAAGCAAGTATATATAAGAAGAACCGCGAACCGCGGGGATATCGACCTCGTAACCCAGTTTGACTTAGCGCGCGCTCTCGGTACTACTAGTTTAGAGGCGCGTCTGTATATTCTAATCGAATGTAATTTCCTTGTCGCCAATATAACCTGCCTCCGCGCCCGATCTCCGCCAAATGTATATCAATGGACCGTCTTTGGATTTGTGTCTTTATAAGTTCAACACTATTTTCGGGATCATATTTTTTATTAATTAAATTATATGTATATTTTTCAATCTACGGTGTTCGATATACTTTTTTAATTATTACGTGCTTTGGTAATGTTTACTTTAAGTTTCCGTGCTCTGAGAAAGAAGCTATAGTGAAAATGACAGTACTGTCTATAGTAATTTATTTTTATTACAACTTTTTGTAATAGTTACCATAAATTCCGTAAATTGTTACTGTACAGTATAGTCATTTTTTGAATATTTTGATTATTATATTTATTCTAATTTATAATTTTAATAATTATAATATTCTAATTTCATTACTAATACAGTATTGTCATTTTTACAACAACTTTTTTCTCAGTGTGTTGTAATTCTATTTATATATATATATATATATATATAATGTTGACTTCTTTTTCCATTTTTCAAAATTTGGCGAAATATATACCGATCCTCATTTGTATGTCAATTAAACATACAAAAAAAAGTTCACAAATTAATTGCGTCTACTTAATAAACTTTAATCGCAACGATTTGTGGTGTATACATATATATAGTAAACGCGACTAATTTCTCATATACATATAGAGCGATCGGCGTCTAATTTACATAAAAAAAAATAATAAGTCGAGTAAAAACCGCAAAACAAATGAAAAAGAAACCGGGACACCTGATCGAAACTAGGCAAGGTTCACTTTTATGGTGGTTTACATATACTTTATAATAGAATAAATTTCCTAAATTATCGCAAAGTATCTAAATATTTGCATGTAAATAACTTCCGTGAGCTCGCGCGATGTTGATATATACAAACATAAAAGGGCTTAACTATGTATATATATATATAAAATGTGTACCGACCGATTAAAATCTTCGTAATCATTATCGTACATCGTCCGATCATTAGGCGAAACGTCAGACGATGAAATCAATTGTCGATCGTTGATTCATAAGTAATGCGACTTGATATTTTTCTTTCCTTTTTCAAACTCGAGTGCAAAAACATATAATACATACAACGACGACACGTTATCCGTCCAAACATATATACATATATATACATAGTTCGCGATATGCAAATGTACATTTATTTATTTATTTATTTATTATGAATACACTAGTTACAACGTTCGTCGCATCGGTAATAAAATAAATTAACGAAATAATTTGTAATAATAAATTTATATTTCATTTCCATTCGGAAGTGAAAAAAAATCATGATATTAATCAACATTATTGTTTGGAAAGAGAAAATATTTGCATATATATATATATATATGGATTAGCGATATATATATAAAAATAACCGTGTATACGTATACGAGAGATATATTACAGCGAATTACGAAAGAATTCTTTGTCATACCATGTTCTAAATATATAAAAAAATCGCGAGAGTCGATTATCGGTCAACGCTCGCGCGCGCCACACTATGCTCATTAATTCTCAACCGTCAAATGTTTTCGACACATTGTTTACCAGTGTACATATATACTTTCTATTTGATTAAAATTCTGACCGTTGCGTTTTATATCATCACAATAAGTATCAAATATTCTCTCTTTGACTTCTCTAAAACAATAATACACCGATAATCCGGGTAAAAAATACATGTATATATATAACTTTATTCGAACGACGCACCCTTCGAATTTCATCGATTAGCTCTATATATATACATGCGTATACACACACAAAAATGAAAAAAAAAAAATCTGGGAAAATCGATATAGTTACGTAAGGTAATATGTAATAGGTAAACAAAGTAGTAAAAGCGACGTATACCGTACACACACACACGGTCTGTAAAGTTTATCTATCGTCCATTGATTATTTCGATCTTGCGACATTCGTAGAAAGTTACGATATATATACGCACTCCACACTCACACTTTTTACAAAGGCACATACCGATAAACGAAAACATTTGACCTGTACGAACGATCGATATATCTCCAATTTAATATATATATATATACAGGTGTTCAACTATGCAGTGTGTATTTTTCTTTAAAGTTCACCGACCTACTCTTCGAAACTATATATATGCTAGTGGCGGCAATTTTCGAACAAACTAGCGCGATGGTAAAGAGAAAACTAAAAATTCGAAAATCACCCGAAACGATATAGTTTGCAACAACTACGTCGTGTTTCCTCTAAAACTATCCCCACTCGGTTTCTTTGTTTTCCTCATCTCGGTTTTAAATCTTGACACGTAGTAGTAGGTATACTATATTAGATGAATTGTATATATACACACACACAAAAACGCAATACACTGTACTGTGTATATACGAGATGCTAATTTTCGTAGAATATAACGTTGCACATATACTTATAAAATATGCATGTGTATATGTATATATAAATGATAAACCGTCCAATTTATCATTATATAGAATTATATTACTCGACGACGCTATTCTACACTTTTTCTTACACGAGTTTGTCACGGAGTTGCGCATGTCGCAATTTTTGTTGCGCGCACGTTGACACCTGTGGTGTGTGCGTATATATCGTCGTCGTCGTTTTGTTATTGTTGTTGAAGACGTTGCAGATTTTTCGCTGATTTCACACGAGTTTTGTTTACGAATTATGAGTACAATTTTTTTTTTTATATTTCAAAATTGATTTCAAGTAATAAGATAAGTGTATTACATACGAAACTACGACATTTCCATGTTTATTTATTTGGTATTGTTAATTAGTCGCATTTCTTGTTATCCGTTGATAACAACATTTAGACTCTTCTTTTTAATGTTTATTTGTTGGGTGCAGTATTTACGCGTTTTTATATATATATATATCTATCGTTAAATCGATAATTTAAAGTAATAAACAAAAAGTTTTATTGCTTACATTATTTTCTCTCTCTTCTTCTTTTCTTTGGAGAAATAAATATTTTGTTTACATTTGTTGAAAAAAATAAGGTTCTTTTTTTTACTTAACGACCTCTTAAATAAAACGATCGTAAGATATATCGTAATCGGTGTTTTACACTGGTCGAGGCGATTTCGGTTAATTATTCAGATTCGCAAATACTTTATCCTAAATTTTTCGATGGTAAATAGAGATTTATTCGTTTGGTATACATATACATTCAAACCTATCACGTTCGAGCATTACCGAATTCAAAATGTAATTTTATAGAATACGTTACAACTATATATAATAAATAAAACAATCGCGTGGTACATCGAAAAACTAGATTTAAAATATATAAAAGCACCTCCTCGTGTTTTAACGGAATAATAATATACACACATTTAGGAACCTGCCGAGATTTCTCTAAAAAAAAATATTTATCGTATCAAAACTCCGATCTAGACATGTGCGTGTTTGTGTGTGTGTGTGACGAGGAGACGCTCATTAAATATTCCAACACGAATCGCAAAGCAAAACAACAGTTTCATCATGCTCCTTCTTCTCTCTCTCTCGGCAGTTAATTTTCAAAAATTAGTGTTTATGTACCAAATTGAATGAATCAACGGTACGTATATATATACATATGTACCCATCTAACTCGCAAAAGGGGAAACGGCTCTTCATTACACACACACACACACATATATATATATATATATATATATATATATATATATATATATATATATATATATATATATATATATATATATATATATATATATATATATTTATATTGTTTATCTGCGCACGAATCTAGATACACACACACACACACACACACATATATATATATATATGAGGTAATTCACACACACACATGCGCACGCACTAAAGAGACAGGCGGTGTGCAGAGAGTTTCATTCATCAACAATATGAAATCGAATTTCCCAAAGATAAGTTTGGCAAACAGAGATAAAAGTAACGAAGTTGTATACAGAGAGACAGAGAGAGAGAGAGAAGGAGAATGCGCGAGTATATATTTCTCTTGTACAAATACACAAGATTACGCGTACAAACAATTGAAAAAGAGAGAGAGATAAAATACTAAAAATTATAGTAATCGGAAAAGAAAAGTATGCACGTATATGTATACACAATACTCATGTAGAAAACCACCTGATCGAAGAAAAAGGAATAAAGATTACAACGCAATTCGTGTGTAATATAAGAACACGCAGAGAGAGAGAGAGAGAGAGAGAGGCGAGGGTCGTCATCTATTTCGGAAAAAAGGGCAACGCGCGCTCTTCGAACACTCCTACGAACCGCGCGTGGGTAGAGCGAGACAGAGATGTGGCAAGGGCAAAATCTACTGCGCATCGAATGGGTCGAGGTCATCTATTTCGGAAAAAAGGGCAACGCGCGCTCTTCGAACACTCCTACGAACCGCGCGTGGGTTAGAGCGAGACAGAGATGTGGCAAGGGCAAAATCTACTGCGCATCGAACGCGCACGTGGCGTTATACATATACATACACACACAGAGAAAGAGAGAGAGAGAGGCACGTATATATACGTTTGTACACCACACAACGCACTTTTCAAAAGATTCTCCGCGCACTAGGCGAAGGTCACGAGAGAGAGTAAGAGAGAGAGAGAGAGAGAAGTATAAACATTAAGAGAGTAATATACACATATAATATATATATACACACAACTATCCGTTATATTATTATTATCGGATACATGTATAATACATCACACACAAGTGCGACGAACTTTTTATCGGTGAATTTGTATATATATATATATATACGTACTTAAATTCTTTTCGCTTAAAAATCCTTTTTTTTTGGTGTTTTAATATTCTTACGATTCAGAGTAAAAGTGTATATATCGGCCTTGAACGTGTACTTTGTATATATATATACTTTATAGTCGATTGTTATCGTATTCGGGGAGAGAGAGAGAGAGAGAGTGAGTGAGTGAGAAAGAGAGATAAGAGAGTTCGAATAGATGCGTGCAAAGCCTAAAAATTTTAACTTTTATTTTCTTCTTTGAATGTTACATTCACATATATTATATTTACTCTCTCTCGACACGAGTTTATGGAAAATTAATAGAATTGTAATTTACGGTAATCGAGCAATATTAATTGCGCCGATACTGTGCAAAATAGATATATACATATATACGCGATCGCTTTTACCCTTATTTTTACGTTTATTATGACGATTACAGAATCATATTGCTGTATCTTATTTACTTACGAATATAATAACATTTATATTTTTCTGCTTTTGTACGCAGCAATATCTTAATTGTATACATGGTATATATATATATATTTTTTTATTTATTTGTGAAATTTGAAATTTCAAGTGAAAAATATTTTCTTATATAAAAATGTATATGATTTTAAGGATGACAATGTCACGCGTCGAGTTTAGATATAAAAAGCGTATATTTTTTTAGAATAAAAGCATTTATATATTTAATGATACAAATATTCGATATAAACTCGAGTATGTATATATATATACATTAAAATAAAGCATATTGACGTTTTGTTAAAACGATATTAAACTTTATCATATTTTTCACTAATAATGCATTACCCTACTGTATTGTTAATTACCGTAGGCGTAACGAATAATTGAATATCTTTTAATAGACATGTATAATTACCAAGTATAAACGATAATTTATATATATACACACATATCCCCCTATACTTTCATACACATTGTGATTGCGATATTAATAGTGCGAGTTTATCACCTAAAGTATATGCACGTGAAATACACAACTGTACACATACATACTTTCCGTAAAAATTGATGAGAAAAATAATTTTTTATCAATCACATATGCCTTCTTCATTGTTATCGTTAAGGTGGGAAATTTTCACGTAGGTACATTTTTTTTTTCTCTTCTTCGAGTGCTCTTATTAACACTGCTATATATAATGGAAATTCCAATTTTACGTTTGCACTCTCAAGTTAATGACAAATGTTGCACTCGATGATTAATCGTCATTCGCTTTTTCTCTCTCTCACTCTCTTAAACATCAAATGACGATTGCGAACAACTACGTCAAACAATGCTTTCTACACTCGTTTGCAACGTAATTCTTATTTTTTTTTCTTAACGCGCATTCGAGTACGTAATTATTGATAAACGACGCGTAATTGCGATTTTTTATATTTTGCTCATGTTTTTTTTTGCAACGGAAATTTCACTCGCGGAAAAGGTTTTAAGATAGGCGTTTACTCAAGGTGCGATCAATGCGATTTTAAATTTTGCGTATATCGTATAGGTATACGATTATTAATATTTATTAAATCGTTGATTTACATAAATAAATATTTTATTATTTTCGAAATCTTTAAGGTTACTTCTTATACGGGTATGGATTTGGAGATTGAAAAAAAATGTTTTTTTTTTTAATAAGATGCACATTTTTTAAAAACGAAAAGTATTAGATATGAGTTGGTGGAAAAAGTGATAAAAGTTTATAAAATATTTTTGTTAATTATTTTTGTATATACATTAAGTTTTAGAAACATTTTATAAAATTATGTAATGTATGTATGAACGTCCGTAAAAATAATATTATCAGTCATTGATAAAACATGTGCTATAAAAACAATTAATGAAATTCGATAATACTTTTCTACAAAGTTCGTAAAAATTTTAGTTGTAAAACCAAATCTATATGCGTATTTAAAAACAATACAAAAATAGTATACAAAGTTAAATTTCAAACACGCCGATTCCCAACTGCACGCAGTAGGAAATTTATGCGTATTGAAATTAATATATAGAAACGATAGATTATCGGTATGTGATACCGATATGTAACCGACATCGATTTCTAATGTTAAATAATTATTAAACGTGATAAAATAAAAACTTACGTGATACTGAATTTTCTTAGGCGAAACTGTACACGTTTAAACATAAAATGTTGAAAACACACACGAAAATATCAATAGTTCGAGTGACTTTGTATAAAAGTTACAGTTCGTTGGATAAAGCGAGACTAAACTGAAAACCACGTGTGGGTAGGAGGATACTCGCGTGTTATGACCTGAGTTGAGGCCCAGTTTCCCCTTCTCCCACTCAACAGATTTTCGGGTCTAACAGTTGGGATTAATTTGTCTTTTTCAGGTATAAACTCCTCACGAGGAATCTACAACCTTTCGGTTCGAGTAAGAAGATTTGGAAATTTTTCGGGGGTTATTACGCCTTATACCACATGTATGTCAACTGCGCAAAATGTTTTACTATAAGTCATATACGTTACACATATATTGCGTGGAATATTTGTTATTTACAAATTTGTCATTAAAATTTATGATTTATTTTTTAGAATATTTGGTGCAAAACATTTTGTTGAAAATTACAATAAATTATTGTTACATCGGTTAGTAATAAAGTTGCATATTTTGTCAGAATTAAGAAGATGTGATAGCCAAACTATTATCGAACGAAAGATCTGGAAAAATTCATACGTGACACTTGAGTAATATAGAGGAAGTCTTCAACAAAGAGATTTTTTATAATAATTAATTTTAAATTAATTGAAAATTAATAACCACATTTTGTCGGTAATGATCAGGTGAAAAATTGATCCTTGTGGCTGCATGAAAATCTCGATCATTCAGTATAATAGAAAATTTTGAAAAAAATCGTACATACTATTCAAATAGCAAATAGAAGAACGTTACAGAGAGATTTTTTAAAAAAAACTCAACCATCACACATCTCCTGTACCGAATATACATAGATAAATGTGATTTTTAAGTTTATACTTTATAAGAGGTATTAAATAGATAAACATAATATTGTGCTATAGATAAAAATGAATATATTTTTTTACCAATTTTTATAAATAATTTAAATAAACAACTACAATTGTTGGTTACGTCATTATGCATTACGAAAAAAAAGGTAATGCATACACACGTTGTGGATTTTGTTTGAATATTATCTATGTAGTTTAGTTATATAAATTTTCATTATATATATATTTTCATTTCCTACACAGTAATCAAGTGTCAGCTCAAATCTCAAGCTGTTAATTACTCATATACATATAATTCGTAATTTCAGTATCCTTTAAGAAGCCTTAAGATTTTCATCATATGAAATTTATTAATGAAACGCTGTGATTTTGTTGCATCGATTTGTTTTCTATTACACAATCGATAAATCACGGAATATATATTCAATAAGGAAACCAGCCACTTATTAATGGTTAATCAATTGCTGATACATATATTTCCCCTCAATTTTTATACACACTTGAAATTCACTCGTGCAAGAGTTTTCCGGACTTTACGATTTACACACCGACAAAAAATTGTAAAATTATACGCAGAAAGTCTTTTAATAAAGTAGAGATTTTCAGAGTTGTATTGCTGGTTAATCGAGATACAAAAAATTATCGGATTACTATTAATAGTTGAGTTGTACAACACTTTGACTACGATTGAACGATATTTTTAATCTTAATGATTTTTGTTAAGTGAGATAAGTTTTTCTTGACTAATAATAATAATCTAGTAACTTTAACAGCACGATGCGTTTTTATTTTTTATTTTATTGTTTTGTTAGTTATCCAAATAATGTTTACATTAAGTAATTATCTATTTTTTACGTCGATCTTGTTGAAGAATAATAAAAATCATTTACTTTGCGGACTTGCGATAAAAAATTCTCCATAATGTATTAAGCGGAATCTAGCTTAATTGTTTCAATAAAAAATATAATATGCTTCTATCATCATACTTTCAAAGAATTAGCCTTACATTTATTATATTTAATAACGGCAAACAATTCGACGCGAAAAGTTAAGCGTGCGACACCCAAATTGCAAAAATCTTGGAAACCTAATTATAAGAAAAATTTGAAAAAAATCACAGATAATGTTCAAAACAAAGCGAATATTGTGACGGAGAGATTTTTACGAAATAATAAATTATAAATTATTTATATGTAAGAACGGTAATATATATAGCTATAAAATAACGATTTACGGTTACTCAAAAATCTTGCTGATTTAGCAATAAAAAATTATGAAAAAATTTACAGATTATCTTAAAAGCAAACACAACCCCGTTACAGAGCATTTATTTCGATTAATTGAATTCCTCGTTTAATAAGAAATAAATCAATTTTAGTTTTTTTTTGGGTTTACATCTCGTTAGTTAAATCCTTAATTTAATATTTGTATAAAAAAATGAGATGGATACATAAAAAAATTTTTATCATTTTATTTGCAAAGTGAACTGTACTTTCATACATTTCTTCATATAAAAATAAAATAAACACCTAATGGAAGTCACATTGTTCGACACAATTCTAATATTTATTTCACAGTTATTAAACACGACAACAAAAATATAAAACTCTGATATCTCAAAGAAGCAATAGAAAAAATGTATCAACCAGGTCTATCGGAAAAGTTGAATACCATCGTTAATTGTTTTAAATCTCATTTAAATAAATAAACTAATTCATGCAGACAGTCTATAAAAATTTTAGTTAAACATAAACCATCACCACATAGAGAACTACCTTAATTTCTCCAAAAAATCAAGAGAACAAAAAGCATCTGTTGAATGATCTCGAAATATCGAATGTATAGGACGGAACCGAAATCGAAAGTCGCGCGGGTTCTGAAAATGGCGAGATACGCAAGATCGTCAATGTCAGCAAAAGAGCGCATGCGGGAGTCGCGTGAACGATCCGAGGTCAACCCCGGTACTATGTCGCTGATCTACTCGCGCGCACGTGCGGCCTGTTTAATAAACTCACCGAGATCCACCGAGGAGCGCTAGTATACCTCGCGAGATTAAACGGGACGATTGAACGTGGTCTATTACTTGACTCCAACATCGCTTCGTTTTATTAAGTTACGCTCACGCGCACAGTATAACCCATACATACATACATACACTCATTCGTTTTATTTTGTGAAAATTGTGCCTTGAAAAGAGAGAGAGAGAGAGAGAGATGTGCACGAATTACGTGCGATGCTGAAATCGTTCGATATACACGTTTAAAAAGAAAAAAAATGATTTTTTAGGGTATTAAAATGTGATGGAGTTAATATTTTTGTTTAATAGTAGGTTTTAAGGATAATGTAGTAAAATTGTGTTGAAACTCGTATAATACTCTCTAATTGCGAATGTAAATATAACACTATACGCTAAGCCGGAACTTATATATACATTTATTCAACTGCAGCGAAGCGGCTACTGATGCTTTTTCTTTCCCGTTTCTTAAAGATCAATGAACCGAGATTTTAATGGTATCTCAAGACGAATAAATATATGTACATATATATACATGTATATACATATACACTTAAGTTTATTATATATGTGCGCGTTATACGATTAACAAACAGGATTTTTGTTATTTATTTTCAAAAAATTTTTTTTAACGCGTGTGTATGTATGAAAATGACTCACAGATCGGGAAATGATTTTTCTTTCGCTCTGCATATTTTTAGAAGATTAATTATAATTCAATCCCGTGATGAATTTTATACTGATTTTTTACTACAATATTGGTATTAAGTATATACGCTTATGACTAATTGAATAGAAGTGTCCTATTCAGAATCTTATATTGGTATCTAAAAAGACCATTTTTACATCGTAAAAAAAAGAAGACAATTTTTTGAAGAATAATTTAAAGTATATTTTGTGAAATAATAAGAATAATTATGAATAATTCATTTTTCAATACACACAGCACTCGCTTTTTATTCAACGTGTCTGATTAATTAAGGAGAAAAATATCAAAATATTCACAAGCTTAGAACGCGTTGGAGTGTTTGACGGAGCGAAAATTTGAGAAGAAACATTTTTTTTGGTATTTTAAAGAAATAAACAATAATACGTCGGTAATTTTGAGTTGTCAGATTCGATAAAAGTCAAATGGAAGGTTTGTATTTGGACCCCTTTAAAATAAGCTGAATACGATCCATTTTTATCGAGTTGTTCAAGAAAGTCTAAAGAGAAAAAATATGTTTGCTTTTGCAAATTAAATAAGAATCTAGACTAAAACGATTTTTTAAATTTTTTACTATACGAAAATCTTTTTGCATTATTTAAATTTTTTCGGTTGTTGTGCATAGATTGTGAGATATAATAAAGCTTAAAAGAAGCAAAGTGTTTGACGAACAATTTGTAAACAGTTTGATAAAAATATAACAAACCTGAGTCTAATAATTTTCTAGACATTTAAATTTAAATTTATGAAGCATGTGAATAATTGTATATTGAACATTAATCTTTTAACGTAATAATTACTAATATTTAACGTACGATACTTAAGAGCACATGTGAATAAGATACTTATTTCAAATACTAATTTTTTTCCATTTGAATGCAACTATATATAGTAGATAAAAAATGCAGCCAATTATTGGATTAAAAAATTATAAAACCGAACGATTTCAGGTTAATATTTTGAAAAAAATAGAATTTTCGATAGAAATATGTAACTTATTGATATTGATTGAATTTCTTTTAGTTTTTGTATATACTTTTTATACACATACACAAATATAGTGCCAATACAATTATTTCGCGTTTGTTAAATGATCAAGAGACATCACGTTAAATTATAAATAAAACGATGAATGCAAAGTCCTCTAATATATATATTAACGGGATGTCGGACTCAGAAAATAGTAATTTGTTATATTTTTAATAAACAAAATATAACAAGTTTTTGAAAAAAATCTGTCCTGGCCCTGAAGCACGTTTTAAAGAAAAAAACAACTAATTTACTTCTAACAATTAATAAAAACAAATTTACGCAAAACCAGGATTTAGTTAACCTCCATATTTATTATTAAAAATATAAGAAAATTGCATTTTTCAAAGTTTTCTCAGAGACATATTGTTATAATAAATTGAAACTTTGTGAAGTGATAGATAATTACATCACAGAGGGCATCTAACTCCTAGTTTTGCATAAATTTATTTTTATTAATTGCTATAAGTAAATTAGTTGTTTTTTCATCTGCTATTTTGTGGCGCGAAATTTGAATTTTTATATGAGTATGACACCCGGTTAAATTAATTATAGAAAAACGCATATACCTTTGAGCATCTTGAAATAACATAAGGTAATATAGTAAATAATTAATTTATAGATAGTTTGTATGATTGAGGAGAGATATGTAACTGATTTTGATTTTATAAATAAAGATACAGCCTCACGAGGATGACGAACGTTCATTTAATTGTCACCAAATAATCATTATGATTTCTTTATCAAAAATGACAAAACCTCCTTAATTATTAAACTTGATGTATATATGTACGACAAATAATTAAATTAAAAAAAAACTTAAATCTTTTGTTATAAACAAAATATATTTTGAATCTGAGTATGTTCAATAAATGTTGAACTCTTACAATGATCCAATGAAACTTTCATATTCTGAAGAAGGTTCACATTTTAAACAGACCATCCAAAAGTTTATCTTGGATTACTTTTTTTTGGAAGGTTCATACACTTGGAAGATACTAAGCTGATAGGTGTTACATAACGACTTACTTAAGGTTGATTTATGGCTCGAGATATATACCGGTGACGTCAGCCATTAGAAACTTTACAACTCCTGCAAGTTTTAATGTACTCGAAGCACTCGAAATGCCAAGAAAAATGTTTAAAACAAAAGACACGTCTTATTAAACATTTGGAGTAACTTAGTAATTTATACTTTGGTCGTGCAACCTCGAGCTTATATATATATTCACCACGTTGAAAGATGATATTTCGTACACATCATGTATTTTCTCCTCTTTATTTTTTTGTAAATAAGAAGACTTTTACCGTACTACCGTCGTGTATAATTATTCATCCCTTTTGTTGCTGCTGATAAACCAGTTTATATATGTATATATACATATATACGAATACGCACGCGCCAATTTTAAAAGCAAACATTACATTGAAATACTAATTTTAGCGAATGCACCTGAGCTTTTGTAATATTTTTTTCATCGATAAAGGTATTTTTTACGAGTTATTTTTGTACATTATAATGTACTATTTACTCGTGCGTCATGTAACAATGCATGTGTACGCCAAGATAATAATATAATTCTATCTACGTTTATATTTATAATTTTTAGAGAGAAAAATCATAACTGCACGTATTTGTTTATTTTTCTTTAAATATATTTGATTGACGTTACGATATATAGTTTGCGGCAACAGAAAATCGAAGGTGCGGTGGTAGTTTTATTTTTATGCAATATTAGCAAAGAAAATATCGCAGTGTTAACTTAATACCTTTAGCAATGTGTTGTAGAAGAAATCAAGATTTACGAAACTTTTTTATGTCACTAACTGTTCGTTTGATTAAAAATGTAGCCAATAAATCGGTAATTAATATGGCGAAATATTGGTTTTATCTTACCTTAAACTACTACATTACCGCTAGGATGTATCTATGATAGTTTATCGAATACTGGAATCTCTTGTTTTAAACCTATAGAAGTGATGTTCAAATTAATTTATGTTAGTATACATACAAGGTATTCAAGTGCAAGGTAAGCTTAAATAAAGAAAGAAGCATTCGTTCAAAAATTTCGGTAAATTCACGTATATACGTTAAAACAAATTCAAGGGCTTGACAGAATGGATTTTCTATAAAAAAAACGTCTCTTTTCAATTTATATGAACTAATTTTTAATTTGGCATCTCAATATTATTTGACAATCCTAATTTTTACTGATCAGTGTCATACTAAATTAAAAAAAAAACTATTTTGGAACCTGTTAATCTTTCTGTAGGTAACTGATTTATATACACGGAAATATACGGAAACTCTAACATTTTAAGTGTTCAAAAGAAAAGCGACAAAAAAGTTTGATGTATATTTTTTCCGAATGTAAAATTCAGTTAACTAACATGCACAAAAAACTCGTGCACACACACACACATCTTTTGCGTATTATTCAAGCTTAAAAAAAGGTGATCGTGGATATCGAAACACAAATCTTTATCAGATTCTTTTTTTTAATTAAATTTATCCAATAAAAAATGCAAGTTAATTGTTGTGATCTAAAACGTAGTAAATATCGAGTAATAAATCGTTAAGAATTAAAACATCTCGTACAGAAACTCATATCTTTTCTCTCAACCAATCCAAACTGCGATGGACCAATTATTGGGTTAAATAAATGTACGTGTTTAAAAAAAAGCTATTGCTATCGTTAATCGACCTACATTTTCAGACGCATTATGCAATGAGATACTGAGAATATTATTAACAGGCCTCGTTAGAAATTTTATCGAATTGCCTGAAAATTATAATGAACAGTAAGTATAAGTTAATTTTTATAAATAAAGAAATAAAAAAAAAAGTAATTCGAGGGACACCGTAATGGTTCCAAATTTTTTTTTCTCAACAGAGTGTATATAAACATTATAGTAAGTAGTAATATTTTATTTAGAAAATCTAAGGAGTATTCTATATATATAACGATTGGTTTTAAATTAAAAGTAAGCACCATTGATAGTAATTAAATTTTCGACAAGTGCTTTCTTATAAAACAAAAACACATCGTATATGAACTTCGTCACTGATTAACACCAAGTTAGTAGCATAAAGAGAGCGACGTTAAAATAATTAAAACAAAAGTTATAAGATGTAAGATTCACGCTTTTATGGAAATTTCTACCTTACCTTTTTCGGTCGATAATTGCAGTTCGCAACTTATTTTGAAATAAAAATTCACATAATTTCATTGTAAATATGTAACATCTACACATTTTAGTTCAACGTAAAAGATTTCCAACAATACAATAATTATATAATTATATAAAATCGAAAACTCAATAGGAAATGTAGGAATCTTCATGGAAACCTGAAAATCCTTACAAACGAGAGATACAAATAAAAAGACACAATGTAAAACATAGATTTATAATACAAGTTTATTGAATGGCTGGACTTGCAAGTTCTCCCTTTCTCTTTAATTATTTTTTTTGTATTCGCACGGGAATATATATATAAATCCTCGATCGTGTATATATATGTATCATCCGATTTTACGCCTCCGCGCCGAGGATGCACCTGACGTTAATTATACAATCAATGATTCGTGTGTATCGTATACAACGCGACAATAATTTTCTATAATAAATGTAATAGTATCAATCATAAATATATAATAATGGCAATTTTTAATAATATATAATATATATATATAAAGTAGTAATAATAAATATATATATATATATACATATACATTCAGTCATGTATACGTATATACTCGTTTAGTTGGATTTATCTTATCCTTTTCATCTCGTATTATCTTTTTTAAATGTACAGTATATAATAATGACAGAATAGACTATAGTCAAGAAGTTTTAACAATTAAAATATACAAATGGTTATAGCATCACATAATGTAAATAGTCGAAAAACCAATATATATATGTTGCTTCATTTTTCCTTCTTCGTCTCCTTCCATTTCTCTACAACTCTCGTGTGTGTGTATATATATATATATGTATATATACCTGTACAAAGTAAATTTCCAATTTATGTATACTTTTTTTTCGTGATATGGCTTCATTTGAGTATATAACAATTTATTATATGTCATCAGCGTCTCCATATATATATATATATATATTATATTTCGTTTACTTCTTCTTCTTCTTCTTGTTCTATTATGTGAGTACATTCGAAGAATATATCGAGAAAAATATTTAAGAAGGTGGTCGATGAGAGGCCCCGAAGAGAATCGAGATTAAGGGGATGTCGGACTTCGAAAATGGTAATTTTTAATATTTTTTTATAAACAAAAGAATAAATTTTTGAAAAAGTCGTGAATGCCATGACCTTAGGCATGTTTTAAACAATATACTCACATTTTTTCGTTTCGATTTTTGCGTTGAAAATCTATGTATGTTTAGACCAATAATTACCGACCGACAATTGTTTATTCAATTATTATTAACAAATTAAATTTTTTTAAAAAAATCAAAACGTCATGCCCTTGCTTTTGTTTTAAACTACTCATATGATTTTTTTCAGATTTTTACTTCAATATTTCCAACATAATTTTTATGTTGAAAGGTGTAGATCCCTGTAACTCGGGTCCGACATCCCGTTAAGAAGATTCATTGCGCATCTTGACGACGTTAATAATTGTTCATCGTATATATAAGTGTAGAATTTCTATGTATAACACAGAGAAAAAAAAGAGACAGTCGATTGATATCGTACGTGTGCACACACCATACAGCACGAAATGACGATTCGTTCGATATTTTATCGGTATGTATTAATCGTTATATATATGGTTTTTGTGTCCTTTTTCTTCAATGTGAAAAATCGTAAGCGTATAAGACAATTTTTTATGTTTCGTTTATATGTTATATTTATCTCTCTCTCTCTCTCTCTCTCTCGTGCGTGTTTTTTTTTATATATTCGAGAACGATAAAATTTTTATTTTTAAGCTTAGGTGTTTGAATAAACGTAAACGTATAGATTATCGATCACAAATTTCTTTTTCTTCAAATATGTAAATATATAATTATTAATATTCCGAAATAACGAAACGTTGACAAGATGAAAAAAGTTCGCGTCGAAATGATAAACTAACGAAAACAAAAATATATAGTATATGTAATTCTTTTTTTCTTCTAATTGATATATAAATATATCATCAATTGAAAGAAAAAAAGAATTACGTACTATATATTTATATACTATATATCGCGTATAGCGGTGGTGATATGCAACATATATATCGATTAAAAATTATTGACACCAAGTACGTTCATCTATATTTTATTACATAGTCGGAGAGCGAGATGATACGAAGAACAAAAAGAAAAAAAAGAAGAATAATGATACAAGCGAAAGAAGAAGTATATCCACAATATTTTATTTATTGTAATTTTATTAGTCTAAATATATATATTATATGCGAATAAAATCTTATAATGAAATGTATAGAACCAAGGAAAAGTAAAGTATGCTAATGTATATATATATATAAACGATGCATCAACGTGTTTTAGCGTGAAAACGCGCGATCTTCGTATACATTGATATATAATCTCTCGCAAATATACGTATACATATACATGAATGTATACATATATACATACATATATATATTATATATCATATATAATTCAATAATATAACGTATAACAATATATGCACACGAGTTCACCACAACCGATGCGAGTATCTTTCTCTCTCTCTCTCTCTCACACACACGTACTCTTACTCTCTTTTTGTTTCTTCACATCGTCACCCTGATTAATCCTGAACACGATAAACATCCCCGTATATTGTGTGTTTAGTTTATCTCTCTTTTTTTGTCTATTACTTGTCTCCTCCGTAAAATTACCATACCACGCATTATACCCTCGGAGGATGAGAAACGAATAAAGAAATTTTTTTTTCGTATGTATGTATATATATATAATGTCGGTGGATGTACACACAGCCATACAGAGCGTCACGCAGTCGAAATACGTTTTTCTTTTATACAGTGTTAAAAGCGAGTGTGATAGTAATAATAATAATAATTAACCTTTAGAGTGCCGGGATTTGCGTCGCGGTTTCTGAGATATTCAGGTGGAAAGTTTTAAAAAGAAGACACACCCGATATAGTATCCGGTAGATTACTTCCGTCATTTTCAATTTTCATTTTGATGACAGAATCAAGTTCAGAGACCCAAATAACCCTTAAAGACCCATTTAGATGTGCTTAATTAATGCAAAAACATGTGACGCCTACAGGCCCTCTAAAGGTTAATTAATTCTTACACGTTACAAAGTCGTTGACGTTTATATATACATATATACGGAGCTTCGTAAAATTTTCGGAAAAAAATGTGTGTGTGTGTGCTGTGCTCGCGCGCGTGAGAACGCACGCGGTTGATAATACAATTAAGTGGTATATCATCGTTTTCTCGATGAGCTCGCGATGTATATTATGTATATATATATATATATATGTACGTAAAAGCTACAATACGGCGGTAAGAAAAAATTATGTTCAACGCTCGATTTCGGGGATGTGTTGCAAAATTTATATCCTTTTTAACGGATGCGTTAATTATCGACCTATCCCGTATACGTTTACATTTATACACTATATGTATGTATACGCGCGCGCGTGTGTGTGTGTGTGTGTGTGTGTGTATGTGTGTGAGATTAGCGTCTACGTTGGATTCCTTAAATTACAAGACAGCGATATACAATTCTGGCGTATTTAAGAAAACGGAAAAGAAAGAAAGTTGTATCTCGTGTGTATACGCGAGGCTTTGGGTGTGTGTGTGTGTGTGTATAGTTTCCTAAGCGATATTGCCTCGTTCGGTTAATCCTTTTTTTTCCTTCTCTCTTTTTTTTTATAAACGCGATTCACGCGGTTCCACGTTCCCGAGTGGCGTATATAAAGAAAACGCAAAACTTTTTTTTGTTCTTTTTGTTTTTTTGCTAACCAGTACCTGCAGATTTGGAAGGCATAGAAGGCACGAGGTACCGACGTTTTTGTTTCTATCTTTCTTTGAGTTTTCGTATAAGCCAAATTTCATGTAATCATAAATGTTTCAAAAGTTTCTTCTTCGTTTCGCATATATATATATATATGTCGTTATGTGCATTCGTACATTTTTCGCATTCGCTCGGTAACAATATTTGTCTCTTTCTCGTGCTACGTATAGTTTTTTCTACAAATTCTTCTTTTCTTTTTCTTTTTTTATTAATAATTCGTTTTTTTTCCTCTCCTGGGTGTTTTTTTTATTTTTTCGTCTTCAGTTTTGTGCAGTTGTAGGAAAAAAACGTTTTTTATTTCTTTATGTTTCAAGTTGACAATTTCATTTTTACAAAGACTTTAAATATTATTTACATATACTTGTTTCTTTTACGATGAACAGTGAGTTTACCGTAAGGAAATCTGAAAATTTTAACAAATTTGTAGAATTGGTATATTATATTAAAAAAGCTCAAGTATTTTAATTCTATAATTGAATGTCCAATTAAATTAATACATTTGGATTGTCATGTAGTTTTGATTCTTGTCACGTTTACCGATTCCATCATTGACTTTTTTAAACGGCGATTGTCCACAAAATTATAAGATTGATCGCGCTTAAATTGTAAATAAAAATTTTATCAATAAATATATCGACTAAAACATTAAACGTAAAAATCTTCTATAATTCCGTCGATCTAAATCTTACGTATTTTTCGATCGTTCATCACCATAAATTTCAATGAAAATCATCGGTGAAAATTGTGTTAAAGCGTTCATCAGCGTATAGCGTTAATCTAATTATTTATACGAAATTTTCTCTTTCACAAGTGAAATTTGCTTAATTTGCATAAACAATCAGCACGATGCAGCGACGCATATATCGTATCAAAAAGTTTACCAGGATTACTTCAGAAATTTCCTAAGAAGCAAAATGAACTTTACTTCGTTGCAAATACATAAAGCGTTACAAAGTTTCGTTAACAACTGCTCGTTAGCAATTAGAGACATTCGTTACACGAGACGGAAATAAAAAAGAACCCTTCGGAATCGACAAAATTGACATTTATCAAACGAAAATTTTTGGAATATCAAGTTATAAACACCGACGGAGAGGAAAGAAAACGTTACACACGGACTAATTCGAATTCCCGTGTGTATCAATCGTATTGGAAACGTCATCTAACAACAGCAACTTGTTCGAATTGATTCGTTTCGGATAAGTAAAATAAAATAGAATAGTTATACAGTTATACAAACATTGTGCAGTTTTATCTTTATTAATTACTCCTTCTCGTAAAACAATTAAATATATAATTTATACATATATATGTATATATAATATTTTGCATTTTTTTTTCTCGATCGCGCTTATCTCGTAAAGTGCAAAAAAATTGATCTGTCGATATGCTATAAATTCATCCCTATATAACAACCCTCCCATACCGCGATTTCTAAATTTCCTTTCGTTACGTTTTCCTTCTTTTTTTTAACGGTTAATACATATGTATATACACGCATACGACAATTATTAACGTCAGTCGACTTTTTTGTTTTGGCGGTTCATCGGCTCCTCTCGTCGACGTTTCCATTACAATCCGGTGTTCGCAAAGCGGAGAGAGAGAAAATAAAAGAAGAAAGGAAAAGCTCTCGAGAAAATAAAGAAATTAAAATTAAGGCGTCGCACTGCGCGCCCTTGTCCCGCCCTCGTCGTATGTTTAAAGTCGCGACGTCGCGACTTCACCTTAATACAAACTTTCGTTCGAAATTTCGAAAGCCCCTCCCACCCCACCCACCTCCCATCCTCGTCGATTTTGTAAAATTCTAACAGTCGCGATCACTCACCACCGCTCGTTTTTTATTTTTTATTTTTTTATAAACATTTCTATTAATGTTGTCCGCGTAAAATTATTTTTGTTAAATTCTTTATTAATCATACATACATATACATATGTATATATATGTACGTAAAATTATTTTTATTTCTTACTCTTTAGTCTTTGTGCGCACAAGTTTACGATCGGAGTCTTGCCCCCCCCCCTATCCCTCTTACCGCCCAACATTCACATTATATACTTTATGTAGTTCATAACTTATACGTTTTTTTTCTTCTTATTTCGTTATTAAGTATATTTCTTCTTTATTTTCTTTTTATTTCTTATTTCACTTCTGGTAACATCGCCCTTATCTTCTTTTTTGTTCGACTCCTGTCCTATATATATATATATATACACACATATATATATATATATATACATAAGACATTGCGGAGCCTTTATTAAAACAGTTCAGTGTAAAAATAGTAGTATAGTTTATATTACAAAGCTCTCGAAACTCGTTAAAATTTTGCGAATTACCACGAACCCGAATACAAACGATTATCGTGATACGGTTTACATATATATATATATGTACGTTTGTAATTTACTAATCCCGGTCTATATTCTTCCTTCGTCGCGTATCTAACAACGATATACAGAGATGACGAGGATATATAACGATAGATGATTCGGAAACGCGAGGCTATAACGAAAAAAAAAACCAACCGTGATGTGATGAAAAAAAGAAAAGAAAAAGAAAAATCTCCTATCCAGTCTCGTGAGGAGGGAGATTGTCAATTCGCCAAATTCAGGGCGGTCGATTACTCCCTCCGTTGTTGACGGACGCGACATACGCCGTCTCGTTTATATTTATTTATGTTTAACATTATTATATTATTATTATTATTATTATTATTATTAATATTAATATTTGTTGCTTCGTTCGTTATCGTGATAGAGTTCCTATGTATCCGGAAATGTCGTGTCTCTCCATCGATGGCTCGCATATATATTCAAAGAACGTCCTCGTAAACCCGTTTGTCCAACGTGGTTGGGAGTTATCCTCGTGTTCAACTTGGTTCTCTCTCTCCCTCTC
The DNA here is from genome assembly GCA_026168455.1 of Theocolax elegans. NCBI lineage: Eukaryota > Metazoa > Arthropoda > Insecta > Hymenoptera > Cerocephalidae > Theocolax > Theocolax elegans. The sequence continues at coordinate 5,801,182 of CM047427.1, forward strand.
TCTCCCTCTCTCTTAGCAATGTCCTGGTCGATTTTTTTTCTCTTCTTCTTCGTTTTTTTCTTCTTGTTCAAGTTACCTCCACGACTCGACGATTGCCGTCGGGCTGCTGATGCTACGTCAGCAACTTGATGAACATCAACGCCAGCGATATGTTTATGAACAGTACGAGCATCACCAGCTGCTGCCGCGAGAACCAGTCCTGAAAGACACAATAATCATACCAGAAAATTTAGTTGTTGCTTTACAACGTGAGACAATTATAGGCATCGTCAATAAAAAAAAAGCAAGCTCGTGTTATCGTAATCGTGGAAACGTATATATAAAGTATAACATAAGAGGATTCATTGATTTGCCCAACTGGTCAATGAAAATATGGTCATGCTGATTCATTTCAGCTTTTAATGTAGGATTAGCAACTCGCATTATCATTAGTCAAATTTACATTTTTTTTTCACAAAACAATTAATTACAAGGGGATATATGCGATGGATTGATTTAATGAACCGAATGAATACGTGGTTGCTTTACTTGCTTCCATTATGGTAATTGGTTCATTTTCATCCAGATCGTGTTGTCAGCGGTATCTCGCTTTTCACATTTACCAGCGGAAAAACTAAAATTATACTTGCGCAAGATGATATTTGCTGAATTGTGAATCGTAGTACGTTTGTTAAACTGTTATTCTATGAAATTTTAAAATCAATGCCAGGATAGTGCAACCTGGTTAATTAAGTTAAACAATTATTGTTAACGGGGTTGCAAAGCCAAGTTTTATCCACCCTACCTTACCAGCCTCAAAAGTTAGAGCAAACGAGTTATAATTAAAAAAGAAAGTTATTTTACATAAATCTAGGAGAACTGTCGCCTTCCTTAATTTATAAAAATATTGACTAGTTTTTGAGTAATTCTTTACCAAAATTTATGATAATTTCGTGCAATTTGATATTTTTGCTTCAAATTTTGAAATAAGGTAGATTATTAACAAAGGAAGGGGACTGTTCTCTTAGATTTACGTAAATTGGCTTCCTTTTTTAATTATAACTCATTTTCTGTGACTTGAGGCTGGCAAAGTAAGGAGAATAAAACTTGATTTTGATATCTGCTTAAGGGGATGCTAAAGCAAAAGTTTCATAAATTGGCCGCATAGATGAGAACCACTGCAGGGAAGATAATAAATTTGCTTGGACAATACAAAGAAATCTGAAATCATTAAATAATCGACTATTCGATATTTAATTTAATTATTCGATAGCTATTCTTATAACAATATCACCATGTATATGCCCATTACGTCCCGTTTTCACTATTTTAACGTTTATTATTTTAGAATGTTTCGACGCTTGAACAAACGTTAATAGTACCTTGACTGCACAGCATCGTACTAAAACGTAATTTCCTGCAATATTTAGGTTTTAAAAAATTTTCATTGTGTATCAGGTATAGCGACTTAGATTTGATAAACAGATAATATTATTTTGTGTCAATCATGCCATTGAATTTGTAAATTTGTCAGATTTCTTTAAAGGTGACAGTTCGAGGTGTGCAGCAGCGGAATGTACTTACTCCTAACGTCATCCAACATTCGTACTTTCCAGTGCACTCCTGCTGTATTTCAAGAAATCTGACAAATTTAAAAACTGATTGACACGGTTGATATGAAATAATGGAATCTGCTCACTATACCTACGTCGTCAAATTCTTATTTTTTCAAGGTAGTCTCGAAATATTCGTAAATCGCTCGATAAAAATGCTTCGTATTTCAAATGTCCCGGTGAAAAAAATGAAACTGATTACATGTCAAACGTAGACAAAGAGAAAAATTTCAGTAAATTTTACTAAAATTTCAGTAACAGCCGAAACGCAAAAAATTTCCGATTTTTTAATAAAAATTAGTAGAGTTTCAGTAAAAATTGTTAAAAAGCTGAAGTAAGATTAACAAAAAATTCAGTTATTTTTTAGGTTTCGGCAGTCTGTTACCGCTTTAATGAAAATTCAGTAATATTTACAGATATTTTAGTAAAATTTACTAAAACTTTCTTAAAACTCCGTGTAGGTATCGAATACCAAATAATTTAATTTTTTCAGTTTTCTTTGTATTGGCCAGGCAAAATCTATCATTTTGGAAACGTTTGCTTTAGTTCCTTCTTAAGAATATTCCTCACAGTTCCAGTACCGTCCTAGGCTGACAAAAATTTTTGTTATAATTTTTAGTATTTATCATAGTTAGATCCAAGTAAATTTCCTTTCGTGTAAAATAATGTAAAGTGTGTTTTGTAGAAATTACATTATTACATTTCCTCTACGAAATACACTTTTTATTTTCCATGCACTACTATCTGTAATAAAATTTTAACGAAATGATTTTACACGTGGAAAAATTTCGTTTCTTTCGATCAAACTCTGTTAAATAAACTAAACTTTATAACGGAAATTCTCGCAATATACTAGAACAACAGCGTTGGTATTACAAAAAAAAAGAACATTTTTAAAGGAAAAGACAAATGTATTTTCATTGAGTTGATGCAGTTGAACGAAATCCTCTAATGTTCCGATTTAATATCGATATTCTTAAAATCGTGCATGCTACATGCATTATATATATATCTAGTTACTTTTTGGTTAGGTTGTATTTGGATAAAGATTAAACGCTATACATGCATGTTTTCGTGTATGTTTTACGTGGTGAATGAATTAAACTAGACAAAAATCAAGGGGGGTTACAGTGACACTCGGAATGGTTATATTTGTTACAACAAATAAAAAATGAAAAATCTCCCACGAACTGTTAGTATAGTGACGTAGTCAAACTTGTTTAAATTAACACTTGAAGAACAACAACATCAAGAACAACATCGAGAACGACGTGTTAATCAACGAGTCGACCAAATACAATGGCGATAAAAGTCTATCAGACGCGACCAATATAGACAGTCCATCTAAAGAGCGTCACTCGGAGAAATATTGTTAAACTCGTAGATCCCAAGTTGCATCCTCTTTTATCGTTAAGTGATAAATAATCTATACACCGCGTGAAAATTCTTTACCATCGATTAGTACATCATTACGTCGGTTAGTCAATTTCGTGAAATCTCAAACGGAGGTAGGAAGCTTGCAACGAGAAAGTTGTACACATTTCTTATTTCAAGTTTGCTACGCGAATGAGAGTGAAATGCAAATTAACGAAAAGAAAAAAAAAAGTTAGAAAAAAAAGCGAAAAAAGATAAAAAATGTAAATGAAACATCGAGCCGTGACGATCAACCGCATAGAAAAATGTCTGAGCGGTTGCGAACATGCGAATCGTAGGTTCTCTCGTCGTCAGGTGTACACTCACTTTAACCTGAGGACTGACTAGGTAGAGCAGAGGATTGGCCCGAAGCCTCTCGTGCTCGTCGATTTGCCTTCGAATCTCCTCGCGCCTCATGCTGCTCAGAACGCTGACCTCTTCCCTAGATAGCGGTGCGGTTGCGGTCAATTGGATCGGCTGTGCCACGTCCGGCAGTGATTTTTTTCGTTGCAGGCTCATCGCCACCACCGGCATCGCCTAAACAACAGGGCAGATGGAAATAGGAATTGCTTCTTTTTCGTATTTTTTTTTTCTATCGGTCAACCCGTATACTCTATATTCTTTTTTTTTCAAACCACCCTCCCGGTTTCCATATATATATATATATTTTATATATACATAATTGTTTTCAGGCTAATATATATATATATAGCCTCAAAACAATTTAACGAGAAAACTTGTTTGACTCTATGCATGTGATATATGATTTACATTTTGACACCTAACCCGCCAACTTAATGTAAATATAGCAAATTTCATATTTACATCCGTTTCAGCTATTCTCCATCTATTGTTCCTAATAATCTCAAAACTACCATATACTATTATAATTTTAAATTAAAAAGAAATTGTTATTTCAAAAATAAAAGGGAATCGACGAATAAAATTTGTAATACCCGTCGTTATAAAACATTTCATATTTCAAATGATATAGATTTTGTATATATATATATCTACGAAAAAAAAATCGCTTTTACGTTTGGTCAAATAAATCAATCTCTTTATATATAATTAGTACATTGTACGAGTGAAGTTTGACATTTTGACAAGACCACAAGGTAAATTCAAGGGTTTTAAACAGCGTCACGGCGTTGCTTTGAAGATGAGGACTGTGTGCGCGTCTCGTGTCGTCGACGTGATCTCGTATACCGGTCGTTGTCGAAAATAGACGCGAGTGTGGATTTTTGTCGGAAGTATCCATAAATCAATCGTCGAATGTATATATATGTATGTATATATGTATTCACGCGAGTGTCGCACCTACTACTCTCGTTTCCCTAATTTAAATCGTGATTCGTTAACACTTGGAAATATAAAATGAATAAGTTATTGCACAAATGGACTAATTAGCGTGATTAATAAATCGCGAAAGTGTGAAAAGTGTATATATATATGTGTTCGAAATGATTGTTAGTCACTTATATACGTATACGAATGGCGAATTCGTCGATGTTCGGGAACGTTAAAGAAAAACGCTAAAATAAATTAAAATTATTATAATCTTTTTTTAAAAACAATATATATGCTAAAAATTTTCGAATAAACGAACGACTCCAAATTTAAAAATTTAAATTAAAATTAGCAATAATATAATATACGATTCGGTGTATATTATAGTAATGCTGATCGTAAACACGTATATATATACATCTCGCGCTTCATTCATGTCTATCGTGCATTTGCATCTAACTGGATTTCGCCAGAAACTCGACATTCCGATTCATTATATTTTTAAGTTGACTCGTTATTTCCTGTTAATACGATCGTTGTCTTAGAGAGACAGAGATTTAGGGAAAAATATCGAGTATATATATATGTACACACACGCGTGTGCGAAGTTCAGCGATTGGACTACGAGGATGACCCCGGAATTATAATTGGACACGTCGATTCATAAGCTATGCAATTGCTGGCGGAACGCGCGACGAAAGAGAGAGAGAGAGAGAGAGAGAGAGAATACCCCACCAAAATCCGAGATGGTATGGAGCGCTGCCAAACGTGGATCCTCGTCCTCATAATTTTGTCCGACGCTCTGGCAGAACCGTGTCCTTGCTTTCATCCGCATGATCGCCCGTGAAATTTTTCGACGACGCGTTCATTTTTTTTACCCACGGGAGGAAAATCATATTTTTCTTTCGCTCGAATCACGTAAAGCGTTGTTAACATTTGTGTAGGACAGTTTAGGAATTACACGGTGAGTGATCATTCAGTCGCACACCGATAGTAATAGCCTAATATCGTCTTGATCGTTTTGAGTGCATAAATGACATCGGCACACACATATATATATATATATAATATCCTTAGAAAACGAATTTTTAAGGAATAATATTAGAGAAATATCGAGAACGTGTTTAAATGTATATATGTATATTTGTGTAATATAACATATTCTTTGTCTCGTTGTTATTCTTTCAACTGTCTCAATGCCACTACAAAATTAGCTATTCCAATTCAATAGCTGATTTAGAAAAACAGTTGACAAACTTAACAACGCTCTCAAGACAATCAAATGGTATATACATATAAAAGAGGTTTGGTACATTCCTTATTGCCAGTCAAAATTAAAAAAAACATTCGAACGTCCATTTTATTATCCTGTTTAGTATAATCACTCGTTACGTACTAACTCACGTGGTGCGTGAAAGGTAACGTTATTTTGGCAATGATCGGAAAGTTATTTGAAAAAAAAAAATATATATACATATACATCGCGTATACCGATGAGCTGATCGTGTTTACCTTTTGATTAATTAACATTCGTTAAAGATAATAAATTTCGTCACTCGACTACTTAATTTTAATCCGACGTCGTTTGAATCGACATTTAAATCGTGTAGACGACGATAATGCACTTGGCGATCGAAAATTTGAAATGTGACAGTTGACATTTGGAAATAAGTGTCCAAAACGACGAGAAAAACATAAATATATTTAATAAATGGTATAAGAAAGTCCTTGATAATTTGGTGTGATTTAAGGAGATAATCCCACAGAGGAGTTGATAACGAAAGAAAGCTATCCTGCCGTCGCGCGTAAAGGTAATTTCTAATGAAATGTCGTGTATAAGTGATCGATTCGTTACCTCAACGGGAGGTGCAACGATCCACGATTCGGAGGCCCTTCTGGCCATGAGAGCAGGGCTGCAGAGCAGCGCCTCCTCCTCCTCGTCCGGCTCCGATGACCAGAACATGATTGAGAAACTCGAGGCGGTACGTTCCACCTAATAGTGTGGAGTGTAAAGTGCGGCGGTGACCCGGTGGGGTGCGTAACCCGGGTCACCACCGGATACCCCGAATTGTTTACGCGCGAAAACTCTTGACGAACGAACCGCCCGCCGTGTCAGCGGAGGCTAACCCGCACACTGAAAATCTCGGTGCTCGGTTAGCTTCACCTTAGGCTCGACAGAAATAGAGTGCCAACAGAGATACGCCACTTCTATCTTTCTCGCGTCTCGCATCACGGGTACTTTAGGAGAGAGGTGTACCGAGATCGGATTAATAATCGATCGAGTTTCCGAGGGTGCAACGTTGCGCGCCTCGATCGATCCTCGATTAATCCTCCTCGATGTTCGATGCTCTTGACAATGGAACGATTTGGTGTCGCCCCTATAGCTATTACTCGAGTCTGATCATAGCTTAACCGATTCTCGAGTGCTCGACAGCTTGGCAAACGTGGTTCAATGCTGGCACGAGGTTGACTCCCTCCACTGTACCACTGCCTTCTTCTTCTTTCGTGTTTCTTGATCGGGTTTGCCGTTTAAGGGATATTGGAAACCAAGGTCGCTACTTTTGTCTATCAATGTTTGCCTTCACACATTTTTACCGCGATTGCAACGAAATCTAATCCTACTCTTTGAACTACTATTTACATGAATCGTGTGTTTCGCAAACGTTACATTGTTGGTAATATATCGAACACGAGGAATCTTGAGTTATCTATACGATTCACTAAAATTTGACATTTAAATTATTTTTAATAAACATTAAAATTCGAAAATTTATCTTAAATCAACTAATTTTCTAAACCATACTTTCATAGGTAATATGTATAATTTAATATTCATTTTTTTTACTATTTTTTTTTAATGCAATTAAACTTCATACATCAAGTCTTCATTCATCATCTTCAAAAACTGTGGATTTGTTTCCAAAAAGTCGAATGATTTATATTACAAAATATTAACATTAACATCAATTGTTATATCATTATTATTTTTTTATGTAAAATTTATAAAACAAAAATTGATGAATGAATTACGGGTATTAAAAGAGCGCATCTATTTTAAATGACAAATAATCTTCCTTAACTACATTAAATAAAAATAATACTTTAGAATCATTGACGTTCTTAATTGATTTACACGCCAGAATTATACTTGAATCGTCTGTTTAAAAATATATGAATAACCGTAATAAGAACAGATTTATATTCGCGCACGAGTAATTAATAAATTATATTCTTACCGTACTCGATAACGCGCAAAAGGATTTTATTTATTACGAACTCTCAGTATTTAAATAAAGATAATCAATTTACTCGATTGTGATTATTTTAACGAAGTTAACATTAATTTTGAATTGAGAAAAAAAAAGGAAAATTTTTTCAAAATATTTTCTTAACGCGCGTCGGCCAAGAAATAGCGATAGAATGTAAATTATTTTGTAGTTTTTCGAAGTACAATAATTCAAACGATTCGCGGTACAGCCAAAAATCACAAGATTGCCAATTCTAGTAGGTGGTATTGCAAACTCATGAACTACAATTTGTTATGAGGACGTGTTGGTAGTTGCCAGAGCTACAATTTTAATGAGGTTAACATCTAACGAATTGCTTTCATATCCGTGCGATATTTGGTAATGTTAACGTAACGTTCGATGATTAACATTCTTATTTTCATTTGGAAAAGTGGGAGTAACTGCGTTTCGTTGTAGTTTTGAAATTGACGTTGCTTTATCAATGGGAATTATCTCAAAGACGAAAGCTTTGCTTCAAAAGGAATAAAGTTATTAATTTTTTTTAAATGTTTTAAAATTTATTTTTTTTATATTTTAAATTTATTTTTTTATATTATTATAAATTTATTTTTTTATAATATTTTTAATTTATTTTTTTAATTGTTTTTAAAATTACTTATCTACATTCAAAGTACGGTATACTTAAAGACGTTAATATCTTCATTTACGTTAAATTCACGCGATAAGTTCGCGATCGTACCTCTAGAAAGTTAGGTAAAATTTAACTTCCCACCCGTGACTAAACGCCAATTAACATCACTTCTACTGAGAAAAATTGGAAATGATTCCAAACTACAACACCACCAAAAATGAAAAACGAGGAACGCTCAAATCACTTGGATCTGTTGAAATACAATCGACGAACCGTCAAATCTTCTTTACCGATAGTTCAAGTATAGGACATATATATTCACATCGATCTGATAAACGTAAACTCGCAAATCGGCATTCACCCCTCTCTCTTATTTTCCCCGGATCTTAGCGAGGCTTCGTGAAAATTATTTTGGGAGCCCCGAAATATCGCCGATTGTAAAGCTCCGCTCTAACGTATCGTCGTCCTCGCGGAAATTTTTGGCACGCGAATTATCCGGTCGTACATGCGGAGTGGGAGGGACGAGGGTACACAACCAATCATTATTACACACACACACACATATATATCCGAGCGTTATTTACCATTTTTCGTTAAAAGTCACGTATTTATTCCGAGACCCTCTGTGTACCTCTCACCGGTTTGTACGCGTCACATTTATCGTTGAGACAATCCGTTCAAGGAGTCACGTTTGTTAAGTAATCTCGAGATATATATTGATTTTATTTCCCAGGTTACGTGACAATTTCATACTTTGTTTATTTGTTGCGCGTCAGTTTTGAGGAGACGCTTTCGCATAGTTCTTCGTTTACAACTATTCCGGTTTCTCTTCTCTTTATATGATATATTCTTTAAATTCCTTTTGCACATACATATATATAACTACACGCGCGCGTTTCGCAATCTGTTGTTATTGTCTTATAAATAAATGTATACGATCGAGCGCGATAAAAACAAATACGGTTTCTTTATTTTTTTTATCATTCGTACGTATATATAGCTTTCCTTTTGTTTTTATTCCATACCTTCGAGTAATCGATATATATGTGTTCCTTTTAAATTATTTGCTTCTGATTGACTTGGCGGTAAACTTTCCAGGACGAGGGGCAAAAGAACACGATCGTCGTCAAAAAAGTTTTCTCGTTTTTATATGTGTATATATAGATATATAGTCAAGGATGCCCACACACTGTTCATTGATGTACTTGTTAAGAAACAAAAAATTTCAAAGTAAACCAAGGTACATAATCAAAATAATATTTAGTAACTGTCATCGATAAACGAGAAAGAAAAAAAAAGAAATTTTTTAATTTGTACATCCATAATTGGAAACACAACAAAAAAAAAATGATAAAGCAACATAAATGTATAACAGATATATATGATGGTAGTCATTAAAAAAAACTTATCCACTAATATTTCTTTTATTTTTCTTATAATTCATTAATTCTTTCAACACATTTAAAGTTTGCATTTGGTTGTTTTTTTGGTTTGTTAACGTTTATTCTTGCACCGAAGAAAAATGCCTCGAAATCAGTCAATAAAACTTATTTATATATGTGTGTGTATATATATATATACATATATATATCCATACATGTATATAAATACACTATGACAATATACATATACAACAATACCAAAAAGCATAATGGAAAAAGGTAAAACCGATTGGTCATACATTTCTAATAATCAATCGAGAAAAAGAATTTAAAATATTCATCCATGTATGCATGTATGTATGTATATATATATATTGTGTCAATCATAAAATTTGGATGTGCGAATTTAAGTACACGCAAACATTGGTTTTACATTAACTATACACATACGCAATCCAACTTTTGTAGAATATTCTTAAGGAAACGTCAAAGTCATCGTTTTATCATCCGAATTACGGTTACCGATTAAGAAGTTCTGGTTTTATAAATCCGTATTTTTTTTATAAAAATTTAAGGAAAATTACCTGTATTAAGTAAGTTGTAATCTGAAATTGTATGCAGTTTTAACATTGTCGGTATACTATATTTAACGAGATTAATTTTTAGATGTATCAGTAAAATTGCCAAACTAAGCAATTTTGTAAACTATACTGTAATAATTGGAATTTTAGAGAATGATAACAATACATCATAATGTTCTCATGATTTTCCTTGAATTATAATATGAATGACTAATTTTTGTAAAAATAGTACTTCTCAGTCGGTAAATGACTCGTTATGGTAAAATAACGATTTTGACATTTCTTTAAGGGGGTGCCGAGACGATCAATAATTTAAATTTTCCGCACGTAACAAAAAACTGTATCGATTTTTGGTAATAATGAGAAAAAATGCTGTTTATTGAGAATATTAAATAAAACTCTAATTTTGCTATTAATTGGACATTTCTTCATTAGTATTTTATAACACTCGGCCATTATTTTCTTAAAAAAACGTTACATTCATAGTCATATTTCTACGAGATTAATTTATTAGATTATTTGATTTGGAAATTTACAGGTTAACCCTTTCAGACCTAATGTATATAGATGAAAAATTTCAAATCGAAAAATTATAACGTAAATTATTAAAAATAGTAAAAAAAAATATTTCTTTAGTATTATTAGATTGATAATATTAAACTAAATCTACATTTAAAAACAATCGTCGTGATAAAATTGTAAATAGAAATATGAAAAAATTGTAAAATAATAAGAATTTTAAAAATTATGAATCTACTGAGCAAGTCTTCGAAATAGTCGGTATACGATAGATTTAGTCGATATCAAGATCACTTTTCGCGTAAACGAAATATTTCTTTTACTATACACATACAATTAAAAATTCAATGGAAAATTTGAATATTCGATGTTCTTCAACACCCCCTTGATCGATATTATATACCTCTACCAATACATGGCTTTGTTATATAATCGAGAGTGAAATCGTTAAATAGATTGAAATTCGTTAGCGCCAGATATATATATCTCTATATAATTAACGATAAAGAAATAGTGTGTGTATATATATATATAAATTACACGTTATATCGACGATGAAAATAAGTTGTTAAAATTATTTGGCCGTATATATTTTTGTAAAGTATATATATATGATATAAATAATAACGTTATTTAAACTTATGGTGTATAACAATTTATCTTTGTACACACTACTTCATCGTTCGGGTACATATATATATATATATACGTCACCAATAATATTTATCATCCTTTCTTTCTTTCGTAATCGCTTGTTTTCATTATTTATTTTTCCTATATTACGCGTTATTATAAATTCGTTCTACATAAATATACATTTGTTTGTTTATTCCTTTAGATAATACATTATCTTTTATTACTTCGTTACGGTATACCTTTAGAATAGTTGTCGTTTACGTTGTGTGTGTTGTAATTATCGTTTCGTTCAAAAATATCTTTTTTTCTTCCTTCCTTTCTCAAATTTAGGATTTCCATGTATATGTTTGTAATAACGAGATTGCGACGCGCGAAAAGAAAAAAGGAAAGAGGTGCTATACAGACGCGTCGATATCGATTATTTATTTTTTTTCTTATTCGCGAAGAAAGACAAAATTTGGAATGTACGTGTGTTGTAGTGTGAGTATAATATATACGTATCGTGTTTCTATATCTGAGAAAAAGACACTTTGCGAAGCTTGGCACTTTTGTTAATATTTTCCACGTTAGCCGCACCTTCTCTCCGTGATTCTTCATTTGTTACTCTTTTCATTATAATGTATATCGATAAAACACCTGTGCAAGAAACGCTTGGAAATCAATGTATAACCCGTTTAAAAAAGTATGAAAAAACACGTCGAAAAAACATATCGAGATATATATATATATAGATATTCGGTCAACAAACACTGCTTACACCAACACCCTTAACATTTACATATCGTATATATATATAGTTGTATATATATATTATTTATCATTACAAGTATAGTATTTGTATGTATATATATATAAGTGTACGTAATAAACTTTCGAAAGGTAAAATTCAACGAAAAAATTGTTGTCAATACAAATTGTTAAATATATGTATATATCACTTCGTTTATGTATCGTTCAATCACCACTCGACTTGTCACAATTCGCAGTGAAAAATACAACGTAAACTTTACAATACATATATACCTATATAGTTACCTTGTCGTATATATATAGATGGGTGTGTGTATATATATATAGTTTTTGTCAATTCGATATACAATATATATACGAATATAATTATCTTTTTTTTTATACAATCATCGAATCTCAATAAGATCCATTTATAGCTTTCGTTACCTATTTTCCCTTTCCTATACTCTCACACATTTTTTTTTCTTTTGGTAATATATTTTTTTTTAATTATAAGGACACCGATTGGACTTTAAGGCGAAATTGTACATTACGCTGCGGAATCATCTTTTTTTTTAAGCACTTTTACTTTCCCCTTACCCATACCGTTAACAAAGATTCATGTAAATATATATATATATATATATTATGTTTATATAGAAATACTTCCAAATCGTTCGTTCGTTTACAAATCCCCATATATTCATATATCCTCACGGAAAGACACCGTCGTTTGTTTTTTGCCGTTTCGGTTAATTATACACGTTATTGCTAATCAAAAATTTTTAACTCGAAAATATTGTTGAGGATCGAATGGGATGCTACTGCAGTATTCTTTGCTAGAGCGAATTTGAATTTTTTCTTGTTTTATAAATGTTAAATACATCTCACTGTATATATATACATATACGCTATTAGAATATATTTATATAGCTATACGTGTCTAAAAATCCGGTGAAACTATATATGGTAAATCATAGTTTTCTTTAAAAGCACACGTTGAAATTTACATTGTCCAAGATATCGCTATATAGTGTATATTAATTACTAAATATATATATTTTATCTTCTTTTTTCTTTTCTTTTGTTTAAAATTCAATTATTTACTCGGTCTATATGTAGTTTATCATGTTATCTATAACCTATATACGTTAATCTAATTTCGAATACAGAGCGTGTATGTATATATGTATGTATATATGTGTGTTTGTGTGTGTTTATAGATTTGTGTGTAGTTAAACGTGGCGGATTTGTTTGTATAATGTAGATAAATAAAAAAAGCATGCGTTAGAAAAATAACATCTCTGACAAACAGGGGGGTTGGTGATGGTGGTGGTGGTAGTAGTAGGGGAGAGTACGGTGTGGAGATGTGGATAAAGTCATTTATCATTTTGAGATCTTTATATTATGCACCGAGAAAAATGCCTTACGAAATATTACTATATTTTGTAGTAACACGATTTTTTTACGTTTTGTTAAAAATGTGTATATGATGTTTTTTAACCTAATGTTTTAACCCTTTCATAACCAATTCTACATTGTAATGTACATAAATAGAAAATTTAGATTAAAAAAATAATAACGTAAATTATTAAAAGTATATAGTAAAAAATATTTTGTTAGTATTTTTAGATTAATAAGATAATATTGTACCAATTCTACATTAAAAAATAACCGTGGTGATGCAATTATAAATAAAAATATGAAAATAATACATCATAATAATCAAATTAAATTAAGATCTGAATGAGTTAACAAAAATTGCTACAAAACGTAACGAAAATTCCGATATTGTAAGTAATTACGTTACCCCGAAATATAGTCAATTTTAATACAACATTTTTCTCAGCGTAATTAAATAATGTATTCATTGAGCTTTTATTTTTCTTCTCAATCGTTAATTGCAATATCGATTCTATGAGTGTCCGTACATATACATATCAAAATTATTGAAAAGGAGATGGTTAAAAAAAGGATAATTTTTGGATATCACTCATAAAAGGAATTTCACCTACGAAATAAATATACATATACATGTACGTATATAAATATATTTGTTTCGTAAATTATTGGTCCCCGCCTCCACACCGCGCGCACAACACCCCTGATCAAATTTTTATCCGCCATCAATTTTTGATACACGTATAAAATATATGTATACGTATACACTAAACTTCGAAAATTTGGGTTCACTGAAGTATAAATATCGAACCGAATTTAAAGTTTAATATTATATTGTCGAATAAAAATTTTAGTCGTTGTATCTACGAAGCACAGTAATTTTCGCATTAGTGTACGCCAAGTCGGCATACCTTTTCGCGACGACATTTTAATACGTTTAATAGTAATTACACAAAACAAATCTTCAAAAATATTATGTAATATTTTTTCCGTAATTGACCTGTTATTGAATACTATATATACGCACTTTGAATTCAATAAATAAACAAAAAGGTTAAAAAAAAATTTTTTAATGTTCACTTTAAAAATGTCTGCACCCGACGAGGACACGTGTACATTAAAATTGAAAACAAAGGTTTTCTTTTTTTAAAAAGCTTTCGATTGGTTTTATTTTAATTTTATTCAGCATACATTTTTAAAGAAATTACGAAAGTTTTTGTAACGTATTGTAACGTATTATATATACACTGAGAAAAATTTTTTAGTAAAAATTACTATTTTAATGGTAAACGGAGGGCAGACTTACAAAATTACAAAAGTTGCTATTAGTAATAGTAAAAATTGCCATAATAATCTTAAAAATTGCCATTATTAATAGTAATTTTTTCTCAATGGTGGCAACTTTTACCATCATTAATAGCAATGTTTTCAATAGTATAAATCTGTCCTCCTTTTACCATTAAAATAGTAATTTATACTAGCAAATTTTTCTCAGTGTATTTTTACTTCACAGTGAACCCAAAATTTTGAGCCGTAGTGCATAATGTATTTGTATATATACATATATAATACACATATATACCTGTATTCACATATTGACGAAAATTTAGTTGTACTATGCATACGCACACACGCACACGCGCGCGCGCACACACACACACACACACACACACAGATACATATATACATGTGTGTATGCATATATGTATATGTACATATACACGCACACTAGTAAGTACATGGATTGTTTACACTGTCTCATTTAATTTTGTGCACTCTATCACATTGATCGATCGTCTCGACGTTTCCAATCGGTTTTTAGGTTTTTCTCACGTTCAACATTAGCGTTTGCGAGTAGAACGATGGACGAATTTCTTACGGACGAATGAGATTGAAAATACAAGGAAATATATAATTGATTTAAAAATAAAAACATCGAGATAATCGATCGTTTCGTAATTTGTACATTCTCTTCAAATGTATCTTAATTAACGGCTTGCTTATCCCTTAACGATTTATATATAAATTTAATGTCTATATAGTAATGTTTGAGTTTACATAAACAAACTGGAGGGCATTAGTTGCTCTGGAATGAAGGAACATGTAGTGATTATTATATAACAATTATTGTTCTTCGTAGTTGTAACGTTTCGTCTATATCGTACGTATACATACATATATGTATATATATCATTTCATCATCGATTTATCTCGTTTTATTTGTTTTCTCAAAATATCGAACCTTTTAATCATATATTATATATATATTTTTTTTATATATTTGTAAGTACTGTTTTATCGACGCAGAAATCAGCATCGTTAGAATAGTAAGATCGATACTCCCTGTAAAATTTATGTTTAATTTATTTCTTATTTTTTTCTCTCCCGTTACTATGTGTGTGTGTAATATATATATATAGATACCGAGCAAATTTTTCACGATTTTAAAAGGATAGATCCTTTTTATTATAAACGGTCACTTTGCAATACAAAAATAAGCTCTTTGCAACGACACTCGAGGCACAACATTATACTCCACCGTTCGGACAAACTTTCCGCGTGTTTTCGTTATGAAATAATTGCAGTATATATAGTAAGGAATTTATATATATATATGTATATAGGAATTACTTTTTCGTTATATTTAACAAACTTTCGGGCATCGATTTCGCGTAATATATATCGTATCGAACGGAAAAACGATTGCTCGGTATATATATGTATATACAATACGAGAGATTCGAAAGAATTTTAGCGTATCAAGTCTCAACGTGAGTATTTTCAATATTATCGAAGAAAAAAACATTACTTTTTTTCTCATTTATCTCTCTCAATGTATATATAGGTTCCATTTGCGTCGCATCTCACGTTACAAATACTTAATTTTTTTTTTTTTTCGGTTTTATATATAGAGTACAAGACGGATTTCAGCAGGTACATCGATAGATTATTATTCTTTATTTTCTTTTCATATATATATCGTACTTCTTTTTATGAGAATACATTCCATTGAAATATATTCGCTTATATATCGATGCCTCTTTGGTGGTTTATATTTTTTTTGTTCCTCTTAATCACTAATACATTTGCTTATACAAGTTGAATAACCGTTCGTTCGTTATACATCACTTTCATCGTATATAGGTAAATAAAATATATACACATACGCGTGTGTACATACGTGTATATGTATATATTACCCACAAATCGAAAAATATGTTAAAGTCTCCGTTGAGCGACTTTGTTTATATATCTGTTTGTCCACTTTGTTAAATCTACATGTCTGATCAAATCCTATATATGTAAGGTGGAGAGTACCGAAATCACCGTTGCACCGTGATACACCATCGTCTCACTCGAATATTTCCTACATGTATATATGTGTGTATTATAGGATATCACATTTGAAAAGTAAAACTTCTCCTTACGTTCAAACATCAGGGTACAACGATGATTCCGATACAGTGTATTACATTGTATACGTTCAACACATATTTGTATCGTATCACTTATCCGTTCTTTCGTCATTGACGTTCGAGTGTGATAACCGTTTGTTAAATTGGAATGATTTTTAGGATACTTATACTTAGAGGGTTGCGCGGCCCTTTGATGTTGCGACGAAGGCGGGGACCGTCCGGCTCGCGTCCTGATGGGTGTCGGCATGCACAGAACACAGCACAAATTGCCAAACAGTTACAGACAGTCAGACAAAAAAATTGCAAAAAAGAGAGAGAGAGATAGATAGAAAGAGAGAGAGAGAGAGAGAGAGAGAGATTCTAGAAGGATATATATGGTTTAGGATTTTGTATATATATATGTATATCGGGATGAGAGGATAATTATTTGGAGATATACAGATTATAGAAAATATCAATTCTATTATGTATACGAGACACCAAAAAAATTAAATTTTATATATATATATCTAATAAAAGTTACTAAATTTTTTCATTATTCTTTGAGGTTAGTTGTGTATTAATCAACTGAGTTATTTATACTACTGGCGATATGTATATAGCTACGTTTTGTTAGTTTTTCTTTTATTTGCGACTATATGTATCTATATTACTTTTTTTTTTTTACTACCGATGTAACGTTAAAGCTTAGTTATATCGTATAATACATACGCTACTTCTCTAAATCTTTACGTTTTCGATATAACACTCGTTATGCATTCAAAATCAAAATGGATATGTATAGTAAAATCTAACATTCTACCGTATGTAAAGGTATATATAAAACTAAGATCGTTACTCGTAACGAACGAAAATAAAAAAAAAAGTTAATTAAAAATACAAACTTTTTAATCAACCGTTAATATATATATATCTAATTATAATAATTTATTAATTCATGTATACAATAGTAAAGGCAAGCTGACATGCATTTAAAAACTCGTTTGATTGTTAATATATATATAACGTAATGTTAAGTATATATATATAAAGGAGAACAAAGCTATATAGATTTTTTATTTTGAAATATATGTATGTATATATATGTAATAGTGACGTATTACTTATCGAAAGCTATATACGTATATATAAAAAGAGAAGAACTGTGTCTGATAAGAAAAATATTAAGTAATGTGCCTTACGTCTAATATATAAATTACAAAAAAAAATACACGGCGATGTGTGGAAAATTTTTTGGATAGAAAAAGAAAGATTTTGTCAGTACTCAGATTTTTATACATCTATATGAAAAAATATCGTTTTTCTTTAAAAACGCATAGTGATTTTGATGAGTAAAATCATTCATGCCCTGCGTGTTTTGTACCGAAAAATTATAAATTCAATTTTTTACATTAAAAAATAAACCATATTTCACTAGTAGAAATTTCTCAAGTTTTATGTAGATTTATGTAGTTATCCGTGTTAAATAATCGACGCCACGATAAAACTCGATAATTTTATACCAGGGAATTGATATATTTTTATATTTAATTTTTTAATCAGAAAATCGGTTGTAATTATTGAACTATTGGTTGCATATGAAAAATCTGGAATACGCGTTTGTATTCTCTTTAAAATAAACTGTAGAGCCGTTTAGAAACTGTGACATGCTTCGTTTCTTTTAAGGGTAGAGTATCTTCGAAAATTATGAAAAATCAATTTTTTTAATTTTAGAAATATGTTCTATATCTTATGTAGAATGTACGTAAACAATTTTGAGATGAAAATGTAATATTTATAAAATTTTATTGAATAATTTTAAATTTTAAAGTATTAAAACAATATTTTTATACCTTTAAAAAACTTCTTGCAGGATAATTTTTATCGCGGCCTCCTGAAATTTTGCAAAATTTTGAGTTATGCATTAGTTATAAAGTTACACAGAAATTTTTCTTTAAAATTAAAAGTGACATTTTTATCGTTATTTTTTAATGAAACATATTACAATTTTACAATAAAAATAGCAATAAAAATGTCACGTTTAATTTTAAACAAAAATGGCTGTGTAACTTTATAACTAATACATAACTCAAGATGTGTGCAAAATTTCAGAAGACTGCGATAAAAATTATCCAGCAAGGAATTTTTTAAAGGTAGAAAAAATATTTGTTAAGATATTTAACTTTAAAGTTTAAAATAAGTATCTCGTTCTAATACTTTATGTTGAAAATTATTCAATAAAATTTTATAAAAATTACATTTTCATCTTAAAAATTGTTTACGCATATTCTATATAACATATAGAACATGAATCTAAAATAAAAAAATTTTTTTTTCATCATTTTTTACCATACTCTACCCTTAAGTTTGATTATCGCAGAATCTATGGACTGTAGAGTGAAATGTCTAAAGAGACAAAAAATGTTTACTTTTATAAGGTAAAATAAGAAAATACCATATAATAACATTTAGAAAAAAAATAGAATTTTTTTAAGTCCATTCAAAGGTTTTGAAAATTATAACCGATTACAGTTACAAAACAAAACTAATAAAACAAATTGTTTGTTTTTAAATGCGAAAAATTTCTATTGTTTAGTACAAAACAGTCAGGATACATAAGCCTCCACTCGACACTTTGAAATATATCATCCGATTTATTAAGAAACGTGAATTTCTGACAGAGACATAAAATTCAGACTACATTGACCAAATATTATTTTTTATCCAAAAATTTGTTGCACACCGCTGCATATACGTATTCTCTTATCCACTAGTACATCGGTAAATGAATTTATTATTCCTCACTTATATATCAAATTGGTAAATATTTTATGTTCGGGTATATGTATATAGATATACAATATATATATGTAAAATAAAGTGGTATATAAATAGTAACTACGAATGTAAAACGGGGCTTACCTTGATTCCACCGCCGCCACCACCACCACCACCACCACCGCCTCCACCGCCTCCGCCGCCCCCGCCCCTTCCAGGCGTAACGTACAAACTTTCAGTTCGTTTCGGTTGACCGGGACTTGGCAGTATCTCCTGACCGAGGCTTTTATTTTTCAGCAGCACGTCTTCGAATTGGCTGGACGTCGAGGCGGCATAGGTTGGCGTCGCGCTACCACTACCTACCACCGATCCGTTCAACGGCGTACCTGACCGTAAGGCGCTTGGGCTTCTTATCGACCTGCTGTATTTATATAAATATATATATGTATATGTATATAATATTATTAATTATACAAAATGTTACGTACAGATTTTAAAAAACTAGATTAATAATTGATGGCTATATGGTACGTGCGATAAACAAGAAACGCATGTGTCACCTTGGTGTTCTAAAGGTATATAAAGCTGTGGTTACAAATTAACCGTTATGCTTCAGCCGTACGGAAAAAATAGTAGTAACAATAGTAGTAACTGTATAACTATTTATCTCCTATTTATAATTCTTACAAAAACGTGGTTATCTTTAATAAAAATTTCATAGTTGCCCCAATTAACTATGTTTAAAATAAAATAATAGAAAAAAAAACAAAATTAATTTAATTATTTAAAATGTTATAAAAATACGTTTTCTTAGAATATTATAATACAATTAGTATATTTTCCGTTTACTCATTCATGTGAGTTAATAGTAATCTTATCTACTTTTATAGTTATACTAAACTTTTGAAAAAAATATTTATTCCGCACGGACCTTACATTAATCACACAAAATACACTCGATTGATCGTGACTGTTAACAAATTACGAAATTTTTTGTTATTAATCCCCGAATATATAAACGAGAATGTAACTTAACTATTAAAAAACATCCATTTTGTATTATTTAGGGAATTAAAGTTTTTAATAGTTAAAAAACAAAAATATCCTTTCTTTTACAATTATCAAATTGTATAAAAGCGACGTTTACTAAATTACTCTACAGTTTGGATAACCATATTTCGATCAAGGATCACTACAATATTTTTTCTATCCGCTTACTATACGATTAGCCATATAATAGAAAAGTTATTCAGTTAGGTATCTTTTCTAAATTAGTAGAAAATCGTTGGTTACAACCTATATACAAAACACATACATGTAATTTTTTAATTTTAGAAATATGTTCTATATCTTATGTAGAATGTACGTAAACAATTTTGAGATGAAAATGTAATATTTATAAAATTTTATTGAATAATTTTAAATTTTAAAGTATTAAAACAATATTTTTATACCTTTAAAAAACTTCTTGCAGGATAATTTTTATCGCGGCCTCCTGAAATTTTGCAAAATTTTGAGTTATGCATTAGTTATAAAGTTACACAGAAATTTTTCTTTAAAATTAAAAGTGACATTTTTATCGTTATTTTTTAATGAAACATATTACAATTTTACAATAAAAATAGCAATAAAAATGTCACGTTTAATTTTAAACAAAAATGGCTGTGTAACTTTATAACTAATACATAACTCAAGATGTGTGCAAAATTTCAGAAGACTGCGATAAAAATTATCCAGCAAGGAATTTTTTAAAGGTAGAAAAAATATTTGTTAAGATATTTAACTTTAAAGTTTAAAATTAATATCTCGTTCTAATACTTTATGTTGAAAATTATTCAATAAAATTTTATAAAAATTACATTTTCATCTTAAAAATTGTTTACGCATATTCTATATAACATATAGAACATGAATCTAAAATAAAAAATTTTTTTTTTCATCATTTTTTACCATACTCTACCCTTAAGTTTGATTATCGCAGAATCTATGGACTGTAGAGTGAAATGTCTAAAGAGACAAAAATGTTTACTTTTATAAGGTAAAATAAGAAAATACCATATAATAACATTTAGAAAAAAATAGAATTTTTTTAAGTCCATTCAAAGGTTTTGAAAATTATAACCGATTACAGTTACAAACAAAACTAATAAAACAAATTGTTTGTTTTTAAATGCGAAAAATTCTATTGTTTAGTACAAAACAGTCAGGATACATAAGCCTCCACTCGACACTTTGAAATATATCATCCGATTTATTAAGAAACGTGAATTTCTGACAGAGACATAAAATTCAGACTACATTGACCAAATATTATTTTTTATCCAAAAATTTGTTGCACACCGCTGCATATACGTATTCTCTTATCCACTAGTACATCGGTAAATGAATTTATTATTCCTCACTTATATATCAAATTGGTAAATATTTTATGTTCGGGTATATGTATATAGATATACAATATATATATGTAAATAAAGTGGTATATAAATAGTAACTACGAATGTAAAACGGGGCTTACCTTGATTCCACCGCCGCCACCACCACCACCACCACCACCGCCTCCACCGCCTCCGCCGCCCCCGCCCCTTCCAGGCGTAACGTACAAACTTTCAGTTCGTTTCGGTTGACCGGGACTTGGCAGTATCTCCTGACCGAGGCTTTTATTTTTCAGCAGCACGTCTTCGAATTGGCTGGACGTCGAGGCGGCATAGGTTGGCGTCGCGCTACCACTACCTACCACCGATCCGTTCAACGGCGTACCTGACCGTAAGGCGCTTGGGCTTCTTATCGACCTGCTGTATTTATATAAATATATATATGTATATGTATATAATATTATTAATTATACAAAATGTTACGTACAGATTTTAAAAAACTAGATTAATAATTGATGGCTATATGGTACGTGCGATAAACAAGAAACGCATGTGTCACCTTGGTGTTCTAAAGGTATATAAAGCTGTGGTTACAAATTAACCGTTATGCTTCAGCCGTACGGAAAAAATAGTAGTAACAATAGTAGTAACTGTATAACTATTTATCTCCTATTTATAATCTTACAAAAACGTGGTTATCTTTAATAAAAATTTCATAGTTGCCCCAATTAACTATGTTTAAAATAAAATAATAGAAAAAAAAACAAATTAATTTAATTATTTAAAATGTTATAAAAATACGTTTTCTTAGAATATTATAATACAATTAGTATATTTTCCGTTTACTCATTCATGTGAGTTAATAGTAATCTTATCTACTTTTATAGTTATACTAAACTTTTGAAAAAATATTTATTCCGCACGGACCTTACATTAATCACACAAAATACACTCGATTGATCGTGACTGTTAACAAATTACGAAATTTTTTGTTATTAATCCCCGAATATATAAACGAGAATGTAACTTAACTATTAAAAAACATCCATTTTGTATTATTTAGGGAATTAAAGTTTTTAATAGTTAAAAAACAAAAATATCCTTTCTTTTACAATTATCAAATTGTATAAAAGCGACGTTTACTAAATTACTCTACAGTTTGGATAACCATATTTCGATCAAGGATCACTACAATATTTTTTCTATCCGCTTACTATACGATTAGCCATATAATAGAAAAGTTATTCAGTTAGGTATCTTTTCTAAATTAGTAGAAAATCGTTGGTTACAACCTATATACAAAACACATACATGTAATTTCTTAAGTATTAAAGATAATCACATTTCATATGAGGGAGTGTGTGAAGTAGAATTAGTTTTTTAAAAAAAAACATGTCTTTATTTTAAAAATATATCTCTAACCAGATGATCAACGGTCAATTAAACTAAACAATCGGTAATATTCGTGTAGCGTGATAGAATAAAAATTTCGTACTTGTCTGGAATATCTGGCGTTGGCGACGAGGCCATTTTATCGACGGAAGTTTGTCTCGATCCACTTACGAGAGGATGTCTCTTATATCGATCAACGGAACTATCTCGACTCGGAGGCCTCTTGTAGTGATCCAGTCTAAAAAAAAGTAAAATGTATTATCAACTATTGTTGTATAATTTATTTCGATAGTTATGTTTTTTAAACAAATGATAACCTGTCGTTAAGTGTTTGTCCAATTCCAACCGGGGCAGGTCGGTCTTGAGGACTGAGGATTCGACTATTCCTTCGTATACTCGTCGTATTTGGCGGCCTCTGATTCTCCTCGGATTGGTACTGATCTTGCCTCTGATTGTACGTGGATTGCTGTTGGGGTCCGGCACCGTATTGATTCATCTGGTTCATCATCGGTGTGTATCCATATTGATTAGGTATAGGCGGCTAAAATAAACACGTTCAATCAAGTTCATACGAGTTTCGTTTGTCATGATAAAAATATATCGCAAAAATCTCGTTCACAATCGTAATCACCAAACCCAAAGCTTGTATTATTATTTTTATTTTAATCTTATTTTTGTTTTGCTGCTTATCGCGACAAAATATGACGTGACTTATATATTAGACACTAAAATTAGAAGTGTGCGATAAGCAAAAGGTTCGTCGTTCCATAAGCCTATGTAGCCGGCACATTATAACATTCGTTTGTACAATGTAAAAAAAGTATATAGGTATGTATCTACGAAATAAAGAAAAAAAACACAGTAGTAACAAAACTATGAAAGTAAAACCAAATAAATTGGGAATGACGTGAGTCAAAGCTGGAAAAATGACAGCTTTGTATTCGGGAAGGAAGATTAATTATTTGCTGGTCATTATCTGAAACTCAAACCGAAACACGGGGCTTACACCAAAGGACTGCGCTCCATAAAGACTCATTTGGCTTAAAGACATTGGGCTGTACGAAACCAAAGGCGGTTGTTGTAACAACATCTAGAAATAAAAAGGTTTTTTCATCAAGGATCTTTGCTGATGCGTGTCATATCTTTATCAAATTTGAAGCCACCTGCAAGATTCAGCAGTGTCTAAATTATAATATAAATTATCTCACTTTATATATATATGTATGTATGTATGTTAAACAAAAAATAAACAAACAAGAATCTACATAAATAAATGATATGATAAAAGAAAATAATAGTATAATTGCAGAGTTGTACAGAAGATCTCCCTAATATTGCATTGTTCTGGCACCGTTCTCTCTAAATTTCGTTTTGGTTACTATTGTTACCTACCTGTTGGTTCGCATAACCAGGCGTCTGATACTGATTTTGGAATCCTTGTCCGTAATTTCCATATTGGTCCACGTTTTGCGAGCTAGGATACTGCGAATGACCGTACTGATTCCCGTATCCTAATTGCTGAGGTTGGCCGTACTGATTCGACTGATACTGTTGCTGTTGCTGCTGCTGATACATAGGCGACCCGGCCGGCGAGGTGCCTGGAAACTGATTCTGAGGCAATGGCATCTGAGGGGAATAGAGGTTGCTCATGTTACTTTGACCCGATGGCGAATTGGGCAGCTGGTTTTGCATCCCGTATTGCCCGTGAGGCTCTCTCGGTGGTGGAGTTTGAAAATCCTCGGGCAATAACATATTCTGAGGTAGTGGCTTCGTACTCGATCGTCTCATAGATTGGCCCATCATCGATCCCACGGATATTGGCTCCATTCCGTCTATTTTATCCGGTGGTAAATTTGGCTGTTGCTGCTGCTGTTGTTGTTGCAGCTGTTGCAGCTGTTGTTGTTGTTGGTGAAGCTGTTGCTGGTGGTGCTGCTGACGAGGCAATTTTATCGACGGAAGTTTGTCTCGATCCCCTTACGAGAGGATGTCTCTTATATCGATCAACGGAACTTAGTCTCGACTCGGAGGCACTCTTGTAGTGATCCAGTCTAAAAAAAAGTAACAATGTATTATCAACTATTGTTGTATAATTTATTTCGATAGTTATGTTTTTTAAACAAATGATAACTGTCGTTAAGTGTTTGTCCAATTCCAACCGGGGCAGGTCGGTCTTGAGGACTGAGGATCGACTATTCCTTCGTATACTCGTCGTATTTGGCGGCCTCTGATTCTCCTCGGATTGGTACTGATCTTGCCTCTGATTGTACGTGGATTGCTGTTGGGGTACGGCACCGTATTGATTATCTGGTTCATCATCGGTGTGATCCATATTGATTAGGTATAGGCGGCTAAAATAACACGTTCAATCAAGTTCATACGAGTTTCGTTGTCATGATAAAAATATATCGCAAAAAATCTCGTTCACAATCGTAATCACCAAACCCAAAGCTTGTATTATTATTTTTATTTTAATCTTATTTTTGTTTTGCTGCTTATCGCGACAAAAATATGACCGTGACTTATATATTAGACACTAAAATAGAAGTGTGCGATAAGCAAAAGGTTCGTCGTTCCATAAGCCTATGTAGCCGGCACATTATAACATTCGTTTGTACAATGTAAAAAAGTATATAGGTATGTATCTACGAAATAAAGAAAAAAACACAGTAGTAACAAAACTATGAAAGTAAAACCAAATACATTGGGAATGACGTGAGTCAAAGCTGGAAAAATGACAGCTTTGTATTCGGGAAGGAAGATTAATTATTTGCTGGTCATTATCTGAAACTCAAACCGAAACACGGGGCTTACACCAAAGGACTCTGCGCTCCATAAAGACTCATTTGGCTTAAGACATTGGGCTGTACGAAACCAAAGGCGGTTGTTGTAACAACATCTAGAAATAAAAGGTTTTTTCATCAGGATCTTTGCTGATGCGTGTCATATCTTTATCAAATTTGAAGCCACCTGCAAGATTCAGCAGTGTCTAAATTATAATATAATTATCTCACTTTATATATATGTATGTATGTATGTTAAACAAAAATAAACAAACAAGAATCTACATAAATAAATGATATGATAAAAGAAATAATAGTATAATTGCAGAGTTGTACAGAAGATCTCCCTAATATTGCATTGTTTCTGGCACCGTTCTCTCTAAATTTTCGTTTTGGTTACTATTGTTACCTACCTGTTGGTTCGCATAACCAGGCGTCTGATACTGATTTTGGAAATCCTTGTCCGTAATTCCATATTGGTCCACGTTTTGCGAGCTAGGATACTGCGAATGACCGTACTGATTCCCGTATCCTAATTGCTGAGGTTGGCCGTACTGATTCGACTGATACTGTTGCTGTTGCTGCTGCTGATACATAGGCGACCCGGCCGGCGAGGGTGCCTGGAACTGATTCTGAGGCAATGGCATCTGAGGGGAATAGAGGTTGCTCATGTTACTTTGACCCCGATGGCGAATTGGGCAGCTGGTTTTGCATCCCGTATTGCCCGTGAGGCTCTCTCGGTGGTGGAGTTTGAAAATCCTCGGGCAATAACATATTCTGAGGTAGTGGCTTCGTACTCGATCGTTCTCATAGATTGGCCCATCATCGATCCCACGGATATTGGCTCCATTCCGTCTATTTTATCCGGTGGTAAATTTGGCTGTTGCTGCTGCTGTTGTTGTTGCAGCTGTTGCAGCTGTTGTTGTTGTTGGTGAAGCTGTTGCTGGTGGTGCTGCTGATGCTGCTTCATGGGCGTGATGTTTTGCTGGTCGAGGCTCGGGCCCTTGTGAAGGATGCTCTTGCCTGGTACTGTGTCCTGGGGAGGTGGGACGTATTTTGGAATATCGCGATCTTCAGCCTGGCAAACAGTGTTAACAATTAATTCGTCGTTTCACCCGCAATGTCATATGTTATATCATTTAGATGTATATGATCAAATCACCTTTCTAAACCCGGTTGCCGGAAATCCGGGGCGAACTGCCTGGCCGTTTGCTGGGCTAGCTCGGAATCCTCGCGCGCGTGTTCTGCCGCGATATCGGCAAGCTCGGCCTTACCTCTGGCGGTGGCCGTCCTCGAGATGGCAATGTCCGCCTTCTGCAACGCGATTTTTACTGGCCGCTGAGCGGCAGCAACCGCTGCGTCTATCCTATCCCGAAATTTGGCCGAGCGTATCAGAAATAAATGTTTCTTCTTCTGACTCGTAATGAGGACGTTGTTCTTGTACTTGCCCTCTTCTTTCGTATTGTCCCGGAAGTCGTCACCCGTACCCGTACTTGCGGTTGTTGAACCACTCACCCTCGTACCGCAACCGTCGCTACGCTCCGAGATCCCGAATCCAGTTCGTTTGTCGTTCTTCCATTCCCCGAGGTATGTTTCGGTTACAGAGGCGTCCATTTGCTCGTCCTGTCATTAAAATTCATTAACGTTTTCATTTTAAATTTTACCCTCGCTATTTTTATTTATTCGCCTTGTAAATCATTTATTTCTATTAGGTATGTTACTACTTCCTTTTACAGTTTAATTGTTTTCCGCTCTAATGCAATTTTCGATACTGTCGTGGCGTTATTTTTCTTTAAATACTTAAACAATGAAAGTAAATTATGTATCTAAGGAAATATTACTTTAATTTTTCATGAAATCGACTGTTATATTCTACTTGTTTATAATGCAGTTACACGAGTTATAAATTAATAAAAGCTTATATTATTTCATTACATTAAATTATTTAATAAAGCAAAAGCTGTGAGACATATATATGTATAAATAATTTCATAAATAAAATGACAGCTTTGTATTCGGGAAGGAAGATTAATTATTTGCTGGTCATTATCTGAAACTCAAACCGAAACACGGGGCTTACACCAAAGGACTGCGCTCCATAAAGACTCATTTGGCTTAAAGACATTGGGCTGTACGAAACCAAAGGCGGTTGTTGTAACAACATCTAGAAATAAAAAGGTTTTTTCATCAAGGATCTTTGCTGATGCGTGTCATATCTTTATCAAATTTGAAGCCACCTGCAAGATTCAGCAGTGTCTAAATTATAATATAAATTATCTCACTTTATATATATGTATGTATGTATGTTAAACAAAAATAAACAAACAAGAATCTACATAAATAAATGATATGATAAAAGAAAATAATAGTATAATTGCAGAGTTGTACAGAAGATCTCCCTAATATTGCATTGTTCTGGCACCGTTCTCTCTAAATTTTCGTTTTGGTTACTATTGTTACCTACCTGTTGGTTCGCATAACCAGGCGTCTGATACTGATTTTGGAATCCTTGTCCGTAATTTCCATATTGGTCCACGTTTTGCGAGCTAGGATACTGCGAATGACCGTACTGATTCCCGTATCCTAATTGCTGAGGTTGGCCGTACTGATTCGACTGATACTGTTGCTGTTGCTGCTGCTGATACATAGGCGACCCGGCCGGCGAGGTGCCTGGAAACTGATTCTGAGGCAATGGCATCTGAGGGGAATAGAGGTTGCTCATGTTACTTTGACCCGATGGCGAATTGGGCAGCTGGTTTTGCATCCCGTATTGCCCGTGAGGCTCTCTCGGTGGTGGAGTTTGAAAATCCTCGGGCAATAACATATTCTGAGGTAGTGGCTTCGTACTCGATCGTCTCATAGATTGGCCCATCATCGATCCCACGGATATTGGCTCCATTCCGTCTATTTTATCCGGTGGTAAATTTGGCTGTTGCTGCTGCTGTTGTTGTTGCAGCTGTTGCAGCTGTTGTTGTTGTTGGTGAAGCTGTTGCTGGTGGTGCTGCTGATGCTGCTTCATGGGCGTGATGTTTTGCTGGTCGAGGCTCGGGCCCTTGTGAAGGATGCTCTTGCCTGGTACTGTGTCCTGGGGAGGTGGGACGTATTTTGGAATATCGCGATTCTTCAGCCTGGCAAACAGTGTTAACAATTAATTCGTCGTTCACCCGCAATGTTCATATGTTATATCATTTAGATGTAATATGATCAAATCACCTTTCTAAACCCGGTTGCCGGAAATCCGGGGCGAACTGCCTGGCCGTTTGCTGGGCTAGCTCGGAATCCTCGCGCGCGTGTTCTGCCGCGATATCGGCAAGCTCGGCCTTACCTCTGGCGGTGGCCGTCCTCGAGATGGCAATGTCCGCCTTCTGCAACGCGATTTTACTGGCCCGCTGAGCGGCAGCAACCGCTGCGTCTATCCTATCCCGAAATTTGGCCGAGCGTATCAGAAATAAATGTTTCTTCTTCTGACTCGTAATGAGGACGTTGTTCTTGTACTTGCCCTCTTCTTTCGTATTGTCCCGGAAGGTCGTCACCCCGTACCCGTACTTGCGGTTGTTGAACCACTCACCCTCGTACCGCAAACCGTCGCTACGCTCCGAGATCCCGAATCCAGTTCGTTTGTCGTTCTTCCATTCCCCGAGGTATGTTTCGGTTACAGAGGCGTCCATTTGCTCGTCCTGTCATTAAAATTCATTAACGTTTTCATTTTAAATTTTACCCTCGCTATTTTTTATTTATTCGCCTTGTAAATCATTTATTTCTATTAGGTATGTTACTACTTCCTTTTACAGTTTAATTGTTTTCCGCTCTAATGCAATTTTCGATACTGTCGTGGCGTTATTTTTCTTTAAATACTTAAACAATGAAAGTAAATTATGTATCTAAGGAAATATTACTTTAATTTTTCATGAAATCGACTGTTATATTCTACTTGTTTATAATGCAGTTACACGAGTTATAAATTAATAAAAGCTTATATTATTTCATTACATTAAATTATTTAATAAAGCAAAAGCTGTGAGACATATATATGTATAAATAATTTCATAAATAAAATGACAGTTAATCTGATATTTAAATTAAGACTGGTTAGCCAATAAATTAATTCTTACTGCACATTTTTTAAAATAATAACTCCCGGTACGTTTGATACGATGATTCAATTTATTACGATTAATAAATATTATACGTTATAAAATAGTAACGGCGATTTACGTTTATTATAAAATGGTATTGTCAAATTTATGTATATCGTATACACAATATTTTGAAAGGAATCTATAATTTACTAAGTTGTTTGCAAAGAAAAGTTGTATAAACAGTATGCAAATGTTCCGCATACTGGAAACGTTTTCTTTTGCTAAAAATTACTATTCAGTATGGTAAAATAATTTAATATCACCTAGTAGAAATCAAAGATTTGTAAAACGTTTTTTTGGCTAAAAATTGTTCATTTGATTAAAAATAGCAAATAAGTCTGTAGCTGATTCATTTAGGGTGATTTTCACTTTTTTTGTTAAACGGGATATGTTACCATCCGAATCATATTTTTGATTACAAATTTATGCTAACCAACGTAATTATCGCTCTTTACTATGATGCAATCTATTTAGTGTATATAAAATTAATTATTTTAAAATTATCGAAACAATGAGTTTTTCAACTTAACGTAACAATCCCCTTGAAACTTTGAAGAAACGCAATATACTTCGTGGTTATCTGTAGTAAAAATGTACCATATGAAGGTCACATCAAATTGTAATTTAGCCATTAATTGATCGTTTCGTCGCCTCCGAATAAAAACATTCTAACTCAGAAATCGCTTGGAAAATACGTTAACTCAGAATTCGTTTGGAGAACACGTTAACTCAGAAATCGCTAGGAGAACACGTTAACTCAGAATTCGCTTGGAGAACACGTCAACTCAAAAATTGCTTGGAAAACACGTTAACTCAGAATTCGTTTGGAGAACACGTTAACTCAGAAATCGCTTGGAGAACATGTTAACTCAGAAATCGCTTGGAAAACACGTTAACTCAAAATTCGCTTGGAGAACATGTTAACTCAAAAATCGCTTGGAGAAGACTTTAACTCAAAAGTTGCTTGGAGAACACGTTAATTCAGAGGATGATTTTTGGCGCCTCGATTTAAGTTGGCACCACTGCCAAAAATTTTTAACAGTTCAAGAATAAATAAAAAAACTTTCATATATTTATACACGTATTTTTTTAAAATTTATCTAAGCGTTCTTATTATACACTAATGCGTTCTCCTAAAAAAGGTGGAAAATTCTTTAAATATTTAAGAAAATCGTAGAAATTAGTGTTTTCGATAACTTTATGAAATCGATATGTATACGGGCTCTCCATAAATGTGTTAAAGTACATAAATTTATTTCTACTATAAATCGTAGAATAAATATTTGAAAGAATTGATATTGTGATGTGTTGATACTTTATTTTTATGAAATTGCATTATTTCATAATTATATTGTTTTTAATATAAATATTAAAAAATTTGCTTTGTTTAGTTTTTGCGATTATCTAAAAAATATTTTGTATGGGAGAAAGTTCAACTGTATTCCCCCTTGCGACGCAAAGTATACTTTATATATACATACATATTATAATTTAGTCAAAATTAAATTAATTATTTAAGTTAATTAATACAAAATTTAGCAGCATTGAATCAATTTAGAAATTCATAAAATTAAGTAAGCTATTATCAAAGTGAACAGGGTGAATAGTTTTATTTAATAGAAAGTTGAACTTTCTCCCATACAAAATATTTTTTAGATAATCGCAAAAACTAAACAAAGCAAATTTTTTAATATTTAAATAATATTAAAAACAATATAATTATGAAATAATGCAATTTCATATAAATTAGGTACCAACACATCACAATGTCAATTCTTTCAAATATTTATTCTATGTTTTATAGTAGAAATAAATTTATGTACTTTTACACATTTATGGAGAGCCCGTATAAATATCGATTTCATAAAGTTATCGAAAACACTAATTTCTACGATTTTCTTAAATATTTAAAGAATTTTCCACCTTTTTTAGGAGAACGCATTAGTGTATAGTAAGAACGTTTAGAGAAATTAAAAAAAAAAAATACGTGTATAAATATATGAAAGTTTTTTTATTTATTCTTGAACTGTTAAAAATTTTTGGCAGTGGTGCCAACTTAAATCGAGGCGCCAAAAATCATCCTCTGAATTAACGTGTTCTCCAAGCAACTTTTGAGTTAAAGTCTTCTCCAAGCGATTTTTGAGTTAACGTGTTGTCCAAGCGAATTTTGAGTTAACGTGTTTTCCAAGCGATTTCTGAGTTAACATGTTCTCCAAGCGATTTCTGAGTTAACGTGTTCTCCAAACGAATTCTGAGTTAACGTGTTTTCCAAGCGATTTTTGAGTTGACGTGTTCTCCAAGCGAATTCTGAGTTAACGTGTTCTCCAAGCGATTTCTGAGTTAACGTATTTTCCAAGCGATTTCTGAGTTAGAATGTTTTTATTCGGAGGCGACGGTTTGTTCTGTACTTTGTGACACTTGGTCATTTTGTGGCTAAAAATACGTTAGATTTATCGTCATATTTCTACTAGGGATGGTTAAATTTTAATATATAACATTAACCATTGAAAAATAATAGTAATTTTCCGTTGATAAATATAACTCCGATGGTAACGTAATGAATTTGACACCCTCTTAATATCAAGAAGAACAATTACATAACCTCGCGTGCACCACTATTTTATACCATCGACAATAGTGTAATTATCAACATATTTTCTCTCCTTTTTAAATACTATAGTAAACATAACGTAATATAAATACGTGTATTTAAAAATGTTCAATAATAAATGTAGCAATACGAAAAGTAATTAACGCGTGTAAAAGCAATATTTATGTAACGATTAAAATTTTGAAGAGGCTCGCCCATTAAAAGTATGTAACTAGAACAGTTCGATTGGTACAACTCGAGGTAAGATAATAAAGAATAATCGAGAGAGAGAGAGGGAGGGAGGGAGGGAGAGTGTACTTGTGAAAAATGCGCTGACGATGAGAGTAGGGTTTTTATCAAAATATCGAGGCGCAAATATTAAACGAGCCGATATAATTGAAGTATTGAGATAGAGAGTGGTGACGTGTACGTGTAAGGTCACATAAGGGAGTTTTTAAATGTATATAGACGGTAACCTCGATAACGAAGGAGGCGTTGCTGTCGGTGTGCATCGAGGCGGAAGCCTGGCTCTGCGAGCTCTCCGTCGACATCCACGACGCGGTGCTCGCATTGCTCCGGATACTGCCTGCCGTGCCACGCTTTTCAAGGTCTCCCGTGCTCCTTTGCTTACGGATTTTTAAGCCCTGGAAATACGTTTCGTCAAAACAATTTTTTTTTTCACCCACCTTTTTTTTCAACGTTTCGGACATTTTTCTTTTCGTTTGCGTTGTTACACCATAAAAAAAAGATGCTTCTGTTAATAACGAAGGTTCCCGTTTATCGACGTGAATTATTATGTTTTCCGGTATATGACGTTATATTACTATATATATTAATTCTTTCCTTTATTTTTAATTGCTTAAAATAATTCGTTTTTTTCGATTACATATTATTACAATTGTTAAAAAAATTATTAATTTTTTGTTGCTAACAGTTCACGTTCTATAGTCACCAAAGGCTGCACGATATACGAAATGTCAGATTGTTGTGGTTTTTGCCAATCAATAAATTCACTTATGTACTAACTCTTTTCTCTTTATTTATCCACGTAAACAAGACGAATTGTAAACGTTAAAATATATTTTGTTTAATGACAAATTTTTTTCGTTACAACAAAAAAAAAACGCATCACGAAACGCTTTTATTATACTTTATTTATATGCTATTTCAATATTAATTGCGAAACCGAAAATTAATTTTCGTTACATTTTTCATATTTATCGAAAAAAAATTAAAGCAAACGTTTTAAGTTAATATTTACAGATTTGCAAACATTTTTACACTTACGGGCAATGTCCTTTATGGCAAAGATAAGTACAAATGTTGGGTTAAAAATTCATTCTAAATATTAAAGTGTAAACATTGATGCGATAATGTGTAAAATGCTTATTACACTTTTGAAATGTGTAAAATTTCAGACAATAATTATTTAATAGCGGATTTTTCTGAAAAAATATTAGATTCAAAAATAAATGTCGCTTAAAGTACACAATGAACACGTTGATTTTAATATATTAAACAGCAATATCGTAGAGCTTGTAAAAGGATTAAAACATAATTATGTGATAAATATAAATTAAAATTCGTATAAGTAATTATACGTTAATTTATTAACATTGCATTGAAATACACTATTAATTATTTACTCTGACAATATTATCTTATACTTTGAAACGAGCGATTCTCACTTTTCAGAAGTGTATAAAGTATATATATTCATTTTAAAATTATAAGTCAATAACACTTTAAAATTTAGACTATACGTAAATGTAGATATTATTAATTTGAGAGTTAACTAACATATGAGGAAAAAAAAGTGTAATTTCCGTGAGATGTAATTAGATATAAATATAATATTTGTTACTCACTGCGAGAATACCCTTTTTAAGGGACTTCTCGGTAAGGCTTTTCCGCCTTGCGGGCGGATCATCACTCCTTGCTTTGAGCACGAAACCTCCTCTGCTATCGTCGACGCGGCGATCTCGCCTATCGGTTGGTTCGGGCGTCGGTGCCGTACCTGGTGCACCTTCGGTGCTCCTTAGAGACGTCAACGACGCCCTAACCTTGTTCGCGGACTTGTAGTGCGACGCGAGCCCGAATGGCGCACTCGCACGCACTCCGTAACCGTGTCGCATACCTCGTAACCATTGTCCTTGATACGTACCTGTCGATCACACAATTTGCATTTTATTATTTGGCGGTAAAAAAAAACGATATATTTTGTAACAAAATCTCTATATACACTCGCAAAAATGATTTCTTACTGCAAGTGCGGAATTCTTCTGAAATGGATGTCGGACTCAGAAAATGGTAATTTTTTATATTTTTTTATAAGCAAAAGAATAAATTTATGGAAAAATCGTGAACGCCATGCCCTTAAGCATGTTTTAAACAATATACTCAAATTTTTTCATATTTATAAATTTGTAATTTAATTTTGGTTTTTACGTTGAAAATTCATGCCTTTCTAGACCAATTATTACCGACTGAAAATTGTTTATTCAATTATTATTAACAAATTCATTTATTCTTAAAAAAATCAAAACGCTTTGCCCTTGCTTTTGTTTTAAATTACTCAAATGAATTTTTTCAGATTTTTAATTCAATATTTCCAAGATAATTCTTATGTTAAAAGGTGTAGATCTCTGTAACAATTGGGTCCGACATCCCGTTAATGTTAAATGATTCTTCTACGATTTAAAAAATTATGCTTCTTGTTTCTCGAAATAATCGTAAAGGTAATTAAGGTAATATGAAATTCATGTTAATAACAGAAAAATCATTTAAAAGTAAGTGGTTTTCTTTTTGGCGCATATTTCAGAAGAATTCCGCACTTGCATTAAAAAAAACATTTTTATGAGTGTAAATTATTTGGTTAAATATTGTAGTAACAGCGTGGTCAAATGTTCTGTTTTGATACGTAATTCTCAATTAATTTTACACTGATAAATTACACTGAAAAAAGCTACTTTATGGCTCAAAACCACTACGTAAACACGAACTTTACGGATACTCTATCGAAAATGTTTTATTCAATATCTAGTTTCTGTATCACACTTATATATATGTAAAAAAGGTAATAATATTTTTATTATTTCCAAACTTCAAGGTTGTTCAAAGGTTTTTCTATCGACAATTATTTATTGTTACTATTTGTAATTTATACCAATTATATTGTATTTGTACCAATTATTGGACATGGACTGAACAGAAATTGTATACGATACGAACGGTACGTGATGACTAAGAAAATATTTGGTAGAAACTAATAAATATTTACTTAAAACAATAAATTTTAATTCAGAAGGAGATAATATATTTGAAGATACAAAGTATTTATAGTTTCTAACAAACATTTTCTTAGAATCATTCAACTAAATATTTTAATGAATGCACTTCATTTTTTTCACGTCAATGTACAATTCCGGACCAAAAAATTAAATTTGTAAACAAACGTCATCATTTTACCTAGAACATGTGGATAATTTTTAATAATTCATTCTTTCCATGCAATATATTGTATATTTAGATATCGTGGTAATAAAATTACAGGATTATATGGTAGAGATGAATTCCATTTTTTAACAGTGGCTTAGGCATTTTAAACAGAAATAGATAAACGATGCTTTCAGTTTCTTGTTTTCGATGAAACGATTTTTACCACCGTTGTTCGTTCATTTATTTCAAAATCAAAAGCACAAATTATTAACAATGCTTTAATCTAATTTGATCGTTAAATTAAAAAAACGTACAAATCTTTATAGATAGATGGAGTTTTTATAGTTACTTCATGGAAATAGGGCTATTTTTAAGTAGATTCACTCCTATGTTACCAGTAAATTCGTTAAAGTGAAAAAATCTGTCATTACTTTCTGAAAATTGATGTTGAATCCGAGGTGGTGATGTACTTTCTTTAAGTATGATATCAAATTTGATAAGAATGGAATTCGATTTCGATTTACTCTGTTAATGTCTCTAAAGGAGTTATTTTCAATTAACTAACTGAAAGTCATTTGGTCCGTTGAATATTGTAAATTGATGGAAATAAAAATTTGGGAAAATTCATAAAGGATGTTTAAATTTTATGAAAAAGCTATAAATAGTAGTCTTATCTTAGTAGTCGATTTTATTCGGTAACTTTAACGCAAAGGTTACATACAACAAATTTCGATGTTACATCGCTCTCGTTGAACTTGACTGAAAAATTATCTAAAGAGAATACGTTTGATAAAATTAATTTAAAATTTTTTCTGCAACTACGAGTTCAATGTTTCCTTAAAAACTCGATCGTTTGCAAGAATTTTTGAAAGCAATTTACAAATATGATACTCAGAGCTTGCGAGGAAATGTTGTTAATTTTAAAGAATCGGAAATTTTTAGATCTAAATCAAACAATTTAAAAAAAAGAAGAACACGCGGTGCCTAAAAGTATTAATTGTGAAAAGTGTAGCACGTCGAAAAATTTTACTATCACAAAGCTATCTTTACGAGGAAGCAGAATTTGTCTCTTAATGCAAAATTAAGTAGAAGTACCAATTTTTTAATGTAATATATATCTTGAGTGCATCTAAAAGTAATCATTAATTTGTATAAAGAAATTACTTTATTCATAATAGAATATAGAATATTTTAAATATAACCCTATTGTGATTTGTACTCAACATTTCGTTAAACCCAAAATTAGTTGCAATCATGAAAAATTAATTATAAATAGATAAGAATCACTAACGAAATGATCATCGGTTCATCTATTTTAAGAGACTCGATGTGTCTACTTTTATATATAACACGTACACACTTGTAAATACCGACAAAATATTGAAATTTTTTCGGAATGAGACAATTCCATTGAAGAAAACGGTGAAGGAAATCCCTCGGGCGTTGAGTCACGATTGCTCGATTTTGTCTCAAAAGCTCACTACGATGTAAAGAACAAAATTATCTAATTCTTTGAAAGCTCATAAATTCCTTTTCGATCGAACTATATAAAGATAAAGAGAATAAAGAAATTTTATTATCAGGATGTTCGTTCGTCGATCGATCGAGAAAACACTTTTCTATGAAATGGAGAACTATTCCCGTCGATGCAGTATATAACCCTACCGTCGTTTCAAAATCTGCATAAAACGTGAGTTCGAAAATGTGCCCCTGACTCAGAGTAGTGACGACATTTATTTACTCGAGAATCTCGTCACCATGAAATACCAATCGAATGTTGCTCTCATTTATATATATATACACTGATACGCCTGTATAATCGCATCCGAAAATATATATACGTATATAGACCGTGCTTGAAAATTAAATAACCTTTTTTTAGTTAAGATGCAATTTTATAATAAACTAATTTTTAATTGAATTATTATCGGAAGTTAGTTTAAAATGATATAGTAGCTAATTTTCCCATTTTATATTATTAAAACAATTTTCTACCAACTTTTTTAAAAAATTATAGTTCTTACAAACAATTGTTTTAATTTCATGTATTTGTAAAATCGGTTAAATATCTTAATAAAAACGTAAAGTATTGAAATGTTTAAAGCAATAATGTTTATTTCTAACGAAACATTATTTTTGTTACTAACAAAATTATGAATATTATTACCATAAATCCTTTCGTTTTGATATGAATATATATATATATATATATATATAAACCTAAAAATACATCAAATTATTTATTATAATTATTTATATATAAATTATCTATTACAAAGTATTTTTACTTAATTAAATTGCATTGTCAAGCTCAAGTAAATTAAAATATTTCTTTTTGTACAAATAATTAAATTAAATTTTCATCCGACAATTAACTAATTTCTTCCCAATAAACCAATAACGTTTTTGATTCAAGATTCAGTTAATTCGGAAGCTAACAATTAACTGGTCTCGTCAAAATTAGCTAATAACTGCATAAAAGTCTGTTGTAATTTCCAAAGGCCT
Source organism: Theocolax elegans (assembly GCA_026168455.1). Classification (NCBI taxonomy): domain Eukaryota; kingdom Metazoa; phylum Arthropoda; class Insecta; order Hymenoptera; family Cerocephalidae; genus Theocolax; species Theocolax elegans. Next base: position 5,839,996 of record CM047427.1, read on the forward strand.
TTCCGTTAAACAAATATTGATTTGTAATTTAAAAACACATATAATTAATGTAACAATCATCCGTCAAACAAAAAATGTATTTTAACAGTCGCTTATTAAATGCAATTATTTAAATTAAGGTTAACAATTTAAAATAACGTTCAACAGTAGGAAAAATAATATGAAATAGATCGTGTATCTATATACACAGTAAACATTTTCATACATACGAGAACAATCGGAGAAGATAATAGATCGGTTTTTCTACAAGCGCGCAGAGACGCAAAGTGGAATCCCAAAGTATTTTCTTTTTCGCCTCGCGGACTCTTGGTGAAAAATAGATTTTTATATTTATAAATATTCGAGTTCTTCGGACGGAAGTCCTTCTCGTTAGATTGTCAATTTTACGAGCTGTCCTCTTAACGATATTTCACTGCTTCAGGCTATTGAACTTTAACATTGAGATGTACTACACAGTGAACGTTCATTTGTTATACGACGCGTTGAGTAATCGTAATTAATTAAAACTTTTTTTTCTTTTTTAAATTAATTTTTGTCTCTCGATGAATGAAAACATTGTTTCAATATTGATAATCTGTTGCGTTCGCATTGTTCTTCGATGATCTTTTTTAATTGAGATGTCCGCGCGAATTTAATATTATACTATATTATTTTATTTCTTTAAGGTTTGTGTTTTTTAATATACGTAAAACAAATACACATACGGTACAACGTTTTAAGGAAATGTAGGTTTCATATTTTAAGAATTCGTACTGGCGTAATTTTATTTCTTTATTTAACCCATTAATAATTACAGATTTATTACATCTGCAAACCCTATAGAGATAAATAAATTATCTGTACATAGGCTAGGGTTCCACTTATATACTAACTTAAACTAATTAATTAATGATTAGCTGCATTTCTGCAGCCTATAACTAATTTATTCTTATATTAATTATAATTTCTCGTTTTTTTTTTTAATAATTTATTATGTGTACGAAATAAGAAGGCGTACGTTATGTATTCAATTTATGTGAAGCTCGAATTATGTTTAATGTATTTTAAGGTAAATAATCTACCATTTTTTGTTTAACCAAAAAGATAAACTATACACGCACAATCAACGATACGCATTGTCGATCGTATCGATAGAACGTTAATCGTTTCAACGATACACGTTTGTATATACACCAAGTGCAATCGTAAAAAAGGTCGTAAGGTAAAACAAGGTGTTATTATAATCGATCGAGAAAAGAAAAAAAGAAAGAAAGAGAGAACAAAATTTTCTAGTCATATCGTTTCCTCTACATTCCGCGAGTAGCTTTCCGTTAATTTTCGTCGGTCTCGAGCTTATTCCCTCCAGGTTTTGAGTAATGTATTTTTAGTTTGAGTCCCCTACCACGCCGTGAGATCGAACAATAAGCAATAAGTGTCCTCGTCGAACGTGAAGTTGCAACCGCACATTTCTTTGAAATACTGATTTGACGTGTAGTTTTATCTTTCTCTCTCGAGGAAACGAAAAGAGAAGAGAAGAGAAGAGGAAAGAAGAAGGAGAAAGAGGCCTCGACCGATGATCCGAATTGGCACGTGCGAATCGAGCACGAAGCGCGTTTCTTTCTCGAGCTTGCACCCGCGCAAGCTGAAGATATTGAGGTCAACTTTTCCTAGTCTCTCGGAAATGCTTCGAGGCTTCGAAAAACTCTTCTTCCCTCTCTCTTTCTCTTTTTCTCTCTCGACCCTCGCTAATTTATTTAGTTAACGTTCCTTTTTCGCTCGAGCTCTCTCTCTCTCTCTTTCTTTTCACCGCGGGTGTATCGCATTAGGGTTGAATTAATCAAACAATCCGAGCTTTATATTCGTTACGTAATTTCACTTTATTAAAATTTCTCACCGCGGACCTTGAAATCGACGGGTTGGTATAAAAGGGTTCTATATAATCGGCCCGTTCGACCGAATAACAAAATTTATTTTCGATTTGATCGATTTTAATTTAGATTGCTTTTATAATAACGTTAATTTCGAACCCAGTGGAACAAACACTCTAAATATACAGCTGTTTATTGAGAAACGTTTTCGTTTTAAGGAGATGTGATAGCCAAATTACAGGGATCTACTGTTGAAAACTCAAATATTTTCTGCGATTATCGATCTAAAAATCTGGAAAAATTCAAGCGTGACACTTGAGTAATATAGAAGAAGCTGGCAGAGACATTTTTTTAAAAAAAAATTAATTAAAAAATAATAACAACTTTGCATTGGTAACGGTTAGGTGAGAAATTGATCGATGCAGCTGCATAAAAATCTCGATAATTTAGTGATAAAATTTTTTTTTAAATATACGTACTATTCAAAGCAATTAGAATAGTGCAACAACGAGATTTTTTGAAAAAAGACAACCCATGGTTAATTAAAAAATAAATAAGGATTCCAATTTTTTAGTCTCACATTTCCTTAACGGTAATTTCTTTTATTTACTGATATATATGTATATACGATTTATTTCGTATACAGGATGCAATTACGTTGCGATATTTTTTGACGTTTTACTTGTACATTAATTATATATACTGAACAAAGGCTAGAGGGATATCTTTTTGCGCGCTTCAAAAACTCATTAGGGTCTTTCTATGGAAGCATTACCTAATGGGATTATTAGTCAGATTCATCCATCGCATATATATAGTAAAAGGAGTATGTGTGTATACGTTCTTGAGTGTGTGGAATCATTAGAAGATGAGGTAGCATTGTTAAACTCGTATGAGCCTTTATTTACTTTATTTCCTTAAGATATTCTCAATATATCGCAAAGGATTATTTGGTTACAATAAATTAATATGAATTATATTGCACGAGTGATCGAAATTATTTAAAATTCAGTTGAGATGTGTAATTTATTAAGTTATATTTATTGATATTACAAGGTACCAAAAATTTCTATGAAATTGTACGTGCAACAATAGATTGTTTGGAATTAGGATAGTGCGTGCCAAGTAATCTAAAAAAAAATTGCGATAAATGATTATGTGTTAAATATTATTGAATCACGATGGATTTTTCGTAGATGCATCAACGAACTCTACCATCGAAATGCGGACTGAGGATTTTTAGAATTTTTACACTAATATTTTATTGTTGCCGCATTCTTTTCCGCATTGTGGGATTAAGGGTTACAAGATAAGACTTTTATTTAGCGGTGTACGGTTTATGTAACCTTATTACGTAAGGATAATTATTTTACAAAATAAAAATGTTGAATACCGTGAATATGATATTGATGAGAAAGAAATTAAAGGAAATATACCTACATTGCTTATAAAAAACTACGATAAAACTGATGTGGTTAATTTCAACGGAGTTTTACTTTTATATCTAATAAATTAAATACTTTTATCATAACCATGTTCATTCGTTATCATGTTTTGTTCACGGATGTAAAATATGTGATATCACAAATTTTAAACAATGCATCTTATCATTCAGCGATCGACATTGGATGCGTGTATTGGTATAAAACGATTTTTAAATTCAAAGTACTCCGCACAAAATTAATGTATAAAGACACTTTCGGTTAGAATCTCTTGGAATATTGAAATTAGGTTTAGTTCACATAATTCTGAAAAAAATTATCATCTAGACTCAAAATAATGAGTAGATTTTTATTTGTATAGATAGAAAAGTTTAAAAATTCGTTGATTTAAGTCGAGTAAGTAGAGCTTCCTATTCAATCTTCCTATTCATATAATTCAAAATCTATATTCATTAAATTTACTCTGAGCCTATGATAATTTTTACCACAATAACGAGAACAACCTAATTCCATAAAGGCATTCTGACCGAAAGGATTTTCCGATTGGTTTTTTGTGAAGTCTTCTAATGTTTTTAATTATTAATTTGAAGGATAATCAAATATCGAATAGCCAATTTACATTAAAACATTGTTTATAAATACCAACCACATGAATGATTTAGGTGGCAACGCATCATATATAGTGTAAGTCACAGTGTGATATAAGTGGTTAAATTTTAGTTTAGTTAGTATATGAAATCAGTGAGAAGATGAGCAGATCAAGAAAATTGTATGGATAATTAAACATGAATTTTTATGGACAGTATTATATAATTTTTGTCTTTAAAATGTTTGAATAAACATTATTAAACTTGTTTACGTTTGCTGTTGAGTCGCTACCAATTTCAGTGAACATTTCTGTATTAAAAAATTTACTATACTTTCTAGTAATTTTCTAAGTAAATAATACAAAAAATGTTTCTTCGCGTATGAGTTATACATCGTATATTAATAGTTAAAGCACTGAAAGAATATACTGGATTCCATAAAATATTTTATTGAATTTACTAATTTTTTTTTTGTGTATGTATTAATTTGTCGCTAATATTCTTTCCTCTCGGTATAGAAGTTGAAAATTTAGTATTCGTTCCCTAACAGAATCGTTGAGCAGTTTTTAGATAGTCCATACCTAGTGAAAAAATGAATTGGGCAGTCAGATGTTAGTTTCGAGTGTTAAGCACTGGTTCTCCAATAACTAGATTTTACACTGCTGGACTTCACTGCTCAATTATCTACCAGGATTTGTTAGGAATAATTATTAACCAAATTGATTGTTCGAAATTCATCGATCTTCCCTAGTCAAAAAGAGATCGATCAATTTCCAACGATCAATATTAAAAGCGAGTGATAGTGATTTTCAGAAAGGGTTTTCTAAATTTACTCATACTATACCACGTAAAAATTCGTTAAAATGATTTTCCTTGCTTTTTTTCTCTGCATAACTGTTATTACATTCTAACGTGGATTCATAATAATTCTTATATGTTAAAACACTCGTTATTAACCGCAATAAGATTTTTTTCGTTGGCAGCATATACCCGATATCCTGTGTCAATTTAATTTAATTTTCGAAGGAATCTAATTATATATATATATATACATATATATATATATATAAATTTTCACTCTATATATATACACACCAACGAGACTAAATTATCGATTTTCATCAACGTCCTCATGGAATCCGCTTATACGATTAAATGGAAAACGTTCCTTATAAGCATTAACAACATAATTCAATTTCTTTTCTGTTTCAACCATTTCTTTATTCTCCAATATGTTTATCTTAAATACTAAATACTCTTTATCACCGATACACGATGCGCGTATCTCAAGTGACACGACTAATAAATTCGAAAATCAATAATTTTAATTGTATCGATCGATAATTAGCTTTGGTTTCTTTCCTTTTTTAAAAGGAATCATTGTAACTGGGGTATGTGTAGGATGTGCCCTATAAAATTAATGAATGAAAATTGCATATGTATATGGTATGCGTATATTTTACGTATATTTATAGTACTTTGTTCAATAAAGATTAAAATATATGTACGTATATGTGTTAAATTCATAATGCACTTATCCTTTAGTAACATATAAATATATATATAATTATTTTATTTATAGCACCTAGTAAAAAATAAATTTTATATAGGAAATATAAAAAATCGATGGTAATCTGTTTAATCCGGAAAGGAAAGGACTACGTGGATAATTAATAAGGATTAATATATTAATACATCGAGTGCGTGGGTTCTTTTATTTATTCTTGTAAAGCTCGGCAGATTTAAAATATTTTATAATAGTCCGTGTGGATAAAAAATAAATAGATAATTTAGATTTATCGTTGATACTAAACATCGCGTATGAAAAAAAATTTTTTTGTATCACCTATAGATGTAAAAGGTTACCCTAGTAGAATTTTGAGCATAATTTTTTAAGCCAGAAAGTGACGAATTAGCATACAATGCTCAAAATATGATCCTAATATGATCAAATTACAAATTTTGTCTAACCTTAAAATGCTCAATTTCTACTAGGGTAAGGACTAGTGATCATTTTCATTCTGCGAATTTTATAGGTAAATTCAGCATTACTCGGGGGACTGTTGCTAAAAATTATTTTACGAATAATATTGATAATCAATATATTGTAACTAGATAATTTTTAATAAAGCCTTGTAAAGAAATAGGAAATAGTATTGCGCATCGTATATTCCCAAGTAGAAATGTACGATTCCAGTCAGACGCGTATATATGTGTGTGTATATACACAAAAAATTGGTTAACGTAAATAAAATAGTTATTCATTGAAATAAATTGAAATTATGAATAACAATCAAATGTAAAATAGGCGATTTATTGTTAATTATTAATATTAATATACCATCGTATGTTGATCAGAACTTTTGATTATTTTATGGTGAATGACTGATTGTTGGTATATATTCTGATGATCAATCGTTCAAATGTATGATTTTGAGATTATATCGGTATTTAAAATTCTAGAATTCAATTATTACCAATACGAATTGCGAATTCAGATTGCGTCTATCGCTAATTATTAAATATTTATATACTTCTTAAATAATTTAAGAATATAATAAATGAATATGAATTTCTATGTGTAAATAAATAAATAAATTGGAGGTTATTAATAGTTGTTAAATTCATAAACATATTAATGGTTTAAATACATTAAAAATAAATTATTTATTATACTTATGGGGATGTCGGGGATCTCATTTACAGGGTTCTATACACCTTATAACATACCTAAAAAAATTGAATAAAAAAATATTGAATTAAATTTTAAAAGAATTCATATGACAAGCTTAAAACGTAAGGAAAGGCATTTATATTTAATATTTTATTATTAAATATCTTTTTTTTTAAATAATGAATAAACAATTTTTGGTTGGTACTCAATTTTTTATCAAGAGAGATATCTAACAATTAAATAATCGATGCATTTCTAAAACATGATTAAAAAGGCCTGACGTTCAAGATTTATTTTATTTAAAGAACTGCTTTACAAGGCCCCTAGTAGAATTTTGAGCATAATTGAAACGGTTTTTAAGCCAGAAAATGACGAATTAGTAAAAAATGCTCCAAATATGATCCTAATATGATCAAATTACAAATTTCGTCTAACCTTAAAATGCTCAATTTCTACTAGGGGCATGTGATTTAATAATAATATATAATCTACATAATTTTACAACAATTTATTTACTAATAAAAGTACATTGTTAAACAAGCAATTATAAGTATTTAAAATAAAATCTTTCGAAAAGTTCCTTTTTTGTCAGCGAATAAGGTAAATCGATGAAATAGTTCTAATGTGAATCTTAAGTTATCAACCTTATATTAGCAATTCGCTGTTTCCATTTATTTATTTAATTGATAGGGATTCTTAAATAATTTAATATTTAATAGTTTTCAAATGTTCTTTCTAATAAAATTACTATTAATAATGGAAAAACTTGCTAGGTTTTCAGTACATAATCCAAAATTGATGGTAAAATTCCTAAAAACGCTAGTTTGTTCTCATTTTACCATTAAAATAGTAATATTTACATTTTAATATCAATAGAAATATCAAACCTGTTTTTTTTGCGACTGAAGTGTTATTACTATTCGGTAGAAAATTAAGTATTCATTTAAATCTACAAATTAAATGCGACTGTTTAAATAACATAATGTATTAGAAAAACTATATTTGTTTACGATTTGTTTTGCTTTATTTAATAGATCAATTATCCATTATAATAAACGGTTAAATTTTTGACCACGAACGTTATTATCAATAAATCCATTTATCATAAATAAATATATTTCTTAACAATTTAATAGTATATGCCTCCCAGAAACCATCGTATACAAATGTATACAGTTAAATATCTTTCCCTTCCAAAAAATAACATCGCCACAACAAAGCGAAAACGTTTAACAAATATGCGGTTACCAAATATCGCGTAAAATCGTTGACCTTTGGAAAAAAAAGAGAGTATAATATAGTTCCTTTTTCCTGCAATATCGTATATATCCGCGGATAAGATTAATCATTTTAATTGGTGTAAAACGCGACAACACGCTCCAATTATCGAAGCGCGCCGAGAAGATCGACGCCGTATACCGTGCCTCGTGTTTTCAACGATGAACAGCGCCTTATAACTGACACCATTATATACACCAACCTCATAATTCGTATGGTGGTTTAACTATGCAAACAAACTTTCGTACTTAAATTATCGGAATAATTAATGAGATATATATCTCAACTATGATGATACACCCACATCTTCTTATATAGTTGCAATTTTCTTAAAACTTTATCGATGTAATATCTATATATATACCATACGCAAGGTTTACTTCCGAACACATAATCCATGCGCGTAAATTCCAAGTAAATTACGCGTTATTAACTTATCGCAGTTTGACAAACGGTTCGTTATTATTAATTAATTCGATAATTATATATGTATACGTACGATGTCGTGTTACTATAATAAAATTATAAAACTCTGGGAATACGTGTAATTTGTATAGTTATAAGAAGAAGAAGAAGTGAAAAAGGCGCGTTAACGTTTGAAAAGGAAAAAAAAAACGTCGTAAGATTGTGGCGTTGGGAGGTGGTGCGCGATCGGTACGAGCCTGGGCTCGATCCGGGGCCGCCTGAAATAGCGCGGCCGAGCAAAGCTGTTGGCTCCGGTGTCGATCCGGCGCACGTGCAAATATCGGAGGCTCGCCGGTGGCCGCGCTCTGGGCATTAGCCGCGCGCGATGGGTATTTTAGGGATATAACCAATGCCGGCTTCTACCGGACGGATCGCCCGCGTCCCACATGAATTTTTCCTGCTTCCAAAGAATTTTCCGAATGTTTTTTTTTTAATATCGTTTCGAAAATAATATGACCATTTAGATACTTTTCAGATCCAAAATGTAGTAAGATTTGAACGAGAATTTATAATTTTGACTAGAGCGTAAGATTTGAAGGAAAATTTATAATATTGAATATTTGAAGGAATATTTATAATTTTGACTAGAGTAAGGTGTGAAAGAAAATATAATTGTGGAAGATAAACGAAATCCAATAATTAATGAAAAATATAGGAAGATTTGATAGAAAATTTATAATATTGACTAGATAGTAAGACTTAAAAGAAAATTTATAATATATTGACTAGATAGTAATATTTAAAGGAAATATATAATACTGAGTAGATAGTAATATTCGAAAGAAAAGTTATAATTTTTTAATTGAATAATTTTTAATGTTGTTTCATATTTGCGAGAAATTCGTAATTACATATTTTTATAAGTGTATTTCGTATATAATCACTTATATATAATGGTGCAAATAAATAATCGAATTTTAAAGAAACGTTTGTAATTTTAGGAAACTCAGCAACAAAACATGTTAAACGTAAAGTGTATTTTATACACACGGTTTACCTTTACAAACTGTTACAAATAAAAAATTAAATTAAAAAAAAGACGTTCTATAAATAAAATTTGTATTTCGCACAGAAAGAAAGAAAGATATATTAACAATTTGATTTACTTAATAGAAAAAAAACTACTATTCATCAAATGAATTAATTCGAAATAAAATCGTCAACGTACATTTTACATTCTAAGGCGATACATCTCAAATAAGAAGAAGAAGAAAGAGGAGTTGGAGGAGGAGGAGAATAAAAAACCAGACATTACAGTTTGCAAAAGCTCGATTTTGTAAGAGGCATTTGGTATTTCTAAGATCGTTCGAGATAATGTATGTTTATGCGCCTTCTGTGTGTACGTCAGGAAAGATGGATCGACTATTACTAACCTCGTGAATGCACGAATCTCGAGGTCGTGTTCTACAGCCTTAGAGGCTTAACGTTCAATTGATAAAGGGGATGTCGAAAATTTTTCGAAGGGTAAATTTAAGTGCCTAAAGAATTATTTTTTCTTTTTTTTTCACCCGAATAAGGAAAAATGTATGGGTTTACTTATATATTTCTTTGTATAAAGTGAAACGACTGCCTATACGTGATTTATCAACATTTTCTCTTTGTATATGTACACACGCGTCGATCGTCTAAAGGAAACGTTTAGTATATATATAAAATCGGTGTATCGTAATAACAATTCCACTTTGAAAAAAGAAAACTTGGAAAATTCTTAAAGACATAAACAATTTCCTGCAATTTTTTTGTAATTCCACGAGAACTCTTGGTTTGTATTGTAAGATTCTACACGCGTGTTCTCTCTTACGTATCCGTCGTTTTTATCAGAACGAAGGAAAATCGTAAAAGTGATTTACTATTTCCGTGAATGCGTATAGATAGCGTAAGGCGCCGTGATGTCTACTACTGGTTGACTCGTGGATGTTAGTCGTGTCGTTACGATTAAGGAGGTAGCAAACACAAAAAAAAACTTATAGCTCGCGATTTGTCGAAAACTGACAACTTGTTTTCGTATATGTGTGCAGTATATATATACCTACGTATATTAAGTTATCGCTGACATTACATCTTCTGTATTTTTCAAATTTTCATTTATTTTATATAAGTTACATAGAATATTTTCAAGAGGAATAATGTTTCTTTTAATTACTTGAAAGGACGTTGAATCTAGTAAAAAATTGATAGCTTTTAATTTTTGTATCATTAATTAAGAAAGTTTTTGGAAATTTTTGGTATCGCCATAGCGCTATTATTTGCATGATTACGAGTAATTTGTCAAATGACAATCACTCTGTTTCAACAATGTTCATTGATATTACGGGATCACGCTAAAATTAGACAGATAACTTATTCAGTAATATATGCAGACTTGCGCTCTGATGCGAAAGATTTTCAAAAACTGTGATTTCTGTATGTCGATAAAAACGATAATCTTTGCGTTTATGACACAATTAATTTTTTTGAACAGTTAAATACATTGTATTTTACATTTGGTAATTAAAAACCTCAAATCTAGTAATTTCATAATCATTAACAATTCAACATTAATATTTAAAAAATATCGTTTTAACTCAAATGATTTTAAGGGGACGTCTGACAATTCATTATATCACATTCGTATTCATTAAAGACGGAAAAGTATAACTGGTTTTACAATAATTAATATTTTACACAATAGTGAAAATTTAATAAAGACTACGAAAGCATCGTTATTCTTTACGACATATAGTAAAAAAAATGTATAGTTCAAGCTGATTATCGTAGTAGGTAATGAAATTAATTGTTTTGAACATTTTTCAAACACTTTGAAACTTTCATTTCGTAGTAAAGGGGCAATGTGCTTGTGATTTTTTAAAAATTTTAATACATTTCGAGCAGTTGAGTTTGACATCTTCTAATAATAAATCCACCAATTGATTAAAGCAAAAATTTTTTTTATTTCACAGCAGGGTGTAAAGGTTTGATATTTCATTATACTGAAAAAAGTTTCGATTAAAAATGACAATAGTTTATGGTAAACAAGTCACAGACTGAAAAAATTATTGTAATTTATATAAAAGATTTTTTATTTGTTAATACAAAATTTCTCTCTTTGTAGCAATATTATAACTTGTTACGTTTGTAACTTTTGTTGAACAGCTAAGTCTAACTAGCAGGAATTAAATTAACTAAAATTTATTTACATCTAAAAAGTAGCCGTATGACCAAGAATGACAAATAAGTTTGTAATTAAAGTCCAATAATGCAATAATTTCAACCTGTAACATCATAAAATCCGCAATTTCTCTTATTTCATATAACTATATAAAATATATATCATACAACAAAAAAATTTTATTCTGCAAGACAATTTTTCATTTTCTCGAAACATTTCCACGCATAAGTGTATTGTAATTCGCCCTTCGCACAATTCCGACATCTTATATATATGCGGAAATTCTTTCTCTTGTACGCAATATACGACTGACGTAAAAAATATTTCATCTAAGAGGTTTATTATCGTATGTGAAACCCGATTATACGCGATAATAGTTTAACAAAAATGTCGAATTGACAATCATGGGTTATATTAACGGGATGTTGAACCCAAGTTACATAGGGATCTACACCTTTCAACATAAGAATTATGTTCGAAATATTGAATTAAAAATCTGAAAAAATTCATATGGGTAGTTTAAAACAAAAGCGAGTGCATGACGTTTTGATTTTTCAAGAAAAAATAAATTTGGTAATAATAATTGAATAAACAATTTTCAGTCGGTATTTATTGGTCTAAAAAGGCATGAATTTTCAACGCATAAATCAGAAATAAATTAAAAATTTAAAAATCTGAAAAAATTTGAGTATACTGTTTAAAACATGCCTAAGAGCATATTTTGCTCATAAAAAAATATTAAAAATGAGCAATTTCTGAGTCCGCCATCCCCTTGACGTCGATATAATTCACGGGGATACATCGGTCGAAGGTTTTAAAAAGCGCAAGTTCCTTACCACTGTACGGTATTTATAAATATAAAGGCGATACTCGGCCTCACCACGTGTGCTGCCTTGTAATGGAACGAACCAAGAACGAAAGAGAGGAGAGAAAGAGGAAGAGAGGAAGAGAGGAAGAGAGGGAGGGAAGGTGCTTTAGAAAAGAACTGCTCATTTGTGAATGGAAGCGCACGCGGGGAAAGGCTTCGCGTTTTTACGTTGTACTCGCGGTTGAGGGGTGTGTGAATGTCGATTTTCCATTCGATTAACCGCTGCATCCATGAACAGGGGTATATAGAGAGAAAAGAAAAATGAGAATTCCGCGCCGTGATGCCCTTCGTTTTCAGCTCGGTGTTACGTGTGTGTGTGTGTATATATACACACACATATATACATAATGCGTTACGCTGATCGATTTGATTGCACGGTTTAAAATAATTTACAAATTTTTTCCCCTTCGTGCATAACATGCACGCAACAAGATAAAGTGTATAAAGACGCAATGAGTGCAATATGCACAACCCAAATATTGCGAAGACTATATAAGCCGATGCAGGTCGGTCGTGTAAATCGAATCCCGGCGCCACGCGTTTATTAAACCAATCGGCGATTTCGAGGTGGCGCGCGAACGTTTCTCGCTCCTCGCGGAATCCACGCGTCATCGCGCGCGCTCGAGTTGTTCCTCGCGGGTTGCGAGCCCGCGTATCGTATCCGCGGTGAGGTAGGGGGGGGGAGTGGCCGTTGACGCGCGAAATTCGAATCGAGTCGAAACGCGCTCTAAATAAACCAACCTCCTATATAGCGTAATAAAACTTATCTTCCTTTCTCTCTTTTGCGTTTATACTCGGTTCGTCAAATATGTGGGTGGTGAGCTTCGTTCTCTCCGTTAAATTTTTGCTTAGATAAGCCAACGTCTAGACTACCCGGCACTCTCGTTAAACGAACGACAAGCCGATCCACCATCGATTTGCATTATACGCTACGAGCTCGTTCCGAAGAAAGTGGGTTGAGAATTTGTTTGTATGTGTGTGTGTGTGTTTCTTCGTAAAACTGACGTTTATATATTTACATAAGTTTTCTCGTCTCTGGTACAATTATTATTAAAATTTAGTGAAAAAATATTCTGGTAAAAATATTATTGTTGTATATGGTTGTAAAGTTATATTCGTTTTACCGACTCTATAATTAGGATTGATTAATTACGGAATTCAAAACGTCTTTTTTCGAAACGAAACGTAGTAATAATTTTAATGCGATCTAACAAATGATATATACTTAAAATTTTAAAATAAATATGTAGTTATTATTTTCTTTTTAGAAATTTATCATACCTGGTAGAAAATTGACGGATTCTTGTTACTTATAGAAACTAGTTTGTATTGCTTTTTTTCATACGTAATTAAATAAGATGCTACGTATAACATTATATCATGAAATTTTTCGAAGATACAAGTGTTCAATAAATAAACATACCTTGTTTTCATTTTAAGAATACACCTTATAACAGTTCTTTTCCTATTCTAGATGATAAAATTAGTAATTTTTAAAAAAGCACCTAGAAAATGAAAAAGAATTGCCACTATATTCCTAACATCGGCAAATATCTAGGGTATATATTTTATAAAAATAAATTACTCCTAGTAGAAAATAATCATTTGGAGACAATATAGAACGTTTATTTGGTTATTAATTACGAAGTTATTGGCTATTTTTGGTCAAATGACCACTTTACGACCAAAATACGTTTCATAACTGCTTTCATGTTTACTACGGATAAAAGTTATTTCATATATAAATTTACTTAACTTTAGTTAACTTTATTAAACGATATTATTACGATCATATCGACAGTTTACGTTCATCGTTCGTCGTTATATTATACCGCCCGAAAAAAAGAGCATAAACTATAACGATATTCAAAAAAATATTGCGTTAAAGTCACGACCTTACGGTCTATTTATCCACCACGGGAATATCATATATATATAATTAGAAATTTATAATAATCGTAAAATTTCTTATCTCCAACGAACACATGTAGAATTTAATTACCGTTTAAATAACAGACTTAGATGAAAATTCCCCCAAAGAATCTCTTTAAAATGTACATGCATACTTATGAACCCAATTGAATTATATTTAGAATATCCGCAGGGTAATTAAAAATAATTTTTACACAGAGATAAGCTATAACGCTGTTTATTTTTTAGAATAATTATCTATCGCGGTAAAACTTTTTACACTTATATATACTTAAGACGAAAAACGAAATTATATCAAATGTAATAACCGAGAGTATGTGCGCATTCAAAATTATTATTGTCAAAATTATATACTTATAACGTGAGTTAATATACAACGGGCTAATGAGAAATATTAAATCTTAACTATTTCGGTATACGTTCGAGTTACGAAAACTAATCAAAAGAAAAGAAATAATTTAAATAGGAATAAACGTTTAACGATGTAATTTTGTTTGACCTATTCGAGCTTTGTCAAATTAAAACCGTATATAGAAAGATTCCGCAGACTCGTCAATACATTTTTATTACAAATCCATCGTTAACTGTTATCTTTAAGAATCTTCAACCTCTGTTTTTTCCAACTTCGACAAATTTTATACGTGTATAAAAATGTCAAGATGGTACATAACCATATTTGTCAGAGACGAGACATACATGAATATATATATACACTCGAATAAGTATATATAAACCCTAAAAAAGGAGATGTTTGAACGATCTTGATATATATATATATATATATCTGCTGGAATTGAAATTTTTCATTTATTTATTCCAATCGGTGTACGTGCATGTGTGTATGTGTGTGTGTGTGTGTGTGTGTGTGTGTGTGTGTGTGTGTGTATACATGTATGTTCACCCTAAAACTGATCCCCCCATATATACGATTTATTTACTCAAGCGTTTTCGACCCACGCGCGCATACTCTCTTCTTTTACTTTATCCGTCTTGGTATTTCCGAGAGACTCGATCAAGTATCCAGAAGAACTATCTTTCGACGTTTGTCCAGATATCTAATTTTTTTTTATTATTCTTTTGTCTTCATTTAATTTGGATTTTTTGTTTGTTTTATACATATATATTATATATATATCGATTCGAGTTTTTCGCTTGAAAAGCGCGTGACTCGAGTTTGTTTTTGGTAATTATTAGCTGATTTTTACGAAAATAATTATCTTTTAGGTAGTGAATCATCCAGAGTCGTAATAAATCATTATTATATAAAAATTATAATTTTACTTAATTTATTGAAGTTTTAAATTTATATAAAGTAGAAAAAGTTTATCAAATAAAAATAATTTGTAATACTTTTTGTGTACTTCTAGGTGAAGTTTATATATTGAAGAGAAGGGCTTACATTTCGTGTTTTTATCAATATTTTATTTTGCATGGATATATTATTTAACCGGTTATCGAAGGAAAATTAGCTTAATATTTACTAATTAATTGCTATTTATTTTCAAAAATTAATTAATCGTTAGATTTTTAGCATGTTAACTAAAAACGTATTGTTTAATTAATTTAAATAACAATGTTATTTTTTTACAGAAAAAAATAAATCTAATAAAATATATTTTTGAATAGTAGTAAACAAATATTTATAGAAAACTATTCAATTTTTATAATTGTCAAACACGGCATGTATATATTTGAATAACGGAATGTCGTAGTTAGAAGATGGTCATTTGTTTAATTTTTTTATAAAAAAACACATGTTTTCAGTAATATACTTAAAATTTTCGAGATTTTTAAATCCATAATTTGATTACGATATTTGGGTTGAAAGTTTATGCCTATTTTGACTAAAATTACCGACCACAAAATGTTTATTTAATTACTGTTATAAACAAACATTATTTTCACTTAAATAATTAAAACGCTATACACTCTCTTATGATTTAAGTTGTCTGTATATGAATTTTTCGCGATTTTTAATTCAATATTTTTGATAAAAGTTTTGGGTTGAAAAATGTATTATTTATTTACGAATACAATCCAACAAATTTCTAATTGAATCACTAAATTGTTTTAACAATGTATACGCATAAATACGTCAATGAAATAATAAATCTGCAGATTTTTCTAAATTAACCTAAAATTCGAAATTATCGCAACGAAAATCATATTATATGCATATACAAACAAAAAATATATCTGCATTAAAAAAAAAAATTGTCCATTTATGAATAAAAACGCGTGTTAAAAAAATAGAACAATCTTGGTAGAACCTTCGACCCAGTGGAACGAGGAGAAGAAAAATGATGAGAATCGGAAGAGAAAACTAAAAGGCTATTAACTGAGTGGCGTATCTGGTGTATATACATATAATAAAGTAGGCGCCAAGACTAAAGAGATAATCCTCGTTGACATCGTAAATCAGTGGGCGATCTCGAAATAAAGAAAGTAAATCTCGAAACTTACCACTGTCGGCATAAGTTTCCGATCCGTAACCGTCCTGAAGGCCACTCGACCACGTGCCCTCGTATTTGGCGGTGGATGTAGTCGATTGCCTCACCCCGTATCGGCCCTTGAAACCCTGAGTCCACTCGCCCCGGTAGAGCCAGCGACCCCGGGTTTCCATACCGAGACCGTGTCGTTTCCCATTCTGCCATTGCCCCTCGTAACACGAGCCACTGAAATTTTTAAACAGTTTCCCTTATTATTATTTATACATACCTTTTATTTATTCTTATATCGTATCGTATTCGTTATTTATAAAAGGTTCCGTTCGTTTCTTCGGTCGAAACGCGCTATCTTTCTCTCTCTTTTTCGTTAATTTCTAAAGAGATTCGTAATTATACGTCTTGGGTTACTGCATATTTAGATAAATGTTCTACAAGTATTTTTTTTTAATATCGAGTTGTGGATTTGATAATGAGTAAAGGAAAAACGTAATTTCGGATACGGATAAGCGCATTGTGCGTGAATCTTAGTCTCGATGGAATAAATTTGAGTAACCACTGTGAGATAAAAGTCCCAGTAAGTAACCATTCGGATGTATTTAATTATTTTCTAAATATAAATTTAAGTTTAAGAAAACTGTCTTATTTATTTAGATATATTAAGATGTTACTGATCACATCATAAAAATATCAGATATATATCGGAAATAAGTTAGTTCTGTTTTTTAAATAATGAGAGTTACAGTGCGGCCATGAAGTGGTCAAATTTTTATAATTTCGCTAAGAAATTAAGGAAATGACTTTAAGCTTTTTTTATTAAATAAATTAGCTTTTTATTTTGATATAACTTACATATTTACGCATTCGTATGATATTTAAGTATAGAGTAGTACCCACAAAAATTAGAAAAATATTAATATAAATGTTTCATTTAATAAGATTAATAATGGTTATATATTGGTACATGAAAAATGTAACATGCCCAGTATACCTAGCCTATGTAAAATGAATGGAAAAATTTGTTTGTTTATATCTAATTTTCTTAAATGTGACTAATAGAAAGCATTTAATTTTGTAAAGTATGTATAAGTTTATCGTAACATAATCTAATCGGGATTTGACCTAACCTTTAGTAAATGTAAATTTAATATTGGCTAGTTATTGAGACATATCTTTCTAGATACTGGGACAAACGCAATTTTGCTTGGTTAGTTACTAGGACATTGCATTCATTAATTATTTATTTTATTCTAAATACATAAATACATTTAAATAAACTTTTCTTTAAAGAAATTTTAACCTTACAGCAAATACTTTATTTAGAAAAAAATTTTTAAACAATTGACTTTTATTTACTCTATATATTTTGAGTAATAATGATTCGTTTTCCTAAATGGTCAGTTATTGGAACTTTTACTTTATATATTTATAGAAAAGTCTTTTTTTTTTATTATTTTAACGTCGATATTTTTATGCTTCCAAATCGGTACTAATCAGCTAAAGAGGTGATACGATTCCCAATGGTGGTTGTATCAATCGGCCGGGGCCGGGAATCGAACCTGGGACCTCCAGATTACGAGCCCGACGCCCCGATCAACCGAGCCGTCGCAGGCTTCTTATAGAATATATATTTATTTATTTATTTTGTTAAATTCAATAATATATGATCGAACATATTCCCTGATAGAAATCGTATTTCATTAAATAAGTATTAAATAGATTGTTTGAATAAAATGGGTAAAAAATAGGCGAAAAGTGTGCCCATTTTTCTCCAATTTTTGAGCTTGTAAATATAGATTACAGTTGAATCTAGTTGTGTGCTATTAAATGTGCATTGAAAATGAATAAGTGAAAAATCTAATAAAATAGCGTTTATCTTCGTAAATACTGGAAATATTACAGAAATTAGTTGTTAATCAGACGGAAACGATAAAAGGCCATCCGAATCTATAAAAATTATGAAGTTTACTCGCGCGGAAAAGTGGACACATTATTTGAATGTTTTGAGGTTGTGGTCATTCTATTAAGTGTTAAAAAAATGGGAGAAAAAGCGTTTCATCACAAGGTACTTACTACCAATTTTTAATTCCTAGTTCTTAGTTTTAAATTTCTACTAGAGATATTTTCAAATTCTTACGCGAAAAAGAAAATTGTTACTATTTTGGAATTAAACGGCATATTTAACAAGGCGCAGTTATTACCATAGTATCATTTATTACGTACTTTTTTAGTACGTAATTACGTTAACATGAAAACTTAAAGTATATTTACTACATACAGATGCATTATTTCAAAGTTCATTTCATATTACAGTTGTTGCTATTTTTTTTGTATATCATTATTCAGATACGAATAAAGTAAAAACGTCGCTACAGCAGTTTAATTCGGCTAGACTATTTCCAAAAAAAAACGCGCTTTTTCTTTGAGGCGTACATATAATATATTTTTTTTGGTCATAGTTATTAGTTACTGTTACATATAATTATATAAAAAAACGATAAATACCCGAGTAAATAAAATTAGTCTGAAACTAGTCTAGGAAAAGATTTAGAAAAATAAAACCTATACCCTAGTAGAATTTTAAATATGAAAAATGGGCTTAAAACTAAGAAATGGCCAGTGAAACTGGTCAGGTTCTATCTCAAAATGAAACGCTTTTTCACACCTTTCTTCACCATTTCTTAGATGGACATAACCTTCATCAAATATGAAACAACTTTTCGGGTAATCCTATAAACAAAACTTAAAGCGTGTTGTGAAATTTGATCGGTTTTACCATTTGTAATAGATACAGACGATTGTTTACGCTATATAAATAGTACTTTTAAAGATATTTCGACGTTTATCATTTTTCTCTCAAATTGAGCCAAATCATTTTTAGGAGCTTGTTCATGGCTATTATACCTAGCTAAAATGGCCAATTTTTCTTAGTCTACTTAAAATTCCAAAAGCATTTTTGATGGTCAGAAAAGGTTTATAAATTGGAATGAAAACTATGAAATGGGCAGGAAAGGTTCGAAAAAGCGTTTCATTCTTGTACACGACCTGACCAAGCGTCCTAGCTAGTTTATAGATTGACATGAGAACGCTACTCAGTAAGTGGCTACAAAATTTTTGTTGATTCCACCAGGGTAGATATAGTTTTGAAAAAGTATGGAATTGAAGAGTTTCAGAATTTTATTAAACATTAATCCGATGGAATCGAACCACGGACCTTATTAGATTCGAAGGTTTGCGCTCTATTAAACATTTTTTATCCATTCAAAAATGTAATTCATCCATGATTAATTACCTTCAAAATGATGCAAAGTTTGAACATTTTTGATAAAAAATTTTTGATTGTAGAACGCATTTTGACTATAAAGTTTTTTATTAATTATAACTATAGTCAATGTTTTAAACTAATATAAATGAAATATTTTAACATATTCTTTTTGAAAATAAACTTTTTCAAATTTAATGTATATAATAGAATTTTGTTTTAATGTATTGAATCAGTAAAAACCTACTTGAATAGAGTGTAGCTAAATTTTTAGACCCGAATTTCAATTAGTACCAGAGTTGTAGCCAATCAAAAAATTGAATTTTTTGAAAAATGACTTTTTGCTCATTTTCATCACTTAATAGCTCAAAACATATAACAATTTTTTCTTATACATATATATTAATTATTTAAGAATATGCAAAGCGTAATCAATAATTCAAATTTCTCCCCTAGTAGAATTTTAAATATGAAAAATGGGCTTGAAGTTAAGAAATGGCCAGTGAAACTGGTCAGGTTCTATCTCAAAATGAAACGCTTTTTCACACCTTTCTTGACCATTTCTTAGATGGACATAACCTTCATCAAATATGAAACAACGTTTTGGGTAATCCTGTAAAGAAAACTTAAAGCGTGTTGTGAAATTTGATCGGTTTTACCATTTGTAATAGATACAGACGATTGTTTACGCTATATAAATAGTACTTTTAAAGATATTTCGACGTTTATCATTTTTGTCTCAAATTAAGCCAAATCATTTTTAGAAGCTTGTTAATGGCTATTATACCTAGCTAAAATGGCCAATTTTTCTTAGTCTACTTAAAATTCCAAAAGCATTTTTGATGTTCAGGAAAGGTTTGTAAATTGGAATGAAAACCATGAAATGGGCAGGAAAGGTTCGAAAAAGCGTTTCATCGCTGTACACGACCTGGTCAATCGTCCTAGTTAGTTTATAGATTGACATGAGAACGCTACTCAGTAAATGGCTACAAAATTTTTGTTGATTCCACCAGGGTCGCTTTTAAAATTCTTGACTAGGGAATACTACTTAACAAAAATTAATATATTATTTAAAAAATTTAATTTTACTTGTTAGTAAATTGATATTGTACAATTTTTAAAATATCTTGTAAATTAATATATATTGATCATCTTGAAACTGTACACATTCATAGATTGCATCGCAACGAAAGGCAATGATCTCCTACAATATTACTTAAAATTTGAATATAAATGACTTATTAACGTAAAAAACAATATTTTTAGCCAATAATATTAAGTACGGGAAATATGAATTATTGATTGGGTTTGACATCCTTTTACGATAATTATTTCCCATAAGTATATAGGCTTTGTTTAAAACAAAATGCATTATATATATACGAATTTAATCGATCTTAAAAAAACGTATCTTAATTATAATAATTGAGTGAGTACGTAGGTCGAAAAATAGTATTTTTAAAGTTACACATACTTCTTTAATAAGTAATGAACTTGTTACCTTCTTCGAGATTCGATGAATTCAATATTTTTTAAATAAATAAATTGAAAATATATCTAGTTGTACAAAGCAAATTAATATCAGGCGTTATAATATTATACGGAGGAAATAGTTGTATATTCAACATTATTGAGTGCTATTCAGTAATCGAATCATAAATTAGACAATAAATCGCAAAAATTCGTATGTAAAGTCCTTTGTCTCTTATGGTATCTACGTTTGTACGATAATTCACTGTATATTTATTAATATTTACTGTATCTAATAAATTTTCTTACAAAATTAATAAACTGATGTTACTATACAAGATAGTAATTGTCTATTTTTCAATTGCTCGATAAATTACACAACTTTTTTTTCGTATAGTTAAGAAATATTTTTTTATAGTATAAATTAATCCACGTATTTTTAGCGATTTCCCGAGTTGAATGAATATATTAATTAACAATAAACAATTATAATTTTTCCAGTGTAATGTTGAAAAGTGCTTTGAAATAAACTATAATGTTAGTATCAAAAATTACTATAAAATTACTATAGTTTCTAGTAAAGAAGTTTCAGACTGACAAACTGAGAAAAATTAGTGTGTTTTACAGTAAAAATTACTATAGATTATAATAAAATTTACTATAATTCTTGTAATATTTACTATAACTTTTCTATATTTTAATATAACCAGTAATTTTTCCCAGTTTGTCAGTCTGTGACTTCTTTACTAGAAACTATAGTAATTTTTAATCTAAAATTTTTCTTAGTGTATATTAACAAACAATAAGTCTTATAAATAAAAAAAATTATATTCCTGTATATAAAAAAAGTAGAATAATATCACAGAATATAATAATTTTGATTAATTAAAACGATCGTTCTGCAACAAAATCGAAGAAGAAAAAAGCGATGAATAAATAAATAAGAATGTAAAAAGAAGAAGTAAGCTAATCTTCAGTTTTTCGTTATTATAAAATGTATATAAATATGTTATATCAATTTATTATGTAATTTAAAATTACATTACCGATGTCTGAATAATTACCTTCATTCGCTTTATATTTCAATGTACATTATTTACGTCTGCATTATTTGAACGAATCGTATATACATATATAAAGATATTTAATTACCACATATGAGAATTTCATTAAAAAGCTATTACGATTTTAAATATAAATACCTGATCGTGTTTAATCGTTGCAATTTTTTTATGGATTGAATCGTTAATTTTTGTCCCATCTACAATATTTCCATAACAATATATTTTTCAAATGCAAGTATACCATTAGATAATTCATAGACGCGGTTTGGTGTTCTCTCGTGACAGCTCGATGAAAATAGCTACACGACGAGCTTTTGTAAATTCTAAGTTTATTGTTCTCGAGTTCCTCTCCCTCTTTCTTTTTTGTTCTACGAAACATCAAGATTTTTCGAGGGGGTAACATCGTGGCGCAAAATTTTTGAGACTACCGCGATGAAATTGTTTGAGTTGCGGGGAGAAAAATAAGCGCGCTCGTTGAAAAGGTTACAACTGGAGCAAAATTAGACCGAGATCTATCTGCAAGTTGGTACAAATGTCATATTTTTACGTACGTTACGCGAGTATCTTTGGTCCCGCTAATTTCGTTCGCCGAGTACAAATTTTGAAATTGATAATAATTATTATATATCGATTTTAAACTCGTTTGTACATTCGTGTTACGTGCTATTTCTTTATCGATGTGTCTTAAATACGTGCACGAAATTTCACTGGACCATACCGAAGAAAAAAAAGTATGAACGGTTGAAACGATATATATATATATATATATATAGGTAAACAACAAAGTAATACCCATCGAATTATTTAAGAGAAACCTCAAGCTTACACACGAAATCTCTCTGGTTGCCCTTCAAAGAAATTAAAAAAGAAAAAAAGAAGGAGAAGAAGAAGAAGAAGAAGAAGAAGAAGAAGAAGAGGGAGAGCACAGCCTTGAAAGCTCGCGAAAGCTCGAGCGCGCTCGGACCCTCTCTCTCTTTTGCTGTCGGTGTTGGTGCTATAAGAGAAAAGCCACGAGAAGCGATTCCCCGGCGCGCGAGGCGATGCATCTGTCAAACGCACGGGCGCGGAGAGCCCGCTGGGCTGCGTCGCGGCGTCGGCTGACCTTGCTCCAGTTTACGCGTCGGAGAGACATCCCTCGCGCCTTCGCTGGCGGAGTCAAAAATGTAGGTTATTCAAAAATATCGGCAAGATCGACGGATTAACCGCTCGACCAAATTGAATTTTTACCATCAAATTTGGGCATTTTCTCCTACTCCTTTTCCCGAGATCGTTCAGTTTTTTTATTACCTGACAGTCTACGTACACGTACTAAGGAAATCCTCTGTATTTACACCTACGAGGAGATGCCATCTTCTCAAATTTGTCATTTATTCTTTGTAAACAAAAATAAATATATTTTTTTATTGGAAAAATTGACTCGGTTGGGTATTCGCACTTGCTTTAATGTTACCTATTACGTAATTTAATTAAGTTGAAAGCAATTTTTGGATTGTAGCGTAAATTTAGTATTTACACCCAAAAAATTACCAATTGATAACCACATTTTTTTTAAATATCAGGTGCACGTTACATACTTGTAATTGTCGTTTTTAAATTCTTAAATTAATAATTTAAATACAATATAGTAAATGTCTATAATGAACCCAGAGCATATAATCAACCATTTCTTAACGAGAAATGAGATTTTAGTTCGAAAAGACCGATAAATTCATAATTATATATACTTATGTATTGCCGATCGATAAAATTTTCATTTATTTAATGTAATAAATAATTATGAAATATCTAATGAAAACACAGTAAACTTGTAACATTTGATCATCAAAAAATTACCTAAAAATTATTGTTACGACGATTCCCTTAATTTTTCTCGAACATCTGATACAACTTCCCGGTTTATATCGTCCTCTCTCTTTAATTTTTATTAAAAATTCTCTTCGTATACTGTTTCACAAATGAGAATTACCGATGTAATGTTTTTTTATATATTTACATAAGAAAACGTGTTCATTTTGAAGATACTAGGTCGGATTTTTCTACTCGTTTCTGATTTTTTCAGATTATAACTTTGATATGATTTTTGGAACGGTAATGATAGATTCCTATAATTTGGATGCGACAATCTATTTACGAGAGTGGTGTATCTGATATTGTTACCAACCGAGGAAAATAAATTAATTTTTTTACTATTATAACGACAAAATCAATTTGCACAAGAAGGTGCATATCGTCCTTGCAAAAATTTGTAAACGTATGCAGTGGAAATATACATCCAAAACGTTACCTACACCCCCATGACATCGTCTGTGATTTTTATTATTAAAACATTAAATGGCTCATATTATATATTTTCGCTTAAAAATAATACGTACTCTAATATTCATAACATTTACTTAAAAGGTGATCAACGGACTATCGCATATATATATATATTACATTCGCCTAACATCGCAAAAATTAGCATAAACGTACAATAAAAATATATGAACAACAAATAACAATAATAAACGTACTTTATATACACAAAGATACGTTAATTTAATAAATAATCGTCTTGAATAATATAGTTCGCGAAAGTTATATCGTTCATTCCTCTTGGGACCCAATAGAGAGACGAAACAATTTTTCTATACACAAAGCGTAATATCCATCATTTTAATTAAACCAACGAAGAAATAATATCTACTCAACGTTGTGCAAACAGAAAATAGTAATTATATATACGCCGTAACAATTACAGTCATTAATTAACCAACGCGGAAAATATTTTGCGTTAATTAGTATATATATATATATATATATATACGTAATAAAAAAGAAAATAAATAAACAACGCATTTGCTTAATCAATTTTTTTTTCCTTCGCTTAAGACACAAAGTATAACTAATGATATTAAAGTGCCAGTTACATTAAAATTGCACGTTACTGCAATTCTCGATGTTAAAAGCCTCTATCGTTAATTGATTAATTTATCGTGGGTGTATACACGTGTGTAATGTTACTTCGAAACGTATATTGGCTTGCTTTTGAAAGAGCATAAATAGATATGGACTACCGAAAAATTTTTGTTATTAACTGCGTGGATGATGATGGTTGGATATATAATAATACCGTGTGTATCAAGATACATATATATAAATTTAGAATAATTACGATTATTTAATGATTAATTATTTGATTAGTTTGTAAATTGATTGTTCGAAAAACGAATTTGAAGTAGATAAATTTAAAGAAAATTATAATTAATATTATGGAGGTAAAAGTCTGGAAAAATCCGTATGTGTAATAATTAAGTAAGAAAATAGCTATAATAAGGAATTTAAAATTAAACAATAATATATAATCATTTTTAGTTGGTCAAGCTTTATTGTTCCTGAAAATCTGATTTGGGAATAAAAAAAGTGCATCGATTCTTAATTACAAAAAAAGTGATATTAATTTTTGGTATCAAATTTCCTTAAAGAGACAATCCTGGATGTAAATTTTAAATAATATCATCCTTAGTAAAAGCATAATACGACTAAAAGAATTTTTATCAAAAACGTGCCATTACATCCTTAAAAGTCCGTAATTACTGTCCATAAAATGTTTTCGACAAACCACAAATATTAATGATATTATAAAAAATTAAAAATTAACATGGTAATTCCCATTTAAATTTTTAAAAAAATTTCGTGTTTCTTTAAATTGTCATTTTTTACAGAATGGAGGCCATAAAAATGCTACAGACCATTTGAAAGGTATTGCTCCAAGCTTCTTTGGACTTTTGGATGAAAAAATCAAAGGTGGCGCACTTGCACTTTTTTCAAGTTGAAATTGACATGTAGTTTATGTAACATTGGCCTTGAGATTAGAAATTCTAACCCAGAAGAATAAATTCTAGATATAATTAGCAACGAATGTTACATATAATGTTCTATAGTAAAAGTTGATAGATTTTGAGTTATATAGCGGTAAACCAGCTGGTGTTGAAAAGAATATGGAAAAATTTACTTTTTGAGGTTAGAATAACTTTTGAGCAAATAGATTCCAGTACCTAAAAATTTTTTTCTGTATTCTGAAAAACATTTGCAAAGTGTACCCAAAATTTGGTGCATTTAAAATTTTGTTCGGACCACTTCACGTGGAATACCCCATACATATATATATATATACACACATTCGCCTAACATCGCAAAAATTAGCATACACGTACAATAAAATATATGAACAACAAATAACAATAATAAACGTACTTTATATACACAAAGATACGTTAATTTAATAAATAATCGTCTTCGAACAATATAGTTCGCGAAAGTTATACCGTTCATTCCTCTTGGGACCCAATAGAGAGACGAAACAATTTTTCTATACACAAAGCGTAATATCCATCATTTTAATTAAACCAACGAAGAAATAATATCTACTCAACGTTGTGCAAACAGAAAATAGTAATTATATATACGCCGTAACTAATTACAGTCATTAATTAACCAACGCGGAAAATATTTTGCGTTAATTAGTATATATATATATATATATATATATACGTAATAAAAAAGAAAATAAATAAACAACGCATTTGCTTAATCAATTTTTTTTTCCTTCGCTTAAGACACAAAGTATAACTAATGATATTAAAGTGCCAGTTACATTAAAATTGCACGTTACTGCAATTCTCGATGTTAAAAGCCTCTATCGTTAATTGATTAATTTATCGTGGGTGTATACACGTGTGTAATGTTACTTCGAAACGTATATTGGCTTGCTTTTGAAAGAGCATAAATAGATATGGACTACCGAAAAATTTTTGTTATTAACTGCGTGGATGATGATGGTTGGATATATAATAATACCGTGTGTATCAAGATACATATATATAAATTTAGAATAATTACGATTATTTAATGATTAATTATTTGATTAGTTTGTAAATTGATTGTTCGAAAATAACGAATTTGAAGTAGATAAATTTAAAGAAAATTATAATTAATATTATGGAGGTAAAAGTCTGGAAAAATCCGTATGTGTAATAATTAAGTAAGAAAATAGCTATAATAAGGAATTTAAAATTAAACAATAATATATAATCATTTTTAGTTGGTCAAGCTTTATTGTTCCTGAAAATCTGATTTGGGAATAAAAAAAGTGCATCGATTCTTAATTACAAAAAAAGTGATATTAATTTTTGGTATCAAATTTCCTTAAAGAGACAATCCTGGATGTAAATTTTAAATAATATCATCCTTAGTAAAAGCATAATACGACTAAAAGAATTTTTATCAAAAACGTGCCATTACATCCTTAAAAGTCCGTAATTACTGTCCATAAAATGTTTTCGACAAACCACAAATATTATTTAATGATATTATAAAAAATTAATAATTTACAATACATCCACTTAATATATTTCTTAATTTTTTCAACTTTGTTTCGTTCACATTAGCCAGACATTTTTTAGTTAATTTATTTGAAACATTAACTTTTCTTTAATAAATTATGAAATAATGCATTTACCGTGCAGAATATCTCAGGAATGAACGAATTCTTTAAATAAACTGAAATTTTAACAGTAACAATAAAACACAATTAATTTAGTTAAATGAAACAGGAATGCATAATATACATGTAGAATGTGAATTTAAAAAATTATTTCGCTTTATATTTCACATAATTATTGAAATTTTTCAAAAATTTTGCAATTTAATTACTTATATACTTAAATTTATGTCTATTTCTAGTGAGTTAGAACTTTTATGATTACTGTTAACATTTGAGAGTATTCGATGAAAGTGATTCCTGAGATATTTTATGATAAGTCCAAAACGATTTTTGGATAAAAAGATAGGTATTTTTTAAAATCTATAGAAAATGGCCAATTATATCCTCAAAGTGTTAACAATCGTTTAATTTTTTACAAAAGGTACATTATGTCAAAAATTGTAGCATCATAATTGATTCAAAACGCATATATATCTTCCATGAAATGAATTAACTAAAAAAGAACCTGGATAAAAGTTGACAATAATACAATTTGTACAAAAACTTTATAATAAATTAACAATGAATTATATTTTTTTTCTAAATTAAAAATCCCATTCTTGTCACGTTAGTCAATAATAATTAGTACTTGATAAAGTTTGTTCATTCAATTTATGCTAATTTACGACCTAATAAAATTACAACGTTTTCCACGAAAAGAAAAACAATGGAAAATACTTTGTTTCTGTTTGTTGCGATACCGAGTTTAACTTATTTATGACAAATAAAGAGCTTTATATGGCCGATCTAAACTTCATTAGAACGAGGTATATAGTAAAAGAAAAAAAGAAAGTAACAACGATGATAACCGGGGTGGTATAGTGTCCAATTCACGTGACGATCGAGATAACATCGGATTACAAAGCGAAGGCGTGTTACGTCGTTCCATATTATTGTCCGATCGAACGATGTCGAACTTGCCGTTAAGAAGGTGTACGCGCGAGCACCGGAAATTAATGAATTTCGAACAATAAAAAAAAATAAAGAATATTTACACGGACAGTTACTTATGTACATCGATGTAGGAAGATGTATACGGAACTATTATTTTTTGTTTATAAAACTTCAAAATTTGGGTGAACTGGGTAGACACATATTTGTGTACGTGGAAAAATATATATTAATAGCGTAATTGCGTGAATTTTAACGTTTGAAATGTATCGATGTGCCAGTTTCGTTGATTACTTTATTCTCGTCGTTTAATGACAATAAAGGGAATCTTTTTTTTTATTTATTAAGCTTTCTAAGATAGATGATTAATTTACATAAATATTACATTAAATTACATAGGTTTTAATAAATATGTTTAAGTATAAGTTTCTATATTTTTAAATCACATTCATTGATGAGTATGCACCTGCATGCCTCAATGTGAGGATTAATAATGAGCGATTCTGTGTGCAAAGGTACACGAAGAAAAATTTCTGATAAATTTTACCCTGGTGTTCTAGTAAAAGCGGGACGAAGGATACAGCAGGGTAAAAAATACCAAGTTTTCAAATATATTTTAACCAAGCAAGAGGGTAAAATTTATTTGCAATTTTTCTCCGTGTACGGAGTAACATTGATTTTTTTTAGATTTTATAAAGAAAATCTTACGGAGATATACCCAACGCGATCTTCACATATATAAACGTTATTAAAATATATAAAAAAAAGAAATAATTTGTACAACAACGACATGTCATTCATCTTCTTAACAACCTTCCTTTCTTTCGTTTCCTACCCCTTACATATCTGCATACAAAAACGTTGGCAAACGCCATAACGCGAATTTATCTTCCCGTTTTTACAATGAGCGTTTTCCACCACCCCATCCGCGTTCGCGTATTATACACCTCGGATAGCTGGTTCGCTCTCTCGCGCTTGGCTATTTTCGATTCGCGCTATTTTTATGTTTATACACCGCGGTTCCGTGACTCGCGATATCTGTATTGCGCGTTGCACTCTCGCCACGGCCTATCTTCTCCCTCTCTCTTTTTGTAAGCCATCCTCTCCCTCAAAAAGGGAGTGCTCTTCTCCTGATGGGTTTTTTTTTCCTTTTTTCACAACCGTACAACTATTGATTTTCCTTATTCGAGATTATCGGCGTTGCGTAGTTAATTTCCCTTCTTTTTTGCCTGGGTTTCAATTATAAATATATTAAATAATTACTTTTCAATTCATATATCGCCAAGTATCGCGGTTATTAATTATCCGCGTATATGTGTATATACAAAATGATATCTTGTTAAACTCGATGGAAAATTGTAGGTCTTTGATATAGAAATTCTCTCTCTCTTTTTTCTTCGATCGCGCGTTTCACCTCGACCTTCGAAAAAAAAACCAAAGGAAAAAAAAAAAAGAAGAGGAACGCGCTCCCTCGCTGCGCTGTTACGTTTCGTAATCCAAACTTGCAATCCAAAAAAGAAAAACACGCCGCTCCCCCTTCTTCGATATATAGTATATAAAAAAAAAAGATGTAGAAGAAGATGAGTCTCTCGCTCGGATTCCTCGGACTAAATGAACTCGTGCGTTCATTTAAAAATACGCGCGCGTTCGAGAATTTTACATTATATTTAATTAGCGCGCTACAAGGAAACGTTATTAAAAACACGTAAACGTTATTTATATTGTTTAGGATTTATTTTATCTTTTTTTCTACTTCTTCTTCCTTGGCTCAACCTTCGGAATCCCTTGCACCTTCGTAATTTTAGGACTGCTTGGTTTTTCGCACTTTATTTTAATTTAAGACGATAAGACTGTCTGTATTGTAGTATGTTGTCCTGTTTATAAGCGTGGAATATATACTTTTATTTTAATTACGGTAGAAATTGAAACGTTTTTAAATAAAAATCGGTAGAAGTCAAGATAATTTTAACCTTTTAAACATTAAACGTATGTAAATATAATTTCACGTATATATGCCATTAATCATTAAATTACATAGGTTTTAATAAATATGTTTAAGTATAAGTTTCTATATTTTTAAATCACATTCATTGATGAGTATGCACCTGCATGCCTCAATGTGAGGATTAATAATGAGCGATTCTGTGTGCAAAGGTACACGAAGAAAAATTTCTGATAAATTTTACCCTGGTGTTCTAGTAAAAGCGGGACGAAGGATACAGCAGGGTAAAAAATACCAAGTTTTCAAATATATTTTAACCAAGCAAGAGGGTAAAATTTATTTGCAATTTTTCTCCGTGTACGGAGTAACATTGATTTTTTTTAGATTTTATAAAGAAAATCTTACGGAGATATACCCAACGCGATCTTCACATATATAAACGTTATTAAAATATATAAAAAAAAGAAATAATTTGTACAACAACGACATGTCATTCATCTTCTTAACAACCTTCCTTTCTTTCGTTTCCTACCCCTTACATATCTGCATACAAAAACGTTGGCAAACGCCATAACGCGAATTTATCTTCCCGTTTTTACAATGAGCGTTTTCCACCACCCCATCCGCGTTCGCGTATTATACACCTCGGATAGCTGGTTCGCTCTCTCGCGCTTGGCTATTTTCGATTCGCGCTATTTTTATGTTTATACACCGCGGTTCCGTGACTCGCGATATCTGTATTGCGCGTTGCACTCTCGCCACGGCCTATCTTCTCCCTCTCTCTTTTTGTAAGCCATCCTCTCCCTCAAAAAGGGAGTGCTCTTCTCCTGATGGGTTTTTTTTTTTCCTTTTTTCACAACCGTACAACTATTGATTTTCCTTATTCGAGATTATCGGCGTTGCGTAGTTAATTTCCCTTCTTTTTTGCCTGGGTTTCAATTATAAATATATTAAATAATTACTTTTCAATTCATATATCGCCAAGTATCGCGGTTATTAATTATCCGCGTATATGTGTATATACAAAATGATATCTTGTTAAACTCGATGGAAAATTGTAGGTCTTTGATATAGAAATTCTCTCTCTCTTTTTTCTTCGATCGCGCGTTTCACCTCGACCTTCGAAAAAAAAACCAAAGGAAAAAAAAAAAGAAGAGGAACGCGCTCCCTCGCTGCGCTGTTACGTTTCGTAATCCAAACTTGCAATCCAAAAAGAAAAACACGCCGCTCCCCCTTCTTCGATATATAGTATATAAAAAAAAAAGATGTAGAAGAAGATGAGTCTCTCGCTCGGATTCCTCGGACTAAATGAACTCGTGCGTTCATTTAAAAATACGCGCGCGTTCGAGAATTTTACATTATATTTAATTAGCGCGCTACAAGGAAACGTTATTAAAAACACGGTAAACGTTATTTATATTGTTTAGGATTTATTTTATCTTTTTTTTCTACTTCTTCTTCCTGGCTCAACCTTCGGAATCCCTTGCACCTTCGTAATTTAGGACTGCTTGGTTTTTCGCACTTTATTTTAATTTAAGACGATAAGACTGTCTGTATTGTAGTATGTTGTCCTGTATTTATAAGCGTGGAATATATACTTTATTTTAATTACGGTAGAAATTGAAACGTTTTTAAATAAAAATCGGTAGAAGTCAAGATAATTTTAACCTTTAAACATTAAACGTATGTAAATATAATTTCACGTATATATGCCATTAATCATTAAACTACAGTACGAGAAAATAAAATAATTGATATTTCAGATTGTTTCATATTTTTATTTATAATTTTATGTATCACTATTGTTTTTAAATGTAGAATTGGTTTAATACCATCTTATTAATCTAGATACTAATGAAATATTTTTTTGAACTATTTTTAATAATTTACGTTTATATACATTGGATATGAAAGGGTTAAAATTAAATTAACAACTAATGCTTGTTAATCCATTTTCCAAATGACGATTAAACAAATACCGAGCGTCATCGTATCACATATTTACGAAGAAAATTGTAAAAAGAAAATGACGCAACCTTAACCTATAATAAATCTAAATATTTTAACTACAATTATAAGTTATATATATACGCACGAAAATTAATTTAACTTTATAAAAACATTAGACGCTCGAAATTTTCATTTCAATAACTATTTTATAATATTAATTATGTTTGAAATTGAATTGACATATATATACAGAATTTCAATTTGCTCGAAAATTACAGGAGAAGAAAATAAGTAAAAGAAAGTTATCCCATAGCAAGTGTATATATATGTGTGTGTGTGTATATGTATATATATTGCAAGCTCTGAGGAAGGTTCGGCCGTGAACGAAGCCACGACGACACATCGAGTTCCAGTAACCTGGACTCAAAGCTGTCCTTGCACTTACTGACCCGGTTTATCTCCGTTAGCTCAGGATCCCTTATGCTCTCGGCTCTGTTTTCCCCCCCTAAAATGTGTCAAGGTCTCTACCGGTTCTCATAACCAATCCCAAGCGTGTTTCGGATGTGCGCGTGCCGCTGGATTATTCCCGTGTCTCGGTTTTCCCCTCTACTCTCAACGCCTACGATCAAGAGAGCAAAAAAAAATAATTTGTACAACAACGACATGTCATTCATCTTCTTAACAACCTTCCTTTCTTTCGTTTCCTACCCCTTACATATCTGCATACAAAAACGTTGGCAAACGCCATAACGCGAATTTATCTTCCCGTTTTTACAATGAGCGTTTTCCACCACCCCATCCGCGTTCGCGTATTATACACCTCGGATAGCTGGTTCGCTCTCTCGCGCTTGGCTATTTTCGATTCGCGCTATTTTTATGTTTATACACCGCGGTTCCGTGACTCGCGATATCTGTATTGCGCGTTGCACTCTCGCCACGGCCTATCTTCTCCCTCTCTCTTTTTGTAAGCCATCCTCTCCCTCAAAAAGGGAGTGCTCTTCTCCTGATGGGTTTTTTTTTTCCTTTTTTCACAACCGTACAACTATTGATTTTCCTTATTCGAGATTATCGGCGTTGCGTAGTTAATTTCCCTTCTTTTTTGCCTGGGTTTCAATTATAAATATATTAAATAATTACTTTTCAATTCATATATCGCCAAGTATCGCGGTTATTAATTATCCGCGTATATGTGTATATACAAAATGATATCTTGTTAAACTCGATGGAAAATTGTAGGTCTTTGATATAGAAATTCTCTCTCTCTTTTTCTTCGATCGCGCGTTTCACCTCGACCTTCGAAAAAAAAACCAAAGGAAAAAAAAAAAGAAGAGGAACGCGCTCCCTCGCTGCGCTGTTACGTTTCGTAATCCAAACTTGCAATCCAAAAAGAAAAACACGCCGCTCCCCCTTCTTCGATATATAGTATATAAAAAAAAAGATGTAGAAGAAGATGAGTCTCTCGCTCGGATTCCTCGGACTAAATGAACTCGTGCGTTCATTTAAAATACGCGCGCGTTCGAGAATTTTACATTATATTTAATTAGCGCGCTACAAGGAAACGTTATTAAAAACACGTAAACGTTATTTATATTGTTTAGGATTTATTTTATCTTTTTTTTCTACTTCTTCTTCCTTGGCTCAACCTTCGGAATCCCTTGCACCTTCGTAATTTTAGGACTGCTTGGTTTTTCGCACTTTATTTTAATTTAAGACGATAAGACTGTCTGTATTGTAGTATGTTGTCCTGTATTTATAAGCGTGGAATATATACTTTTATTTTAATTACGGTAGAAATTGAAACGTTTTTAAATAAAAATCGGTAGAAGTCAAGATAATTTTAACCTTTTAAACATTAAACGTATGTAAATATAATTTCACGTATATATGCCATTAATCATTAAACTACAGTACGAGAAAATAAAATAATTGATATTTCAGATTGTTTCATATTTTTATTTATAATTTTATGTATCACTATTGTTTTTAAATGTAGAATTGGTTTAATACCATCTTATTAATCTAGATACTAATGAAATATTTTTTTGAACTATTTTTAATAATTTACGTTTATATACATTGGATATGAAAGGGTTAAAATTAAATTAACAACTAATGCTTTGTTAATCCATTTTCCAAATGACGATTAAACAAATACCGAGCGTCATCGTATCACATATTTACGAAGAAAATTGTAAAAAGAAAATGACGCAACCTTAACCTATAATAAATCTAAATATTTTAACTACAATTATAAGTATATATATATACGCACGAAAATTAATTTAACTTTATAAAAACATTAGACGCTCGAAATTTTCATTTCAATAACTATTTTATAATATTAATTATGTTTGAAATTGAATTGACATATATATACAGAATTTCAATTTGCTCGAAAATTACAGGAGAAGAAAATAAGTAAAAGAAAGTTATCCCATAGCAAGTGTATATATATGTGTGTGTGTGTATATGTATATATATTGCAAGCTCTGAGGAAGGTTCGGCCGTGAACGAAGCCACGACGACACATCGAGTTCCAGTAACCTGGACTCAAAGCTGTCCTTGCACTTACTGACCCGGTTTATCTCCGTTAGCTCAGGATCCCTTATGCTCTCGGCTCTGTTTTCCCCCCCTAAAATGTGTCAAGGTCTCTACCGGTTCTCATAACCAATCCCAAGCGTGTTTCGGATGTGCGCGTGCCGCTGGATTATTCCCGTGTCTCGGTTTTCCCCTCTACTCTCAACGCCTACGATCAAGAGAGCAAAAAAAAGAGAGAGAGAGACGGAGACGATGATGATTTTTCCACGTATATAAGATGCTGCCACTTTTTAGGTGTCTCTCTGTGTGTGTGTGTGTTCATGTCATCAAAGATATTCTTTTACGTGCGTTAACGAGTTTTTCGTTACACTAAGAAAAACACTGGATTAAAAAAAATGAGTATATTTTTTGCAACTTAGGGATGTATACTTTTATTATTATAGTTTGTGTAGTAAATTATGTATATATAGTTATTTTACCTTGATGGAAAATTAATTAAACTTTTTAGAGTTAAGAAACTGCAAATTAGCTAATTTGAGTAGTTGAAGATAATTTTATTCTGGATTCGGTTAATAATTGTCAAAATATTATTAATAATGATATTTTTTAACAATTTAAATAAATATGATCTTTAATAACCATGCTATTATCAAAATAAGGTTTCAATAAAAAATTGACACGTTGAAAAAATTATTCAGCTATCACAAATTATATTTATTCGATATTATATCTCATTATTAATATTGAAATATAATTGGGTGTAAGTAAAATTATAAAGATCTTTAAGTAAATAATACAATATGATCTTTTAGTTAAATTTTAGTTAATTCGTTAACTAAAAATTAGCGGATAATTCGACAGAAACAAAGAACCCTATACGTTATAAGAAACACAGTAATTTTGAAAATACTAATTTTTTCCTGTATATAGTTGATTGTAGCCGGAGAATACAATAATGTTTTTAGAGTTTGTCCATTAATTTGATGTAATCCGTTAAATTTTCATACATACTTTTATCTAGTACTTAAATGAAAAGACCGAATTATTTTTATAATTAGAATGTTTTTTCATTGTTTAACTGTTACTTGTTATACGTTAATCAAAATATAATTTGGAAAACGTTTGAAAATTTCAAAATAATCATCCTAAATTAAGTGGGAACGACTTTGTTAGGTGTAAATTAACTATTTGAAAAAAAAATCGATGGAAAAACATTAGTTACAAGTTATAAAATAGCTATTCTTAACCGCCAACCGGTAAAAAAAATGACAATGGTTTCTAACAAGCTATTTATGATTTTCTAAAATAACACCCAAGCAAATATTCTTTATCGAACTGTCTAATTAACGTGTATATTCGATAAATAAATGTGCTCTGAAAGATCGATTGAATACTTAAAATAAAAATCAACTTATAAAATAATTATTACACCACGATTTTACGCTAAATCGATGATTTCATTACGTTTTGTTCGTTTATAATCCAAATATTCATTCGTGATTCTATATAGTTATCTCTGAACGAAAAATATGAGTCTTGCCATTAGAAAAACCAGTGAATAACAAACAAAAATGAATCACATATTTACTATTGTCATGTACTATTAACAAAACGCTATATATCGACTTCCTTCCCAAATAAAAAAGGAAAAATAGTTTATTACAACACCGAATAATTGACAAATATTTCTCGAATCTTTATTCTTAGAGTTCACTTTATACATCGTCTGGAGTATCAAATTAATATAAAACACGAATGAAAAATGTATTCCCGATAGTATTATTTTAGTTGAGGAACTACCTCAAATTGATTATCAAATAATAATGCTTTCTTTTATAATTCTAATAATACAACTGTGAAAATGCAAGCTAACCTTGTGCTATAAAAATTTTTCTCTTAGCTCGTCAATATCTTCTTTTTATTTCCTTTTATTTTCATTATTCTCAATTTAATTAAAATTATTATTTTCGTATACATTTAAATAAATATGATCTTTAATAACCATGCTATTATCAAAATAAGGTTTCAATAAAAATTGACACGTTGAAAAAATTATTCAGCTATCACAAATTATATTTATTCGATATTATATCTCATTATTAATATTGAAATATAATTGGGTGTAAGTAAAATTATAAAGATCTTTAAGTAAATAATACAATATGATCTTTTAGTTAAATTTTAGTTAATTCGTTAACTAAAAATTAGCGGATAATTCGACAGAAACAAAGAACCCTATACGTTATAAGAAACACAGTAATTTTGAAAATACTAATTTTTTCCTGTATATAGTTGATTGTAGCCGGAGAATACAATAATGTTTTTAGAGTTTGTCCATTAATTTGATGTAATCCGTTAAATTTTCATACATACTTTTATCTAGTACTTAATGAAAAGACCGAATTATTTTTATAATTAGAATGTTTTTTCATTGTTTAACTGTTACTTGTTATACGTTAATCAAAATATAATTTGGAAAACGTTTGAAAATTTCAAATAATCATCCTAAATTAAGTGGGAACGACTTTGTTAGGTGTAAATTAACTATTTGAAAAAAAATCGATGGAAAAACATTAGTTACAAGTTATAAAATAGCTATTCTTAACCGCCAACCGGTAAAAAAAATGACAATGGTTTCTAACAAGCTATTTATGATTTTCTAAAATAACACCCAAGCAAATATTCTTTATCGAACTGTCTAATTAACGTGTATATTCGATAAATAAATGTGCTCTGAAAGATCGATTGAATACTTAAAATAAAAATCAACTTATAAAATAATTATTACACCACGATTTTACGCTAAATCGATGATTTTCATTACGTTTTGTTCGTTTATAATCCAAATATTCATTCGTGATTCTATATAGTTATCTCTGAACGAAAAATATGAGTCTTGCCATTAGAAAAACCAGTGAATAACAAACAAAAATGAATCACATATTTACTATTGTCATGTACTATTAACAAAACGCTATATATCGACTTCCTTCCCAAATAAAAAAGGAAAAATAGTTTATTACAACACCGAATAATTGACAAATATTTCTCGAATCTTTATTCTTAGAGTTCACTTTATACATCGTCTGGAGTATCAAATTAATATAAAACACGAATGAAAAATGTATTCCCGATAGTATTATTTTTAGTTGAGGAACTACCTCAAATTGATTATCAAATAATAATGCTTTCTTTTATAATTCTAATAATACAACTGTGAAAATGCAAGCTAACCTTGTGCTATAAAAATTTTTCTCTTAGCTCGTCAATATCTTCTTTTTATTTCCTTTTATTTTCATTATTCTCAATTTAATTAAAATTATTATTTTCGTATACATATAGATATATATATATATATATATACATACATCGCATTGTCAACGTCGTTCAATATGCGAAAACGAAACGCGTATATATATCGCGTCACCCATTATTTCGCGTTCAATTTACAATATTACAAATTGTGCAATATAGTTACACCCGAGTATTCCACGAAGCTCTTTAAATACATACGCAAAGTGTGTATTAAAATTGTTCAGTTAAATATATATATATACGTAGTCTAATATATTTTTGAGTCCACCGATGACTCACGTTTCGCAAACAAAAAAAAATCGTTAATATTTCAGTGTTCCCCGAAATGTGTATTGTACTATCGCAGTTTCCGTACTATTTGCACCACGCGTTAATCGAGTGATTATCAAACCTTAGTAATTATTTGTTTAATCTCGCTTCTCTACGGGATGATAATAAATCGATAAAAATATATACTGTATAGTTGACCTACAATTATAATTAAACTAGACATTTTTTTCAACGTGGCTCATTGGGTCTTTAATTTCAAAGAGAGAAAGGACACACGAGCGCACTGTGTGTAGATCAAAGCTTTCCGACTTCATTGTCTGTGCAAAACAATAAGCAATTATACGACTTTAAATTCTATAACAACTTTGAATGCACGCATATATACGCGATATACATGTATATATTTCGCGAATACACGTATAATTATTTACAAAATTTTTATTGTTCGTGTACGCGTCTAAATTAGCGAACGATTTGTTTATTTACTTTTTTTTAATTGCATCGGTACAATTATTCTGATAAGTTAATCGTAATGCACGATCACTCGATAGGTTATAAAGAAGTTGCGACACGTAAACCTTTCTTTTATTCCGATTGGAGGTCAAGGTCAGACTAATTTTAAGATGTATATACGAGTTTGAAAGAATTTTCATTTTTTACATTTGTTGTCGTATGTGTTTGAATATTTACGATTTATATAGTGAAGGTAATATGGGTTATTTTTTCATGGGATTCAATGACAGTACCATATTGGATCTTAAAATCACGATAAAAGTGCAGATTATGTGATTTCTTTGATAAGCAATATTATTAATTGTTAAAATTTTCTTAGGCGTGTAGAAACTCGAATTTTTATTGATTTATATATATATTTATGAATAAATTTTTTATAAATAAGAAACTATAAACATTTATGTTTGTACTTAACGAATGGTTTGTCCTAACCACACACCGCTCAATTTTCAGTGTACTCGGAGATTTTCTAATAAATGTGACCGAGACAACACGTTCGATCAGCAACTTATAAAAATTACCGTCATATTTGGGTAAAAATTAAGGCGATTATATATACGAACTTTTTTATCATAGTGAACATTCATTCCATTCGGTATAAGTATGAAATAGCCACTTTAAATAGATATACGTAAAAAATGCTTCCACTTTCTTTATTGTGGTGAAATTTTCTTTTTCACTGTGTTCACACATTCGTTATAATCGAAATAGCCGTTCCTTGATAAGTCTTCTGTCAAAAGAAGAAGCCTCTAAAACGGGATTAAATTCGATTTTTGTAAATTTGATTCTGGTATTAGAAAATTTTGTGTACATCTTTAGAATTAACGTTATAGTAATCGATAGCTGTATCAACTTGATACGTAATTGGTATTTTAACATACAATATGTATCAGAAAATAAATTGAAATGAATTCGAGGTTATGTTCATTCTATTGGATAGGAAATCACAGTGAAAAATAGCGTTTCGTTCTAAACGACTAGATAAGATAGCATGATGTAAATTTTTAAATCTGTGGTTTTCTATAAGACTCTGCATGAGCTATCGATATACCAATTTCAAGCTATATTAATACACTATTTTTTTCTTAGTTCTTTTATTTTGTTCATGTTGTATAAAAATTGAATTTTACGCGCGTTAAATGCGCCACCTATGTTTCTGTATTATTACAGGTTTGGGTATTTTTTCTCTCTTGTGATTAGTACCGAGCACACATCTGTATTGACAAGATGTAATTTAAAAGAGAATAAATCATCATGGTTTAAAGATAAACGTGACGAGTAGTCACTTCAAATAGTAAGAAAGAATCAAAATTTCCACCCAAATAAACATCAACAGTACCGTCACATACCCAGTTGTTATAAATTATAAATAGAATAATTTTACGTTAAAAAGGCTAATGATTGTATATATTTTGACGGATACAGAAAGTATAAGTATTAGAAAAAATAAAATAACTGTTATTTTTAAAGGAAGCAACAATCTAAGAAAAAAAATGGGAAGTAACAATTTCTGATCAGTAAATTTAATCAGCCAATTAAGCCTACTAAGCCTACTGATCAATTATTGATTGTTTAACCTTTAAATTCTATGCAGCATTGTGTAGTAGAAATCTGATTATAAATGTAACGTTCTGTTAAGCCAAAAAATGGCCATGTGTCATAAAATACCGAATAAATGCCCAATTAATGGCAAATGTTGAATTTCTATACTGGGGATGTTATTATTTTTTTTAAATAAGTAATATACTCATCAGAATTAGTTCATGATCAACAATTGGGTACTGTACGGTAGTTATATAGTCTGATGTCTGGTAGCGTAAACGATGATAAGTCCCAGATAAACGTGGTACTTACGGTGATTTGAATAAGGATAATAATGAATACCAGAATATCGTGTACTCACCTAGGCCAGGTGTAAACGCCGGATACCTCGAAGCCGTAATGCCAGCTGCCCGAGTAAGCACCCTGACCCTTGGGTCCCGTGCATACCCCGTGTCCGTGGGCCTTGCCGTCTTCCCATCCGCCGCAGTAGGTGCCACCGTCGTCAAAGTCGAATCGGCCACCGTTGACCTGGGCACGATTCGGGCCCATAGCAGTGCTCGGGCCTTGCTGCTGATGCCCCGGGCTCTGGGGCATCTGAGCCCCCCCTGCAAAGCCATTTGGAGCACCGGGTTGCTGGGGTTGTTGCTGCGGATTTTGGGACTGCTGATGATGCATCTCGCTGTCCCCTCCCCGACCTGGCTCGGGTCCTCCGTGGCTTGTGCCGAAGGCCCTCAGAGCCTCCGGCTAGCCCTTCAATTACTCAGCCGATTTATTGACTTGTTGTTGCTGCTGCTGCTGTTGCTGCTGCTGCTGCGGCTCTTCAGGTCTTTTGGGGACCCTTCCATCCTCAGCCTCCACTTGCCTTTCTGAAATGCAATATTTTCATTTTAATCACTCCCTCGTGCGTTGGTATATATAGATACATGTACGGGGTGTATATAGATAGGAAGAAAGCCAATTAAGCCACTGTAGCGACGAGTCCACATTTGTACGATTCACACACTACATCGATCTATCATCGAAATCGTTTGATAATCTACGAATTTCAATTTATCCTATCGATCAATTATCGCTCGCGTTAATTCGATTGATCGTTTAATCTGATTATTGCAAAACAACGCATTCACGGAACAAGGGGTTGTTTCAACGTCTTTACACATTTTGTTTTATACGCTACCGTCCGCTAAATATTTATGTTAAACATATTTCACGTATAATGTCGTTTATCGATTGGATAATCAATATCGAAAGTTGTCAAGACATTTTATGCAACTACTGTCAAATTCGTCTACCCGGCGCGAAACACTCGGCATTCTTCAACTTGGTTTCACTCCGTATATACGTATATGGTAATCAAAATGTGCAATTTTCGTGCTTGCAACGTTATTCCTACATATCTATACATACACGTGGGTGTAAACGAGCGCATAATTATTCAAAATAACGTAGTACAGAATTGATAAAGTTTGAATTATTCGTGTCTAACATTCTTCAGATAGTAAACAAAAGATGTTTTGTATGTATATAATGTGTATTTAATTAAACCTTTAAAAAACACTAAACAAATCACTTCTTAAATACTTAAAATAAATTACATTATATTATCTATTAGAAGATCGCTTAGTTTAAACAAAAAAAAGTAATAAAATTACATTAATTCTTATAAATCTATATATATATATATATATATATTACCGACTAAATTTTAATATCGTACTAAAGTTAATCGCAAGGCAATCGATTACTTCTCAAACCTTGGGGTAAAGGAATTTTAGTTGCCGTAAACATTTATTTCGCAAAAAAAAAGAAAAAAGAAAAATATGTTTCTACTCTCTAAAAATAAATTAGTGAAAATTTCACTAATTTGCTTAGTGAAAAATATTTTACTAAATAATTAGTAGTTTTTTCACTAATTAATTAGTGAACTGTTTATTGTCACTAATGAATTAGTGAGTTATCACTAATTAATTAGTGAAAATTATCGATTAAATTTTTTACAAAATAATAAGTCAATTTTTCACTAATGAATTAGTGAATATTCACTAATTCATTAGTATATATTCACTAATTAATTAGTAAATATTCATTAATGAATTAGTGAATATTCACTAATTCATTAGTTATAGTGTAGTAAATGATTTAGTAGATTGCGCGGCGCGGGTCAGTACTCGCTTGCTTTCCTTGCTGTGCAGACGTCTCCTAGCTGATCGTATGATGTAAATTGTAAATATCAGTATTATTTAAATGAAAAAGGAATCTGCCTTTACTTTTATTTGTTTAAAGTTTACTATTAGAAAATATAGATTATAAATTTAAATTATATATCTTTAAAATCAGTTATGTGCAATATGATGTATATTTACATTTGTAACTGCGCAGTACCTATTGTATCTATTGTAAAATTGCTTTTTTCATTTCGACATAGTGAGCGCATTAATAATTGGCATAATAATTTCTGTCTTAGAGTTGTAAAGTTAATAAGTATTATTATTCTTGCCTAATTGTTATTATTAACAGGCAAGTAGTCAAGTATGATAAACTCTTTTAGAAATTTCAATATATAATTGGATGAACAAAAAAATAATTTTCGTTTTTGCGCTATCGAACTATTAGATAATAGATTCCACATTAGATTATTAGTAATAATTGCAAAGTTAATAATTATTTAGAATCAATAATTATTTAATAAAATGTGAGTAGCCATGTATGCTAAATTGTATTAGAAACCTCAGAACAGAATATTATTTAGGTGAAAAAAATAATTTTAGTTTTTGCAAAATCGTTTACTACATAATTAGAAATTATATATGTATAGATATGTGTATAACATTATATATGTATAAATACTAAAACAAATAATAAATTAAAAATATATCCATATTTTTGAGATTTTTAAAGTTTTTAAACTTTTTTTAAACTAATTACTTTAGTGAATGAATGCACTGAATACGTCTATTGTAAACCAATATTTAAATTAGTGATTTTTCACTAATTGGATTAGTGGGTTAATGCAGAGAATAAGGCATTAGGATTTACTATTTGAATTAGTGATTTTTCACTAATTGGTTTAGTGGATTTATGCAGTGTATACATCCATTAGGATCCGCTATTTGAATTAGTGATTAATCACTAATTGCTGTAGTGTATTTTATACTAATTGAATTAGTGCATATTCCACTATTTGAATTAGTGGCTATTCACTAAACATTAGTGACCTAGTTATAACTATTTGAATTAGTAATTATTCACTAATTAGTTAGTGAATATTCACTAATTCATTTTTAGAGAGTATATTTACATATACATATATAGATTATATTCGCTTGAATA
This sequence comes from Theocolax elegans, assembly GCA_026168455.1. Lineage (NCBI taxonomy): Eukaryota > Metazoa > Arthropoda > Insecta > Hymenoptera > Cerocephalidae > Theocolax > Theocolax elegans. Next base: position 5,884,292 of record CM047427.1, read on the forward strand.
TTTAAAAGACACACAGAAATTACTATTCCGAATGAAGTTGCAACGATAAATCATACACGAGTAATACAAGATCATTTTTCTCCCACACCGAATAGTTTGGCTGCATTACAAATAAGCGCGATATATCGACAAGTAATGTGCCAACATTTTCTAATATCTGATTCATTAATTATATCAACGTTCATTGGTCCATTGCACACTGAGGTGCATCCTCGATGAATAGTGAATCGAACCGGCGAATAATAAAGTATTCGATGGGTTTTCGTAATGTTAATAAAATATTATACGCGCGCTTACATGTATACATACACACATGTGCTCACTCGAAAAAAATTGAACATGATTCATTAACGACCAAATATATGTATATATATATACATCTCGATATATATCTCGATATATGTATATATACACAGAGAGAGAGAGAGAGAAGCCGCGTGTAAAATCGTTTACTCCGATTGAAAAATCAATAATTCACTATATCGATTTAAATCCAATTCAATTTCGATGAAGAGGTACTCCCGCGTGTTCCTTTTTCTTCATAAGACGGGCCATTAGACATTGAAAGATGCATAACGTTTATATCAATGGGTTTCAAAAGGCCGTTGCGGAAAAATCATTGTTCCGGGATGTGTATATACGAATCACTCGGTCAAAAGTATATCGTTACGGTTTACATATAAATTATACGTTCGAATAACACTTCTTGAACCGAGCACCATTACAGTTATACGATTTACCCAGTTCTCGCGTACAGCCAGTGTGTACGTATATATACATATACATATATATACCTTGCTTTTAGGATGATTAGGTTAGCGTACGTATATATCTCTACTTAGCGGTATTCGTAAAGGAAATTTTCCAGTGGATTTAAAAAGAAAAAAAAGGAAAATTTTTCCTTACACGTCAAATCCATATTTCGTATTAAATTCCATATACGTAACCTCGTAAATTTATGAGGATCTCCAGATATTCGACCCAATTATTTTTCGAGCAAGGGTTAAGAAAAAGATAATTTATATACATATATATATATACATGCATACATGTACGCGTGTGTGTGTGTGTGTATAATGTAGTTTAACTTCGTGAAATACCTTGAAAAGTTTATCTGGCACTATGCCTACCCTACACCGGACAATACTTTACTTATATATCGCAGTTCACCCAAGTGAAGTTACGTGCATGAAAAATTTATTCTCGCAGTATCTTCGAGATACATATTAACCCGCCGTGATTCTTAAATCCCTTTTTTAGATTCGACTTGGTAATAAGTTTATATATCACATTGTTTTTCTTTTTTTTTGTGGGGTTACGGTGATTCGCGATCGTGTAATACGATATCGTTTCTCATCTTCGGAATTTTGTCGCGGTGGTCGAACGCGGGTGTGCGCGTGGTCGAATGCGAAAATTTATGGGGATTCATTCGGTGAAATTATAGCGATTGATTTTTGGGATCGATCGGGTGAAACAAAACGTTACGAAGGAGCACAACATTGTTGTGATACTCTGTGGAAATTGAAAGGAAGAGAGAGATAGAAACTTTGAAACAATTGATATAGAATTAAACGTAAGTATACAATTGTAGATCACCGCCCGGTTCTTGATCATTTTTTATACACGAGTTACTAACGAAATTTGATTGATAGATCATCGATGTAGAATCCTATCGGAATAATATATTGAAAATGAGAAAACAAAATATATCTACATAATCTTTGAAAAAGATAATCGACGTGGGATATTTTAAACGCAAAGTAGTCACCCAAAAATAGGTCTTAAGTGATCGAGAATTGGATACGTGAGGTTATATAGATCGATCTCGCGGTATCGATAAAACTAAGGGTAAGGAAAATGAAAAGTCGGATCCACGGATAAGAATAATCCGAAGCTAACGGTTCAAATTAGTAGAAAATGTTTACTTTCGCACGTGTACTATTTATAAACTGTCGCGCACCTACTTACTTATTATTTCACGCTCGTTATCCGCGCCGAGTTCTATAGGAGAAACTTAACCTCCAAACGAAAATTTAAACACGGATATATATATAGATATATAATGAAAAAATAAACGAGCCATTACACCAAGATAAAGAAAATATAATACGGTACAGTGGAAATCCATAATCGATTGGAGTTTGTTCACCGGACGACTCTCTCGTGTGTGTGTGAGAGAGTGGCATATAGCGTAAGATTTAAGAAAAACGCGCGCACGCAGAGGAATAACCAAGTGACAGGAGTATATATCGCTGTTGGCGAAGATGGCGACTCGAATTGCTCTTAGCAATTGTGATGTACATATATATAAAAAAAAGCACTGGGGTTATATACACATCGACTTTCTTCGATCGAGGTATTTCCTCCCTACTGCACGTATATATATATATAACATCCCCCAGGGACCGAGAGACGATCATTTTCGATAATTCGGATAGCCCTCTTCTCTCGCTTCGCTTGGTGGTCTATCTCAATTTCGAGCAGGCGGATTCGGCGTTCTCGCGGTCTCGTGTCCGTTACGCAATCGCGCGCTTCGCTTCTATAAGCATCCGTGATCCGCTAGGAATGTGGCTCCGTGAAGGCGCGACCGAGCGCGAAAAGACCGAAAATCGCGATACACGTTCGAACTGGCCCGTCTCTCTGCGCCGTGGAAATTTTTCGAACGTTCTCTCTTTTTTTTCGGTTATCGCGCGCGCGGTCGTTCATGTTTTCCATGCCTATATACAATACGCGCAGTTACACTCAGCCTCAAGCGAAATTGATAAATCAATGATCCATTACCCCGCGTCTCCGTAAAACGCAAGGTACTTCATCTTTACACACTGTTGCCCGCGACCGCGTATACATACGCGCATATATAAACGTACACACACCCACACAAGCACAGAGAGAGAGAGAGGCACGTATATCCAATAAAATCACCTGTAGCCGAGCGTACGTGTATATATATATATGTATGTATGTATGTATATAATTGCACCGAGCGTGAGCGCAATGAAAAATTCGATCGCGCCGGAGCCTAAAGCGATTTGGAAGCGTGAGTGAGTGAGAGAGAGAGAGAGAGAGAGAGAGAGAGAGAGAGAGAGAGAGAGAGAGAGAAGAGGTAAATATTCGTGTATAGGAGAGAACGAAGAGTGTGCGTGTATGTGTAAGAAGCACGAAGCTAGATGAGAAGTCTTTAGCTAGCCGGAGCTACTATTTTTACCATGGGGTACGCGAATTGTTTCCCGTCTCGAGGTGGCTAGCGCTGCGCCTCGTGGCAGCACCGCCAGTCTTTCGCTAATGCGACGACCGGGTTCAAACCATTTATAAATAGTAGGAGTCGCGGGGGGAACGTTTTACCCAGTGGGTCTCCCCCCTCTCTCTCTCTCTCCTCTCTCCCTCGGCGATCTCGAGCACCACCGACGTCGCACGTTTCGCGGCGGATCGCTCCAGGTACCGAGGTCCCGAGGTGCGAATGTATTTTCACGGAGGCGAGCGTGACCCACTGGACGAACGGATCGACCATTTCGCAACAGAACCTCCGGGAGACACGAGTTCGGGAGGGAAAGTAATGAATCTTTAAATAAACAGTAGCCGTCGTCGTCGTCGTCGTCGTCGTCGTCGTCGTCGTCGACGGGGAAACCTTGTGTTACATTCCACCCGAGAGTGAGAGAGAGAGAGGGAGAGAGGGAAAGATGAAGAAACTGACACCTCCGAGTGGTGTTTTGGTAGCCCTCCCCCCTCCCCCCCCCGTTTGTTGGTTCGTTCACGAACGTCCGGAAGCAGTGGGTTGGTAACACCTGCGATATCTGTCATCCGACGAGTCTATACGCAATCGTACCCGAGAGAAGGTGCCCTCCTAACCTCGCTTATTTCTCCTGGTTCTACTCGCCTCCTTTTACTTTCTTCACCTTGTTCCTTTATTTCTCTTCTCCACGGAGGAGGCTCGCTTATCGATCACCCCTCCATCGCCATATACGTGTGGCGGTGGCGGTGGCGGTGGCGGTGGCGGTGTGTGTGTGCGTGCTGCCTCTCGCAGCTCGATGCACGAAACACGTGCACTCGTTTCGCTATCCTCGTTTCTTCCCGTTCCCCTTCTCGACCCCTTGCCGTCCCTCTGGACGCACGCACCTACCCGCAGCTACTCGTGCATTCGCGGAGAAAATGTAGAGAGAGAGAGAGAGAGAGCGAAAGAGAGAGCGAGAGAGAGTGAGAGAGAGAGTGTGTTAAGAGTAAAAATCAATTGGCACTCACTAGGAATCCTCGAGGCACATCCAGCCTCGTACTCCAGATGATTAAGGGAGGCGCGCACCCACACACAACCGCGCCTCCCTCTTGCTAAGAACTTTGTAATCGCGTCCTCCCTCGCCTCGAGAGTCACGAACTCGCGGCTCTCGCGCACCACGGCACGGGACTGTTGGACACAGACAGAGAGACACGGAGAGACAGACAGACAGACAGAGAGAGAGAGAGAGAGAGAGAGAGGGAGGGAGAGAGAGTAGTGCAGAGAGCAGAGAGTGAGGGAGGGAGAGAGAGAGAGAGAGAGAGAGAGAGAGAGAGAGGACACGCACACACTCGCGCGCGCGCGCACGCACGCACGCGATTCGTGAAGAACACCGCGGTTGTCAGCAGAACGGCAAGTCCGAGGCCCTCGGTGGCATGATCGCGACTACTACTAATATACTTCTCGGCGCTGCCCTCGAGCGGGCGTCGCGACGCCTATACAACTATTATAATGCGCTACGGGAGAGATGAGGAGGAGGAGGAGGAGGTACACATGCGCTCTAGCGGCCGGTTATCGAGGAGCCACTATACAACACGACTACCTACACTTTTTCGACCACGACCGACGACTCTCTATACGCTTTACTTTACTTTTCTTGCCGGGGCTCACCTGCAAACGTGCCTACCAACACCCCCCCACACCCCCGATCGCGCGCCGTTCTCGCCTATATTCCGCGGGTCACTGACTATCCCCCCGAGCTACCTCTACTTTTTACTATTTATTTAATTATTTACTTTTACTGTCACTACCCTTCCTCTCTTCTTCTTTTTCATCTTCTTCTTTTTTTTTTGAAGGGTTATACCTCATACTCAACTTTTCGGAGATTTTTAGTTGCCGAGTGAGTATTTTCAATATGTTCATCGGAACCATACGAAAAACTGTACAATATTTTCCTGATTTTGTAGTTAAGCTGTAAACCTTCCCCTCGTTATTAAATTGAATATTTATATATAAAAAAAGCATTATCAAACGCGCGATCGAATTGTTTTCTGAGAAGCAAAAATAAATAAATAAATGACAATTTCTAATGAAATTGTATAGGATATTCGAGACCCAACCATTGACCGTATCTCGAAATAATTACTCGTCGTAATCGTAATATCAATTCTTGAATAATACATATATATATATATATATATACACGTTTTATCGGGCAGTACAACTTTGAGTTGGCGGTGCGAGATATAACCGCAAAAGGGAAGCGTGCAGTCACGGGACAACTCGCACTAAATTATTCAACTGAGTACGATCGAGCAGAAACACCGAGCCGAAAAATCAATGTTATCGCTCGTATAAGACAGATGTTCAACTTATCATTCATCGATAATTCCCTACCGATACTCGAACGAATTATCAGCTTTTGGATACCAAACGTCGTATATACCGACCTACTAGCGGCATGAGCTTTCGCGAGCTTTTCGCGAGGTGGCAGCATCTTGAGCTTTAACAAGCGCCTGCGCATCGGCAACCCGATATTAGCTACTCGCACGTTCGTGGACAACTAATGCTCGCTGTGTACCTATTTATTTTTCTCCCTCTCCGTATGCGATAAACTATCTTCGTTCTATTTTTAATCGCGTAATCTTCATCTTCGATCTATACAGAAACAATTTTTAATTTACTTTTAACATCCCGCAAAATTTACGGAAGCTACGTGCATTCTTTTAGGATTGACATTATTCACGTTATATCTACATATGTACTTAATTGTATTATTATATGATGCGCTTAAAAAATAAAACGAAACCTGCTTGTGAAATAAACGATTTATCATTAACTTTGTGAACTTTAAACTCGAAAGTTCTACACAACCACACGGAGAGATATTTTCAGCGTAAAACACGGTGAGAGCTAGTCACCTTGCTTCTTAATGCAGGAGCAGCGTAAACATTGACCCCCTCCACCGTCTAATACGCGGCGCTTCAGCTACAAGAACGATGAACGACACTGTTTTTTACAGTGAACGATTAGTTTTGTGTGTTCGGTGTATAGGATACATTGAAATAGTTGGTGTCGCCACCGTCAAACAGCATGCTTTTCTAGTGGGCACCGTCTTTAACTATGAAAATGTCTCTCCGTGCATTTTGCGATTCTCGAGTGCCGCGTGAATTATGTGCTTCTAATGCATGCATTATTTATTTCTCTTTTTTTGTAACGTTTGACACGTTAAGATTCGTATTATGAATAAAATTTGGGTAACGCATTACTTATCGGTGCCAATGGTGAGATTTAGAAATCTTACATGTGCAAGGTATTGAATTATTGGAGATTGTAATATTACGTAAGAGCTTTTTCTCGAATCGACTTCCAAATAATTAAAAAAAAGAACTTTTTTTTAACAATATTAGGAAGTGATGTGTACTTAAATTAATTATCGATAAGAGGTCGGTGCTCGAGCTTAGTTTTATCTTGTGCAGGAAAAAGTTCAATGAACTATAGTGTATCACTCATATTTTATTGTTACTCCGTTGAACTACACTTTTTATTACGATATACGTGTTCTTACATGGTTTATATTTTCAGTGGTAATTAGTAATTTTAGTTGTCCACGTATGTTGGGAAAAGGATCTTCTGTTTCGGAGACTGGAATTAGAATTTTGTTTGATTTTAAAAAAATTCCAAGGGATGTGTACAAAATATCGAAACAAATTTTTTATGAGATAAAACCGTTATAGTTTTCTTAAAAGATACAAAAAAAACCGAATGATATTGAAATATTTTAATTTACTAATAATATAAGTATGTTTACCCGTCTTCGCAAATGTATATAGGTTATTTCATTAATTTGGTGAACTCAGTGACGGATCTTTTTAATATTCCTAAAACGTATTTGTCTGAAAATAATAAATGTTTATTAAGAATAAACGAAATTTAAATTCTGAGAAAGATAACATATTTGAAACTACAAAAATATTTATTAGACTCACAGAAATATTTTTTTAGGACTGAACGATAAAATTTTTAATTGAATTCGCTTCATTACTTTTGCTCCACATTTTTTATTACGGAATTCGCGTATTGACTTATGGTACAATTGATGTAATTAAAGTTAATTAATCAAATTCATATATTTTTAAAAAAATATTACGTCGCACATATTATATTGTTACAGGAGAGAGGAAGGTGACCAAGCCACTGTCACTGTCTCTTAAAATTGAATTTATTGTATATAAAATAAGAATAAAAAATTATTATAGTTTGGAGTATAAAAAAAATAATATTTTAATTAAGAAATAATCGAAGTAATTTTGAAATTTCACACGTATACAGCTGTATTGTGTACAACCAGTAATTTTGAATTATTAAAACCGTCTGTAATAAGGTCTCTTTCAGTATTATACTTTCTGTTAGCTGCTTTTTGTGTTAATTTATTATGTTTATATTTTATTAGAAATTTAACAAAGCTTTAATTAAAATTATTTTTCTTTAATGACAATTGGCACTCGCATAGTTACAAGAAGATAATTTTTATATCTAACTACTGCGCTAATGGTTATTTTTTTTAATGTTTAACTTTTTCGACTTGTACAATAAGAAAAAAATTTATTTGAATTAACATAATATTTTATTAAATACGGACAATAAAATATTTATTGAAGTTATTAGATTATTATTAGATTAGATAAATTTTTATTCAATTAAAAACACAGACATTTAAGACAAATAAAACACATTTCAAATAAATAAGACATATATAGTTGAAGTAGCAAAATAAACATTAGTTTCAAACAAATATTTTATTAATTCAAATAAAATTTTCCTCGGGTGTATCAACGCGACAATTTACTAATGCCACCGGGAAATATAAGTCGTAAGTGTTTTTGTATTGAAGAGTAGTAATATTATTAATTATAAGAGCCTATATTCATATAATTGTAAATAAATGTAAACGAGACGTCTCCACGTGAATAATATCTTGGTTTCACACATCAAAATCAATTAAATCTTATCAAATTTTTTGTTTCAATTTTTTTCTTATTAACGTAATACAAAATGCATATATCAACTTAATCAAAAGAGCTGAAAGTAATCTTTCAAACGAGTATCAGTGAGTCTTTGTAACGTTATTTCGACCAGAGATAAAAAAATCATTAAAGTTGGGTCAGTTTTTAATTTGAACCCGAACTATTGAACGATATAGTATACATATTTATTAAAAGTTTTAAAGTTATAATGTTATACAACTTTGAAAATATATAGAATATATCTATATTGAAAAAATAATTTCGTAGATTAAAAAAATTTCTTTAAGTTTTTTCTGTGTCGAAAAAATAAATATATATTTATATAAAAATGTTAATGTTGAACATGTTACTACTTCTGGTATATGATTAAAATAAAAAAATATTGTTGTGGAAATTAAAATGATTATTTATGAATTTCATAAGGGTCAAGTATAGGTATATAGGTTTATTAAATTAAATAAAGAGAAAATCCATTTAGTTACGTTATATCCAATGTTTTGTTCGCTAAATTTACCAAGCTCTTCATGGTTGACAAACAATTTTTATTATTACATTACGTGGATAACGCAAATCATATAAAATCAAGTCAAACGACGGTTTACCTTGTTAATCTGAGAATAATATGATCGTACTAAAAAATATTATTCGTTTCCGATCGTGAAAAAGGTACTGAAACGCGTCAGCTACGCGCTCATGACACAACAAGTTTGTGAAATTACGATTACGAGAAACCCATAGATAAAATAGTGTTTACAATAATTTATTATGATTTTAAGATTCGTATATATGTCACGTCATTGATCGATTATCACGAGTGCAAGAAATCAAACGTATGACTCTTCAAATTTCGGATTAAAAATGGTTTATAAATAAAAATTTTGTGTTTTATAAATAATAATTATTAAATAAATATAATTACAACAATTTTACACCAAAATTTCTAAGTACATGGTAATAACGTGCATAATTTAATGTTAATTATAGAAACGTCGATGCAAAATTCGTGGTAAATACGTTGCTTATACAAAGATAAATTTTAACAATTTTTCTCTAACGGACATAAAAAACTTTTGTGTTATTTCCGTTTTATGTCTACAATACGCAGTCTTTGCGTAACTGTAAACGTCATGTTAGTTATTGTTGGTCAAGTCAATTTGTAGGAGCCAAATGTTTGAAAACAGTGAATGATGTCACGAGGGTGACGATGTATTTGTCAAATTATTTCACGTCATTAAAAACATCAGTACTACGTCGGAAAACTATCAAATTACGAGCGGTCCAATCATAATAAAACTTCAACAAACACACCTCCTAGTGGCATTGAGCGTTACGCAATTTTTAAATTATTTTCCGTTTATTAAATATTGTTTCTAAACGAGAATGTCCATGGTCAACTTGATCTTGATTTTTCCTATATATTTACCCCAATTGTTTGTGTTTATAAAAATAAAATGTCGTGATTAATAGTGAGCAAAGAATTTTTATACTTATGAATGTTGTTCTTTGTGACCACCAATATTATTCCAAATTCATTAGTTAACGGGATGTCGGAGCCAAATTACAGGAATCTGCACCTTTCAACCCAAAAATTCTATCTAAAATATTGAATTAAAAATCTGAACAAAATTCATACGGATGATAGCTTAAAACATAAGAAAGACCCTGACGTGTTTATTTTTTAAAAAATCTTTTTTGAAATAATAATTGAGTATGCAATTTTTGTCCGATAATCATTAGTTAAAAATCGCATAAACTTTCAACGCAAACATCGTAATCAAAATATGGATTTAAAAAAATTTGGATTTATTATTTAAATTATACCTAAATGCCTGACGTTCAGGGTATTTTTTAAATTTATTCATTTGTTTATAAAAAAAAGTAAAAAATGACCATTTTCTGAGTCAGACATCCCCTTTAAGGGGTTGTTATACCCGGCAGGTTACCGACCGAGTAAAAAAAAAGACAATTATTACATTTATTTTAAAAAATACGCAATTTTACGGAAATTCTGAATACAAAAGCACTAGATCATTCAATTATAAGTAATTCTACAAAGTTCCGGATCAACACAACAAGGACACCCTAAAAAATTTCTGCACCGAAAATATACGTTTGTTTGTGGTTTTTAATTAAGCTAATTAAGTATTTTAAACAGAACTAGTTAAAAAATTTTAACAGTTTCATCCTTACAATGAGATGATAATAAAATGCTTTTTTCACTGCACTCTCGTACATTGATTGCAATGAAAATATCTGTTTTAACCTTCTGAAAGTGACTTTCATCGAGCAACTCGAAATCAAATGTACAAATAGTACGTATTTTTTTAAATATTGGTTAAATTGAAGTTAATAACTAAATAATTGGTCACACGTGATTAGTAAATTCAAATTTTAGGCTACAATAATGTATATTTTGAAGTGAATTAAAATGAATATCGAGGTTATGCTCATTCTATTAAGTGAGAGATCACAGTGAAAAAAATAGCAGAACATTCAGCAGCCATTTCTTAAAAAAATAAACTAATTACTATTAGAGTATTGGGTCTACAATAACTTATACGAATTCTGAGGTATAATTTGAATATAAAAACGTATATATCATCTCATCACACTGATCGACTCTACTATAATTTTTGATCTTTTCTAAAACATCCAACTTTTTCATTAGTGACCAAAAAAGAAAATTGAATATTTACTTGACAACCAAAGAACAAAACATTCGGTCAGACCCTATCTAACCTTCGCGATGTCCAAAAGTCAATGTTGAAGAGTCCGCCGGATGCAACGATTTTGATGGAAGGGAAATGCCTTTCGGACATTTTAGCTTAATCGTGGTGAAGGAGAAACTGTTTGTGGCTTTTTTATGAAAATCATCGGTAACACTGGCATGTTTCTGGTATCCGTAACCTCTCAGTCGTACTGTCTAATTTTTTTTCTCACAGAGCAGTGCAGGTATTTTCGAGCGTTTTATGTTTTTTTGGATAATAAAGTATAAAGTTAATTATATATTCTATTTTCATATAATATATAAAAACTTTATAAAGTTTGTATATATAACCATTTCATTATATATAACATTTATAAAATTCATATACTACCCTAGTAGAAATTGAGCATTTTAAGGTTAGACAAAATTTGTAATTTGATCATATTAGGATCATATTTTGAGCATTTTTTGCTAATTCGTGATTTTCTGGCTTAAATACCGTTTCAATTATGCTCAAAATTCTACTATAGGGTACCTAATATGTTTTTTATATAAATTTTATATTTTTTAAGCTTTTGGGTTATATTCAAAAGAAAAAAGCAAGCTATACAGGTTCATCCTTAAAATAAAATAGTTCAACGAAGTATTATCAAAGAAAGATAAAGAAGAAAACTTACATGTAACATATGTTGCGTTATGACTCAAAGGGTTAAGGGAGCTTTTCCATTTAGTTTAGCTACATATCAACACCCACCCACACTCATACATGTTTATATGTGTACATGCACGTGTATATATATATATAGGTTCATACAGACATATAAATGTATATACGTACGTATGCATCTTCTGTTTAGTGGTCAACGTTCTATTGCTTTGAATTACCCATTCGGTGGGAGTATAACGCAGAGGCCCTCGGCCGAGGTGTCGGGTTTCCAACCGGTAATGGAATTATATTCTCCTATCTCGCTTGCCTTCGCTCGTTGCGTATACAGAATTGATTTCTCTCGTGTAAACGCACCTCAGTATACGGTGAAATGTCTCTCGGTAGGGAACCTTATACGCTACAATTGTAAGTTCACCTCTGTACAATACGAACGAAAAACGTTATATCTTTATTTCTTACATTCGTATTTTTTTTATTCACATAATTAATTCGTTATTTTCTTAAATAAACAAATCCTAAAGTGTAGAAAGCCCTAAAGGTGCGAGAACGTGCAAGTTGACGACGTTCCACTTAACGAAGGGCAAAACGTATGAATATTACGGTTTACAAAAGTAAATTATATTGTGGAAAAAATGAATATTGTGTACGAAACGTTTGAATTATGAATATACGCTATTGAAAAGTGTAGGGTTGTAGAGGGTATAGTAATTTTTATTCTTTTAATATTGTACACTTTGAGCAACGATTAAAAAGTTAATCTTATGTACGGCTTTTAGTGTTCAATGTAATAACTGTGCTTTAGAAAAGTGTAAAATGTTAGAATTATACATTAATACTCGGATTTCACAATCGATTTTCTAAAAATTCCATCTTTTTCCCTTGCGCAAGTCAATTCGACATTTTTCTCATGTAGACATGATATTTAAAATTACGTTTTTGAAAAGTTGAAATATATCGAACGTTCGTTTTATATAAGCGCGAAAACTAATATTACACTTTAATAATAGATTTAAAAATTATAATTTAGACTATTGAAAATGATACATTATCGAACGTTAATTTTATGTTAATGAATATTCGGGCGTATTAAAAAAGTGGAATTAAAGTAGTACATTTCAACGCAAAAAATATATAAAAAATGTGTATATGCAGTGTAACAAGTATATTTAAATGTATATAAGGGTACTTTGGAGGATGTCCATTAAATACGTTGGAGGTATATTTATGTATATATTAAAAATTGGTATGTATAGATTATACATTCAATGTTCAAAATGTAACTTTAACGGTTAATTCTGAGTTTTCTCTGTATTTCCTTAAATTTTCTTTTTTTTTATAATTGAATATTATGATTAAAAGTACACGATTCCCATCCTTTTTCACGAAATTCTTCACTCGCGCTATTACAATTCGGGTACTATCCAATTTCTTGTATTACAGCTTTAAATTTATTTAATTTCGTCACTCTACCATTATTTCCAAAGTGCAATATTAATATTTGTAAATATGATTAAAATTAACGAAAATTTTGAAATTGCATAATTATAAAATGCCCATGTTTTTTACGGTGTAAGTTCCGGTAATTTTTACACTCTAGGATCCATTGTGTATATTTCCAGAAAGTTTAACGCTATAAAAGAATTTGGGTAAACGAATCAATCGTGGAAATTACATATCGTAGAAGTAAGAAAGCGAGAGATAAAACTTACGTAGTTTCGTCACAGCTCTTCTCTTTTTTTTTCTCCTTTCCACGCACATACATATACACAGATATATATATGTATATAGACATACGCGCGTTAACACTTACCACCGACGATATTATTCGACGCAGTCAGAATTTCTTCTCGCCACGCGATTGTTGTGTACATTTATAACACGACGTCACGCGAGCGTGAACTATCGGGTATATATATACGTATATAAAAGCAACTGGTAGAGAAAAGAGCATCAATAACCCGTGATTTTTCGTAAAGTACGGATCGAACATTAAGACAGTGCCGAACATCTCTCGCTCTCTCGCTTCGATACATTACGAACCATCGTCGATCGTTATTAACGAAGAACAATTCGCGTTTGTGCAGCAACGAGGCCGGTAGTAACGAGGACATCTCGAGGAGGATGGATTTGTCAGCGATGACTCTAAATTTTCGTGCGCTCAACCTACTGGACAGTTCGTTGAATTTGATATCGAAGATACCGTCGAGTTTCAGTAACTCGAGTCCGGAAACGACAGCCGGTACCGGTTACAAAAATTGCCGATCTACCATCGATAAATCGGAGAAGGGTGATCTACCGATCATATCGTTGGACGAGGTTGCGTGGCACGATACCATCGACGATTGTTGGCTCGTAATTTGCGATTACGTATACGACTGCACGAATTTCGTGAGGAACCACCCGGGTGGACAGGACGTGCTGCTCGAGTACGCTGGGAGGGACGCCACCTTGGCTTTCATCGGCTCCGGACACTCGAACGGTGCCAATAAAATTTTGGATCGATACCTAGTCGGTGAACTACCGGTTTCCGAAAGGATATTCCGCACGCCGAACGGCATCAAAATTGGCGATTGTGTTTGAGTGTCTACGTAACGTACGTACCTACGTCTCTTTCAACATCGCTTATGGAAAATTTTTTTAAATAAACATTTCACTTCCCGTATCTCTCGTCGAGATTAACGCTGCACCCATACTCCAGACGTTTATCTTGTACACGTGCGCGTGTGTGTGTATATATATATTTTTATATACATGTGTGTGTGTGCGCGGTACATGCAGGAAGAGAGCATTATCACGAAAGATATTTCGCAAAACCTATGTAACACTCGGTTAACAACAAATTTTTCTTTAACTGTTCAACAAAAAAAAAGTAAGGTACGGATCTCTCGCTACATTCATGGCCTACACGCTTCGATACGTACATCTCAAGATTTTTCATCCGCTTCGGCTGTACGAGATGAAAAAATATATTTTTTTTTCAACCATTTTATTACTTAACAAGATAATCGGATATCGATAAGTATATGAAACGAGAAGTCGACTGCCAAGGTCGGTGTGTAAAAACGAGATGCTGCCATGTCTACTGCTGCTGCCGAGGAGGGAAATGTAAGATAAATACTGAACTGACGCAAGGTTCTTCTTAATCGTCTTACATTTCGAATGTCAATGACGATATTCGCGATTTCTCAGATGTCAAATCGTAGACGATAATCCACTAAAATTTAACGTCACTTTAAATTATATATTCATTTTATTTATTCACTAATACAATCGCTATATATATATGTGTGTGTACTAGCTATTTATACAAATTGTAACGTGTCAATGCATTTATTATAATTTGGAAGTATTCGGTATATGCGTCTACAAATTTATGTATTAATTGTCACGCGTTACTTCGCAACAAAAATTTTACATTTTTCTTTCGGAACTATATGCGAATCGTACGTGCGTTTAAGTTTCAATTTTTATGTACTTCCCATTGTAATCAAAAGCGATCTTCTAAAATTCACTAGTTTTAGAGCTTTTTTTTCAAGAAATTGTTACAATTTTCGCACAGTATGAACAAAAATAACATTGTTATGTGTATCTATACTTTAATTTAAGCGTTATTAAGTTTTACAGTTATATCAACTAGACGTTACTATTTATAGTTATATAAACGAAAAAAAAATTATAAAAAAAGAAAACAAATAATAATTTATGTATTGTTGAAAAAGCTGTTATTTAAGATAAATGCGATAGTATATAGACGTGAGATCACTAGTCACAGCGGATAATTTGTTAATAAAATTTTATTATTTAATGTAATTTAAATAATGTTGTATTTATTTTAAATTCCCTTCCTTTTGGGTTATTGGGTTATTGGTATTTGGTATACTAATTTAAATTTCATATTTTAACGAACTATAAATCATTAATGCTTAAGTTACTTTTGTTTTGCGTTTTATTATAATATAACCTTATATTATGTAAAATTTAATAAACAATGGCTTCACCTAACGTAAGTAATATTGGAATTTCTTTTATTTTAATTCAAACAACTTTCGTGTTAACAAAATATTGAAAAAGATGAACTGTATTAGTTATCGTGATTGCATTAATAAATGTCAAATAAGGTAAAATACTCAGTACCGGAACACTTATGAAAACTTAATTTTATTATAAGCACTGTTTTAACAATTAGAAACAAAACATTCAAAAACTTGGTACTCTAATCGTTAATTATTTGTCTTTTTTATTGATGTTTTATTAAAAACGGTGGTTTATCTAAATGTTTTAATTAAAGAAGTATGTTGTAAATGACAGCGAGAAATCCGCAGTAGTGAGACGTCCTATTCCGAAGAGGACGCAGTATTGGGACAATAGTTTCAAATGTGCCCCACTACTGCATTATGGAAACTGTCAGGGAGTAGTAGCACGACACCATTCACCACCAAAATTCATGATCGTCATATAACCTCAAAAAATTTATATTGATGTTTATGCTAAATTTACAAATTAAACAAACACTTTTTTATACCAATACATTAGTTTATCTAGTAAACAATACGAATTCATTCATAACTTTATTTTATTTACCGTTTATAGTATTATATTCAACGTGTCCTACTACTACTGCCAATTTTTCGCTTGTCCCGTTATTTTACCTTAGATTGTTTCAATAGAATAGGCGAAGATTAAGTGATAAATGTCATAAATGCTTTTCCTTACATTTTTAAACGACTTGTTAAAGTGAAATACTAATGAAATAGGTGAAAAAGTATTTCATCACAAACCATATTTGACTATACTTTTCCTTCGTAAAATCCGTTTCTTACTTATTTAATTGAACAATTAATGATTATTTTTTTTGTTAATGCAATAAACCTCTTACATGAAGTTATTGCGTTATTTAACTTTAATTTAAATGTATGATTATTTAAATGTAATTGTACAAGAAAATTCTGAAAATTTGTTACTTCTTAAACAAAATCTACTTCCACCTTAACGAACGAAAAAAATATCAAATAGAAAGAATAAAATGTGCAACAGCTTACAGATTAACTTCAAATTAGAAATTCTAAACTAAAAAAATAGTGTATTAAAGATTATTATATTTTGTAGCAACGTAAGCATATATCTTATTTATAATTCCTTTTTTTCTTATACATCATTTTTAATACACGATTTTTCTCAGTCAATATAAAATATATTATAAATATATCAAAAACACTTGCTACGTAAACCAATACGCATAACATTTAATACTCGATACGCAAGACTGCGGATGAAAATTTTTTTTTTCAAAATATCTACTTTCTTTGTAACACAAAACTTAAAATTTCATCAGATGTACACGCAATATACGAAATGGACGTTAGAATTAAAAACGAAGGAGTTCGCAAGACTCATCGTTATCAGCGATCAAAGCATATTTGCGAACGCAAAGATTCAGCAGTGGAGTATAAAAAAAAGAAAAAAAAAAAGAGAAATAAAAGCATCGAGTCCCCCCAGCGCTTGTCACTTGTGAAACGCTTCCGGAATTATCATATCAGAAGTTTAATAACGAAATTCTTATAGGGGGGAAAAATAGCCGAATCGTTTAATCGAATGTAATAAAAACTAATAGGTTCAAATTATCAAAAAAATAAAAAATAAAAGTGAAAAGTCACGCCGATAACACGCGTTTGAAAATACAATTTTTAATTAGAAAAAAAACATCGTTACATCAACCAAGTATTATCATGATTTTCTGAATATATATATATACTATCGAAGCGACCGCAAATTGCACATCATCGTTGTACCTGACAACGTTGTACATTCACGTGTATAGTCGTGTCAACCTCGAGAAAGGTATCTTGTTTACTTGCGTATATAATCGACTGTCGTTGAACGTAATCGTGAATCCAGTTAAAACGCGTTAAAATTATTATTAACACGTTAATTTTACGTAATCCCTCTCGTAATCCGATGCAGAATCTATCGACGGTATTCGCGTATATATACTATACGAATATTCATTGCGGTATTTGCGGTGTTGACCTATTCTCGAATCTACCGAAGCTTTGGTCTATATATACGTACTTTCTTATCGCTCGAATTACCACGGGCATTCCTTTCTTCCTTTACAGCTCATTTCGTGCGTGATTACATGGAGAATAATGTTGTAGTAATAATTACTATACCATTGGGTAATCGAGGTATATAAATTTGACAAATGGTAAAAATGACTATGTTGGATAATGATATTTACTATACCCTCGTAAAAAATAAAGCAGGGGAACAGCTGAGCAGACTAGTCGCTATACTGAGAGAAAGAAATCGTGCATTTGTTATTATAAATTGATATTGACTTGTAATAAAATTATATTTTTTCGATATTAATGCTTAATTCTTAATCATTAATAAATCAATTAAATCAATTTGATATTCAAATATTACTCAATAATATTGTGTAAAGGAATACTTAAGTCATTAGATCTTAAGGGGAGGGATAGCTTCATAAATCCACCATCCGAAAATTGAAGGGCTGTCATGGCGCTGCCATCAGGTGGGCTGCATTTTTATTTGATAATAATTAAAGAAAATAAAGTTTTTACCATACGAAATCGAAGTTGCGCAGAATTGCTGTTGGTGTAATGATTAATTACATATCACTTTGCTGATCATAAAGTATTTTCGACAAAAAATGATAACTACGAAGTCTCGTTAGAATGTCTTCAACATTGATTGGAAGGCACTTTGTACGTATTACTTTTCATCGAAAATACTTTTTGATTATAAAGTGATATTTAATAAATTATTACACCAATTATTAATTATTACAGCAATTACGGTCAGCTTCGATTTCGTGGGAAAAAACTCTATTTTCTTTAATTATTGTCGAAGAATAACTCGACAGCCCATCTGACGACAGGGCCATTACTGACGATAAATTTTCGGATGGCGGGTTTGTCAAGCTAACTCTCCCGACTTCCCTTAACAGTTAAGAAAATAAAGAAGTTAAGAAATATCGTTTGTCTCAAATATTCCTTTCTCTCACTGTAGCAAAGATCAACTGGTTAGTCACTGAAGAAGCACTGCTTAAGAATCGATACGAATCGAAATTAACATGATTTGTAAACATAACCTACAAAAATACTTACGAAATCGTTTTTCTGTCCCGGAAGTTTAAGTTAATGTATTGATGCAAACTAACATGTTAATTCATCTAAACTTTGTTTGATGTATTTTTATTATATTAAACGATAAACCAACAATTATATTATTTTTTCAATTATAAATTTCTGGCTATTCCTTAGCTAGTAAATGCCCAAAAATCTGACGAAAATAATACGTCGATTAGCCAGTCAATGCTCAACTCACTGTCCAGTTATTCTTTCACTCGCTATGGACTAGCCAAAAACTGCTGAACAGGGTACAAATTTTGGAAAATTTAAGAGATATGTATACTGAAAAAAATTTAGACTAAAAATTAGAATAGTTTCTAGTAAAGATAACACAGACTGACCAACTGGGAAAAATTACTATAATGTTGCATGTAATGTAAAATTGGTTTTTTATTTACTTAAACTAAAAAACCTACTTAACCCTCAAGAAATAGAAAAAAAATAAATTTAATTTTTTTTAAATGGCTATAGTTTATAATAAAATTTACTACAATCCTTGTCAAATATACTTTAAATTTTATAAATTTGAATATAAACTACAGTTAGGCCTGCGATGGCTTGGTCGGTAGGGCGCCGGGCTCGTAATCTGGAGGTCCCAGGTTCGATTCCTGGCCCTAGTCGATTGATTGATGCACCACTAGGGAACGTATTTTCAACAAGTGCTTTCTTAACAAAGACATTGTATGACCTCCGTCGCTGATTAGCACCAAGTTGGAATCATAAAAAGGGCGACTTTAAAAAAAAATTAACTGTAGTAATTTTTCTCACTATGTCAGTCGGTGATTTATTTACTAGAAACTGTTGTAATTTTTAATGACATAGTAATTTTTATTAAAATTGTTTTTCTCCATATACCGCTAAGTACAGATTTTCAACAAATTGTCAGATATCCGAAATAATTTTGAAAATTATTTTAGTGCACAAAATAACGATTATTTTTATTTATTTAAATTATTTCGTAAAATATTTATGCACCGTGCATAAAAGTAAAGTGCAGAATTTTTGTGCACAAACATTATGTGTTTAATTCCTGTGTGCAGAAACAGACCCCTGCCGTTGAAAGATATATTTTTCTTAAATTATGTTATTAAAATTATCGTTTAATGCGAGAATTAAACTTGATATGTTTGAATTTTTTATAGATTGACATTGTAATAATATACCTGAGAGAGTATCTTTTGCGAGATGTAACCACACGAGTGACATGTTGTTTTTTTAAGTTCTTGTTTAAATTTGGTGAGTGTGTGAAATTATCTTGTGACATCGTAGTTAAATGTTTCGTTACTTGTATTTATTTATATTTTTTTAAATTTTAATTATTACTTTTTAGCCTTGAAAAGGGACGGCGAAAAAACGTCCGAAACGTCGGCAAAATTGTAACTTTTGTAACTTTATTAACATCGATTAACAACTGTTTGCCGAAATAATTTTGAAAATTATTTTAAAAATATTTTTAATACACTCTAGTAAAGATCGAAATGATTTTTTTTTATGTAAAATAGCATTTTCGCGCCTCAAAATATTGAAAATTGTCTAATTTTTACTAGAGTAAGATTATACATAATATTCGATATTTCAGAACGATTTTTCATAGTAATTTGACTTCTAAATGACAAATTTTATCTACGAGAAAGTCGAATTGACGAGCACGCAAGAAAAAGACGTACTCTGCAAAATCAATTAAAAATAAGAATATTAAATTATCAAGTAAATTTGTGTATCTCGATTCAACGACATCTTCATTGAATTCTCATATATTCGTATTTACGAAGATGTTTTTTGCTGATCGATTGGAAGAATAAGGGATCGTGCGTTAATTAAATCAAGAGAAATTTCGAGAAATTGTGAAAAATAATAAACATTTATATTTTCAACGTCTGGTTATAAAAACGGCTCACATCATAAAAACAATAATACCTAATAAATTTAATCGAAATACCCTACTCGTAAACATTTTATACAGAAGATATCGGTATATGCGTGTTCATAAAAAAGTATATCTCGTAATAACATTGAAAATCATATACCAATAAAATTTTTAATTGTAAAGTTAAATTTATTAAGAGAAGTACGCTCATGCATTATCGTCTAAGCGAAAGAGAAGAAAAACTGGTAGCGAATAACAAAAATTAAATATTTTTAACGTCGCGTATTCAGCATTTTAACTATAATTATGTATGATTATTTACATACGTTATTCCGATAAATCTGGTTGGATTCGGCGACTTATTTTTAACTATAAAAAGTTGTTTGTTTCAAATTTTCCAGTGCAGCTTATGATATTTTTCAAGAAATGCATTTCGGTTAATTGATAAAATTGGATTAATCACCTTACTGGATTAATCGTCCGCGACGGATTCGTAAATAAAAATTAATGGAAATAAAACACATTTTTTGCATAAACTCTTAGAATCCAACACTGAGATAAGCGATGTATTGAAAATGACAATGATGATAATTCATGTTTTTCACCCTCCGTTGTTATTTTAAAGATTAATTTATCATTGTTGGTGAGCCAGGCCATATGTTGCTTTCTTTATTTAAATTAGAAAATTTACCAATATCCCCAAGAAATTAATAAATTTTTTTTTCAATTTTTATAAACAATTAAAAAAAAAATTTGGCATTGGGAGGATCCCAACTTAACTAGGAATTCCGTATTTCGAAATAATAGTAGGTATTTTTGAAATGTCAAATAAGGGATCTCTAAGTTCAATAAATAAAGGGAATAAGGTGTTTCCGACATGGGACCTCTACATGCCCAAGTTGGAAATACCACAATTGACTGTGCATTCAATATCTGAATGCCCGAAATGTAAATACAACTGTATACTTCTTTACACCCAACTTTAGCATAAAGTGTTACGAACGAGGAATTGAATAAATCTTGGTATTTATTTATGACCAGCTTGGATATATTTTATTCCTATTTTGATAATGTTTTAAGGTATATATATTAGAATTATTATTATTATTAATAATTAATTTCACGTTCCTAATTTATTAAATTATTATCCTCAACTAATAAATCAAGACGTAACGTTTAGCATACACATTTTTCTCAGTAAATTTAAGATTACGTATATGTATATGTATATGTGATACAGGTAAAATAAACGACTAATTAAACGATTATTACATTAATTAAGATTTAACAAGCCAACGTCAGTTACGTCATTAATAGTAACTGCAATTGTAATTTAATTATATACATGCACATATATATATATATAGCCATAATTCGAGTGTAACTTGAGCTCCGAGTTTACATATTATAGGGAAATGCTCTATCAACTTATCTAAATGAATCGATTGTTGGACCACGTGCCAAAGTTTCTTCGTTAACTTCTTAATTAAGCTTATACCGATAAAAAAGGAGTAGCTGATGCCTCGACTAACACATAAATAAAGTTATATACTACAACAAATACTGCAGTGTAGCAAAAATATTTGTTCTTCAAAGTTTTGTTTATTTATATAGACAGAATGAATAAAAGTTTTGATGCCTTACTTATATATATATATATATATATATATATGGAATTAAGTAACATTTTTCAAGCTTGTTTAAATGTTTTGAAACGACGTATTTTTTTTTCTTCTACACGGGTAAAAGTTTAATGATATTGTAATATTATGCAAAGTATTATGTCATTATGTGAAATAATAACGAAGCTTTCTTTTTTTTAATTTTGTTATAGTACTTTTGTTATACAGTTGAATATATATCACGCCACTTTAGCGTTAATATCGTTCACGTTTATTTGCCTTTCCCTTCTTTATTATTCAACTGAAGGTTATAATTACGTTGTTGTTGGATGATACAATTGTTGTACGAGTAGTAATCTGACGTTGAAACTTTCTTTGATCTGCAGTGTAATGAAGATTTCATGCTGTGTCAAGAATATGAAATATAATGATTTATATATGATATTCTTTTTTTTACTTTTACTTACCCGCATCGTTGGTCAATATTTTATGAAGTTTATGGTGGATTTTTCGTATACCTGAGTTTATCCTGAAATTTTCTTTTGTCGACGATTTGTTCAGGGAAATAATTTAAAACAGAAAATTGT
Source organism: Theocolax elegans (assembly GCA_026168455.1). NCBI lineage: Eukaryota > Metazoa > Arthropoda > Insecta > Hymenoptera > Cerocephalidae > Theocolax > Theocolax elegans. The sequence goes on from CM047427.1 coordinate 5,907,128, forward strand.
GCAATATTTTAGTAAATCAGTATAATTTGAGTTGGAACCGTAGAATTATGACGAATGATCCCCCCTATTATTGAGAAAAAGGATTACTTGCCTTAAGGGGATGTTGGACTTAAATTACAGGGATAAAGTATTAAATTTAAAATATGAACATAATATTTTGGTTTAAAAATATAAAATTTAACAAACGATTTTTGGTCGGCAAATGATTATTGGCAATTATTATTATAACAAAAGATATAAACTTTTAACGCAAACATACTAAATAAATATTATTAAGAACATCACTAAGGTTCTAATCTTCAGGATTTTTTCAAAAATTCATTCTTTTGCTTACAAAAAAATATCTTTTAAATTTGACACGTTCTAAAACCAAGAGTTGTTTTAACTATTAAGTAACTTTTTTAATTTTTCTACATATAACGTAATTTTTGCCACTATGGGAACATAAGATCGTGTATTTAATACTTAAATAGGAGAACTTTTAGGCAAATAATCCTTTTCACGGTGTAGCAGAAAATTTAGAAATGAACTTTCCCATTGTAATATTAGTCATTGACAAAGCACTGCTTAAGAATCAATACTAATGCGTGTATTCCGTATATAACCTACAAAAATTTCAAATCTATAATTTAGTTCCATCTGAAAATTTAAACGTATTGATACAAATTTACATTCATTTAAATTACATTTTTGTTATTAGTTTGAATTCAATTCCCAATTATTAGCTTGTCAACGCTAAAAAATTTGATAATTGACTGATCTAGTTCATTCTTCACTCAATGTGGACAAGCATAATGATCTTACCTGTTCGTGTGAAAACAGTCTTGATCAACGTGCTTCTATTTCTGGTTTGAATGTTCTTTAAAAATAGATATTATTGACAATGATGTGTAAAATTTTAATTACTCTATTATATATATTATATGTTTAAACAATTTTAATAAACTTAAACTTAATTCTATTCCTGTTTTTAACTTCTTCCCAGGCATTCAAGAATTATTCTCAAGACCATTACCATTTCGTGATTATCCTCTAGATATATCTTGATAATTTTTATTTTCATTTTGTCTTGTGTATTATATTGATAATCCAGACAATAGGCAAGACAATAGTAAGCTCTCTCTTGGTATCTTATAAAGTATTATCATAAAGTAAAAAAGGGATTTTAAAATTAATAGAATAAAAGTTTTAAATTTAATAAAGAAAATACACGCTTCACTGATTCTTTTTTTCTCAAAACAATTTTTAGCGATTCTTAAATAGTAGCTTTTTTATGGTAATGTTGAATCAATAACCATGAGAAGGAAATGTGATCTTGGAATGAGTATTTAAATTTTACTATTTTTATTAGTGATTTACGTTAATTAATCATCGTATCGTTTTTTTTAAACAAAAATTTTAATAGAACTTACTTTATTAATTTCATTTGGTCACTGTGTTCAAATATTTATTAGAATGAAGCCAGCTGTTCCACCTGACAATTTGCAAGCTATATTTCTAGTTTTTTAAAATGTTTTTCATCGAGTAAGTCGAAACCAAATATAAGGAACAGTTATTAAAATGGGTTTAAACATGTTTTATCAAATTTGATTCAAATATTAGTAAATCAAACGTACCTTTAGAAATATTGCAGGACGTCGAGCCGATAAGATATAGGAGACAGCGATATTTGATCAGGTAATGGAAAAATTTTTCACTCAAAAATGTTTATTCTCAATAACATATCATATAATTAACAAAATTAAAATTACCATACCCCATTCTACTTGAAATAAGCTATTTAATCGCACATTTTTTTTTATTTTTTTTTATTTCTTTTCATTTTTTTTAACGATTTAAAAAAAAATTTGTCGGGTAAATATTAACAAATTTTCGGGGCAAGTATTAACACTGTTAATACTAATTAATTTATATTTAATTTTATTAATTTGAACTTTGCTATAATTTTGTGTTTATACATGTATTATTTAATAGTGCAATGTTTATTAGCTTAATTAATTTGTAAGACGAAGACCTGCGTTATTTTGTGTTAAGAAATAATTTGTTAACAATTTTTTTATTTGTATATCACTTGTTATTCGTATATTCAGTAAAAAATATATTTTTTTGTTTACATTTGTTAAATGTGTATGTCAAAGGCAAAAACAATAAGAAAGTGACGTTAATAAATGAGAATTCAGATTTTACTGCACCATAAATATTGAGAACTTTGAGGTTACGCATATCCTTCATCAGTGAACAAAAGCGTTTCATTTAAGTTCTGACAATTTTTCCTATCAAATTAACCTTTTTTATACATACTGATTTCTCTACTAGGAAAAATTGCCAAAAATCCAACTATTCAAAATAAACCGCGACATATGTAAGGTACAAGTACAAAAAAATTTGGATAACATTTTTACATGAGTAGAATGTATTTCTTGGTCCTCTAAACATTTATAATATACACAACACGTAATACAATTGTTTTGGTTTTTTCTTTTTTTTTTATGTATATAGTATATTTATATGTTAATCATAGTGTATCCTTATTACTGCCAAACGCCAGACAGCAAATACAATATATTATTCATTATTAATTATTTATTTATTAATTTATTTATTATCTTTTTTAACGATTTAAAAAAAAATTTGTCGGGTAAATATTAACAAATTTTCGGGGCAAGTATTAACACTGTTAATACTAATTAATTTATATTTAATTTTATTAATTTGAACTTTGCTATAATTTTGTGTTTATACATGTATTATTTAATAGTGCAATGTTTATTAGCTTAATTAATTTGTAAGACGAAGACCTGCGTTATTTTGTGTTAAAGAAATAATTTGTTAACAATTTTTTTATTTGTATATCACTTGTTATTCGTATATTCAGTAAAAAATATATTTTTTTGTTTACATTTGTTAAATGTGTACATTTATTAGGAAACTAAGTCTTTACAATAAAAAATGAGATGTTAATATTTACCCCGCATGCGGGGCAAAAATTAACAGACAACGATTTTTAGTAAATCCTCTCGTAAAAAAAAGATATTTATAATTTCCAAAAAATTCCTGTGACATGACTTCGCTGAATAGGCAAAGAAAAAGTAACAATACTTAGTATATCAAACTACTTCTTTATTAATTAGGATAATATTTTTTCAAAAAATGTTAATTTTTAGCCCCGGTCTCCCCTATGTCAAAGGCAAAAACAATAAGAAAGTGACGTTAATAAATGAGAATTCAGATTTTACTGCACCATAAATATTGAGAACTTTGAGGTTACGCATATCCTTCATCAGTGAACAAAAGCGTTTCATTTAAGTTCTGACAATTTTTCCTATCAAATTAACCTTTTTTATACATACTGATTTCTCTACTAGGAAAAATTGCCAAAAATCCAACTATTCAAAATAAACCGCGACATATGTAAGGTACAAGTACAAAAAAATTTGGATAACATTTTTACATGAGTAGAATGTATTTCTTGGTCCTCTAAACATTTATAATATACACAACACGTAATACAATTGTTTTGGTTTTTCTTTTTTTTTTTTATGTATATAGTATATTTATATGTTAATCATAGTGTATCCTTATTACTGCCAAACGCCAGACAGCAAATACAATATATTATTCGTTATTAATTATTTATTTATTAATTTATTTATTTATTCATTTATTTATTTATCTGTTTATAATACATTAATGATAGACTCTTGTTTAATAAATTGGCATCTCATTGACTCTCACCGTCGGCCGTGCGAACGGACATAACCGACGTTCGAATCATACAAAAATACAAGTTTGCATGAAAATCATACTTTCTCTCCTTTTTTAAACGATCATTTTTGCGTTTACGTAATCTTCCGTACTTTTCTCCACTTCGCTAATTTATTTTCTTCTTAATAATCGTCTCCCTCGTATTATTTTCTTTAGCGTTATCACCGCGTTTAAATGTCCCAAACAATTGTACACGCCTAATTATTTATATTTATTTATTTATACATTATTACACTTTTGCTAGGTGCACGCGTCTATCTCTATGTACACATGTCCATATATATATATATATATGTGTATGTGTACATATAGATACACGTATACACGTATACATTTCCATTTCGTTTCAATACATATATAGTTCCCTTTAATCAGCTTTGCTATTCAACAGTAGTGTTTTTCAGAGTGTATTTACATCGTTAAAGTAGAAATAAATGTTGAATAGGCCGTCATTCGTAATGAAAGAAAATATATGCAATAAAAATATATATATATAGGTATATATATGTTATATATATATCAATGTATAACGATCTCGATGCTCCTTGGGACATTTATCATACAATCCGGGTAATTGTAACTTTTAACATTTTCGTTATACAAACTCCTTTCCTTTACATATATTTATCATTACTTTTCGTCTCTCATTTTTTTTCTTCATTTTCGCAACAGCTCCTTTGTCATTTTGATTTTTCGGCTAAATATGTGTGCAAGTCTGTGATTATCCCATCGTTTTGCTTGCTCGATCGACCCAACGATCGTATCATCGAATTTTCGACAGAACGAAAAGACGAACGCGAAACGTAATTTAAAAATTGTCTCCGAAATATACTTTCCTATCTTTCAATCATTACGTTGCCCATGGTTCGTAAATCGAAATGTAATTTTGCGCACCGATCGATACCGTTAATCCGAAACACGGATTAGAAAAATAACCGGCTCGTTGAGAGTAAACATTTTGTTTCTTCGCAAATACGCCGTACACGCGTATACGCACCACAGATACACACACATACAGTTTTATACATGTTATCAAATAAATAAAAAGTATATATCGTTGTGCACATTCACCCTGAAACGTCAAACGAATTCGCTGAAAATCCAAGGGTTCATTTACATTTTTTTTTTTTCATATTTTAATGTTTGGATATTGATTATTCTTTTTTTTCTACCGTACATGCAACGCGACCGGACGGTTAAATCCCTTCGGTAAATTTAATATTTTCACGTTTGCAAATCAACGCACACGCATACAGATACATACACACGGTATCTCTCTTACAACTCGGCCAGATGTTTACGAAAGGACCTTCATTTCGATTTGCATGTTAATGAAATAAAAACGCGCACTGGCGCAAGTTTCTCACCGAACTTTAGTATTTTTTTTTGTTCTTTAATCTCCAACAATATATATATATATATATATCTCGTTGCGAATTACTTTTCTCCTCGCCGTAAACAATTGCGCATATTTTCGCGTTGGTTGGTTATGCTCTCCTTATGTATACTTTTCTTTTAATTTGTTTGATACTTTGTTTATTCGTTTTAAAATTCCCGTACATTTTGCATTTAGATGACGATTATTAATCTCTCAACGACGTACATTCTTTACCTCTCCATATATATCCCTTTGTAATTCAATTTACGTTTCAGAGGATTTTCTTTTCTCTTCCCTTCGAATTGTGCAGTTTCCTTCGATACGATTTTCGTGCGTTTACACGACGATTAATATAATTTTCCACGAGTCTCTTATATACGTTTATGTGAATTATCTTTTGATTATATAGCATGAAACGAATTTTCAATTGTATATAATATGTATATATATACGACGCTTTTTTCAGTCATGGGCAGGATACTGTTGGCGTTACGAATGAAAATATATGTATATATATATATTTATTTATTTTATAAGCGTGAATAAATTCAGATTTTTTACTTTCTTAAAGTTATTGGAAAATACATTTTGTATAATACAAGTAAGGTAATACGTATTAATAGCGTCATCGGTGTACATAAAAAAAAACAATACATCTCAATCGATCCTAAATATATTAAAAAAAAATCGATCTTAAATAATATAATGATGCGAAAAGCATATATATTTTTCTGTCACCTAAGCTATTCGCCCACAACTGTATACATGTACATTTAATTTTTTAACGCTTCGTATATATCGTTACACCAAGGAAATGATAATGTTACAAACACTTTTTTTGCCTTCGTTAATTTGCATTTTTCGCTTAATTCTTCATTTTTTTTAGAAACTTTGCTCTACGTGAACGCGTTAATCGGTTGTCGTTGAAACCAAACACGCTTTAACTTTCAGCATTTGATGCGTTTTCTTTAAGGGGATATATATGTATGTATTTTATATATATATATATCTCGAGTGATAATAGTAACCTTAGATTCTTTCTTTTATCTTTATTTATTTATTGATTATTTTTTCGCATAATACGGAGAACGCATAATTTCCTTAAAATCATACACAAACGTGATTACGGGTGAACGTGGTTTTGTATATACATATATATGTGTATACGTATAGATTGTAACTTTACAATTTATTATTTTTTTTTCTTTTGTTTTGTTTTAGAACTTTAGCGCTCTTTGGCAGTTCTACAATCCAAGTGTCGTCTCCATATATTTATTTAAGTTCCTTCTTTTTCCTCTTTCGGTAGTTTTACATCTGAGAAGTAGTAGTTCAAGTTTTTCCTTTTTTTTTAACTTTAATACACTAATCAGACACAGTGTGCGCTTAGACATGACGCAGACACAACTTGGAATTTAAGCTGCTTCGAAATTAAATGTTATCGTTACGTACTGTTTTGTTATACAATTTGGTTTTTTGTCTCTTTTTCTTCGTTCTACGCGAAATACAGTTAATTTAATGTCTGTCGTACGGGATATTTTTTTTTTGCGTTTTTTTTTATGTACGTGTATATATGTGGAGTACCAGATGCGGGGTCAGGTATTTTTAGGGGTTGGCGTGCTTGATTTTTGTACTGACCGACCGAAAAATGTTGTAATTATGAGTTTTGTGTAACAAAATCGTTTTGTAATAATATTGAGGTACTATTCAACAATTTATCGTAAAATTTCGAACGTATTGCAATTTTAATAAGTGTTATCACCAAAAATATGTTATTATTATTTTTGTGCAAAATTTTTTATAGGTATCGACTATTAATTAATCGTTTGATAATTTTGAATATTTATATGTTTTTTTTTATAAAATAGTAGATACTCTTAAATAAATATAACAATTAACATATTTTTCGCTCGGTTAGTAACAATCGGATAACAGCCCGTAATTGTTTTCTTTCTGTTGCGTTCGATCGGCGTTAAAATTAAATTCGTGTATATGCAAGAAAACTTTCAATAAATGACGCGAAATTTAGATTAATCATCATTCGGGTTGTAAAATATTGAAAGTGTTTCATTTATAATTTGCGATTGATAATCGTTTAAAAACCTAAATTTTTTAAATATTTCATAAATTTTTTAAAATGTTTAAAACAATTATAAATTAAAAAGGAAAATATCTCGATCATTTCACTATTCGGTTGATTGTGTCAAATTGTCGAATCGTTTACAAAATCCAAAATATATACTTTCCAACCATATGGTGTTTGTATTTAATGTAATGGACGTTTCATTCGATCTTCAATGTATAAAAAAAGTGACTGGTGTTAACACTGGTCGACCCCAGATTGGTATATTCACGTATATATAGATAAGACACATCAATATAAAAAACAAATTAAATCATCATCGAGGAATTAAAGGATTAAATTACAAGTACTACATCGTAACACGGCAAATAAAAATTAAAATAAAAATCGTAAATTACGAAAATTTATATTGCATCTCAGCGAAGTGGATGGGGGGTCTTGTACACGACTACATATAACACGCATGGTCCGCAATAGAGGCTAATTGAACGTACTAAAAGGCTAGTGACACGATGTAATTTGGTAATATTTTATTAAATATATCCTTATACAATAATATCTTTTTTCCTCTTTTTTCTTTTATTAAATTCAACTCCGAATAGCGATAAAACTAATAGGATATTTATAAACATAATTCCCGTTCGTTATATATTATACGTTATATATATATCTATATGTATACTGCCCTTCTAAATAGTTTTTCTTTATTTTTTATTTATCTTAATTATAACTGTCGAATACCCTTTTTTGTATAGGGTTTCTTTTACGTTCTTCTCGTTATTAGGTTATGAGGAAATAATATCGTTCAACATTATCTTTTTACAGTCGTAACTTATACAAGTGATATAAATGAATTTCGAATTGGATGTTCATGTATACATATATTGATTGACGAATTATGTGTTGCACCGAATAGTAATCTTGTGTGTGTGTTTGTGGGTGTGTGTGTGTGTGTGTGTGTGTGTGTGTGTGTGTGGGTGTGCGTGTGGGTGTGTGTGCGTGCGTGCGTGTGCGTGCGTGTTAAAAGATTAGTGGAATCGTTGTTATGTATTTCAAACAAGCTTTGTTTTCGTTTACCTATAATAATATAGGTTTTACTTTGAGTTCGGCTAAGACATTTTGACATTTCGATAGTTAACCCTTTCAGTCGCACGTTTGTTTCTCTTTTTTTTAATATTTTGTCCTGAACTTTGATCCGAAGATGGAATTTGATAAATTTTTAATGGAGATCGCATTGGACTTATCAAATAAATAGTATACACTTGTCAGTCCTATACAAAAAGTTCAAAGTTCGAAATCGAGCATTGTAAAATCTCGTACAGGTATACATTTGGATATTCTGATTCACAGGTGGAATGAACATTGATTTTTATTTTTTCAATACGTTCAGTTGAATTACTAATATTTATTTGAAGGTAAGTAAGTATGGAGTTTACGTTATTAACGTTTTTATCATTCAAAATCCTCTATTTCATAATTTGACCTCGTTATTCGTGACCAACGACTACATTCTAAACCCCAAATATCCATTTTGCAATGTAATTAATTGGATATTTAAAAGAGATAAATGTTTTGTAGAGCTTGATCAACATTTTGAATCAAATTACGCGCTCGATGTTTATATATATATATATATATATATAACTCCGATTAACAATTTAGTGTGTACAAAGTTCTGGACAAACATTATAAAAATAAATGAACGTAAAAAGTTGACCAAGAACATTTGGATAATTTTTATTTTCAGCTTATTTTCTCTATATAATTTGTATATTGTTTTCCTCTTGTGGCTCTGCTACACGTGGTTCCACCGTATAACTGAAAGGGTTAAGGGGTGTTCACACGTGTACTTATATATATATATATATATATATATATAAAGTTAAATTTTCACGAATATCGAGTTTCCAACATCGAGTTTAACCTCTAGATATCGATGGGTCTTCTTTTCTGTTGGTATATGTGTGCGTGCGTGTAAAGTGTATCAATGTCTATAATACATTCGCGTTAAAAGCGTTTAATTAACTAAAAGTATCAAGCTTATTTCAATAAGGTAATTAATTTTAAAATAAATTAATTTTAAAATAATTTCCATTATTAGTTTTAAAATAAAAATCGAAATCGACCCGACCTGATGACAGCGAAGGAAACCAAATTTTGAAAAGAAAAAAAAAACATATTTTTTGGCAACGTTTTTATTTTTCATACTTACGAATTGTACGATATAGGATTTTGTTTATAGCACGGTTGAAGCACCGATCGTTAAACACAAGCAAAATTATTTTCATTAATTTTAAAATAATTTCCATTATTAGTTTTAAAATAAAAATCGAAATCGACCCGACCTGATGACAGCGAAGGAAACCAAATTTTGAAAAGAAAAAAAAAACATATTTTTGGCAACGTTTTTATTTTTCATACTTACGAATTGTACGATATAGGATTTTGTTTATAGCACGGTTGAAGCACCGATCGTTAAACACACAAAATTATTTGCATACTGGAGAGGCGAGTCAAATTAAATTTCGCCTATACACTCTATAATACGCCCGCAAAAATGTTCAAACGCGTATATATATATATATATATATATATTTACTTTTACTTGCGTGCGCGTGTATATCTTAATTAACGTATACAATTAACTTCCTAATTCGATTTAAAAAAAAAAAAATTTCGTAAATTGATCGGCTAATTTATATAAAATATGTATGGAACGAAGGGAATTTTTTCACACGAATGTATATTGCGTATCAGTGGACTTGTACAGGTATGTATATATAGAGGGAGAGAAAGAGCAAACGAACATTTACGTGTAGATCTATAATCTTGAAAGTAGATTAGTACTGCGTACACGAGAGGATCCTTAAGGTGTAGCACGTGTGTTCGTACATCGTATATATATATACCTATGCACACGCACACACACGTACACCTACGTATATGTGGGACATATAGATGTACGTGTACATATGTATGTGTACACATAGAACACTCGTTATTTTGCCTGTGTGCGTGTTTGCGCTTCGGCTCCAGTCGCTTACAACAGTCTCTGTAAGGTAGGTTTGCGTTACGACTATATATAGGACACTCGTTTACTTGTATATCTCCTATATCAAATGTATATATATATATACCAATGTAAATCGAGATAGTGGGAGTACTTTTCGTATGTATGTATGTATTATGGAATTTACGGTGTTACTACACTTCTCGCTCTTCCTCTTCATACACTTCGATTCGAATAGTTTTAATTATGCGGTGTATTTTTATTCTTTCTCTCCTTTTTTTCTTTTCGTTTCGCGCGGCGATTTTCACATAAGCAAGTTTCGTTCGATTTCATTATTTCCTTTCAACTCGATTTCGATTCCTCGGATATACGGAGAGCTTTTGTTTTCGGTTTTCATTATTAAATTTATCCGTTTGCATTCGAATTACGCGTGTGCGCGAGATAATTTTGTATTCGTATACTTGGCGAACATCGGAGGATCCAAAAGATTTCAACGTTTCATTATAATAATTGTATACCAACACGACGGAACTTTTTAACGTCGACGGCATTCGATAAACAACATTTGACTAGTTTTTTTTTTTGGTTTTTAATATATATATGTTAACGCCTCTCACCACACACACGCACACACATCTCTACGAGATTAATTTTTGCCTCGAATGTAACGAACTTAAATAATCGACTTGTAATATCCATAACAAATCCACGGTACGCCTCTTTAGTTTTATTTTCATTTTCGTTTATCAAAATTATATATTTACATCTCGTCTCCGAGCATTCAAAGGACTTAAATTTACGTATACCATATTCGTAACGATGAATACACACACACACGTACACCACGCAACATCGACGCAACATCGACGCAACGCGTCACACGACCAATGATTTTTACACAGTGTATGATATAAAACATATTTCCCACAACTCCGTATATATATACGTGAGTATATACTTACAAGGAAAAAATTTTCTTATTTAATTTATTTTTCTTTCTCAACTATATTAGTACGCCATAGACACATAACTTTTGTGTAAGATTTTTCTTTTTTTTGTTTTTCGATTCGCTTCTTCGTTACTTTTGAATGTATTAGTGCGTTAAGTTTTACACGTAAGTTACAACATACATTTTATATTATAAACTATACGTGTTCTACATTTAGTTTGCTTTATTTTTTAGTAGACATTCATTGCATGCAATTCTGTGACGTGTTACGCATTGCATCGATATAATTGAATTTGACTATGTGTGTGTGTGTGTGTGTGTGTGTGTGTGTGTGTGTGTGTATGAATAGTTTTATATATATGTTGTAGTTTAGCTCAGCTTCGGTTAAAAAATGTGTATATATATGTGTGTGTGAGTGTGTGCGGTGGAAGTATCTGTACGTGTGTGTGTGTGTGTGTGTGTGTATGTGTATGGGCACGTGAGCTGTGTGCCGAGCAGAAATTTAACGTTAGCTCAACGATATATGTATCCTCCCGCTATATATAGAATTTAATGTGTTGATTCTCTTTATACATATACCTTAGAAAATGCTTAGTGAATCGCTTTATCTTTCTTTCACGAATCGAACCTACACGTATCGTAGCGTTTTCTCAATTTTATTCGTTTTAGAGCAAAGGTCGAATTAATTTTTTGCAAGAATATACTTGCGAGATATATATATAATATACTGATTTACCGCGAAGTGTATAATAAAAGAAAAAATATATATGAAGGTTAAGAAGGTATAATCCCAGCGATTGATGCAGAAATATATAAGGGTATATGGTCTTTTATTAGGGTAGACATTTTTCTTGGAGGTTTTCAACGCGTCAAGTGTATATATATCGTAACACGTAAGAGATATTACACTTTAACCAATTATTTCAACCTTTATCTTTTATGAACTTTCAAACAGTACATTTATATTCTCCATTTGATGGTTTGTATTTTATTTAATTTATATGTAGTTCGGATCGATTGTTGGTAGTTTTTTTTTTTCATTTCGAGTGTGAAGCGTCGGCGACACAAGTTTTCGTTAGGTGCGTATACAGGGAGAGAAGTTTTTAACTACTTTGTGGTATACAACAAAACTGTTACTGAGTGTCGTGCGTTTGATGCGAACTAAAAATAGTTTAGAATCGATTGTATAGATATATATATATATATGTACGTTCTTTTTGACGTGTTAATTCCGACCGTGGTATATTTACGGGATAAGTGCAGTAATAAATTTGTTTTAATTCGATCAGATCGAGTTTTAATTTAAGTTGCATTTTCACGCATTTAATTCATTTTGACTTGTCGTTATATATAACACGGAGAGAAGATGATTGAATAAATTTAACCAAAATTTTTGTTAATTTAACTAAACTTTTACTAACGGGGTAACACAGACTGTTAAAACGCAAAAGATTATACTGATCTTCTTGTCAATTTATTACTGAACTTCTTAGCAATTTCTACTAATTTTCACTAAAAGTTCAGTAACTTTTTTGCATTTTCGCAATTTGTTATCGTCTCGGTGAAAATTTACTAAAATTTTTCTGTTCGTGCATATATTTATATATACGTATAATACAACGCGTGGATAAATTCTTGTAAAAATATATACTCAAATTTTACTCAAGTCGTTCAGTAATTTTTACTCAAATGCTTAAGGAATATAACTTTATTTTACTCAAGTTGTAAGTAATTTCCCATGTAACTGAAATAAGCACACCTATACTATATGGATACCAAACACGTTAGAAATTTCTCTCCTTGCCCCACATTCATTTGTACATTTCTGTACATAACATTGTAATCGATAACACGATTTTTAATAGTTTCTTTCAGATTTTCTTTTTGATAAATGTGCTCGAGTGTTTATATATGTGTGTATGATAGTGTGCGTGTGTCTGTGTGTGTGTGTATGCGTATGTTTCGTATATCCTCAACGATGACTGGTAAATAGGAAGAGAAAGAAAAAAAAAATAATAATACGTTTAATGTATATAACGAAAGTGATGCAACAATTTACATAGGCTCACGGTGCATTATCTCGATGTTACAAAAAATATAGCGCATATATATATGTATGTACGTTATCCTCTTGATATTTAAAAACTGTCCCGAAAAAATATTTCAACTTGAAAAATATGTTTATTTATTTATATATTTTTACTCCCCCTCCCTCCCCCCCAGTTCCTCCCACTAGTTAGCTAGAACGGAATGTATGTATGTATATGTATATCATTAGTATAATATATATTCTCGTTTTCATCCGTCAACAGCCCTCGTTCTAAAAGCACAATAAATCCTAATCGAAAAATAAAAAGCGCATCTCTTCTTTTCTCTCTTGCCCACTTGTTATCTATTGTGTATACGCGCATATGCAAAATATTAATATAGCGATAGAAAATTAATAATATCGAAAATATGATCGCGAAGTACATGCGTGCGTTCCACAACCTTTCGCGTCAAATCCGTTTCGGAATCCGCGAACGCGGGCTGTCACTGTGAACGCAATCGACATCGTGAGTGTTTGTAGATATTGACAATATAGTATAGGTATATATATATAGAATTTTAAGAAGACGCCGAGTTTCAGGAAACGTATAATATATAATGTTATATAGTTGCGTCGATTATATATATATATATTGATGTACATATACATATATATATGATATAAAGTAACATTTTTCTGTTCGTTCGTACATGTATCGCGTCGACGTCCCCTTAAACGTTATAAGTAAATAAATATCCGGCACATGTTTATATATCGACAGAGTTAATCAAATGTGTATATATATATATACTCGATCGAGAGGAAGTACCAGACGGATCGATTGCGTTCACAGGTGCACCCAAACGTGATCTCCCTATTTACAAAAAGAAAAATGTAACATTAAAATCAAAGGTAAACCTGCAGATCGTTTCGCGCGTGAACAGACCTGATGTCTCGTTTGTTAATCCGCTACAATGAGAAGAAAAGCTCTAGTGAAAACGGCAATACTGTCCAGTGATGAAATGACGGACTGTTAAAATGCAATAAATCGCTAAACTGCAATATTGTAACATTGTTACTAAAACTCTTAATTTTTACTACAACTTTTTGTAATATTTACCATAAGTTCTGAAAATTGTTACTGTACAGTATAGTCATTTTTTCTACTAATTTCATTACTATAGACAGTATTGTCATTTTTTACTACAACTTTTTTCTCAGTGTAACGTTATATAGTAAAATAAACGCTAGCGTGTAATTTGTTTATATCCTCTTTTTCTTATTACAGCAAGAATCATACTGAGTTTACGTATAGAGATGGATGATGATATTTAAGGAAGCTTGTGTCTTATAATATACGAGATAATTCGTTAGTAGTATTAGTATTAGTAGTAGTAGTAGTAGTAGTATGTGTGTCGCGTGGAAGAAAAATAAAACTTTATCGCGTTCGGTCAGATGCGAGTATCTCTGGGCCAGCCAGAGTTTTACAATTATTATATACGAGACAGAGACGTTTTATCATTATTATTATTATTATTATTATTATTATTAGTGTTATTATTAGTTTTATTATTAGTGTTATTACTATTTTTTGCTTAATTATAGTTAATTTATTAGTGTTTCTCTTTTTTGTATTACCCGTCGATTATGTTTTACTATTTTCTTAGACTCTTCTTGCTTCTTCTTCTCCATCGACGTGACGTTTTTGATTGAGAGTGGTACATGGGTGGGGTTTACATGATGCTGCAAAAAGCTACACCGTTCTCGAAGGCCGATTGTATTGCCGTCGTTTCCATGCAGAACGCGCCGTCCTCGTACATCGTTGCGATGCGTTGCTGATGCGCACGGCTTTCGCTTTGCGATCTGTTGGTCATTGTTAAATACATTTTTAGTTAGGGTGTTACATCGTCTTTATTAAATGTGTATGATTGGTTGAAATGAAATTTAGGGAATTTAATGAAATATTTGGTTTATCTGTTACTACAGTAAAGTGTGTAGAATTGTCACTGGTTTTTCTTTTTATTGAGTTTACCAAAAACGCTTTGAATGGTTCATATAGCTACATAGGTCACTGTTGTCTTAAAAATTAAGAATTTAGTCTTAATCAAATTATAATTGATTTAAAAAAATATTCTACACTGTATTTAATGCTAATAATCTTACTAATTTAATGTATTGATTAGTGTTTTAAAAATGCAGGTATTAATTAAGAGGATGGGGTACTCAATATTTACCGACCGAGTCAATAGAGATAAAAAATTATTCTGGTTAAATAAATAATTTTAAATATAATGATGTTTCACTGTGTGAAATTTCAAACAAAATAATGTTGTGATAAAAAATGGCATTGGAAAGAAATTTACCAGATTTGCAACATTCGAAGCAGACAGAGTCAAATTTCCTTCCAATGCCATGTTTTAACGCATCATGATTTTTGTTTGAAATTCCACACAGTGGTAGTTATTAGTCAAAGGAAGGGCGATTAAGTCTTTATTTTTCACTATTTTCTTCATTTATTTAACCAGAAATATTGAGAATCCTTTTAATATAAATAAATAGGGCCACGATGACGATTCACGATCTCTGCCGATAGAGTAACATAATTAAATGATATAAAATATAAAATATATAAAACAAAATAATAAATAAACAAAATATTTAATTATCATAATATTTTATATTTAATATATGCAGTGTATACCCAGGAATAAAGAAATATATAACTAATGAATTATTAGAAAAATTAAAAATATTTTATTTAATTTTATTATCTTAAAGTTTGCAATAATGAGGGTTTCTATACGTGTATTGTAAAAATGTATACGACTGATTTATTTCGAATAAATATTTTTACAATTTGTCAACACAATAATTACAGATTAGTTTCGCTCTCTTCTTATTAAACTTTTTATAAAAAGACGAAACCGTATTCATTATACGGTTCTCAGAATTAAAAGTAAATTCAAACGTCACAGCAAATGCATTTCTTACTTCTTTACTTAAACCGTATACGAATGATTGTAAGCCTGTATTAATGATATTTTGGAAAATACTTTAGAATTTAGGATAAAGATTATTTTTCAAAAATATAATTGTTATTGCTTTGTAAATTAAGTATTTTTTCGAAAAATAATATTTGTAGATTTATAGATTTAATATTTTCTACGATATTTTTTTAGTTTTGGAATAAGTAAACTAAAAAAATATTTAATATTTTTGTCAAGATGAATCCGTTTGAGATAAATATTGTCCGTTTGAAATATTTATTAATATCGAAAATATTGTAATTAAAAGAAAAAGATGACGTATTAGAGCTACGAAGTATATTGATGATTCTATCAATAAAATATTTTATTGTATTATATACATTTATGAAACTCAGCAGGTAGGATAATTTATTGTTAAAGAGGAAAATTTATAATGGAAATAAAATAAAATGATTCATATGCACGAGTAAGTATTTCAGTTGCAATATTTGTTTGCTCACAGATCTAACAAGTATTTTGTCACGAATTTTTTAGCTTCAATATCCACAAATTTTTAAAAAATTAATTTTAAATCGATCACATGTAAGCAATTTATTTTTGACCAATTGATTACCGTAAAATCAATTTCACATTGTAACAGATTGGTTAGTAAGATAAGAACGGTTTTATAAAGTTTGTAATCGCGTCTGAATAGTACTTGACGCTGTCCTGTTTTCTTTTTCTATAATGCCAAATTCAGTATAATGATCACTGTAACCGTAACCTTCCTCAAGATTACGATACGTTCACTATAATTCTCCATCTTATCATCATCACGCTACCCATCGATACATTCAGAATATTTCATTCATATTTCAAAGTTATGCATATAGGATAACGTTTTGTGTGCCCTGAACGTAAATGATAAATGAATCTTACATGCAAAAATACGGCTGATGGAATAGAAAATGTTCTACAAACAATTTTTTTTACAATTCTGTTAGCAAGTCGGTCAAAAGTGATTTCCAGCACAAAATCGTTATATTTGTTATTCCAAGTGAAGCATCGCAGTCAATATGTATTGCAGTAATTAATATTTTGATGAGATATAGGAACAACAGTTGGTTTTCACCTAATCACGAAGACTTTATTAATGTAATGCATGGAAAAAGAATTTTGGAAAGCTAGAAATACATAAGTAAATCGAATGCTGCTATGATATTTCGTACGAATAATGACCCGTTAAAAAAAACGCGGAAATTATAAAATTTACAAAGATAATTAAATTTTACAATCGACCTGCCTTCTCCAAGTTTTAAGATAAAAATCGTCATAAATGGGTTTTTAATATTTGATAATAATTCAAACAATAGTGAATTTGATTGAAGCGAGAGATACCAAAATAACAAACAACACTCAACCGAAAATCGAAAATATAAAAATTTTAAGCGCTCTTTTATTTAATACACAACTTTCCAATAAAAATTTTACATAGCCCATGAATACCTAGATAAACAAAATTACACAAAGAGGAATTTATTAGAAAAATTTAGAAAAAAATTACGCATAAAATTTACCAAAAAGTCTTGTACACGCGGAACGTAGTACGTGTTGTAACAGTAAATTTAATCATCAGAAATGAAAGCGAATCCCTAACCTATAATTGAGTACCATTTAAAGTATAATACAATAATAAATACAGCATTTAAATCAATGTACTTAATAGTCACAATTAAAATTATCTCGATTTATTATTCTTTATGCATTTATAGGTCTGGTATATGAAAATTACAAATTTTCTTTAAATACAATCTACGTCTACGTCAATATATACAATATTTATCGCGTATATGTTTTATTTTAAAAATATTTCAATTTTAATGCCAATCGCTTCTCCACGGACAAAGACATAGTTAAGAGTCGGTAAAAACGAATTTTATCTCTGTTGTGATGATAGGGAAAAATTACAAGAAGTTGATGATTAAATTTACGTATATTTCCGTACATTCTTTTATAGGATTCGTTGTTACATTACATGGATTTAAAACGTGTAAGAAGTTTATGGTAATTATTATTTTACAAAATATAAACATTCTATAAAAAAAAGATCGAAATAAAAACAAGATATCCCACGATTATCATGAATTCAATGGTAATTTTTATAATAAATTCTTCTCCGTGTGTAAATTTTCAAATTTCCGTCCCATAAAATAAATCTGGCATTTGCAACTTTCTATGTATAACAGAATATTCAGAATAAGCAACCTCGAATTAGCGATATACTACTAATAAGTCAATTATCTACGCCATGATATAAAAATGATATTCTATATCAATGCTTATTTATACATATATATAGCAAATTAGAAATTACAAATAGTACTATATGAAAAAAAAACTGTGGTATATTGTCTCTGATAAAATCTAAATTTATAGCTCATTTAGGTATAACTGTTTTATCTATACATTTAATTTAAAACACTTAATACGAGGGGCGATATAATCAATCTATTTAATGATTAAAACGCTATCTCGCATCGCTTTAAACTATTTTAAAAATTCAGTGTTCCAGATTGATTTCGAACTGCAAAGGTTACTGGTCAAAATTTCCCTCGTATACACGCACAGATGGATTTTGACTCGAGAAAACTTGAAGAGAGTAATAAATGAATATAACAAAAGTAATTGCTATAAGGAAAGTTTCTTTATGACGTCTGAAAATATACGAACTCCGAATTATTACGGCATGAAAATTCAATTCTCAAACTTTCCTAACTTGGTCAATTTTCAGAATGCTAAGAAAGGATGAAACTTTTCTTGCAATGCCAAATTACAATTTATCAAACTGGGCGAATGAAGTAAGAATCAATATTGTATTGTGTAAAAATCTAAATATTAACCCTGATAGAAATTTCACTATTTTAAAATGGCGATTCATCATTTTCATTGATTAAATTTCGTTTTATCGCACGACTCTCGTTATAATTTCATCACGAATTCACGATAATGTTGTCGAAAAACGAGGTATATTTTTGTCCATTACAATTAATTACACAAAATTTCAACTTTGATAATAAATTCGTTTATTGTTAAATAGAAATTTTATTTTATTTAATACATTATACACAATTCGATATTTTTATTTTATTTTCTTTTCGTTGCTATAACCTGACAAAATAAAAAGAAAATAGTTGAACAATTAAAAAATTTACAACGTTCGGTAACATATACCGAGAAAAAAATGAAATATAAAAATGGATATAGAAGAAAGGCAGAAATAGTCATACAACGAAGTCGATCAATTTAAAATGTGATAGTCTCGTATCGGAAGTAATATATTAATTTTTAGTATTCATTCAAAACCTTACATTTATATAAGTTAAGCTATAAAATATGTATTTTAGTACTAAATTTTATCATTTTAAATTAATCATTGTAAATTATTCCCGATTAATAAATAAATAAATAAATAAATAAATAAAATTTTTACATCATTCCCCAGTCTGATATTATTACACTGGAAAATATTAATTCACCTACATAAAAAATATAATAATGATTTTACGATCATATTATCTTAATTATATACGTATATTAATATGCACGTATAATGACAATTTTATCGTGATTTTATGATCACAACGTGACGTTTTCGACGAGGTTTATCATCGTAAACCTCATAAAAATTAATGATTTATCTTACATTTCACCACAATACGATCTAAAACAAAACCTAAAGATTTCTAACAGGGTATATAAATATTCCTTGATATAATGGATAATGTCGATCGAGATGAATAATAATAACGCAGTAAAAATTGATATACATTTTATAAATACGAAAAATGCGATTGAATCGTACCCATGGCATCGGGAAAATTGCTAAGATTCTAAGGTACTCGACGTGCCATAGTTACCGTACAAGGAGAGTGCCAGTTTGAGAGCGTCACACTTTAACATTGACGATGTTTGAAACACTGACATACAGGGGGGCTGAGTTCGCTAAGTGACACTTCGCTTCCAAACTTGGTACATCTGGGTCGATTTATTTAGAATTGCATACATATATCTATATACATGTATATAATATATACGTAGATTATTTATGTCTATATATCCACGTTTCGAGAAATTCGATAATTCAAAGTATATGTGCGTTTGTACGAATGATCGAATCGATTGACGATTAATAAGGAAAGAAAAAGGGTATATAAGCGAAGGTTCGCAAGACAATATCTACAATATGGAAGGAAGGTTAAAATTAATAATCCCGTATAAGCGCGCGTGCTATAACTCGATTCGTAAAGGAAATTTATGAAAAAAAAGAAGAAGAGAGGGCAGTAATTGAACAGGATGAAGTATCTGGGAAGAGTAAAAGTAAGATAAAGAAAAAGTAAAGCTAGCCCGTTATTGCTCGGGGTGTCGGACGGGGGTAAAATCTCTAGGGTATCGTGAACCTCCCACGCTTAAATATATGAAGAGATAACTCAAGAAACATCACGATTTCTTCCTCTCTTTCTCTCTCTTGGTCGTTTGAATATTCTTTAGGATAAAATTTGTCAATTTTGACGTATAAGGGAAAAGTGGCAAATCACTGTTGAATAAATATACACCCACGGACATTATCTCTCGTTTTCTCTTTTTTTTTTTAATTACCACCGTCACCTTTGTTCAATTTGAAACTTTGTTAAACTCAGTTTAACGCCTCTCTACTAATTATTTAACAATGATTCCATTAGTAGAACTACTTGGAGAATTTAGAACGTCGTTAATTATTTTATGCGAACGTATTAAGATGCAAATTAGAAATGTAAGTTTATAGTCACTATGGGTACAGATAAGATTTTCTCTTCCTCTCTCTCTCTCTCTCTGTGTTTTTTTACTTCATCCCTTTCTTGTACCGAAAGCATTTAACACTTTGCGAATCTTGAGGGTAAAAAAAATTTAACAACTTTGAAGATACACCGTTGGCTAAGTTTGAAAGCCTTATATTAAATTAACTGTTGTAATTGATATTCTACCGATTTAATTATTGTGCTTTAATCGATTGTATATCGTCGCGTATATTATTAAATCTGAAATTTATTATAGTTACCGAAATCTATTAATTCTATTCATATTGATGTTAAGTGGTTGCCTATTCAAATTATGGTTAAATTCATAAGTTTTTAATTATAGGAATCCCTACAAAAAATGTTTAGGATTTATCTGAGATCATAATTTGACCATTTTGTATACACAGTTTTGATCGATAGGATTTTTTTTCACAAAAAGTATGTTTCATAAATGTTGTGTTTTATACTGTAAGTATATATCAACCATTAAAATTTCCCGTGTTTTAAAAATCTGGATGTTTAATTATAATAAATAATGTATATTATATCAAACTAAAAGAGAAAGATTAAAATATTTCAAAATAAATAAATTTAACTAATATACAATTAAATTAAATTTTAGATTTCTCTCTTTAACTTTTATAAAAATTTAAACGCGCGATGCTTATTTAATACTTCACATTGCATATACACAATTTCGATAAATTATTCCTGTAAGTGTATTTAATTGTATTATATCAAGCTCGATTTGGTAAGAGAAAGCCGCAAACGATAAAAACACCCAGAATAATATCTCGGAAAAGTTTCCTCTGGTAAACAAAGACGTACACTTATGGCTTGTACCCTTCATTCATGACAACGAGGCCCTCGAGTACACTTTGCCGTTACTCGAGGTTTTCTCGCGCCGAGACTTTTCTGGTAAATTTTTACACTACAATTCACAACACTTAGATATAGCAAAACCTCACTTTTTCTTTTTTCGTGTTTTATTCATTAGCGTCTGATTTTTCATATCCCTTATTGTAAACAACTCGATTAAGGTTGTAAAATGGGTTATACACAATAAGGTTATAAATGAGAAAAAAAAATTATATGCAAAGTACCTAAATGTTTTGGGTGTTGATATTGCAGTGTGTTATATTTTTTTAAAGAAATCACCTGCTCGATATGATACCCGTCGTCTGGGAAAAATTTCTATTCAGTGTGGTAGAACTTATCAATCTGTTTCTCTATTTTTATATATAAAATTCTGGATAAAAGATATACAAAGAAGCGAAGGTCAATACATTTTATTCGGAAGATTTGGGTAATTTTATTTAACTTTAACTCTCAACGTAATAATGATAATAGCGCGTACGTTATATGTATAAAAATAAGATGTTAAATTTTTTCTTTAATTAATACAAGTTAAAGCTTCGTAAAATTCTTTTCACCGAAGTTTCTGGTTCTTCAAAAGGAGGAACTTTCTTGAAATTTGTACAATAAAACCGAAACTCTTTGAAATACTTTACAAGGAGAGCGTTTTCAACTCCCGGATAACGGATTTTGTTCAAACTTTAAAGCCGATAATTTTCTCTTTTTTTTTTCTTCCTCTCGCGTGAAATATAAAGAAAATACATTTGCTAAAGTTAAATGCTCAATTTTTCAAAAGTACTCCTCTACGAAGAATATTTTTATGAAATTGTTACGAGTATCTTGGCAAAGAAAAGAAAAAAAGGAATGAAGAACGTATACAGTACGTAAACAATGTTAAAAAAAAGTGCGTAAGTATAGTAAAAGATGAAAAATGTGTTTACCTGGGTGGCATAGCCCTCGTCCTTTGTGTCCTAGCAGCTTGTTTCTTAAGGGCTTGATGCTTGTTAAGCAAAAATTGGTATTCTTCGACTGCTTGTTCAGCGCCAACTTGAAGGGCGAGCTTGGTCAGGTATTCACGAAGTTCGGGTTGATTCGCCAAAAGCTCACGACTCACCTGCTGGATGTCTAAATTGCCTCCGGCTGATCCTCCCGAGTTCAAAGAGTCCGTCCACGGTGGTGGTGGCGTATGCGAGCGCAACATTACCGAGTGCTTGTGACACAAATATTCTTCGTACGACGGTGGTAGGCCAGACTGCAATTTTAATAATATCGCATCATATTTTATTATTTTTCTTTCTTTTTTCATACTATTGAATTGTTTTCATTTTTACTTTTAGTAAACTTACATTTTACTAAAACTACGAACGGTCGAAACTTTATTAATGAATTTTGTATGAAAAAAATTCATTGTTATTAATTATGTATTTTTAATGTAAAATAATTTTTAATTATCATAAGATATACAATTTTTTTTTAATATTTGATACTTTTCACAAAAATTTCACAAACTTTCTTATTGTAACGTTTACTAAAACGTAGTATCAAAATTCATTATCATAAATCATTCGTACATTAAGTAATGTAAGTTTAATAAAAAAAAATTAACCTCCTTATTAAAAAATATACTCTTTAAAAAAATGTACGTACGCTTATAGTTTAATAAACATATATCGCAATATGTTACGTGTAATTTCTTGACGAACAGCTTTACATTCTTTCATCAGAAAACGCATAATCTCTCAAGTTTTATTGATAGGTTAAAAAATTTTTGCGATTAGGAAAATTAGATTATTTTTTTTTGTTCGCTACTCTTATCGTTCACTCAGTTTCAAACTAAAAATAATAAACGTACACACATTGCGCAATAATATACACTTTAATAGCGTAAATTGATTTGAAATGTGTTTGACATAGAAAATATAAACTTTATATTAGTAAACTTTATTACGTCAGTTGATTTTTTCTTTATTAACATTAATAAATATATATTGTCACAATTCACCATTATTTTATGGCAATTAAAATTTGTAATGCTTTATACACGTGGATTGTATTCTCTCTATATGTTGATATTAACCTTTATTTGATTTTAGAAAAAAAGGGAAAAAAATAACAATTTCACTTTAAATTATACGTATAGGCGTATATCGATAACCAATATTTCATTAAATATTAATAAAACAAAAATTGTTTACGTATAAACGTTAATACAACTTTCTCGTACGAATTGATGTTATTATTTATATAGTTCGTATCAAAACCTATATATATATATTGTATAAGTACTCATTTAGATGACCAATTTCACGTATTTCATTTTGTCAATACAATATCTTCGAACGTATAGCTTTCTCGGGCGATCTAATTTCCACCATATTTCATTTCAACTCTACAAAAAGCAAAAATTCATTTCGCTAAAGAGAGAGTATTGAGATATATATGTATACGTATATAATAATAATTCCTACGTATAAATAATAATTTTGAATGTATTACAATTTTATGAAATCGAAATAAATATGACCTCTATATAGTATACAGGAATGAAATAAAAATTTCTAAGTGAAAAAACTAACAAATTTTTAAAAAATCGGTAGCCTATCAACGATATACAGCCTATAAAATATCTATTTTTAACCTCGAAACATTAAAAAAAAAACGGGGTAAATTTCTGTCAAGAACGATACTACGTGTTCAGCGTCAGGGAGAGAGAAAAAAAAAGGTAAGCGAGTTCAATTTAAGTAATACAGTGTACAAGATTTACCTACACTTACAAACCAACGAAACCTTTAAATTTTACGCTCCAGTTAGTAATGGGATCAAATAAAGCCATAAAATCTCTTACCATTGGGATATTGATTAATTTCTCTTTGATTTCTTACGTTATTTCATTTATGATTATTTCCTCTTATATACGATGCAACCTGACCGTATTATACGCATATTCTGATGAAATTACTGGCCGCCTTATAATTCCGGATGATTTAATACCATTGACCTAATAATGTTTCATCAGATGTACAAGTTGTGACTTTTCCTTATCAACGTATATTTCCGGCAGTTGTATACATGTGCTCGTGCTGCGTATTTTAGTCGCGTGTGCGTGTATATATTACTTTTCTTTTTTGCTGATCTATCGTGAGTATCGACTTTTTAATGAGATCTCTACGATGATGTAAATCGTTGTCTAATTTACATTTAAAAGTGAGATAATATGCTGGTTGCGTATTATTTATTAAATATTGTTTGGGATGATATTTTGAATTCAATTGATATATATATATATATCTATTCTATTGGTTTTATATTACAATTTTTGATCGTTTTGAGTATGTATCGTTTTTAAAATGTTTGTAAATTAAACGTTTATTTATACAAGGGAAGATTGATGGATTGAAAGTGACTATATATTTTGTAATAATGAATAATATTTTTTGTGTATTACTGATATTATTAAAAATATTATTAAAAAAAGGATAAATATTAAAATGGAAATAGTATTTTTTAACACAATTATAAAAAAAATTACTATAAAACATTGCAATATATATAGTTACAATAATTTAAAAAAAGAGAGTACTTGAACTCGGCCTAATTTTTCTCAGTGCATCATAATTATGCTTTTAATTTTATTTATCTATCTCTTTAAAACATTTTAAACAATAATTACGTATAGTTTCGATGAAAATGATTATCATGGTCTACTTAATGATTCTAAAAATTACATTTACATTGGAAAAAAAATGTATGTAAAAAAAATATTGTATGTGAAATATTTTAATTTCATAAACAAAGAGTAAAAAGTAAAATTAGCATAATTTTCGTATAATCTAAGAATGCCGAGATTACCTAAGTTTTAAAAAAAATGAACCAACTCGTCCCTAATAATACTAATTATCAAAGTTACGAAGTCTAAATTTTTACGAATATATATAGTATCATTAATTTTGATACGTCTTCCATCCGCGTCAGATTTATAAAGTAACAAGCAATTTTTGTACGTTGAAGAGTGCGCATGGGTTAACTGGATTCTTGAATATAAAGTGATCGAATAGGAAAAACTGTTAGGAAAACTTATAACCTATAAAAGTGAAGAGTGAAAAAAAAGAAACTTGGTATACAATCCATTTATTGAAAACATAATCAAATTTCTTGTACCCAAGGACTGTATATATATATATTTTGCTTTCGAAATAACTTTCCACGCGCGTACACAATGTCTGATGTATCTTTATTTTTCGAGAATTCGCTAAAGTATAAGAAAAAGAGACCTATTGTCCTATTTACGACCCGAACAGTCTGCGTTCTTCAGTTTTCGAGCTACATCTCAAATTAACAGTATTACTATTATAATATTTTGTGCAGTTGTCAATTAATTCTTTTTTTTTCCTTCAGTCAAGTCGAGAGTAACATTCGCGAGGAAAAGCACAGTTAAGGAAAAAGAAAAGCACATAAAAATCTGGAACAATCTCGATGACCTTTTTTTTTTATTATTCCTTCTTTCTTTTTCCTTCGAACAAACGGAAAGAAGAAGAATAATAATAAGTCGGTTCTCCGCTTTCGCGTTTCTTTTTTATTCACCGAAGTAGTTAACCGACGTATACCGCGGTAGTTTCGCGACCGCAAAAGAAAAAAAAAGGAGCTAGGAAAGTGGGTAATGTATGGCTGAAAAGGGTTTCCGGACGGATATAATGCATTTATAAAGGTATCTCTCTCTTTCTCTCCCGCTCTCGACTTGGCGGTCTATTGAATTTTGTTTTCTCCACGGGTTTTCTGCCTCCCAGGATAATAGTGTCTTCCGGAACGATTTTTGTTCGCGAGAAGCGCTACAAACACACTTCGATTTCTCAAACAAGTGGAGGAACTTTCCTATCTCTCCTTCTCTCTTCTTATCTTGTCTATTCTTATGTGTGTGTTGTGTGTGTGTGTGTGTGTACGGGATATCTTCCTTGATCTTTTTCCGTTTCTTCTTTATAGTGTTTTTTGTCCCGGTACCGAGCTTTCCATTAGCCCGATTGGCCTCTCTCGCTCTCTCTCTCTCTCTTTCTAAAATTTTTATTTCTACCCCGAGTTCTTTCTTCTATTTCTTTCGCCGGTATACGTATATTTGCGCAGTTTAAACGAGAATTGAATTACTCAATGCTCTTGATCGAGCTTGGATATATAATTATACAAATGGGGATTCTATATCGGAGCGTAATTGCTTCTCTATTTCCTTTTAATTTAACTTATTTTCAGTTGATGTACTTTCAAAAGTCATGGTTTAGTCGACGGGATCGTTTGTATTGTAAACAAAAGTTGGCCAAATTTGATTAACAGCCATTATTTTTATTTTTATAATCATTCATATTGTTGATTAAGATATTTTTGTGTTAAATTTGTCGATTTAAACGGATATTTTTTATCTAAACGGAATTCTTGTTAATTTTAAAAATATATTTTTGAATTTTATTGACTTTACAATATTTTGAGCTTTTTGTCGTATATCTCATTAAAAAAAACATTCCACTCGATAATCGAACGAATTCATGTGATTAAATCAGAATCACATTGAAGCAAGTAAATTTTCTTGATGACTCGTATTTAAGAAGAATTCGTTTTAGATAAAAAAAATAGTTTTTTTTTTGTTGAGCATATAAAGAATTACCCTCGACCCTGTAAATCTATCAAAAAAAAACCCAATTAGTTAAAAGAATACTCGAACAAAAAAAAAAGAATTCGATGACTTTCTAACCTTTGTATATATCAAAACCTGTCCATTTTTTTGGGTATTGCACTCAAGAAGACTTTTGATCGTGATTTAACAACCTGCAACAGACATCAAAGTTTCGGAAATTTCCAGTAAAATCCAATATCCAATCATTTTGTGCAAGATCCTTTGAATGAAATACGCTTACACACTAGTGAAAAATGTTAAATGAATCGGTGAATTCATTTTCCGATAATGTTTGATCTACTAATTTATCTAATACGCGTTGAAACATATACTTCTCAAACGTTCCATTACGCTCTCTATACTAATTTTCTACTACCAATTATTATTAAAAATAATATTATTTTAAGTAAAAATATCTTTTATTCGGAATGTCATTTTATCAATCTTAATTATTCTATATAAGAAATTACTCGAATCAATTAGGTGTAGATCCGAATTTTTCGAACGTTTAATATAACTATTTGCCGTTTTAGGAAAATAAGAGTGCAATTATAAAATCCTTACAATTACATTTTATTAAAATGAAAATCGATTAAATTTTATCTCTTTATTAATAATAATTCACCAATCGATACAAACATCTTTACAGCGTATTTAAAACCATCTTAATTTTTTCTCTTCGAACAACCGTGTATAGAAAATAAAAAAAATAAAGATGTTTTAAATTACGTAACGAAGATGTTCAGAGCTTCCTTCGCAACATTCGTAACCTTCGAATTTGAGATCGAGCACACTCGATTCGTATGTGAGTACATAAAAAAACGAGAGAGAGACATTAGGTAGCGCACATAAAAAAAGAGAAAAAGAGACATTTGAACAAGGAGGAAAAAAGTAAACCTGTGCTCGATCAACTTTAATTTCATTTAGTTCAACCTGATCTTGTTTCTTTTATCCGGTTCTTTTTTCTGCTATCTTTTGTTGTTTGAATTTCACGTGTCGTTCGATTCATTTCACCGATTGTCTTGTCGGGTTTGCGCATCCCTGTTTGTTTTCTCACTTATCCGGAGGTTTCTTACGTAACAAAACTTTGGATTAAATTTGATAAAAAAAAGTAAGAAATAAAAGTTTACACTCCGATGTTACATTATTGTACGAATATATAGTAAACATTTACATATATTTATTAAATTATTGGACAAAAAAAATGTTTAAACTAAGTGGTTTGATGAATCTTTGGAAATTACTCTTAGTCGTTTTTTTTAAAGAGCCGTCGAACCTTAGAAATAAAGATGCAATATATTTTTAATATGTTTTTTGAAAAAACGCTCGTGTATATGCTTTTAACGGTATATATATAACAGAACGTTTTACAAGTTTTGATTTATTAATATTTGGGTTACGATTAGTGCCTCATTTAAAAGTTAAAATTATTTTTGTCTTTTATTTCTAATTAATAAATAAGGTTTATCCTATAATAAGTTTCCTACGATCAAGTTTTAACAAACAAACGTAATTTGGCTAGCTACGGTGAATCAATTTTATCGTTTTATTGTATTATACAATATTTGTTACCGCACAAAAAACGGTAAATCACACAACGTAAAGAGCACTTATATAAATAGTTTTTTTTTTCATTTTAATTGGAATAAGATACATCTTATAACATACACATAGTCATCAAAGGAGATATAATAATTTGTATAATACACTTATACTTCGACACTGACCCATATTTATATAATGTGCCATTTGAATTTTTGAAAATATTGTTATATTATAAGTTAAATTATTATTTATAAAATTTATTAATTTCCAAACTAACAAAAAATCTATATACAAAAAATATTTTATCCATCAATTACGTAATGTATGTATAGAATATTGACGTCTGACTGAACGTTGGTTCTAACCACTTGGATCACATTCCCCAAGATACTCAAAGCTAAGAACAAATTTTCTTTTTCTTTTTTTTTCATAATTTTGACAAAATAGTCGTGTTTATCTCGTGAAAATCTCATAGATCCAATTAACTAAATTAATATCTTCATACATGTATATATATAAAGTTCGTAAAATATGCCGATGCGGAATGTTTCGTTCTGACAAAGTGGCCCATAAATTTTTAGGCTTCCCCTCCGTAAAGGAGAAAATCCCATTAGCCAGTAGGCAGATTCCATTATCCAGATAAGATCTTTCTTATTTTACCCTTTATCACAGTACAGAGAGAGAGAGAGAAAGGAAAAAAGCCTCGCGACATCAGATTTTCCACTTGTTTTCACTCCCCTTAATAATATCCGAAATATCCTCTCTTGATATTTACACACACACGCACACACACGCACACACACACACACACACACACACACACACACACACACACACACACACACACACACACACACACACACACACACACACACACACACACATACACACACATACACATATATATATATATATACAGTTATATTTCAAAGAAAATTTAGGCACACAGAACTTTCATCAAGGAAATAAGCGAGGCCTACAACTGTATAAACTCCTCGTACATGTTACATTATGTATATATATATATATATATATATATATATATATTATGTATGTGTATGTGTATGTGTGTGTGTATGCTTGCGGAGAGAGGCGAAAGAAGACGCGCAAATGCACGAGACTATATATCGATCCATAAGAAAGAGAAGAAACTCGGCCTCTTTCATACCATCGCCTCGAGCTCGGGAGACTCTTTCTTATACGTGTACATGTGTACGTGTGTGAGGATACATATATACATGTAACATCAAGTCCGTTGGAAAAGGAAATTTCCGGGCACTTATGCGCGCGCGTTTCCCTTATTCAAATGATTCGAGGTCGTAGCCGTCGGGCAACCGAATGGAAACTCTTGCTAAAGGATTCGGTCGATCCTCTGCTATAAACCCAAAACACCGATGCATATACGTTCTTTCAACCGTGCCGGGAAATTAAACAAAAATATCATTTTTTCCTCGCGAGTTTAGATTTTTCTCGGGTTTCTTCGTCATTATATATGAAATAAATCATCAATTAAATTGAGAGGCTGTCAAACTCGTTGTGTTATTTTTAGAGTCGTTTATAATGATTGAGAAGTATTGTTATTATTAATGTACGAATTACAATTTTATATAAAAATTTTGAGGAAAACTACGAGAGTGCAGTATCCATCGTTATGATGTAAATTACAATTGCGGAAAGTTCCGTAAATTTATTTATGTGATTAATCGTTTTGAAAAACTTACAATTGTATCATCATGTTCTACATGATTTTCCTTAAGTTTTAATGTAAATTACTAATTTATGTAAAAACTCCAAGGTTCTTTCATATACAAATTCTATAAAAATGACTGCTAGTGTATTTCCCATTGAAGATCCGAAAAAAGAGAACCTTCGCTCTTTTGCTTCGAGTCATTTAAATTACCCTTTATTTATGAGTTAATTGCTAACAAAATTAATCTAAAACGAGTGATTATATTAGTCACTCTATTGATGAGTGAAAAAAATCACTATTCAGATTTTAGAGAGATAAGAAATGATCTAATAGATTTTTTACATTGCCCAATCGATAAATCAGAATCCCGAATAACAGGTGGCAAAATACTCCACAACTTACGTAGATGAAGTGAAAAATGAAATTCTTGTCTATTTCAAATTTAAGTAACGAACGTATGGATTATCGTAATGAATATGGCACATTCCTATAATTAATTAGATTGGAAATATATTCACAATTCACATTGTAATAACATTTAATTAGAATTATAAATTGAAGTATACGATGGTAAATAATATGTTTTAAAAAAAGCCGAATAATCATGATCACTAAATAACATATGGGCAAATCATTTTCATAAGAAATAAACCTTAAGAATTTATATTTAATTGTTTCTAATTTTTTAATCTCGTTAAGCCACACCACTTAATCAATAAATTTAAAATAGACCAACTGTTTAGTTTATTAATTACACGGAGAAAAAAATTCATGTAAAAATGAAAATGATGTTTTGTAATGGAGAGACAGACTTGAAAAATAATACAACGAACAATTTTGTTATAGAAAACTTTACGAGCCGTATAATAAATAACAGTAAATTGTTCCTATAACAAAATAGTAATTTTTATCATTGGTCAAGTCTTTCTCTCCATTACTAAAAAACATTCTAGATTTTAATAGAACATTTTTTCTCCGCTTTCTCCACTACCCAAAACATTTTGGTGAGTTCCACAAAATATTTTATTACTCTACTTTAATATAATTTTATTATATTTTATATTAAAATAAAGAGAATATAGCTTGTTAAACAAATAATTTTTTTTAAACGTGTTCAATAAAATATTTCATATTCAATATTGAAGCGCCTACATTTATTTTTATTTTTAATGTATAAGGATTAGGATATGCTTTTAGGTATATTTCATAATTTTTAAATACGGAACCTTTTAAGGGTTTTATACATTTTTATTACGAAACAGCTTTATTTTTTATCATTATAAATTATTTACATTTTCTAACTCGTAATATGTAAAAGTTTTTCGGTATACGTAATGCGTCTCTTTCTGCAAAACAAAAAAAAACAGCGTTCCACGAATGATAACCCATGTGGATCGCGTGCAAAAAAAACCAGCGCACATTTATTTTTCGTATACTTAACGTATTGAATAGAATATTTTGTAATGAAAATACGATGTGAGTTAAAAAAGTATAAGTAAACTCGGTGTTTGCGGATGCAGCGCTCAAGGTCAAGCGAATCTTCATTTAACAAACCGAACACTGAAACTTATTATTTTGAAACTTTCTCAAGGAAATATTTTACACTTGTCTGGCAATAATACCCAGTTTTTCTATTTTAAACTGTGTGTACAATAAACTTTATATATATATATACATACAGTCACGTATTCGTTTACAAAATTTGATAAATAAAATAAAGAGTGGTACACGGATAAAAAATTTCTAATAAATTTTACAATGTTGTTTAATAAAAGAGAGACAGACTTGACAAATGACAAAAATTACTGTTTCGTTATAGGAAAATTTACGAAACTTATAGTAAATATTAATAGATATATATGTAGTAAAATTTCCTATGACAAAATATTAATTTTTATAATTTCTTAAGTATGTTTCGTCATTACTAAACAACATCTTCATTTTTACTAGAACATTTTTTCTCCGTGTATATATCTTAAATTGAAAAAGAAGTTAATTTCATATTAATTCATTAACGATGCGAATATTATAAATTAATGAAAGAGCGATTCAATTAGTACATTGCAGGTAAAAATATTTATACCCTTTACGAAATTAATTTGAACGGCGAGATTTAATTTTAATACGATTAATTTTCACGTGTATATTTTTCTTATTGACTTTTTCTTATTATTTTTGTTATTGATAAAAGTCAATTGAATTTCGTATATATTTATTTTTTATTTCACATTTTTTCCGCGTTAATTTAAACAGTATATTTCGATTGGATGTATTAAATTATAGAGCGTACATACTTGGAAAATTAATCTTCGAAATAACGATTTCCAAAAGTACATTTATTTTTCCGTGTTACACAGCCTTATATATATATGGGGTATTCCACGTGAAGTGGTCCGATCAAAATTTTAAAATGCACCAAATTTTGGGTACACTTTGCAAATGTTTTTCAGAATACAGAAAAAAATTTTTAGGTACAGGAATTTATTTGCTCAAAAGTTATTCTAACCTCAAAAAGTGAATTTTTCCATATTTTTTTCAACACCAGCTGGGTTTACCGCTATATAACTCAAAATCTATCAACTTTTACTATATAACATTATATGTAACATTCGTTGCTAATTATATCTAGAATTTATTCTTCTGGGTTAGAATTTCTAATCTCAAGGTCAATGTTACATAAACTACATGTCAATATTCAACTTGAAAAAAGTGCAAGTGCGCCACCTTTGATTTTTTCATCCAAAAGTCTAAATGAAAGCTTGGAGCAATACCTTTCAAATGGTCTGTAGCATTTTTATGGCCTCCAATTCTGTAAAAAGTTATGATAATTTAAAGAAACACGAAATTTTTTAAAAAATTTAAATGGGAATTACCATGTTAATTTTTGTGAATTTTTTGTCTTTCTTTAAATTGTCATAACTTTTTACAGAATTGGAGGCCATAAAAATGCTACAGACCATTTGAAAGGTATTGCTCCAAGCTTTCTTTTAGACTTTTGGATGAAAAAATCAAAGGTGGCGCACTTGCACTTTTTTCAAGTTGAATATTGACATGTAGTTTATGTAACATTGACCTTGAGATTAGAAATTCTAACCCAGAAGAATAAATTCTAGATATAATTAGCAACGAATGTTACATACAATGTTCTATAGTAAAAGTTGATAGATTTTGAGTTATATAGCGGTAAACCCAGCTGGTGTTGAAAAAAATATGGAAAAATTCACTTTTTGAGGTTAGAATAACTTTTGAGCAAATAGATTCCAGTACCTAAAAATTTTTTTCTGTATTCTGAAAAACATTTGCAAAGTGTACCCAAAATTTGGTGCATTTTAAAATTTTGATCGGACCACTTCACGTGGAATACCCCATATATATATATATATTTATACGTTGAACATCCTCGAAAGTGTATAAAATTCGGTATCGAGACATATCTTCGAGAATTAACTGGAATCCTTCCAAAATGTCAATAATATATTTTAACGCTGAAATTCGATATTCAATATCGAAAGTCAAATGTTTTTTTTTTCTTGAAAAATTTTAGATGGTATGTATATACGTGGATAAAAAATCAAGATAAGAGTAAAATATAGAGAGGAAGGATTTTGAGTAGAATGTTAAATTAACGAGGAACTGTTAAACGAGGTGTGTAGTACATATATAGAGTGGTCGATCGTTTAAACAGATGCAGAAAAGTCAGTCGAGTCGTGCGTTCGACGTTGGGATGAGGTTAATTGTCCGGGCACAGGTCTGCGGCTGACAAAAGACTGAGTGCGATCTCTACGGTTAATTAATGTCCGGCCCAGAACCTGACAGATGCCTTTCACGCGCAAAATCGATTTCGAGAAAGTACGCAATTCCTACGATTTTCGCTGCGGAACACTTTCCTACACCCAAATATATACATGAATTCATATACACATATATATTCCATGTGGGGAAAAATAATAGTTTTTATTTTGTTCTAGAATAATTGTACAATATTTGTTTTCGCGGAAAAAAGTGTTTAATTAAGAATATATATGACAATATAACCTTTAGCAATTAAAGTGGAATAAACTGTCGGAATGAGAAAAATTCATATGATAAAATTATATTTTATACATATATGTATATTGTATAAAATATTTTAATGTATTTTAATAATTTTTAAAGTATTTTGATATAATTTCTATTAAATTTTAATTCATATAATATAGCAATTTTTCTTTTGCTACCTTTGCTAAAGAATATAGTAATTTTGGATTAAATATTCATAAACAAATTTTATAAAATTATTTTTAATATAATATTTTTTTATTTCCTATATATATATTTATGAGTAAAAATTCATATTGGTGAAATAACCAGAGTATTATTTCTTGGCGATGTTTCGATAGAGTTTCTTTGTCCTCGTCAGAATATTACTTAATTTTTTTTTTGCAATTCTGACTTTTTTTTCAACACCGTCGTCTCGTCTCGTCTAAAGGTGTTGCTTATATGTGTGTGAAAAAATATCTTTTAATAAATGTTGATATAATTGGAATACTGATTTCAGTCCAAATATTTCTTTATAATACATGATATGGAAATGTAATATAACACAGTTGTATAAAATGTTTCCATTTTTTTTGTAAAATCCTTCTATAACCATTATCTACATTAAAAATAAAAAATTTGAAAAAAATTATTAATTTTTCCACGCGTTAGTTTACGAAAAATGTATAATTATTTGTAACTACGCGTTTTTTTGTTAATTGCAATATTTCGAGAGTTGATATAAAAGAGTAACACAATTTTTAATATTAATTTTAAATACAATGAAAATGAAATATTTAAAGTGACCAACAATATTTTAACACCCATAAGTGTCACAAATACATTCGGTAATCGAAAAGGAAAAAGAAAACAAATGAAAATTTGCTCGTTCCTTTTAAGTTTTCAAAGTTGGGCAGTTACGCAAAGTTACAGGTTTATCTTCAAGTTGGATACGGGTGCGCGTATAAACCCTCGTGTAGGTTCAGATAATATAAAGATAAGTTTTTATTAAGGTTCTCCAACTCTGAAAGGAAATCTAGGATAACGTTGTAACTTTTGTAGATATTTTTTAATTATTACGCTTTTCCTTTATTTTAAAATTTGATCGGAATCTACATCCGCGCGTGAGGTATTTTAAAATTTAACGACGCTAAAATCGCGTTGACCGAAAAGAAAAAAAAAGGACGCGTAGAATTATTTTAATTTTGTTTTTGGATATAATTTTTCGACGATAATTTTATATACATTCACGTATATTATATATATAACGTTAATTAATGCGGCTCCTTTGTCAGCCTTAGTTCGCGATAAATATACATCAATTTCTTCTGCTTTCACTTCCTTACTTTATTTTTATTTCTGCTTTATTCAGTTTTATAGTCACATTTATTTTATTTAGTCACAATTCTTTTTATCCCACGTACGCTTTTAACTTTGTTTTTTTTTTTGTACCCCGAGTAATTCTTCATTGTACGTGGAAATATATAGTTAAATTAATGGTATTGTTTTATTTAGTTTTTTATTTCGTTTTATTGGTAAATTCTTTATATATATATATTAAAAGTATATATTTTGCATCTTTGTCCGTTTGTAATATTCTCTATTTATTTACCGTTTTTATCTGCAATATTATTGTATTCCTTTTGAACTTTATCTCTTCGCAGTAATGTTATTAAATAAAAAATAGTGACCCTGTAAAGATTGGAACCTTCGGTTTTTTACACTCAAGACTCTTTTATTTGTTTTTATATTATACGTGTTAATTTCAGGTTATGTATAGAAAATAATTGAATCGAACTTCAAATATCATAACGTGAATGTATCATATTGACACGAGCGATAAAATATATAGCTCAGGAATTTCTAATTTTAAAAAGCAATCTTTTAAATAATTTAAAATATATTGAATATAATATTTTGAAAACCATGTTCTTGAAATTTACGATCGATTGCGTTCGATTGGAGGTGTACAATAAAAGATTTACACATCCGATCAGCTTCCGACGCGTCTGTAGCTTCTTAATGTTCTTAAACGATTCTTAGTCAAAACGATGGCTTAAAGGCATTTTGCGAGCAGTAATCGGATCCTGATTTGCATTTTTGTTCAGTGTCGCCATTAGCATGATTATTTATGTAACTGACGCAAATATATGGAATTTCTGGCAAGTGTCGTCAGGAACCAGAGTATTTTCTATGCTGCATAATATCCATAACTTTGGTTAATTTTATTTACCTTCGTATTTGTGACAATGATTTGCCGTATTGAGAAAAAGAACACGGATCTTCTGATGATTTTGAACTTGCGTTAGGATACCCTAGTACATATCTGACTATTAATGTAACGTTTTTTAAGCCAAAAATTGGCCAAGTGTTGTAAAATATCGAAAAAATGCTTAGTTAATGGCAAAATTCAAGTTTTATTTAACCTTCAAATGTTAAATTTCTACTAGGGATAGTAAACATGCCCTTTAACAGATGATGTCCCGATGGTCTGGAAGTTACACGGAGAGAAAATTTTCAGTGAATTTTACCAAAGTTACTGTAAATTTTATTAAACTTTCACTAACGCGGTAACAGACTGCCGAAACCCAAAAAATTACTCAACCTTTTGTTAATTTTTACTTAAATTTCTAGCTATTTTAACTGAGAAGTCTATTAATTTTTACTAAAAGTATTGAAGTTTTTACTAAAAGTTTAGTAATTTTTTGCATTTTGGTAGTCTATTACCTCGTTAGTGCAAAATTTTTTCTCTCCGTCTATCCTCATTACCTGGACATTCTCTGTAGGAATAAAGCTAATTTTATTTTGAAATTCAGGTAGATAATTTTTACAGTAATGATGACGGAAGAGGAACTGGTATTTTTGTGGCATAAATGAAAAATATTTCATAAATAAAAAGAGTTGGGAATTAAGTGTACATTACATACTGCATTTGATAATATATTTAGTCAATCATTTTGGAAAGGGAAAAACAACAAAAGGCTCTGATTTCTTGGACTATTATGCTGATTTTCATTTATTTGTGTATTAAATATACGTATGTTTGTTGCAAATAATATTTTTTTTTTAATAAAGTTCTTATACATTAACAAGGTAGTATACTCAGTGAGTTACCGACCGAGTAGGAACAGGTAGTTATTACATTGATTTAAAAAATATGCAATTTTATGCAAAACCCAAATATAGATGTTTAGGACTTTTTCAAAAACACATTTGATTTTTTTATACAAATGGCCATTCTCTGACTCTGACATCCCGTTAAAGACAATATTTATGTTTACTTAATAGAATGATTGAATTAATATTTCGAAAGATATAGCGAATTCAAAGTTTGGGGAGGAATCGACAGAAATTTCAGTATTTAGAAAAGTAGTTTTTCATTATTTAAATTTATTATAGCGTTGTCAGTAATTTTCACTCTCTAAACGAACACTCATGATTATACAAAAATTATCATTAAGTTGTTAGTTTAAAATTTTAAGAATTGACGTATAGTATATCGTTAAATACTAATGGTCTAATTTAAATGATTTGTACATAATAAAAAATTTTTAAAACAAAATAAATGATAAGTATCAGCATTCGACACCTCTTTTTTGACGATAACAACACGTAATTAAAATTTGAACTTTGCAATTCCTAATAGTTTTATTGTTAATAAAAAATTTCTCAAAAACAAAAATCCTACTTTTTCCCTCTCGCTTTGTACATTAATTTATTTCGTTACAACAACATTAACCCAAATATATACAACGGCAACATTAATTAAATATAATGTTAAAACGGAATGTTGCGAACAAATATTTTAATGGTAAACGTAATTAACATTACGGAATTAAACGGAATTACGAACACAACAGGCTTTCACAATAGCCCTGTATTCCTTAACGAATATATGGCAACTCCTTAACTTTTAAGTCGCGCCACTTTAGCCGCATTTAAATCTCTCGACGCTTTAAACGTTAAGTTCACGCGCATCCTTCTACCTCCAGTACGCGGCAGGGACATTTTTTCTCTCCGAGTGTTCCAACCGGGATGGTAGACGATTAGAAAATGTGTAACAAAGTAAAAAACAAAAAAAAAAAGAATACGTGCACTTC
The DNA here is from genome assembly GCA_026168455.1 of Theocolax elegans. NCBI lineage: Eukaryota > Metazoa > Arthropoda > Insecta > Hymenoptera > Cerocephalidae > Theocolax > Theocolax elegans. Next base: position 5,946,003 of record CM047427.1, read on the forward strand.
GTAGGTACACGCGCTAACATATACGTGTCCCGAAATTACGCTACACGAGAATTTATGCGACAAAGTGAAAATAAACGCGCGAGAGCTCGTATATTCATAAAAAAAATATGTACGTACATATATATATGTATATGTGTGCGCGCGCGCGTGTGACATGTAAATTCTATCGCGAGGTAGAATTCCGAGCGTATTACCCGCGGGACATACCTGAGTATGCACCAGACCCGTATGTGTGGGTGTAACTCAAGTCGACAAGAGCTAAGTGAATTGAAGCCCTTTATACTTTCCGCATATACTTTGAGGAATATGTAGTAATACCTTTTGTCAAGTACTTTTTCAGGATGTTTATGAATATAATTTAGATGATTCTTTAATTTCGTTTTTACGCGTATAAAGTGGTACGAAAAATATATGTCGTACTTAAAACGTAACGATGCGCCCTTGCGTTGTAAAGAATAGCACGATGCGCATTTATTTAAAGATTAATTAGCTTTAAACATTCGTTTTTTATTTCGATTTATTAGGAATATTTTGAAATTGTTTATGTTACGTAATACGGAGTGGATTTAATTTTTCAAATGCGATTTTTCGTCTCGATGGAACGTATTATTTGTTATACAACACGGTTTTACACATTATGTATTTCACGCGTCTCCTAAGAATAGCAATTTACGTTGGAATTCTCATTTTTATACGCTTACGTATATATATGACTTTAAGAGGCGAAAATTACGGGAGGACAATTGTTAAAATTTCACGGTGAAATGAAGGCGTTAATAATTTTAATTTTTGTGCGTAGCTACACCACGTAATCTAAAAAATTTTTTTATTAAAATTATAATTCAGTCGATATAATTTCGCATTGCATTTAATTCTTTTGAAAATATATCGGTTCGACGTTGTCATAAAGAGTTTCGGTATCAATAACCATAAATGATTTTTTTTTCTTAAAAAAAATGTATAATCTTCAGAGTTACCCGTATATACGTATACAACTATATAAAAATTTTCACGTTTGATACACTATCTTCCAATTTTTAATGAAAAATTTATTTTTCTCACGCCCGGGGTAAAATATGATTACTTTGACTGTGAGTTGGGTAAAGGATGGAGTTGTTGAATTTTTGAAGACCGTTTAGATAGTGGTAATTTATAAAGTAGAGATGCTTTCACGTGGTTGAATAAGAAAGCAGTTTAAGATTCGAGAGCTAAAAGTAAAGAATGAAGAGTATACCTGAATATTTAATGAAAGAAAAAAAGAATGTTAAACAACTTGTTAACTGCACAGTTATTAACGATTAACTGTTCTTTTGTAGAAATAATTTTTTTTTGGTCTTAGAGATATGGATCTTTTATTTTTATGATATATTGTTTTACGAAACGTAACGTATCGAATCCTTGAAAATTAAAGGATATGTTTTTCTCCTAGAAAAATGCTTTAAGGGGATGTCTGACTCGGAAAATGGTCATTTTAATATTTTTTTATAAACAAAAGAATACTTTTTTGAAAAAATACTGACAGCTATACCCTTAGGCATGTTTTAAACAGTATAGTCAAATTTTTTCAGATTTTTAAGTCTGTAATTTAATTATGATTTTCGCATTGAAAATTCATACCTATTTAGACCAATTATTACCGACCAAAAATTGTTTATTAACGATTAGTCCGATTTGACATGGCTCGATGTTGAGCTCAACTTAATTTCAATATTGTGCCAGAAGAGGTCTGAAATATAATCAGACGAAACGTCGCAATTTTTAGTAAAGAAAAGGTGTTAATTTTATTCAACATCCTGTGAATTACCCTACTAGATCGCTCAAAAAACCAAAATAAGTTGAACAAATATCTATTTTTACAAATATACTTCGTTTCTTTCCGAATGCGAATTGTCAACAATTTAAACGAATTCAATAAGTATTTTTTAATCACTACTAAAATATAATCGTTCGAAATCAAGATGTATATTCATAAATAATGAAAATATTATAATGGAAAGCATAGTGTATCATATTTAACAACCACAAAATATGTCTTAGGTTCGAACAAATTTTTGGTTGTTTAGTACTATTAGCACAAACATTTTATTGAATTCGTTAAATTCCTTTTTTCAGTGTGAAAATCTTGTGAGTTATACTTTACGAAATAATAATAATTTAATTAAACGATCACAGGCATATCAACACGTATCCAAGATTTTCGAATTAAGCGCATATATCAAAATATGTAAAGTCTACAACCTTAAGATCAGACAGTCTTCTGTCAAGTGCGTCGTAATTAATTTACGACGTACGTTCACAATGTCTCTTACAAGGTCAGTGATATATCACATTTTCTCATATAGAACATTAGAATAATCAATGCCTCTGAGTACCCAACGCTAACCAAACAAGAATCATGATTTATATTTATTTTTGAGTGTTATTAAAATTGTTAAATAGTAAATGATATAGTTAAAATGATGTATCTGCAAAATTTTAATATCAGTTATCGTGTAATTTTTTTTCCATAAAATTGATTCAAAACTTACTGTTTTTAACATAAGCGCGTATGTCAGTACTATTTCGATGCCGTTAAAAGTTAGGTATTTGAAGTGATGACGATATATCGTTGGTACAGGGAAAACAAAATTTAAATATATTTGAACATTTACCATTAAGAAATACAGAAAAATATAGAGGTTAACGTGTAAAATTTGAATTTATCATTAAAAAACCTCAAAAATTTCAGATTAAACGTTCGAAATTAACGAGACTATAATCTTCACCTACAAATTTCAATTCACAAAAATGTAAATAAAACATAATATTTATATTAGCAATAGTCGTTATAATATTTAAAAATAATGTTTGATTACTAAAAATTACATTTTAAATGTGTTAAATAAAAATTTTTAGTTTATCTTTCAATTGACTAGGAAGTACCTATAGAGCTACCTTAAGAAGGTGTCATACTCAACTTTTACTCTCCCTACCTTATCGACGTTACATAACACATAAAGATCGATATAATTATAAGAGTGCATCCGAAAGTTCAATTGTAAGAGTTTATTACACTTTGTTTATTAATAATCTCCATATGTGTAATTTTAGGTATATATATTAAAAATTTTGAAATAATTTTAAGTCGTTAAACGAAAATCTTGAAACTGTAAGAAAATAAATATATTACTGGTAAACGATGGTTTTTGAAAGGTATAATAAATATGTATGTCTAACATTTGGCACATGGATAGATTATTTATAAACGAAGAGTGATTATTTCGAAACGAAGAGCAATTTAATGTGATATTTTACATCGATAAGGAGAAAATATGAGTATGGCACCCCGTTAAAAGATCAGTTTCGTAGCTTTTTTGTACGAACCCGAGTGTAGATTAATTTAAATTTATTAACTCTTATAATAACTAAAAAAAAATAATACCAACAACAGGTTAGCTGTAACTATCAATACTAAAACTAAATAAAAAGAAAAAGTTTGTACATTTATACAGAAAAAGGAAAAAAAGGGAAAAAATTACAGCTGTAATATTATTATTATTCGATTCGCAAATGCGTAGTAAAATAGACGAACCGTAAAACTCGAAGTTTTATATATATTTATCCCGGAACATCAGTTAAGAAAGAAAAAAAAGTATATATAAAAATATGATCAATTTCGAAAAATTTAAATATATTAAAAAAAATCGTGTATTCCTACCAAGTTAACCATTGTCGTCGAATCGAAATTACCACTATACATATAGATGAAAAAAAAATCGATCGACTCCATGAATTAATCCTCGAGCATTGAAGAGTGTAGACACACATACACCCCCTCCAAAAAAAAAACCAACTCCCTCGCATACAAAGGATAAAGAAAGTTTAACGTTTGCGCGTCTGGTGCGTTTTTTACACACACATGTACGAAAAGTACGTTAGACAGAGGAAAACCGCAGGTATAGAGGTCGAGTCGAATCGCAAAAGTTTGTCCTATAAATTACAATAAAAATAGGTTTTTTCTTACTCCCTCGATAGGAAACAAAGGCGAAAGAGTGAACCACGCCATTTCTCAAGCACGTACCTTAGTATATATAGGTATATACGCGTAAAGGCAAGAGAATCAGAGAGAAAGAGAGAGAGAGAGAGAGAGAGGGATGGAAAACTAGCTCAACTTAGGTATGTCTTCTATAGTGGTGTACGTCAACAGAGACAGAGAAACGGTTGCGGAGAAGCGAGATGCACGGCATAACTCATCTGGCTCCATATTTCCGACGTTGAATACGCGTCTCTCGCGTACTTCCGCCTACTTCGAGTTACACATCTTGGTTTCTCCCTCCTGCGCATTTGAATCTCTCCGTCAAAAAAATTACTCTAATATTTTTTAATTTAAACTCTCCTGATTATCGCAGTTATACGTAAATATACAAATGTACCCCGGAATATTCTTTTATTTATATTTTTTTATATAAAATTTAACGATTTATATATTATAAAAATTATCATTATATGTTTCGTAATATAAGAATATACATTTTTAGATTACCGCAATTTTCGTAACGTTTTAAGAAATTATTATTAAAATACGCGAAGAAAAATTATAATATTTTGTGGTACTGAGATACACTTAAAATATGATGAATTTTACTATATTTTATGATAAAAATTTAGTACGAATATATTAATCTTTCTTATATAAATAAATGTATTAAATATTGGATTATATTAATGTAAATATTATATATAAATATACCTTCATATTTCAGGTCTCATGTGTTACTAAAAAATATGGTAATTTTTATTAAAAAATTTTTCTTGTAATTATTTTTATAACAAAAATTGCGACAGTCTATAACAAATAAGTATGTCCTTATTGTTTCCAACATTATAACCCTTATACCTTTCTAGGAAAATATTATTTTTAAACAGCATATTTTTCTTACTATTTCCTAGCCCATTTTTACAAACTAGTCTCTTCCAACCGATTTAAAAAAAAATGATTAAATTATGCCTTGAAAAATCATTTCGATATCTACTAGGGTAATTATATGAATCAATATTAAAAAGAATATACATTTTCATCCACTAAACGGATAAACGATTTAAATAAATTAAAATATTACATTTACATTACACGATGCTTCGTATACACATCGATTTATGATCCTCACATATTTCAGGTATATTACTATTTATATATTCCAAAATTAATGTAAACATTTCCGAAACGGTCAATATCATCGATCGAATGGAAAAAAAAAAGAAAATCCGAAAGAAATATATATGCGTGTATCGGAAAAGTAAACTGGTGTAAAAAGTGTGGGGGGAAATAAGGGAGGAGGAGGGTAGGGGGGGTTAAGGGAAACCCAGAGCTAATATTACTCAGGTTGATAAATGATCATCGGAGCAATGCTAAAATCGTCTCATCCGTCTTCACCAGCCAGGAGCCAAACATCCGTAGATTTTAAATTCCCGAGCTACGAAGTATTTTCTATATTTATGCAGCTACTCCGTTGGGACTTAGCCTCGATAGTACTAGTGGTAGTAGTAGGATAGGGAACGGATAACACGATCCAAACGCGAATTAGGATGGGCGTAGGAGCAGCTTCGGGGAATTTATGTTCCAGTCGCGGAGCGCCAAACTCCACGCGAAGTGCCTCCAATCAAGTTGAATTGTTGCTCGGGTTACCGACAACCAACCCAAGATGATATCGGGAACCGCATTTTAGGGCTCATTAACGGTGTTTTATAGACTCACACTTTTTATTCCTCTTTTCTTTTTTTTATTTCAACGTTACATATACATATATATATATCTTACAACTCACGGGTGAATGGCTAATTAATAACCAAAAGAATCGTTTATAGACATTTTCGTAATTACGCGGAGAGAAATTATACGTATTAAAAATTACAATATAGTTTCTAATAGAATTAAAGGAATCACAGACTGACAAACTTAGAAAAAGGTATAGTAAACAACGTAGTTTTAGCGGAATCTAAATTGCAGTCAATCCTAGAGCGATCAAGACTCTTGTGTAAAAGCTACTTGTCAAAATTCATGTCAAACTCAAATCTTCCTGTCTTTAGTACAGTACATTCAATAAAAAGAAATTTAAATAACAGGTCAAATCTGTTAAAAGAATGTATCTCTGACATACTAAAACTAAACCTAAAAGTTCATAAAAATTTTAATATTTACTGCTTTGAATATAAAATAATAAATACAAGTTTAAATGTAAATACGGAATTAGGTAAACAAATGGAAAAATCATCAGACCCAAATAGCATTCTACTCCAGTTTTTACAAGAAAATAAGTCACACTCTTTATTCACTGATGGTAGCAAGACTGTAAATCGAGATAGTCATGTAGGTTCAGCCTGTTTCTATGCAAATATTAATAAAAAGGTTGGTCAAACTATTTCTAATAACGCTTCTATTTTCACTGCCCAGTGCTTAGCTATACTCAAAGCACTTCAATTAATCAATAAAAGTCAATATACAAAGTTTACAATAGTCACCGATTCATTAAGTGCTTTACAAAGTTTAGAATCAATCAAAATGGACATTAAAATAAACTACTACATACTTAAAATAAAAAATTTATACAACAATATCATATCAATAAATGAGACTGCAGACTTATTAGCAAAAACATATACAAATAAAACACCTGCAAGAAACTTTGTCTTACCCTTCACAGACTTCTCTCAAGAGTTTAGAAAAATGGCATACGTCAATACTAATAATTATTGTTTAGAGATGTCTACTTTTAAAGGTACTAAGTACTTCCAACTTTTTTATAAAGATTCCCCTAGAACATGGTTTTATAATTCTACATTTAATCGTAATACTATAGTGTCAATAAACAGATGCAGAGCTGACCATTATAGTCTTGCTGCATCATTGTATAAAGTAAATATTATAACCTCACCTACGTGTGAGCAATGTGGAGAATACGATGAAGATTTAAATCATGCTATATGGCAATGTAACGCGTACGATAACCAAAGACAAGACCTTATCAAAAAAATTTGTAGAGGTAAATATCTATTACCTCAGAATAGTAACTGTATATTATGTTATCCTAAATATGCAATATGTAAATATATAGTCGATTTTCTAGATTTAATAAACCGACCAGCGTAGACAATTATTATGTATATAATTAGGTAAAAACTATTTGTATTAAAGTATATTCTTAATAAAGTATAAAGCAGATATAAGGCTCTAAAGAGCCTTGAAATGCTTAAATAAAAAAAAAAAAAAAAAAAAAAAAGGTATAGTAAATACCCTAGTAGAAACCGTATTCCATAAAATAGGTAATAAATAGATATTGTAAATGGAATGGTCGAAAAAATGGATGAAAAATAGGGGAAAAATGTGCCCATTTTTATGCTCCCGGTGAAACACTTTTTCTCCCAATTTTTAACCATTAAATAGACTAAAATATAACTTATATTCTGCTTTGAGCTAATTTTTAGCTTATAAACATAGATCAAACTTGAGTCTAGTTATGTGCTATTAAATATTTAGTAAAAATGGACAAGTGAAAAAATTGCATTTATCTTCGTAAATGCTGAAAATATAACAGAAATTAGTTGTAAATCAGACAAAACTATAGAAATCTTGAAGTTTAACTGTTACAGGAAAGCTGGAAATATTATTCGAATGTTTTGAGGTTATGGTAATTCTATTAAATGTTAAAAAATTGGTGAAAAAGTGTTTCATCGCAAGGTATTTAATACCAATGTGTAATTCCTAGTTCTTAGATTCAAATTCCTCCTAGGGTATATTACGAGAATTATATAGTAAATTTTATTATAAACTATAGTCATATTTTTACTGGTACACTGAGAAAAATTTGCTAGTATAAATTACTATTTTAATGGTAAAAAGAGGACAGACTTGTACAATTATAAAAATTGCTATTAATAATGATAAAAATTGCCATTATTAATAGCAATTTTTATAAATGTGCATATGTCTGTCCTCCGTTTACCATTAAAATAATAATTTCTACTAAAAAATTTTTCTCAGTGTAACTATAGTAATTTTCGTCAGTTTGTCAATCTGTGATTTCTTTACTAGAAACAATTGTCATTTTTAATCGAAACTTTTTCTCAACGTATTCGATTCCTCATACATATATATATATATATACACGTGTCTCTTCAAAATTTCGATATACACGTTATTCTCTAAACTTTCGCGGTCGATATATGTGTGTAACGTAAATTAACTTTGTCAAAGAAAAACATCCTAACTTTGATAAATGAAGTGCACGTGCATATACAAACGTAAACGAATTTCTAATAACACAATATCTTATACCTTACACGTGAGGAAATTGTTTTGATGCATTTTCGAGAATGTGTATATCTAGATTAGCAATTTAATTGCACTTAATGTTTAATTTTCCCAATTAATTATCGATCTACGTATAGTCAATACTTTTCGACAACTTTAACGTTGTTATACTATATACACCCCAACGGAGTATTCAATTGTAATGTCAACGCGAGTTAAAATATACCTTTCGCCTGTATCGTTTCGATATTTTTAAAACGAACGACTTTATTGATATCATATGATATATATATACACACTTCATCCCAAATTTATAATCATATCACGAACTTTCATAAATTTAAGAAGTCCGGTCAATATTTTGATTTATATACTCTACCAATAGCAACAAACTTGTAGAATATATTATACGCAGGGTAAATTTAAGTTTAAGCTTTGCCCGAATCAACATTCATTTTCAAGGTTCTTCGGTTGACCCAATAATATTCAAGGGGGACAAGCGTGGGTTTAAATATAGGATTTATAATTTCTTGTAAATGATTAATAATCTTTCAATATTTCTTAATATTATAAATCAAATATATAACTTTTTCTTTTATTTTATGGAAGTTAATTTTTGAGAAATATGTTATTTTGTAGATATTAAAAATAATTAAGGGGACAAGCCTGGGTTAAGGTTAAAAAAAAATTGTTCGTTGATAATATTTAATAATTTATTATATGTAAGGAGTTGAAAATATTTTTCCTATTCTTTATAGAATTATATATTATTATTAACTTTTATCAAAAAATTTTAAGTTAATTTATTCGTCACATAACTATATTATAATGATCTCTGTATTTCTAACCATGATAGACCTACCGCAGGATACCACAGGAACCTTTTCATCGAATAGGCTGAAATTTTAATAGTAACTTTTAAATATGATTTTAATTCACTTGGGTGGAAAAAATTTCAATAAAAGTGTAAATGTTTATTTTAAAAAATTATTTATCTTTTTTTTATATCATTTTTCAATTCTTTACATTAAATTTGCAAATTAATTTTTTTAATTGCATCATTTCAAAAATTAGCTTAATAATTTCTTAATAAGTTAAAAGAATAGGAAATATTTTTAACTTGTTATATAATAAATTATTAATTATTATTACAATAAACAATTTTTCTAAATTTTAACCCAGATTCGTCTTCTTAAATAAAAGGATTTTCGCTACCATGTTCTTCCATTGAGTAGAATGAACAGTTATAAAAAATTTTCTACAGATTGGTTTGGCTTTGTAAGTTGTTCATTTCACTTACAACTGATTCGTATTATATTTGTGGTAATTACAAAGATAAACGTGATTTCATATTTTCTTAACAAATTTTTGTAGGTCACAATTAGATTCAAATGTAATTTAAGTTTAATAGGTAAAAAGTAGTGCGTAATCGAACAAAATTTGTATATTACTTCAATTACTGGTTGGAAAACGTGAAAAAAAGTGTTTCATTTAGAGGACAAACTTAATCGGGTTTTTTAGCTATTTTTCGTCCATTCTACTGAGATAATCTTTTTATTACTCATACGATTTCTACTACACAAAGAGAGAAATTGTTTTAAAAATTACCTAAACGTTTTGATGAAATATTGCATGCTCAAAACGCCTCGGTGTATGGAAAAAATGATTTTCATAAAAATTTAATTCTCAATTTTAGTATCAAAAATTATTTATTCACTTTTTTTGTCTCTCGGTGTATAGAGTGAGGACGAAGAAGGTAAATTAGGCTTAGTACTCTATATCGTTATACTCACCGGCCAGGATTTGGCAATCGCGACGTCATAAGTGGGTGGAGGCGAAGTCATTGATGGGATAGCGTAGACAGGTTGCTGTGGCCGATTGTTCGGCGTGGCTGGATTGTTCGATTGGGCTAAGTTAACAACACCTCCGCTGGTTACTGCGTTTGTACTAGACGGGTGCTGCTGCTGCTGCTGCTGTTGTTGTTGTGGCTCATCGTCGTCGATAGTGCAATACAACGCTTCGGCGATCGCGTTCTCCCTTATGCCCGAGCCTACGATGCTCGAGCCTGAGTCTGAAAATGATAACAATGGACCTTTTGTTATCCAGTCAAATGCATTGAAAGAGGATGTTCGAGTAACTCCACGAGATTCTATAAATTACTCCCAAGACGTTATACAAAGACAATTACAATAAAAGTTCTCATTGCGATTATTGATTAATTGACTAGTAATTGTATTCTCGATATCAACATCGTAGTATGCGCATTTACAAACATTTAAGATGCTCTTATACTTTAAACTTTGTGAATTTAATTTTTTTGTGTATTAAGCGAGCGTCTTTATTTTAATTTTATATGTTACTGATTTTTAAGTAATTTTGTAGAATTTGTGATTTTTGTGATTTTTTAAGTGAATTTGTATTTATTATTTAGATTGCTTTTTTTGTAATGTAAGGTATTGATAATATATTTATTTTTTCTGTTTTTCAAACTTTTACCTTAATATTTTTGTTAAAATTTTTTAATTAATAAAAAAATAGATATTTGTTTTTAGGATCGACTCCCCTTTCGTTCTTTTATCCGTTCTATCACATTTTTTATAAAAGTAACAATTTTAAAAAAGTAAAAAGGATAAATTTACTATAAATACTGTATAATTTAAAATATTAACGTACTTTGACGTAAAATTAGTTAATTGTGCTGTAAATAATATGAAGAATTGTATTCTAATATACTAGACTATATATTTTGACTTTATTGTTATATATATATATATATTCAAATTTAAGTAACATCGATGGCTACCTTACTCCATTTTTTTGTCTTTTTCCCGTGCCAAGCAACTTTTTACTGCACATTTTACATAAAAAAAATTATGCAACTCAGCGTTACTTAAAGACGATCGATTGTGAACGTGTAAAATTCTGGTTGATACAGCAGTTTTTTTCTAAGTATTCGCTTAAAATGAATTAGATTGCATTAGCCGACTCGAAGATTATTCAAGTTTGCGTAAACTGTTTGCACAAAAATCTTTTAATTTTTCTTTCGGAATATATTTACCTTATAAAGTTTGTCGATCAATAGCTAAGTGTTTGCTAAAAAATGTTTTCTTATTTATAGCCTTTAAACCTATATTTAAATAGTATATTGCTCACAATGATTGTTTTCGTATTATAAATTTTACCATTTCCCTATAAAATTATTGTCTTTATTCGTTAATATATTACAACAGTGCAATTAGTTTTAATAATTTACAATCCGAAATTGCAATTTTGAATCACTGTGAACCTTTAGAGATCGAAGAATTATTATTTGAGGATATAAGTATAACAGATAAAACGAAGTAAATATATAAACAACGAAACGAATTACCAATATACGTGTAATGAGACTCTGCCCGCTCAGCGCTGCGAGTCCGCCTCGAGGGATTGATACGCTTGTCCTTTTTATTAGTTTTACTAGGCCTCGTCGATTGTTCAGCGACTGAACTCGTGCTCCCACTGTCCGAAGCTCGGCTATTCGGTCCTCGACCTCTCAACGGTTGATCCTCTGGTTTTTTAGCTGCCGGTCTACCTTCCGGTTTACCCGTTGTCCCGTTTTTGTTTGACTTTGGAATCAGGATGGTGAAATTCCGCGTCGATATAGCCGTCATGCCGTTCCGTGATTTCGGGAGGTCCAGCACGACCCCGCACCCGCAGACTGCCGCGTTGTCGTTAGGCATTCTGTAAGGCACGTATCGCACAATTCAGGTGGGGGATTATCAGTTTTAGTCTAATTACTTAAGCAACCCTGCATCCCGCAATTTCCCGTACCCGCAATTATCCATTCCTACATGTGTATTTATTCATACATTCGTCTCACGTTTTAATTATTTTCGAACATTTATTTCGCATCCAGTCAACTCGATCATACGTTTAAAAATTGTACACATTTTTACTCGTCGCGTATAATACCTCCTTTCATGTAATATTCTCTAGCTATAAATGTATATGCGCAATATATATCGTTACACGTGCCTCGTTGTCGAATGTTTCTACCGTTTCCAATTACGATGATTTCGTTACATCGAAAGCTTATGTACCGTAATTTTCCGTGCAGAAAAGCAACGTTTATCCATATAATAATCACGATTGCACTTATGAATATTATATAACTTTTTTAGGTTAAATGCTAAAGATTAAATAAATTAACTAATTTATGATGGCTTACGAGCAGTTTATATTTTTTACCTGATTTGTTTCAACGAAATTCGATTCGAAATTATTTATTACCAATCAAACGTTATTATTGTTACTAACAAAATTATGAAGATTATTATTTATATAATTTACAAATAACCCTTGGTTTTATCATATGAATATATAATATTACATAAGTATATTTTATCTAACATTCAAAGTAGTTGTACATTCGTGTAAATTTTTAACAAAATTCATTGCACTTGACCGAGCAACAACCTCGAGTATACATATAATTATACACGAAGAAAAACTTTGTAATAAAAATGAGAATGTTTTTTAGTAATTAAGAGAAAGACTTGAAAAATGAAAAAATGACTATTTTGTTATAGGAAACTTTACGAGACTTACACTGAGAAACATTTGCTAGTGTAAATTACTATTTTAATGGTAAACGGAGGACAGACTTGTACAATAAAAATAAATAACAATAAACTTGTACAATAACAATAAAAATAAAAATTGCTATTAAAAATGACAATTTTTACCATTATTAATAGCAATTTTTATAATTGTGCAAGTCTGTCCTCCTGTTACCATTAAAATAGTAATTTACACTAGCAAATGTTTCTCAGTGTATAGTAAATATTAATAGATACGTGTAGTAAAATTTCCTATAACAAAATATTAATTTTTACCATTTGTCATGTCTGTCTCCTAATTACTAAACAACATCCTCATGTTGACTAGAACATTTTTTCTCCGAGCGTATACAAAATCGCGGTAAAGTACAAACTGAAACATCAACCGCTGTATAAAAACGATAAAAGTACAAAAAGGTAATAAATAGGAAAAGTATAATTGTATGTAATATGGGTATATAAGCCGAATAATGAAAAGAGGAATGAAGATTGAACAATAGGGATAATAGGTTGTAAGTTACAATTATATCGATGAATCCCCTTTCGGTTATCTAAACCAGTGAGATCGCGAGTTTATACCCTTCGGGAGATCGCGCCCGAGGCAGGATCGTTCATTCGAAAGCAGGTATATACACATGTGCATACGATATAACCCGATACGCATGCTGCGCGTGTAAAGTTTGATTCCTCGGGGCGACCGATCCCGTGGTATAATGCGCGTTATTTGTATTCCGATTTCCCAACCGAGAATTCGCTAGGACAATCTCAATTGAAATTTCTTGAAATATCGAAATCCCTCTATTCTTATAACGTCGAACCTATAACTATGGCCACCTGAACATTCAGCAATTACATTGTAAATATATACATATCGGCACGTCTCCTTTAAATTTAACGATTTTAGTTGCAGGTATTTATCATTTACGTGCGATTATCGTTGTATCGTACAGTGCATGGAAAAAGAATTCAAGTATAATTTAATTAAATCCTTTCGGTAAATTTTCTCTTAGAATGTAATGTTTTTGCTGTAGGTAGTTCCTTAAATTTACCGAAGTAAACGTTGTCATCTTTATGGAGATGTCGGACTGAGAAAATAGTAATTTTTAATATTTTTTTATATACATAAGAATAAATTTTTTTTAAAATCCTGAACGCCATGCCCTTAAGCATGTTTTAAACAGTATACTCAAAATTTTTCAGATTTTTAAATTTGTAATAATAATTCTGATTTTTGCGTTGAAAATTTATACCTTTTTAGTTCAATAAATACCGACCGAAAATTGTTTATTCAATTATTATTAACAAATTTATTTTTTCTTAAAAGATCAAAACGCCATGCACTCGTTTTTGTTTTAAACTACCCATATGATTTTTTCAGATTTTTAAATCAATATTTCCAAAATAATTCTTATGTTGAAAGGTGTAGATCCCTGTAACAATTGGACCGCCATCCCTTTAATACAGTAATGTTTACTTTACCATATACATGTATCGGTATTATATTCGACATATTTTCCTAATTAATAAGATACACGACAGAAAGGAATTTTTGAAGAAAAAAAAAATATAATTAAAAAAATATCATAAAATTATTATAAAATATAAAAGTATATTAGTTTTTATTATTACTTCCTATATGAGAATATAGAGATCTTATAAATTCAAATCAAATAAAAAAAAACAAAACATACTATAAAACAATACATTTGATGTTGAATAATGCACTATGTTACTAGTATGCTGCAACGGAAATACAGGAAAAACAATATTTTCTTAAGACGTATTTTATACAAGACTCGATGCAAGAAATGCAGCTTCTGCTGCTGATTTTACGTGCGATGAACACTGTAGATTTGCGTTAAATCTTTTATAATATAACAGTAACACGACGTATTACAATCAGTAGAAATTGTTGCTTGAAAAAGTGGTATAATTAAGAAGTAAAATAAGAAAAATAAAAAATTAATGAATATATGTATACTGTAAAACAAAGTGTAAAATACTAAAAATATGGCAATATTTTCCTATATACATTTACTTGTAATTTCTTTTAAATTTTAGTATGCAATTTAAATAAGCGATAATATACTCGTGTATTAACTATTCATTATATTTTATTATCTTTACATTTATAATGGAATGATTGAAATGTTTTAATACAATGTTAAGATTATATTAAGTAGTAAACTAAAATAAACATTAAATAAAATTTAAGTTACTAAATTATATTATACATTTTTCTTTGTAATATTGAATGGCATGTCATGTACAGTTTTACTGTGCAATATGGTGAAATATGCTACTACGATTTGTCAGTGTATTAAATAATAATAAATGTACAAATTATTTATCGATGTGTTATCATTTAGTTGTTATAAATTTAGTTTTTAAAAAAATTGAATCCTTTATATACACCAGCATATTCATAAAATCTATTAGACAATTATTATAATCATTGGACAATCGCAGGAGCATTGATAAAAAATTATGGTAAAATTGTTTTCTCTCTTTATGTATAATATTTCCAAAATAACTTCACTTAATTTTACCGAGGTGTTTTACTTAGGAATTCAAGTAAAATTTATATTCTGCAGCGAAAACCAGCATTATTAACTTAACTGATTTAGACTGCGCGCTATTGTAAATTTGATTCGAGTATTATTTAAGTAATTTTTATTTGAATTATCTTTGGCGTATATGTTCAATCACACGCATCCATTATAAGATTGACCTGCAGTTTATTTCGTAGCTTTTATAACCGAACCACTATGCTATAAATGACCCGTCATCGAGGATGCAGTTGTAGTTTTCAAAAAGCATCCTGAAGAAAAACCTTGTCTAATCGTTGTTAACCTTGTATAAATTGAATAGTAAGATTTATCGTTTATTACATTTTGTAGACAATCTTAGCGTTTTCGTTTCACAATATTAAAATTTTTAGTATCAGAATCTGGTTTTTTTAATAAGCATTCGTGATAGAAATTTATCCCGTTTCTTGTATTTCGAGGTTAACTGTATAGTTTTAGTATATTTTAGCAAACTACTTTTAGTAAAATTTACCATATATTTAAGTGTTTACGTACAATATAATGCAGTTATGAGGTTAATGGTCAGGGATACGTTTAGGGATTTAATTCCTGTGAAAGTTTTTTTAATAGATCAATCGCATATATATGGGTCGATAAAAAATGCTTAACCTAAAACGTGTACCATATCCCCTTTCATATAGACGTTAAAATAACTATAATTTATTTTTTACCATCAATATATATAATCAACAGCTATACAATAAGAAGACAAATTACATGATTTAATAAATTTTAAGATTTTATTTTCAAGATAAATAATTAACCATAATAATGAAAAGTCCCTAAGTTTTCATATTTTTCTTGATATCCCTGTGCGTACATATTCAGAGCGTACAAATAATTAATGATATACATCGCGTAAATTAAAATACTGTCTATTTCATTAAAATTTTATTGATTTTAAAATAATATTAATTTATTTTTATAATGAAAATGTTGTATTCAATGAAATATTGTAAAAATTCGTAAAGAGCTCAGTAAATTTTAACGTATACTAGGAAATCATCCAGTAGCAAATATTATAATAAATATCCATCACAATTTATACAATTAAATATTCTGTTACAAATTTAGTAGTTTTTCACCAGTTTATTTTCTCATACATTTTATTATACATTCTATACCGACCCTACATACACACAAAACGAATTGTTCGTCTATTCGATAAAATATTTGTTCGAATAATTGTAAACAAAAGTCAGTTCGAAACTAAAAAACATTTATTCGGAATAAAAAATAGTGTTAATTAAAAAAATATTGCATATACATTTATGAAACTACAAAAATTTTATTTATTACCATCAAATATTAGTTTACAACTAGTTAATAAAAATACATTCTATTGAATTCTCTAAATTGAGTTTTCAATAGATAGTCTATTATTTAAATAAAAATGATAAAAATCAACGATTATGCAAGTTAAACGTTGTTCGTTATTAACTCCAATTATCATTTGACGTTTGCCAGTCGATTAGAAAGAAAGAAAAAAAAATGAATACTCACACCTAAAACTTTCGAAAAAGGAAAGAGTGTTAGATAGATCTTAAGCCAAAATCTCTTATCTACTATATACGTCGGAAAAGTAGAGTGCGCTGCGCGTTATCCATTAGGTCGGAGGTAATTTCAAGAAGGCATTAAACAAGTTAATCACAAAACACCCAAAGTATCCCCGTAATCCCATCACTTATTCAAAACGAAGGTAAACTCGTTCCAAGCATTTCCTTGACACGGCGATCCCGGAGCTTCTGCGTTTTAATTAATTAACTTTTTTCTTTCATTCATCGAACTTTACGAACCAATCGCATTTTACATTACAATGTTATAAAAAAGTAAGAGATAATACCGATTATTATAATAATTGC
This sequence comes from Theocolax elegans, assembly GCA_026168455.1. Classification (NCBI taxonomy): domain Eukaryota; kingdom Metazoa; phylum Arthropoda; class Insecta; order Hymenoptera; family Cerocephalidae; genus Theocolax; species Theocolax elegans. The sequence continues at coordinate 5,963,338 of CM047427.1, forward strand.
TGCGAATGACTATATACATAGGGTTTCAATTTTCGAGTCTATATAGACAAAGAGGATGGAAATATATGACATTGTGGTTGAGCCGACTAATTACTTGGGATTTCCTAATTGCTGCGTAAGGCCCAAAGGAGCAACGGACTTAGTTCCCTCTGTACTATACCTCCTGTTTCTTCTTGGCACATTAAATTTTCACATTCACCGTGTACCCACATATATATACACACACACGTATATACCCGGTTGATATGACACTTAGCCCCGGTTTCAATTAGTACTCCAGCAGTTGCTTTAATTATACACCCCGGGTAGGATCTTAATTTTGGAAGAGATTTTCTAAAAACCTTATTCTTCCTTTTATTTTCAATTAATTAACGAGATTTTTATATATATACACGATGAGTTTATAATCGACCGAGGAGTTTTTGCTATTTACACGTAAATTTGTATATTTCTTCTTTAAATTTATATACAAACAACTGTTGATCTTGTACGAGTTTGACGAGACAAACCTAGTGAAAATCAAAATATTTTAAAATGGTGCAGTGGTATTTCTAGTTACTATAGGTCAAAATGTGAAAAGTTTTTGTAGTTATCACGTGGATTTAAAGAAATCAATGGAAATTTATAATTTAGTTATGTCGTTACAAGTTTGCACACTATACATTTTTGTTGTTGTCGTAAGTATAACGAAGACAAACTATATATACGTTTTTATTTTGAATCGTAATGTAATTTGAAAACTGGTAGGTTATGTTAGATTTCTGGTTAATCCTATTTTAGTGGCTTAAAACTGATATTGTATATTACAATTAATTTCAGAAGCTGAAAATGGGTATAATATGCACAGTGATAATAATTGTTTTGCATACTTGAAACTTACTCAGAAAAACGCCTATAAAAAATTTTTTTTTATTTTTCATCTTATCCTTATAAAATTTTTGAGTCATAGTCATAGTAAAAATAATATAAACTTTTCTGAAAAGTTTCAACAAGACAGAATCATTCTAACCAGTTATGCAGAAAAACGTAGCAAAATTAGTGTACAGTGCCAATCCTTGACTCGCATCAATATTTGAATTTAATTGAAATTTTGTGTGAGTATTCTTTTAAGTAACTACTTAAAGTTTACACAGGTTTTTTCTTATTTACACACTTTTTTATTTTATTAGACAAAATAATTAATGGAAAAATAAAAATTGTTTAAAACATTAAGTTATTTAAGCATAAAAAAATTATTTTTTTGATAATATATTTTTTCTGATAAACAACGAAGTGTTTGAATGAAAAGAAAGCTAATGTGAAGTTGTAGCAATTACTCTCATGAATTATTATAAAAAAAATTCGAATGAATCTAAAACTTGATCAAACACAGGGAGCATTTGGAACTGAACACTAATTTTGACACATTTATGTGGATACCGCAGTCCTATATATTATACCCATGTATCGACATTATCGTTTTTCGATTTTTTTTTTCGTTAAGCAGCCAATTTTGATAAAAAAATTTGCAATGTTTTTAATTAAAATTGCTATGTATTTTACTAATCGGCAGATATATTTGCATTACGAGTGACTTTATAATATTTTTAATAAATATTATTATTAGCATAATAAAAAGTACCAAAAGTTTAAGCACTGAGTTTTATAAAAATTACTATGTTATACATAGCAAAAATCATGATGTACAAAAATTATAATTTAGTGATCGAAAGTCACTAGGCAACACAACAATTTTTACTAAAGGTACAGTATGTCCGCCGGTTACTATGTTTATATAGTAATATTTATTACAATTTGTAATAATTTATTTATTATACATTTTTTGTAGTTAAGCGCATACAACATTTTTTTCGGTTAAATCGATGCAAACTTGTTAGAATTTTCCAAAAATGTTTATATCTTTGCAACAAATAAGTCACAAAAGTTTTAATTAAATTGGAAAATCAAAGAAAAATTTTTTATATTTTCTCAACCCAAAACTACACACTTAAAAGCGAAAACGAAATAGATATTTAATAGGTATACTAAAATTTTTGGCAAATCTTCTACTGCATTATTTCTTTCTACTTCATTGTCAAAACTTTAATTTCAACATTTCAGTAATTCGCTACTCTATCGAATTATACACTCAAATTTAATTGAACAAATCGTTCGAGCAACGATAATTCAAAGAAGTCGTTTTCTCTACATTTAACGAATTTTAACGCACGTTCGTTAATCTCGAATGAATTACGGCGCAATCAAAAGCGCTTGATATAAAAAAAAAGAAAGAAACAGAGTCCCCGAGTAAGCGTGTTTCGAAAACGTATATAAATTATAAAGGAATTTGATTGTAAAATACATGCATTAACATTAGGGTAAACGAGGAGGGTATAGAAAAAAAAAGAAACACGCGCATTAAACTCATCGGTACAAATCAAGCGGAAATTAAATAATTCAACAGCGCGGAAACGTGGGTGCGCGAGGATGGTAAAAAGTGTATTAATTAAAATGAAATAACGGGGGATGCTTAAACTCGAATTTTTCGCACAAACTATATGTATACACACGCGTGTACGAGATAACGTCGAAGTCGTCCTTTGAAAAATTTGAAATGCTACGCCAAAATAAAAAAAAAAAGAATATAAGCGAGAGGCCGCTTTCAAAGGGACTACGTCAAAATTTACATACGTTTATACTTGTTACTTCGCAAGACTATACGTGCATTTTCACACAAATTTTCTGTAAATCGACTTATACGATTTTCTCGTAGCGAGAGCGTCGAATTTTTTTTTTTAAATATAACGTCACTTGTCCCTGCTTTTTGCGCAGTATTCACCTTAAATTTTTTAAAGCACGTGTTTAAGGTATTCCATTTTTTTTCTCTTTTTTTCGGATTTTAGCGTACAAAACGAATTTTACGAAAATTTCTACTTGAATATCGAATTGAATTAACAAGTATTCGGTTTGTTATGCGTCTCGATTATGCGTTAATTAATTTATAATTTATACGCTATATTTTAGACCCGTCCGAACGGACGTGCATATAATCCCGAGTTGCGTGTATAGAAAACGCGCGGAAAAGAGTGAGAGAGGAATAGAGAATTAGTGAAATATCCGGCTAATTAATAGTATAAAATACGCATAACAAATTCAATATTCTTGATACGGTACAATGAAATTTCCGACGAGTTATACTACTGCGTAATAACCGGGGATTATACCCTCAAGTGCAATAAAACTCAAATTCAACTCACCGAAAAAAAAGAGAGAAAGAGAGAGAAAAAAAGGGCCGAATTACAATCTCACTCTAGACGATAAAGAATAAAAAAAGAGAAGAAAAATATATAGACTCTCGTCGAGAGAAAGTATTTCGTATGAAAAAGAAGGAAGAAGAAGGAGGAAGAAAGGGTCGTCTCGTTCGAACCCATAAGTATTTTTAAACGCTCGTGAAAAACTCGCGATAGAGGAAAACGGAAAGATATAGGAAGAAGAGGAGTGTAAAGAGAGATGGATAAAAAAAAGGTATGGGAGTGCAATGTTTGCTCGGGTGCGGATTGTTTCCGTGAGCGAAGAGAGAGAGAGCGGAAAATGAAGCAAGCGCAATCGCAATGAAAGTGCCGTCAAGAGTGAATGGTCCATTTAATTTCCTATTTTACTGTGTCATATGCTGTCACTATCAAGTGTAAACGCTTTTCGACTACGCTCAATGTCTCTCTCTCTCTCTCTCTGTCTCTCTGTGTCGGTGTATCTGTGTGCATTCGAGCCGCGACTTTTATCGGTCGACCCACTTCGACTATATAGAGAACTACGTACACCCAGGAATTTATCATATGCGCGGGCGCGGTGCTACCGAATTTTCATGCGCCTCGTTTCGATCCTCGAATTGACTTGCCTCGATTGGTACTTAATTTTCAACGCTCGTTCGATTGCTTAATTAGGAGCGCGTAATTGAGATAACGTTTATAAGGATGCGCGTTCCTCTCGCTATGTACACTCTTTTATCATATTTTCTTTTATATGCGTACAATCAGTGAGCTCGATCGCGTTGGATATTCTAGATATTTAGTGTATTTGGAAAAATGTACTATTACAAATTACTATACGTGTTTTGTGGTAACGTTACGTAATATACTTAGATTATCGTTATTTTTGTTATTTACGTTTTTAAAGTCGTTTTTCTTTTTTTTTTATATAATGTTAATGCACCTTCTGAGCTTCACTGTATTCTCATTTACTTTAAACTAAATCTATACTAGTTTTTTTTATTATTTTTATTAGTTATTTTTATCTTATTACGTGTATCGATATTTATAAATAAACAATCTGTATAAAATGCTTATTCTTTCAAGTGAAAGCTCATGATGAAAAGAACAGATCAATATATGTTACTCAAAATTAGTATGTAAGAGTTTTCAAAGTCATTGATTACGTATCTGATGTCGGATTTGTTAATCATAAAATTACAGAACGAAAATGCCAAACACATTTCATACAGTTTTTAAATATAGATATATTAGTAGAAAATTGTTTCTAAAGCATTTTTAAACCCCTAATTATGAATTTGATACATCGAGAAAGAGTTACATTCAATAATTCGACATTTTAAATTTGACAAGATATGATTTCAAACGTGCAATCTGTACAAGAACCTCCAAATTTATATTTTTAAATTAAAATTCTTGTTATTCTCATTGTTTTAGTTCGTTATTATGAATTCTCCATCTTGGATTTCAAAAATCGAATATTCAATGTCAGATTTATAATCAGCCAGCCAAGAAATCCCTTGGAAATTGTTTTCTACGTATCACCTTAAATTTTTATGATTTAAACTCTCGATGTTGCAATATTGAATTTTGAAAATTTAAACTCAGATTCATAATCAGTTACCTCATGCACCTCCAAATATACGATTTATAAGTTATGTATATATTTTTATTATTGAGGTTTTGATCCGACTCCTTTTCGTAACCAGCGACTCGAGTTAAAATTTTCAAGTCATTGAAACTTCGAAAAAAAATGTACGTCCGAAAGAATTAATAAATTTTATACTTTCTTTACAATTTTAATAACAATTTACTCGTTTTATCGCAAAACGCATTATATACATATCCGACCGTAATATTCGTTATCGAATAATTTTATAATTCAATTTTCAAAATTATTTTAAATATTTCAGATTAATAATGGGAATTCCAAATTTACGTATTACGACAAACATGTTATAAATTCAAAATATTTCATTTCCGAACATTTTGTATCACTATTACGTAACGCATACTTTCCCTATATACATATCGAATACCGTTTAATACGTATCCTACAAATATAGTTTTTCATTATTCAAAATATACTTTTTCAAAGTATATCAAAATGTAAAAAACACGTGGTAACGCAATTCAAACACACACACACCGTCGAACCGCAAAGATTCGTATAAATATACAAAATTCGCATTGAATTACGAGATAAAATTGTTAGGAATTTGACTTCGTACTCCGAGAGAACTTTTCACGTAACAAATCGTATTTTATATAAAGAAGTTACAAGATATTTTACGTATCCCTAAGTAAAACGCGATTCTCTTTGAAAACTCCTTCCTCGTGAAATAATGGGTCACAATGTACCCCGAGGTATGAATATTAAAATTGAAAATCGTATATATATATATTCTGTTATTATTAAAATGTAAAGGTGCACCAAAATTGTTGAACAAAGTAGCTATTGAAAAAACGAGGTTGATGTTAACAAATAAATCAAAATCGATTGAAAACTGTCTGAATCTTCAGGTATACACGATGAAGAACAGAGGAAAATATTAAAAAGTACGTATATGTACATTTAAATACTTCTTCTACAACGGTGCTTCGAAACTTTTTATTTTACATGATGTACGACTGTCTATATATATACGTAAGAGACATTAAAAATATCAAACTTTTTTGACTTATTCGCATATGTACATATATATAAGTGGAATTTTGAGATGTAAAAGGAAAAACAGTTGGTATAGTTGTAATTTAATGTTACAAGAATATCAAAGTTATTGAATCTTGAAAAATCTTATGAATTTTCAAGTAGCATTTTCGTAATAAATTAACTACGAGCGTGACAACGCGAAATAGCTTTATTATGGTAATTAGGTAAAAACTCCGTGCGAGTCGACTTTCCAAGTAAATTTATTTCGTTGACAAAGCGAGCGACCCGCGTTGTTAATGAAAATTAGACGCCGCGTTTTGGCTACGGTTACACCAAATGAATTATCGAACTTTCCTTATGAATCTATATCGCTCGCAATGACACTTTTAGGATAATTGCAAAATAACACTCAATTTACCAAAGATTGACATTTTCAGTGGGTTTACGTGTATATATATATATATAAATATATATATATACATACACGTGCAAGGTATTAACGTGAATCAATAATTTACGCATCACTATCGAAAGGGAACCTTTAGTTTTATATTAATAATACGTTTTATATTAATAGTAATGTTATTGCAAAGATAATTAATTATTTGTTAATTTGTTTATTTATAATTTCAACATCACGATTGTTTTACATGTAGAATTGGTTTATATACCATCTTATTCATCTTAAAATACTTAAATTTTAATAATTTACGTTATAATTTTTTTAATTTAAAATACATTTCATCGACGTACATTACAATGTACGTTGGGTCTAAAAGGGTTAAATGTTTTTAAAAAAATAATTGTTTAATTATAATATTGTATTGGATGTTTTTTTACTGTTACAATGGAGAGAAAAGTTGTAGTGAATATACCCATGTGAAAAAAAAATATAAAATTTATATAAAAAATATATCAAGTACATATTATATAAATTTTATAAAGTTTACATAATGGAATGGTTCTATATAAACTTTATAAAGTTTTTATATAATATATAATATATAAAAATTGAATACAAATTTTATATTTTACGTCGTGTAATTTTAATTTATAAATTAATTTATAATTATATTAATATAAATTCTTATTGATTTAGTAAGTAGAATTCAAATTTTAATAACTATTTTGGGTTTTAGATGAATTAATTAATATAATAATAAAAAAAAGAAATAATGTATAACTAAATAACAAATAATATTTTATAATTAATTTTTGGCGTTCATAATTTTCTTATCCTTTAGTTCTATTGATTTTTGTCTTAAGCTTGCAATAACTGTGGTTCTATCCTTTATTTCCCACTTATGTTTTTCTGCATATCGCCGTGAATAAGCTGTAAAATATTAGATTTTTATATTGTGCGAATAAAATGATTGAATTGTATTTGTTGTATAATTTTTTTATTATTTAATAGCGTTACTTAATATTGCATCCACTCCACCTCCATGAAGCCCAGGTCTGACGTCTGCAGTTGATCCTTTACCGTGGGCTTTTTTCCCTCTAATCGAGCATTTTAATAGTGCTTCTTCTGTAAAAACACAGTCTAATAAAGCTCTGGCCAAAGTAGTTTGTCGACCACTATTAGTAATGGTATTCTTAAGGGCATATGCATTTACAAAAATATTTGAGCCATGAACAAGTTCAATTACCTGTAAAATAAATGCTGATTTAATAATATTACATGATAGAAAATTATATGTTTTAATTATAAGAAAGCATTTTGTACATTGTTCTCTTTATCTGCATGTAAATATTTTAAGGTCCAAATTGAAGAGTTATGATGTGAATTTTCATTCATTTCTTTATTCTCCTTATCCTCTTGACTGTTTGTATTCACTTCACGACAGTTCAAATCTTTTTCAGTTTTAGTCTAAAAAGATATTTCTATTAAAGATAAGAGAAAATATTAACTTTAATATTATATTACGATGCTTATTGCTTCCGGATTTTGAATTGCTTCTACATCTTCATCATCATCCGAACTTATATAAATGCTGAGCTTGCGTTGCGAGTGTCTTGACAAGTTAGGAGAATCTGATTGTAATGGTGATACACATAGTAAAGGCGATGGTGTACGCGACTAAATATTAAATAATATATACAATATACTACATTACATTTATTATATCTTTTAAAATTATGATACTAAAATTTATAACATTTTTCAAACCTTTATATCATTATTTTCATCTTGAAGTTTTACAGTAATTTTATTTTCTTTCTGTTTTTCGAAAAATTCATCATCAATTGGTGACAAAATATATGAACGTCTTGAAGTACTATTTTTCATCTGCGAAATAAATTAATTGAATTATTTACGTTTGGTACTATAATATTATTATTAGTTTTAATTTAAATCTCAAACCGTATTAGATTTGTGTGCTGTTTCAAGTACAGATTTATTATTATTATAATATTGGTTGGATTCGTCGTTAATCGCATTTGATTTACAAAATGAGCCTGTTAATTTTAAGGAACAAGGCAATTCCTTGTTACAACTGTTTTGCTTCTCATTTAATTGACTTGTAATATTTTGAAGATATTCGAGTCGCTATAAACACAATTGCACAAAAAACAATGATTAAAACAAAATATTAAAAATTTAAAAATGTTACAACTAATATTGCAGATTTTTACAAATAGGACATTGAGTAGTTGACAAAGATGTGAATAATATTTATGAATTTTTTCATTTTATACATTGTTAAACAAAATAATCAATATAGTTAAATAACCTAAAATATAATCTATTTTAATAATTTTAATAATTCAAGTTGCAGACCTTTAATATTGACATGAGTAAATACTAAAACTTATCTCACTACATTTCTAAATACAAACTTAAACATTAATTAGTTAAAAATGAAGTTGATAAAAATTATGAAAGAAAATATTTTCCAATTTAAAGTAATCTGTTGTAAAATAAATCATATAATATTTGTAAATAATTTGTTTTTTTACTTTGTTCATAAAGTCGAAATTATCTTGAAGAGATACTATTGAAGCAGTGCATGCATCTGCATAGGATCTGATGTTCTTTATCTCGTCAAATATCCAATTTGTTGAAGTCCCAAATTGATTTATGTTTTTAGATGTACTTGGTCTGGGATTGTCTAGATCGATATCATTCGAAAAATTCCCAGTAGAAACTGATATTTGTTTAGATTTAGATTTGCCCATCGATAAGTCATTATGTTTATACTTTTTTAAACTTATTTGATCATCCATTTCTATTAAAATTTTTTCATCAAGTTGTCTCTAATAAAATGTAGTCTTATTTAATTTAAATATGTTTTATAAGTTTTTAAAAAGTATTTTTAAATTAATTAGCGCACCTTTATTTGCGGTAATCCTTTCCTTACAACATTTGTAGTTCTTGTTTTTCTTGCTCTTTTTTCTTTTATTTTTTTCTGATATTCTTCCTTATATACATCCATCTGATGCAATAAATAATTTTCACTCACTAAAAATAATAAAGTTTATAATATACAGTTAATATACGTTTTTTAAAATATAAAGACTTAAATACCAAATAAAAGTTATCTTAATTATAGCAATATTTGTTCATTTTATCTATAGAATAAAAAAGTGTCTAACCTGAGATTTCTAATATTTTGCCTGAATACTTTTGTTGAGTTTTCTTATTTTCAGGCCACAAATACTTCACATTATCTCCAATTTTCAATAATTGCTCACTATTATTCTTTAATATAGAGCTCTCATAAACGATTGTAAATGATATGCCGTTCTCACTACTCTCAAGCAAATATTGTAATTCGTCCATCGTCTATTATATTCGCAAATTTTTTTTAAAGTCAACTGAAATCTTAAATCGTTCACGTCAAATTGTTAGCAAACAACCTAACCTTATAACATTAATTTTTTCCAAACAATAGATGAACAGACAGAATGAAGTTGCATTATTATAAATCTGTCATACATACGTATTTCAAAAACTAAATCAATAACCAAGAACTTTTAAAAAGTGTTCGATTTAGCAAAGGATTAATTTATTTGTAATATTTATATAAAATAATATTATGTATAGGTACCATGCATACAAAAGAAATTCCCACAAGGTTCGTATATTAAATGTAATAGAATGTAAAATGAAATAGAACCTGTATATTATTTATATTTCTGTCAATATGCTCATTAACTTTAAAATTGTTTATTTTGAATACGTTATTATGCAATATTTGGATATAATTAAATTGCTTAAAATTAAAATGCACACATAATTAAACATTATCTTTGAATTCAAAAGTACAAAAAATGTCTTTAGATAGGAGAGATACCTGCAACCACACTGCGTCGATGGAGAAGATTAGAAGCACTGCATGTGGCTCAACGACACGATAATTACAATCAGAATAATGAAAACCTTGATCAAGACTATAACATAGAATTTGAGGTTATTTTTAAAGTTTTTACATTAAATTAAAAAAAAATTGTTTAAAACTGTTAAAAAAATTAGTAAATAAAAAAATATAGACTGATTTATTATTAAATAAAATAATCTTAATTTTTTATAATTTAAGTTTTTTAAATAAATTTTAATTTAGATTCATAAAAATACTTTTAAGAGAGTGAAAAAGACTATTAGAAAATGCAGTGAAAATAACCTTATAAAATTGGAAATAATTTTCATTTTGTTATTGTTAATATTAATTCATATTTTAATAGAATGTTGAAGACGAAAGCGAAGAGGAAGAAAGTTTCATCTCTTTATCATCTTATCCGTCCATGGACTCTTTAAATAGTGAAGTTTTCGAGTCAGATAGTAGTGATGAATTACTGTTTGAGGATAATCAGGCAAATATATTTGATAGCAAGTTACATAATCATACAGATATAACTGTAGCGGAAGCAATTTTTCAAATATTAGATTTTTATAAACACCAGTTCTTGAAAAAAAAATCCTTGTATGGTTTACTAAAACTTATAGATTTCTTTTTGCCAAAACCTAATAATTTACCAAAATCGAGGCACTTTTTAATGAAATATATTGATTCAATATTGCCAAAAGATGAAAAGATAATTAAAAGACATCGTTTTTGTGAAGATTGTAATGAATATTTGTTTGATTGGGATGTGCAGCCACGTATTTTAAAATGTACAAATTGTAGTGGTATTAATATTACTGGATTATTTATTGAATATAATTTACATTCAGCAATAAAACATGCTTTTGAATGCAGAAATTTAAAACAATTAGTTGACGATTTTCAAGATTGCTATGAATCTAAAGGTGATTATATCGATGACATAACTTCGGCGAAAAAATATCAATCATTTAGAAGTGAAATAATTCGAAATAAATATGATTTGTGTTTAATATGGAACACCGATGGAGTACCATTTACTCACAGTTCAAATGGACAAATTTGGTTAATACAAGCACAGATTTTTAATATTCATCATGAAAATCGTCGAAATTATCAGTTTGTTTGTGGAATATATTACAATACTATTAAAAAACCGACAATGAATTCATTTTTATATCCATTTGTCGAATCATTGAAGAAGTTAAGCGAAGAAGGTATAAAATGGCAAGACAATGAGGGTAATCTTTTTCTTAGTAAAGTATTTGCTCCTGTTGCTACATTGGATGCTCCTGCTAGAGCTGCAGTTCAAAATATAATGCAATACAACGGAGAATTTGGTTGCACCTTTTGCGAGCATCAAGGTGAAACTTGTAAAACTGGATCAGGTTTTAATAGAGTTTATTGTTCATCTCCCAATAATGAACCTATTTTCCGAACTAAAGAACGGATGTATGCCCAAGCTCGTGCAGCTGTAAACGATAATCTTTATCATGTACAAGGTGTAAAGGGACCATCGATAGCTGCTTTGATTCCTTTTTTTAATGTAGCAGAATCATTTGTGCCAGATTATATGCATTGCATTTTATTAGGTGTATCGCGAATGCTTTTTAATTTATGGTTTAATAGCAAATATAAAGAATACCCTTTTTACATAAAAAAATCATTTCGTGATGAAATCGATGAATATTTAAAACAAATTTACCCTCCTGATTACATAACAAGAACGCCAAGACTTTTACATCATTTAAAATTTTTTAAAGCATCGGAACTAAGAGAATGTTTAATATATTATTTTCCAATTTTATTAAAAGATAGACTTGCAAAAAAATATTATGATCATTTTTTATTATTAGTTTATGCAACAAGATTAGTAATGAAAACAAAAATTCATGTTAACTTACTTGAAACTGCTGATACTTTATTCAAGAGGTTTGTTGTTCAAGTAGAGCAGTTATATGGACGAAATAAATGTACCTTTAATGTGCATCAGTTAACACATATTGTTCGAAATGTTCACTTTTGGGGACCAGTGCATTCGTGGTCTACTTTTGCTTTTGAAGATGGAAATGGATATATTAAAAAAATCACCCATGGTGCTAATAAATTAGACATGGAAATAGCAAATACGCTTAAGATTTTCAATGTGCATCAAATATTGAAACATAAGCTAGAAATTTTAAATAGTGATGATTCAAACATTATTAAAACTCTTGGAAAAACATACAAATTACAATTTAATGAAAACGAACTTTCAGTGATAGAAAGATACTGCTTCTTGAATAATGTTTGCTCAGATTCTATAAAAATATTCACAAGAATAAAGATTTTCTCAACAATAATAACATCAGAAATGTATAAAAAACAAAAAAAGAGAAACAATTTTTATGTCTATTTTGGCGATTCAACATTTGGATCAGTGTTATATTTTTTGAAAATTGATTATAATTTAGTTGCTTTAATTCGACGACTTGTAAATGATCCACAAATGCCAAAAATTCAAATTTCAAACATTAATATAGATTTTTCTAATTACATTATTCCATTTCGTGAAACACATTGTTTATATATTTCTCCAGTAGACCGTATCAAAGGAAAACTTGTACGGATTAATAATTATTTATGTTTGACTGCTAATTTGTATGAACAAAAATAAGTTGATTTATAAATAAATTGTAAAAAACTTGTATTTCTTATTTGTATATATATTCAATTTTCATATAATATATAAAAACTTTATAAAGTTTATATAGAACCATTCCAATATATAAACTTTATAAAAATTATATAGTACTTACTTGATATATTTTTTATGTAAATTTTATATTTTTTTTTCACATGGGTAATTATGAAATTATAAAAATTACTGTTTTTATAGCAGAATTTACTAAAGATTAATTAATATTTATATTACGTATCGTGGTGAATTTTCCAAAAATTGTAGGAAATTATTACTCTTTTATGATTTGTCAAGCCTGAGATTTCTTAATTATTCAATAAGATAGTCATTTTTACTACAACCTTTCTTTTCTATAATGTGCATCATTTATCTTAAAAATTTAAATTAAAGATTTAGATATCGTATTTAAAAGTTTACGAACTTATTTATGAAAATGAAGGAGTTTAAAATATTCTATAAAACAAATAAGTAATATATTTTCTGTGAACAATTATAATAATATCCCTTCGAGGTAATAAACACATTTATGACAATACTAGGTTCCTTAAATTTCCCTTTACCAGTATAATTGTTTGTCTGCAGATTCCACAGGAAGAAAAATTTATTTTCTTCTGTTTGTGTGGGATCCGCTCATTATAATTTTTGGTCGTATAGGTGATATAAGAATATTTTCTGAAATATAAGTACACGGAGAAAAATTTCTGTTAATTTTTACCCTGTAAGGTTAGTAAACATGGGACCAAACCGTCTTTTCTGGAAAAAATTACCCTGCTGGATAGTAAAATTTATCCTAAGTTCTTGTAATTTTTAACCGAAAACCGGGTAAATTTTTCCAGAAAAGACAGTTTGTCCCACTTTTACTATTCTTACAGGGTAAAAATTATCAGGAATTTTTCTCCGTGTAGAATAAATTGAAGAGTGAAAAAAGTCACTGTTGAACTGACTGAGAATCGATCCAGATATCTTAGGATCTGGGAACGAAAGTCCAAATCGATACAGACGCTTTCTATAATTTCATAATTTCTTCCTTATTTAAATTAAATAAATAATATTTACGTGAGATTCGGCGAAAACGTTCATTACGCGTGTAATAATAAAAAAAAATATATATATTGTTAAAGGTAGACTATAAAGGTTCTCACTGAATAAATTACTAGTTTCTGTATAATTAGAATAATGTTTAATATAAAAAAAAAGAGTTAAATCTTATAAAAGAAGTTAATACACAGGTTAATTGAATAACTATTCTTGAGGAGGTATCTCAGAGCTATGCTCTCTCGCAGCTAGCTGCCTTCTTACACGGACGCTCGCGCTCTTCCTCTTCACCACCGCGCTCGCATAGACCTTCGCTCTATATCTAATGTACAATCCGTGTAGAGGGCGCATAACTCACGTTAACGTAAAAGGACGTAGACATTTTTTTTTTTATAACATTCGGCCATCCTGTAGCCGTTTGGTCCTCCAAACGTATTAATTTAAGACATAATCGTCAAGTTTTCGAGGTTTACGAACAATTCTCTTAGGTCGCGATTGAACATCTACTTTCTCGCTCGCACCAGGCACGTCGTCAACATCTTCGGATTGAGTACCATGGTTACAATTATTTTTGTCAATATCTATCGAACGTAACGAACAACGGTCCATGGACTCATCAAGGTTGGAATCAGAATCGCTGTCACAATTTCTCCCCGTCCACACCTTCAACTGGTTCACGTGGGCCGTGGTTTCAAAACCTCTATCGTTCCAATTGTTTAGTTTTTTTAATTTATATGTGTCACTAGGATAAATACCAACAACCACCAACGGACCACCGTAAGCCATTTGAAGCTTTGTCGAAGTTCCGGTTGCGACGGGATTCCGTTTTACATACACAATATCGCCAATTTTATACTTAACATTTTTGCGCCGATTCTTATCATACCTTGCCTTATAACGTTGTTGTTCCCTCTCTATATTATTACGAATTTGTTGTTGTACTACAGTCGGTGGAATATAAGTTTCGCATTGCTCAGTGAGTAACCGCACTGGTCCAGGTTCGAAACGGGGTAGATATCCTAACAACGCCTCGAACGGAGTCTTTCCCGTAGTAGCACTTACCGAAGAATTAATATCGCGTTCAATTCGTTTAACTTCCCTATCCCAATTTTGTTCACCTACATCATCAGCTGCGATTTTTAGGGCAGGTAAAAGAGTTTGATTTAGGCGCTCGACTAACCCGTTAGCCTGCGGGTGACGGCTTGAATTTAGCGTATGGCGTATACCATGGCGAACGCATAGAGCTTGGAACATATGTGAAGTAAAGCTAGTTCCACGATCGCTTACAATTCTTCCAGGCGCTCCAAAGCAAGATATAAAATTTTCCATATTCTTTACAGTACATTGCGCTGTAACATTTTTAACAGAATATAAACAAACAAAACGTGTTAAATTGTCGATAATCCCAAGAACGTACTTGTTATTCCGCGGTGTCGTAGGAAACGGTCCTACATGATCAATGTGAATTACAGCGAACGGTCGATTACCCGGAGGGATTGGATGGAGCTCTCCTTCTCCAAGTCCTACTTTATTTTTCGCTCGAATACAACTTAAACAATTAGCAATATGAAAACGAACGTATCGTCTTAACTGCGGGAAGTAAAAATATTCCTCAATTCTTTTACAGGTTTTATCCAAACCAAAATGACTGGATAAGTCGTGTGCGCGTATTACTAATGATTTTCTCATAGATTTAGGTACTACAAATAATTCTTTTTCTTTTGGACATGTATCTTTATACAAAACTACTTTTTTAAACAATAATCCATCTTTTAAAATATAATCCTTTATTCGGTTTTTTTCATTATTATTGCGCTCAGCATCAGGTAATTTTAGAATATTAATAATTTCCCCTATAATCGGATCTGAACGTTGAAAAACTAATACTTCATCTTCTTTCGTGACGACTGACATAATATTATAAACTTTCGGATCTATTTCGGGTTCAATTAATGGTGCTCTCGAAAGTGCATCTACATGTGTCATTAAATTATTACTACGATATTTTATTTCTAAATCAAATTCAGAAAGTTCGCTCATCCAGCGAGAGATTTGAGCATTTTTCGTTTTCCATGCATTTAAATGCACTAAACATTGACAATCAGTTACGACGACGAATTTAATTCCTATAAGTAGAGGTCTAAGACGTTCAAGCGCCCAAGCTACAGCGTAAAGTTCAAGTCGGCTAGAATGATATTGAGATTCTGTTTCTGTAGTACATTTACTTATAGCATATACTAAACCTAATGGCTCATCTGCGTTATTGGACTGTAATAGCATAGCTCCTAAACCCAATGA
This sequence comes from Theocolax elegans, assembly GCA_026168455.1. Classification (NCBI taxonomy): domain Eukaryota; kingdom Metazoa; phylum Arthropoda; class Insecta; order Hymenoptera; family Cerocephalidae; genus Theocolax; species Theocolax elegans. The sequence goes on from CM047427.1 coordinate 5,979,574, forward strand.
CGATGCATCTGTATGCAATTCGGTCCTATCAGCCTTTGCATTATATAATTTTAAAACCGGTTTTGACACTAATTTATTACGAATGTTTACAAACGCCTGTTCTTGCTCGTCGGACCATTTAAAATCTTTGTTTTTCATTAAAAGAGTAGATAAGGGCTTAGCAATACGGGCAAAATTAGGTACGAATCTTCTAAAGAAGCTAGCTAATCCCAGAAATCTTCGTATATCATGCTTACTCAACGGACGCGGAAAGTTTTCTATAGCTCGTATTTTACGGTCACCTGGTTGTAACTTACCATCACCTAATACATATCCTAAGTAATCTACAAATCGCATACCGAAGCGACACTTAGTTAAATTTAACGTTAAATTAGCGTCAATAAGTAATTTTAATATTATTTCTAATTTATTTACTAAATCAACCCATGTAGTACTATATATAAAAATATCGTCAAAGAAATGAAACACTAAACCTTTCTTTCGAGCCACACCCAACACTTGTTCCATCAATTTCGCGAAGTAACGCGGAGCATTCATCAGCCCGAAAACGGCTCTTTCAAACTGACCCGTTTGAGTTTCAGTAATAAAAGCTGTTTTGTCCTTGGCCACGTCCGATAAGGGCATTTGTAAATATCCCCACGCTAAATCTAAAGTGATGAAGAATCGTGCATCATTCAATTGCTCCAAGAAATCATCGAAGTTTGGTATTGGATAATATATAGGTTTCGTGATTTTATTTAACTTCCGATAATCTATAACCATACGCGGCGTCCCATCCTTCTTGCGAACGATAAATGCAGGACTAGCAAACGACGCGTTAGTTTCAGTCACTATACCAACTTTCTTATATTCATCTACGATGTCGTCCAAATCTTTACGATCGCGGGAGTTTAACCTATAAGGTTTACCTTGAACAACTACATTAGGCTCTACATCTATATCCATTAGCAATAAACTAGTTTTTCCAATTTCACCAAGATTTTTCGCTATACTTAATCTATATTTGTTTAATAAACTAACTAATTCTAACTTTTGTTCATTTGAAACATTATTTTCGTCAACAATAACCTCACTTGATAATACAGGTTCGACACGCTGTTCGGTCGGTAATATCGACTCAATCGACAATATAGATTCGCCAACACTATCTCCAGTACAAATTGTTTTACGCGTTTTACCTAAATTTTCTATCGGCATCAATAATTCAGCAGAACCAACAGCGACGTTAATAACATTTATAGTACCCGGTTTTACATCGATAGTCTCAAGTGATCGCATTTTAAAGGCATTTTTGTCATCCAGCGAGTCTTTATTTACATCTATAAATTTTATATCAGTTCCGATACGTGTGTAACAAAGATCAGGCAACTCAGTAAACGGACGACCTAAAATTATCTCATAACGTTGCGACGAATCAGGAACTACACGTAGATCTAATTTACGCGGTCGCAAATTGTCTACTTCAACTATTTCTGATACAATACCTAAAGACTCAATGAATTGCTTGCCGAAACCTTCTAACATTGTCCGCGTATTTATCGTCTGTAAATTTTCGCGTTTAACCGTAGAATCTTTAATGGTGCACACCGCTGCACCCATATCGATTTGTGCTTTAATTACACTTGAACCTATCTTAATTTCACGAATAAATTTACGCTCTGAATCATTTGAATTCACCGTCTCGACAATTTTAACCTCTTCAATGTTTACTGTTGACGATCGTTCAGTATTATTTACGCTACTGTAAGAACAACGCGACGCAACATGCCCGGGTCGTTTACATAGAAAACACGTTATTTCGCGCTTCGCTTCAAAACAATTACGGGCAAGATGACCCGTCTTACCACAATTAAAACACGATACAGGTTCGCTACGCGTAGTTTTCTGAACGTACATTTGCGGGCTCTTGTTGGTGCGCTGTGCAGTCGGTCGTTGAGTTGTAGATGCGGTCGGCGTCTCTCCCCTCTCCATCAGACTTCTCTCCGCGCGCCACGTCAATGCTGGAACACCACCGCTGCTCCGTTGTTGAGGCGCCGAAATTCCTTTTTGTATATTTTCTCGTTGAAGGTTATGTCGACTTTCAGTGATTCGGTCTCTTCTTTTATCGTATATCTTCTCGGTGCGTACCAAATCTAGCAATAATAAATCGGTAGATTCATAGTCGCGAGTCAAAGTATACTGAGCTAATTCTCTTGACCAAAGTCCAGCGGCTACCTCATCACGAATTTCGTGTATTGAAAAATCAAGATCGTTGCATAACCAGATTTTATCTAAAATATAATCTTGTAAATTCTCTCTCTGACCTTGAACGCGCGCCATCATTGTTTTTAACTGCTCACTTTTTGAACGCTTGTACGTGAATGCCGATGTAAACACTTCTTGGAATTGTTCAAAATTTGTTACGGTTTCTACCTTGGTCATCATCCATTTCCATGCACTACCTCGTAATTTTGATTTTGCCACCGAAAAAGTCGTTCCATCATTCCAACCATACAACGTTTTAGCACTAACCAGTTCGCACAAAGCACGTGCTCTTTCTGGGCCCTCGTTTCCCAGAAATTCTCGAATTACATTTTGAGCACTGGCAATGGAGATTAGTTGTCCTTGTTCCTCCTGTTGATGCGATGTAGCTATTGAACTTTTTAAACTATTGATAGCTTCTGATTGACTACTAATAACTTGTCCGATTGATAGTAATGCTCTTGCTAAGGCCGTGTTCGACTCACCCGTATCCAACGTTTCGGGCGTTTCAGAAGTTGCTCGCCGCTCCAACTCTCTCGATAATTCACTTATCCGCTTTTCATTACACATACGTTCTTCTTCACGTCTTTTCTTCTGTCTCTCGATTTCTGCTAAAGCTGCTGCCAATTTACCATGCAATTCTTCTTCTGCTCTAGACATTTTAGACTTGACCGATTACTCTATCCCACTTCTGAATTGTTAAAGGTAGACTATAAAGGTTCTCACTGAATAAATTACTAGTTTCTGTATAATTAGAATAATGTTTAATATAAAAAAAAAGAGTTAAATCTTATAAAAGAAGTTAATACACAGGTTAATTGAATAACTATTCTTGAGGAGGTATCTCAGAGCTATGCTCTCTCGCAGCTAGCTGCCTTCTTACACGGACGCTCGCGCTCTTCCTCTTCACCACCGCGCTCGCATAGACCTTCGCTCTATATCTAATGTACAATCCGTGTAGAGGGCGCATAACTCACGTTAACGTAAAAGGACGTAGACATTTTTTTTTTTATAACAATATATGTAGTACAAATATGTTGAATATAGGATCAAGTTTGTCCGTCGATTAGGTGAAGAAAATAGTAAGATTTAATATAAATTCATCACGCGTGGATATAATGCATTATACATCAACGTTGTATTATTAAATTCTAATACCCGGTAAAGTTCATTAATAAAATTTACAATTTCCACATACGATCGATTAATCCAGCGATTCTCAAATTACTCTAAAGCTCACTTGGGGATCGAAGTTACAGAGAATACAGAAAGTTACCGAGAGAGAGAGAGTATGATATACACCCGACAAATAGGTTAAACGAGACTTTATAAATTATCTATAGGTATATACACTCGAGAATTATAAGATTACAAGAATATTAAGACAATTATATTATCAGGTTATATTGGTTTAAAGCCTCCTCGATGTAAAACGAAAGTGCACGCGGAGATAAATAAAAAGGAGGAAATCTGATACGCGCAAGAGGTTCGCGCGCCACCGATTCGATCAATAACCGATGAATATTCAATAAAGTTGGCTTTAATTTCTTACGAGAAGAAACGGATGTATATCCAATCGCGGGAAAACGGTCCAATCAGCAACCGAAATAAAATGCGAAAAAAAAATTTTGTTTTCCTGTTGTGACTTATTAAAATCGATGGAATTTCACTTATTGATACCTTCGTTACTTTTTTTTTGTCAAGAGGAACATTTAATTTTAACTCGTCTCAATATCTACGTATGTATATATTATTCTCGTTTAACAACGGCGAGCGCCGCGAGATCTGAAACGGGAAATTCGGGTGAAATTATTTTCTTTTAAAATTGTTATTATTATTTTGAAATTCATTAAACAAATTGCTTATGCATAAGAAACACAAATTTGATGAATTCTCATTTTCGATGTGTCAAAATGAGAGGAAAAGAAGTTCTCGAGTTATAAAGTGCGCCAAATGAAATTACTTAACTACTTTAGATGCATGAAAATTAGAAATCTTATATTACAAAGTAGCATAATAAGGCGATGTTGAAAAATTCTTCCGAATGGAATTTTATTCATGAAAGGACCTCCTTTTCTTTTTTAAAAACACTTTTTATTAAACGAATTAATTAACTTTCCTCTCCTTTTTTTTGCAAACAGAGCAAAGGATTTTAATATTTTTCTTGGAGAAATCCGGAATGCGTATTTTTAATACGTTTTTGCTTAAAATTTTAATTAGGTGTATATGTACGATTAGAAAAGTATAATAAGATTTTCTCACCAACTAAATCCTGGAGATTTTATCGACAATTACTTTTTCGCTAAATATTCACGGAGAAAAATGCTTTATCATAAACTTAAGTATAATGGATACGTGCAAACTGTCAAAATAGAAAAATAGCTAAATTTTGTAATAAAATTTAATAGAAATATATATTAATTTATATAATAAAAATATTATTAAATTTTGCCATAAAAGATGTACCATTTTTTTTTCATTAATCTTCATTACGATGTGCTAATTTTTAAATGTAATACCATTCTCAGTTTGCGTATTTAATTAGAAAAAAAAGTTAATCGAATCGCTCAAGATTTATCAATTGACGTAAAGAAAATCAAAAGTTTTCACCTTAAATTAAGATACTAGATATCTTTCATCGAGAAGTGATATTGGCATTTTCCACGCTATATATCTATATGTAAGTAACATTTTTCTTATTTCCGAAATATATTCAAAAGTTCCAAGAATTCATAAATTTCAACCTGTAGTGCAAAAATGTAGGTTATATATAACTTAAGCGTTATCCAATATTCGCGAAAAATTCTAAACAATATTTCAGTATTATTATTTTTTTTCGCCACGTGATATAAAAGAATATTCCGTAAAAAAAAAGAAATGAAAATCGGTGTAGAACGAAAACAAAACCGAAGCTCGCGGCGTATTCGCATTCGAGGGCGATTTTGGTTGAAATAACGGACGATTTACCGTAATTTTGGGGTTGAATCGTTAAACACGTGACGCGAAACAAGTACCAGCGAGAGTAACAACAACTCTAACGTTTGATCGATAACAATGGCACGAACGTGAATACCATACGTGATCAACGATGTTCGCGGACCATTGAAAAGTGGTAATTTTCGGGTTATAAAATGTGGGATAAATTTTATAGAAAATATCTCGGTTTTATTATTTTTCGGAATTTTTATAATTTTAGTACAACGTGGGTTATTACATCAGTTTATTTAGGATCGCGTATATGCGACATATATCCTATACCGTTTAAATTGAGATTAGTCTGACCTACGTGTATATATCGCGAAATTAAAAAAAAAGGAAAATAATAATTTAATTATTATGTACGGATAATTACGATGTATGTAGAGCACGGTGTCATCACCGTATAATTTCAATGTATACATCGAAAGTAAAAGATTCGGTCGATATATATGTATACATATATGTATATATAGGTATGGGAATCGCAGGGAATTCGTGGCAATCACCACCTGGAATAATCGCGGGGATGCGCGAGCGGAACCTACATAAAAATCGAGAGCCAGCGATATTCCTCGGGTCGCGTAATACATTCGAGTCCCGCGGAAGTCGGCTAGCGGAGCAAAGACCAGAGCGAGAGGGAAACCGGGTCATACCGGGCCAGGAAGCAGTCACGCCGGGGCATCGCCCACCCTTCGGGAATTGGGTCGCTTTTCAACCTGGTTTTCCACCCTCGGTGCAGCCTCTCGCCTCGTCCAACCTCTCCCACCCCCATCCCTCTTCCCCTCATACTCTCCTCATCCTACCCCACTCTCTTTCATCATTCACCTCCTCCAGCGACTCGACTCGTTGCCCCGTTTCTTCGGCTCGTCCTTTCCCTCTGATTCCTTCTCTCTCTCTCTCTCTCCCCTAGGTACAATGCGACTCTTTGATTTTACCCAGCCTTTCATTTCATTTTTTTTCCCTCCTTCTCACCCCTATCTCTCTCTTTTCTCTTAAACATTTGTTACGTTTTTTACGTATCGAGCGTTTTTTTTTCTTTTTTTTCAATAACTTATATTGATAATTTAATCAATCAGACGAGTTTATTATGATTTCGCTGGGTTAATTAAAATGCATTTTATTCGATCACGATGCGTAATGTCGGACGAGCTTCGCGTTATATACCTCGAAATGTTATTCGTGTCTGTATATATATAAACATATGTTTTTCCCCCTCAACGAGTTTTTTTTTAATTTTAATAATTTTTGTATATTATTATAATACATTCTCTGTCTGGCGATTTTTTTTTATTTTATGCGAGATTTGATTTAATAATTGTACGACTGTTTTCTTCCTTTTTTTTTCTCAATAGTTTCACTTCGCGTATTGCGTTTCAAATTCTGTACGTATATATATATATAACGTTGCATTTTGCGAATAGATTTAATGCAGACGTTAAATTGTTCCCGTTAGAACAATTGCGAAGTATTTAAAATTACATTCGAAACGAAAATGTGCATGTGTAAAAACGTAAAACAATTAATTTTTTTAAAATTTGATTAATTTTTACTTTATCAAAAATTGGTATATGATATTGTATAGTAAAGTAAGAGGATGTATTTCTAAATTATCGTAACGTTGATTGAATTTTTCTTTAGTAAATATTAACATTTACAAAATAATTTTATGCACGATTGCACTATAAACAGTGAATGTTTCGAAAAATGTTCAAAACATTACTATAAAAGTATTCACTGATTTTTAATAAACCATATTTTTCTCAATGTAGTAAAATTAATAAATCGACGATATACGATATATATCTAAGATTTGAGTAACCCAATAACAACGATTCCTACTGATTTATTCACGAGTATTAGAATAATCTATACTGTAATTTACGGAAATAATGAAGACTGATATAATTTAAATTGCAGTTAAAAAAAACAAAATGATAGTAATAAAATCGAGTGTTCAACGATACTTCGAAGCAACAGGGTTTAAATAAAGTACCTGAAAGAGAAATGAAAAGAAAAGAAACAAAAAAAAAAGAGAGAAACCTCGAGGATAGAAATGCAGATAAGCCAGAGTTTGCACTCGATGAGATCCTTTGTCGTATTGATAGGCGCTTATACAAAAGCGCTCGCGGTTGATTCGACGAATGATTAATATCGCTGCCAATGTCGATTCAAGTACTACCTTTTGATTGACGCCCCGGAGTAATTGAGACTTAGAACTTGTGGATACTCTCGCGTATGTACTGCTCGTCCAACTGTGAATTTAATTGCCAATTGTTGTTACTCCGCGATTCACAAAAAATATTTCGTTAATTATTTATCCATTATAGGGTCTTATTCGTTATTTGCCCCCCCCCCCCCGCCTTTAAATATTTAGGTTTTCTTTCGATCAATCGATGAAAAATTACATAAAGAATAATAATCAATATTTATTTGGTTGGAGAAATATGATTTAAAATTTTTTTTAGTCAAAAATTTAATTAAAAAAATATTGCAAATAAATATAATTTAATTTAGTTTAATCAGTACAATTTTTTGCAACTCCTACTAATTGATTGTTAATAAATTAAATAATCCAATACTTTAACCCGAAAACCAATCCAGAGGGGGTAGGAGGACCCCTCCCCTATCAAGTGGTATATAGGGTTATTGGAGTTATTGGGTTATTTCTAATATTTTTCCAAAAAAATAAATATTGATTATTATATTTTATGTAATTTTTCATCGATTGATCGAAAAAAAACGTCATTATTTTGGGAGGTAAATAATGAATAATAGCCCCATTATATCGGAGAACGTTTTTGACTATATCGTCACCTTAGCGCAATAAGGTTCCAATTCAAATATTTTTTTTTTTAAAGGCTCCAATTCAAATTTTTTTTTTAAAAAGGATTCAATTCAAATTTTTATTTCAAAAATGTTTCAATTCAACTTTTTTTCAAGAAAATAGCAATTAAAATGTTTTATCTTGAAAAAAAATTCAAAAAAAAAGAATTGGACCCTTTATGTTGAAAAATTTAAGTTAGAACCTTATTAAATAAAAAATTTGAATTGGAACCTTATTGCACTAATTGTAAGGCAACGATATATTTTCCGCTCGCTTCTTATTTTTTCTTTTTTCTTTTTTCAAAAATACGTAGGAAGGCACGTTATTTTCAAATAATTTGATAGGCTTAAAGGTTTTGAGCGAAACCTATTCGAAAGCGCAGGGGTTAATGCGAATTTTCCACGAATTCGACCGTAATTGTAATATCAGATGTGCCTCTAAAGGATTTTCTATTTGGCTGTATTATTTACGTTGAATTATTTATTTAATACGTCCTCGAATTGAATATTACTAATAATAGACGTTCATTGAAATGTATGACACAGGATGATATTGGTTTGGTATATATTCGTAAAGCAACGACACGGTTAATTAAAATTCTTCTTTATTCCGAATAGAAAGTATAAAAGACGTTGTAGGTCGATACTTTCAGATACTCGGATAAAAGAAATGTAACGATTTTAATGAAATATCTTTTTTTGTACGCATTCAATTATATTCCTCGATTAATTAAATAAACGTAAGTGCGTATAGATTTAAACGAACATATTTGTTTAAACAAATTTAATAACAATCCTTTTTTATACACTATGTTTTGTACTTTATTCTCTCGTGAGACGTTCTATTCGCTCTTATTAAATGATAAAACAGCCCATTAGCCGTGTACAATTCGATTTTATATCGAGACGATCGATATTTTTCATTGATATCTGTCTGTCACGAATCGCAGACATTTAATCGTAATATCATTTTTTTTCCTCCGAGTAATAATCTCTCTTATACAGGATTGTTCGTTGACGCGATACTGTGTTAAAAAGTACATTAACAAAAAAAAAAAGAAGAAGGAAGAACACGTAACTTCATTCAGGGAGTTTAGAATCGTAATCGCTCGAGTATACACGCGACTATGAAGATACAAGAAATTTCTAGCCAGTTAGCGAGATTTCGTATAATAATACAATTTTTATGCGCCGACGGCGAAAAAACGAGTCGTCTATTTTTCTTCTTCTTTTTTTTTCGTTATAGTGCTTGCCTCGCTGACTTTTACGGAATTGCCTAAAGGCTTGGGATTTTACACAGCTTTTTTGTGGTTTCGGTTTTGTTGTTGTTGAGTTTCATAAAATGTAATAGAAAGGAAATTGAAATGTTTGACCCTTTTGTTTTAAAGTTTAATTCTACTTTGCTTCGACGAGAAAATCAATTTGCTTTGTTTTGTGCGCGATATTTTCTTCCTTTTTTTCCCCCGTTACTCGCTGTGATGCGGGTAGCTTTGAAATTAATAGAACGAGAGTTAGGTTGAATTAACGATCTAATAAAGTGGCGAAGGTCTATTACCGCGTTTCTTTCAATACCGTGTATGTATCAACGATTGAAAATGTACGACAGTTTTTGTAACGCGATTTTCTGAAACTATATATACATACTTTTTAACGATGGAGATTTTGTTTTGATAACGTGTATACGTGATATGATTAAGTTAATATAACGTTTCTTACAAATGTTTACAAGGAATTGTTTCGTTACGTGGTCAATGTGGAATATGGTGTATAAAAATGATTTATATATGTCGTAGTGACATTTGACCAAATATAATATAAAAAGGAGAAAGACGTGAAAATTGATTTTACTTGCGGCGAGCGAACGTGTTACGAGATTACAACTAAAATGTGGACGTTAAAATTACTTTTTAACAAAAAACATTTGTTAATTCGAATTTGATATGTAATCGATATTTAAGAGGGTGGCATACCCGGTGGGTTACCGACCGAGCAAAAAAAGACAATTATTGCATTTATATAAAAAAATATGTAATTTAATGCAAAACCCAAATACAGAAGCACTATGTAATAAAATAATAAGTAATTCTACGAAGTTCCAGGTCAATACGATAAAGACACCCTAAAAAATTTCTGCACCGAAAATGTACGATTATCTCTGATTTTTCGGTGCAGAAATTTTTTAGGCTGTCTTTATCGTATTGACCTGGAACTTCGTAGAATTACTTATTATTTTATTACATAGTGCTTCTGTATTTGGGTTTTGTATAAAAGTGCATATTTTTTTAAATAAATGCAATAATTGTCTTTTTTGCTCGGTCGGTAACCCACAGGGTATGCCACCTCCTTAAGAGCTGGCATTTTTTTTAAAAATTGCGTTAATTTGACATTACGCTAGAGTCAAATAATAATATGTAAAGAGTCTTAAAAAAAGCTGTAGATAATGATTTTTTGAGAAAAGTCGATGAGAATAATTATCTGTATTTTAAGTGTTATAAATGTATAAGGAATAAAAAAATTCTACGTAGTAACCGAAGAGGGTGGCTTTGATCATCGAAAATTCACAAAAAAAAGAAAATCTATATATGTTGAAATGCTTTTTCTACACCTTCACTCGGGAAGATCAATAAAGTCTTATATATAAAATATAATAACTTTTAACCTTTAGACTCCCGGAGAAGCCACTTTGGTGGAAACGCAGATTTGCTAGAAATTGGAACATTCCTATAATAAGTTTGAGGTTAAACGTGGTTTTTATACTTGTTATAACTAGACATTTTCTGATCATTTTTAAACATACGGCTAGTTTTTTTACTTTAAAAATCATTTGCTATTCTATTCGCAAGTTGTTTTAAACTTTTTAATTAATCCGGAATTCATAAAAAATTCAAATTTATATTTTGGACGTTGAAGTCGTGATCTAGTTAAGAGAAATATTTATTTAAAAAAACATAATTTTTACACTGGTCGTGCTATTTCCTATCAGTAAAGTCACTATAAATCGGTAGATTGAGCTTGTGACGGCATTTACGTTTATATGGATATGTTTGAGAAAGAAAGCAAATTATTGCTATATGAATTTAATTGCTTATAACTTGGAAACAAGTAAAGATGTACATTCAAACAAAATTTTAAAAGAAAATTGAGATCGAGTAGATACGTTTTGAAAAAAAGAAGCTCAAATATCTTAATTTCGTCAAAAGTTATGGAAAAAATAAAAATTAAACGAAATTTTATCGAGAATTTAGCATTACAATTTCATGATTTCTTTAGGCCAAAATTTCGTTTAATTTTTATTTCTTATATAACTTTTGACCAAATTCAGATATTTGAGCATCTTGTTTTTCAACACATATCTACTCAATCTCAGTTTTCTTTTAAAATTTGGTTTGGAAGTATATCTTTACTTGTTTCCGAGCTATAAGCAATCAAAGTCAATGCCTTTTTCAGCGAGATTTTTCGTTATTTGTTTATATCTATCATGAAAAAAGCATTTGAATCTAAAACTCCGGCTTTATTCATATTTTTATAGTAGAAATCATATTCTAGAGTTTGGTAAGGATCCGTTTCCCAAAGGGTATGGACTCTCCTTGTTAGTTGCCACACTGGGGCATTTCATACCTCACCGTTATAATAAAATTGTATTGTAAAGCATGCAGCTATTGACTTTTTTAATTTATACATTTTTATTTCATCAGAAAAAATGATATTTAGTATGATTTTAAAGATTTTAAAATATCTTTTGATACACATGTTTAAATTTAATTTTATATTAATTAGGGTCATATATATCCCAATGTAGCAGCCAAAGGTTAAGGGGGAAACAGTAAGAATTAATATGCAAGTTATTTAGTCAATTTTTCTATACAGTATGGTAATTTTTCTCAATCAGGATGAATTATTCCTTTTTTACCTTTATACACTTTAGTAAATTTTAATAGACTTTTTTTCCGTGTACATATCGAAAACTTGTACACATATGTATTTTCAGTATACTATAAATGCACGGAGAGAAGAAATCAGCTGTAAAATTGGTTATAATTTTTTTCGCATTGACAGTTGTACAATTTTCTTTATATGCTAGATACAAGTATTTAAAGCGATGCCACCAATATATCCTGAAATTAATATTCCGTCGTAGATTGGAGAAACATGTGTTATACAAATTAAAAACAGTGCAGAGCATCAAGTACAGTAAAAATATCGATGCTAAAATTTCAATTCTACACACTCAAATTATCCCGTTCTTCTTTTATTCTCGAGCATAAAAATGCTTAAGGTATAGCACCTAATATATTTTCGATATGACTTTCAAATCAAATCTTGATTTTTCCCCGCATTTACCTAAATTTTCCCATTTTCAAGAAAATATACACGTCTACAAATATTTTCTCGTACTTGTATATAGTCACTGTCATCACTGTCATTAAGAACGTAAATAAAAAAAATATTTCATTTCAATAAAATAAACCTATATGGAAATAACATATATACGCGTATATCTTAAAAATCGCGCGTAAACAAATATTATGTCACTTTGAAAGGTATTCAATAAAAATAACACAAAGCGTGTACAAGAAAAAAAAAAGTAATGCTAAAAAATCTAGTGTACACACACATACGTATGCACGTATAAGTAATGTATATATCTATGTTCATATAGGTGAATGCCAACTGGGGTTGAAAAGAAGAAATATACACGAAATAAGAAGAAGAACGTTAAACGCGCGAGTCACATATTTTTTTACGCCCGAGAAGTCATTTTCCCTTTTCTAAGATCCTTTCTGACAACCCTTGTTAGGTCACATCTTATACGAGTTGGCGTTTTCCGTCTCGTCAGGCAACCGGAACAAGAAAAAAAAAAGAAGGAGAAACAGCTCGCACTTATGACCGACACTCCCGCGTTTTACCGATTTTCGTATAATACCGAACATTCTTATTTTTATATATATATATATACATACACATACACATACACATTCCTTCTATACTACGTACTTATATATATACGAGTATATACGGCAGTTATTTCTTTTTACTGCGCGTGCGTTAAATAAAACGTAATATTTCGCGTAATACGGTTATTTGCGAATTGTTTCGTGCATATATATACATGTATATCTATATGACGGACTTTTTATTTTCCAATAATTTAATGAAAGATGTCGGGGCGATAAAGTGTGGGTTATATATATACATATATACGTCTCCTCGTTACGGAATGACAGAACGGAAATTTTATTTATTTCGCAACAGCCGAGATATACTAATTAGATATTTTCATTTGACGCGTTTCACCTATAGGTTTTTCCTTTTTCATTTTATTAAATTTATTCATTTTTTTCAATCAAATACATACACGATAAAAAAGAATGTTATATTTTATAAAACCAAGTAAATACATTCCATTACCTCTGTGTGAGTGTGTGTGTGTCGGTATATATATTTCGAATACGCTGTTTTATGGAGTAATAAAAACAGTCAAACATAAGTCGACGACTATATAGGTACACAAATATATATATATACGGCCATTCAACACAATATTTCAATTGACTGTTTCACCGGGAGAATTTTCGTATCTAATGAACATTTCAAAAATCTTACGTCTTTAGAAATATGTATTGAAAGGACTTAAGTTATACATTTTTCTTTTATATATATATATATATATATTATGTATTATACATACTTTTATAGATATATATATAAATCGAGAAAGAAATACAACTTTTTTTTTTTAATAGCATTGAGACACGACCTAGTTGATACAGCGATCAAAATATTGATATTTTATTATAGAACTGCGACTCGTAGCGGTTAATATTGTTTTATTTATTTTTTTTTTCATTTATTATTATATTTTTTTAAATAAATTTATACGAAGAGAGAAGAAGAACAACGATAATTCATATTTTTATATATTTTTCTTAATGGAAAAGTGAATTTTGTACTTGCGCGATAAAATAATGGACGAGTATGTACGTATATATACACACATTTTATTGACCTATTTAAGTCAAAGTTTTTACATTGCCTTTTCAAATCTCGATGTTTTCATTTTCTTTATATTACATTACGTAAATTAATTAGACGTACTCGCATAATAAAGCATTGATGTACCGAAGGAACAAAAAATATTATTAATGTCAAATGTATTACGATTTTTATTTTATTTTTATAACCACATATATCAGAAAATTGATCTAGGTGTGATATTAATAATAATAACATTTTGTATTTTACTGTATAGATATGTGAGTTGCTGAAGTTACATTCGCATTTAAATTTATTTTTATACGATTTGGAGGATAATACTTGTATTACTGAGTGTTTATCAAAAACTGTTATTATTCTCTTTTATCGTTCCGACATAAAAAAGTGTTAAACAAAATTTTCGTAGGTATGGAAAATTATAAACTTGCTAAAACTACCTAATATTTACCAGTTAATAAAACGGTTATTCTCGAATTTTTTAGACATTTCTTTGATACGAAGATTTTAATTACGATTTTCTTTTTAAAATTCTCGTTGATAGAATGTTTAAGAGGCGGCGATATTCTAGTAATTCGTTCAATTTATATAATGTATTAAAAGGGTTTCTCTTCGTTCGTAAATTCATTTGTTTAATTTTCATCGGTTTAATTTATATAAATTTTATTAATCGATCTGACAAGCATGACCCACGTTCTGTTACAAAAAAAAGTTTAAAACATTTTTAATAGCTAGTATAGACCAAACATTCATAATTTCTTTATTTCTACTATGGTATAGTTGTATGCGATGAAATTCTATACCATGCAGTATAATACACTATGGATTGCGTTATAATAATTTTTAATAATAAAATATTATTATTTTATTTAATGATAAATTTAATTCATTTTATAAAACAAAAAACGTAATTATACGTATAAATAAAATCTAAAATAATTAATGTATATTATTGTAAATAAACAACGTAGATATAATACATAAAGCCTTTGTAAATTAAATAAATTGTAACGATCGATTTCCCGAAAATGTTGATAGGTTGTAACAAAGATCGTTAGTTAGCTGTACCATGCGATGAAAATTACACATTACCTTGTAATTTACAAGCAAGAATCCATTAATATTACGTTCTCTCGTATATACCAAGGAAATCCTATTAAAATTCAAAATCGCTTGATCATTAATTAATTTCCCAGGATTCTCTATGTCACGAGAGCTGCTGTATAATTAAGAAGAAGAAGAAAAAAAATGTATACCTAACAAAATTCTCCTCGAAAATATATATTCCTCTTTACATAATAAAAGAAGTCACATGTCTTTCTCAAATGATCATGTTCGAAAAAAAACTGAGGGATATCTGTCCTTCGTGAAAGAAATACCTTTTCCCCTTGTATATACATATATACAGCTCGAGGATTCTTTGTTATCCGGTATATATGTACGAACAAAAAAGAAAGTCGAGTCATCGGGTCTTTTGCATCTGTACGTCGTCGTTTCCTTCGTTTTTACACGAAGGGAAGTACAACACCACGGCGACATATATCGGGGGCATGGGCTGTTATATAAGAGATAGCTCGTTATCGTTAATAACGGAAATCGAAATTCCCAGCTGTCGCGGGGGTTTGGCGTGCGTCTGTATGTCCGCGTGATTTTGACAATTATTGCGACGGGACTCGAGAGAGAGAGAATTAAGTGGCCCATTAAAAAGGGTAATTGGGTTACCGGTTACGCCTTGAACTACTTACCTTTTTGATGTGTTTACCTATCTTTAATACCAAAATTCCTCTAGTACTTACTCCGTGTTGACTTTTATTATCCTTTTGTTGGTGCGGTTACGACACTACTCGACTATACTACGATACCAGAACGATCGAAAAGATTTTACACACCTACACATACTGAGAGATAATAACGAATATTTTCATCGAATGATATTTCTTACATAGAGAAACTTGATTCTATTCAACATTTTTGTAACGATTTATTTTTTTGTTTCTATTAAGGCAATTTTAATCTCTAGTAAGAGAGATTATTTTAAATAAGTTTACATGTATTATACATTAGTTGTACATTATTTACATTTTTTTTTATACATTACAATTAAGCAATATATATCTAATGTATTGTATAGAATTAATTTAGAATTCTTTCATGTTTTTATTTGTAATTTTGTCACCACGATTGTTTTTAAATGTAAAATTTTTAAATATAGAATTTTCAAATATAATATTTATTATCTTATTAATTTAAAAATATTAATGAAACATTTTTTTACTACACTTTTAATAATTTACGTTACAATTTTTTTAATCTAAAATTTTTCATCTATGTACTTAGAGTGTACATTGGGTCTAACAGGATTAAATAAAATCATTGTTATTTAGGGTACTATAAATTTTAGGTACAGCAAAAAATAATTCGTTATTGGATAGATGTACTATTTTGGGCCAGTGCGCCGTTTTTGGGCATATTTTTGAAACAACATTTTTAGGTGTTAATTTATGTATTATAATAAATAAACCAAGTATAGAGAATAATTAATAAAATTGAATAAAACTAATTCAAAGACGAAATAATTATTACTATAAACAAAAATAATGTTAAAACAAATGTCCACAAACAGTTCAAAAGTGTCGGAAGCCGGTGCTTTTATTTTAAATATTAATAAAATCAAACAAAGATTTTGTTCGTAACGTAACATAAAGAGTAAAAAACTGATATATATTGAAGCCTGCGATATGGCTCGGTCAGTTAAACGCGTTGGGATCGTAATCCAAAGGTCCCAGGTTCGATTCCCTGCATCGGCCGATCGATACAACCACCACTAGGGAAATCTATTTTTCAACAAGTGCTTTCTTTACAAAGACATCGTACGCATTCGTCGCTGTTTAGCACCGTGTCGGGAACACAAATAGAGCGACGTTAAATAAAATAAAAAACAAACTGATATATGTATTAAGAACCAATGACTCTCTCTCAACATTTCTCAATAGTGCTCAAATCAATACCAGCGCCTTCTAGTTTGACAATATTTCTGTCTCACTTATCGTAGTTAGATCAAAGGAAATTAAGTTTATCCCCGTGGAAAACTAAAATTCATTTAAAACTGTTTTCAAATGGTAATGTAGAAAAATTAATGTTATATTTTGTAGAGTTATCTGAGTAAGAAGTAGGCGAAGAGCACAGCTGTATCAATTTATCTCTACGAAATAAACATTCAATATTCCATATTATTAACCATAAACACTTTTAAATAAATCTTTACATTCTTGTATATTTGGGAAAACATACACACTCAATTTTTCCGAATGAAAAATAATTATTTTTATAATATTTTTATAAATTTTCTAATTATAATTAGAGACTAATCGTAGTGAATCGACATATCGTATCAGAATTTCATTTTAATCAAGTTAAATATCAAATTTTTTACATCAAACGTTTAACTTCAATCTTCCTTTGAGGAATGAAAAATTACTGATTTCAACTTTTCACTCAAAAATGTAGTGACTCGGTTTTCGCGGCAGTTTCTATTAATTTTTCATTCTAACGAATTTCTTTGATCTAATTTTGATAAATATAAGCTGAAAATTATAAGGAATATTTTTGTCATACTAGGGGGTGCTGAAGTTGTGAAGATCACTCTTATTATCTTACTAATCAATGAAGAAGGCATGCGATGTCTTTGTTAAAAAAGCACGAGTTGAAAATACATTTCCCAGTGGTGGTAATCGGCAGAGACTGGAAATCGCACTAGTTCTTCAGAGCTAATATTTCTTCTTCTCGGTGTATAATTAATATTAACTTTTATATTATACTAAAAAAAGCGTAAAAATTTAGACCTAAAAAACAAGTTTAAGGACATCTTAAATAACAAGACTTAATTCAGGAAAAGCTATTAAGTTACTGCAAATGATAAACCTTAACGAAAAAATTTAAGATTCACAAATAAAATGTATGTATGTATAAATATAACAAATATATCTAATATAACAAAATATAAATATGATATAATAAGATGTAAATAAACTATTTACTTCAATAATAATGTAGATAATGATATATACATGTAATTGTCGCTAAAACCTTATATACTTGAAAAAAATAAGTGAAAAAAAATATATCAACTGTATTACAAATTCTTTCGTTTGTTACTTATTTAGTAACATTATCGAAGATTATAATAAATAATTTAAAAACAAATTACTGACAATATACTGACAACGTATGTAATATGGTAGTTATGCTCATTGTAATAAAAGCTCCGATAGTTATTAAATTAAATTCAGTTTGATGCAGGTATATTGAACCCTGTATGTAGTTGTATAGTATTAAATTTTATACGCCACAAATTGTCTCGTGATCATAATGTACCAAGTTATAGAATAATTTAAGAAAACTCAAGTTCGACACTGATAATGCGATATATTCTAATTTTATTACGAGCTAACTTGTAACTTTTGATCTTCCACTGTTCAGTAAAATGTCGTACAGGTGTACGAGTGATAACAAGCACTTTATGACACTTTAGAATACCTTTAGTAATAAACTATCAATTTTAGAAATTTTGAAAGATAAAATGTAGGTTTACGTAAGATTTTTTTACGAACTCTAGAAGATAATACGTATAGGTTTTTTTATAATTGAATCAATAGTACACGTGTTAGCCATCTATATAGAACGTTTGCTTCTAATTATAACAGTATATTTTCATGAAAAAAAAAACCTTTCCTCAAAATTGTTAACATTGAAAGTACAAAAGTTTGGTTTATATAAATATAAAATCAATGTACATTTCGTGGGCGATCTCCTTTTAGCTTCGGAAAATCATACGATAAAAATCAGAGTTCGTCAAATGATTCATTGTTTCATTTTGCCATTTCTCGATGGAGCACCAAAAATAGTGAAGTATATAAACGAATTTATTGATCGCTGCGAGCGATAAATTGCTCGAGGAATCGACAATACTCAAATTCCCATTTCCGAGAATTGATCCTACTGCGAGAGACCAATTCTTAATCCCGTAGTATACGTTATGGGGTTATAAAGTCAAGGAAGACTTTAAATGTATTTCAAATTTTTTATATAAATTGATCCGAGTACTAGTTGGTGGGTTTGTCAAGAAGACGCAGGCAGGCATTCTTCGAACACTGTGATAAATACTTTTAAGTGATGTTAACCCTTTCAGGTACCTGAATTAATTTTGAATTTCTCCATAATTTTTATTTACAAATTTATCATGACAATTGTTTTTAAATAGTACAAGATTTTTTTACGAACTCTAGAAGATAATACGTATAGGTTTTTTTATAATTGAATCAATAGTACACGTGTTAGCCATCTATATAGAACGTTTGCTTCTAATTATAACAGTATATTTTCATGAAAAAAAAACCTTTCCTCAAAATTGTTAACATTGAAAGTACAAAAGTTTGGTTTATATAAATATAAAATCAATGTACATTTCGTGGGCGATCTCCTTTTAGCTTCGGAAAATCATACGATAAAAATCAGAGTTCGTCAAATGATTCATTGTTTCATTTTGCCATTTCTCGATGGAGCACCAAAAATAGTGAAGTATATAAACGAATTTATTGATCGCTGCGAGCGATAAATTGCTCGAGGAATCGACAATACTCAAATTCCCATTTCCGAGAATTGATCCTACTGCGAGAGACCAATTCTTAATCCCGTAGTATACGTTATGGGGTTATAAAGTCAAGGAAGACTTTAAATGTATTTCAAATTTTTTATATAAAATTAATTAGAAATTAAATGAATTTATGTGTTTGCCCGAGTACTAGTTGGTGGGTTTGTCAAGAAGACGCAGGCAGGCATTCTTCGAACACTGTGATAAATACTTTTAAGTGATGTTAACCCTTTCAGGTACCTGAATTAATTTTGAATTTCTCCATAATTTTTATTTACAAATTTATCATGACAATTGTTTTTAAATAGTACAATATTATCTTACGAATCTATAAATACTATGAAACATTTTTTTTACTATATTTTAATTATTTACGTTACAATTTTTTTAACTTAAAATATTTCATCTATGTGCATTACAATGTACATTGGGTCTCACAGGGTTAAATAAACCCTAAAGTAACAATTTAACCCTTTCAGTCACATAGGCCCATGTATGGGCGACTTAACTTTTTTTTTCCTTTTTTCATATTTTTTAAAATTGAAGCAGGTGTTTGAATTTTTTCCTTTTTTAGGTGCTACTGTACCTAGATTATTCAGTCATGGAGATGTTTTGTGAATATAAAAATATATAAAAATATAAAAAACGTTAAAAAAACAAAATGAAATAATAAAAAAATGGGTTTTTGAGAATTTAATATGTAAGCGGTGAAATTTGATGAGTAACATATGCTTTTTATGATTGGAATGCTTTGATTAAAAAATAAAGATTATAGAATCGCCATTAGGATTCGGTTTCAGCGTTAAAAAATACGTCTTAAAGTTTTGGTCCAATTTACCTGAATTGCGTGACTGAAAGGGTTAAAGAATTTAAATAATGTACTATACAACTATAAACTTAATGTTAATTTGAGAAATTTCTAATTAGTGTAAAATATATAAATAATAATTTTAGTCCAATAAATTCAGCACCTAAAGCTGGTGGACAAATACGTTATGCACTTGAATAAATAAATTGGATTTATTTATTATTGACCCTCAACTATCGACAAGTTATCAAATTTAAGGTAACAAATTTGATATAGAAACGACAAAGTATAAAGCTCTCTAACATTTGGAGTATAAAGTGTTTTAATGATCCAACGTCATCGCACTTAAAAGAAAATTGTAACAGTTCACACCGTGTATTCACAAAAAGTGATACGACTACGCGTCTATTATTTGGTTCTTATTTCAAATTCTACGTTGAACATTGCCATGGAAGACAACAAGAAGTCCGCGGTGTCCCGTATACCTCAACGGTAGAACATCTGACTCGCAAACCAAAGCTCGATGCACAACATTATACAATGTATCGAAAAAAAAGTAATTATTGTGGGAGAGTCAAGTAATTTTGATTTAAATACTTGGTTAAAACGTAAAAAGTTACGTGAACTTCACTTACTCAAGTAATTTTTATGTAACACCTACATTACTAAAAATATCGATCGACTGAACGTAGAACGACTCTATTTTTGTTTTGATGAAGACGCACTGCTCCAGATCCACGTTCCCGAAAAGAAAGCATTCCACAGTATTTTAGATTTATTTTATTTTTTTAATTTTATTTTATACTTACATAATGTTTTACAATCGTAATTAAAATTGATGTAGCTATTATTAGAGGTTACTTTGCTTTTTTTTGCTTTTACAAATACATGACGATATTAATTAATGAAGGTTTACTTGAACTTCGAGTGTATGTGTCTTATTGCTAGTCAAGTAGAAAAAACTAAATTCGTGTAATAATTATAATTATTATTTTTTCTCAATATACAAGAAGCTTTAAAAATTAATGTGATCGAGGTTTGTCCGAGCTTTTTTAATACATATATATATATATATATATATATATTTCGTTCGAGTGCTGTCTGGTGAATGTATTAAAAAAGCTCGGACAAACCTCGATCACATTAATTTTTAAAGCTTCTTGTATATTGAGAAAAAATAATAATTATAATTCTTATATAATTCTTATATAATTCTTATATAAAATAATAATATAAAATAATAATATTTATATATATATATATTGATTAGATTTTAAAAAAGTTTTCAACAGTTTTCATATTGTTAATTTATACCTTTGTTGAATTGACACTGTATTAGGCATTATTTTAAAAATTCCTACTTTACGAAGGCAATTTTGATTAAGATAAGAAGTTTTAAAGAAATTAACACACCGTTATTTGAGGGCACGCATAACATTTTTAAAACAATAATTTAAGATATTAAGTTATATGTGTGTATATTGTGTAGAAACTCCGTAAAAAGTTTAAAATCCATTTGAAAATTGAAAAAATTCTTTTGTTATAACATTTGTACAGCATTTCAAATATCTCTTCAATGGGCATTATTTTCCAGAAAAGTCACTCGTTCTAAAATCCACTTGGAATCGCTAAATCAAAAGTGGAATGTCCAAATTTTTTTAATGTTTTCAAAATTCGTATTAAATAATTGAATAAAAATTACTTTCTTAAAATATTGTATAAAAATAATAAATGTGTTTCAATATTAAAATGAAACCTTTAATTATAACAAATTAAAAAATCTTTGATTTTTAGTTTATAAATTTCAATGAAATCTTTCATGTAAACTTGATTTTCTAGACTATTTTAATAATTGTTATTTATTTCAATATTCGGACTATATATGTGCCCCTCGTAATATTATCCGTGGATAAGAATTTACTTTTTGGAATGAAGAATTTGGATTTACCCAGTTACTGAAATAATACCCACCAAAAATATTGTTAATAATAATACATTTTTTATAACCTTACACTTGCAAAGAACTAAGTACATTTACGCGAATAGTTCATCATACTTCGTAAACGTCGCATTTAACAAATCTTGTTCTAATTAACAAAACCTGTATACAAACAACAACAAAACAGGAAAAAAAAAACAAATTATGTACTTGAATTTTTAATGAACTTAAATGTAAAAAAAGATATACTTTTTTTCTGTATGTGCAAAAGAACTGGCGTAGTTATTTGTTACATTTTCATAGCTCCGCATGTTCTTTACATGCATATATAAGCAGCTAGAATCTTCAAGCCTTTTAAATTTATTACTGAGTTTGAGATACAACTTTCTTTTCGTATACATAATACGTTTGTTCCAACCTTTCCCTCTTATACATCCGTATTTAATTACTTCGGCTCCTGAAAAGTCGTTTTAACGTCATTTACTTTTTCAGTCATCATACCGTAAAAACAAATTTCTGATCAGTTTAAGTCCAATTTTAGATGACACCTTACCGCATAGAAAACTTGACATTATTTTCAACATTACATCGTAATGTATGGATTTTAAACTTAATTCATCACTGTATATACATTGCTGGCAAAATATTTTAATATTGAACAATTAATTTCCTTGTGAATTATATTAACAAAATTATCCACAATTAAATGCTCATAACCAAAACGATAGTTTTGTTATCCTTATACCACGATGTCAATTTCCGAGCGCATAACAAAGAAAAATTGTTGATCCTTAATTGATTACAAATTCACACACGACGACCAACGAGGAGTTTTTCGTTACACTCTTGTAACCGGGGTATACACGTTAAACAATGTGCCCAAAAGAAAAATATTTGAGTACTCGTTACACGTATATGATTAATCAATAGTTTAAACCAACATTGAACGCACTTTATTCTACGTGACTCTCTATCTCTCTCTTTCTCTCTTGCGCAGTAGATTTATTTATATCCAAAATAAATCAATAATCCGCTGTGTGTGTATGTGTGTGTGGGTATGTCTGTAGATAGGTAAAAACGAGTGGGTCCGGATGTGTGTACACGAAAAATTCATTATCCGAATGTTTCGAAGCGTTAAATCAGGGCGACTATTCTAAACTGTGGGATAAACGACGATCGACAGAGCGTCATGCACGAAAAGAACAAAAGTCAACCATATAAAAGATAATTCGAGCGTTAACGAACGTTACTTCAACTTGAACAATATTTACTCTCTCTCTCTCTCTCTCTGCCGTTCAAAAGTACAATTGTTCCATTTGTACGAAGTTATACATGTGTATATACATTTCGTACAGTGAAAACAAAATATAAAATAATGCGAGATAATTCGAGAACTGCCAGTAATCGGTATATAGAAATTCTCGATTATCGCGTGCAGTGTATATATAAAACGCGGCAATTAATTCCAGTGGATGGTGCCTGGAATTCCGGTTCACCTTTCATGAATTTAGGCAAACTCGATGCGATATAATGCGGTTCCAACGGAATTCCGCATTTTAACGACGAGGCGTTGCAGTCAAATCCTCGAGGGTAGCCAAATAGAGAGAGAGAGAGAGGGAGAGGGAGTGACTGGTGTGGAGAGGCTTTTGCCTGGAATTTAGGCAATTAGTGTTGACAAACTTGCTGAGAGAAATGTGCGCTTGGCCATTCTATGGTACACGTATACATACATATACACATCGCACATACTATATAGAACACTACGTGCCGGTTGTTTACGGTGTCCAATGTCTCCTGTTGTCCAGAGATATAGACTCCAACTTTCTAAGTACTTTTTAATGAGCATAAGACTTATTATTCTCTTGGTAACGTATGTTACGCGTAACATGTACAGTCGATCAATCCTACTTGAATCTTTATTTGTTTTTTTTTCTTCTCTTTCATTCTGAAGTGACGGACAGTGTGTATATATAGGTATGTACTCAAAGTTATATCGGTAAACTTTTAACTACCGATGCCCCAAAGTCAATTCCAAGTTTACAGCTGAGACTAAAAATGTAGAGAGAAATTGTAACGAGGAACTAGGATCATTGTGTTCGAGAAAGAATAACTTTAACTCTATCGTATACTATTTGTTTAACTAGACTTATATAAACCTATGAATCCTTCCACATGGAATCGACAGTTTCAAGGTTTTTCTACAATGTGTATGTAACTGAAGATTGGAAAAAGGAATCAGTGCTCTCGTTTCTTTTTTTTTAAATTTACGGTTACGTTGTTTCCATCTCGATATGTTTTAGAATTTAATAGTTATGATGACTTAAATATTTTCTTGTTTACTTATTTGTAATACAAAATTTTATAATTAATTCTGACAATTTCGATATGTATCTCAGGAGCCAATTCATCGAATGGGTTGAAATTTTAACAGTTACAATGGAACATGATTTTAATTCACTTAAATGACACGGAATTTGAAAATGTTGTTAATAGATAGAAACTTACATGATAAATAGCAAAATAATTTTGAATATTAAACATTATAAGTATTTTTTTATAGTTCTGTCCAATTTAATGGATTATGAAATATGATTGATTCCAATGAGGACAATGTAAATTATGAATGCACGAAGACTGTTGTACAAGTGGTGTATGTAAAGTGTGTAATTTACTTTTTTTTGTTAAAAATATTAAAAATAGTTATATTTTTATTTGGAGTAAAAAATAATTTATTATTATTATACCAGGTTTAGTATAAGTTACATTTTTTTTATGTGTACGAAGCATCTTCCCCGCACCGTTGGGAAAGATGCCACTTTTACGTTATAATTTTCAATTATTAATATAGTTTTAATTGATGGGATCTTTTTCAAAGAATTATTATGTATTTATTAGTTTATTGTACCTTTGTATATTTTAGCGATAAAAATGTTATTTCATTAATTTTTGATATTTTCATTTCTTTTTTCTCCTTAAGTATAGCATCTTCACCCGCTTCACCTTATGTATCTATTTTTTTTTTTGAACAATGAAAGATTTTTCACAATTTCTAACTATTTGTTGGAGTACGATACCAATTTTATCGATTGTAAATTAAATTTAAGTTTGAAACTTAAATAATGTTAAGATTTTGAAAATTAGTTTGAATCTACAGAAATTTTTTTAAAGGCAAGCTGAAAAAATAATATGAATCTTTCGAGATTCTGTTTATTCGATCAAGTGGACCAAAATGCGTTTCATCATAAACTATGCATTTTTATTATTTTATTTATTTATCATTTTTATTATCTATATATAATAGAAATTCCTACCATAGCGTAATATCTTGTTAACGTTAAGACAAAGGCACACGTAGCTAATTTATAGTTGTGAATTATTTCAAAGAACGTTTTGACGTACCTATACCGAATCTTCCACCGCAATTTACGAACGTACATCATGGAATATAATTGGAAAATAGTCGCTTTTATCTTAATACAAATATAGTGTACCGTGTATGTGTACGCAACCTAAATTTGAAATTTCGAATTTTGGAAAGTGGAACCAGCCATATTTAAGACAACACGTAACCTGTTCTCTTACGTAACTCCTTGTGCTTTTCGCCTCCTCCGCGAACTTCTCAATCGCGTAAACACAAGGTTGAAATTTCATGAATTTCATGAATTTCTTGGCACAGTACTCCCTCTCTTCATTTTCCTTTCCCCTCTTAAGCGTTGGGATTTTGAGTGGCGTTGAGTTTCGCAAACTTAATGGAAGTATGCCAGCTGTACTTGCCGGGACAAATAATCGTCGTATTGTTATTTTGTTACAGTTTTCTCCAGATTTTTTTTTTAACAATATACATACATGTATATATATGTAGATACCGTTACTCCCGTTTTTTTTCGTGACTTTTTAACTAAACAAACTACGTTTCCATTTTTGTTCGAGAAAAACGTATCCTTTTACACGATTTTATTATACATATAAATATATATACGGATATTTGTATCAGTCGTCTCCGAAGACCGATTAAACTAACATTATACATTTCACCCGACAGCGATCAATCAAACACTCTCCACTTTTCATACTTGAACAATAATACGTTTTTAAATATTTATTTCATTCCATTACTTTAGTTTATTATTGCATCGCAGTTTATTAAAAAAAAATATTATTATTTATGGGTACTATCTGCATTCGCGATGATTAACCCGAGCATTAAAAAAAAAAGCTTACGCATATATACATGGATTCACTTTGAGTGACATATAAAGCCTCAAATTAAACTTCTATCTTTTATTATTAATATATTTATATTCCGCGCAGGATGAATCACACGGTAAAATAATTTAACAAGTTGTACCGAGAGTTGTCAGTTCAATCTCTGTTCGCGTCTCGTAATCGCTTTTTTCACCACACGTAGACCGAAAGTACCACATTCCCTCCCGGCACCGAAAAAGGAATGTGTTATTTTCGGCCTACTGGTGGTGAAAAATAGTATACATCCCACGGGAGGTAAAATGGTCACCCCATAGCACATGTTTGCCACCCTCGCCTTCGGCTCAGGTGCCAATTTACATGTGCTATGGACTGACCAATACTTTACCTCCCTAGGTGTGTAATATACTATTATACGTATAGTACTTTGTACTAAAATAGTACAAATTTAAAAACCTTGGATATATTTAAATTGGTTCTTTAATAATTTTATATATATATATAATAAAAATGTGGGATATATACCTAAGATACGTGTAGTGAAAATAACAATCAGAAAGATCGAGTGGTAGGTTATGGGGAATTCGTCAAACCAATATATAAAACGAAGGATTTGATTGCGCGCAACTAAGATTCTCGGATGAACGTTGTTAGTATGGGTAATAAAGGTATTTGCTTTGACCATATGACCGTTCTACGTCTTGTAGTGCAAGCTCTGTGTACATGTACGGGTATAACGATATACCTCAGACAGAGTTTAAAGGCGATGAAGCGCATATCTTCTCTCTCCTCGCGTAGGAGTTGACAAGTAACAGAATTGAAATTATATTGACTCTTGGTAGTTTTAGTTTTTGCTCCTGGGTGTCTTATGTACCGTGCGACTACGCAGTTCAAGATTATCGGAAGGTAAACTTACACTGAAAAAAAATGGACTATAGAGAAATTCTTGTTAAATATGGTAAAATGTGCTTGCTCGAAAATGATTATTTTATAATCAAGTGGATATTATTCTATAATTAAATGGAATCTACTATTGAGAAACAAAATTGAGAAATTTAACTTAAATAATAACCTAAGAACAAGCATACTTTTCGTGATTATAGAATAATTATTTTAGAGCTACCAGAGTTTCCGTTTAAGTCACATTTCAGAGGAATTTAGACCTATACCTTATATATATATGTACCGGCATTATCGATTTCTCGTTTTATGCGCACTCAATTTTTGTTCAATCCCAATTATACGAATGTTACACCTGTACATTCTATGAAATACATAAATTATTGTTACGCTGGCCAAATTTGAAAGAGACCTAGAATCCATATTTTTTTCAGTGTATAAGAAAATCACGCGGACTTGTGTATTAAAATCGAATTCGGAATCTGTGTGCATGAATAGTGATGCACGAGCAGTCTATATCGACACCTCGGACGAAGAAAAGCACAACTTAGATTTTCTCATTTAAAATAACATTACAAAATCCGAGTTGTGCTTTTCTTCGTACGAAGCGTCGATATATTGTTGTGCGATTCAACGAGTGTGACTACTGATAACCGGTGGACTAAAGAACCGACGATTGTCAAGACGTTCGAGAGGAAATCTGAAGTCGTCTCTTACCTACTAAAATAGTACGAGGTATTGGCATCGAACACCGTAATATATATAAGTCAAATGGTTATTTGCAGTACTTATAAATATTAAAAACTTATTAAGGGGACAAGCCTGGGTTAAAATTGAAAAAGAAATATTCAATATTAACAATTAATAATTTTTCTCATAAAAATTAAAAACGTTTCTTCATTTTTTAATCGAATTGTTACACTATTCTTAACTTGAATTTTTAGCTAATTTATTTGTAACATAACTATTTTAATTTATGTTTTATGTTTAAAATGCCGCAGGATGTCTCGGGAACCACTTCATCAAATAGGCTGAAATTTTAACAGTAACTTTTAAATATCATTTTAATTCACTTGAATGGAACAAAATAGCAAAAAAAAGTGTACATTTTTATTAATAATATTAATTAGCTGTTTTTTACACAATTTTTCAATTTTTTTAAATAATTTGGGAAGAATAATTTTTTTATTACAATGTTTACACAATCTGTTCTATTCAAGTGGATGAAAATCATAATTACAAGATACTGTTAAAATTACATCATATTCGATGAAGTCGTTCCTGAGATATCCTGCAAAAAAATATCCTGAAAAAATCAGAGTACGAAGTCCCATAATTAATTAAAATAGTTGTGTTACAAATAATTTGGCTAAACAATTTAAATAAACATTAATACTAATATATTATGTTTAAAACATTAAGAAATGTTTTCAATTACTATACAAAAAATTATTAACTCTTAATATTACATAGTTTTTTTTCAAGTTTAACCCATGCTCGTCACCTTAAAAATATCTTTAATTATATAATCATACATTCAATTAGAATTCCACTTATTTCGGTTTTACAGTCAAAATTAAACACTTATTCCCTGCAATTATGTAAAAAACCAGCATTTAAAAAATTATTAATAAGTAACTAAAAATGATGACCCAGAATTATGATCAGCCTCGTAAGTTAATTTATTAATAATTGTCACTTACATTAATATCTAATCTAAAAATATTAATTACTGTAAATTAATTTGATATCAAAGCTTTTTTCCCCAATTCATCTGAAATTTTTTAACGCTGGTAAATTTCGATTAAACACAAACATTGTGTCTTGTTTATAAATTATCTTACCGCGATTCAACCATTATTAATTTTGACTAACTAACGAACTTTAAACAAGGAGGCGTAAAATACGATATATTTATCCACAAGTCTTAACAAAAGCTTTTCAATTTTTTTTTTCGTTACAGCATAATTGCGGCATTTCATACACAGTTTATAACTGTCGAACGCGTGGGTACGTAAAGAAATTGTTATACCTCGGAAATATTATACTCTTAATAAATGTATATATTGCATTAATCTTCCATGAACCTACCCCGTTACCTCGATAAAATACGGAGGGACAAAAAATTTTTTCATAACGACAGAAGAAAAGAGGAAAAGAAAACTATCCCGTAGATTACTATGAAAAATGTCACTGGGAAATCGCATGTACGGGGGCGGCTAATCAAAAGGGATCAGTCGGAATTAAGAATATTGAATAACGGCGGTGAACGAAAAAAAAGAAAAAAAAAAGAAAAAATGAGAGAGTCGCCGAGCCTGCGCGTAGACTCGTCCTGGTCTAATCCGTTGAGAATCGAGGTCACGTCCCATTCAATCGAGCCTCCATTTTCACTCGCGATAAAGGGAGGAATTAAGCGAGCAACTTCCGTCCCTCTCAAAGACGACATAATGAAATGAAGCGTTTTTCACGTTTCCGGTTCATCGTATACACCTCCTTGTTCTCGCTCTGTGTGTCTCTATTTTTTTTTAAATATAAAAAAAATGCAAATGGAAATAAGGCGGTGGGTGAGTTTCTCGTATTGACACACGTTTAGGATACCGTATATTAAACATATCCGATCGAACGTTCCTAAAAAAATGAATGTCGTATTGTTTTAATTAAGCCGATTATTTTCCTTCGTTACTGACCCCTTTGACGATCCATCTTTGTTAAGCATTTCTCAAGAGTTTCTAGGTCACCGATGCCTAAATTGAAATGGAAATTTGAAAATTGCCTATTGATTTTAGAAAGCCTAAGGGTTTGAATAATGCTTTCATTACGTAAAATATATACCTATACAACGATTTTAAATTACCTATAAATAATGCATTTTATCGAAAATAAATACATCTCCTTTTTACATTGCGCAGTGTAACAACGACAACAACGGATATCTTTCCGAAGTAATATACTTCTTCCGAATTACTTATATCAACGCCCACCGAACAAGTACTTAAAATCCAATTCAAATTAAATTAGTTGGTGTTACGTAAATTAACATAACGTTAAATATAATTTATAATACCGTCGCTCAATTGTAAAACAAAGATGACTTATTCATCAAGAAGTAAATTTCAATTGCCCCAGAATGCATCTTTTCAAAATGTAAAAGTGTATAAAAAAAGGACTTTTTTTTATTACACTTAAGTAAATGGTATCTTGAAACGCACTCATTTATAAAATACTTTTTTTTAATTCCGTGTCAAATTTAATTAAGATTGAGTTTATTAATTGAATAAGTATAATTTTCTTGTTTTAATTAAAACGAGCATTCGTCATCAACCCTTTAAGACTTTCTTTTCCTTTCTTCAATTTGATTGCTAAATTATTTTAGGGCGATTTCTGGGTCACTGATTACGAATCGAAAAGAGAAATTTCAAATTTTCAAATATTGGAATTCGCAGCGCGGTCTATATAAAATGTAAATATTCCAAATTTCTTTAATGTTTCGAGATATTTCGAAAATGAAAAGGATATGGACGGTATTTACAAAAAAAAGTGCAATATTATAGTTTATTATAAAAGGTTAATTAATAGATTGAAATGATAGTAAAATGTCATCTTTGACATTTGGTAAACACTAAAATTAAATCATTCGAACACATACATACAAGAGTCTTAACGATTATTTCTGGTCAACACAGGTATTCAGTTTCATAGATTATTAATTACTTCATTATAAGTGATAAATATTAGTAAAACCTAAAAGGACGAAACATATAATTAAATATAATAAATTGTTATAAATAATTAATTATTTAATAATTATCTTTAAAATAGTTCAGTTTTATTTTTATTACTAACTGTATTATTATCATCATTGAAACAGCAAGTTTTATTAATTTATTTTAAACAAAACTATTTTAATTAACAGTGATAGTTCGTTTTTTTATTCTTTTAGAATAATTCATTCACCACAGGATATCTCAGGAACTGACTGGCAATTAAATGCGATTCCTTTTAAGCGTAATAGAATTTTAAAATATTGCATTGAAAAAATGAATTTCCAAGTTTTGGTAAACCATCAACTGTGTAAAATAATGCTAAATAAATAGTTCATGTAATTCCGTTTCATTTGTGTGGTTGAAACTATGTTTAATCGTTACTGTTAAATTTTCAGGGTATTCGATGAAATGGTTCCTGAGGTATCTCCTGCGGTAAGTGACATCGCGCTAAAAAGCCATCATACAGTCATTATTAATTAAAATAATTATGTTACACATAAATTAATTTAAAAAATGTTTGTTAAAAGTTAATAAAAATACATTTTTTTATAATAGTTTTGAAATATTTCCAGTATATTGCATCATAAATTATTAATTATTTATAACAAATTTCTTTTAATCTTATCTCAAACTATTACCTCCTTCCCCATAACCGATGACTTTTTAGACCACGCTTAAATAATAAAAAAATAGATAAATGTATGATTAAATCGTACGTATATATATATATAAATTTATCATTCAACAGTTTCTTATCTTGTAAAATTTATGACTTTGGTAATGAGTTTTCCCTCTTATGGGCGATAAAGTTAACCAAAATTAAATCCAACGGTTAATCTCTTGTAAGAGAAAATTTCAATCAACCTGTAAGAAAAGAAATTTTTTTATTCACTAGTATTTTTATCGCGCATTAAAGAAAAAAAAGGAGGACCGAATGATAGAAAGAGAGAGAGAGAGAAAGAAAGAGGACCGCAAATGACTTTTATGTTCGATCCGTCGCAGGGGCAAAAGGGCAACCCAGTTTTACATTCGGGCAAACTATTTGTAATCCCCGCGGGATGCCTTCGAGCATCGTTGATTTGCGAGTGGATTAAGCGCAGCTGTGAGATTAGTTTGGTATGGATAGGATTATTTAAGCCTGGTCAAATTGTCAAGTTTCTCCTTTCGTTTTTCTTTCTTTTACAAACAACTTGTCACGATACACAGTTTCTGTTAATATTTTTGACGATAATTCGATACGACAACAAGTTGAATTTAAATCGATTGAGTTCTAAATTAATTTATTATATCTATAAAAAAATGAAAGGAAGTATTAAAATTAAAATGTAAACTCGATGAACAGAGTAATTTAGAAAAATTCTTATCTATTTAAAAACAATATTTTCTTTCTTCTGCGCTTTAATCAAGCTCGTTTTGTAAACTATTTAAAAGACGTATATAGTTGCAATTCGGATCCCTGTTGAAATTCAGCTTACGTTTTCTGATGATTTCAAGCATACATTACACGTAATATATATTCCAACGTAATATCGCAATTATTTTCAAAATATATGTAATTAGCTAAAATAAATTATAATTTACATTTTGAAAAATTAACTTAAACGTTTGTATATGCAGTATAATATGTATTTATGATATGTATAAAATAAATGATTGAATTATTTATATAAATACTTCAATTTGTATTCATTTTATAATCGTAATACGAAGATAATTCTTGTAAAAACTTTAAAATCAATGATTCAAAAAATTTCTATATTCAATTAAATATTAGATTCCTTAAGAGGTTATAGTAGTAAAATAAACATTCAGCTAAATTTTGCAAAAGATATTACACTTTTAATAAACCATTCAATTTCATAATATTTTCTTTTGAAGATAGATAGTATAAAAAAAAAGAATTGTTTTCAACATCGTTCTATATACCCATACATATAGGAAGTTTCCAACTACTACACGTCGAATAGTCTAACTCCTCTACTGTTAATTCAATTTTCTTCATTGGGCGTTGCGAGCCGCTCGTAATTTTCCTCAATCTATATATATATATTTATGACAGTGTCGTTACGGTGAATTTCACCAAACTTTTCGAATCGACGTTGACGTTGGGATAAAAAGGGTTAGGATATATATATATAGTGGATATATACGTGTAGAATGTATACATATATATGTCGAAAAAAAAGTAGAATCACCACTGCTTTTTTTATCGAATGTGTATGTATGTACTGGGTGAACAAACAGTTTGTTCGGTAAACGAATGGAAGGTGCAATAATAGTGACGTAGCCGTCGCGCGTCAAATAGGAAAAAAAAATCCGTAGAAAGTGGTGTATATCGAAAGCCGTAAAGCATCTCGTTTTATTGATAAAGAGTCCAGTTGTACATATATTGGTTATTTCAGAGTGATAGTAAAAGATCTTTGACTGTTCAACGTTTGATCGATAAGCTACCTATATATGCATGCAAAAATAAGGTATATGTATTTAATCTTAACGAAAATTTCGTAGATTCAAAAAAAAAATTTCTTTACAATTTAAATAAGTGATTTACAAATAATATCGAAAGTAAATATATACTAGAATCAAAAAAATTAGTTTGTTTAAAATAAATACTAAGAATAATAATAATTAACGATAATGCGAAATGTGTCATATATATTATACCGTTATACGAAGCGAAGCAACAAATTGACTTTCGTTTCGCAAATATATATATTCGAGTGAAACATTGAGATGCATCATTTGTGGTGTAAGCTTGACGTATCTCGTTTGTCGAGTATCAAGTAACGAATGGAATATGTTTAAAAGTTGTTTATCGCGCATTTGAGTTAGTAAAAGTAAACGTAATATAAACTTTCAATCTCGCTTTTTTTTTTTAATTTTCCGATCGACTTAGGTCAGAGCTCGAGATTCACAACTGCACTTGGTTCGTGGGTTCGAATCCCGTCGTTCGTCTCTTTTTTTGCTTCCTCTCTTCTCGACTTCTCATAACAACTTTGATTGACAATTCAATAATATACAAGACAAACCGAACAAAACCTTTCCTTATCAGACAATACCAGACGTATTTTGTTTTAACAAATATTTACCTATAGATATATATATATAATTTTTTTTTTCTATGAAAATCAAAAAATATTACGTATTGACACATTTTTAAATAATGTGACTTTTGACGTAAGCGTCGAATAGCAATTTCAATTTTGAATTGCAGTGGAAATATTATTTTTTAACGTTATGTATTAACGGTTTGTCGTAATCTAAATAAATATTAGTATACATTTTTAAAAAATTGTTCTGCAGACCTTGACGAATTGCTAAAAATCGTAAAATAAAAATGAATTTAACGTTCGAAGGAGAAGTATATAAAATAAAAATCGTAAACATTGGTGTTTTTATAGGTAAAATGATTTTACATTCCTATGGACCCTTTTTACCTATAAGTTTTCGTATAGGTATACGTGGAAAACTCAGGATTCTAATACGCATATATAATAATGAAACAGATAAACCCTGGTAGAAATCAAATCTATTTAAAGTGACCACATTGTTTGGAAAGGGGATCGAAAGATAGTAAATTAATGCATTTCTCCACTGTGTTATACAATTTTGAAAAATGAATATAACCTCGAATTTATTTTAATTCACTTAAAATATAAATTTTGAATTTTGTATTACAGTCAGTCAATCATTTATCAATCTAAATCTCTTATTAACAATATTTTTAAAAATATGTATATTTTTAAAGATATATGTACATTTTTTTAATATCCCAATCAGATTTACTAAAAACATTTTTAACAGCTTGTTAGTATTTTTTTATAGTTTCGACTTGAGTACTCGATTAAAGCCACTTATTGGAAGGTTAAACGCACCTTGCGCATTAACAAGTATCACGTAACACCTGTTTTTATTCTACCAAATAAAAAAAAATAACGAGAACAAACATTACAAGACAAAAATTATCAATACATTTTAATATTCAAAAAATGCCTATTCCATATAGTTAAAAAAGGTAATTCGTTTTCATCCAGGTAAAGGAACATATATAATATATGCACGTGTTTATACATGTATATAAATATAAAAAATATACTCCCTTAATTTGTCGAATATATAAGTAAATATATATAGGTATATACATCGTGTATAGAGAGGTATAGAGCCCGAGAGAAAACGGGGATAAAATAGGTCATTCACGGGTCACCGAGTTGTCAGCAAACAAAACCAGTCGTTCGCCCGTGAATTAATTATAAATTTTACCTCTTTACCCGGGGAAAATTGCATTGTGCGCCAATTTTATACGCGAGTCCTTATAAACCTCGCTGTAAATCGCGAAAACGACGAGGACTAATGCCAAACGGATGTGTAACGAGAATGAAGGTACGCAGAGTTCAAAAATTTAATCGCCCACGTGATGCACTCCGTATACTATTCGCGTGACTAATCGACCGACCATTCTAATTATTACAATAACGCGTTAAATGCAATTACGACTTCTTATTCCTCGCGATGCATATATATGCATTCAGTTGTGCTATATGTATACCGACGATTTCGAATTGTTGCGCAACCGAGTTCGAACGATCCGATATATATCGCGTTGCATTTTTATGTTATTAGTTCGGTTTTCCTTTTTTTCGTTTTAATTTCGTTTGATACTAAAAAAAAGTAAGAGTCTAGTGAATCTATCGTAATGAAGAGTAATTTTACGAGGAATTCGTTCCCATTATTTTTAATAATGATTTATATCAACTCACCGTTGTTTTTCTCTTTCGCGCGTGTTACAGCAATAACGTTCGTATGTATATGTAAGATATAATAATCTAATTGCACGAATTAACTTTCGAAAGATTAAACGGTCGTTTTTTTGAAAATTCGAATGTCAAAGTTGTATAAACATTTTAATAAAATTAAATTGTACGTATATATATATACACATTCGTGGTCGTTAAAAATATCAAAATTCGCTCGACTATATATATATATATACGTGTACGCGATGTGTAATAATAACAATGTATATTTGTACAAAAGTACGTATATACATAGTTTTCAAGTGTCAAACATAACGGATGAACGTATACGATACGAGAGAAAGAATTTATCTAAATATATTTGACCTTGGAAAGTTAGAAACATTTTACAAAAAAGTTACATTTCCATTATTACAAAATGTGTATCAGGATATAGATATCTTACATCGTCTTTGCGCATAACACAATAACAAACACGATGCTGAAAGATAATAATGATGTCTCATTGAAAAAATTTGAATGACAAAAAACGACCAAATCATCCACGTTGAAACGCGTCGTTAACCTTCATTCCCTTTCGTTAAGGACAATATATAGATGTAAAACGAAAAGCATATGTAAACGTATGTCGTAGATCAATGGCCGCCAAGTCCCACTACGTGTGTGTGTATTTATATATATATATAGAGAGAGAGAGATATCAGTTGTACATTCGTACACGTTAATTGCAAGTTACTGCGTGATTTACCACTTGGAGAACTTTGATCGCGTTATATACATATACACACGACTCGCGCGATTCGTCCCAGCTAATGCGGGCAATCATTGCTTCTCCACGCACGCGTATTCTACCTTCATTCAATTTACGAGGCTCGTTTATCGGTTAACCGTCGTTCCCATTGGCTTATCCCCCTTAATTCACCCCGCTTCGACATTTTTCACCACTATATATATATATATATACCGTTTTACTTTTAATCGATCCACGGTTACGAATCACGTGGGTTTTGGTTGATCATATTGAACACGCGTGTAATTGGTATGTATATGTACACGATATACTTACAACTGTTTGAAAATTATTGTGTTGGTTTAGATTTTTAATAGATCGCCTGATGAGCAATATGAAGAGTTTCACATAAGAATTGTAGTCTAGAAGCACACTTGTGTATGCCGATTCGACATCCATTTTAGCGACAACATTTTAATACGTTCAACAGTAACAGAAAATATCTTGAAAAATAATAGTTAGTATAAAAATGAATTTATTGATCGCTACGAGTCAAATCATTCCCGAAACTGGTAATAATAGGCTTATATTAATATGGCTTATTAAGCTCTAACTAAGAGAGGCTATGGCCTTCGGATCACGGATCTTAACCAAACTCTAGGATATGTTTTGTAATATAAAAGTATGAGGAAACCCAGATTTTTAGAGTTAGACCCTAACGCGTTAATTTACCCAAGTTATGGCTAACTAAAGACAATTTTGTAGAATAATTACTTATAATTTGATCGCTTATATCTCGGAATCAAATAAAGATAGAGTCTTAAACCTAAATTTAAAAAATAGCTGAGATTAAATATATATGACTTGAAACAAAAGAAGCTTAAATCGGTTAATTTGGAGCAAAGTTATAGAGAAAACAAGAAATTGCTAAAATTTTAACTAAAAATTAGTAGTTAAAAAAGTATTCACGTTTTTGGCCAAAATTTCATCAACCTCTTATTTTCTCTATAGCTAGCTCTAAATTAACAGATTTGAGCTTCTTTTTTTTAAATCATACATACCTGATATCAACTTTCTTCTAAGACATAGATTGAGTAACTTAGCTTTTTTTGTTTCCGAGTTATAAGCTATCGAAGTAGAAGTATTTTTTTACAAAATGGGCTTTAGTTAGCCATAACTTGGGTAAATTAACGCGTTAAGGTCTAAAAATCTGGCTTTTCTCATACTTCTATATTACAAAACATATCCTAGAGTTTAGTTAAGATCCGTGATCCAAAGGCCGTGACCTCTCCTATTAAGGCAAATTATAAATAAGAGCAGTAAAAATGTATAAGCGAAATGTACAAAACATTATAAATATCCTTAAACTTAGAGCTTTATAACATTCTCCGAGGACAAGTTTGAGTTACTTACAATAGGACCTGCACTTTCCGGGACTGGGAATCGAAGTCTTGCAAGTTTTAGAAATGATTTGGCTCGCAGCATCAATAAATTCATTTTTATACTTACTATTATTTGATAAACAAAAAATCTAACATTGAATTTATTTTATCTTAAAGATGATCTAAGTCGAAGTGTTAAAATAATATGTATAAAAAATAATATAGTTATTATAAAAAATAAATGTAGTTTCACAATGAGGTGTGTTTTTCTACGAAGTTCAGGTCGAGTACTCGATTTAATGTATTACTCGAAAAGACGAGGTACACGCTCAGTTCGAGATATTCGTACAAATTAAATTACTCGTTCAGCACAAGCTGCTCGTACAACTCGGACTACTCGTCTAACTCGTGTCGTACAAACCGTCGGACATGTATACAGAAAAGGTTGATCGAGCGTTTTGATCAGTTCGATTACCAACTCGGATTATTTGAGTAACTCGGTCTTTCCGATTCTAACACGAGTAGCTCGACTTATCACGACTATTTGACTAGATTCGAGATCGTTAGATCAAAAATTGCTATAGTTTCGGGATTTTTGATAAAATTCTTGTACGTTTGAAATTAATGTGACAATGTAAACAATGTGACCCATTACTTGAATTCAAAATCGCACGTTAATTAGAATTTCAATGAAGAGAGCAAATGAAATCAAAGATTTGAAGAAAGAGATTTTTTTTTTCTTTCGAAATGTTTGTATAATGTTCTTTTCTGTTACTGTTGAACGCATTAGAAACTTTTGCGAAAAAGCAAAAATAACTGATTCCGAGATATCGACTAGAATTCTTATTTGACAAAAATTATGTAATTTCATCATTCATTGTGATTGGTGATTGATCTGATTTTCAATTTTTATCACAATTATGAACAATAATTACATTTACAAGGGAAGATCATCATGTTTCTCTTCGTATAGAAATTTGGGATATAAAATGATGTACATGCAATATTATCGTACGAGTTGTGAATATTTAAATACCCGAAAATTGTAACTCAATAAAGGGACTAAAATCTCTCAAAATACGTTGTACGTGATGATATAAAAGAAATTTACATTTTTGAACTTTTCGAAATAATAAAGTTAAAATTAATTGGCTCTTATTCGTTATTTGCCCCCCAAAATAATGACGTTTTTTTCGATCAATCGATGAAACATTACATAAAATATAATAGTTAAAATCAATATTTCTTTTTTTGGAAAAATATTAGAAATAAACCAATAACCCAGTTAATGGTTATTTTATTTATTAACAATTAATTAGTATAGAAAACAATATTTTTTTTCAATACAATTAATTTATATCGATGGGTGATGCAAAAAAGTGTACTATTTAAATTAAATTATTTTGTAATATTTCTTTAATTAAATTTTTGGCTAAAAAAATTTAATATCATATTTCTCCAACATAATAAATATTGATTATTATACTTTATGTAATTTTTCATCGATTGATCGAAAGAAAACGTAAATATTTGGGGGGGGGGGTAACGAATAATACCCAATTAATTAAATAACAAAAAATTAACGTCTATCATTAACGATTTTGGATATCGAAAAAAATAAGCCAATGATTAATTAAAATGTAAATGGTTTCAATACTAATTATCAATATCGCAATAAAATTGATCTTTTTTAATTTATAGCTATCACTTATCATTACATTTTTCGCCATAAAATTATTTATTCATTTAAACAATGCGCACTAGCATTTTCTTCTAAATACCTTGGAGTAAAAAAGAGAAAATAACACTCTTTTTCCACTCCATATATAATTAAGAGAATTTTCTTACAAAATTTATTAACACTTGATCCAACAAACTGTGTTAATTACACAAAGAAATTTATTATACGTTTGATCGATAAAATTAAACTGATTTAAACGTCATTTCAAGAAAGTTGAAATCATAAACTACATCACCTAGTGAAGAATCCTCGTGGGAATAAGTAACAATCATAATAATGGAACTGGATTAGTCAAGTGAAATTTTATTTCCACTCGTTATTATAACGCTAGTTTTAGTGGCTCTCACATCGCAATTAATTCAAAATGAATTAACTTACACTTGACGGAACTTCCGTGACCTCGAATTATTATTAACATTTTTCGTTTTACATAAGTTAATAATATTTACGAGCGCAGTGTGTCACTCAGTTATGTATAAAGAATAAAAATATCGTCGACGATTTGTCGAACAATCAACGATATTCGTAGTAGCAAGCAATCAAGAACTTGCCAGACCTTAGTAAACTACATTTCTCTTTCCAGTAGTGTAAGTCAGCACCTGGTCAGACATTGCTGACGAACCTCGATCCCATATGTATATATATTGCGCTCCTAAATGCAATCTTCTCGGAGTATTCCTCGGGCGAAATTTTGATTGCTTTTGATCTTCATTCAATTAAATTAATAAATGCAATTCCGATAATTTAAGTAGGTATACGTAAAAAGGTTACCTCGCAAGAATATATATATGGAACCTTTTATGTACAATGTATAATATTTATCGTATCACAGTGAATCTATAAACTATTTAAATTTTGTAAACGTTACGTCAATTTTATTTTTTATAACTATTTTTAAATAATTAAAACAATTTTTGTGTAGGAACTGCATGTTTCGAGTATATCATACATTGTATATTTCGTGAAAAATATTTTCGTTTACTTATTTTTTAAGTATTTATCAAAAATTATTAACTTTAATTCACTTATTTACTAAAAGTGTCCAAGAGATAATTATATAATTACTGGCATTAATAACAATTTTATGGGAAATAAATCTGTGATAACCAAAAGCACGTATTTGACCTTTAACATTACTGCGTTTAGATGTTCACGAACAACGATAATGAAAATTGATAGCTAGGTAAACAATAAAAAAATCAAGTTTAATAATTTTATATATTTTCTTCTTCTTTTTTTTTCAAAAATAATATTCGATTAGAAATTTCGCTCAACTCGATATATATCGTAACAAGTTTTATTTCAAAAGTTAATTACGTATATTGCTATTTCGCATCAAATTTTTTGCTTACAACTTTAAAAACCAACAAAGAAAAGTTCACGGGAAAGTGTACTGTTTCACATACGTACAAATAACTGTAACTGAATATCTCGCAAAAATTTCAATATATATGTACTAAATCGTCAACGATACATTTTTATTATATTTATTATAACTCTTTTTGTGAAAAACAAAGTGTATTTCGTAGCATGGACTATTTAATAATGTAAAAATTTCGAAGTTCTTTAATATTTTCGAAAATGTACAAAATACTATACAGTTTGTTATTAAAAGTTAATCAAAAAATTGATATGATAGTATTAAAATAATGATTTCGAGTGCATATACGCAAGAGCGTTAACAGTTATTTCCGGTCGTCCAGGTATTCAGTTTTATAGATTATTAAATACTCAATTATAACTGATAAATATTATCAAATCGACGTTGAATTAGTAAGTAATAAATATTGCTTAAGTACCTTGGTTGAGATAAAAAAAATTTTATTATAATAAATTAATAATTTATTATAATTAATTTTTGTAACGAACTTTATTATTATTCACTTTTATTAAAATGTTTGTATAACATCAATTATGACAGTTTGGTTTTCAATTTTTTGACATATATAAACTTTAAACTTGAAACAAGTTTATAATCCTTTTAAACGGAACAGAATTAAATTGTATTGCAATAAAAAATTAATTGTAAAATTAATACAAAACTGGAACAGTTGTGTAAATATAAACTTATACTTTTAAGATTTTTTATTAAATTGTTTTAACACAAGGATGTCAAGTAAGCATACAAAATAGATAAATAACCGTGCTTCGTAAATATTGACTAAGATTTTATATTTATATAATTACATTTGTATAATTTTTAATAATTAATGTCATAAATTATTTTTAAATTTGTCCTTTACATCGAGCAACGAATGAAACTACGATATACATCTTTTCCTTATCAACAGAAATTCTCGTAATTAAATTTTTATTAAATATATAACTAATACATCATCTCCCTTAATGCGTAATAAGCTTACTGTGACATTAATAAAGGATCAACTAATCGAAAAAAAAACGTACGGGTTAATCGACATTAGACATTACCCTTATTTTTTTTATCCGACACTTTATCCTGAGTTTTTAACGAGTATACGTTCTGACGTCGGAGGCTAAACTCGTTTGACTTCCCCAGTCCCGGGTTTTACGTGTGTATGTGTAAGTGACAGGTTACGCCTCTAGCGCTCTAGGTATATAAGAGCAAATATCGTATGTGTTCCCTCTTACATGCTTAATCTTTATTAGACTTTTCAATTTATTCTCCTTTCCTGGGTAATAATCCTTTGAGGAAACGCGAGTTAAAGAACCTGGAGGGATTCATTCGTTTTGATTGTTATTAAACTAATTTTCTAGCTCGAGGGTGACAAACATTCAACAATTTCGCCCGAGAGAAAATTTATCTAATTTAAATGATATTTTCTCTTTACCAGAGACGAGGATCACGTGATTTAGTTTTACAAAGTTATTTAATAACGTGAAGATACGTTGATCGTAAAATTTCGAGTTTTTTTTTTCTTTATTTCGTTGTTAATAATCATTTAAATTTTTGTCGACAAAAAAAGATACAGCGATAAAGTGTACAAACGAATC
This sequence comes from Theocolax elegans, assembly GCA_026168455.1. Taxonomy (NCBI): domain Eukaryota; kingdom Metazoa; phylum Arthropoda; class Insecta; order Hymenoptera; family Cerocephalidae; genus Theocolax; species Theocolax elegans. The sequence continues at coordinate 6,022,455 of CM047427.1, forward strand.
AAATATTTTTTCGGAAGATTTTTTTTCAGCTGGATCAAAAAGTGTATTACCTCCGAGAGCGAAAATAGTAAATAAAATTAATTTTTTATAGAACAACGGGAATAAATCTCATCAAGATTGGACGGACAACACGAAATATGCCTGTGAGGAAGATGGATACATCATGTTTTTTTTTAAAGAATAACGAATATCGGAACTCGTGTATATTATACAGTTTTTATTTGTTTATTAAATTCAATTTTTTCTTGAATTCGTGTTTTTTTATGTTATGAACTATTCATTAGCAATATACCTTTAGATATATTTTTCTAACGGATTATTAAATAAAATAATATACCTAAATTAGAAAATATGCGTACAAAATTTTCAATTTAACATTTTCTAAATTTTAATTAACCAAGAACGCTGTGCGCAATTTATCCTTTTGAAAACTTTGTTTAAGATATTACATTACACTGAAAACAATAAGTTTATTTACAAATAGAAATGTTTAATTATATTTTAATCAATTTCGTTTATTTGCCATCCTTATTTTTAAATAACTTTAATCTACATTAATTATACCTTACTGTTATCAGTGATAAATGCAAAAACATTTCGATAATTAGTTCCCTTTTATTTATTTATTTAAAGCGGATTCCTTACATAATTTTTATCTTCACTACTTTATATCGATGTAAAATATTTCATAAAAATGAACTTAATTTAAATAAATGATTAACTTATAAAAATGTAAAAATATAGTAAAATTTTAAGTAGAAATATTTATCAGTTTTTGCGTTCAATCACTTGTTAAATTTTTTTCGCAAGAGAAATCGTAAATAATAAAGAATGTTTTTACTTAAAATTTAACGCGTAGATAGATTATTTATAGGGTAACGAGGCTAAATCAATGCCTTATTTTAGTCACGTTCAATTTACCGTGATATTTTATGTCGATAAAGTAGGAAGTATAAAAGTTGAGTATATGGTCCTCAATGCATACATTTATAAGACAACTATCAATATATTAAATGAATACGACTATCAGCTGATTCTTATTTTATTTAGTGTAAAATATTTTAGTCATATTTTGTGAGATTCAATGCCTAACAAACAGCTATATATACTGGGTTCATCGCTTATTGTAACTCAAAATCTATCAACTTTTACTATAGAATAGTTAAATTCGTTGCTAATTATATCTAGAATTTTATGTCTTCTGGGTTAGAATGTTGTCCTAAGATCAATGTTACATAAACTACATGTCAATATTCAACTTGAAAAAAGTGCAAGTGCGCCACCTTTGATTTTTTATCCAAAGTCTACAAGCTTGGAGCAATCCTTTCAAATGGTCTGTAGCATTTTTATGCCTCCAATTCTGTAAAAAGTTAGACAATTTAAAGAAACACGAAATTTTTTACAAATAGAAATGTTTAATTATATTTTAATCAATTTCGTTTATTTGCCATCCTTATTTTTAAATAACTTTAATCTACATTAATTATACCTTACTGTTATCAGTGATAAATGCAAAAACATTTCGATAATTAGTTCCCTTTTATTTATTTATTTAAAGCGGATTCCTTACATAATTTTTATCTTCACTACTTTATATCGATGTAAAATATTTCATAAAAATGAACTTAATTTAAATAAATGATTAACTTATAAAAATGTAAAAATATAGTAAAATTTTAAGTAGAAATATTTATCAGTTTTTGCGTTCAATCACTTGTTAAATTTTTTTCGCAAGAGAAATCGTAAATAATAAAGAATGTTTTTACTTAAAATTTAACGCGTAGATAGATTATTTATAGGGTAACGAGGCTAAATCAATGCCTTATTTTAGTCACGTTCAATTTACCGTGATATTTTATGTCGATAAAGTAGGAAGTATAAAAGTTGAGTATATGGTCCTCAATGCATACATTTATAAGACAACTATCAATATATTAAATGAATACGACTATCAGCTGATTCTTATTTTATTTAGTGTAAAATATTTTTAGTCATATTTTGTGAGATTCAATGCCTAACAAACAGCTATATATATTAAACGAATAACCATTATTTAAACGCTTTATATTTTTGTAACCGAGAATCCGTACTACGATTTACATATTATTTATATTTTAATCCATAATACTAATTAGCAAATATATGAAACTGCATATGTATTTACTAATACCGGCAAAATTCTCAAAAATACATCTCTCAATCTTATCGATCATTATTTACATGTACACTGTCTATACTCGAATAAAATGTGTAATATCTCCTATCCGAAGTTTTTTCAATAAAAATTACGTCGATTTTGTTATATACATCTCATCGTCAAAAAGCAAAAAAGATATTACAAAATGTATAACGTCTGTGCGCACTGTGATCAGTTGCATTTAACCTCAGGCAAGACACGTTCCCTTTGATTGAATTTGTAATAAAACGAATACTCCGAGGAACATATTTATTTGACGATGTACACACACACACACACACAACACACACACACACACACATTAATCGATGTTAATGTTTAATATATGCGATCCCATGTATATGTATATATATATCCTACTCCATTTACTCATGGTATTTCTAATTTGGTTTACTACATGTCAATATTCAACTTGAAAAAAGTGCAAGTGCGCCACTTTGATTTTTTATCCAAAAGTCTAAAACAAAGCTTGGAGCAATACCTTTCAAATGGTCTGTAGCATTTTTTATGGCCTCCAATTCTGTAAAAAGTTATGACAATTTAAAGAAACACGAAATTTTTTAAAAATTTAAATGGGAATTACCATGTTAATTTTTGTGAATTTTTTGTCTTTCTTTAAATTGTCAACTTTTTACAGAATTGGAGGCCATAAAAATGCTACAGACCATTTGAAAGTATGTCCAAGCTTTCTTTAGACTTTTGGATGAAACAATCAAAGGTGGCGCACTTGCACTTTTTTCAAGTTGAATATTGACATGTAGTTTATGTAACATTGACCTTGAGATTAGAAATTCTAACCCAGAATAATTATAATTTACACGTGTAAATCTATAGTAAAAGTGAAGATTAAGTATCGGTCCTCAATGATACATAAAAACTATAGAATATATTAAAAATAGATCATTTTTTTTTATCTGAAAACATTGCTCATATTTTGTGTTAATGTAACGGACACTTCACGTATTACGATATACATTATTTAAAAGTTTATATTTTTGTAACCGAGAATCCGTACTACGATTTACATATTATTTATATTTTAATCCATAATACTAATTAGCAAATATATGAAACTGCATATGTATTTACTAATACCGGCAAAATTCTCAAAAATACATCTCTCAATCTTATCGATCATTATTTACATGTACACTGTCTATACTCGAATAAAATGTGTAATATCTCCTATCCGAAGTTTTTTCAATAAAAATTACGTCGATTTTGTTATATACATCTCATCGTCAAAAAGCAAAAAAGATATTACAAAATGTATAACGTCTGTGCGCACTGTGATCAGTTGCATTTAACCTCAGGCAAGACACGTTCCCTTTGATTGAATTTGTAATAAAACGAATACTCCGAGGAACATATTTATTTGACGATGTACACACACACACACACACACACACACACACACACACACACACACACACACACACACACACACACACACACACATACATATATATACATATTCTAGGTCACACATTCTTTGATCATCACCGCGGCTCTCGGATGAATTTCAAATTCAAACAATTTTAATCGATGTTAATGTTTAATATATGCGATCCCATGTATATGTATATATATATATCCTACTCCATTTACTCATGGTATTTCTAATTTGGTTTACTATATGCCAATATAACATAATAATTCATTAGAGTTATTATAGGTATTGCCGTTTTACATATACAAATATAATACGGATAGTGTTAAATTATTAATTAGACAGTATGGTAAAATGTCGATTCGTAATACGAATATATATGTGAATGAAAAATAAGTTAGTTATATAATATTTTAGAGGATTTAGTTTTTTTTATAAATTACTGAGAGTTAATTGGGGAAAAATTGGTTCAATAAAATTTATTAATCTAATAGTGAGATGAGAATCATCATTTTATAGTAATTTTTGTTGTATATATATGTTCTCAAAATTACTGTAAACACTGAATATATTTGCATAAAATATAGTAATCTATAATTCAACCATTTTTTTATCAGTGTACTTATACACGGAGAGAAAAGTTTTAGTAAGTTTTACCAAACTTTCTGTAAATATTACTATAGACTAGCTGGCAAAAACTCAAAAAAAAATTACTCAACTTTTAGTCAATTTTTTACTGTACTTTCTAGCATTTTTTTTTTGAAAAATCTATTAATTTTTACTAACAATATATAGGAATTTTTACTAAAAGTTCAGTAATTTCTTGCGCTTTTGCAGTCTGTTACCGCGTTACAGATAGTTTTATAAAATTTACTTAATATCTTCTCTCCGCGTATTCTTGCATCATTTTTAACCTTTGCGATATATTTTTGGACAACATTTTCAGTTTGGCAATATTTATATCATGGTGTGTAAATTGTCTATCGAAAAATATAATACTACGCGAAAAATAAAAGTGTGTTTCATTGAAAATACACATCGATGCGTTTTTATTAAATTATTTATCACTGAAAAAACATCAGTAAATGAAAAAAAATTAATCGTCTGTTTTATTTGTACAAAATACAACCGCAAAATGATTACGGGGTGTTTTTACAAGATATTATTCTTATTGTATTAGTATGGAATAAACAAAATTTAGTATACGCTGATATAGTTTAAAAGAAAACTACTCGATTGAATAACTTGTATATATTCATTAAAACTCGCTCGCGTCAACATCGTATCAGACGGTAAATGTAAATCTAAAAGCGAATTAGAAAATATCAACCATGTGATTTGGCAATGTCCATTATACGATACCCCTAGGAGGAAGCTACTAAAGAATCTTATGAAACTACGACTGTATCCTCCATTTTACCAAAGTCAAGTTTTATCTTCCCTACCATACCAGCCTTAAAAGTTATATAAAATTAGTTATAATGAAAAAAGGATGATAATTTACGCAAATTGAGGATAACAGTCCCCTTCCTTTGTTAATAATCATCTCAGTTCAAAATTTAAAGCAAAAATATCGATTGGTTTTCGAGTAATTCCTTACCAAAATTTATGATAATTTCGTGCAATTTGAGGATATACGCTCGTCTAATTAAAAGACATGTCAACATTTTTTGGTAAGGGTCTTCTCGAAAACTATTCAAAATTTTTGCTTCAAATTTTAAAGACAGATAGATAATTAATATAGAGAAAGGGACTGTTCTCCTAGATTTACGTAAATTAAATTTCTTTTTTAATTACAATTAATTTTATGTAATTTGCGAGGTCGGTAAGGTAGGGATGATAAACTTTGGCTTGGGCACCCCGTAAAAAGTCGAATCTATCGTAGCGGAACCCAATATTGCAGCATCTCAACACATTGTAACTTTTCTAAAAAAATGTCATTTAGAAATCTAATACTATGACCATTATTTTAATCTCAAAATGTTTTATGTGAAGCTTAAATCAACAAAATAAAAAAGTTATCAATAAACGTCATTTGTATAACATAATCGTTTATCAAAAAACATAAATTTATAGAAAAAAAGGAAAAAAATAATTACGAAAATATCACTCAAGTAGCTACCGATAATAATAATATATTTAAAAAGAAAAAATAAAGAAAAGATAATTGATTATACAATAAGTAAATAACCGTAAATTAATAACCGTAATTATTGATAGTTCAGTTACTGTTTGAAGATGACAATATTACGGATACGTAAAGCAAGCTATGCAAGTTAACCTTTGTCGCCTATGGCTTACTGATTAACAAATCATTACCGGTACAAACTCGTGAAACGCTTCGAGCCATTTAATTTTCTCGGGTGTTGGGCGTCCCCTTTATTTAACTAAACTAAGATAAAATTAAAGAATGTATGTATATATCTATATATCTACTTTTAGTATGGAAATTAGTAAATTTAGCTTTGCAAGCACTAATTTATGTAAACCACATTTTATCTATTTCGATATGTGTATATATGTATATATATATATGTATTCCGTTTGATGTATGTAATAATTAAATTACTTATTGTTATGCCATTCCAATTGGAATTTGCATTTGGTGATACGATGTGTCTGTGTGTAGGTATACGCGCGCAACATCCCGTTACATTTGTAATTAAATTCTAGAAAACGATCTCGACGTTAATAATAAACAATTTAATTTTGTTTATTGGGTTTACTACTCGAATCATCGTTGTTTGTAGAGTCTCGGAGCAAATTATTTTACGATTAGAAGGAATGTACTCGCATTTTTCTTTTTCTCCTTTTTAATTTCGGTCCGACGATTTTTTTGCGACGAAATTTGATTTCGTTCGTTCCTGCTTTCTTTTTTTTTCGACGCCTCTTTAAAGGACTTTGAACTTAATAATGAATCTAAAGTATCGCGTTACAATAGGTGACCTTCAATCGATTACGAAATTTTGTCGAAATTCGTTTGTTTGTATATCACGTAAAAGATAGACCGACAGTTATTGCTTGAATTGCATATTTTTTAATAAAATTTTACGAACAGGATGAGGATATTATACATTTATAATTTCCATTGCTCCCTTACTTGTGTTAATTTAAAGTTAAAATTACGAAACATTTTAAAAATATTTAATTACAAATTAAATAAATTCACGGATTTGGTATTTAAAAAAAATCATCGGGTAAAGTTGAAAAAAAAATGTTTGTGCAACTTATATACGTATATAATCGGTACCGAAGAAAAAATTGCACGCGCCTCCGTGTGCCAACAAAAAGAAGAGAAAAAAGTGTCAATCGAATTCGATCATTATCTAATAAATAGAAACAGAGTCCACGAAACAATAATAAAAAAAATCTATATACATATATAGAAATTTCGATGCAAATATACTCAAATTAAATTGGTTATTCTTTTTCACGACAGAATCCAAATATCTATCGACGTGCTTCACGTGTTTCCAGTCTACATAGCACAAATTTATCGATTAGACAGTTTCATTTGTACAAACATTTACAACGAAAAATTGTCGAAATAAAACGACGTACTTTTTTTTTATTCTGTTTATACGGATAAAAAAAACGTCAGTTAAGAAACAAAAATAAAAAAATATTAATAACCTTCGCGTTTTCATTAATTACTCCATCTCAGTTGTAATAAATTAATATTTAAATCGTATTACCTTTCTTCTTCGAAAAATTAAACGTCACCGAACACCAGGAAGAAAATTTCAAATATGCGGAGCTATAGACAAAGGTGTAAGATCAAATAGAATAGAGAATTCTTTGATATAAAGTGTCAGAGGAACCTTTCTGGATTTATGTATTTTTGAAAAAGAAAAGTCATTTTCTACTCGTTTTGCAATCTAATGATTATATATGTATAACGTCGTTTTATGTAGTTTAGCATCATTATATATACGAATACAGTACATATATGTATAGGTATTTTATATCCAATTGGTAATAACGTACTTATTCGACTTATCTCGTATACGAGAATTTTCGAGAAGGTCTAACGTTCAAGGGATGTGTGTAAAAATAAACTGTTATAGAGTACTATCCTAGTGAGGGTAAACGAAATCTGTAACAAGATGTTTACGCGACAACCTTCATTGGTACGTACTTTGCAGATAAAATATCCTGGAACGCGTCCTGTTAATTTCCTAGAGGTAGGTAATAAAAGTGAATGCTAGAATATTCTACGAAAATTTGGAATCTGTGTGTTAGATAATCAAATAATTAGCTTCTTTTTTTCTAAAGAGATGTGAAATTCGTTGGGTTACCATTCCAGTCGTTTACCGATTAAGAACGTACTGTTTCAAATGAATAATTATTTTACGTTGAGTTTATTCGTGAGAACATTGTCCTTTATTACGATGCGATCTCTAATTACGCTAAGTTTAAAGATGATCGGTGTAGTTGTTATAGTGAAATTAATTGTTATAAAACTTTTTGGATATCAGTACAGGGAAGATTATATTTTACTTCATTTTTTAAAATAAATATTGATTATTTATATTAATAGTTGAAGGATAGAGATTTATCCCTAAAAAATCGTTTATCGCAATGTGATAGTCAGATTATGAAATTAAAAATATAAAAAAAAATCGTACGCGATACGAAACTGATAAAGAAGAAGCTTACAGAGCATATTTATCGAAATAATTAATATTTAATTAATAAATAATAAATAATCACCTTCCGTCGGTAACTGTCGAAATCCGCAGATACCCAAAAATCTGAATAATTTAGGAAAAATAATAATTAAATACATTTGTAGATGATTAATTTAGAGTAAAAAATAGCGCGTTACAGAGAGATTTTATAAAAAAAACCCATTTTTTTTATTTTTACATATACTTAAAAAATAAATAAAATATAAAACTGCGACCGCAGAACTAGTAATCGAACTCACGCATTCAAATTACATAGTGACTGTCATAGCATCCAATTTTCCCTATACTCGCACTGGTATTCGAATTCCATAGTAAACCTACGAAAAACTTGGATGCAAACTTGTACGTCAATCCGCTATAAAAATTGTCTTTGACACTAGATTCTATATTCTATATTTATCAAAATTTTCATAATTATACATATAAACAATGAATAAGCAACACAATAATAAAATTTCAGTGCCGATCTAAAAAGCGGATAAAAATTCAATATCTGAAAATGTAACTGCAATACTTCGCAATAAGAATCATCGTATCGAATTAATCTTACGAGAGAATCATGTTTAAAGTAGAGTACGTATAAGTGAATCAATGAAAAAAAAATGAATAAAAATTCAATCTCTACAAGTGTATTTTCACACTAGACGAGTTCATTGGATTTGCTATATTTCTCCACCCACGATTCCTTTTTTTTTTCCTGGCGCATCGCCAAAACTGGCGCTCGGCCGTTTCAAAGCGATTAACAAAGCGCGCACCCCGAATAACGAAATCATCCCCAGCGAATGAGCTGCGAATAAATAATAAGTCTTGCGCCTCTCCTCTCCCCCTTTTTGAGAAATTCGGTTTTACCTTGTAAAAAATGTATATTCCAAATCGAAAAGGTCTGTCGTGTTTTTACCACTTTTTGTTACCGCTAACCCGGATATTTTTATTTGCCCTTATTCGGTATATATATATCCCATGTTTTTCTTTTACCAAAATTTTCTCGTATTAATGTTGACGCTTATCGATTTAATTCCTATTCCATTTTTCGGTGTATGTGTGTGTATATACGTATGCTGGCCACTTAATATTGCAAAGTGCTCTACAGCTGTTTGTAATTAACTTATACATCCTCGCGCAATATTATTTTTTTATGCTTCGAAACTTGAATTTCAATTATGTGATTTAGTTCGATCGATCGATAATTTCATTGTTGTTATTGTTACGTACTTGTCGGATACGCGATGTGTAAATGTTTTACGAATATACGTGTTTCAACGTATATTTAGTTCGAAATTGGAAAGATTTAGCTATTTTAATTACTCGTAAATTTCGTGTAAAACGGAAATGTATTATCGCTATTTTAATTTAGACAATTAACTAAAATAAAGGATATCATATTAATTTTTTTTTCTTTTGTTTGATATACGGTTAATCAAGTATTAACAATACTACTTTTGTACAAATAATTTTACGAATATACTTTATTAACGTCAAATAGTCAATGAGATATAAAATTCGTTAATTTAATTAAACGGAGAAACTATATATATATCTACTTTTATAAAATATTCTACAGATTTTCAAAGGGAATTTCTTTGCAATTTAACGGGGGTAGATAGTACTGATTAAATATTAAATAAACATAACAATTATTTCGTAAAATAATAAACGATTGCGTACAACAGGTTTTTAAACAATACTTGACAGAAACTTGAATGTGAGTTTATAACTAAATTGTATAAATAAAAATATTAAATTGAGATTAAATTATTAATGTTAATAGTTAGTTTATTCAAGTTGAACTCTTAATTAAATTATGGATCTAATTAACCTAATTAAATAAATTGAGTTGTATAGATATAGGTATTTTAGTTAAAAATCTCCACAAAAAATGTGTGCAATCCTTTTTTTTTTAAGTAAAAAATCTAAATATTCCTTCAATGAGCATTAAAATCGTAAAATCCACCTGGGACCCATGAGCCAAGAATTAAATTTTCGATTTATTTTTATTAAAGATCATAAATGGCCGAATGAAACAATTCACTATTGTAGAATAAAATAAGTAAATGTGTTTTAACATTAATATGAAATGTGTAAATTTAACAAGTTGCGAAAACTTGGACATTTGTTTTTTGGTTCGTTATAGTCTCTCTTATAAAAAACGTAAGACTTTGCGACGAGTCACTTTTTGGGAATATATTTTGGATAATTTACTATAAAAAATTAATTTTTGAACCTTTTACGGAAATTGTTTGCAAAAATTGTACATATAAAATTTAATTTCAAACTACTGTAATACATTTTTCTAAAATTTTATTTTTATGTAACTCTCATATACAATTGTTATGTGTATGACAAAATTTAATCAGTTACCTAACCCCGGAATGAAATAAACTGTTAACTATTTTTTAAACATATGCAATTCCATATTGATCTAAAAACTCGACATTTCGATATTCCGATCGATTCTGATCGCTACATTACGTTTAATATAAGACACGTTGATTTGTATTTTTTAAAGACCACACATACATTTCTGATATTCAATTTACGATTCTGATAAGATACTACATTGACATATCGACTTGTAAATCAATCGATCCATCACCCACCTTGCAGTGAAAAAAAACGTGTGTTACTAATAATTATATTCATCGTAGAGAGATATTTATAATATTTTTTAACGAGATCGTCGCTCAAGCACAATTACGCTCATTAAGAAATTTTGCGACGCAGAGTACAAGATCTGAAGCCTCGTGGATTCGTATTTCCCGCCGCAAGAGATCGTTTATTATGGCCGTGTATATATATAGTCTCCACCTCATTAGGACCAAAAGTCATTTATAATTGCGGCACCTCGGTCGTTCGTTTATCCTTCTAACTGGTGGCACGCTACCCCCCGTTTCTCCTTTTATTTATCTGTTTGTTCTCCATAGACGCGCTCGATTATTAACTATTCAAAAGGCAATAACACTTCGAGCTTACATTTGTCAAATTTTAACGGGATCGCACAGTTTATTTTATTACGTTTATTTACGAATCAGAATATTTTATAAAAAAAAACTGAAATACAGAAACATTAAATACGTTATTATGTACATTTGTTGTAGTCAATAAATAAATGATGCACATTTAGAAAAGTATACACGAATACCGAAATTCAATATTTTCGGTGGAATAATTTTTGAGTGTGTATACTTTATATATACGTTTGAAATTTTGTACAAAAAATTTTTCGGTGAAATAGTAGATTTTGTTAACGGAAATGTAATAATAAACATATTTTTGCTCATTCGATAGGAATCAGGTATGCTACACATTTGACAATATTATGTAATGTATTTACGTGTTTATTTATTTGTTACTTTGCACTTCTTATACGAAACGAAATATTATTTAAGGTTTCACTGAGGTACAAAAAATATAAGATCTATTTAAAAATAAACTAAATCAATGAATATAAATTTGGTTTGAATTGCGGTAAAAGAAGTGTATCAGAATAAAAACCAAAGATATTAAGTATATGTTCAGGATTTTTCTTTAAGATTACAAAAGTAAGAAGTAATGATTATCAGTTTTTTTTGTTCAATTCTCAATGAAATATTTAAAATTTATCAGATTTTCAAAAAATCAATTTATATTCTTCCTACATATTCACAAAGCAGTAATTTTTGATGAAAATATCCCGTACAAAAATCTTAGGAGCAACAATTATAATATTTATCTTTGTTTTGTTGCACAATTTCGAGTAAAAGATAATGCTTGGAAATTTAATAATATTTTTGTCTCAAAGTGAAAACACCCCGTATCAGTTTATTCAAAAACGAAGATCAATAAATTCTTATGTTTATGAATACTCTATAGTACGAATTATATATTTTAAGATTATGCAGCAAAATAATTCGTTTGGCTATTTTTATAGTAAAATTTAAGATTTTTTTACCATTAAATATCGTATACTAAAATAGAAAAAAATATTAAAAAAATACAATAAAATTATATATACCTTTGACATATATAAACACTAAATTCTTAACTTATTAACGTTTTAGCAAAATGAAAATAAAACCGTTAACAACTGCTATACAAACAATACTTAATAGCCGTAAACAAATATCAATCTCGTCATATTTAAATCATCAGATCATAACAGAGTCCACATACGTCGATATTATCTAAAATATTCCTTTCTCTCTCAGTGATATCATGAATCCTGCCTATATCGAACCTATTGTATATGATGTTTATTTCTATTAATAATTTCGCTATAAAATAAAGATCGACTTTGTATATACATCCATATACACACGAATATTTCTCCTCAAATTTTTCGCACAGGTTATACATCCGTTTAATTAATTGAATATGCTAATTTATTCGTGATACGTCGGTTGCTTCACCGTTACGCGATATTCTATATAAGACCGTATATATATATACATATATACATTTCAAATATATATATAACACACACATCCCCTAAAAAGCTATTAAAATGATAATGAACGGAGTGGTATATACGTACGCGTATACACGAATTTACCATAATATTGATTTTGTATACATATATATATATATATATACATATATGTAAAATCATCGTATACTTTTTCGACTATAAAAGCGAAACATTACGATTTTGACTTTTCACCTTTACTCAAAGTTCAACTCGAAAGGTATATGTATACGTGGAGTGTACATCAACGTTCTGCCATTTCACTCACGCATTTATTGTCGTTAAACACGTGGAATATTCGTTAATTGTTTTAATTTAATTTAATTACTCTTTTCGTTCTCGTTACATCTCATCCGCGGCGTAACGGAACATTACACTCAAACTCTCACTCTCTCTCTCTCTCCACGTGTATATACGTTCAAAAAAAAAATTAAATATACGCATAATTATACTCATTTGGATTAATATTACACCGAAAATTATGTGCGTGTGCGTGCGTGTGTGTTAACGAACTTCATCGTATAATCCCCTTTAATTATATACGTAACGCTATGTAGAAGTACAGCCATATTTCTATGTATACGTTATTCAATCAATTTGGTTAATCAATTACGTGTGTGTGTGTGTATGTACATATGTTGGTACTGAAGGAATGTACCTCGTAAGACGAAGAATCAAGAGAAGTGAGATATATATTTTGATCGAGAGAAAAAAAAAAGGAAACGAGGTAATTTTGGGAAGACACGAAACGCTTAAAGCTCGCACACTTTCTCGTATTAATTAGATTTGCAAAATGGCCCTTATTCTCATCTTGCACCCTCGGTGTGTCACTCCATTAAAACTATATTAATCAGTTTTATCTCTTTCGTTTCTTATATATATGTATATATACACCTTATACGATTACCGAACACGATTCTCTATTACGATCCTCTGGATTCTTTAAATTTCTCTCGAGATGTATCTTCATCTTGAACGTTATACGTATGTATATATATATATACATATCGATCGAATAGTCAAACTCTCAATTAACGGGGGATCGAGTATGAAAAGTATTTTCATTATTATCTCGAGGTTATATATACGGTAAATCGTCGAATACTATATACGTACATATTCAATATATTAATTATTTATTAACCGTTCGATTATTTTCCTTTTATTCTATTCGTATATAATATATTGAGTTAAATATACGATATCTTGACCGAAAATAAATATATTTATAACAACAACAACAACAACAACAACGCGAATATTTCGAGTAAGATTGCGGGAGTTATTCAACATTCGTCGTTAAACCTTTCACGATCGTATTTCAATTCGAGTATTATATTCGATCGGATCGCGTCTATATATGTATGTATGTGTTCAATAATAAATGTAGATATAACATATATTTTTTATATCGCAAAGATATTAAATAGTTTCGGATTAATCGTAATATAAATTCTCGACATTTTGAATTCCAAGAAAATTTTATATAAACGTAATATTATTTTATTGTAAATAGTAGATAGTGTGCGTGTGTGTGTGTGTGTGTGTGTGCGATTTTGCGCGTGCAAATGTGTATGTTTGATTTTAATTAATTTTAATGAAACTCTGTGAATGATAAAATATAAAATTGATCTCTAATCCCTTCATTATTATACGCTGATATTAGTATTCGGTGGGCATAAATGTTAATTGCCAATATCAAAATGTTACGTCAAGGTATATCAATCCTTCGAAATTTTCATTTAGTGTATAGCAAATTTTAACCGCTCTATATGTATACATTGTAGAAAATGAGATGTTTTCAATTTTTTACAACGTTTTTCGAGTGATATTGACTAACGAGCTATTAATGGTTACTTTTTACAGTTTTTATAAACAAATGAATACATTTTTTTAAAACCCTTATTAGGCATGTTTTAAACAATATATACCCAACATTTTTTTAGATTTTTAAATCCATTATTTGATCACGAGATGTTTGAGTTGGAAATTTATGCCTTTTTTTTGACTAATAATTACCGACCAAAAATAGTTTACTCCATTATTATTTAAAAAATGATTTTTTCTTTAAAAAAAAATAGAAACGTCAGACCTTTTCTTATTCTCCAAGCTATCCGTATGAATTTTGTTCAGATTTTTAACTTAATATTTTATATATAATTTTTTAGTTGAAAAGTGTAAATTCCCTGGGTCCGACATCCTGTTAAATGTAATCCGTATAGACAGTTCTAATTGGCAAGTACAGAAATGTATATTAATTCATACGAAATATTAAGTAAGTTCGTCGATCGTTTAAAAAAAAAGAAAAGAGTGATATTCGGTATGAGAGTGTACAAACATTGCTCGAATCTAAAAAGAACTTCGGGATATACTTAAATTTTCTTTGAAAACTGATACGGCAATTTGTATGGAAGTTTATGTAAATAATTCAACTGTATATATATACACTCTCAACTGAGAGAGAGAGAGAGAGAAAGAGAATAATATTCTATAATATTTCTTTGAAAAGATTATAATGCAGGTAATAATAACAATTTCAGCGCGTAAAGTTAAAACTCGCAGGGTGCATTTTTAGATTCCCTATATATATATATATAAGAGCTAAGATATTCCCGGGCGTCTTTTAGACTTTTCGGGGGGGAAGGGGGGGGGGGAAGGGGGGTGGACCTCTTTAAACTGCAGGGCTCGGTAATATTCCCTCGGATAAGGAAATATCGGGAGAACTTTTCGCGAAAAAGTTACGTAATAGAATATTCCGCGACTGTCCAGAAAACTCCCTCGCGAACTTTATCTCGGATAATTCGCGAATATTACCTGTACAGTATTAAATGACTAAATGGTGTATTATAAACGGGCGCCCCGGTTATCGAATTTAATCCGATGTTGAATAAAATTCCTATATCCCCTAGGTTGGTTCACGATCCGAACGTTCGGCTCGCGATAACGGCGACAAGTCGATTTAATTAAATTTCGTACTCCGACCGTGCATATATATATATATATACATATACTATAAATGGTTTCGTCTATGCGAATCGCATCCTTTCCTCTCTCTTTCTCACTCTCTCTCTCTCCCTTTGTCGTTTTTATATATTTAAAATTCCATTCCCGAAAATTGACCGTGTTCTTCCAATTTTTCATTTATATGACTTACAAATTTTCAGGCCCACGTTATAATATAATAGGGTTAATTAAATTATAAAAAAAAAACACTTTCGCGCGACGCGACTGAGCGAATCGAACATCGCGAATCGTACATGTATATATACCTATACACACGACCATGGATTTCCAAATGTAATTGCAATTATATATATATAAGCGTGGTATAATTAAACATTCATTTAAATAAATAAAATCGATCGTTCAAATTACGTAGAGGCAACGCGCGCTATACACACCAAGAACGTGTACGCAGGAAGCTTAAAGGTAATCCTAGTTACAATTAGGTCATTTCCATCGGTAAAAGCGAAGAAGAAAATTGCACCATCAAACTTAACGATTATGCCTAAGTAGTATTAAAACGAGATGGATGAAATAGAACAAAAAAAATTGTAAAACATTATTACCTAAGGATATATACGTTATCCGTTCGGTCGGAACAGCCGCTATCCATTCTAGTAGACGTATTCTCAAAAATATTCACGCTTTTAAGTAAAAATAAAAGATTTTATCATTTTTCTTTTCTGTAAAATTACGTTCTCGCCCAACTACTAATAGTCGTTTAAAACGAACATCGTGTCTTATCGAAAAGTTTCATTCGTTCTAAACTTTGATACGTAAATCGTACCGCTTAATTTTTCAATACTATGCAACTACATCACAAATAACGATGACTTTATCCCACTCGCTATATACCCTGAGTTCCCCTTTAAAATAATATCACTGAAAAATTAAGGCGATCAAAATTTACGAGCAGCAACTTCGTAAATGAAAGTGTTATACTTATAGAACGAACAACCGAAAAAAAAGTATCTACACATACACACTATACACAGCCACGCGGGGTCGAAAGTAAAGTCGATATTTATACTTTGATCGGAGTAAAAAGCAAATTGATCATCGTGCGCGAGGCATTCGCACGAGATAAGTAGAGTAATCGAGATTTTCATCTGTATAAAGGGATGGCCCCTTTTCGACTGCTCGAATGGCACGAAAGCTCATTGGATGATAAAAGAGAGGATAAACGGCTCTATCCTCGTTATGCACGTGTATTACCGACGACACGTGTGTGTATACGTGAATGATAGACGAAAAAGAAAAAAACAGAAAGAGAGAGAAAGAGAGAGAGAGAGAGAGAGAGAGAGAGAGAGAGAGAGAGAGAGAGAGAGGAATCGACGGTGTTACCGAAAGGTTCAATATTGCTCGAAGAAAAGTCGTTTCTCATCATGCTCGAGTGAGGATCTTCCGCGCGCATACTTGAGGACACGCACGTGATTAATTGTGCGGCATTCACGCACGCACACACGCACACGTATACTTAAATACACACACACAAACACACAAACACACAAACACACACACACACAAACACACAAACCCACAAACACACACACACATACATATATACGTATGTGATATATATTTAAGTATGTGTGTGTGTGTGTGTGTGTGTGTGAATATATATACATATTTTTTTTATATATGCTTTTTTTTCTTTTCTAGATCGGTATGGTGGATTTTATAATTCTGTTGTAAAAAAATTTTCTTCTTTTCTTTTGTTCTTTATTATTATTATTATTTCAACGATAAAATTTGATAGTTACCCATCTATATATGTATATCGTAACGGTTTACTACGGCACGGAACGAAATGACTTGCGTTTTTTTTTTTTTTTACTTAAACGATACTTTAGGGAAAAAAAAGTTGTATATTACTTTAATCGTGTAATTTTGAATTGTACGTAAATTGTGTTGTTTGATATTGCGTTACGTTATACAAGGGAGCGAACAATCCGTCGTTTATCGGTTTTGTAATTTAGTGTAAATTTTGGAGTATCGCAACGAGCAATGGAACGACCGAAATTATTGTGACGATCGATTGTTCACGAACTAAAATAATCACAAATCCACGAAAGATAAATGTATAGCACCAACAAATTGATTTGTACAGCGGACAATTTAATTTATGTATAGCTTTTCGTATGGATAACGGTTTTATAAGGGTAATATTATAAAAATCAAAATACTTTGGGTTCGTGAAATATTGAATAGCAACAACGACAACAACAACGATATTGAAATTGATATAACGTTCGTTGAACGGGAACGTCTCATTCGCACGGAGTAAGAAGTGAAGAGAGTATGAGAATTCACGCAAGGAAGGATGAGCCAAATGAAGGGAAAACCACACGAATTCCAATGTCTATTCGAGGTTCGCTCGTCCGTGTGAAAGAGTAAGAGGGTGGTAAAGGAAAAGCTAGAGAGCCTAACAGCTCTATCCCTCCCTCTGTCTCTCTCTCTCTCTCTCTCTCTCTCTCACTTTCGCCGATTCTTTTTCCGCGTCGACAGATACCTAAGCAACGAAAGGAGATCATGATGAATGAAATCCTGTGGCTGAAGACTGTATGCGCCCGCGCCTGCGCGTCTATACACAGACACGCGAATTCTACGCTGTATACGTCGAAATCAAGGCTTTAACCAAAAGAGAAACAAGGAATTTATTATATATATCTTATGGAATTTTGACGAAAATATACATGCATTTTCTTTGTTTTTAAGTGGATTAGGATTATTTTAATGGATTGCTGAGTAAGTTGAAAGGAAATTTTTTTTAGAAGGTATAAAGTGTAATTCATGATAATATATATTCTTGTACCTGGTAGGTATTTGATTTTTTGAAAATTGTCAGCGAGATTAAGTATGTTTTTTTTGTCCCTTTTACGGAGTGTGTGTGTATAACCGTTCAAATAATCGTTCCAGCTTTCTTGATATGAATCTTACCATTTTTTTGAGCCAATGTACGTAAAAAATGGTTAAATTTATATTGTGTTTTATGTTATATTTATATAGTACAATCGTATAGGTTTGACTATTTAAAGTATTCGATTCGTTTGCAATTGATTTGCATCATAATTGCAATATGGTGTTATTATCATTTTATCTTGACTATTTTTGTATTTGCGATCTATCATATGACAAAATTTGGATTTTATTCCAATAAATAACTACATCAAATAAAGAGAATGTTATACCTTCGGCTGACGGATCTTAACTAAACTGTAGGTTATGTTTTCTAATATAAAAATATGAAGAACTCCAGATTTTTAGAATCTAATGCTCAAATTTATGACGAAAATTTAGTACTGTAAGTTTATATGATATTTTAAGTCAAAATTTCTTTAATTTCTTTCATATAATTATGTTCATAATGAAGATTTTTGAGCTTAATTTTTTTTAATCCAAAGTATTTGATGTCAGTTTTCTTGTGATTTTAGGACTCTGTGTACCTTTATTTGTTTCCGAGTTACAAATAATTAATATGGAAAAATGTTTTTTCAAAATTTACTTTTCTAGGGGTAAATTCAGTATTTTCAACGGAAGCAAATTGACGAAACAAAGTTTGGCATTAAACCGTACTTATTATACAAAATTTTAGCGTTAAAAATACTGAATAAAAATTTAAATGATAAATTTAAATGTTAGAACAACGATGAACAATAGTGTAACAAAAATTATTTTACTTTATGAATTGTAAAAATATATTTAGATTATAACAACTTCCATTATTTTGTACACTAATGTTTGTTACAATTGTGTTAAACATTCCCATATTTCATTATTTAATATAAAACCAATAAGGAGAACGTTTCCGGTTCCCGGATTTTATTGTAATTTTCGAAAGTACTTTCTTCTATATAAAAATGTGTAAAAAAATTCATGAGCAATATTTAATTTTGATAAGTCTCATTTTTTAAATGCTCGTAATATAGCTTTATTAAAACATGTACAATTTTCGATTCAAAAGAAAGTTTGCGTCCAATGGATAAGATTAAACAATAGCTTTGTATTTGTTCAAGATAAAAAAATTGAAGAATTTTTAGTTTAAAAACTCAATTACTTTATATTTCCATTAAGGAGAGAAAAATCTGAATAAAAATTACTCAAATGTTCGTGGTAAAAAAATGTCGACATGTATGCGAGGTTGTGTAATCTTTGTCCAGAGTTTTACATAAAACTTGAGAGTCATATTGACAATTTTGACGATGCTGAATATAGACATTTTTCAGTTCAAGCACTTGTTTTGTTTCGGAATTACAACCACACGAACACTACAATTTTTATCCAAAACATTTACATTCTTTTTTTAAAAAAACATAGTAAAAATTCTACTTATTCTAACCTTTGAACGGACGAAGCTATTTTAAACTATTCTCGATCTTAGCCACTCTATACAAACTTATATTTTCAAACGAGGTCTCAAATATAATATGTTTCTATAAATGTTCACAAATTATGTAACTAATCGTACACTTGGATTGAAAATCGCGTGTAAATAAAAATTTCAATGAAGGGAACAGCTAAGGTTCTTCATGGTAGCAAAATTCATAATGCGCCGGCCATAGAGTTCCCGGTTTCAACCCAAAGAATTGTTTTATTATTTTGTGAATAGCTATACCGAATTAATGAATGCAAAATGCTGAAACAGTTATATTTTGGATATACTTGTATTGCACAAGGATCTACATAAAATTACATTACTCAACGACTCAAATATTTTTCTATATACAAGAATAATTACAGCAAGATTCAGAATGCGGAAAACAAAACCTCTTCCTATTAGTTACGTTACTACTAAATATATCTAATTGTTTCAATGCACTATTCACCTCTTTACAAAGAATTAAAAAGAAATATAAATTTTTACCTAGAGAGTCGAAAATACAAATAAACTCGATTATCATTTCACATAGAGAATAAAATAGTATTGATATTACTATAAACGACTAGTAAGTCAGAAAGGATGAAACAATTTTTGACTTACTACTTGTAATTCATAGCACTAAATACTAAAATATCAAGTAACGAGTACTTTTTTTCTTTCCTTTTACATCATAGTTCTCAATTACTTGACATATATATATTAATCAGTACTACAAGCAGGATAGTAATCATTCATATTTTTTTTTCTCTATGAAGAATTATTAAAATTTAACTCGTTTCGTAAAAATCATGCAAATTTTTATGTCGGGGGTACGTAATAATATGAGATGCCCGTCTATATATATATGTATACATGCGTATATGGATTAAAAGTAAACATTTGATCGCGCGCAACCACATCGGACTTACAATGTTAACTTTCGGACGGCAGGAAAAATGTCCGTTAACCAAAGGTACGTAGAACCCTCGTCGCTCGGTGTTTCAACACCCCGGACAGGATAAGCAAATTAACATACTTCTTCGGGTGGCATTACACCAACTTTGCTAAATTTTCATAACAAAACAAAAACAAACGCGGTACACGTTGCGATGTTCATCGCGCTGCCATTGTTCAACCTCATTATTCGCGCAGTAACATTTTAATATTCTTATACCCAATGTATATATAATGCGTTAAGTAAAGATTATTTAAAATACCGAATGAAAATAAAACAAAATAATACACTCGATTGTCGTTACTACGTCTTTCCGCACCACGTCAAATTCAGTTGAGTGTGTTCACATACATATATATATGGGAGATTCCATGTGAAGTGATTCAGTTAAAAAATAGAATTTTGTTTTAATGTATGGAATCAGTAAAAAACTACTTGAATAGAGTGTAACTAAATTTTTAGACCTGAATTTCAATTAATACCAGAGTTGTAGCCAATCAAAAAATCGAATTTTTTTAAATAAATGACTTTTTGGCCATGTTTATCACTTAATAACTCAAAATCTAACCATTTTTTCTTATATACATTAAATTTGAAAAAGTTTATTAATTTCAAGAAGAATCAGTTCAAATATTTCATTTATTTTATTTTAAAACTTTGAATATAGTTATAATCAATAAAAACCTTTATAGTAAAAAAAAAGGTTGTACGATCAAAAATATTTTATCCATCCAAGAATCTAATTCATCGATGATTAATTACCTTCAAAATAATGCAAAGTTTGAGTGCGGCAGAGCATTTCAGACAAAGTTATGGTGTTTTTAGTCAAATTTCATAAAAAAAGAGAGCAAATGCATTTTATGAAGAAAACAGACTAACCGTATACTTGCATTCAAACAATATGGCACTATTATTATTCCTCAATATTACTAAAATATACTATTTATTGTTAGTCGCTGATACATTTTAATCTCTAAGTTGCTTACAAACACAAAACAGTAGGTATAAGCAGTTATACCTGTTATATAATTGAATAAATACCTGAAACTTTTTATAATTCCAATAAATCCAATTATATAACAGGTATAACTAAAAGTATCAGACTTAAATAATAACTAAATAAAAGTATCAGTAACTCACAATAAATAGTATATTTTAGTAATATTGAGGAGTAATAGTGCCATATTGTTTGAATGCAAGTATATGGTTAGTTTGTTTTCTTCATAAAAATGCTTTTGCTCTCTTTTTTTAAGAAATTTGCCTAAAAACACCATAACTTTGTCTGAAATGCTCTGCCGCACTCAAACTTTGCACCATTTTGAAGGTAATTAATCATCGATGAATTAGATTCTTGGATGGATAAAATATTTTTGATCGTACAACCCTTTTTTTTACTATAAAGGTTTTTATTGATTATAACTATATTCAAAGTTTTAAAATAAAATAAATGAAATATTTGAACTGATTCTTCTTGAAATTAATAAACTTTTTCAAATTTAATGTATATAAGAAAAAATGGTTAGATTTTGAGTTATTAAGTGATAAACATGGCCAAAAAGTCATTTATTTCAAAAAATTCGATTTTTTGATTGGCTACAACTCTGGTATTAATTGAAATTCAGGTCTAAAAATTTAGTTACACTCTATTCAAGTAGTTTTTTACTGATTCCATACATTAAAACAAAATTCTATTTTTTAACTGGATCACTTCACATGGAATCTCCCATATATATATATATATCGAGAGTGCGCGAATGTGTCCTCCCGACATAAAAAAAAAGAAGGGAAGAAGAAGAGAGTGTCTCCGTTATCCGTGCTGTCGGTATATAAAATCGATGGAAACCAATCAAACTCCTGTAACTCTACAGTGGCGGGGTCAGCTTATCAACAACGAGTGAGAGTAAGACAGAATCGAGAGCTTTTAACGTCTAGCCGAGTCGGTTTTTGTTGGAGAAGGGTAACAACTACGGAAAAATCTACGGATAAATGGGAGGGAGAATAGAGAAGAAAGAGATGGAAGGGGGAAAAAAATAGGTAAGAGAAAGAGAGATCCAGGCGCAAGAAACAACTGCGCGCTTTTCAAATTTTTCTCCTTTGTGAAGTTGAAGCGCTCGCGCGTTCTACATAAAGGGAAAAGTTCAAATTCAATCAGTTTAGTGAAAAGGAACGAAAAATATTTCATTATAAAACGCCCTGCGCGTCAATTCTTTGATAACGTTACTCTATCGGGTGTACCTTTTATTTATTTGCCAGTTCCGTAACTTTGTACAAACTTTTCAGATTGTTGTTTACCTTTTTTTGTTCCTTCATACTCTCCTTCTTCTTTTTTTTTCGGGACAAAAAAAATACCCATCTCGATTTAGAAAGTTATTCGACATCTTGATTAAATTTAATCACTTTACGCTTTAAAGTATGTACACGGATAATTTTCATATATACTTATATATATGTATATTTGATTTATTTTAAGTACGATGCGCCGACGAGTTGCCTGCATTACTCGGCGCTAAAAGCATCGACACTGAAAGGAACCGCGAAACCGCTGCAATAATTTCTTTTTTTTCACAATTATTTTGAGTAATGTTTAATGCGATCACTAAAAGGTGTGTTAAATATGAACAATTTTTTTTAATACAATTTAAGAAAATCCGATAATCAAAGTAATGCTACACGTTCATTCGCTAACTTTCGTAACTCTGTTCGGTACATCAAAAATCAAAACTCGGTAAATCGCCAACAATAAAAAAAAGGAAAAATAATAATAATTTTGCTTAATCTCGTAGTAACTATACGGGTACAATGTAAAATTGAAATATGAAAAGTAATAAAGTTAAATCCGCTTTTTATTTTACAATGTAATATTTACTTTGTGAAATTCAGAGAATAGGGGTGAATATGAAAAATGAATTTAAAATTCGAGAAAAACCGCAACGCGGCTAGTTACATTTAATTTTAATTCGACTAAATAAAATAAATCCAAAATTTATATTTATTCCCTATTAAGTAAAAATTAACGGCCAATAAAATTTAATGCGTGTATTACATAATAAAAAAAAATTAAACTGATTTACTAGTCACTAAAAAGTGCGCGCTAATTAAACACAAACAAACAGACGTAGATTCATTGATTTAATTAGACTTATTATACAACGAGACTGAATGCGAATATCATAGAAATTTAATCGTCTTACCCTCATTTAAATTTGAGAAAGTTATAAAAAAAAAATTCATTTCATATTATCTCAAAGAGCTATCGGATTCGTAACGTCTCGTTCTATCGAGGTACGACTTCTATCTAAACGGCGCAGTTCGATCAAAATGTAACAAATTGATTAAACTAATCGATACATATATAGTTGTACAATAGATTAGATTGAACAATCGATATAATTCCGAGTGAACTTTTAGTTAATTATAACAAAAAAATAAGTGCAAACTCTGACCTCTGAGTTGTTCTGTTCGTCGATAATACCAATCAGCAGCAACATCGAAAGAAAAGAACGCCGATCCTCCTTATATCTTCTCTCCCCTTTTATATTTATATATAGTCTTTAAAATTCCTTTTCTCCCACTGTAAACAACAAATAAAAACAAATGAAGTACCATATGAGAACCAAAAATGTAAGTTATACCCTCTGTCTTTCATCTTTTGTTTAATATTATCATTCACATCGATCATTCACTTTGTTACAAGCGACTGATTCTCCGTTATACATGTTTCTGTACGTATATATCTAAATACAAATACGGAAAATTATTTAACGCGTATGCGGTATATACCTACGATTATAATCTTTAAAAAAAATGCGTGACAAAAAAGAAAGATGTAATTAAAGTATATACGAAGTTGCACGTGAAATGAGGTCAGCTGTTATTAAGAACCGGAATACTTAAAATTTACGTACAAATAGTTTTGTTTTTTAAACAAACGGATGACCGAGACACGACGATGTATTCTTAGCGAAAAGTATAGTTACGTAACTAACTCTGCAAATACATTTTTTTTTTAATTTTTAAATAGTATAGCCTGCTTTTTTTCACTGGGTTTCTGGTTTTATGCTTGAATAATGCTCGAAGCCATTCATCAACGAAAATCTCATTTCCCGTAACATTTTTGCACTTGGATTCCTTTATTTTTTTTCATTAATCAGGTTCGATGGTTTTATTTTTACACGATCTTTAAGATCAGTAAACTCGGACATCGTTCATTTTTGACATTTGTTTGCATACGTATAATATTTTCACATATATGCTTCCTCAATCAATTAGAATTTAGATTACTTTTTTTTGCCACAGCGCGTTTAATTAACCAATTAATCGAGAATACCGTGTCAAGAGATGCGCACTATAAATAATAGATTTTAATTAAAATGTACTTCTATAACTATACGATTGCCGTTCTCGTTGAGTTGAATCCTCATTATTATATACCGAATGCGAGTAAATAAATTATTTGAATTTTAGTACATAATTGCTAAAATTTGATTGGTGAGCAGTTAAAATTTATACGTCGTGTGTATATCGTGTTTTTCACTAGTTTCTGGTCGCTTAGATCGCGGGTGAATAAACAAATGAGGAACGCATCGTACTCGAACAAAGCGAAAAATTCGGCGTTACTCACAAACAACAAATAAAGTAATGAACAAAAATAATGTTAACGAATCAATAATTATTTTTTTTTTGATAGTTGTTCGATATATAGGTAAAAACTGTAACAACATTCAAAATTCATTGATTTATCGAGTACAAAGAAATAAAGAAAAATGGAAACTATTAAAATGCACGTACATCAACAAACACTGTATCGAAGAATCGTTAAACCCTCAAAACATACCGATCACACCCTCGTATTAACCTAATACAGCGATACATCGAACCGTCGAGAGCAAAAAAAAGGGCGAAACCAAAAATATTGTCAAGCAAGCGTGAAAGAAAACGGAAAAAATAAGAAAATTCACTGTCTAGAAACTGCATCACAAACGAGATTATCGTGTACGAAATGAGAAAGAAAAAAAATAATCGACACTACACACACCGAGATGTAAACAAAGAGAGACAGAGAAAGAGAGAGAGAGAGAGAGAGAGAGAGAGAGAGAGAGAGAGAAGGTACCTGTCGAACAAAGGTATTACGTATCTCCAGGAAAGAAAAACTATAGCACCTGTAACAAGGATATTTGTAATAATGAGAGAATTGAAACTCGCGCACCTTTGGCACGTGAGCACGAGGGCTCGTGTAGCGTACTGAACTCGGCTGAACCTCGCGCCGGCCGAGTTGCCGCGTTTAAGCCCCCCTACCGAGTGGTGGGGAGGTCGGGTGAGAATCGTGGGTGGCCACCGAATGGGAAAAAGGAGTGGGAGGAGAGAGAGGACTTGGTATATAGATTGATACGCGGGTGCAAGAGAGAGAGAGACAGAGAGAGAGGGAAAAGGAGATATAGAGAGGGAACGGAAGGGAGGCCTAGGAGACTTTCGCATCGATTTACTGACAGCGTGGCGCGCGCGTCGCGGACTCTTTCTACTTGGCCTTTTCTTCGCGTCAAAGCTCCACTGGCCACTTGTTACCTTAATTGGGATGCGCCGACTCGCGTCTTATTCTTTAATTTTTCTTTCCTCTCTCTCTCCCTCTCGCTCTCTATCCCTTACCCATTTTTTTTGTTTCTTCTTTTTTTTAATCTCGACGTAGGGTTAAGGTTGACACTTTCGTTGCTCCCTTTTTCGGTGGATCTATATGTACGTTTAACGCGCAGATGGATATACCTTACTCCACGTTTTACGAAGTTCGACATCGGCATTGTTCCAATCGGGCTGATCGGTCGATTTTAATTTTCTTGCGTATATCTATAGTTTACCCCGTTTCTTTTTTTAGTTCACCTTCGGTGGTAATTTAACGGGCGATCCTATCTTTTTACGGAAATTTTCATCAACCAAGTGTCGACTGTTTATTTTTGTATCATTTAATCGTTACACTTGCTGTGACATATACATAGTCGTCTCTAAATCTTACATTTATTATATCACGATTAAATTTTTTTAAATTTCCCATACATGTTTTCTTCAGAAAGTAAAGACTTTTTTCATAATAAATGTTCGAAAGTATATTTTATTTATGCTCGAAAATAATAAATAAATATTCACATTTATATTAAATTGCAAAGAAATTTATACTTTTCGGTAACAATTAATACAATATTCCTATTCGTATAGTAAAAAGTAAATAATAAATAAGAATTAACAATATTTTATCTATATTCCCGAAAAAGTGGTAAGTTTAAATTCCACTTCTTTAATAAAAATGGATTCACCGTCATGGTAACTGACGTTTTTGAAATTGTCTTCCGTAGATATTTAAAAATATCGATTTTTGTTGGAGAATGATCTATCTACACCACTTTCTCGAGGAACGTGATGTTGAACTAGTTCCCTCTACAAGATTCTCTATCCTTTCTTTTTTAACGGGTTACGATATATTTTTTTCGCGACACGTCTCAATGAAAATAATGGGCAATTTTATTAACCTCTATTTTCTACTTTTACCCTTACTTACCTTAAGTAACAACGTTATTTTTAGAATTCTCCAACATACACGGAGAGAAAAAATTGAATAGAAATTTCCCAAAATGTTCTCCGTAAGATGTTGATATTCGTATGTTTCTATAATTCTTGTTCAGAATCTTATACAAAAATTTTAAATCACACTGTAATTTTGACTGTACTGGATAGTCATTTTGCGCAGAGGAGGAGTAAACTTCGAGAGCACGTCTTGTGTCTTAGAATTTTTACCACATTGGTAAAATATTTAGATACTTTTTAGAAAAAAAATTTTCTCCGTGTTTTGCTTATACTACAAACTGTTACCTTATATGTAAAAACTCTCTAAGGCTTTAATAAATTGATCAATCGATCAATCAACCGGTATATAAGTATCAGAATTTGCGTAACACTAAATTCGCTTTTATTTTCAATTGATCTAAATGGAATTTAATCTATCCTGGTGTTAATATACATACGTGTTTTTTAATCAACTAAACAATCTATTGGTACACTGAGAAAAAAGTTATAGTAAAAATTACAATGTTGTCTAGTAATGCGGAGACAGACTGACACAATCCAAAAATTTACCATAGTGTATAAAAATTTTACTGAAGTTGTAGTAAATATTACCAGAATTGTAGTAAAAATTAATAACTTTCTAGTACGTTTTATTATACAGTATGGTAAATTTTTGGATTGTGTCAGTCTGTCTCCGCATTACTAGACAACATTGTAATTTTTACTATAACTTTTTTCTCCGTGTAGAAAAAAATATGATCTTTATATATTACTTAAATAATACATTTAATATCCGTTAGATAGCGTAGCTCACCCAATTTCTGATACAAAAGAATTAATAATAAACTTAAAATTTCGAAATAACATATTGAATTTTTGTGATCCAAATGTTTTTATATTCAAAATTATTTATTGTTATTATTTATATCAACAATATGAACAATAATTAGATATACTGATTAGGAATTGGTACAGCAAATAGAAAATATTCTACATTAGAAATAAATATAAGCGCAATGTAATAAGTAATCTAAAAGTATTCTTTATAAAAACTTTATCCGTAGACATTCAAGAGTTTACAAAAAATTCTTTAAGTAATATGTATGTATGTTTATAGGGTATAGGTACTATTTTAACCTTTTGAAAGGCGGTGTACCATATACAATGCTCGAACTTATTTTCATTCGTTTTTTCTTTACTTGTATATTTTTCGTTTATCATGGGCATGCGATCAATTTCTTCAGACACATGAAATATAGTTATTTATTAATTTTCTATAATTGTTTGTTATTAAAATATAAAATGTCAAGCGGTCACAAATTATTTTGTGAATGCTAAAGTTAATTAAGATTAAATTTTTCAAATGATATTCAATTTTTTTTATTTATTTAATCATTATTACATGACCCATGTCAATAAAATAATGTACATAAGTAAAGTCGGAATTAAAATATTTAAAAAATATTAATAATAATCCTAACGATAAGATTTGGCATATAGAGTCTATGATTGATCAAATTTGAAATAATGCTGCAGAATTTGGATATTTCAGATCAAATTCATCAATTGATTAAGTGTTAGTGAAAAGAAGTTTTTTAGCGAGAACTGCTTTTAAACAATTTATTAGAGACAAATTTTCTGGATTAGCGACTTCGAGTGGGTATTTACTTGGTTTTGATTTATATTATGGAAAAACACCTTCCGTTAGAGGAATTATATCGAATAAATGTATTTTCGCGTGTTCTACTGCTTTCATTATAAAACGTGTTTTAATAACCATACCTACCCGAAAATCGAATGAATAGGTACATCTCTTTAATTTTGACAATATTTACTAGTTTTGATTTAGTGCAACATTTGTTGAAATTAGATTTGATATCGATAAGTATTAAAACGAGAACGTTGATAATAAAGCAGATTGAGCTGATGACAATCTTAAGGATGGTCTAAATAATAGAATAAATATTATGGATGTGTCATGGATTCAAAACCTATTTCGAATCCATGAACAGCTGAAGATGTTACGTTACTTTCAAAAACTGCAAATATAGATGTTACCGAAAATTGCGGGTCCCTGTTTTACAAGTTTGCAATAAATGTATGAATAAAGTAGACCTATCTTACATGACATAAATGGTAACTATTTGATACCACGCGTAAGATTAAAAGTGGACATGGGTAAATTTCATGAGATTAATACAAAATGCTACTACAAAGAAGTGAATAAGCATTAAAAAGTTCGCGCTTTTAGTAATGCAAAGCGCAACATGGAAAAAATTAAAGTTATGAAAAAAATATATAGAGTCAACGTGGAATTTCACCGCGAAAAAGTATAAAAAGTATTATACGGCGGAAAATTCTACAACTAGAACTCACTTAGTTTGTAAAAAATGTTAAACTTACATGTTTGTACCTTCCTTTAAAATCTTCATATCAAAATTAAATTTCACAAATATTTATATAAAGAAATTTTTTTTAATTATGTAGCATAAAAGTATTTTTTAAAAAAACAC
Organism: Theocolax elegans; assembly: GCA_026168455.1. Lineage (NCBI taxonomy): Eukaryota > Metazoa > Arthropoda > Insecta > Hymenoptera > Cerocephalidae > Theocolax > Theocolax elegans. The sequence goes on from CM047427.1 coordinate 6,052,554, forward strand.
CAAGAGTTGGGCAACATTAACTCCGCGGTCCCACAAAGATAAGCGCACGTTTCATAAATCCAAAAGCATTAGAATTATCAAATGATAACTGAATTTGTGTGAACAGTTATAGTCACTTTTTTCATTTGATATGTTAAAGAGCGGAATGTAAGATTGAAAATGATTTATTAATTATGATTTATTAAAGTTACATTCAATAAAATACAGGTCTCTTTTTCCGTAAATTGAAACAAGCTAGTCTTCGTAAGGATCATCGAAGTAATGATACGTAAACTCAAGCTTAAACATTTTTTTTATAAAAATTACAGAAAGTATTAAAATACTACTTATTTTATTTTAAAACCATACATTTTGTAGAAGAATCGATTTCTACACGGCACTAAATATTATATTTCATATTCTGAGTACAAGATTACAAATGTGGGTATTTTTAAAGGTTAGAAATATATATCGAAAATTATTGGCACCAAGTGGTTTTCTAATGTACAAGTTACATTTACAAAAAAAAACTGCCGGTCTGTGGACATGGATTTATGGGGTCGCTGATTATGAATCCGTGATAATTAATTCTTCAAATGCTAAATAAGAGATCGAATGCAGCCGTTGATCAATTCTAATCACGTGGAGCTAAACATTTGCAAGTGTGTTATAGTATTTTGTAGAACTTTTTTGTATTTCATACTTACATTGGTTCATTTTTTTTCAATTATTTTGTCATAAAAATATCGGAAAAATTATTTTACACAGTTAGGAAATATGTGTATCACAAATAGTACACAACTTTCTGTTCCTATTGAGCACTTGGAAAAGTTGATGTAGTTTCTTATTTTTATAACGGCAATATCTAATTCCACGTCTTTCGTCCCAACAATACTACTCTCATCGTATACCAAGTTTTTAAGTTCTGTAACTTTCGTTACGGAGGCTGAGATTACTTTCAATAAAATGATCCAAGTTCATTCTTTTAATCTGATCGGGGACGTTAATTTTCTACAATGACAATAGTCATTTTGGTCAAGTTCACCCATATTCTTGTTGCAAATAGCAAACACTTCAGGAAAAGGTAATTCTACGTTATCAGTCTGTCTTTTCAATAGTTTCCTCATTTAAGAAAAAAGTATACCATCTCACCTATATATCAGTAATGAAATGGGTTTGGAATTCATAATTATGATGTAATTTATTATTACGTACCGCGTTGTGTTCCTTTATGTTCGCCAACACCAGTGACCCTTCACTTTTACTATGCCTGTAATTCGTATACCAATCATTTTTAGATGAATCAGTAAATTGCAATTGCTGAAGAAATCGTCATCACATTTTTCATCTTCATGAGTAGTCGACTAACGAAAGCACATTTATCAAGCGTAATGTTAGTTTATTAGTAAAAATGGTTGAACTTTTTACTATAGTTAACCCTTAACTGGTACTGTTCTTACCAATATACGTAACTGGCACTGTGGGGCAAATAATACCCGAACGTCTTCAAATGAGTCTCACGCAGACGGTATTTAATACTATTATACGAAAAAATTATATCTAATGTAGCTTAAAGTGTGTATTTCAAAGTCATTTAGATTTCATATAGCCTTTTATCTAAATGGAACTAGTAGAAAAAAATGACGAAAATGAAACGGAAAAAGTAAGTTTCTTTACATAAAAATAACTATACATAAGTAGGATAGTTTTTAATAGTTTTAGCTAAAAGTTTATGCATGTATACTTGAGATACTTTATTTTAAGAAAAAAATAACGGTGATATTTATGCTTCCAAAAAATCTAGTAATTTTGCAAAATGGAATCTCGAATTTTGGGTAAATTAAACACGTATAATTCAATATCGAAACCACTCTATTCTTATTTAAATGTACCAAAATATTTATAAATATGTAAAAGAGTTAGAAAAAAGGTCAATAAATGTTTTTTCGTACGCTTCATTTGAACTCAAAATTATTTTGGAGCATACGGGGCCAGTTAAGTGTTGGTGTAACAGTTCTATAAGTATACAAATGGACTATTATATCACATTGAATTCTAGTTTTTCAATATACTTTTTCTATAATACTTGATTATTATATTTCATCAATTTATAGGGTAATCAAAAAGACTTGCTTCTTTTAAACTGAAATATTAAAAGAACATTAGTATTTCTTATAATTAATTGTCTTACGTTATCCTGGCGTCAGCTACAGCTGTAATGCAGGCTCTAAATGTTACCATACTCACGACTGACTATCAGAAACAAATGGTGATCCAATCTTGCGTGAAACATTTGCTCGATTATTCTGAGCGAATTCGATTATTTCGATTATTCGAAAAGCACTGTACTATAGATCCAATAAACTTTCTACTCCAACCTCAAAGTTAATGATCAACCTGAATATCGATTTAATAAAATTATAAATTTATACATGTAAAAAATTTATCGTGCGATTAGCAAAATGATATAGGATATATAATTTTAATTTATCTGTCTATTACATTATTTATTGTTGAATTGTTTTCAAATTCTCACATTTGAAAAAAAATTGTAAAATGCAAATACTCGATCCATATATTATTTATAATCTTCAACTATATATATATTACTTTCAGAATAGGAAAACTAAAAATCATTCTTATATATAAAAATATCTTCAATATTCACATTTCTAACTGTTACTAATATATCCTTAAGAGTGATAGGAAATACATCTCGTCGCTTTAATAACAGCTCTTAAAAGATTAAAAATCAACGAATGTTCATAATAAAGTAAAGGTAATAGTTTCAGCGGAAAAGAAAGTGCGAAGCCGCAGCGAAAGAGGGGCTCTTAGATTTCGAAGATTCTCAAGTGTTAATGCTTGCAAATTGAGGTGTAATAACACCCAATGTATTCAAAGAAAAGAAAGCCGAGAGTTTAATATAATACTTATTAATATCAAAGTGGTAAGATACGACCGAGGAGCTTGACGATGGATATCTACGACAGTCGCTATTTCGTAATAAACAAAACTTTGCTCTGTATTGCTGGATTATGGCCTTACGATAGCTACACAACAAAATTATGGAAAAGAATATTGTTATCCTCATCGATGATTATAATGGGATTACCGTCAGTAAGATTTTTTTTTCACCACCAGTTATCGTAACTTAATAACAGCGTTATCTTTTTAAATTTTTTTTACAACAATGATAATTTTTTGTCACGCAGATAGTTGGTATATACATACGCTACGGTAAGGACGTTGACAGGTTTTTGGAACATGTGGGAGTACTTCTGTACACATTGCTAATTTTAATGAGAATATGCACCACTACATGGTTCGAAAATAAAGTAACGATAAATAACATTTTTTTAACGTTCAACCATAAATTAGATAGAAAGAAAATTGCATTAATACATTTTCTTTTTCCTCCTTATTCTAGCATAAAATATTGTACGATACTATACGAACAAATTGGGAATTAATAGTCGATAAGCAAGAGCAAGATAAGCTTATTGAATATTCGGAAAAAGGAAGACTTATTACTATTGCATACTTAGGTAAGACGATTTATCTCGTTATCTTCTGAAAGGATAACGTTTCTTTTTTCTTTAATTTCGTGCACTCGCATTTCTCTTGCTTTAAAGTACAAACGATTATGATCATATTCTTTTTTTTTCTGAGGGAAAGAAAAGTGAAAGAGAAAATATATTGCGACCGTTAATGAGTTCGTGGCCTTGTAAAACAATTTACGATTATCTAAACTTTGTATAAAGTTATAAGTTTCGATATAAAGTTATCAATGTGTCCAGTAAAATATTCTTAAACTTGGAAAAATGTTAATTAAACGTTTGTAGAAAGTTTAAGTAAATTTTAATTATTGCCTTAGGTAAGATTAAAAATATTTGTTATTACATGTAAAATATGGATTGTTGGAAACAATATTCTGTGTCTGGAATTAGAATTTTTTATTTTAATTTTGATTTTTGATTATGTGGATATTGGAATAGAGCGCGAACCCGAACTTAATGAGGATTCTTATCAGTTTGATCCGGTTCCTGACCAGGATTGTGAAGTTTATCCTTTCAGGACCTGATTTGCCAAGTTATGTTTTATCTGAATTTGTTAATAGGTAATTTGCTAATAATTCGATTAATTTACCAAATTACTTTCATCGACGGTTCACTCAAAAAACTAGAATCTTACCTTAAGGATATGTCGAAAATGGTCATATTTTATAAACAAATGAAGAAATTTAAAAATAAAACTGAACGTCAGTCCCTTAGGCATGTATTAAATAATATACCCCAATTTTTCCAGGTTTTTAAATTCATGATTCGATCACGATGTTTGCGTTGAAAGTTTATCCTTTTTTGACTAATAATTACCGACCAAAAATTGTTTAAGCAATTATTATTTAATAAATGATTTTTTCTTTAAAAAATCAAAACGTCAAGCACTTCTTATATTTAAACTATATCCGTATGAATGTTATTCAAATTTTTAATTCAGTATTTTAGATATAATTTTTGGGTTGAAAGGTATAGATTCCTGTAATTTGGATCCGCAATTCCTTTAGCGGAATTATTCTGAAATATTCTTCAAGAAGAAATCACCTTGATTCTTCTTTAAGGGGACCAGCTAGTGTTAAAATTGAATAAAAGCTATTCAATATTAACAATTAATAATTTTTTTCATAACAATTAAAAACATTTTTTAATTTTTTTAACAAATTATATTATTTTTAACTTTTATTTCAAATTTTTTGGCTAATTTATATGTCACATAACTATATTAATTGAATATATTTTTTTCCAGTATGGACTTACCGTAGGATATCTCAGGAACCATTTCATCGAATATGCTGAAATATTAACAGTAACTTTTAAATACAATTTTAATCCATTTGAGCGAAACAGACTGTGTTAACATTGTAATAAAAATATTATTATTACCAAATTAATTTAAAAAATTAAAAATTATATAAAAAATAGGTACATAATTTTTTCATATAATCATTTAGACTTTTATTGAAATTCTGTTCCGCTTAAGTGGATTAAAGTCATATTTAAAAGTTACTGTTAAAATTTCAGCCTAATTGATGAAATGGTTTCTGAGATATCTTGCGGTAAGTCCATTATAGAAAAAAAATCAAAATACGGAGTCTCATAATTAATTAAAATAGTTATGTGACACACAATTTGGTCAAAAAATATAACTTAACTTAAATCAAAGCCTGACAGAATAAGTGTCACACCCTTGCCAGGGGCCGGATCAGATTGATATATAAGGATCCTGATTATGTCCGAATTTGCAATCTAATACAATACAATTATAATATAATACAATTTCTGTTTAGTAAGTTAAATTCTTGTTACAGCAAATATTTCAAATACGCTTGAACGTTTATAACATGAAATTAAAGTAATGACATAAACAAATATTGATAAAGCAAAAGACTCTCAAAGTAGAAGATCAGATATTCAAATCCCAGATACAGATACTTATATTCTTTTATGTTTCTGATAATCCAAATTTTACACCTTCAAAAAATAGGACATTAATTTAAGTTTATTTAAACTTTATACAAAGTTTTGTATTCGAACGCTTTTGTGTTCGGTAACGTGCGATATACGCGTAATTTTGAAATAAAGAAGCATCGAGAACGCCGAGTAGTTAATTTAACAATAATAAAAAAAATTGAACATACTCCTAACAAATAACATTATTTACAGCATACTCATTGGTAGCGGTTGTGATTTTTTTGACCCTACCACTAATACCAATTAGTATGGACAAAATATGGCCGTTAAGCGAACGCCGAACGCGTATCTTTATACTAAATGGCGAATATTTAGTTGATCAAATTGAAAATTATGGAAAAATTTACTTATTTGAAGTGATAACGTCTATCATTTCATGTTTAGTCTTTCTGCCAGTGGACACGATTTACGCTACTTCTATCGAACATTGCTTAGGATTGTTTGCCATTGTTCAGTAAGTATTTTGTCATTGATTACAAAAATATTTTAATGCCAACAAAGACAATTTCAATTAACAATGTTTTGACGTTTAGTTACATTTAACTTGATTATTTCGTTTATTGTTATTTTGATGCATATAATTTGACATTTTATTTTATTTTAGATATCGCTTACGTAAACCTGGTAAATTAATAACTAATAAAAATTTCTCAAATTTACAACAGAACAACGATTCTTACCGATGGATTGTAGAAATTATTAAATTGCACAACATTATTTTAAAGTTGAGTATCATATGAACATATTGTCAATTATTTACTCGCGTTATCTTACCGATATATTAATTGAAAATTTTAGTTGTCTTACTTAATATCGCTTTTTCTATTTTGCTTTCATTTTGAAAATAACCAAGACGTGCGATGTGTTTGTAATCGAAATACTCATTGCAAACGATTCTATTATTTTTTAAAAATAATTAAGGGGACAAGCCTGAGTTAATTTTTATAACAATTTATTATTTTTTATTTTTAAGTATAATTTAATATATAAATTTTCTTATAAAAATTACTGTAATAGTATTATTACAGATATTATCGATCAAATTTCCGAGGTTTATCATGTTTTAACGGTAAACTTTATTACGATATTCTTTTCGTCTGCAGTAACTTGAATTTTTTCATAACTTTTCAAACCAAATGTACCCTATAAGGCTAGTGGATTTCAAATGATTGTGAAACGTATTTTAGCCAAACATTAGTCGTATGATTAAAAATTATCAATAATGTCCTAAAACTGATTTCAGCTAATCTGAAAATGGTTTGATTTCTACTGGGGTATTTATTGACTGTTATCAAAAATTTAATAGCTAAATTTATTTGCAATATCACTATTTTAATCAATTATTTGAATCCGTGCCATGATTTTTTAAAAATAATCCACTTATCTCAGAATATACCTTATGAATCACTTCATGTGATAGGCTGAAATTTTAAGAGTAACAACAAAACATGATTATAATCCACTTAAATAGAATAAAATACAAAAAAAAAAATGTTTATTAATAATATTATTTAACTGTCATTTACATAATTTTTTAACTTTTTATGAATAAATTAACATAAACTATTTAAATATAAATAAGCAATTTGATTAAACAAATTTAATAATATTGTATAATATGTCAATTAAATGAGTAATTATGTTTTATTTATAATATATTATTTTTTTCTAAATTGTAAACTAAGTCCGTTACTTTAATTAAAATCCGTGCAAATACACAGAAAACATGTTTCTACTTTTTTTATTACTTTTACCAGTCAAGATATAATTTTAAAGCTAATTTATCGGTAAGGCAGGTAACTTCTATTTTCAATTTACTCGTTTACATTTCATTTCACAATATTTATTTCGATTTTTAAATCTAGTTTCGCTTACACGCTTGAATCTACCTACTCAGCATCGTACTTAGTCGCGATGGGTCTAAATCTACTATTTTTTAGTATCCTCTCCGTATTAGTGAGTAATTATTTAACGAATCACCTATAATGCACAGGTAATAGAAAAATTAAAAAAAAACCTGTTTATTTAGATACAAGTGAATTTTGGAAATGGTAATGTGTTGAATACAATTCGATACATTCTTCTTACGTTAGGACACTTAATACATCTTTTTTATATCAGCTGGCCGGGGCAGAAACTCATAAATCATAGCTCGGACCTTTATCACGATGCGTGAGTTTATTTTTTAATATACGAATTGAATTAATTGATGAAATTTATAGTTTCCCGTTTTTTTAACCACATGTGTAATTAAAACGACATGATATAAGAAAAAAGCCTAAATCCACTTTTTTGATAAAATGAAACTATTTTACAAATAGCAGGCGAAATAATTATGGAATTTTTTTTCCTTAGCAATATATACTATAAATATATATTTTGAATTAAAGTAAAGTACCCAGACAAAGTAAAAATTATGACCGATACTTGGACAGCTGTAAATAACTACTATTTATTTTAAGTTTCATAGTTACGTCAACGTATTTAGATTGATTATAATATAAAATTTTGAGATGCATTAAAAGCATGCTAATATAAGTTTTCAATTCATAATAATTAACAATAAAACACTTTAAATTATTTTCAAACTTTTTTCGTTTCATAATACAATTTTATTTTAAAATAAAACGTATAAACTAAATTCGTACGAGATAATTAAATAATATTAAAATTAATTTCATTATTTTTTAGTAATGATTGTATTCAAAGTTGAGATTTGTAGTTACCCAATAATCTGAATCGTAGTTCGTACTGAATTTGTAGTTACTCAATAATCAGAAAAATAATATACGTATATTTCTTTAATAAAGGGAAACTAGCATTAATAAAAATTTGTAATTTTATTATAAAATAAATAAATAAAATTATTTATTTCCAGTTATTTTAACGAATGGTACGAAGGATCGGACGAAACCAAAAAAATGCTGAAATTCATCACGTTAAGATGTTCCGTACCTTGCAGATTAACCGCAGGTGGATTATACACTATGAACTTCGAAAATTTTTTATCGGTAAAATTGAACAAATTAACAAATATACATTTTAACAATAAACATTATATATTCCATAATTTGTATAGATTATGAAAACGTCTGTATCATACATAACAGTATTTTCATCGATCAGATAGTGTACTACATGAAGGATCATTTCGAGTAGATATATTTTATTAATGATGAAATATATTATACTGTTGTTAATCAATGCAATTACCTTTATTTAATCGCAATGACATAGTTTCGAATCATAGTAGAATAAATAAATAATAACCTATTACACAAATGTGTAGTTAATTTTTTTGAATAACCCTGTTGCGCAATCGAAAATTTATCGCCGGAGGTGAAAATTTAATAAATTTGTAATTTTATTTTATTTTGCTAATGAACGTAGTAAACGTTATATCCAATTGTCGTTAAGCAGGATCCGTGTGAAATGACAAGCACGATTATCATTGAGAACGGTAATTGTTTTAAGTTCGCATTCGTTTTATTATATTGTATTTATCAATTGTATTAATGCAGACCCTCTCTTTCAGCTTCATCAATCATTTGTTCCTGTGTACGCATGGTTAAACTTTATAGCGAATGGATCGCGGCATTATTGTGGCAACAGCCACGAAATTACGAGCCGTAGTTTATAGGTAGGAAACCTACTGTATGTTAAATCGCAATTATATAGGTAAATCAGAATACCGTGAATCCTAAATCTCGGAACTGAATAGATAAGAGGATAGACTGCGATGACAGATGTGGTTAAGAAGAATTTAAGAAAATTTAAATTTTTTAATTGAAAAGCATTCACTAATTTTTATATATAGAAATTAATATAAAATCTAACGAAATAATTTAACATTTATTTTTCGCTTCAACAAATGTATATCTTATACATAATCTTTTTTTTATTTTAAGTTATCAGATAAAATATTTCGGAATTTTATTGCGATCGCATGCATACTCGTAAAATATTTTAAAGACCAATTATGTATAGTATTACATTAGTAATTTAGGTGTAAATTCATTGTGATTCTCATGCAGTATAATCTACAAGAATCTTATTAGATATGTGAATCAATATTTCATACTATTTATCGTTATTTTTCATAATATATTTACACGGAAATTTGACAAATTACTTGTAACACAATGCAGAACTGCATTTCATCATAATTTTACTTATATTAATTATTATTCATACAATAATTATTCATATAATTACTTGTCCAGATGATTTAATAATTTAGCCTTCCATAAATTTAAAACATACAATTCAGTTACACCTTTAAAATTGATTGCACGGAAAACATATAGTTTTTGAAGATTTGTTTTTATTATCAATTTGCATAATAACGTAATATTCAAGTATCTACTTTGAAAAAATTATTCGGGCACCGAGTCTCCGACTTTCCGTACAACAATACGAGTCTTTCGGCAGGATCCAGTTGATACTTATATAAATGTTATATATAATTGTTACATAATATTGTAAACAGATGAGGATACTGATAACAATGAATTAATTTATTTAAGTGTTGAGGTAGAACCCTATATGGCTTCGTTAAAAAAGACAATTGAAGTTCAAAAATAATGTTTTTACATGAGTTGTTTCATGATACACAGTGCTGAAAATATGAACGTTATATAATTAATCTAACATATTATAATCAGTTGGTTTATTAAAACGCGTTACGTAAGTACAGTTCTAAATTGGAGCTAACTCTGAAGTTAAATATAACATAATAACGGAGTAAAATTTAGCAACACAATATTTATTGATTTATTGATTAATTCTTAATAATAATTACTATACTCTTACGATACGATAATGCAATCTTCCAAAGTTTTATTGTGTCACTTGGTCCTATCCCGACGAGTAAGCTGTTTGAAAAATGCGTGTTTGAAAAATGCGTGTTTGAAAAATGTGTGTTTGAAAAATGCGTGTTTGAAAGGTGAGTGTTCATTGGGATCGAACGTGGATGAAGAGAAAAATGAAAAAAGATGATTTATTAATTTAGAATTATTAGCGAATATTTATTTAAATACTGAGTTCTTGGGACTCTACCTAAATGTAATTAGGATTTAGGGGCACTGATCTGCGTTGGGTGACATTCTGACTACTATAATGAATTTCTCAGATATACAAATGGGGATATAAACTAATGTTTCAAACGTTAAGGAGAGAAGCAGATACTGTCTACATCTCTCATCTAAAGTCATCCTAATTGTAGATGACGTGGTAGCACATGCACAGTTCTTTGAATATACCTAAATATGAAATAAATTTTGAAGCCAATATAGTTTTAAATTAAGCAAAACATCAACATAATTATGGTAGACATACCTGCATATGAGTCAGTGACTCATTGTTGACTCACCGTTTCTATTACTGCTCTCCCACTCAAAAGTTCCCTATCCAACATCCAGTTAAAAATTCTATTTCTGATTCGGTGCAGTTGACGAGCAGAGCCACGTACTACGATGTCTTCTGTCTGTTTTTATCAACTTCATGATAACCTGCTGCTGCACAATGCAGTGTGCAAACGTATGCACAGAGTACTTTTGATGTTACAGTGATAATTGTTGCTGATGGATCTACCTCACATATCTAGTCCAGATAAGGGTAGGTATAAGCTATTCACCAAGACACTTGACTTGCGCTCGTTGGGAAGCATACAAGCCTCATTTATTAACCATTTGATATTTGTTAAGTCAAACCGAAAGACATAGGCCACGCTACTAAAGAGCATTACCTTAATTTTCGAGATATTTCATGAAAGACCATTGATATTTGCCGTTTCAGCAAAAACAGATGAATCTTCATTGATTTTATTAATTTTTAGGTCAAAATTGATAGGAAAAAAGTAGTAAATCTGAATACCATCTACATAAATCATGTGAGACGCTTAAAAGAGGATTCTAAGTAAATCATTAATAAATCGAAAATTTTAACGTTCGCTACAGGTTATTTTCAAAATAAAATTTATCGGGCTTTGCGAACCAATATGCTTTATTAAGCGAGGTTTTTACTCTTCGTCCACTATGGTTGGTGGAAGTCCCAGAGTAAACCTTTAAAATTTAAAAATTGGCGGTTCGGCCACAGCACTCTAGCTTTGGTCTCCTCAGTAAGGAGCTAGAGGCCTTCCTTAGACGCCCGTCGCAGATGGAAAGCGACAACATATGAAAGAAATGCGGCTATATATATGCCTTGTTATCAACTGTTTCTCTAGTTTCTTTCATATGTCGTCACTTTCCATCTGCGACGGGCGTCTAAGGAAGGCCTCTAGCTCCTTACTGAGGAGACCAAAGCTAGAGTGCTGTGGTCGAACCGCCAATTTTTAAATTTTAAAGGTTTACTCTGGGACTTCCACCAACCATAGTGGACGAAGAGTAAAAACCTCGCTTAATAAAGCATATTGGTTCGCAAAGCCCGATAAATTTTATTTTGAACATTAATAAATCATAAATAAATCACTATCCTGAGGAACAGCCATATTAGCAGACAACCAATCCGATTCACGCCCATCATCAACAATCACCGGCTAATATCGATCCAATAAATATGAATAGTACCGGGAGAGAGCAGAATCAAAGAAGCTCAACTCTCAAATTTGTCAATAGAAAATTATGAGCCGAAAAATAATGCGACTGTAGTTTTGCGCAATGGCACTCCCAATTTGATATCATCAACTATTCCTAGGAGAGCTGTCTCGGCACTGTAACTTCTGTGACAAAATCAGACTTGTTGTAGATCTAGCAGTTGATTAGTTTCAAAGCAGTTGACATTTCAGTTATAAACTAAACTTTTATAAGTCTTTGAAACCTCACAAGATGAGAAATTTGTCATGAGCAACTCATTGGTGAACAAACTAGCATTGGTAAATTTTGTACACCCTCCATTGTAGGTTAAGAAGAGAAGGAGATGTCGATCTTTGTGGGTCAAGCCAAGTTGAATAAGGAATAAAAAACTCTTATTCTCAATTTAAAAAAATCGTGCAACGTTTCGTCCGCTGGTTTGCAGACCTCTACAGGCACTGTTTATTAACAAAAATATGTATAATAGTGATTCTGTTGTCAGACTGCATATGCTACAGAATAATCACACATTTAACTTTGACAATGTTTGTGTTTTAGACAAAGAACTCTCATATAAAAAACGCATTATTTCAGAGATGCTGCATATTAATATTTGCAAATGTACCATAAATAAGAAGGAAGACACTCAAATGTTCAGTAATATTTATAAGAGAATTTTGTAACAGTTTGTTTTGCTCGGAATATTGATGTATGTCTAATTCTCAAAATTAATTATCTGTAATTTTCACACCTATGTATATATTGTCGAGTTGACTGATTTATAATTCACTTTGACGTTATCCTACAATGTAGAAGAATTAAAACGTATACGTCGTTTTCACGAAGGTATTTAATTTTTATTTTCTGCTGTAAAGTGTGTTTGAAGTTTTGTTTATTTATATATTATTCTTATGTAAATTCTGTTGTTTATTGTTAATAAACAGGGCCTGATGAGATCTGCAAACCAGCGGACGAAACGTTGCACGATTTTTTAAATTGAGAATAAGAGTTTTTTTATTCCTTGTTCAACTTGGTTTGACCCTCAAAGATCGACATCTCCTTCTTTTCTTAAGCAACCATTATTATTGATCTTGTTTAACCCATTAACGCCCACAGGACACATTTTTCATCGTTTATTTCAGAGCTCTCTAGAAGGTGTCAATCTCGCCCTAAAAAATTTTTTAGAACATGAATTTTGAAGATTTTTTATCGATCTTTCGAATGATCACTACTAAAATAAGGAGGAAAAAATTTGTAACCCGCAAAAATGATATTAAAGCAAAAAAAACACGAAAAATAAAAAGAAATTTTCCTTTAACTCCATTTTTCTACATCATATCATTGTGCAGTTACCTCATAAGTGCAAAATAAAGTATCCTCGGTTTCTCAGCTTTAAAAAGACCCCTGTTTGAGTCCAAAAATCTCTTCTGTATGATCCAATATGGCGCCCGGAATGTGCAATTTTATTCAAAATCTTTCGGGCGCTATAACTACAGAACTAAGAGATTTAGCAAAAAAGTTACAAGAATAAAAAGTTCTTCAAATTCATCAAAGAATACACTGGAGTCGTTTCAGATGTTTTTGTTAACATTTTGGAAAATTTGTTTATGCAAAATTATGAAAAATTCAAAAAAAATTTTTTTGTCTGTGGGCGTTAATGGGTTAAAAACTTTAATATAAAATAAACTTTAAATGATTAAATATGAAAAAAGAAATTGTCACTTCCTGGAGACGATGTCCAGGTGGTCAGGGTGGCCTCCAGGTCATCCGGACATCGTCTACTGGAAAGCCGACATGCCAAAATGTCTAAATATGACAAAAAAAATTGTCAGATTCATAAAAATGACCTTCTAATTAAAAATAAAATAGTCACTTGTCAAAACCGGAGAACCGGAGAACGTCCAAAACGGGATCCTCCTTAATTTAATATAGAATTAAAGTTAGTATCTTGCAAATTTGATGTACTTGTTTTTTATGTATAAATTTAGAATTACTTGAATGCTTACCAAATGTATCTAAAAACATGGTGCGACAAACTTTTACTCTCTTCGAAGGCAGTTTGAGAAAGAAATGGCGATATTTTTGTACTTTTTCTTCATCCTTATTTGCATCATCAGCTGTTAATTTATCTATATAATCCCATTGCCGGACATGACTGCCCAAACTCCAAAATTCATCGAATAATACTTTTCGTTCAGTCCAACTAATTTTTGTAGAGCAATCAAATCGGCATACAACGCAGCCAATGCCCATCTTCCGCTCATCGCCCGAATTTGTACTTTTCTTTGATGCATTTCTCGACCTATCATCAGGATATCGCATTCGCTTCCTACATTTGCCTTTTTCAGTATGCTCTACGGACTCATTACTAGACTTTGTATAGTCAATCGATAAATCTTCTAAAATAAGTTAATATAAATAATAAATTGCAATAATTTTGAAAAATTTGCTGTTTAGAAATAAGCTTACCATCGCTATCGCTACATGTACTGGACATCACGAATTCATCATTATCATCATTTGAGGAAGCCTTATCTAGATTCTCAGTCAATTCATTTTCTAAAATTAATTTATAAATACGATTATCACTACAATAATTTTTAAAAAATTTTTTAGGACGAGATTGACACCTTCTAGAGAGCTCTGAAATAAACGATGAAAAAGTGTCCTGTGGGCGTTAATGGGTTAAAAACTTTAATATAAAATAAACTTTAAATGATTAAATATGAAAAAAGAAATTGTCACTTCCTGGAGACGATGTCCAGGTGGTCAGGGTGGCCTCCAGGTCATCCGGACATCGTCTACTGGAAAGCCGACATGCCAAAATGTCTAAATATGACAAAAAAAATTGTCAGATTCATAAAAATGACCTTCTAATTAAAAATAAAATAGTCACTTGTCAAAACCGGAGAACCGGAGAACGTCCAAAACGGGATCCTCCTTAATTTAATATAGAATTAAAGTTAGTATCTTGCAAATTTGATGTACTTGTTTTTTATGTATAAATTTAGAATTACTTGAATGCTTACCAAATGTATCTAAAAACATGGTGCGACAAACTTTTACTCTCTTCGAAGGCAGTTTGAGAAAGAAATGGCGATATTTTTGTACTTTTTCTTCATCCTTATTTGCATCATCAGCTGTTAATTTATCTATATAATCCCATTGCCGGACATGACTGCCCAAACTCCAAAATTCATCGAATAATACTTTTCGTTCAGTCCAACTAATTTTTGTAGAGCAATCAAATCGGCATACAACGCAGCCAATGCCCATCTTCCGCTCATCGCCCGAATTTGTACTTTTCTTTGATGCATTTCTCGACCTATCATCAGGATATCGCATTCGCTTCCTACATTTGCCTTTTTCAGTATGCTCTACGGACTCATTACTAGACTTTGTATAGTCAATCGATAAATCTTCTAAAATAAGTTAATATAAATAATAAATTGCAATAATTTTGAAAAATTTGCTGTTTAGAAATAAGCTTACCATCGCTATCGCTACATGTACTGGACATCACGAATTCATCATTATCATCATTTGAGGAAGCCTTATCTAGATTCTCAGTCAATTCATTTTCTAAAATTAATTTATAAATACGATTATCACTACAATAATTTTTAAAACATTTTTTGCTTATAAAATTAAATTACCAACACTATGATGACTAGTATTACCAATCTCAAATGATTCAATAAGATCTGTCGAAATAACACTAGATTCCACGTTTTCAATTAATGAGGCTCCTAAAATTTATTAATCAAATTTATTAAGTACAATAACGTTTAAACTATTTGTTTATAGTCTACTATATTAAATTTACCACTAAATTCAGCGCTCCTATTAGTTGTACTTAACATCATAAAAGTATTATTAAGCGTTGTGGAACTACTGTTACAATCAATATTCCGAATTTCTGAATTTCCTAAAAATAGTTATAGACATGAATAATTACAATCATTTTCAATATATATACTTTCTTACAAAATTTACAAACGTACCAATACTATAATTGAACAATGAACCTGAAAATTTAGCAGTAATTACGAAAAAGGAAAATAACTTGAATAATACATAAAACTATAACAGAGAAGTCATTAAATAACATACGTTATATATAACTTATGCAAAACATCGTAAGTCAAATTTTAATCTTTTGCTCTATTAACACATAGGTTTATAAGGGGGTAATACATTAAAAATTACTAAAATGAATTTTGACTACGAAAATTATAAATAAATAAATAAATAATAATGTTATAAATAAATTTTTCACGTTGTTTAAGTTATATTTACTTACAACAATGGAAACTGAAAGATTTTAACCTAAATAAATATAATTTTTATATTACCATCTTCCGTATACTGGAAAAATGCATTTTGAACTTAGGCGTAAGGTGCACTTTTGACCGATGTTCCAATTTTCATCTAATCATTCTCTTTTTGTAGCTAAAACATGTCATTTCAGACTGAAGCTATTTAAATTGTAATATTTGTAAATCTTAAATTGCTAGATTAAAAAAATTTGCCATAATTTTTGAATAATTAGAATTTTTTAATTTTTGACAGTTTTACACAATCTAAATACTTACAAGTCGAAATGACATGTTTTAGCAAAAAAAAAGAGAGTGATTAGATCAAAAATGGTTCATCGGTCAAAAGTGTACCTTATCGCAAAGCTGAAAATACATTTTTCCTGCATACAGAGGATAGTAATAAAAAATTTGGATTTATGTAGGTCAAAATCTTTCAAATTTCATATATAAAAATGTAACTTAAATAACAAAAATATATTTATTTAAAAAAGTTATGTAGTCAAAATTCAATTACCAATATTTACAATTTGAAAAAGAAGTACAAAAATTTTACAATTAATTTTATGTTACCGTTATTGATGTTATTTACGCCAAAGATTGGTTTAATTTCGTCTTGAAATTCTAAAGGAAAGTGCGTGCTCTCATCAAAAAGAAAATCCTTTTCATCTAAAGAACAAAAATTAAATATAAAATTGAAATATATTTTTTTGATACTGTGTGTGTAAAATGCTCTTTTATGCATTGTTCTGTTTTTTAAAATTCGCATTTACGCCCGCGGTTACGAAAAATTTTGTTTGATACACGTGCATAAATCGATTTTCGCACTTGTTCGTGTATCATAAAAGACTTTTTTTTCATTATAAAATTTAAACTGCATCACAAAGCGAGACGAAACAGTAAAGATAATAATAAAATAAAATGACAATAATAGTTATTTATGCATCAAGTGAGTAAAATAGATGTTTATTTCCGGGACGAAAGTTGCTGCCCGAGCTTTAGCGAGGTTTTACTAGTCATTCATCCAAGGGAATGACCGCCTACTTTACTCACGAAGTGCACAGAACATTTTTCACCCTGATCATTTGAAAAACCACTTTATTTGAGAACAATTTATTTAAAAATTTCTAAATTTTTGCAAGATTTTGTGGTATATTTAATTTAATATAATAAATTTAATATTGTATTTGTAGGAATAGGCTAAAATAAGTGTTTAAAGAAAGAAAGTAAGTCTACAATAAATAAAATGAGTCTTTGGTAGATAAAATGAGTTTGCAGGGAATAAAGTGAATCAAGGGAATAAAATGCAGTTTTAGTCCCTTCGTAGAGGTCAATAAAGTTAACTTTATAGATGATAAGGGTGAAAAACAATGTATAGTGTATTGAATGTTACATAACTATACGTACCAACTATTTGCATCGATTGTGTTAGAAAACTAGAAGTATCTGTTAAGGATGAATTTGAGCAAGTAGCAAACTCCCGGTATAGATAATTATCAATTTTGTCTGATAAACATGAAATAAAATTTGTATTTATTAATAAGAGATGTATTATTGTACAAAATTGTACTACGAAGAGCTTCTCTGTGTATAAGGCTTGTATTTTACCTTGATATTCATCCTCCATTAATTTATTTTGCTCGTTATCCATTTTATTTATTTATCCTGTATAGAATACAATATTCATTAGGTTTTATAATTAAAAAAAATTTAATTTATTGCACAATACTTACATTTCATATGAATGCAGTCAATATAAAGATAGTGTCCCAAAAACAACCACGTGCTCCACAGTATTTACCTAACACGAGTTTGAGTTTCGCGGTTGAGTGACGAAAACAGTGTTGTTTGATTTTGTCATAGGTATTATATACTAAAAGAAGCAATCGAAAAAACAAGGATGGAAGCACACCAAACATATCGTATTTAGCTCAGCCTCTGTTTGATTGGGCATCGCGAAGAAAACATATTTTAATATTTTTGAGATTCTAAACTAATCATGTGTAACATAAAAGATCATCAAAACATTTGTATTTATCATGGCATGATTATTTGAATTTCGCTCCGGCTCAAAGATGCGATGGCGTAGGTGCATCACACGCGCATGCGCGCTTTTCTGTAAGCTGTAGTTTCATTCGCCACTCGTGTAGTTGTGTATCGTAATGCACGGAGAGACCTGTCCCTCCTAAGAATTAGTATCTATAAACAGTACACTATCTAATACTATGCCAGCACTGATAATATATTTGTTCGCACCCTTGATGGCGGTGATGTGTGGCATTTAAATTTCGAAAGATCGTTCCAAGCGAAATTCGCTATCAAACACTGAGAAAGTCGCGTCCATCATAATAATTTTCTTTGCTGTCGAACAGCGAAAAACTTGGTGACACAGTAATAAAAGGACATCGCAAACATGGATGAATACGTATCCAACATTTAAAAAAATTGGAGAATAGAATGTTTATTGTCACTTTTTAAATGTAATTATTAAAATAATTATGATACTCAATCTAATAAAAGTGAGTTTAACATAACCTCTTTAAGTTTGTAACAAATAACTATTGTTTCTCACCTGCTTAAATAAAAGATTTGTTTATTAAATTTGTTAGATAAAAAATAATTCTAATTTAACAGAAAATTGTCTAAAAATTTATAGAACAGTAATTGCTTTAAAAATTTCAAAATTTATCCTGACAATGTTTAACATTTACATTTCAATTTCAGTACTTGATAATAAAAATATATATCACAATTCTAATGCACTAGTACATGCTCCCAATGGTACATCAGTTTCATTATTGTATATCTACTCAGTATCGATGAAAGTATTTAGCAGCTTATTAGAAATGTGTTATACTTTTTTATAGTATCGAACATTGAAACTAATCTAACAATAAAAGTCATAAATTGTCATGGTAATGTAGTGTTAAACTGACAAACTGTCAATAAGTTTCTATATTCATTATCTCCAAATACTCTAAAGCATTTTAAATTTAGTATGTAAGTATGTCCAATAGTTAAAATTGCAGTAGGTAATGTGCGTATAAAATATGAATGCAATCAAGAAACTCATGTACCGCTAAAAGTATGTAGTAGTACATTAGAATTCTGATATATTCCTTTAGTTTGGAGTATTGAAACTGATGGTAAAAATCATATATTGTCATGGTATTATAATGTTAAACTCCTAAATTATAAACTCTGCAAATATACTCAAAAGTAATTTACTATGTAAGTATGTCCAATAGTTACAATTGCAGTAGGTAATGTTCGTATCAAATTTTAATGTAATCAAGAAATTCATGTACCGCGCTGACTAAATGAGCACTTCATGCCATCAACGCTACATGACTTTTTTGATTGCATTAAAATTTTGTACGAACATTACCAACAGTAATTTTAAATATTGGACATACTAAAATACTAAATTGCAAATGTTTTTAAGTATATTTGGAGAATTTGTAATTTAGAAACTTATTAAGAGTTTAACATGACATTATATGATTTTTACCAACAGTTTCAATATTTGAAACCAAAAGAATATATCAGAATTCTAATGCACTGCTAGATACTCTTAGCGGTACATGAGTTTCTTGATTGCATTAAAATTTTGTACGAACATTACCTCCAGCAATTATAACTATTGGACATACTTAAATACTAAATTAGACAATGTATGATTTTTACCATCAGTTTCAATATTTGAAATTAAAGGAATATATGAAAATTCTAATGCACTGCTAGCACTCCCAGTGCTACAAGAGATTCTTGATTGAATTACAATTTTGCACAAACATTTTGAAAATTAAATGTAATAACTTTAATAAAAATAATGGAAGAAAAAGTTGAAAATATTAATACTGTATTATATTTTTGGCATGGTTTATTATGATTCAATATTTATATAATTAATAATAGTATTGATTAAACATTTTGTTTGTATTAATCATAAATCGCTTAAGCTATAATACGTATAAGAGAATTTTATTTATATTTCTATCAGCTTAAGGAGGCGGTACATCTGATTGGTTACCGACGGAGCAAAAAATCTTTATTGTTACAATTATTTAACAAAATGCGCTATTTTATGCAAATCCCAAATACAAAAGCACTAGGTAATTCAATAATTTATCGATCTATAAAGTTACAGGCCAATACATGAAGGACATCTTAGAAAATTTCTGCACGGAAAAGTACGGAAAATCATGTATTTTCGGTGCAGAAATTTTGTAAGGTGTCCTTGATGTATGATCCTATAACTTTATAGATCGATTAATTATTCAATTATCTAGTGCCTCTGTATTTGGGATTCAAATAAAATAGCGTATTTTATTAAATAATTGTAATAATTAAATTTTTTTGCTCCGTCGGTAACCAGTCAGATGTACCACCCCCATAATTTCTCAATGTATTTTTTCGATGAATTTAGTATCGCATGCATAGTGTTCGCTCTACACCGTCTTTTCTGATGTAGAGCACCTTACATCTTAGTTTTCGCCAACATCTTAAAACGCGGTGATCGGGCACTTATTTTCAAAGTAACGCGCATGCGATTTAACGATGAACTTAGTCACGCGGGTACAGTGTTCGCTGTGCACTGTCTTTTACAGAGAAAAAGTCTCGCAGTGTATTAATAGTACTAGTGGAATAGTGGATAAAGCGCGCTACGCACGTCGTAGTTTTATGGATGGATATTATGGATGGATATTCGTATTCGTATAGGCAATTGGGAATATGTATTTGTTACGAAGCCAATAAAGTTATTTTAATCATATAGGCAGTGAAGATATATTTATTGGTATAAGTGGGCGTAAATTCGAACTATACAGTTACAGTATTAACGATTCGACGAATAATGTATTAATTGCATTTTAAATATTAGATTATATTTTCCAGTCTAATCTACATTCTTGTCTAAGACGAGAATTTTTTTTATTATTTATATTATTAACAATAATAAATTTAAATAATAAACAGAATATTTTCATACGGAAGTAAAAATTATTTTCATTTTTTTATATCGTCGTGATTTACGAAGACCAGCCCATCTGAATGCTTTATTAAATGTAAACGTGCTAGTCTTCTTAAATACGACGATATAATTCTTCAGCAAAAATTATTTTACGAAACCGCGAAAATATTTAGATAAAAATTTTCTAATAAGAAAAGCCGAGAGTTATTGAAAAGGTATTAGGTGATAAAAATTTTTAGAGATTAAGATGCTATCACGATTTTTAGTGAAACAAAGTTGACAATTTAATTGGAACCTTCTTGAAAAAACATTTGAATTGGAACCTTTTTGAAAAATAATTTGAATTGGAACCTTTTCAAAACGAAAATTTGAATTGGAACCTTTTTGAATACAAAATTTGAATTGGACCCATTTTGAAGAAAAATTTGAATTGGAACCTTCTTGCACTAAGGCGACGATATAGTGTTGGAGAACACGAAGAAAAAGAAAAATTTTACTCTCATTCCGAAAGTACAGAATTTCGGCATCCGAAATCTTGATATCGTTTTATTGTAAAAATGCGGTAATTTTTGTTTTTTTTTAATTTTGTTGAAACTATAAAAAATGACTAAGAATTGTTGGGAGTTAATGTTGAAACGTATAAAAAACGATGTACATTAAAAAATTAAGAAAGTAAAAATTAAAGGTTCGTTTTAGCTGTATATAGGGCTAGTGCCGCGTACCCTTACTTGCCTCGGGTGCGCGATACGCGCCCCTTGATTTTTAGTCTCCAGAATAAAATTATCTATACTCATCGAACTTGGTGTAGGGGCTACGATTTATAGCATACCAAGGACTAATGATTAAGAATATTTATATATTCTGGCTCGTACAGACCGTTAAATTTAATATAACTTAAATTTCACTAACGTATTACTCTTCAAAATATTATTTAGGCGTCTGTGGTCGTTTTTGCGCCTACCCAAGACAATATTGATTGTGTTCAACTTTATCCACTAGGGGGTTTTTCTTGGTTTCGAATACATGTAAGTGATAATGTCTTCTAAATGTATATATATACCCCTTTTAATAGTATTGTTCTTGGTCTATTTCGATATAATTTTAATATTCAATGTCTAAGGTAGATTGCCAGTCCTTAATGATGAGACCAACTGGCAATTGTGGTGGAAAACATTCATTACATATATAATTTTATCATACACTTTCTTTATATTTATTTTTAAAGTTATATTAATAATTTTTATATCTACACTAATATTTTTAGTTTCCAGAAATAAATTATCTATGCTCATCGAATGTGGTGTACGGGCTACGAATTGTTGCACACCATGGACTAATGAGCTACTTGATGAAGAGACGAAATTAACTCTCGATCTAATGCATACCTCAAGAGTTAATATCGAGTCTGTTATTCTCGAGTAGCTCGCCATGATCTACACAATCTTCATGTTTTTCGCCTATGGAGTGTAACCACGCATGGATACACTCGTGAAGGATTGTTCCTATCAATACCTTGCGCGTACCGCACATTCGGCGGTTTATTTTGATCAGTCGGGTCGGAAGGTACGTATGTCCGTAATCTTCCACCGCTGCCTTTCCCTGGAAGGCATTGAATTGTATTTGAAAATCTTTTTTTATCTCATCATTGAAATATATGCTGTTAAAGTAATTTAAGTAACCCCGCAAATCGGGGTTACTTTTATTATAGCGTGGTTCCCTGAGGGGTAACGACAAATTTGTCTCCAGGGAACCACAAGATCTAGGCATTGAATTGTATTCGAAAATCTTTTTTTATCTCATCATTGAAATATATGCTGTTAAAGTAATTTAAGGGGGGAGCCTGCTTTAGAGGCTTCAAAAAATCGTTTTTTTTTTACCTAAATCTCTTCCTAAACTATCCAAGAATATGTCTCTAAAATTTCAGAACAAAATTCGGAATATTTTCGGTGATACAGAAGAAATAGTGAGCAAGCGTCGAGCAGGTATCCGAGCGTCCGGGCCGCCCCTCGATCTATTGTGTATATTATAATGGAAAGGGACTAACGATTCTTCAAAACGGTTTAACTGTTTATAGAAGATCTCTATGAAGCTGTGGGAGCGGCAATAATGTTATTGTAACGGTATATATGAGCTGGCAACGTCGGCTCGAACAGAGCTACATTTAGCTTTACTGTTCAGTTTAAATTTGTCTCTCAGTACGTGAGCATCTTAAAAATATGGAAACCTATCCGAAAATAAGCAAATCTTCGAGTGAGCGTAGTGCAAGGCCACGGAAGCGCAAATTCTACGGCAATCAATTTGTGAATGTTTCTTCATCGGACGATGGAGAAGCTAATACCAGCCGCAGTGAGCAGAAATTGGCATCGGCGACTACGACGACGTTTGTTCGCGCTTATTAGCGCTTTTTTATATAATCAAATGTTTATTTTTAAACAGTATAGTTTTAAAATTCTTGTATTATAAAGTTAGACACATTTTATCGGTTTATTAACTAGTATCTTCGAAAATATGTATTACAACTAAAATAATACAAAAAAAAATAAGTTTGAGAGAGTTATTCGTGTAGAACCTAAAATCGAGTCGCACGGTATAATTGAATAATAAAGAAAAACCCGAGCGCAGGGATTTTCCCAACATATGTGAAACAACGGACAAAGCTTACAATTCGTGTAAGAACGTGCATACTCTAGGTAATAAAGGAAGGCGAAGCGACGCCGCGCATAGCTTTGAACATATGATGAACATATGATCGTCCTCCGATACATGGAGTATATTCGGTACGTTTGGGTAACGCTA
The DNA here is from genome assembly GCA_026168455.1 of Theocolax elegans. Classification (NCBI taxonomy): domain Eukaryota; kingdom Metazoa; phylum Arthropoda; class Insecta; order Hymenoptera; family Cerocephalidae; genus Theocolax; species Theocolax elegans. Next base: position 6,076,714 of record CM047427.1, read on the forward strand.
CCTGAGAGGGTTAGGTTCGAGGCAGAGTGCGTCCTCTCTTTCGCAGTATGTTGCGAGTTGTTGACGAGACAACATTGACACTTCGTCTCGAGTGGTGAAACGCGTTGAATAGGGAATCGTCCGTGCTCTTTTTCGGAATATATATATTGTCGCGCGGATAGTAAACAAGGTGAAGTCACGGTTTGTGGTTCGGCGATAGTGGTTCGTTGCTAACCTTTGGGAGGTTCGGCGATAGTGTTTACTGCTAACCGTTATTGGTTCGGCGATAGGGTTCACTGCCAACCATGGTTATAAGGTTCGGCGAGAGCGAATCCACTGCCAACCGGTGTGGTGCGGTACGGCAAGAGTGCGTCCACTGCTAACCGTTGTTGTGAGGTTCGGCGATAGTGCGACCACTGCTAACCGCCAGTTTCTCAACGTGATTGTTATCACCGATCGACTAGGCGATCGAAGGGAAAATTAAAGTTACTGGATGAAGGACCACGACGCACCAGTACAAGACGTCAACACTCAAATTCGTAAATATATAGATTAAGTGAATGATCATTCGCGTTAGATTCATATTGTAAGTTATTTAATATTAATAATCACTTTGTTAACTACTAGAGTTACATATTACGATTCATGAATAGTTGTACAGTAATTGTAATATAATTTTATGTATTTTTGTAATTAATTCCTGTATACCAAAGCTTTTTCCCCACTTCAACTGGGGTTTTTTAACGCTGGTATTTGCTTAAATAAATATTCTATTCATTTTATATTAACTTTAATCACTGTATATCATTTCTTAATTTACCTTAGCACGATTCCTCACTCTATTCCTTCAGACTCACGCATATTAGTTTTCAATGTTTTAATCGACAAACAACGTTATAGTTTATCAACGTTTTAGTTTATTTTTTAAAGCAGGCTCCTCCCTTGTAACCCCGCAAATCGGGGTTACTTTTATTATAGCGTGGTTCCCTGAGAGGTAACGACAAATTTGTCTCCAGGGAACCACAAGATCTGGTTTGTCTTCTCATATTCGTACTATAATAATATAAAACAATTCGATATCTGGTGATTTATTCCTGTGTCGTTACGCCATATATATAGAGTAAGATGACAACTTCATATACGAGTTTAGTCGACGCTACCTAGCGGTGGGAATGGCTTTATGCGAAATTCGACGACTCGCCGACTTTAACGCGTGATAGGCAGGACAGATACGAAAAAATCAGGTAGGGTGATAAAGGCTCATTTTTCAAGAGGAACACAATGCACTTTGGTTTATTAATATCGGTTAATTACACCCTCTTCTTCACTCTTTTTGTGAAATTCATTTAATAAAATTTAACATTTTTTGTCAAATTTTAGAATTTATTTTTTAAATTATTGAAATTTTGGTTCAAATTGTCACTTTTTTTTACTATTTTTTTTATCAGCAAAAGCTCACTTTAAAGATATTATAATCCAAGTATGAAATCCGCCTACGATGCATAGTAAGGCCGCTATAAACCTTTGTTTTTGCGATCAGTGGACTAAATGTATGACAAGGATGTAACATCGAAGGACAAACATTTGTGGATTCTAATTTTTTATAATTCTTTGGATTTTGTAATTTTTTGGTTATTGGATTATCTTACTATTCTTTTTTACAATATAGCCGTGTCTATCTAGCAATATGTTACTCAAGTTGCTCCGACATTATTTATTGACAACAAGCAATCGTCTAAATATGTATTATATCAAATTGCTGCAACTGTATGTGCAATTACTAATAAAAAAAAGTAAGTCTAAGATAATATCTCAAAGATTAAAAATAACAAATGGTCATAAAAATTATATGAAGCAATTTATAGGGTAAAAAAGGATTTACTCTAATCGATACGATGTTGATGGGAGGGTTAGACTACGTACCCTATTACTATTAATGTTTGCAAATTGAAAAGCAATATCGCACGCGATATACAGAAAGAAAAGAAAATCAAGAGTGTTAATATACCTTGTGATTCCTAAGATGGAGATATTTAACAGTCGATATTACGTTATAAACAAATCTATGCTTTCTCACGCTGGATTGTGGCCATACGATATCCAACGAAGAAAAACGTTTAGGAGGATTTGTCTAACTGTAAATTTAATTTTACTGGGATTGCCACATGTAAATTTATATAACATTATTATTTATCTTTTAACAAATTTCGTTGTTGTAAAATAATTTATTGTAATACAGTTAATCGGTCTACACAAAAACTACGGAATTGATATGGACAGATTTTTGGAGCATTTATCGGTGCTTATGTACACATTTTTATTATTCTCAAAATTATATACTAACATATTGTCGGAGCATAAAGTAAGTTGCACGCTATAGTTCTGTAATATTCTAAAGTATTAAGAAATTAGACTATGCGTAATTCTTTTTTACAGTTTAAAACGATGTACGACAATATGGTAGCAAATTGGAAAATAATTGTTGACAAAAAAGAACGAGATAAACTTATTGAATATTCGGAAAGAGGAAGAGTTATTACGCTGGCATATATGTGTAAGGTATTTTAAAAAAATAAATGAAGATAAAGGTACAGTAAACATTTTTTTTATAAGCAACAATATAATTTAATTAAGAGAGTATGTATTTTAATTAAAACCATATATTATAAACGCTGGTAGAGATTTGACGGTCTTTTAGCTACAAAATCACTGTATTTGATAATAATAGCTTGTTTATAAACACTCACCCGTCACGTTGTCATATCTGGTTTTTTAATTATTTTGACAAGCTGAGCATAAATGAGCAATTTAATTTTAATGTATTAATTTGTATTAGATTTTACGAAAATTAGTATGATTTGACTGTTACATTATCAATAGACTGGTAAATTTTAATCAATAAATTAGTTTATCAAATATAGAAGGAACAGAAATTTTGATTTTACAAATTTGCTAACCTTTAGTTTCGTTTGGATCGAAAGAATATCAATGAATCATTTTTTATAAATACATTTATCTAAAAGTTTATAGGTTACATATATTTATAATAAATAGCTTTAGATTATTTACATAAAAATAGACTATTAATGTTTTCATGTGATTTTTATAGTCCAACATATACAAATGTAAAACAATATAAAATTTTAATAACTCACATTATTATGTCAATCTGATGGAACTATTTTTTTTATTATTTAATAATGCATTTAGTACAAGACAAAAAAATATCTTTTGTTCTCTTCTACAATAAAATTTAATTTCAAACTTTTCAAAAAATTTTTTTTCTTCTAAAGAAATAACTAAACGTTCATTAGACAATCTACCAATTTCCAATCTTTTGAGAAATATTTAAGTTGTATATATTGTTAAAAAATGATGGTTTCTTGAAAAACTTTTTGACTTGAGTATACAATATATTATTTATTCTGAAATAAATAGAACTGTTAATATTATAACTAATTCTTTTTGTTCTTTTGTTACCGTATATAGAGTTACACACTTTAAACCTATCACTTTACATTTTTGACCTCTCACGTCATACATTATTAATTTGCTGAACAAATTTTCGTAAATAATAGAAATAATAGTTCTTTAGGTATTTGCTTTATCTTATAAAAACAGAACAATATATTTGATGTTTGCAGCTTCAATGTCAATAATGTTTTTTAAATTTTTTATATCTATACACAAAAACTCACTTTCAGAGCTATCACTAACCATTGATATCGTTAATGTATAGTGATATTGTTTATCAATAAAATCTAAACACATATTGAAAAATTTTAAAGCGACTAACGCTTTATAATTCAAAATAGTTTATACATGTGATTATATGACACTATATTTTCAACGGTTCATTTTTAAAGATGTTGATGTTAAATAATTTTAAAATTTCATAGTTTTTCAAGTCGATTTAATCTTTAATAATACTATCAATACAGTTACTGTAGTTCGAAGCGTTAGTTTCACAAATCCATCACCTGAAAATTTGCGGGCTGTAATGGCGCTGCCATCAGGTGGTCTAAGTTTACATTCGACAAAAATTGAAGAAAATAAATTTTTGACCTCGTGCACGAAATCAAAGTTGAACGGAATGGGTAGTGGTTTAATGATTAATTACATATTACTTTGATGATCGAAAAGTCAGTATTTTCGATGAAAAGTGATAACTACATAGTCACTTCTGAGTGTGTTCTCAACATTGATTGGAAGGCACTTCGTACTTATCACTTTTCGTCGAAAATATTGACTTTTCAATCAGCAATGTAATATGTAATTAATCATTAAATCAATATCTATTTTATTCAACTTCGACTTCGCGAGGGATAAAAATACTATTTTCTTTAATTATTGTCGAATAAAAATGCAGCCCACTTGACGATAGCGCCATTACTGCCCGCAAAGTTTTGGGTGGTGGATTTGTGAAGTTAACTTTCCGAACTCCCTTCAAATACTTTTACAAAACTCACTTACAATATGCTTGGCAAATAATAAGTATATTTGATACATGAATAAGAACTTTAAAATTTCATTTAGCAAAATAAAAAAAATTTAACTATCTAATTAACTTTCTGCATTGTGTTCGAATAGTGTATCGAACTATATTATACCGTCAAGTTTCTGTCAGGGAAATTATTCAACTAAGTGTCAAAATTCTTTTACTGTATATTTATCTTAAATTTAAAGAAACCCATGAATTTCACGTACTTGGACTAAAAACCATTTAATATTAATGAATCAGCATATACAGTGATAGGCATTATAATATTTGTTACATTGCCATTAATACCATTAATTATGGATAAAATATGGCCTTTAAGTCAACCTCGACCACACATCTTCATTCTTAATGGTGAATTCATAATTGATCGCGACAAAAATTATATGAAAATTTACATTTTCGATGTTGTAACATCAGTTATTTCATGCTGTGTTTTCTTACCGGTGGATACAATTTACGCTGTTTCTGTAGAACATTGCTTAGGTCTGCTCGCCGTAGTCCAGTAAGTAATACTATTATCATTTATTTATTTAAATTAACAATTGAATTGAATAAATGAAATTTTAATATATATATATATATATGAACGTATGAAAAAATCGAAAAGGGGAAAAAAGGCGGATTCGAACATATGAATCTTGGATTACGAATCTCGTACTTTACCATGGAGCTTACGTGCTATGCACCACTTAAATTAGTCGACGCGTCTTAGCATATAGTAGTACCCTACAGAGTAATATTATAGGATTGAAATATATTCTGTCGTTTTATCGCAATTCGTACATTGATAAAGTAATATAAATAATATGAACACGATCGTATTTGTATTTTATTATTACATCAAAGTAGAATATAAATACATGGAGCAATTCTCTGTCAAATCAACCACCCTATATTGAAATTCTGTTTGGTTCAAGTGGATTAAAAATCTTATTTAAAAGTTACTGTTAAAATTTCAGCCTATTCAATGAAGTGGTTCCTGAGAAAAAATCAGATTATAGAGTCTCATAATTAATTAAAATAGTTATGTGTAAATAAAAGTGAATCGTAATATAATTTGTTTCAAAAATTAAGAAATGTTTTAAATTGATATAGAAAAAATTATGAATTGTTAATATAGAATAGCTTTTTTCAATTTTAATTTAGGCTTGTCCTCTTAAATTTTTTGAAACCAGCAGATTATATTTAAAAATAAAGATACCAAAGGAAATTTTAAGGTCAATATTAGCTACCGAAAAATGTGACAGGTGGATGATTTGACAGAAAATGCATTTTAAATATCTACCTGATTATAATTATTTTATTTCATAAAAATAAATTGAAGATGTCTATTGTATGTGTAATATATTTTAGATATCGATTGCAAAGAACATGTGGATTAATTTATGAGAAAAGTGCTTATAAATTAAAACAAATGGACGGTTCATACCCTTGGATTGTGGAAACCATTAAATTGCATAAGATTATTTTAAAGTTAAGTATTACGCATTAATACGAAACTTATAAAAAAGAGTCATAATGTAAGGTATTGATTAAAATATTAAATAATAACTTTTTATTTATTAAGACGCAGGAAGTACTTCTCCCATAGTTATATATTGCTTTAACATAGTACCACTTTAGTTACCACAAAAATTATTCTTTAACAAATATTAATAATACCACTCGGTTTAGTCTGTTTTGTTTAATATTTTTATTCATACTTTTTGATAGTCGTAAAGATTTTCTTTTATACTTCGTATCAACTTCACCATTTTATTATTTTAGCAAATGTTACACTTATACCTTACTTACAGTGGAATTTCTACTAGAGTACTTCTTATCGTAAGTCAACCCAACTTGCAAAAACGTCTTGAATCATTGATCTACTGTAATTTAGTTTAAATCAATTTATTGGTAAGGTACCATAGTAGACATTCAATTATCTTTTAACTTAATTTCTTTTGAAACGTGTAAAATTTTACCACATTTTGACTAAATATTTCTACCAGGATAGGTATTATGATGCTTAACCTTATCTTTTACCATATATTTTATTAACAATTCCAAATCCAGCTTGGCTTATATATTTGAAAGTACTTACTCACTGCCATACCTATTAACCATGGGTATAAATCTTCTATTTTTCAGCGTTTTATCCGTATTAGTGAGTAATTATATTAACATTCTTTAACCATCACGTAAACTAATTTACTAACAATTCCATTATTATTTTGTTTTAGCTGCAAATAAATATTGGTAATGGTAATTTGCTGAATGTTAGCCGATACATTCTTCTTACATTAGGACAACTGGTACACCTCTTTTATCTCAGCTGGCCAGGACAGAAACTCATAGACCATAGTTCGTCACTTTTTCGTGATGCGTGAGTTCAGCTAAATTAATCGTTAATTATAACAGGCAACATTATAATGTAGTGTTCATATGATAGATATTATGTAGTATACATAAAAGCAATATTTTTTAATTTGAATTATTTTTAGTTATTTAAATAAGTGGTACGAAGGATCAGCCAAATCTAAAAACCTGCTAAAATTCATGACATTAAGATGCTCCATACCTTGTACATTAACTGCTGGTGGAATGTACACTATGAATTTTCAAAATTTATTACAAATAATAAAGACATCGATATCGTACATAGCAGTATTTTCATCGTTCAGATAATATACTGAACAAATGATTACTTCGTGTAGCTATTTTTCTTAATAAAGATGAAAAATGTTATTGTTGTTATCAAACGTATGTGTTGAATTTATTCGTCTTTTTTATTTTCTTAGAAACATATTCAATAATTACAATTATAATATTTACCATAAATACCTTAAACATAGGTAAAAAATTACCCCAATATAAAGTACTTGAATAAATAGTGGATATTGAATTGAAATCGAGTATTGACAATTATTGTCTAGTGTTTTAGGATAATGGCTTTTATCTTATCTATGTTAAACGGGGTGCCATAGTCAATATTTATCCTCCCTACCTTACCGGCAATCGTGTTTATTAGTAATAAATTTGTAAATAAAACAGTATGTGAAAAAATAAGAGAAGAGGCGCCTTTGTTTATGAATAATCTAACTGTGTGCTGAATTTCAGATTAAAATTATATTGCGTTTTTGAGAAAAGTCTTACCAAAAATCTGAACCTAACCTCAACGAGGTGAAAATATTCGATATTTTTGGTAAGACTTTTCTCGAAAACGCAATTATCTTTTAATCTAAAATTCAGCACACAGTTAGATTGTCAATAAACGAAGGCGCCTCTTCTCTTATTTTTTCACATACTGTTCTACTTTTTTTTTAATTAATCATCAAAAATTGAGTATGGAACCCCCTTAAAACGTAGATCGTTTGATTTAAGCGTTACTGGTTATAAAGTTATAGACGACAATGCCTGCGTCCCACCACCGAGGTAACCAAAACTTTAAAACTGTATCCGAGCAACATATTTTTCTTCGTTTACAGAGAAGTTTATCATGAGAGATCACATCAAAGGCCTTAAAAAAATCAAACATTACAAAAATGGTAATCATCCGCTTGTCCACAGCTCCGCAACATCACGGGCATCATCCAGTACTCCAAGAAAGGCAGTCTGCGTCCTATGCTCTCAGGATGGCGGATGAGTTAATTTAAAACACCTTCTTTCTTTTGAATTCTCAAAAGAATTTGGAAGAATTCTGAAATCAGGACTATTGGGTGTGTGTTAGCAGGATGTCGCGGTTTTTTAATTTTTGCAAGACGTCTGAGGATTGATTATTTCTATCTAAGCAGGAAAGCACCATCAGATAAAGACTGATTATAAATATGAACTAATAATGAGAGAATTTCAGGTTATGGAAATCTAAACAAGCAACTTACCTCCATTGTAGAAAAAGAATAAAATTCGAAAATTGTTAATATATTGAAGTTTAGAGGTAGATTTAAAGCAATATAGTTAACGAAGGGTAAGATAAGGATGGGGCATATATAAGAGAATTTGAAGAATAGATTTTGAGAAAGATCGAGACCCCTTAGAACACGCCATCTAGCTCAAACGTTCCCTGATTATTCTATTTTCTCTTTAATAAAATTGTTTATAGCTATGTTGATACTGTTTAATACCAATTCCTGCGCTGACGAAATTATCATCAAGGTGACTTAAAGAGTCTAGCATTGTATACCTTGTATCTATGACGCATTAACTAACGAATTTTCGTGGAAACCCAAAATCTAACTTTGGCTGGGATAAATATTTATGTGATTTTGGCGACATGCTTGTCATAAATAACGATTATGGCAGAACGAACACTAGACGAGTTGACTACAATTTGGGATTCCGAAAACTTTAATAGCTCAGAATACGATATTTTCAAATTAGTTATCTAAAGATACATAGAGTCAAAAGAAGTCAGGTTTGTCATAATTCAGGAGAGCATAATTTATTTTTGCCAAGGGTTAAATGACACTAACACATACATAGAGATAATACAAATAAATCTAGTTACGTAAAATAATCAACAAGATACAACAAGTAACTACTATATAATGTTGTACACTCTCGTAACTCACCAGGTATTTTCTCCCAATTTTGCATTGCAGTCAATGAAACTAAAAATTTATAAGAATCCATTTAACCCCGGTATATTGAAAACAAAATTATTTCGATTAGATCGACAAGATTCAGCGTTTAGAAATTTAAGCATGTCAAGTAGATACCCGAGTGTATGAGAATTTATCAATTTGCAAATACTTAGAAAATAACGCCGTCTTTGCTGTAATGGCAACCAGCCCAATCGATCATAGTACGGCTGTAGATGGATATTACATTTAAGGTGAAATATATATTAAACTACGATAGTACATAAACGCTAGAGATTAATACCAAGATAGAATGGGATGTCGTAAAATCAGAGAATTTGCAAGTAGTATGCAGGCCTTTTCAGGCAAGCAAATACCCTTATAACGCAACCGATATAAAGTTCCATGAATATTTGACAAAATACAAATGTGCAATTTGTGCATTCTAAAATAAATGACTTATGGCGATGATACCTATCTTTTTAATTTGTTGTGACAGTGAGATGTAAAGATGGGAACAGGATGGCCTGATCTTACTAACATTCAATGTCAAACCATTTTTTTCAATCCAACTCACAATCGATGAGATATCCTTATTTAATTTGGCTATTGTTTCATATATATTTGACAGTTTACATTGAACGTAGAGTTTTAAATGATTCGATCATCGACAAAGAGTAAGATTTAGAAAATTTGATTATTTTAATTTATTTATAAAAATTAGGAAAATAATAGGCCCCAATGGTCCTAACATAAATCATTGAGGCACGCCTGAAGTAACAGGCATATATAAATAGAAACTTAACCATCGGCATTGATAGCACGCTAACGTCCTTTTAGGTAAACATGGAACCAGAAAATATTCGTTTGCTTTGTTTCAATAAATATAAAATGTACTATGTTATTCTAAATACTGTATCGCATTTGTTTACTCTTTTTCTTATGAACTATTTTATATTTATAAACATTTATTTATCGATGTTCGGATTTGTTTTATCAAAATGGTTCTTTATTTGAGTTTTCATATTTTTCGATAATTTTAAACTACTTAATTATAATTACTAAAACTAATAAAATAAACATAAAATAAAAAAAGAAATTTAGTTAAATATAGAACGATAAAAATGTGGTAGTACTCGGTTAGATATAGGCAATTAGATATATATTTATTTTTCCTAAATGGTACAAAATTCACTATTACTAAATGCTCATAATAAAGTAAAGAAAATAATGTTCACAAAAAGAAAGGTGAAAAAGAAATAAACTGAGACTGGACGTGATTACGATAATGATAGGTATTGGATTTCGAAGATACGTGTTGATGCTTGCAAATTGAGGTATAACAACACGCGATCTATTCAAAGAAAAAAATAATCAAGGGTATTACATAATCTATGAATACCGAACGGAACAATGCGTGAAGGAGTTAATAATTTCAACTATGGATAGATATATTTATATATCGCGGTGCTTACATTTTCCGATCGATGACTGATGGAGAGCTTTATGGATAAGAATTTGTGTCTTACGTTATTCTAGAAATTTTGTTATAGAAAAATCAACACGTGCATATTTATTTAATATTCAACAATGGTCTGTTGTGATTAAATATTTACTTTCATTGTTATTGGATAATAAAACTAAGATGCAGATTTTGTAATATTTATACGAAAATGTAAGAATTTCAAAATGATTTCTTATGCAAATTGGTTAATATTATTAGTACGATGAGGTTATTCTCTGATTAATAAGGTAAACCGTCGTTTCAATTAATTTTATATTATTTGTATTATACGTGTATTATGATAATAAAAATTGTTTGCTAATAAAACGTTGCATATAACATAAAAATGGGTTTTTCCTTTATTCAAATTAAAAAATCTATCTGGCCCTCAAGAAATTGATAAATAATCATTTTAAATTCATAATTACGTAACAATGGAGGTTGAAAGATAAATATTATCATCATAAAACATTATTGGATACTTTCAACACAAGTATGGTTGCAAGAATGAGCCACATGCAGCTAAATCACTGGATTGTTCCTTTAATATATTTTGGAATTTAAAATTACTTTTTATCTATATTGTATTAGCCCGTGTTAAACTGTCTTCATTGTACACCAAATTTTGTTTCAATTTACTTTTATCATACAAGTATTGGTTGTATACTGGAAGAATTCCAGTATACAATATTTGTTAAATATTGATTCATCATAATAATAAGTATGATTTTGTATTAGTAAAAAAAGTAATATTCATGTATTAGTTGATATTGTATTAAAAGTAATGGTTCCACATACGATTTTATTACTATTATTATACCATTATTTTATCTCAACGTTACAGTATTTGTGTTTCAAAGTTGTACTTAAAATTATGTATTTTAATAATTACTATAAAACCTAAGAAACGTACAACGATACTCTAAGCACGCTTTTACGTTATTGTACAGTAAAAAAGTACTCTAACAAAAATTAAAATGTTTTAGAATAGTCAAGGTTTATATTTCCTCGGATAAAGGACAATTTCCCAAGCGCGAGTTAAATGAATTATCGAACAGAACGTATAAATTTTGTTACGCGCGTGCAAACTTCAAGGCGCAAGTAAAAACAGATATTAAACAACGTAGAGTATCATAGTAAAAGATTGAAATATTAATGAGAAAAACCGGTATATTAATCCTTGATGTGAAAATGAGCAACTACCTGACACATGCATGGTGTTTCTTGAGTCGCGAATTAATCAAGGTCGAGGTGAGAAAAGTTCTCACCGAGCACGTGCAAATTTCATATTCGGTTAGTTTTACTAACTGGATGTATGGTTTATATTTATGCATGATTTTCTCGTTATAGTGTAAAGATCGTATGTAATTTTTTTGACCAAAGTGTTCTGAATATTTTGGTAAGTTTATGTAAATCAAATATTTTTTTCGCTTACTTTAGTGCAATGCATTTTGTAAGATAAAAATTTGAATAAAACTTATAGATTTAATGGCTAATTTAAAAAATATGATATCGATGCACATACCAAGGATATTGGAAAAGAATAGTACCCGCTAACAACTTGCGCACTTCTTTTATTACGAGATTTTTCCAATAAAATCCTCTCTTTTCCTAATTTCTCCTTCGTGGCATATGATCCTAGATATCGTACTTCTTAAGGGGATGTCGGTCTCGAAAAATGGTCTTTTTTCATAAACAAATGAATAAATTTAAAAAAAAATCCCTGAACATCATGTTCTTAGATATCTTTTAAATAATATACCAAAATTTTTTCAAATCTATAATTTGATTACAATGTTTGGGTTGTAAGTTTATGCTTTTTTTAACTAATAATTACCGACTAAAAATTGTTTACTTAATTATTATTTAGAAAAATAATTTTTTCTTAAAAAATCGAAACGTCAAGCCTTTCCTTATGTTTTAAGCTATATGTATGAATTTTGTTTAGATCTTTAATTCAATATTTTATATGATTTTTGAGTTGAAAAGTGTAGATTTCTGTAATTCGGGTCCGACATCCCGTTAAGTTTATATGTGGCTCTGTGTAAATATAGCTCTTAGCTCTATCTTGAATTTTCAACTTATAGTTCTATTGACAATTATATAATTTATTTGAAAATTGTCAAAATTCTTTCGAAATTCAAAGCTTATATTTTTCTCATCATGGTGCAGTATCTTCGAACACAAGACTTCTCCAGTTTTCGAAAATTATTTGTAATATTTCGGGCGTAGTGCACTATAACATACAGTATTTCACATAATTAAATAATTAACTGAATTACTAATTAAATATTATTTTTGTATTCAAATATCCTTTTACAATTAAATTTACAAAGAGAATTTCGTAATTTATTAATTATATAATATTAATAATATTAATTTTAGAGGCCTGCGATGGCTCGGTCGGTAGGGCGTCGGGCTCGTAATCTGGAGGTCCCAGGTTCGATTCCCGGCTCCGGCCGATTGATACAAGCACCACTGGCGATTGTATTTTCACCAAGTGCTTTCTTCACCAAGACATCGTATGACCTCCGTCGCTGATTAGCACCGGTTTGGGAGCATAAAAAGAGCGACGTTAAAATAATAAAAAAAAAAATATTAATTTTGTAAACTAATCTATTCTGTAACACATTTTATTATTGAAGGGATGCAAAATTGACAAAGTATAGTTTTTCATAAATTAGTAAATTATATTAAAATTAAGGAATATTTTAAGGTGATTCGTCGATTAATTACGTAGATTAATTGTTTGAAAAAGTTTAGACATCGGTAATTTAATAAATTGATATTTCTCCAATAGGGTGTCAAAGTCATTTTTCATCTACCTTATCGACAAACACAATAATTAATAATAAATGTGTAAATAAGACAGAATGTGAAAAAATAAGAAAAAAGACGTCTTTGATTATGAATAATCTGTGTGCTAAATATTATTGTGTTTTCGAGACAGGTGTTATTAAAAATATAAACCTAACGTGAATAAGGTGTACGGACTTGACATTTGTTAATAAGAAATTTCTCAAAAACACAATATAATTTTAGTCTAAAATTCAGCACACAGTTAGATTATGTACAAATGAAAGCAGCTCTTCTCTTATTTTTCCCCATACTCTATATTTTTTAAATAATTAATCAATAAAAATTGGGTATAGAAAATTATCCAATTTATTTACGTAAAAATCACCTTTGACATTAACTTATATTTTAATTAATAATTATTTAAGGTTACTACATTAACGTGTATCGACTAACATCACATTTTACATGAATTATTTAAAATTTTTAAAAGCTAAACTAAAATTAATTTGAGTTTGGTTCACCCTGTGTGTAAAAATTACGGTTAAAATTGATATTAAACAATGTGATTTATGACTAGAAAAGATTAATAAACTAAACAAAATATAATACTGTAACTCTACATTTCATACAAAATTATTTGACAATAGAACACATATTCCGAAAATATTTTATTACTACTGTAAATAAAGTTTGAAAAAATAAGTTGTATAAACATTTTATTTATCCATATGCAAAATAGTATTAAAAAAATATATTTTATCTAACTCAGTGAATATCTCTTTATGATTTTTCGTCATCCTCTTCAGACTAGACATTGTAACCATCCTTTTACTTATTATAATTGACTGCGTTAAACGGTATCCTACGCTATTGTAGTGAGAGCGACGCTTTTGAACGGATTCGCGAGCCGTGTACTTGTATCATGAGATACTAAACGCTCTCTTGCTCATCGACCACCGTACGACAAACACCTCAACGAGTCGACAACACCTTTGGCCATCGAGATACGACGCTAGCGCAGACGAACTGGTGATGAGCAAGGAGCCGTCCGATCTCAAGCTAATTATGGATAAGTTAAACATATGTACCATATTGTAAATATTGAATAAAAAGCATAATATTTAAATTATATTATTAAGTTATATTGGCGCCCAACTATAAGGGCTTAATTTGTTACAAATTTGGTGACAAATTAAGAATCTAAATATTGAATATTATGTTTTTTCTTTAATAGCGCTATAGTGCGATTAGTATTTAGGAACGCGAAAAGTAATTTCCTTTTCAAACTGACATTTATTTATACAATAAATTAAGTTAAACGCATATATATTATTGTTGTATGGGAGAACAGAGCGAAAAGATTTTCATTACTCGCTCAGGTAGGCGAGCACGTCAATTATATTTTGATCATAATCGAATTTTGCATAGATCTGTGAAAACAAGTAAAAACAAAATGGCGTATATCGCGCGAGACGATCAACCGTTAAATAACGAAATTGGAAGGCAGCGTCAGGAGCTTATTGACGAGGCAGAGCGTCTACGAGTGCTTCGCGAAGAGCTTGAGCAAATGCGGATTGATCTCCAAGTTCAGCAACGAGAAATTGAACAGCAACGGAACGAGTTAAATCAACGTCAAAACGGGAGGCCTGATCAACAAATAGAAAATCAAAACAATTATAACGAAAGACCACACCGTCAAAATGCTGAACCGGAGGTGAATCCTGGTGCCGTACGAGTCGTCGATGTGGGTGGTATTTTAAATCAATTTAATAATTCAATTCAGATAGATATCAAACTGCCGCGGTTCTATAATGAGACCTTGAAAAATCCTCTTGAATTTCTCAACGAGTTTGATAAGTATTGCCAAATTAAAAGAATTAATGATAATAATAAAACTTTAATAATACAACAGTGTTGCGAAGGAAAAGCGCGAACGTGGGTAGAACTACAGGGAGAATTCGAAAATTACGATCAATTTAGAAATACCTTTTTAGCAGAGTTTTATTCGGTACCTATTCGAACAAATATAAAAAAAATATGGTCGAGTCGTAGCTATAACGATCGAGATGGTATGTCATATCAAGCATATTTTTTTCAACAGTTAAAAGAAGCCGAATATTTCATTCCTAGACTCACGGCATATGAAGTAAATTATATGATCGTCACTCAATTTCCACAACATGTTATGCGATCATTAGCGTCAGTCGATTTTGAAAATTCAAATGCGGTCGCGCAGTCCCTTGCTATCTTAGATAGTACGAAAGAGAAAGATAGGGCGCAAAATAAACCCCAATATCATCCCACGCATGTACGAAATTTGCAGTTTAATGGTTATAATAATACTTGGAGAGGCAGAGATTCGCGATACTCTATATCACAAAATAGTAACTATCATTATAATTACAATCACGATAATAGAAATATATCAAACTCAAGATATTTAAGACCGCAACAAAATAATCAGTTTGCGACGCCTACAACATATATTAATATGCCCGATACGAGATATCCCCCACCACCAATACCAAACCCAAACTATTACGTGCAAACAAATCCGAATTCATGTAATATATTGCCGGTGCCGAGGCAAAATCAAAACCAAAATCAAAATAGAAATTTAAACTAAGAAACGACACGCGGTATAATAGCCCACCGACGTGTCGAGCGATTTATGATTTTGCAAACGAGCTGTCATCCGGACTAGACACTCTTGGTACTAATCATGATACAATCAATAATAAAGTAAATATAGCTAAATGTATACATTTGCAAATCGAAACAAATGGGCTTATAACGTGGGCATTGCTGGATACAGGGTCACAAATAACGTGTATGTCCGAGGAATTTTATAAAAAATTACCGGTTAATCAAATTAAAGAACTACCGACAAGTAATATATATGTCGCGACGGCAATTGGTAAGAAAGCCACAACTATAAAAAAACAAATATATCTAGAAATTAAGATAAATAATGATAAATTTTTATATCCTTTTTTAATAATACCACATCTCTCATCTGAGATAATTTTTGGACACGACTGGTTAATATATAATCATGCAATTTTGAATTATAAACGAGGAGAATTAGAAATTCGTGGTAGATCAATTCCGAGTAATTTATTATTATTTGAGAGTGATGTGTCGGATAGAGTACTTGTTCACAATGATAATGACGTTACGTATGTTCACGTAATAAAAATGAATAAATTAAAAGTCGACGTAAGTGAGTGTGATTCTCAAAATAAAACAAACTATTATACTATAAATAATACTAATAAAAACTCTACAAATAATGCGAAAAATAAAATTAGCAATATAATTACATTAAGTGATGAAATACAAGATATCGAAAAATTAGTTGTTAAAGGATACAATAATGAAAATAAAAATATTACTGATTCTTCGTCCAATATAAAAATAAATAATATAAATAAATCGTATAAAATAAGTGCTTTGTGCGATAAGTCACTTTCTAACGCGAGCGATCTAATGATAATAAATGAATCTCAGCGATCTATATTCGAAAATTTATTAACAGAATTTAATGATATATTTTCCGACGAACCAGGCTGCGCTAACGGCTACGAACATAAAATTAGACTAATAAAAAATAAACCTGTTGTAAAAAAAAGTTACCCTGTCCCATATGCATTAAGAACTTCGGTTGACAAAGCGATAGATGATATGTTAAGAATGGGTATAATCGAACGTAGTGTTAGTTCCTACCTCAATCCATTACGAATAGTCCAAAAGAAAGACGGTACTGTACGTGTATGTCTCGACGCGAGATACCTGAACGAAATAATTGAGGACGATCAAGAGGCACCACCTCTAATTAACGAAATTATCCAAAAACATAATTCAATAAAAATTTTTTCAAAAATAGATATTTTAAATGCATACTGGCAAATTAAATTACATAAAGAATCCCGTCCACTTACAGCTTTTCGATATAATTCGAAAATCTATCATTTTTGTAGAGTTCCTTTCGGACTCAAAGATGCCGGTAGTGCATTTATGCGCGCGACCAATCTAGCACTTGGAGAAAAAGAAAACATAGTTGTTTATGTCGATGACATTTTAATCGGAAATAAAGACTTTGAATCACATATACATGAATTACGATTGCTTTTTAATGCATTATTGAAAAACAATTTCAAAATCAATTTTGACAAATGCGAGTTTTTTAAAAAATCTATGAAGTTTCTCGGGTTTATATTATCATACGATGGAATTCGGCCAGATCCCGACAGATTAATCACGATACAAAATTTTGAAGAACCCGCCAATAAGAAACAACTTCAGAGATTCCTCGGAGTATGTAGTTTTTACCGGCAATTTAGTATATCGCATGCTAAATTCGTCGATCCGTTTCGGGACTTGTTACGTGAGCATAGTTCTTGGAATTGGACAATTAAACACACTCAAGCTTTTAAAGAACTAAAAGAAAATTTCTTAAAATCCGTGACTTTAAACTATATAATTCCAGGTGCTACTTTGAAAGTGCAAACAGATGCTAGTGATAGGGGGATTGGTGGTGTATTATTTCAAATCGACAGTGAGGGCAATCAAGGAATATTAGCAGTAGCGAGTAGATGCCTCACTTACGAGGAATTAAAGTGGAGCACCACTGAAAAGGAACTATTAGCGGTTATATATTGCGTAACAAAATTTCACGTATATATAATGGGTACCGTATTTGAAATCATAACAGATCACAAAAGCCTTACATTTTTGAAATCTACAACATTCCACAATGCGCGTCTTAAAAGATGGATTTTGCTCCTTCAAAAATATAAATATACAATCAAACACTGTAATGGTACAGACAATATTGTTGCTGACTTTTTAAGTCGCAATCCTAATGGAAAATTTTATAATGAAACGAAAGAAAATTTAATTATTGCAGTTATCGATAGAATAGTTAGCCCCAGCGAAAAATTATATGAAAATATATGTTTAGTTACATTAATGCGGCTAAAAGAAAATAAATTAGTTTATGAAGATTTTAAAAATATTAGTTATTTGCAACAAGAAGATAAAAAAATAGCTGAAATAATGTCTCGAGTCTTACAAAATATTGAAACCGAATATTTTCAAATATATGAAAATATACTTTTTCAACGCGATAAACATTATAATAATTGGCGAATTGTTGTGCCACATTGTTTGCGTAAAAAATTGATAACCATGACTCATGAAAAATTGGGTCATGTGGGGGTATATAAAACGCACGAATATTTAAAAAATTTCTTTATATGGAGAGGTATAAATCGTGATACAAAAAAAATTATAGCAGCGTGCGATATGTGTCAGCGAACAAAATATCTAACCATTTCTATGGAAAATGAATATCGCATGATAAGAGCAAATACGCCTAATGAATTAATAACTGTTGACTTTTACGGACCTCTTCCGCGAAGCAAAGGTGGGGTTGAATATTTATTTGTAGTTATGGACGTCTTTTCAAAATATGTTAAACTATACCCTTTAAAGAAAGCAACAACGAACGCTTGCCTAAAGAAAATTTTTGAGTTTTATATACCGGAATGCGGAAAATTTAAAACCATACTGTCGGACAATGGTACACAATTTACCGCTATAAGGTGGAAAAGCGATTTGGAAGCTCAAGACATTAAAGTTATCTATTCTAGTATTCGACATCCTGAATCAAACCCAACAGAGAGGGTTATGCGTGAATTGGGCAGATATTTTCGAACCTTCTGTTCAGAAAAGCATACAAGTTGGTCCGACTACGTACAAAAAATTGAACATATCCTAAATATAACAACGCATTTTAGTACGGGATTCGCCCCAAAACAACTTCATTTTAATTTGCCGATTCAGGACGATATACAAAAAATTATTTCATTCCCATCGTCGACAACATTGCAAAAAAACTATATTTTAACTTATGCTAGGGAAAATATGCAGAAAAATTTTAACAAGCGCGTAAAACAACAACACAAAATATCAAAAGTGAAATTATCGGTTGGGGATCTTGTGTTGCTTAGAGTTCGACATTTATCAAATTCGTTGGATAAAGTTACAAAAAAGTTTTTTCACTTATACCAGGGCCCATATAGAATCGCGAAAGTTTTGAGTAACGAAAATTCCTTTGTATTGGTGGAATTATACGATGAAACAATTGAAAAAGGCATTTATAATAAAAAAAATTTAAGAAAATATATTACACCCATACTTGATGATGACGTAAGTAAATGATCTCGTATTGAATTATGACAGTACTTAAATTTAAGTACTCTTAGACGCTCACTCTAATAATAAATAACGAATATAAAAACAACTATATGATAACAATTAAAAAGATATGTGTAAATATTGTATAGAAAATCTTGTAAATTCACATGCATATATGTAAAATAAACCAATGTAAATAGTGCGACAATGTAAACTACTATCATGCGGCGCGTGATAAATTAAACTATCTTTCGGCATACTCAATCGAATTTATGGGACTTGTAAGCTATGATAGATAAACCTATGAATAATGAAAGGCATGAATGATGAAAATATGAGTAGTATAAAAAAAAAAAAAAAAAAACAAAAAAACAAAAAAAAAAAGTAGTAATAATAATGATAATGGCGGTAGTAATAACAATAAGAAATTAAACAAGAATCCTACCGAAATATTACACTTACATATAATGGTTTACATGCAATTTGTGTTAAGGAGATTGTTACTTCCAATAACACAAAAGGGGGATAAGTACATATGAAATCCCTAACTCGTATGAAATATAATTAACTACGTTGCTTAAGCAAATAGTGAAAAGTAAACTAGTCAACAACAACAAAAAAAAAATCAGTCTAGACTAATTTACGAGTATAATTAAAACAACAAAGGCATGTATTACTATATCAGGAATCAGGCAAAGATTTAAATGAAAGAAGCAATGAATGTTTATATTATTAAAAGGATTCGGTAGTGTAATTCTATAACAATCAAGTTATGCCCAGTGGTAGGTGTAAATCTTATACATATATTTTATTATTCATGTTTCAATCATATTAAGACTATAACTTTAGAACTGCATGAATCGGTCTTATGAGTTGTGAGTTGCCTAAAGAATAGTTATATAAATTTGTTTAAAACAAAATCCGAAACATACGATAAATGATGAAGTTTATATTGTATTCTTAAAATCATACAACATAAAAGGGGGATAAGATGTAACCATCCTTTTACTTATTATAATTGACTGCGTTAAACGGTATCCTACGCTATTGTAGTGAGAGCGACGCTTTTGAACGGATTCGCGAGCCGTGTACTTGTATCATGAGATACTAAACGCTCTCTTGCTCATCGACCACCGTACGACAAACACCTCAACGAGTCGACAACACCTTTGGCCATCGAGATACGACGCTAGCGCAGACGAACTGGTGATGAGCAAGGAGCCGTCCGATCTCAAGCTAATTATGGATAAGTTAAACATATGTACCATATTGTAAATATTGAATAAAAAGCATAATATTTAAATTATATTATTAAGTTATAACATTCATTATTCAAAATCAATAAAATATCCTCCTTAATAAATACTGTGAGGATGATAAAGAAATTGAGTAAACATGTATAAAATATTAATTTATTGATAAATATTACACGTAACACTTTTACACTACGTTCTACTATACTTTAGGTGGTTTAGTCATAATTTTGTAATGAAACACGTAAATGTATTAAGGAGATTGATGAATTTTGTAAGTATGATCATAAAATGTAGATTAAACGCTTTAGGTCGTTGATTTGATTAAATCTCTGTATATAGGATAGGTAACTTGATTACAAACTATATAGAAAAGAAAAATGAACACATGTTTTTGTCATACTTAAATTTATCGCATCAGTCACCATACTCGTGATATATTTTATCGGCGCGATATCTACATTTAAAAGTGATCATTTTATTATCTCGTTTATCAAGAAAAAAAACTACAGTATAAACTTTAATGAAAAAATAAAATAATGTAAAATTGTATATACGCGACGAATTTGATTCGCGCATGAAATATAATATATATATACATAGGGCGAAATGCGCCGAGAAGTGTGTTATAGTATAAGTAAGAAATTGAATTTCAGTCTGTCATCACGAAGAAGCTGTACGAGAGAAGCTATACGTGTCAATAATGAAATTCCTGTCAGAGTTGAGAAAGTAATAAAATACATGAGTATGGATACATATATATATACCGAAGGTTTTCACTTGGTCTCTAAGATTTGACCAGAAGCACTTTAAAAGTTTATGACATAATGATGTGCAGGGAGTAGATTTCGAATTGGTATCTCGTGTATGTATATATACATACGTGGAAGATATAAGAAATATTCGAGAAACTCCTTACGCATATATATATATAGATTGATCGGAATATTTTTTAAGATTTTCTTTATTCACTTGAATATTTTCTACAAATTTTTTATTTAATTCGCATAGAAATACATACGTATATATATACACATTTGGGAAAAGATAAAAAAAATTCCTTTAGTATAATGCAAGTATTTTACGATTATTCTATCACTCGGTATAGAGTACTTAATTGGTCGTATGCACTGAAAAAAAAATGGATTCTTGGTTGCTCTAAAATGGTTTTTCTAATTCAAGAGAAATATACTTCATCTAAAATATTGGTTATTATTTATATTCACTCGTACTATGGATATATTTGTTAGGCAGAATTATCGATTGATTTTTGCTCAATGTTTCGGAAACATTGTGAAGAAATTATAAATTGACTCGTTAAATCAATCGATGATTCTGTCTAAGATTAAGATATTGGTGTTTTGAGTTCAATAATAAAATAGATTCCACAAGAGTTCATTTTTTAGTGTATTATTCGAATCGTAATTGTAACGACACGTTTAGACCAAAAAATCAAAGGGTAAAGGAGCTTTTGATAATAATATATTTTTAAACAAGAAGAAGAAATACAGGATAGATAAGATGCGAAAAATTTTGTGTTAAAAATAGATTTGGATGGAAATAAAAAAAAATCCTCGTGACTGTGTATTTAACATTACTCGGTTAAATGAGAGACTCGTACGTATGTACGCTAATAAACATCGGCAAGAAAGTAAAAAGAAGAAAAAGAAGACGAAAGGTATAGGAAAAAATGTAATCCTTTCTAAGCTAATGAAAGAGAAACAACTTTCCCGAGGTAAGACTAACAATGTTCGCTAATTCGCGGTCAGGCCTTTGATCTTCTCTCGAATGCCTTTGGCTTGGTTATTTGATTGCAAACGCTCGAGTAGGCGATCGAAAGACTCGGAGGCGAAGGACTTGAACCTTCGTCTGTATATACGTATATACACATAGTCGTAGTCAAATAACCCAGTGGATGCTTTTAAAAATTTGATTTTTCAATTTATAACTACGCAACAACCCCGTTAGAAATTTCACCGTTGTAAAATGGCCATTCGTCATTTTGTAATGAAATTTTATAATAAAATGTGATTGACGTGGATTTTCTTTTGTTAGAAATACGTTATTTTATTAAATATTGTGATATCTATATTTTGTTTTGACAACAAAAGTTGTATGAATAAGGAATTAAATGGGTGGAACGTTCAAAATTATTAAATAGTGATAATATGTGATCTGAGAATACTAAAGATTTCAAGCAGGTAATGTTTTTCTATTTTAAAACACAATCAGCTTGTCGAATGTTGTTTTTTTTTAAATTTGTTTTAAATTTAAACATTTTTTATTCATTATCAATTTATCTTTAAAATACCGGTATAGACAGCAAAATATGTGTTTTTTTGGTTATTAATAACTTTTGTCATATCTAACTAGGAGAGGCCACGGCCTTTGGATCAAAGATCTTAACCAAACTCTAGGATATGTTTTGTAACATAAAAATATCAGGAAATCTGCATTTTTAGACCCTAACGCGTTAATTTACCCAAGTTATGGCTAACTAAAGACAATTTTGTAAAAAAATTACTTCTACTTTGATCGCTTACAGATAGATATGCAATCACAAATTTTAAAGAAAGCTGAGATTAAATAGATGTAATTGAAAAAAGAAGCTCAAATTGGTTAATTTGGAGCAAAGTTATATAAAGAAAACAAGAAATTGCTGAAATTTTAACTAAAATAAAAAAGTATTGACGTTTAAGGCCAAAATTTTATCAATTTCTTATTTTCTCTATAGCTTAGCTCCAAATTAACCGATTTGAGCCTCTTTTTATTTAATTCACATCTATATAATCTTAGCTTTCTTCTGGATTTGGGATTGAGTATCTATCATTATTTGTTTCCGAATCATAAGCGGTCAAAGTGGTAGTAATTTTTTTACAAAATTGGCTTTAGCTAGCCATAACTTGGGTAAATTAACGCGTTAGGGTCTAAAAATGTAGGTTTCCCCATACTTTTACGTAACAAAACATATCCTAGAGTTTGGTTAAAATCGGTGATCCGAAGGCCGTAGCCTCTCCTAGTAAGTAAAGCATCTAAAAATTTGTTTATATATTCTAAGTTCAAAAAGGAGTTGTTTACCAGAATATCAATAATTTTCATATGCTGATTTGATATGGAATGTCCTATATACTTTTAGATTGAGATCAATAATAATAATAAGGTATTATATTATCAAATTTGAAATGATGATAAATGGTTTTTAGGCACGATCGTTGCACGGGATGAGTGCCTTACATTTTCACCATTGCAAAAAATGTAAAACCATAAATTATTTATATATAAAAACATATTTTATCAAGAAAATAAACCATTTTAAACGTTTTTGAAAAGGTATGTATGTGTGATATGATTATACTATGTGTACTATTTATATGAACAAGCCAATCGAAAAATTCAGTCAATTTTTTACCGATTTGGCTAAATTTTATTTTTATAGTAACTTCTAAATATATAGTAGTTTATTTTTTAAAAAATTTAACGATCGTGCCTAGAATGTATAGCTTTTACATATTTCGGCGCCTCTAGTTACATTTTAAAATTTAAATATAATAAACATCGAGAATATTCTTCTTTAAACCTCTGTTATAGCGAGTGAAATTTTAATTTAAATCTTTAATCCTTTATAATATCCTATTTAATACCTTGCATGGAGTAGGAAGATTGCGTCTGAGTTAATGCAGCATCAATCTACTTAAATTCGTATATTATGGAATATCCGAGAGTAGATCTTATAATCTTTTTTCGAACATTTACATCGAAAAATGTACGTATGGTATATACGTACATACATGTATGTAAACTACATATTGTTTTGAATATATTCAATCAAATGGATCTTTTTATATCTTTTATACGATTATTAATAATATTATTATTTATATATGTGGGAAATTTTATCGTTCGATGACACATATATCCATGTACTTTTGGAGTATATATAATGAACATTCGTTGTTGAGGGTTTAAAGGATTAAATTTTCAGAATAGTTAATAACAACCGTATAATTATCATATTATATTTTAAGTATTTAACAAATACTAAAATATAAATGGACTAAAAATAAAGTAAAGATTAAAAATGTATTTTCAAAGAATATATTGGTGACGCCATTTAAAAAAAATGTGAATCCAATATGTAGCAGCAATGAAACTGATTCTACAAATGTCACTACAAACATGCATTCTAGTATAGAAACAAAAAAGTACTTACAAGGAGAGTCCACATCGTTTGGGAAACGCATCCTTACAAAACTCAAGAATATTATTTCTACTGTAAAAATATGAATAAAGCCGGAGTTTTGGATTCTCATGTCCTTTTTTACGATAGATATAAGCAAGTAACAAAAAATCTCGTTAGAAAACCATTGACTTTGATTGCTTATAACTCGGAAACAAATAAAGATATACATTCAAACCAGATTTTAAAAGAAAACTGAGATTGAGTAGATATATTTAAAAAAAGAAGCTAAAAAATCTTAATTTGGTCAAAAGTTATGGAAGAAATAAAAACTAAACAAAATTTTGGTTTAAAGAAATCATCAAATTATAATGCTAAATTCTCGATAAAATTCCGTTTAATTTTTATTTTTTCCATAACTTTTGACCAAATTAAGATGTTTGAGCTTCTTTTTTTCAAAACGTATCTACTCGATCTCAACTTTCTTTTAAAATTTGATTTGAATGTACATCTATTACTTGTTTTTCAGTTACAATCGATCAAAGTCAAGGGTTTTTTGGATGAATTTTTTGTTATTCGCTTATATCTATCGTAAAGAAGGGCATTGGAATCCAAAACTCCGGCTTTACTCATATTTTTATATAGTAGAAATCATATTCTAGAGTTTTGTAGGGATCCGTTTCCCAAACGATGTGGACTCTCCTTATTAGTAGTTATATTTAATACTCTATTTAGAAAGTACAAATTTTACACTTGATTTCTTTTCTCCTTGTTCTCTAGCGGTGGTTATCAGAGACAAAGTAACGAATCCATGAACCCTGGTAGAAATCAATATATATTTAACATTGTCGCATTGCTAGGAAATGGGTATGGAAAATTGTTTGAAACTATCTTTTTTACTGTAAACGCCCATTAACGAAATAAACATAACCTCAAATATATTTTCATTCAATACCTAACGCTTATGGTACCTACTCTAAACTCTGAATTTCCTAGCAAATCGGATCGTTTACTCGTTTATTGACGTGCATTTCTTATGTTTTTGCCTACCAAACAATATTTCCAAAGATATATCAACGTTTTTCTAATTTCGGAAACAAATTTGTCAAAACCATTATGTCTTCTTAATCGGTTTCTACTTGTACAAGTTAAACCATTTTTGCAAGGTTAAAAATACCTTATAAATTGACAAACGCCAGGGAACAGCTGATCTCATCCAAATAAATGCGCGAAAACAACGAGAAAAAGTGTTCCACTAGAAAGTAAAGAACTGAAAATATTTCACCTATTTCTATAATCAAAACGGCTGTTTCAAACTTAAGAAATATTATCCATTTCTACTAAGGTAAACTAATACTTTTAAAAAAATGTTGCAAGTAGAAATTATATTTTTAAATGATAATAATATAGCAAATATTGCAAAAAAATTATAAACTCTAAAGAACTCATTAAAAATGTCAGCATTGTTTTTGACATTTTCAATGTATTTATATATAAGCTGTTGGAAACATGTTAGACTATAAGTCTTCTTTTTGTTATTAATGTAAATTATTCATTGATTAACCAACGAGTAATTCTGCTAATACTACTGCTTACTATTACATTAAAAAATTTGTATTAGCTTTTGTCAAATGTCATGAAACACGTCATGAAACGTCGAAAACTTTTGTTTTACAGTAATATCACTTTCAGGTTTTCAGAAAATCACAGTCGCCTTATTATACATAAGTTTGCTTTGTAATACTTCTATTTCGATTGATTATTTATTATTATTTTCATAAACGCTTACGTATACATAAAAATATCAAAAGCTCTTATTAATTAAAATAATCTAGTTTTTCTGACAAAATATATATATTTCTATATGTATATAGAAATATTTCTAATACTAAATTATCAATATCACCAAGCAACCTATATTGATCCTCTGTCGACATGCAGATACATCAATTCCAACTGTAATAAATTCAAAGAAAATTACCAGGTTTCAAAAAAAAATCTACCCGCTACTTAAAACTTTCAGTATCTCCGATCACAAAAATTCTTAAAAACTCACTATAACAATAAAATCAATACATCTATTTTTGTTTCACTAGACTAAATACGATCGCTTTGTTGCGCAGATAAGAAGCGTGGGGTATTGTATATATATCTCGTTTGATCTACAACTTTACGATGTCTGAAAAATATATTGACCTGTGTGTGTGTAACGTAGAAACGTTCCTTCCTTCGAGAAAATTAGTTTCGCGTGATTTATTCGTCGAACCGGTGCTTTCGTTTACGTGTCGTTGCCGTTGGCGAATTCATCAATCGTGATGGATAGGCTTGTGGTTTTATGACAATTAATGGACGCCTTTCCTGTAAGTAAATATTTTCTCTCTTCTTCTCTTTTTTTCTTTTCGCGCCCATCGGTCTATTTTTCGCTAGTATAAGATAACCCTTGTTTTACAAGTTAGGTCACTCGGGGTCACCTTTACTGTCAAATCATTGCAATAATAGGTGTTCTTTATGAATTGGTTTTTCGAAAATATAAACGATGGATGTGTGTATAAAGTAATTGAGTTATGGTAATTTTGTAAGGTACTACTTTGTACATGTCTTTAGAATAACTGTTGGGGCCTCACAGATTTATGCATATTTCTTCAAGGTTTTATTGCATTGATATTGTTTTGAAAAGGATTTTTTTACTTTAGAAAAGAAAATTTAAGATTATAGTAATTACATTGAACTGTTATCCAAGTAGAAGAATTTCGAGGTTAACCAAAAAGATAATCTCGCTATAGGTATATTTTTTTTGGTATTTGGTATATCAAATTGCCATTTTATCGTGTTACAAAACGTTACACTAATACCTTATTTATAGCAAAATTTCCACTACGGTACACGGAGAAAAATTTTTAAGTAAATATCATTATTTTAGATATAGTAAGTCTGAGGGTGCACTTGAATTACAAGGATATTTATAAAAATATCAGGAATATTTGAATATTTTCGTTTACATTTTGTAAAAGTTCGAATGGATTTATGTTGTACTTATGCAATAAAAATTCTGATCGGTGTAATTTTTTTCTTATACGTCAACGCAAACTTTTTGCTACGAAAAAAAATAAATAAAATCACGTTATGCATAATATTTTCAGTTAAATTTGCGAATTACTATCAAGTTCTTTAGACTTTTGGATAATTGTATATCGAGAATCTCCATTACTTTTTGTTATCAAAGTTGACAATTATTGATCAATAAATAGTAAATATAGAAGAACCCGCATTGGTTTATCAAATTTTAAACTACGAAATTTTTCAGACAACGATTCTGTATAACAAAAATATATGATGGTGGTTCCAATATGATGGATGTCATATCTATAAAATTCGATAATTTTAGCATTTTGATTCCAAACTTTTTTTTTCACTCATCCCAAAACTCTTGGAGTCACTTTATATATTTGAAATAGGTCGTTCAAAAAAATGAAAATTATGTATCATTCAGCCATTAAATTAATTTTTTCTTTAAGAAGGGTCACACTGTTTCACCTGTAAAAATCATTAAAATTAAAAATTTCGGTTTAAAGTTTAATTTAAATACAATATATGTTAATGGACATACATTTAGACATTATTTTTGTAAACATTTTGAAAATTTAGTTTGCAAAATTGACAAAAAGCAATCAGAATCCTTGGTTCAGAGACAACTTACTCTCAATTATTACAAAGTAAGCGTAACAGAAATCATAAAAATCTTCTTAATGTATTTCAAAACAATTTTTTAGCAAATATTTAAAAAAAATTGTCAAAAAATCAAAAATGTTTTTTGTAGATACCATTAAATTTATGTTTTTATAATTCAATTCGACTTAGTTTCTAACAATGAATTTCGAGAAGCTTTCCTTAAAATTTCAGGCCAATCCTATGAAAAGTGAAAAATAAATCTTACGGTAGGTGAGTACGAATGCTAATTTTGGGTTCTTCGCTGACCAACATCTTCAAAATGTTCACAAAAATAACATGAAAAATAAACATAATCTAAATTCATGTAAATCAATATATTCTGTACTACAATTAATTAAACTTTTAATTTAAATTTTTAATTTTAACAATTTTTACAGGTGAAACAGTATATCTGGCCCAGCAGTATATTTTAATAATAACTGCTGTATATAAAACATTAAAATTTGCAAGCACGAATATCAAATTGTAATTATTTCAAATAGCCTTAAAATACTCAATCGCTACTAGGAGTGTATTAAAATTTCTAAGAAAATTTTCTAAAACTTTCTTAAGAAATCTTTTATTTATTTTAGAATTAGAAGAATTTGACTGTCGCGCGCGAGATTTAGGTTAATTTAATCGTCGAACAGTACATCCAGAAATTGATTCCAGAAATTGCTTTCTACCGGAATTTATATAACACCGAAATTGTGCAGGAAAGTATAGTTCTATATATATATATATAGAAAAAGCACGACGAAAATTAATCAATACCTTCGTTGAAATTAGCCTCTCTCTCTCTCTCTCTATGTTGCAAACGTTTTTAATTAATTTTTTTCCAACATATTTTCTGAAACAATTTTTCACCTACGAAAAACTATATAACATTCTCACGTCGTTTATATTACGACTCTCAGATTTCAAAAGTTTTACGGGGTACGTGCGCACACACACCTTTGGAAGTAAATTTAAATTTGAACTCGTTTAGAAGCGACATTTATATTTTTACACTGGTATTTAAAATTCAATGTTATTTACTAAGTGTCCTAACTTCTTTCTTGGGTTCTCTCTTTTTTTTCTACTTTATATCGCTCGTATTCTTCGTAAGATATATATGTATACATTCGGTTTAAAATTACACTGGCAATAAAAAGTAGAGGATGAGTTTCCTCGTTGATATACGACATGTATTATGCCAAGAACGTGGTTTCTTCGGAAAAATTTTAACTTTTCACGTGATTTATTTACGAGTCTACTTCATTCAATATTTGCCGTTTTTCACGATATATACGTAAATTTTATTTGACAAATGTTATGCGGTAGTCGTTGATTGTTCGATATAAATTACTCGTTTCGAATTAACGTCCCCATAAGTACTTTTGACGTATTGAAATATCTCCGTCGATCTATACATATTTATGATATAAATTTCGGAATTATGAAATTATTTTTTAATGGTACAATTAAGACAGATATTAATGTATGTACATACAAACTACGCATAGCCAGAGATAAAATGAAATATTTAACGTAAGGAGAAAAACAAGTGTATAAAATTGTTTCACGACCTTGAAAATCTTTTCTTCTTCTTCTTTTTTTTTCGTGTTTTACGTAACGCAAGGGTATAAGATGTAATATTTTATTTTTTGTTATGCGCGCACCCATAAAATTGTGGTTTATATACTTGGACCTAAATATACATACTTATAAGCTCCAACCGAAGGAACATACGAGAAAAGTAAGATAATGTACGTAGATAGGAATGCCTATAAAATAATGAAGGATACACACACGCGCTCACAAAAAAAGGAAAATGCTTTGTAAGACTTGCGTTGTTCGCTTAAGTAATCTAAGAAGAAAATAAGAAGAGCCATCGGTTTCAGGGAGGATTCTTTTTATTTGTATACATAAATCTACAAGTTATATAAATGAAATAAAAGGAATGTAAGTTTAATGCAATATGTACTTTACAACAGAGAAATGTTAATAGTCTTGCTCGCATTCGGTTGGTTCAACGGAGGGTGTCACAATCGTTAAGAATAAGTAGATAAGGTTTCTTATCCGCGGAATCCTGCGGGTCGATCTGAAAGTTTAAAAATATTTAATTTCATATCAACTTATCAAAAAGTTTATGTTTGGCGAAAGTTGATATCAACATACGCAATGACACACTCCCAAACTTGGAAAAAATGTTAATTTCAATACAAAAATATGAACCAATCCAGATTTTCAGACTCTTAAAAATAAGTAGATGAAGTAATTTTAACCAAAATTTAGAGTTAGTAAATAGTCGATTGTTAAGGGTCAATAATAAATATTTAAGTGCACAACGTTTCGTCTGCTAGGTTTGCAGACTTCTTCAGGTGCTTAATATTGAATATAATGTTACAGCCCAAGTGAGCTTCGACGAATTAAACGCGAGTTTAAATCATAATTCAAAAATGATTTGTGAATTAAAGGCGAATTAATTCATAAATCAAAAATGATTTGTGAATTGAAGACGAGTTTAATTCATAAATAAAAAATAAATTATGATTTATAGATTGGTGCAATTATTTTTTTTTGCAACCCTGGTTTGAGTATCTATCTCCATTTGTTTCGTAAATTTGCTTGTATTGCCCATAATTATGATAAATTTGAGCGTTACAGTCTAAAAATCTGTATTTCTTCACATTTTTGTATTATTTTTGTATTTTGAATATATTAAATTTGGATTAATAAAAAAATAAATTTCAAATCTGAGTTTCAAACCTTTCATCTTTTATTTCGGAGTCTCTCGTTCTAAATAAATAAGCTACTTTACTGTTTATGTCAATAAGATAAATTAAGGATCGATATAAACTTGAAAGCTTGCTGCAATCGTTCTTTATAAGAACAATTTAATGTTATAAAATAAACAGTAAAATAGTTCAGTTGATAGAGTAAAAGAGACTACAAAGTAGAAGATCGGAGGTTAAAAGGAAATGGTCAAATTTTACTTTTTTTTATAAACAAATTAATACATTTTTTTAAAAAAACCCTGAACGTCAGGTCCTTAAGTATCTTTTAAATAACATACCCAAATTTTTCGAGATTTTTAAATCTATAATTTGTGTTTTTTGTGACTAATTACCGATTAAAATGTCTATACTCAATTATTATTAAAGAAATGATTTTTCGTTTAAAAAAGACGTCTAACCTTTCCTTATTTTTCAACCGTATGAATTTTGTTCAGATTTTTAATTCAATAATTTAGATATACGATCATTTGGGTACGATATTCCGTTAAATCTCAGATTTACAATTTTATTTAATTATCTAAGATATTATTTCAAGTTTATCTGAACTTTATACAAATGTTTAATTAATATTCATCCAATTTTGGGAAGGTCTCATTGCGTATGTTCATATAAACTTTTGTCAAACGTAATGTTAAGTCGATATTCTCCCTTACTGTGAATATGTGAAAAGTAATAGTAATAGATAATAATAATAGATTAGTGAAAAATTACTAATCAGTAATAATGTCCGACTTTTCACTGCGTAATAAGTAAATATCTCACTAATTTATGTTTACAGTATTAAAATTAACATTTTTACGCGGATTATAATAAGAGTGTCCAAAATCTTCCGTCTCGAAATGATAGAGCACTTTTGTTTATTCGATCAACTACGTTAGATTTCACCAAGAACTCATCGAGGCATGGTAATTCTTCATTCCATTACAACTTTGTCGAAAATATTCGGTAAAGGATCTTGAGATAAGCACTTTTCCACGATTTATGTGCGAGTTAAGATTTTGCTTAAGTTGCTATATCGTGAAAGATCCAACGAAAAATTTGCTTTGCAAATATCTGATGGTTAAAGGAAAGTCGTGTCCGACGCCCCTCCATCTGCGATGAAAGTTTCATTCCGCCTCCTCCCCTCTTCCATTGACGGTGAATGTATATGAAGGGATCTTAGTCTTTTAAATAGTTCAATTACTTTCGATATCAATTTTGATTTACCATAATCACAAAGTTTCCTCTCTTTTGGGGGGTTTCTCATTGTAAATGTCAGTTAATATTTCTTTCGGCTTTGTTGGAGAAGAAAATGACGAATATACAGTATCAAGTACCGCTCATGAAAATTTAATGTGACAGTTAATTGTTTCGAAGAAAAGAAACGTATAGCCCACGAGTGCCTGACAGTATTTCGCCATTACTACTGATGAAATATCGTAATTTTTAAAGGAAACTTCAACCAATTTTTTCTCTCGTTTAATTTCATGTAAATTTATTTCAACTCGTTATTTTCATAATAAAATGAACTGTTTTACGGTTACATCGAGATACTGCAATTTTTTAAAAAAAGATTATTTTGCAAATTGGTTTAATCATTGAATTACCCTGCTTGATGCGAAGAAATAGTAAAATTGGGTTAATCAATTTAAATTAGTATTATTATATCGGGATCGCGTGCAAAACAATGTAAAAGAGTAGTTTATTTAGATTGTATTTAACAGAAGAAAAAAAAAGTTTACCAACAGACTATCTGACCACCGGAGAGCGAGCAAATAGTGGTGTACAATTTAGAGCCAGCATGTGATACTATTTATCTACGGGACATTTACATAGGTTTTCCTAGCAAAAGTTTAGAATTATTATCATTCAAATGTTGGTCTCTACGTAAATATGATCAAAATTTTACACGAATTTAGGAACTACATTAGCTATACAGGAGTGCATTAAAATAGTTTTCCATGCAAATGATACGAGCAAACAAATTTCAAGTGAAAAGTTATATATTCCAACTAAAAAAAGTTTTTTTTTACTATACTAATAGGATTTATTACACATGATAGCGATTTTGATTTTTTATTCTTGTGATATTTTTAACATTTTTTAACTATTTGTTGACCGTTTTGATTTTTAAATGACTGTTTCTTAATTCATCATTCTCTGGAATAGGATATTAAACACATTTAATTACATTACAATATTTAAAATTTATTATTATATATGAATTACGCTTGTTTTATCGATCTAAATGCAATAAATTCGATGAATAAAGAATTAAATTATTTGTTGTACTTTATAGAAATTTGCATTGCTGTTGTATATTTATATTTTGGTACAACATCTAACGATGACTAAGGAATGCTTAGAAAACAGTCGAAACTACAAAGAAACAATCTTCATCTTATAATCAACTTTAAAATTAAATTCTTATATTTACCGCGACCTTCCTCTATATATTCTTTGAAGTAGTTACAACAAGTGATGTGACTTTCAAAAGCGATTATAATTTAGAAAATGTATTTATATTTATTATAAATTTAGAACAATGAAATTATCTCTTAATCAAGTTTATAACTCATGCAAAATATAGAAAAATATCATAACTTTATTTTCGTAGTTAATACAAATAATCAAATATCTAAATTTAAGAAAGTATTTTAAATGAATTCTTTTCTTGTTAGAAACAGTCATTTCCTGTAAGTATGAAAATTTGGTAAAAAGTATAAATTAATTTCTTTTGAGTAACGAAACCGTTTTTCGTACACTATTCATCGAGCAGTTAACGCGCGGGAAAAATTACTGTAAAAAAGTAATGCAGTCGAAAAAGGATCACTAAATACTAATCGAATGTATATGAATATATAGATATAATTTACTTGGCATTTTAAAATTAGATACAATAAAATAAAAATTCCATAGCAATGAATCGACTACGAGTTATACACCTTTGGAACTTCTTTTTCTTTATCAAACGACTTCTTTAAATATAAAAATTAATAATATACAATCAACATTCGTGAAAGCAAAAATATGAGGGTTCAGTTATCTGTATATATGTTACCGAACCCACAGTTGCGTCGGACGTGATCACGCCCTTTGATTTTTGCTGGTCTATTTTTAATTTTTTTATATATTAATCGATCAAAGAGGGATAAGTTATCTTCTTGCATAAAAATCGGTTTAAGATATTTTTTTATATTTAACTAGGAGAGTGACAGACCTTTGGGTAACGGATCTTAACCAAACTTTCGATTTTGTATTCTATTACAAAAATGTAAAGAAATCCAGATTTTTAGACTCCAACGCTTGAATTTATCAAAATTATAGTCCATTAAAGCAAATTAAAAAAAAAGTTACTTACAAATAGACGTATTAACTATAAATATTAATTATACTTAAACTTCAAACCATAAGATAACTGCAATCAAGTACTTTAGATTTAAAATATAATCTTTAAACTATTGATATGAAACAAAGATATAGGAAAAGCAAACAGTTAATGAAATATTGACTAGTACTATGAATGTATTTGATTTTTTAGAATAAAATTTTATCAGCTGCTTATTTTTCCTATAATTATCTTCCATATCAAAATTTTTGAGTTTATTATTTTTTTTCAATCTAAAATATACTTGATTTCAGCTTTCTTGTGGCTTTGAGTGTATACCTAAATTTGTTTCCGAGTTATAAGCGATTAAAAAGTAATTTGTTTTAGTGACCTATAACTTTGATAAATTTAAGTATTTTAGGATTTAATATCTTCATATTTAATTACAAAAATAACCTAGAGTTTATTTAAGATTCACCACCCGAAAGTCTGACAATCTCCTAGTAATTAGTTACAACTTCATACTTCAATCGTATATATACACATTTATACTAATTATAATTAAAAACATTTTAAATTTTTAAATTTCTACGAGGGTTTTTATTGCACGATAAACCACAGGTTCTTCGAAATGTCACTCGTATAACTATCGAAGTAACTATCGAATTTTAGGGCGTCTCCTAAATTTAGCAGCAGGTTACAAACAAATATTGAGTTGAGGCGTTGTTTACCAAACTACTACGGTCAGGATAGAGTCTTCACGGGGATCTTTGACCGCGCCCATTGTCGATCGAAAAAAATCTGCCTCTTCGTGTATATACATCAACTCGTCTTGTCGATTCTATCCACCAAACTACGGTTGCTCTTCGGTTCAACATTGATCTGGAAACTTGTGAATTTCAGTCGGTTACATCATTGTAACTTTGAATTATTTGTTGGACGAATTTATTCGTCAGAAGTAAATTATAAAATATTATTTGAGGTTCTTATGATTAGAATAATTTTAATAGTATATTTTAATGAAATATTACATATATACCATTCTACGTTATAAAAGAAAAATATACTACTGTTTAGTGATTTAAAATTTATTTAAAATTATATGTAAAATTTAATAATTGTACAATTAGTTGAAATATTGCCATGTTTTTAGTATATTTTAAATGTTGACACTTTTTTTTATGGATTATAGCATTAATTCTATCTATAAATAATACTGGATTTTTAGCATTTATTAGTTCTTCCAAATCTACGAAATACTTGTAAAATTACGTGTTAAACGCGTCTTTTCAACCGTTTTACTAACTAATTTATACTTTTTACCAATTTTTCATAACTCCGAAATAACTTAAATGTTTACGATTTTTATCATAATTTTTTCAATAATAAAAACTGAAATGTTTACCTTAGTAGAATTGATATTCGATTTAGTGAGTGTTTAATTAGATTGTTTTAATGAAATGAACGCGAAATAGTTGTATCAGTCTTATATTATATTATATAGTACCGGATACTATATTTTTTTCTGATCGTAGTGAGCAAATAATTGTTATCGTACTTTTACAACTTTTAAGACCTAAAAATACCATATTTGGTTATTGTATCTAATAAACATAGTTACTGTAACCAACAAATCTAGTTCGGTAGTAGAATAATTTGTATAAAGAAAAAAATAATAATTATTATTATTATTATTTATTAACCAAATAAAATTACATACATTAAAAATGAAGTAACTCCTATAGAGATAAATTATAACGGCGATTTATTTTGTTAAAAATGAAAGCTAAAGAATATTTGTATAAAAATTTCTGTTTACTTTTACATTTGTACACTTAAAAATGGTAATATAATATATCTTTTTTTACATTTTAATAAAAAATAAATACCATTTATACGATTTACTGATAAATTAATATTTAAAGGAGGATGCCCTCGAGCAGGTAATACATAAACGAACGAAATCGAACACATAAAACAAATGCTATATTTTAGTTGTTATAAAATTATGATGAAAAATAATTAAATTAATAGTAAATACTGAAAAAATTGTTAGAAAAGTCACGATTTCACGCTCTGTTCAGTAGTATAATTTTAATTAAATATATTCCTAAACGTTTTTCTTCTTGCATAAAAGTAATTTATATGTTTATATTTTTATATACTTTCATCGTATTCCGATGAATTTTATAAATTTTCTACGAATATTATGTAGGAGCTTATAGGAACTTACCCGTGGGAATCCTTCTTTTGTCTCGATATCAATTTAATTTACTTTTTTAAATTGTATCAAAAAAATGTTATGTGTTTTATATACTTTCTATTTACTTCTAATAGTACGTAGTACTAAAAACTATAAAAATGCGTATATATATAGTTGACAATTATGCAAGTGTATTGAATTTATAATTTATAACTTATTAATAGGGAAAGCATGTAGTTAAGGGATGTCCAACTATCAATATTCGGTTGCGCTATAACGAAAAATTTTATTTTGTAATAGCCAGGAGTAACTATAAAATTTTTTTCGTGTTCTTATTCGATATAAAAGCAAAATATAGCTATTTTTAGGTAACTGAAATGTTGTTCATTATTTTAGATAGATATTACGATTATTAATCACGAACGCTGTAAGATATGCGTTTATAAATATAAAATTTATGTAATATATTCTATTTTTCTATAAAGATGTTTGCAATTAATTTACAATTTTAAGACTCAACCATTTTCGTAAATCGAAATATAAAATCGCTTCACTTTGGACGACTGCACCATCACCAATTTCAAATAAACTCTTGCGATTAATTATAATCGAAGGAACTATTAAAGAAATGTGTTTTAAGAAAAAGTCCATAAATAGACGAAAAATAACGCGTAAATCTCGAATTGGCCAGATGTTAACAAGAAGGTAAAATGACAAAGCACCCACGTACACACACACACACATATATATATATACATAAGAGGAGTGAAGATGAAATTGGCTCGTCATCCCAAATGAAGTCGTATCAATTACAATGAACCTGGGTTAACCAGAGATACTCCGCGGATTTTGCGCGAGTGAACCAGATCGACTTGTCTCGGGTGTCCCTTAAAGGAACCACCTCAACGTATTAGAAACGGTATACGCTTCGCCTTAATCAGGGAGCGTCGCTGTCGGGCGTGTTTTACGACGACCTGAAGATAGCTTTCTAAGGTAACTACTACTACTCGAGTGCTCGAGAACTTCCTTTCCGGTATATATGCTTCTTTTATTTTTTCTTATCCAGTTGTTTTTATCCTGATTGTTCTTTCATTTTAATCGCTCCTACTCGGTAGCTTTTAATTCGCTTCTGACGAGGGGTTTTATCATAATGACTGTAATTGCGAACAAAAAAAAAAGGAAGAGAACTTGTATATATATAGTACACCTCTTGCGTTAGGAAAGAAGATGCGTAAAACAAAAAAGGTAGTTGCGCTATTTATTTTTCTTTTAAGTTGATTAAACGGTTTATATATATTATGCTTGTGTAAAGTAAAGGCAAATTTTTAATTAATTTGTGCGTTAAATTTGTATTATTTTTCCGTTCGATAAAGAATAAAAAGAGCTGCTACGAAACACAAAGGTACGAGGATTAAGTGGAATTAAATTTTTAATTCTTCTGTGATGCGAGAAATGTGGTCAACGAATCTGCGGTTTGTATATGTACATCCCTGTTATTTTCATACAGTCGGCAATTACTGATGATTAACAAATATTAATTAATGTTCAAATTATGTCTTTTTTTTTTACGTTAAGAAAACTTTTGACTTACAGGATTATAAATCACTTCCAATTAACGAATATTTCAGTAATTCAGTATACAAACACTACTTTGTTTATTAAAATTTTAGTTTCGTTTAATAATTAATCCGGAATTAAAGACAGTTATTCAAATCCAGATTTAAGAGAAATCTCAGATTAAACACAAAAATTACCTCAAATATTTCAATTGATATTACAAAATTACAAGTAAACCAAAAATTAATACCATTTATAATGACATTTAGCTTACATTCATTTTATAAACTAAACGTCTATCATTTATTATTTAGTAATATAGTTTTGCATCAAATCGAAATGTTTTAACTTTTTTTCGTACACATATTTAATCTAAATTTTCTTACAAAACTGAATTTGTATGGATATACATCTAAATCTGCAAATAACTAGACTGCTATACCGATTCCCTTCAAAATTTTACATCAAATAGTTTATAAACGTAGATATAGAAAATCTGTAATAATGAAGTACAGCGGCTTTTCTTTATATTTTTTATAAAAAAAATTAATCCCAAAATCCGTGTTCCAAAAATGTCACGCAATCGTAGAAGTTGTAATATTTATATCCCTGGTAGAAATGTTGAGCAGTTTTGGCTAGTCCTTAGCGAGTGAAAGACTATCTGGGCAGTGAGTTGAGCAGTGACTGGCTAGTCGACGTGTTATTTTCATCAGATTTCTTAGCATTCACTAGCTAAGGACTAGCCATCAACTTATAATTGAAAAAAATAACATAATTACAGGTTTATATCGTTTAAAATAATAAAAATATATAAAAAAAAGTTTAGATGGATGATTACATGTAAGTTTCTATCAATACATTAACTTAACGGAATGTCGGACCTAAATTACAGGAATCTGCACCTTTCAACCCAAAAATTCTATCTAAAATATTGCATTAAAAATCGGAAAAAATTCATACGGACAGCTGAAAACATAAGGAAGGGCTTGACGTTTTGATTATTTAACGAAAAAGCATTTTTTAAATAATAATTGAGTAAACAATGTTTGGTCGGTAATTATTAGTCCAAAAAAGCATAGTCTTTCATCCCAAACATCGTGATCAAATTATGGATTTAAAAATCTGGAAAAATTTGGGTATATTATTATTTAAAACATAACTAAGGGCTTGACGTTCAGCGTTTTTTAAAAACTTCATTCATTTATTTATAAAAAAAAGTACAAAATGACCATTTTCTAGGTCCGACATCCCCTTACGGAACAGAAAAACGATTTCGTGGGAATTTGTGTAGGTTATGTTTGCGAATCATATGTTGGTTTCAATTTATATCGATTCTTAAGCAGTGCTTCTCCAGAGACTAACCAGCGACACTGCCCAGTTGATCTTAGCTAGTGGCTAGTCTGCTCACCAGTTTCACTGCTACCAGGGAAAAAAGAATCAAGGTATAATTATGATATTATATATAAAATATTCTTAATAAATATTCATCTTATAATAATTTACATTAAATTTTATAATACAATTATAATTAATAAATATATATATATACGATTGACTATAAAATTAGTTTAACATCCTCGATCGGCTTATTCCTTTTAATTTAATCTCTAAATCCTCCACGTAACGTTAAAAAGAAAATCGTTTTCGATATTTCTTTAATTTACACATATACTGCAATTTAATTAACTGATTTCGACTTAATGTGTAACATATTAATTTTTTAATTGGAAAAGAAATTTTATTTTGGTTGCGAGTGAACATATATATTACCGTCGTTGTAATTACTTTATTTAATGCCAAAACTTTGAATATCGCGTCTTACTATAACAATTTTGCTATCCATATATAGGTATATGATCGATTCACAATTATTTACTGTTACATGATTACAGAATTGAAGAATTAAAAAATTGATAATCTATTTTTTGTTATTAGTTGAATTTATTAGACCATTTTGCGAATAAGGATGTCGAAATATTATACAATAATGCAAATATTTCTCGCTTCGGACATATCGATAAAAAAATACATTTTTAATCATTAATCAATACTATAATAAAATAATTTTAAATAACATTACCATATTTCAACGTTTAAATAATTCTCGACATTATAATGCTCTCGAAGTAATAATTTATATATGTATATAAATATATAATAATTAATTATCAGGTGAATAACGAAATACGAAATAGCAAATCAAATAATGTAATTGAATTTGATTGGCAAACTCACCGCAATTAATTAAATAATGTTAAATAATGCGTGAAACATTAAATGTAAATCATTAAGCTGACACATCGCGGATTCCCATTTAACCGGATGAAATATCTAATTTAAAAAAAACACATACTGCACACACACACACACGCTCCAACAGTACACGCGTCGAATCGAAACAAAAAAAATAAATAATAAAATTCTTTCATCTTATTCGTAGATGCCTTAAAAGAACAAGGATTTAACTATCTTTTCTATTAATTATAGGGATATATATATATATACATGTATACCAGTAATCGCTTGATAATATTGGAAAGTGAAGGATAATAAAATAAACAAAGGAGGAGTATACACAGTGCGTCTCTTTACAGATCGATTAAAATATAAAAGTAGGTTAATAAAAAACTTTCTTTATCCAATCAGAGTTTAACAAGCGGTGGAAATAATGCCGTCGAATCAAAGCGCGCTATTTTTACATTTTGAAACCGAGGGAACCTGATTAAACTTTGTCGAGAGATCTCGCCTTCCCACCCTCTGCATTACTGCAATTGATACGACCGACAAAATAAAAGAACCCAATTTTTTCGTTAATTAAATCGTCGTTCGGCTATACAATATTTACTCAGTAAAGAGAAATTGAATTACAGTTTTGTCGCTTAGGGGGTTGAGAGGGAAGAGGGAGGAGAAGTGAATGCTGTGCAAAAGGATACGATATAGGAGTGTAATAAGTTTCTTAGAAGCTTGCGGAATATTGGCTCTGCTACTCGACGATTTAACCCACGGCTCGATGCACTTTCCGACTCCGCGAGCAGTTCATCTGATGATTTTCGCATCCTGACTCCTGGCCCTAATTTATAGGCCAAAACTATACGTGATCCCTCTTATCTCGCTCGACCTTTCCTGTTGTGGAGTTGTTTCGAACAGTAACTATACCGAGAACTCCTTTGACATTTCACTCTCCGTTCTTTATTTCTTTTTTTTTTATTCATAAATGTCATCATTGCGTTCTGGTAATTATTATTTGAGGTAGTGGTAGTAGAGTCAAACGAATTATTTACCATTTTTGTCTATATTTCGAATACACTTTTATATTATGATATATTACGCATAAATCTGTACATAATTGTAACGTTTTGTTAAGTCAAAAAATGGCCAAGTATCATAAAATACCGAAGAAATGCCCAATTATTGGCAAAATTTGAGTTTTATTTAACCTTCAAATGTTACATTTCTACTAGGATACTGTGGTTATATATATAGTGAGTGACTCACATGTATAGTACTCACATTTACAGTGAGTGAAAGAAAATGATTCATTTTTACAAAAAAAAATATTGAAAATAGAAGAATATATGAAAATCAAGACTAATAAACTTTAAAGAAATGATAAAAGAACCAGTGCAGAATACAACTGAAAAAAAAAAAAAGACTATTTTTTTGTAAACTAATCAATGTAAATATTCACTGTATGTAAAT
Source organism: Theocolax elegans (assembly GCA_026168455.1). Classification (NCBI taxonomy): domain Eukaryota; kingdom Metazoa; phylum Arthropoda; class Insecta; order Hymenoptera; family Cerocephalidae; genus Theocolax; species Theocolax elegans. The sequence goes on from CM047427.1 coordinate 6,118,941, forward strand.
AATATGCACTGAGAAAAATATTCTGTTAAAATTGTTACATATCAAATAAGAATTTTAGTCAATATCCCCGAAGCGCAGTAATTTTCCCATTTATGTGTGCCGATTTGACATCTTTTTTTCGCGAAACATTCTAATACATTCAATAATAACAAAACAGAAATCTTGAAACATTTTGAAATTGAATTGAAAAAAAAGAAACAGCCTCGGCCCGGACTTACATTTTGTAGGTATTAGTAATTTTTAACACAATTATAATTAGTAACTGTAAAAAATAATAAAAATTACAATAATCCGAGTACATATTCACGTTACTATACGAAATGCAACATTTTTTTCAGTGTATCATTATTATTTTAATTAAATTGCGCATTAATTGTAACAAAAAAATAATTTTATTACGCGTATTAAAAAATTATAAATAATGATATCGAAAAATTTAGATAAAGCTATAATGTATATTTTTTAGAATTATCTCGGATTGTAATTAATTTGTAATTAATTTTTATTACCGTTGAACAATAATATTTTCTCTTCCGAAAACATTATACTTTTTTCTCGTAAAATTTATCCTACGTACGTTCCGAAAAAAAATATTATACATAAAAATACGCTTTAAAAAAAATAGATAAAGATAAAGTGCATTTCCAGGAGTAGACTCGGAAACATTCAGTAATCAAATTTAAAAAAATTAACAGTGTCAAGGTAGGAAAATTTCGAAGAAACAATTACAAAATTTACTTGTTTATTATGCAGATCGTCTTCTCCGTATACAAAAATATTAAATTTTCCGAATCGAATCAAGATATTCCAGGAGTCTCCTTTAATTTATTGAACTAACAGACGTTATCAAGTACTAAATAAAACAGGGACACGGAAAAAGGGAAAGGTATGTATATATATATATATAAGTATAACGTTATACATCGAGTTCGCAGAATTGATATAAACGCAGTGTTGTTTTTTTTAATAGATGAAAATAAATAACCGCACGTCTAAACGAACCGAGGGCCGGATACAGTTTAAAAGCGTTTCAACAATTATTTATCTAGTTTAGTAAATATATACACCAAGATATCCACCGATCGCGAGGATCTTCATTCGCGGAAAAAAGCCAAACACACACGGCCGTTCCATCGAGATCCATTCGGGGAAAGAGAAAGATAGAAAGAAAAAAAAGCACCAGCTAAGTAATACCCGTCATCCATCGTCTGGTATATAGTATTCACCCTCGCGGGCTAGAGAGAGAGAGAGAGAGAGAGAGAGAGAGAAAGATGGACAGACAGAGAGACAGTTGGTTGTTGTAAAATCGATAAGGATCACAACAAAACCAACGACCTCCTCCCACACTACGCAGAACCGGAAAATACTGGTTTTGAAAGCGATCCGCTACGGGGCGCTCCTGGTGAAACTTTTCCAATATGGCCGTATCTCAGTGACAGGCCGAGCAGTACCTTGTATTACGAACTCTCGATTGTCCACTCTCCAGGCGGTTCTCGCCTGTTCCTTCGACTCTCACCGTTAAGTAAGTTATTGTACAACTCTATTTAACCCGAATTATTTCACGATTACTTCACGTTTACCCCTTATTTCCACCAAACACATACATTACCTTTAATACCGATCAATAGGGGTTGTCAAGGGGTGGTTATGTATGTATCTACGTATATCTCTTATACCTATACGTGCACGCGTATGTGTGTGTATGGGTTTATACGTGCTTTTTCACTTCTTCTTTTTTTTTTTCTTCCTCGGCGTCCTTCGTACTCGAGAATTTCACAGTCCTATTTTTTTGCTACACACCTTCGGTTACATATTAGAATTACGCTTTTCTTTATCTTCGTTCCGGGCACTTTCTTATTCTCAAGTTATACGTGATATACGCGGTTCATTCATTTTTTTTTTCTTTTTGGTCAAGGGATGATTCACACTGGTGGTATATATATTTGGCAAACGCGAACGTTATTGCGTAATCTCGATGTACAATACGAAATATATTACAATTTTATGTAACTGGTAAACAAATATATATATATACGTTTTACATATCGTTGATATATATATAATAACACATTATCTCGCAAAGTAATGAAAATTTTCGCGCACGCGTCCATTAGTAAAAAACGATAAATACGAACGTTTTCTTTATTTCTCCATTGTCACGATTTTTATATAAACTTGAGGATGTGTGTGTGTGTGTATATATATATATATATATATACATACACGTTATATTTTTAAAACTTTTGTTCGTTAAGCACACAGGTAGATATCGAAAGGTTTTATAGACTATTGATTGTATTACTATTAGGTTTCTTTATTATGTATCTTCGCGTATAATATTGATATTATTGTTCTATACGTGCGCACACACTTCGCGTATTTACATTTCTTTTTTTTTTCATTAAACTATTAATTCAATGTCATCGGTGCGGCCTTGGGATTATATTTTTTTTTTCATAAGGATGCAAGAGAAAGTTTTTTTGGATCAGTCGGCGGTATGGATTTCATTAACGTGTAACTTAACTTTTATTCGGAAAAGTTTCCTCTATTACATGTCACGCTTGAATGGTTGTATATACTTTTACGAACTCGTATATATTCATTTATAATAATTGTTTCGCACTTTATTAATATTTATTTCACGCTTTGGTTTCCACGAACGATAAGTGTGAATTTTTTAATTTTTCCTATTTTTTATTTATTGTAAGGTATGTTAATTCTAATAATCATTGTGAGTTATTATGTTTAATATCCTTTCATTCGTAGCGACGATGAAAGTAATGTGTGTATACATGGAGTGAAGCATTTTTGAAAAATTATACAAAAATTCTGGGTAAAATTTATCAATGTAATTCTGTGAACGTCGTATTGTTTATCATGAACTTCATAATTGCAATTCCCAGACGTTTTTACCCATAAAAAAAATGAGAATTTTTATGACCCAATTCAATAGCGTTTAAAATTTACTAATAAACACGTGCATTATTGTATCGATAGAAAAGTCACTATAATGTGATACATAAATTTACGTTCTTGCACTTGTAGGTTAAGTATATCAAAATTGCAGATTCCTTTTAAATATTGTAGTGTTGGTGAGTTTATAATAATAATAATAAACATTCACAAAATATTGATTATTATGGATAATTTTTTGTTTTACAAAATTTTATTTTATTGCCAATTTGTTATACGAATAAAGCGTTAAGAGTAATAGTACAGTATACCGAATCCATAACCAATTTCTGATCAGTTAAGAGCAATTCTTGATCGCACCTTACCGCATATAAAACTTGACATTATTTTCCATATTATATCGTAATGTATGAATTTTTAAATTAATCCATTACTATATACATTGTTGTCAAAATATTTTGATATTGAACTATTAGTTTCTTTATGTATTATTAAAAAAATATCAACAATTGTTTGCTGTACAGGAATTGGTTATAACACGGTGTACTTTAGGTTATATGTACAAATTTCGTATGACTGAGGATGATGATCAAGGATACTCTCTAAATTCCTTTTTACATTTTCCGCAAATCGGGTGGCTTTCACTCGAAGGAATTAAGAGAAATACATTTTAGCGGTGAGAACAAAATTTACGCTACTCGTAAAAAAAATAATAATTGTTATTGACAATATCAAAAAAAAATTCTAACATACACGTAACCTTACTCACCCTCGGTACAAAAATAGATTTTTTGTCTTTGCTCAGATGGTATGGGAAACTTGCAACAATTTAATCAACGATAAATTTCTCGACACTCTTTAACACGATTCGTTCATAAATTCAAAGATTCTAAGTATTATATTATAAATTTAAATAAAATAAGAATATCCTACAATTACCATGAATTTAATGATAATGTTTATATAATGAATATTTCTCAATGTGTAAATTCATAAAGATCTTTATGCTATGAATTCTATAGGATAGATATATAGCCAAGTATCTCTAGGTAATAGCAACATACTATTTAAATATGTATAATTATACGACACACACAAGTAATTTTTGAAAATGGTAAATAGCCAAATTCAAATCAAATTTGTATCTATCAAGAAAAGATACAGTTGTCAATGTTGTTGAACGAATAACAAAAAATCAAAAGGCGCGTAAGTCACATATTGCAGCTAACTATCCCCTCGATTTTCATTTATCAATCGTTTAACAAAATCGACTAATCAGACACCCAAATTAAAATTAAAGTATGCGAATCAACCGTTTTTCAATAAGTTCACATATTATAACCAAAAAACTGTTTCACCTATCCTCTACACAATATTCTCAATTTCCAAACGTACACCTTAATTCCTTCATTTCAAAGTTTCAACTATACTCAAGTATATAAATAATTCTATTTCATTAAAATAACGTATCAAAACTAAAAGAGACATATAAACTAAAAATGTATCTAATTATCGAAAATTATAAACACGAATAAACAATATACATCTAAATATTCATTTACATAAATAATTCAAAATTTGATGATAATTTCTTTGTAGTGCGTTGTACGTGTGTACTATCAACTAATTAGTACGTAAACCATAAAGTGTTTCGTACGTATATATATAGTTAAGCTCCTAATGTCTATATGCATAATCTTCAAACTACATTCGAGTGTGTAGATGTAAATGGAAACCGTAAAATGTTAATACATAACTATACTAATACGTCCTGATTAATTTGAAGAGATGCCGTTAAAGATTTACATTATTATTATGTAGTGCTACGGAATTATATCGGAAAATCATTACATCCAGGTATTTAACTTTGTTGAGTTCCGTTATATATATAGAGATTACAGACAAATGGAATATTACGATGGATGTACATATATATACATATACTTACTGTACAGGGAACAATGTGTCTATTTAAAAAAATATATTGTTAAATTTACTTCGTGCGACAAGATATAGTATTTGTTTACATTAGAAGGATCTACTTTTAAACATCTAAATATCGTAAATAGATTATATGGAAATATAAAATCTGAATAATATTTATAGGTGATATATAAATGAATCTGAAAAAAAAACGATTATTGTTCGAATAATTAATGTTTTATTAATTAATAAATTATGATTTTTCGTTAAATTAGGTAGGAATTTGAATTTTCCAATAAATCGCTGGTAATATTTTAAGCAAGCGTTAGATCTTAAAGGGATGTTGTACTCGAAAAACGGTCAATTTTTTCAATTTTTTTATAAACAAACAAATGAATAATTTTAAAAAGAAAAACCTGAACGTCAGGCCTTTAGACATGTTTTAAATAATATACCCAAATTTTTCCAGATTTTTAATTCCATAATTTGATTACGATGTTTGGGTTGAATGTTTTTGCCTATTTTAACTAATAATTACCGACCAAAATTCTTTATACTCATTTATTATCAAAAAAAAATCAAATATCCATCAAATTATAATTATAATAATTATATAAATCAAATTATACTCATTTATTATCAAAAAAAAAGTTTTAAGCTATCCGTACAAATTTTTTCAAATTTTTAGTTCAATATTTTCGATAGAATTTTTGGGGTGAAAGGTGTAGATTCCCGTAATTTGCAGGCTCCGACATACCGTTAAGTCATCAACCTATCACGATTAAAAAACAGTGTCGTAACATTCACATCTCATTGATTAAATTCAAATAATTTTCCCCTGCAAAATGGAACTAATAATTATAACCTTGACAACTATTCCTATATATTACAAAAGTTTAAACAGTCGCAGTTCCATTCGTTTACAAATGAGATAAAGTAATAAGTAGGGTGTATACATCGTTTCCAAGAATTTACTCTTTTATTAATCAAGACTACGTTGTGATCAAACTATACGAATTAACGTATATAATTAAATCTTCTTAACTTAAATTCTTCGTAGTGGAACGCCAACTTCATTTCTGCAAATAGAAATAAATGATCTGTTTATATTCCGAGAAAGAAAATAAAAAACGATTCTATTGTAACATTTACGATCGTTTCTTAAAATAGTATAAGATTCCTCTTTTATTTGTCGGGAATCAGATTTACACTCTACTCGGAAGAATTTATCGAAAACGAGAGTACTTATACTTATTTATATTTGTAAATCATTGTAAAAATGTATCTAATATATATGGAACTCGACCTATTGTTATATTCGCAATAAAATTATTATAATCCTAAAAAAAATGACGAATCTATAACAGTGAAAAAAATATAGCAAATTCTAAACGTGTTGCAAAACGTAAATTTAATCGTTTACAATTTTATTGAAATAGTAAAAATAAAAGTTGATATGTAAGGTTATGGTAGGTAAAACTGCTGATTTTGATAGCCTTGTTTCTATCGAAGATAAACACTTTAATTATTAACAAACAATGGTGGAAACAGTCGGAAGATAACACATCCATATTATTTATACTGAAATTACTATTTTCATTCCGTTTACTTTTAAATATTATTGTGCCGTAGAAGGTACATTGTTACCACGTGTTCAGTGTTTTTTTGCCATAATGGACTCACCGCAGGATATCTCAGGAACCACTTCATCGAATAGGCTGAAATTTTTATATATGGTTTTAATCCACTTGAATGAAACAGACTGTGTTAAAAGTGTAATACAAAAATTATTATTATCAAATTATTTACAGAAATTAGATAATTGTGTAAACAGCAGCTAAATAATTTTTTAATTAATCTTTTAGACTTTTATTGATATTCTGTTAGATTTAAGTGGATTTAAATCATATTTAAAAGTTACTGTTAAAATATCAGCGAATTCGATTAATTGGTTCCTGAGATATCTTGCGGCAAGTCCATTATGGAAAAAAAATCAGAGTATGGAATCTCATCTCATAATTAATGAAAATACTTACATATAAATTGGCTAAAAAATTTTAAATAAAAGTTAATAATAATATAATTTGTTCAAAAAACTAAGAAATGTTTTTAATTGTTATGAAAAAAATTATTAATTGTTAACATTAAATTATATCTTTCTCAATTTTAACCAGTCTTAATGCACGAAAAAAATCTACTGAAATAATCGAAGTGAGAAATAAAAAAATAAATTTGATTTATATATCTATCCAAACTTGTTTGTAGCTTCTCACATAATACGAAACTTCCTTAAAGCTATATGAGGAAAAAAAGAGGTGTGTGTACGTGTAAACCACAGAAATTGTCGAAAACGAAACTTTATAACTAAATCATAAATTTGAAAAAAGTTCCTTTTATCAGTACGAAAGCGCGGCTTCTGTAAAAGTATCCAAGCGTCTCGTATATATATATCTAACTTGAACAAGAAGAAAAAAAGAAAAGTATAGCCCGTTTCGCGTCGAAAAGTTGGCGCATGTGCGCGCGTGTAAACATCAAAATGAAAATTCGCGGGAAAAATTTTTCCATTCACACGAGCAAGTGTATTTAGTAAACTCGCCCCCCCCCCCCTCCCTCCTTCCTCCTCCATCGTTGTATTTGCGCGTGCGCATCGCGGGATGAAATACGCAGCAGAGTTTTCGATATATATAGCCGAGTATCAGGACACATATTACGTTTCTATAGGAATGCGCTTGGGTTTGCAAAAGCGGAAGGCAAACTTGACTGAGCAAACTTGACATTGTTGACTTTCTGCGGGTAGAAGCGTCTTTTAAAGAAAGAAATGGCCTTAGGCAATTGTCCAGGAGGACTATTGTTAATTTAATATTTCTAATATATCTCGTATATAAGAAGAATGAACTTCGAAATACGACGAATGTTTATTGTGTTGTTTTGTTGTTCGTTGTAACTTTCACTTGTTAGTTACTTTTCTTTTTTTCTTCTATGAGAATTCAAATTTACACACGGTATTTTATACGTTTATTTGGCTAGTTTCTTAAATACGTTCCCTATTTCTTTAAGTGTTTGGTCGCTACTCGGATGGTTACAGTTGCGAAACTTTTTTAACGTTTATATGCCTTTTCTTTCTTTTCTTTCTAATCGAAGAATTAGTTATTTATTTTTAAGAATCTGGGGTATAAACGTTTCGTTCATCTTTGAATACAAGTTACATTGTAGTAACAATTAAAAACTGAGTTTAATGTTATGGAGGATTCTATATAAATAAAATAGAATTCCATATATTTTAATTATGAAATATAGACATTGCGAATAGAAGCAGATGAGAAATGTTGACAATTTTTGCCCTTATATAGTAAAACGGTAATTCTCAATACTTTTATTTTGTTTACTTATTATTACAGTGAAGTGACCTTATACTTTACAACTTAATTAACAATTTACAGTTTATTTATATTTTATATATAATAAATTATATAATTTTTTATTTATTTGACCCTTCGAAAATGGTTAACGTACGAGCTGCTGATCTCCTGGTTCCGAAATTAGAAAATCAATGATTCGGTAGAAGTCTTCCCAAATTTTCAGTCAAAAATTGTCGAAAGAAGAGATTGGTCAAATAATAGTGAATATTTATACATAGTACGTTCCGAAAGATTAAATTTCGAAAATTGATAATAATTCACAGATCGATCCAACATAATAAAGGTTGCACTGTTGTAAGCTGCATTAGGAATTTTCGAAATTATGTCTATTCTACAAAAGGGTTTTTACAGTAAAAAAAAACATTTTAATTTTTTTCTAACAATGAGTTCGTCTTGAACCGATATATTTTAACTAGATTGATAATAGAAAAAATTTGATAAAAAATCAGAAAAATAAATCACTAATATAGAAATTTTTTCATTATCTATAGTACAAGTTAAAACTTAAAAGCTTGAAAATAAGCAATTTTTGCGTATTTTTAATAAAAATGTCAAGTTTATACCTAAAAAAAATAGATTTGATTCCTACTAAGAATACTTCAATAAATTCGACATCGAACTAAAATAGCTAAACTCTTATACAATTCCATATAATTAAATATATAGCATTTTTTTAAATAACAAATAAGCCATCTTATACTATCAAATTTCTAACGGAGAGCTTTCAATCTACTTATTCTCTAAAATTACATTCTGAACAATTTCCACATTTCGGTAAACTTGAAATACACGAGCACCATTAAACAGACAATGGAAATTACAAAACGTTAGGAAAAACGAAATATTATTATTAATATTTTTTTTATTATTTCACAATTTCGCTCCAACGCAAAGATTGGCATAAGTGTTATAAAAGGCTTTGTATAGAGCTCGCCTACACTGTATAGGTTCAAGTTCGTATTCAGGTTCTATACTCGGGTATCCGTCAATTTATAGCGTAAGTTTCCGTACAACCGTCGAGTAAGACAACGAAACGAAGGAAGGAGGGAGGAAGACGCGAAAATTAGGGTGAGACGTTAGACGGAAAAATAATAGAGAGGGGTATAGACGGGATATTCGTAACCAGGAAATCCGGCTAAATGGATAGATTTTCGAAAATTTTAAGGTGTGAAATTTCAGCCGCTCTTTTACCGCAATATTTCTCTCTCTCTCCCTCAATTTTCCCTTACTAAAAAAAGAAAAGATGGAGGGAAAAATATCTTTATTACATCATAATTATATTGTACACATTCATTTGGTACATCCTTAATTTACGCAGCTGTGGTAATTCTATATAATTGCGTAGATTCGTAGCGTTTTCGTTAATTAATCGTTACAATCGCCGTGTAAAACTCAAAGTAAACGTATAGTATCGACTGGGACGCATAAACGAGAAAGGAACATTCTATTAAAACAGCCAGGAAACCAAAGGGAAGAAAATAGTATATAGGTGTATTATGGACGTGTATTGAAAGAAGCTACAAAGGTATATATGTATATATGTACAAGGGAATGTTCGTTCGTTTGAGACGTGTACGTGTATAAAGCGCAATAGAAAGGAGCTCAACGGAGCACATTTTCTGGCTCGGCAAATTTCTCCAATTCGTCACGAGAATACGCACAGTTATATATATATATATATATACATATGTGTGTGCGTGTCTGTGTGTCTGTGTACACACACACATATATATAAATGCCGAAGATTTATCTTGTACGGTACGGCACATCTGCGTTTCTCACACTTTTTATATTCTATAGAATTCCTTTGAGATTAGGTCCACAGTATATATTCACTCGGTCGGACGGATCGACTTTATTATGTATATGTACATATATGGTACATCTATCAGTTTATACACGAAACTTCTTATTTTCATTTTTTGAATCTACTATTTTAAATTGCGCATTCTATGCGCTGTTCCAAATTTCACGATTTTAAAAGAGCGATGTACATATAATTTTGTGACGATACTTTGTGACTAAAAATTATCTTTGGAATGATCGTATGTTGACCGATATATATAACAAAAATTAATATTAATTTTTTTTTATTTAATATGCGTTATTTTGTTAAATAGATGTGTATGTGTTATGCATTATTATAAATTTGTGAATACAATTGTAAAACGTTTAAAATCATATCAGTCAAGTACAAGAGCCAACAACAAAAATATAATCATAATGATCCTACAAAGTGCACAGCGAAAATTGATTTATAATTTTATATTCTTATTAGATAAACCAAATGTATTTTTGTACATTATTACGTTACATGCACATTACAAAATTTTATCACTTTTATATTACACTCCGTTCTTATATGTTTCGTTTCAAAATATTTATTCATCTTTACAAAATTTATATCACAAGGAACTGAAATATAATTGAGTAAATTCTATACAATATTTTTAACTTAATTATATAATCTTTAAAAAACATTTGTTTAAAATGAAGAAATATTTATTAAGTATACGAAATTCTTAATTAAAAGAAAGATTACATATTTGAATTAGATATTTACTAGTTTTAACCAAATAAATGTTCATTCGTATTCAAACCAATATTTTATTGAAATTACTATAAATTCGGTATACATGTATATTGCACATACTTACATTGATATACACACACACATTATAAAATCTTTTGACAACATACTCTTTTTCGACCAAATTTATCAGTATACTAAAAACTGATGTTCTATCTTACATTTCCCTGTAACATTTAAAAATGATACACAATTCCATCAGTAATCACGTATAGTGTATCTTCTTTATCATACACTAACAATGTAGATTACATTAACTCTCAAACAATTTTAACTACGCGAAAATATCGATCGAAATTAATTTAGGTATATTTATATATATATATAGATAAATTTCTTCCGAAATTATTAAGTGCTTCCGAACGATTCACTCAGGTATAATAAACTCGGATGGAAAATATTGGATGACCTAGACTTAACGCATAATTATAACTTACACTTATAATACCTATTTTTAGTTAGTTTACCTTGACAGTCTACTATATAAAAAGGCGTGTACACATAGTTGTTTTATATATATATGTGGATTCACTTTTCCTTACGATAAAAACAAAGTACAATGTTTTTGAAATAATTCGTTGGGATAACCATTGAGCTTCTTTTCAAGGTTCTTTTTCTTTAAACTATTATGCACGAAACACTCCATATTTTTTGTTATAATTAATATGCAAGTTTGTTACACTTTCTCGTTTCTAACTACGCGTTGAACGTTTATTTATTCCGAATAACTGGATTTTATACGCGTTAATAAATTATTTTAAATACGTATGGCATAACGTTCGTTTATAATTTACCTCGTACAACGTAACACGAGATGCATTTTAAAACATTATATATAATATACATACATTATAATTATACTCCATTAACGTTATATATACAAACTACAAAATTTATATTTTTTCATGCCTAAAAATGATATTATATTACACGCATTTTACACATCTCGTATATATGTGTATGTATATATATTCCAGAATATTACAAAAAAAAATATATAATACGCACGTACGCATGTAATACCCGCATGCACACGTGAGAAACGTTTCGCACACAAACACGTTTTTGGGAATGACGTATCAAATGTTTACTAAAAATGAGAAAGAAGGAAATGCACCTCTTCCTCTCTAATGAGCAAACGTACAGTCTATTTACAAATGTTATTTGCATAAGGCAAAAAAAAAGAAAAAGGAAAAATAAAATAAAAAGAAGAGGAAGAAAAGTGAACGTGTTCGTGCAGTGCACTCACATTTGTATACTCAAAGGATTTCGTATAAAGTATAACATTTATAATGGTAAAGAACTTTATCCTTGTTTCTTTTTATTTCTCTTATATCTTCTCTGTATACGGCAACGCCCATTAAAATTCCAACGATGGAAACACAATTACCCTTATTAAAAAAACCGTGTATTTTTCGTTTATTACGACATCCGCATATACATATCGTTCGTAACACCCCCCCAAAAAACTACAATGTCATCGCGAACGAAACATTAATTAAAATAGTATTCGAAACAGGCTGTGCATTTCTTGTATACGTAGTAATTTTCATATTTCGCTCGCCGAATGTGCGATGTAAATCGATATAGATCGACACGTATATATAGACGTTATATACTAATGAAAGGTTCACGCTCGTCTTTTTTTAACTTTCCAATTAACGGGACGATAGTTACATGAATAGAGGGCGAATATATATATACATAGACCATTATCAATGTAATTAAATCAAAAGAAGATATTGTTGCGTTACGATAACAATGAGCGGTTTCAATGTACTCGAGCCGCGCGTATAATCAACTACGGTTCGGTGGACGCATAACTCGAACACACACACACATACGTCTACATAATACACACATCTGTTTGTGCGTGTGTGCGCGTGCGTGTGACATATTTTCCTTTAACGATGCGCACGCGGGGGTGTATTCGCATTCTCAATTTTACGAATATATAATGCAGATTAGCACGCGGAATCGAAACAAATGAAATTGGGCACACCTCGTTAGATGTATTATATATATATGTAGTATACAAAGCTTTGCGACGAAATGTAAGAAAACGTGTTTGTGGAGGGTTTCAAAATGTCTCGTGAAGTTTATTATGGAAACGATGATTTATGTGAATGGTGTTTTAAAAGTATTTTTTTTTTTTCATATATGTGTATAATAATGTTGATAATATTTATACATGTGATACAAATATATTATTTATGTACAAGAATTTTAATTAAACGGTACACGTCTTTGGAATCATTCGTTTTAAAAAATAATTCGTTGTAAATTTATCGAGAATCGAAATAATCTTTAAAACTGGGTTATATACATATGCATCAAACTATATTGACGTTTAAAAATTTCATGAATTTTTTTCACTGTAACTAATGAAAATAATATAATAAATATATATATACGCGCATTTTACATTTTGTTTAGGGTACGTACAGTAGCGAATTATTATAAAGTGTCCAAAGGCATCTTTTTTATTGAGGACGTCGAAGCTAGCGATTTTACCGACATATAAGAGTCACCGTTTTTAATTTTTATCTATAACTAAACCAGTTTTTGGGGAATTTTGAGGCCAGAGCCCCATTCTACATAGTACTACAAGTAACTTGTCAAATTTTGGTGCAAATTCATTGAGTATTTACGAAGAATAGTGCAAAACTGTAATTTTCATGCAACAGCCTGATTATTGTGAATTCCAAGTAAAATCTGTTTACTTGTATAACAATAATTACAAATATTAGTAAGTACTGCACGTAGCATATCAATATGATACAAGGGAATTATAGTTTAGTAAATATCAAATTGCGCAATGGTCCATTATTTGCAAATTGACAAAAAAAATATAACCGCTTTGTGACAAAGTCACAAGATAATTGGAAAATTAACGTTATTTCGCAAACTAAGTAGATGTATCAAATTTGGAAGGACGCAGATTTAAAATGACTGACTGAAGTAACAAGGACCAATTTTAACTGTAGTGTATAAAATATGTAATACATTGTATTTCATAATTTGTTTTATATATTCCCCTTACAAAAATGCAACATAAAAAAAATTTCTGCAAGATTTAATGTTATGTGCGGGACTATAAAAAAAAATTTCATAACTTGGATTAGATCATACCTACATGCCTAATACTTTCGTACGTGTTTTCCGTTTTGTTTTCTGAAACTTTCAGAAGGATGTAATAGTAAAATATTACTGTTAAGAAAACTATTCTACCTAAATAAATATCATTTATTATCAAATACCAGAACATCATTGTCCTTCATTTGAATATTATCTATTACTGTGCTAAATGTTATACAAAAATGTCGAAGCATTCAAAATTTCTATCATTCATCTCAGTTAACTCGGTCGGTAACAATTGAGTATGACAACCCCTTAAGCAGATTACCATGGAAGTAATTTACCAACTGAGAAATACTGTTCTTAAAAAAATTGTGAAAACATTGCACTTTCTTAGAATGATATACAATCTATTATTGTAAAATATTCCAAAATGATCAATCCGCAGTTAACGAGATTAATCGTCTAAAAAGATTTTCAAACATTAAAACAGATTGACTAACTTTCTTTAAACAATTAATCACATTTACATGGTGCCAAAGTCAACTTTTATCCTCCCTACATTATCAACCGAGTTTAAGAAAGATTCAGTTATAATTTATAGAATATAATAGTATTCAAAAAAGTACGAGGTAAGACGTGACTTCGTTTACAAACGATTGACCTCTGTGCAAAATTTGAGACTAAAATTCAATTGGGTTTTCGAGAAATCCCTTACCAAAAATATGAAGCGAACGTAATATAATCAACACTTTTTGGTAAGGGATTGAATAGAAAACTCGATTGAATTTTAGTCTCAAATTTTGCACAGAGGTCAATCGTGTGTAAACAAAGGCGTAACTTCTCCTACTTTTTCAAATAATACTATTTTATTTTATAAATTATAATTGAATTAATTATAATTTGTTTAACTCGGTTGATAAAGTAGGTAGAATTAAAATTTACTTTAGTACCTCTTTAACTACTACACCAATCACCTCAAAAATTTGCACAATCTCATAATTTTTTGTAAATTTTAATATAAAATATTTATTTTTATAAAAACAGTACTTCTCAGTCAATAAATGACTCCGATGGTAACATAACGAGTTTGGCATCCCCTTAAACCGCCGAAGAACTTGCTAAAAAAGTATGGAATAATGCATACAAAATCTCTTTTTAATCTTTTGAATGCATCACTTTGTGTAACTATTCGTGCCTAAAAATGTAAAATTTTGTATACAGATATATTTATTACGAAATAATATCCGAAAAAAAGCCATGAGTTTAGATTAGTAATTAACAGAATTAAATGACATGGTATATAGATTCACCTTGAGTCGCACTTGAACTTACGATCCATCACGTTGCGAAGCATTGATCTTATTCCGATCGACAAACACCCGAAATTCACACAAGATTCAAAATTTTTTTGTTTCTCCATCAACACTATACTCGCGTGTACTCCAACCCACACACACACACACACACACACACACACATACCAATATATATATATATAGATATACAGATATATAGATATATATATAGATGTATAAATATAGATAGATATAGATATAGATATAGATATATAGATAAAATCGCGAAGGTCCGTCTGGATGAGGCGTGAAAGCTTTTTCGGCAGGATGGCAATCCGTTTTGTTTGGCGATTGGATTTGTCTTTTCTCTCTAGTAGCATCGACCCAAATAAAATTCCCGATGACACGGCGAGCGCCTGACACATCCGCGTCGAAAGCTTCCATACTCCCGAGATACCGACGATCGACCTTCCCTCCGAGTAATATCAAGTTGCGCTTGCGGGACGAAATCCTTTTTTTGTTCCTATATATATATACATCCTATAGATTCATTTTTCGGTTCTATATATATATGGGAGACTCCACGTCAAGTGATGCGGACAAAAAATAAATATTATTTTGAATAGTTGCAACCTACAGGAATGTTACAGACACACAAAAAATTGAGATTATTAAAAATATGGCATTTTTAGCAATTTTAACAATTTTCACCTCAAAAACTATCAAGATTTTGTTATTATAATTAAATATTATTGTTTAACAATAAATTATTATTTTGACAAAAAGTTGATAGTTTTTGAGGTGAAAATTATTATAAATGCTAAAATTGTTATTTTTCGTATAATTTCAATTTTTGACTGTCTGTAACATTGCACCAACTATTCAAAATAATATTTACTTTTTGTCTGGATCATTTGACGTGGAATCTTTTATATATATATATGCGTGTTCGCAAACGTATATAACATAATTTTAACTTTATTTATTTATTTGTGTATTTTTATGTTGTGTTCCATTTCGTAAAATACAATGTTCAGTTATTTTATCGTATTTGTTTGCTCGGTTCCTGTACTTGATTTTTTGATGGCACAAATGCTTCTCTAGATATATAATTCCGTTTTATATTTTGTAAGGTGAATGTTTTTTTTGCATCAGTAAATTGTATCAATTAAAAATCAATTTGTATCAATTACAATAATAAATTTTAACTATATGAACTAAATCGTATTATGTTAAAAACTCAGGATCTTATTCGTTATACCCCTTCCCCCCAAAAAAAAGATTACTTTTTTTCATAAATCATTACAAACTATACATACATACCGATTGACAAACACTTTTTTTAGTATTTCAATAACCCAATAAAATTATTAGTTATCGAGTTATTAAATTGTTAACAAAATTATTTTCATTTGTATTTTTATTTAAATATTTGGTAATTTTAAACGATTTACGAAAAAAAAATTTTAGGGAGGGGGATAAGTATAACGAATAATACCCAAAACTTGTAAAACAAGCATTCGTATTATTTAAATAATGTATTTATATAAGACATTGCAATTTTGAAATATACGCCTATTATGTAACGCTATTACAATGTTTTGCAACAAAAGTAAAAGAAGAAGAACTTAAGATTTATCGGTATATTATTGAAATGAAAAAAAAAAATGAATTCCAACGGCCTACACATTTGCATTGTAAAAATGTTTGTCGCGTTGAGGAAAAAAAAATTTTTCCAATACGGATAAATAAAGCATTAAGCACACATTTTTCTCGCTCGTATCGTACATATATACAAGGAAGACGCGTTCATACACGGAAAAGTGACTTCGACTGTATATATACATATACATACATGTACGAATGATAATATTTGTGCCTATGCGCGAAATCCCCTTCGATCGTAAGTAAACGAAAAGTTTTATTTTTGCACCGTGTATATAGAGATACAGATCTATTGTCACTTTGGTATACTTTTATAGAGGGCTTTCCGTTATTCTTGTATATTATATCGAGTCGAAATGAACGAGGGAAAAGGATAGATGTGTGTATATATATATGTATATACACGAGGTATTATAAACGCCACGTGCCGTTTGTATTTTATGGATGGATTTGCAAACACGTTCTACACTCTCACAGATCGATGCAATTTGTCGGAATGGATCTAAGAACTGAGGTTACGTTTGAGCGTTTTCATATTTTTTTTATTTGCCCCCTTTTAACGGAAGAGGGTTAAAATTACCAAGTACTCCTTTTACGACACCAAAATGTAAGGTCGATTTATTTTTGTTGTTATATTTATATATCTTATCTTTGGTGGACAGTTGTATATATACGTGTAGTGCTATACCAGTAGTTTCTTGTCTTCCTTCGTTTCGTACACTATTGGACTTTTTTTTTTTGAAACGATAAATTAAGATATAAAATTGAAAGTGTTGCAATGACGTTGAAGATAATGTGGAAGAAAAATTTTGAAATATCGACTTTATTTGCTTGTAAATAAATATTATGTAAATTAATACTTGAAAAATGTAAAAAGAGCTACTTAAATGTCAGTAGAAATAGTAATTCTTATGTCAGGCTGGAAAATGAGTTCAAGAGGACGAGCCTATAGGTTAAAATTATTAATAATAATTTAATATCTAACTCGCTAAATCTGAGAAAGTGAAAATACTACTAGTATTACTCATAAGTTTTCACTCCTTTATAGAATTACTTTTCACTCTTACAAGAGATACATATAGGAAAGTAAAATTATTACTCCCTGTAAATCATAAAGTAATGAATTTCTTATTTATTAAAATAAATTGTACTATTATTAACATTTATCGACAATTTTTTAGTGAATTTAATTACGAATTAAGAATTGTAATCAGACACTCAAT
Organism: Theocolax elegans; assembly: GCA_026168455.1. NCBI lineage: Eukaryota > Metazoa > Arthropoda > Insecta > Hymenoptera > Cerocephalidae > Theocolax > Theocolax elegans. The sequence goes on from CM047427.1 coordinate 6,137,050, forward strand.
ACCAAGATTTTTTAAGTTGATGGAATTATCGCAGGAACTACTTCTTTAAATAACCTGAATTTTTTAGCTGCAACAATAACACTTGATTTCAATAATAGTTGAATAAAATAAAATTTAATAATATTACAATATAAAAAAATAGTTTGCAAAGATTATAATAAAAATTTCTTAGATAAATATTATAAGTATATTGTAAATATCCTAAAAAAATCTTGACAAATAATGTTATAACTCATTAAAATTCTTAAAATATGAATAAATTAGCTAAAGTAGTCATATAATACTGTCACGTGTGTTTTCGAAATTATAACACAATTATAACACAATTTTGTTTAAGAAATTGATGAATGTTTCTAGTTGTTACATTATTATAAAAAGACAATTGTAGAGAATTTTGCAAAGCAAGAATGTAAATAATAATATTAATTAATAACAACTAAATCTTTAATAATAATTAAATTAATATTAATTATCTAATATTAATATATATCAACATTAATTATTTTGTAATTGTTAATTGCTACTTGGTATATAAATAGATAAATAAATAAATTATCCTTTCGTTGATTACGACTAGGTATACAATTAAGACTTTGAGTCTATTAAAAAATATTAATAATTCACTGATAAAATATCGATGATATTTTTGAGAGATTGGAAAAAGATTTAAAAAAACTTTACGCTGCCGTTGCTTAATACCTAAATTACGATATTAATATATTCGTGTATTACACTTATTATCAAAATTTATGGAAATTGTAAAATTATGTGAACTTAACTTTAGTTATTTTACATAAACGCAAGTTATAGCAGACGAAAATATAATATTAAACGCGTTTCCTGTCTGACATGCAACAATTATTTCTACTGATTTTCAGATAGTTCTTTTTAATTTACTAAACTTGGGTTAGGTTACTGTGCCGTTAAAATATTGAAATGTAACTTTAATTTAGTATATGATAATATATATGAAAAATCACATTACCATGTTTACTATTATAAATTATAATTTGAATTAAATAAACAATATAATGTAATACCCAGCACGTATCAAATAGTAATATGACAAAATCATTCAACAAAGATAATTAATGTCTAATTTGAATTAAATTAAACTTAAATACGTATGCATAGTTTCCTTTGCATAATCGCAATATTGTACACACCAAAATTGCACCGTGAATTAGAAAATTTTAATTTCGATACCGTAATAATAATTATCGCCGGATAATTGCACATATTTGAAATTGAATTTTCTGACCGTTATTGTTATTATTATTATTATAATCATTGGTAATAATTTAAGGTTAACGGATATTATTTTATTACAAAGGTATATATTATCGCTATTCATTAAATAACGTGAATATATATATATATATATTTCATTGAAGTTCGTACGTTATTCATTGTTTCATTGCGACACACTAAAGTTCGGCTATAAATTCCCCCGAATATTCTATTAAACGTCGAGAAGCTATATATGATAATAAGTGAAATATATACATTGTATAATTGCATTGTTTATGATTTCATAACCGTACATTGCTTTATAGTTATATTATTTTTCAAACATTTCCGATTCACTCGGTTCGATGTATACATACCGAATCTCGGCGCGCGCTAAATTATCCGTATTGCTAAACAAAGTTTAATGTATATTTCTCTATTAAAAAAAAATTTGTTTTTTTCTTTCACATTATTTCTAAATAAATTCGCCCGCGTTACGCTATCGTATCCACCGGAATTTGATAACTCGAGCCATAAATTTTCGTAACCGAAAAGATCCATAAAAAGAAGAACCATGTAAATCCCTTATGACCTTTCCGTTTTCATTATATAACAATGCTACAACATCCAGTCTCTTTCGCCACCTGTGCCTCAAAACATATAAAAAAAAAGCATAAAATAGGAAAATGTTCAACAAAATGTTATGGCAGCATCCGTATATAAAAAAAAAATATCGTGTATTTTCCTCTTTTTTTTCGTTGATGAAATAAGATACGAAATAGAAAACGAAAAATATACGGGAATAAAGGGACGTTAATATTTAGTTGAGTATAATTATTTCAGATTGAATTTCACTATGTTTTAGTGTTGGAATTTATTATCTGGTAAATAGTATTTTATAATTATTACGTAAAATTATTCGCTTTTTGTTTAATATTCTCGTATAGAGAACAGAATCTTTTAAAGCTAAAGAAATTCTTAATTCACTTTCGAGAGTGTAACATAATTTCTCTATACATAATACATTGTAATAATAAAAGTAATCTCATTATTAATAAAAATAATATCTAATGTTCTTATTGTTAGTAAAAGTGAAGTATTCGGATATTAGCTAAAACTATTTTTTTGTTATTAACTATACGTACTTCATGGAAATATATTTTTTCATAAATGGTTTGATTTCTATGGTAGTCACATACGTTGTACAATGAATTATAATAATACACAATGACTGTAAAGTATATCCAGTAAACAATCACAATCAAAATCTACATTTCACCGGGTAATATACAATTTCATAAATAATCAGCTGTATAACCAATTTCGAATAGAGAAACCGGATATTTCAAGCACATGCGTACGCGTAACCCTGGGATACAAAAATATAGTGTCAAAATTATAAAAAAAAGTAGAAAAAGTGCAAGGATTTATATAGGGGAAAACAAAAATTAAAAGAACCTCCGGGAAAATCGACATCGGGATGAGATGGCAAGAATCGAGCCGAGCGAAACTAGGACGAGCGTCGACTCTTCTGAGAGGGGGTGAATGGAAGCGTCCAGGACACTTCGAGCGGTTACACATCCTATATAGGGGGGCCACTGACACAAGCACTCGAGGCCACGGATTTTCCGGTACGATCTCACCCCCACCCCCTTTTTTGTGTATTTTCCATTTTCATTTTCCACGGTCTTTGTCGAATTTACAATGCTATTTATTCGTAAACTGTGTGTGTGTGTTTTTCGACAACGTTTATCCTGAATTTTTACGCGTATAACGATGAAAACCCGGCCAAAAATTTTATCGACGTAGTAGATTTTTACACGTGACTATTTAATTGTAGTACACCGTCTACTCGATATATGTGCACGTGGATATTATGAAATAAAAATTATAACGTGTCGGTATTTTAAATTCAAACAAAAATGAAGGATATACTCGGACATGTTCTGTGAAAATTAGATAACTTCGAAAGTAACTTGAACCAAATTATACGAAATTATATTCAACCTAGTTTCCTTTTTTTATTTTTTTTTTTCAACTCCGCATTTTTCAAGTGTCAGTTCATGTATTTTCGTACGTATATGCGTCAATATTTTATTTTTATATCCTTTAATTATCAATTTAATAATCTCGTGTATAAAGCCCGTGATTCGTATAATTAATTAATAAAAACAAAAGATAAAACAGTGATTACAATTAATCTTTTTTCACTTTAAAAAACTATAACGCTAATATTCTCTTGATACTAATATTTTAGCAATTGACGAAGTTCCGATTTTTTTATTTTTTCTTCCTGTTCCCGACGCATCGATTGGTACGCGCAGTAGTTTTGAAACTTTAAAGCCACTCTCCGAATTACTTATTTTTTCCAACTTCTAATAACTTCTGACCTATCAAATATTAACATTCAAACCAAAGTTTACTCAAAAGCTGAGATAAATAGATACATTTTAAAAAAAGTACGTTTAAATCCATTAAAATGGAGCAGAGTTATAGCCGAATTAAGAATTTAAAGAAATTAGCTTAAAAAAATCAATAAAATTTGTACTGTTCATTTTGTTTAAAATTGCTTCTAATTCTTAATTCGGCTATAACTCTGCTCCATTTTAATGGATTTAACGTACTTTTTTTAAAATGTATCTATTTTATCTCAGCTTTTCAGTAAACTTGTTTTGAATGTCATATTTGATAGTCAGAAGTTATAAGCGTTTAAAGGAAAGTCTCTTTTTTTGGAAATTTTGCTTGAACGCGTATAACTTTTGAAAAAAACGATTGTTAGAGTCTGCGGCTCTGGCTTTTTTCATATTTTTATATTAGAAAACATATACTACAAGCTGGGCACGATCCGTTTCCAAACATATGAGGGTCTCCTTGTTAGTTGTCAAGAATTGTTACTACCGCGTCCTACTTTCCATTCTTTCGAGTCAGTTAAATTTTCGCTGTTATTAAAAAATTCTCTTTTTTTTATACACTTTTCAAAAATTTTGACATATTACGTCGCGGTGTACGGCGCGCCCAGAAAAAAAATTTTGCGTATACTTATTATTCTATTACAATCGAGTATACGATCGTGCGATAAAAAAAATTAAAATGTATATGAGTATTTAGAAATAAATTTAATGAAATAAGCAAGAGCAGCGTTGTCAAATATTGAACGTTCGTGTATATATACGAAAATAGAAAACAGTGTGCGATATATATTTGAAACAGTGCAGCCCTTGCCTTTATAAAATACACTTCTGAAAGATAATTTTAATAACGCATAAAGGAAATAATTTATAATTCTCGTCCGAATTACTCTTTGTCGATATATTAACATTTTTCAGAGTAATAAAACCAGGTTGTATATATATATATATATATATATATATTTCTCTTTTCTATTTACAAGCGTGTGGCAGTGAAAGCTGTCTTTTTTGGTGCACGGGACACGTGGATTCGGATTGTAGGTGGAGTTTATTATCTTAAATTTAATATATGTTCAGTGAACTTATATGGTATAGTAGATGTGAGCGTAGAGAATGCACCTAAACCATTTTTTCTTTCTTTTGCTCTTAAGTGTCGTATTTTTATAAACGCAAGCTTAGTAATAAAGAGAAATTGCGAATTCAACAGTTAGTTATGCAATTCTCTGGAATAATTAATATTCATTTGTCACGTGAGATTATTTAAAAGTTATACGCTGTTAAAGCAAAATTCCAAAAAAAAGAGACTTTCCTTTAAACGTAATAACTTCTGACCTATCAAATATTAACATTCAAACCAAAGTTTACTCAAAAGCTGAGATAAATAGATACATTTTAAAAAAAGTACGTTTAAATCCATTAAAATGGAGCAGGTTATAGCCGAATTAAGAATTTAAAGAAATTAGCTTAAAAAAATCAATAAAATTTGTACTGTTCATTTTTGTTTAAAATTGCTTCTAATTCTTAATTCGGCTATAACTCTGCTCCATTTTAATGGATTTAACGTACTTTTTTTTAAAATGTATCTATTTTATCTCAGCTTTTCAGTAAACTTGTTTTGAATGTCATATTTGATAGGTCAGAAGTTATAAGCGTTTAAAGGAAAGTCTCTTTTTTTGGAAATTTTGCTTGAACGCGTATAACTTTTGAAAAAAAACGATTGTTAGAGTCTGCGGCTCTGGCTTTTTTCATATTTTTATATTAGAAAACATATACTACAAGCTGGGCACGATCCGTTTCCAAACATATGAGGGTCTCCTTGTTAGTTGTCAAGAATTGTTACTACCGCGTCCTACTTTCCATTCTTTCGAGTCAGTTAAATTTTCGCTGTTATTAAAAAATTCTCTTTTTTTTATACACTTTTCAAAAATTTTGACATATTACGTCGCGGTGTACGGCGCGCCCAGAAAAAAATTTTGCGTATACTTATTATTCTATTACAATCGAGTATACGATCGTGCGATAAAAAAATTAAAATGTATATGAGTATTTAGAAATAAATTTAATGAAATAAGCAAGAGCAGCGTTGTCAAATATTGAACGTTCGTGTATATATACGAAAATAGAAAACAGTGTGCGATATATATTTGAAACAGTGCAGCCCTTGCCTTTATAAAATACACTTCTGAAAGATAATTTTAATAACGCATAAAGGAAATAATTTATAATTCTCGTCCGAATTACTCTTTGTCGATATATTAACATTTTTCAGAGTAATAAAACCAGGTTGTATATATATTTCTCTTTTCTTTTTACAAGCGTGTGGCAGTGAAAGCTTCGGATTGTAGGTGGAGTTTTTTATCTTAATTTAATATATGTTCAGTGAACTTATATGGTATAGTAGATGTGAGCGTAGAGAATGCACCTAAGCCATTTTTTCTTTCTTTTGCTCTTAAGTGTCGTATTTTTATAAACGCAAGCTTAGTAATAAAGAGAAATTGCGAATTCAACAGTTAGTTATGCAATTCTCTGGAATAATTAATATTCATTTGTCACGTGAGATTATTTAAAAATTATGCTCACAGTTTATTCGATTTTTAGAGTTGGTTTTTTACGCTGCGACGTATATAAACACTGAGAAAAATTTTTTAGTAAAAATTACTATTTTAATGGTAAAAGGAAGGCAGACTTACACAATTATAAAAATTACTATTAATAATGGTAAAAATTGCCACCATTTAGGAAAAATTATCATTAATAATAATGGCAGTTTTTACCATTATTAATAGTAATTTTTATAATTGTGCAAGTCTGTCTTCCTTTTACAATTAAAATAGTAATTTTTACTAGCAAATTTTTCTCATTTGTATGTATATGTACGATTCTACATAATATTTCGATTCTTCACTAATACAATAGAAATGTTGTTCAGTCGTGCATTACTAACCGCCGTTGCAATTGCGATTCAGTTGTAGGAAAAAAGGGAGATTTCGTTTGACCTAAATTTATTTCAGTCTTACCTTTCAAGTTTACGTTCGTCTCGACTATTTTTTTACGATAAATAAGTAATCTCTTGTTTCTTCACATTTTCTCAAATGAATTATCATTACCCTACATTAATAGACACATTTATCAATGATTAAATAAAGTAAATTTCTTGAATTCCAATACATTCGCACGATCGTTCAATTCATAATTGACTTTTATTATTAATTTTTTCCTTACGTAAGGTTAATCAATTGTTTTCTTCTCTTCATTATAGATCAATCGCCTAAGTTATTTTTTAATCCCATCGTCCAGCCATTGCAATGAAGAGAACGCAACTTTTTTTTCTTCAATAATACAAAATTAAGATTTACACTGGCTGGTTGATTATAACGCGTCAATTTACATGGATGGTAAACGTACACGTAATATTATAATTGATTAACCGAAATGTGTAACGCGTTATTACTGTTATTAGGTTATCGCAATAATCGGTAATGTGTATGAACGATACAATTAACGCGGTATTCCTGTATGTATTGTAACGATATACGATTACAATCAGTCAACGATGAATACTTTGACCACTTGAATTTTAATTGAATTTCCTATGATAAATTAAGATAAAAGGCGTGCCGCTTTGCTTGATAATGAATAAACGTAATCTTGAGCGGGTATCTGTTTATTACACCGAAATACAATTCGGTAAATAGATTTTGTAATTGTTTTAACTAATAAAATGAAAGTAATGAGAAATAAAATTTTAAATATGCTATATTGGTGATCAATTTAGCAAATGTGAGTTGTTTATGATAATAATTGAAGAAGGCGTAATTTCTGTAGCAAATTTTTGTTTATTACAGTCCAAAATATAGATACTACATCGATATACTTTTGTTAAATATAAGTAAATTGCGGTTTAAACCATTTTTTTTATTATTTCAATGAAAATAAGTGTGAATATTGAAACGCTGTTGTAACAGTATGTTTTACGGATCGAATATGGTTGTATCGCTCACATTAACATTATACTAATCATTTTAAATTCTATATTTTCGATCGAATTTAAGTATTATTATTAACGAGATGTTGGATCCAAATTATCCAAAAGTTTTGTTACAAAATGTAATTTAACAATCTGAAAAAAAATTCATCAAGAGAATTTTAAAAATTTGGAAAGTCCTGACGGTTCGATTTTAGACGATAAATAATTTTTTTTTATTGTAATTGAGTAAGCGATGTTGTGTCGGTAATTTTCGATCGAGAAAATCTTGACTAAAAATTTAGCAAATATTCACATATATTGTGTAAAGCAAGCCCGTAGATCTGTCATTGTCTGTTTGTTCAAAATTAATCCCTATTACATTAAAAAAAATTAAGAAAATTGTTATTTTAGAGTACGAAATCGTAAGTTAACTAAAACTATATAATAGTTACAAAATCCTTAATTTGTACTAAAAAAATTGTAAAATTAGCATTGTATAAAAGTAATTATTAAAAAATACATGTTATTGGTTGTTGGAAAGGTGAAGTAAAAACTTAAACACATTCTTTCATTTGTGTAACGTTTCGGTAGCCAACACCATCCTCTTCAGACTTCTAATATAAACACTATAATTTGTATATAAAAATTTTTTTTTCTCATTTGACACGGGAAGATCGACAAATATCCAAGAATCAGTAATATAAAACCACCGAGAGATAAAGTCAAACCAACGATGTAAAAAAATATATGTATGTATAAAATGTTTGATAAAATGAAAACTAATCATTCGCGTTATTTCTAATTTTAATTTTATGACGCATTTAGGTTATAATTACAGTTACGTTACTATAATTACCAATGATAAAAGCGACAACTTCCGCTGTCACAATCAATTTTGCATAACTAATAGGAGCATTCGTGTTTTATTAGTCAATACAGTAAAGAAAAAATGCAATTCCCAAATTATCGTAAGATACTGTGTAGCAATCCTTTTTTTATGTATATATCAATATATGTATATCTTTAAAGAAATCAAAGCAATAGATTTATTTAGTTATGTGTATATGTATGTTTATCGTATGAAAATTGAGCGTGCGATATAATTCCGAAAGTGCTTAGTAATTAGGTGATCCGAATACTAAAAGCCGCACGAGAATGCTTGAAAAAGGAATTTTAAACAGTTTATCTCGGTACTCGAAAGAATGATCGTTATCGTTGGGATAGTTGCGCGACCACCTCCTTCATAAAAGCGCTACGCGTTTAATTTGCGAATTAGCCTTTGTATATCATCTCTTATATTTGATAAAATTGCGATAAGAATTTCTCTTTGTTACTGATTAAAGCAATTAAATACACGATTTGACGAAACGTTTTGTTTTCGTATATAAATAAGATTGTGTGTAAACGGAATTATTATAGAAATCTAGTGTCCGTTGGAATTTTCGGTGTAGAGAAAGAAATTTTTCTTTACGTCCACATTAATAAGTTGTAACTGAAAATTCGATAAGAAGAAGAAGAAGAAGAAGAAGAAAGTTAGAGAGCGAGAGAGCCCCACAGAAAATTGCCATCTATCTTAGCTAATTGCAACGAAGACTTGGTCGTCGGCTATATATATTTTTCTTCCATTACGACGTCGTTCCTTACTTTCCACGTTCTATATCTCGAATGTTCATCTTGGAAAAAAACGTTCATCTCGATTATCCAGTCGCGTGAAAAGTGTAAAAAAAAGAAAATAAAAGTTTACGCTCGAAATGTCGGGTGGTCAGGTTTACGCTTCGAGAGCTCGATTCGCGAACTCGTTAAGGGTCGCACAAGGACCACACGTTCGTGGGAGTTGAAAGGTTGGCTGCAATGAGAGATTGATGGATTCAATCTATTTCTTCCCTTTTTTTTCTATTTTCGCGAGTGTATTGATGAAACGTTTGTGTAAAATGATTTTTTTATTGGGTTTTGCATTTTTTCTTCGTATATGTTTTCTGTTCCTTTTATTTATTTTTTTTTAATATCGACCGAAAAAATGCGAGACAACAAAACGTATAGAGTTTATAAAGGAGTTCTATTTACCCGAGGTAATATTGGATTTATGGATATTTTTTTTGTTTAATTTTTTATTTGTAATGATTTTAACTAACTTCAATATAAATAATATTCAATTTATAGTGACTTACAGTATTACTAAAAATTTGTTTAGTTAATTTTTCTTTGCAAACTTGAGTTTAAATTTTAACGTATGAAAATTGTAGCCAACATGCTTAAATTGGCAACTAGAAATATTAAAATCCTAAGACTACTCTCTTAGAAACATGTAAGTATAAAATATGAAAATTGTACATTACAAAAATTCTAAAATGAGAAATTAATGTGTAAAATTAAAAAATTACAGTTCAGAAAGGTGTGAAATATAAAGACTGATCTATTAGAAAGTGTGAAATATTGGTAAATAAGTTTAGAAATATAAATATTAGATTTTATAGAAGAGTGCAAATTGCGAAATTTTTACCTTTAAAATTTAATTATGTAGCTATTTTCACGAATTATTACAAATAAACTAACTAAAACATTTGATTTCAAAGAACAACACGTAACCTTAATAATATTATATTGTAATTATATACCTATATAAGTCAAATATATTTTGTATTTCTCATTTAATTTTCGAATTTACCCCAAAACTTACTTTTTTTATAAATGATATTTAGATTAAACTTGTACAAGGAAATATGAAATTTAATTTTCCAACAGAACTTTAGCCAACAAAAGTTTGGCAAGGCAATAGCCTTTTAAAAGTAAGCTTATTTAAATTTTATCTTTCCTAAGATATAAATTGGTTCAAACGTAAAATATTATAATAGCAATTATTTTATAAACGTAAATAATTTTTATAACTATGAATAAACTATAATACGCATTATATAAAATTTTTTTTTACAATCTTATTAACGGTAGTGCTCAACAATTTAAAGTAATACGATTTTATTAGGTAAGGAAACTAAGATTCGCGATAAAAATTCATTAATTTGCATAAAATACTTTCGCGTCTGACCAGATTTCAACCATTTCTACTTCTCGATGTACGAAAATGTAGTTTCCATGTAAATTTGCGAATTCAAACCGTATTTTTCCATTTTACCTAGGAGATAAGTCAGTTCATTATGTAAATTCCAGTGCATTTTTGTACTCTGCGAAATTCGCACGAGAGAGATTTTTTCTTTTTTTTTCGACGAAACACACTATGAGTTTAATTAAAAAAAATGTAGTGCGATGACCTTGATTTTTAATTATGTGTTTATTAATTCGGATAAAACTCGAAAGTATATATTTTTCGCAAAATATCCATAAATAGTATCGATTCCATGTTGAGATAAATATTCTATATAGAATATTACTTATAGATTGTTTAGTGCGGAAGGTACAAACTGTCAAGGTAAATAAAATTAGCATACGTTATATAGTAAAATGAACTAAAGTTATTACAAAAATTAAGATATTACTATATAAAATTTTACTTCTAGTAATCTGTAAACTCTTTACCAAACAATATACTAAATTTGAATAGAATATTTATCTCCGTGTATAGTTCTACAATAACTCACCACTTGTTTAATAATCTTGGTACGATATATTATTTTTAACGAAATCTTAAGACAGCGATGTAAAATTTATACTCCTCGAGAATCAACGGTTTAACACTTCTTTTTTATTATTCTATTTTCAAACTTTCATAACTTACCGAAAATATCGTAGTTTTCCAGTATAAAATCCCTGTAAAAAGAATTCTTTCTTCATATTTCTCGCGATATTAAATCGAAAATAATTCAGATAGGTATATTAGAAGCTTCATAACTTCGAGTGTTTCAAGCATTTCATATATTTAAGTTAAAGCATTAATTGTTTCGATTAAGAGGATGTGAAAGCTCAATCGATAAATCAGATTTCATCGCGTTTTAAATTATCTACCGAGGATCACTAATATTACGAAAATTAATATTTCATATTAAAATTTAAGTAAAACCACTAGAATAATATATACCCTTTGTTGAGTGGCAATCGATGATACTGCAAAGTTTTAAAGTAATTAGTACCTTAATTAATACGATTATGTTAAAAATTGTTAAACCTCGGTAATGTAAGAGCCACTTAAATTTTTGAAACAATTGTTCTTGTAATTAAATAATAGATTACATTTCAGCGAAGTAAGGCCACGTTCTCGTAACTTTGCTTAAGAAAGTAACATGCTTGAGTTTTACCAACCGAGCGAAAATGTTAATTATTACATTTATTCAACGTCAAAGGTTATTTCAACTGTACTTTTAAAAAACTGTGCTCCAAAAACTTATTTACTTGTTGCCTTGTAATTTGACAAATTTACCAAATTCAATTATCTGATCCTTCTGTATTCAGGTTTTTTTTATAATATAAATTTTCTTAAATAAATACAATAATTGATGTAGAGTGCTTGATCGGTAACATTCTGATTTGTAACCTCGTTAAATGTCTATAAATTATTAATTTTTGTAAAAATAGTGTTTTCCAGTTGATGTTGTAATCTTCTTTCTTGAATTCTTGTATCCGAGCGATCTACCAACCGAGAAAGACTGTTTTTACAATAATTAATATTTTACTCATAATTAATCAGATTAATTTATTTAATTAGGCATTAATGTAAGATGGTTTAGATTTTTAAAACAGTCAATCTCGTAATTTTCTTTGCCAAACGTCTTATATTTTTAAACGATTATTATTTACATCATAAGAACAAAATATTTCTTTGGTATAGCTTAAATATTAGCAGTATTGTTCGGTCGGTAAAAAACTTTAATAATAACGAGTTTTTCCTTAATATGTAATATAATAGCTATATTAAATTAATTATTCAATATACAAAATTACAAAATGAATGTAACTTTCTCCCGAATAAAATCTGTAAATTTAATTGTAAATATTTAATTTTTTTGCAAAAACCTTTGTTATTATATTTGTTATTATTTTTTTGGAAAAAATCATAGTTAAATGAATTGGAAAAGTAGTGCATATACATAATATTAAAATTTTACTAAAATTTTATTCATTGTGTTATATAGAAATTGTGTAAATCTAAAAAGAATCAAGGTGTTTTATAAAATTAATTGTCCATTACAATGGCGTATATTTGACTATATATATATATATATATATATGTATAATAAATTGATTTCACTTCTTTTTTAAGGCAGCGTTTAAAAATTTACGTATTTTTACTCAAAGATATATTGATACAAAAGTGAATTTAATTATATAAATTTTTTATTTTTATTTTATAATTAAGGAATAAAGCTTTTGGCACATTAATGACGTTATAGTGTATAAAAATACTATATTAAAAATATTTTTTTAATTTTTTTACTTAAAATCTTTGTAAAGGAAAAATATGTTATGATATATGTAATTTTATCTTAAATAAAACTTATTCTTGCCAGATAGTTATTTCTTTTATAAAAGTAATTTTAAGGATATTCAATATATTTCTGATTCTACTTACAGTACTCCAAATATGTGTAAAAATTAAACACCCTTTATAAAATAGTGATAGTATACCATCTCTTAAAATATGTAAAAACAACATGTCGATGTCTCCCATGTACAACGAACTATCTCATTTTGGCAAGATAAAACGACCACTCTCAAAATTAGTGAAAATAATGGTGCTATGTCAGACATAATTAAGAAATTATAAAAGAATAATAGTGACCACTATTTTATATAAAAGTGATTTAATTCACTTTTAATATATATTATATATACATATATTATATTAGAAATTATTAAATTTATTTATAACGAAAAAGAGAATACTTTAAATCTTTGGTGATATAAATGTAACTCGATAAAATTGTATAAAATAATATTAAGTGTAAAATAATATTTTATAAATAATTTAAAAATGAAAATCAGAATTATAATTTTATTAATTCGAATAACCAAAACGAATTGAATCACTCTTCTATAAAATAATCGAAACTATGTTACTTTTATAATTTCTTAGTTACGTCTGACATAGCAACATTTTTTTCATTAATTTTGAGATAGGTCGTTTCATTTTATCAAAATGAGATAGGTCGCTGTGCATAGAGACATCGATGTTATTAATAATAAAAATTTTTAAATATGATCTCACGATAGCTTTGGGATTAAATTAAATTCCTTGTTTACATCTAATTTGTTTTAGACATTTTCAACCCGATAAATCTATACCTGGTATTAGTATTACAATAATAAACTAAACTAAAAAAATGTAGACGATCGAAACACAGGGTAATAAATTAAATTTCAATTTCAATTGTTATATTACATTATCATTATTTACACATTTCACCCGAGTCTTCGGCATCTTGCACGAACCTCTCAAACTTTGAAATTCTAACTGTACACACTTTACATATACGTCCACTCTCGGAATCAAATTTCCTGCGCCATCGTCATCGTCCCTCCTTCTCTCTCTCTCAGTCACTTATAACCAAACTTATATTACACCCATGCACACATACACATATATTATCCTCCAAAAATTAAATAAAAATTATTGAATCCCATTTTTCATCGATGAGAAGATAAAAAAAAAGAGAGAAGAGAAATCTCGCGTCCTATCAATCGCATTGATTCGCTCCTCTTTTTTTTTCATCATCTACGTCGGGGATAATTTATTTTGATATGGAACTTTGAGAGGTATATAGAATCCGCGAGCCGATCTCGTGACACGTACCACAACTCGGTCACTGGGTCGCACCGAGCGAGCTAGCACGAGAGAGAGAGAGAGAGAGTGAGAGAGAGACGACCTCGTTTCCACGACGACGCAAGGTGAATATAACGCGCGAGCATGCAGATGCGCCTCTCAGCTCATAAATAAGCGTTGTACACATACATCTATACATACGCGCGCACCCGAATATGACGGATTTTCCGATCGAGAAACTAATGTTCGAAACAACCAGCAACGAGCAAACAAACAAAAAAAAAAGCACCGACCATGCATTCCCTTTTTTTTTCTTTTTTTTTCGTTCGAAGACTTGTTTTATTGCCCGTTGTAAAACGAACTTCAGCGTGTTACACGCGCTCGCTAATCTTCGAAATGTGCGGGCTTGGCAGATATCGTTTCCTTCCAGTTTTATACGCGCTTGAAATTTCCGTGATGCCCTTTTCTTTCTTCTCTTTCCTCTCTCTCTCTCTCTCGCCGTCTTCGAACTCTACATGTATATATTTCACGTAATTGCGAGTGCATTTTTCGTGGTGGGAGGAAGGGTTTACACAAATTCGGCGCGGAAAATGGATTAACCGACGGATGATGTAATTGAATCGATCGTGTAAATAGAAAGTAATGTGGCGAATGCATTTGAATTCGCTAATACTACTGCGTGCGTTTAATTGGTTATGCAACTAATACGTGAACTTCGTATTTAGAGGCGCTTCGAAATACCGGTTTACATTATAAATTCTTTAACCTTTCGGTTCTGTCTGTTCACTGCGCAATTTCGCGGGATTATCAATGTTTCATCGAAGTTCCGAATTATCTACGAATAGAAAAAATGGAGAGAGAATTTAGTTTAACCTTTTTTTTCTAATTCGAGATGAAACGTTTTCGTAATGCAAATTATGTTTTAAAAAAGAAAAGAAGGGAATTATATACTTTGTTCGCGTTACTTTATTTTACGGATTTAATTTTTCGTTCCTTTGACGGAAATTTAGAAATTAACGCGCTAAGAATTTTAATTTATGCGCATAAAGTAATACATATATTACACTTTAGACCAATCAAATTGCGTTACTAATTTTTTTTTCGTATTTTTTACACCAAGTATACATTGTTCGTCACTTTTTTTAAATAAATCGCGTTCTATACATGTAATTAATCGAATTTATCCGCATCGATTTACTTATTATGCAATGATGAATTTTTAGCTTCTATAGCCATTATATGTTCAAATACACTGGTTGAAAATCGCGTTTTTAATGTAAAAATTAATGGCATAGCAAATGTAAACATGTTTTTGTACTTATGAATCATCTTTGTATGTTTTGTGTACTCGATATATTTTCGTTACCGTAAACTAAATAAAATTCGAACGACCTTCGACATCACGTTCACTGAGGAACATTAAATTATTCACTCACTATCGAAATCAAAATGATATTAAAGCCATATCAAACTCGTTATATTACCGTCCGAGTTCATTTACCGATTGAGAAATACTGTTTTATAATAATTTTAATATATTTGTATTAAAATTTAAGTAAAACGACGAGAATGCAATTTGTTATTGTGCAAAGTTTTACAGTCGATTAGTGGAGTGGTTTATGAAATTGATTGTTTTTAAAATTTTAGTACCGTATCGATTATCTTATAAAATGTTTAATGCAATTAATGTAGCAATTATATTAAAACCTTGAACAGGTAATTCGCATTCAATATTCTCATGGTTTTGCTTATACTTTTATATAAAAATATTAATTTTTATAAAGGGAGTGCTTTTCAGTAGTCGATAAAAAAGTTTTTTGATATCCCCCTTAAAAAAATGTTCTTTTTTTATCGATTACTCGTATATTGAGAAAAAGGATTATTCGCATTAAAGTTATGTGACTTAAATATTGATACGTGTAGTGTTACGCTTTCGTAAGGACGAAATTGTTTCGTTTAGTAAACTAATTATAATGTCGAAAATAATATTCTAAATAACAATTGTATGTGTGTGAAAATGTTATACGCAGTCAGGTATACTCAACTGGAAATTTGATATCACAAGCTGGTGGTACAGAAATACTGCATAGACTCAAATACTCAATATACTTTTGTAAAATCGAAAAAAGTTCCTTTTATGTATCTTAGTAGAAAAAGGTAAGCAGAATAAAATTACTATTGAAATATTATATACGAAGAACTTCTTTCGATTTTTCCAAAGCATTTGATATTTGAGTAGCTACGATATTTTCTACCGTCTTTAAGGCACCATATTGAATTGTCATAATTGTGTATATCAAAAATGTTTTGTATATCCCTGGTAGAAATGGAAACGATTTTTAAAGTAGAAACAAGTCATTTTTAAAAGATAGATAGAAAATGGCTAGTTATAACCTAAAACATAGCTATTTCTAACCTCAAACCATTTAAAATCGCCATATGTCTACTAAGGATTGACTAAATATTTTAAAGGAGCAGTCGTTTTCATGCGAATGGAAAGAAATTTATGTTATAAATAAGAGTAACCTAAAAATCACCTCGGTATAACAGTCAAAATTGTATACTATTTAGGTTACTTTGTCTAACAGCTGATGCATCACAGTTATGCCGTGGTATCGCGGTGAATTTTATTATTAAATTCTCTCCGTAAAGAAAATCATTATTTAGCACATTATCTTTCATATTACAATTAATTTATGGAATTACTTACCGACCGATTCAAAAAGGATGTCGGAACCAATTACTATGATCTTACCTTTTTAGTTCAAAAATCGCGTGGAAAATATAAATCTAAAAATCCGAATAAATTCACAAAATTAAATTTAGAGTACATAATAGACTCTAATGGGATAGCATTAAAAAAGGATATTTTTAATTAAAAAAATAAATTACTTTTTATCGGTAATTCTTTAACACAAAATTTAAATCAACGGTAAATCCAAATATTATGCATAAATTACTAATTAAAAAAATCTAAAATTCTTGTATAATAGTATTTTCTGAAAAAAAACTTTCTTTTATATATGAAAAAACCTAACATAATGAATAACTAATCTGAGAATTCGACCTTTCTTAATAATGATGACACGCACATTGAATGCAATTTATCCTTTTCCTATAGATGGAAAAAGTAATAACAAAGAAAACCAAGTGTGAAAACAGACACAAATAAAAGCAAACATTATAAACAAAACGGGGAGCTGTTTCGTTATCCCCCCCCCCCCACTCAGAAAAAAGGTATTTGTCAGAAAAATTGCATAAAATATTATTATTTATACATACAAATTTTATTAGATAATCGCAAATAACCAAATAACCTATACAATTATGTAAATAAATATGATTTCACGGACAACAGATGTAGTAGTGATAATTATAAACAAGATTGATCAAAATTGCATTTCTGCATAACGTAAATAATGAGAGAATGTTTAATTTTGCCATAAAAAATAGAAAACACTCTAATTTTCCATCGAAACAAGTACTAATAATTCCATTCAACGTTATATTTTCTATTGATCGAAAAATTTTAGTTGTGGGAAAATAACGAAAAAGCACGATAAAATTTATCGGACGTAAAGAAGGTAACCGAATTAGAAACCGGTTTCCTAAAGAGACACGCGTAACCCTCCAAAGTAATTCTCGGTGAGAAGTTGAAAGGATCAAAAGTGTAAGATATCGACTAAGCAATACATCATCCGCAGGTGAAAAGGATTCAAACTGGCGCCGTTCAAGCTACGTTTCTCCAAGATGTCCAAGTCGCGAAGCGGCGACAGCCAAGGTAGCCGCAGCAACAGCGTTGAAGCTGAGGATCAGCAACAACCGCGACAGCAGCAGCAGCAGCAACAGCAACCTGAACTTAACCAACTAGCGTTGGGTAGTTCCGAAAGCTTTGCGAGTGGTGAATGCGCTCAAATGACTGCTGATGCCAGTAGCGTTGTTAGTGTCAACACCGACTCGACTATGCCTGCCTCTTCGCCTCCACCGTCGTACGAACGTGTCCTCGAGGAAGTACGTGAGCTAAGGGTATTTGGACATCATTCATTCATTTAGCTTTTGCTATATATGTACATGTACACGTATGTATGCACACAAATACACACATATATATGTATATTCTCCACTTTTGTAGGTGGATAGCATATATATATATGGTCGACGGGTGATCTTTACTTTGTTTCTAAATGTTTAATCCGTAATTCCTCCGTGATCATGGGAGATACATGCAAATATTTAAGAAATCATGTTTGATAGTACATTTGATACATTTTAATTCAACGTTTATTTTCAATTTTTTTACTATCTATTCCAAAGTTGTTATAAGGTTTTTCAACAAATTACATTTATCGATGGGTTTGATTCGACAAAACAGTTGTTTATACTTAAAATTAGATTTATTCAGAGAATTAACAAAAAATTTTTTACGAATTATTATACGATATGATTAATGTGTAATTTTATTGGGATATACTCGTTAAATCGTATGTGAGGAAAATTGTTGTTTAAATTGACTAAACTGTATATAGTAAAAAAAGAGGCAGAACTTCTTGAAAATAATAGTGTATTTTATAGAGCTAACAGTGTAAAGTATACAACTTTAGTAAATCATAATGAGCGATAGCCACTATATATATAGCTAACTAGTCCCTCTGATTTTTTATTTTCATAAACGTTGGATTATTAGGTATTTATTTATTGTGCTCGGTCAATCCTAACATTTCTCACCATTAATCTTCATTGTATACAAAAAATCAATCGAATTTTGTTATACATAATTTAAAAAATCGATTGTTTTTAGACATTACAGTAATTTTTCTCAATCATCGTGATCTGCCCCTCCTTTTTTTATACCGTATACTAAATTTTAATAAAAATTTTTATTTTTATTTTTGTTTATATCCGTAACCTTATAAAAAAAAAGTTGTCTCGTTTTCTTACAAGATAAAGCTATCGCAGTATCTTTAGATTTATGAAAGCTATACCGTCAAACGAAAAAAGGTACAAAAAAATTGGACCAATTAAAAAAAATTTTCTTGCGCTTTATAGGTGAACCGTAAAAAGTCGAAGGTGAAAGATGATATCACCTAAATCTGCTTTTTTTTGTTGAAACCTCGCAGAGAAAGATTTTAGCATGGATATCGAAACCCCTGAGAAGCTTTCATCAATTTGTACACGTTAACACTATACATTTTTTTTCTTTTACGAAACTTTTGTACTATTTGAGATATATAGGAAAAAGATTTGCCACTTATCGAGAATCTATGTCAATTTTATAACTTTCGAGATTTATTTTTCTTAATTACTTCAGAAATTTTGCAACATATCACAGAACAAATATTCTTATATTCTTATATATCGCTTCATTTTGAAATGCATATATTAAAACTTGATCCTTTTTATTATATATTCATTGTACTATCGGTTAAATAACTTTTTGACTTTGTATTAGCAACAAAAATGATCATTTTTTATGACAATTTTCATGATATATACGTATATCTTAACAACGTGCATTTTTTACGCAAAAATAAAAAAGCATCGGTCATCCACGCATTCGCCAGCCAAATCATATTCACTGTAAACAATCAAATTAAATGTTCATATAATTATAATCACACAGACGAGACTCGCAAGATCAATGACTGATGACGAAGAAGCGATCGAAGAGAGTACCGAAGATGCCGAGCAACCAGTGAATAAACCACAAGCAGCACCTCCAGCTCAAAAGGGTCCAGAAATTCTCTATAAATCTAGCAAGGACTTTTACAGAGCAATGGCTAAGCAATGGGGTATTACTTGCAAGATGAGTGATAATTGCAGATGTTTTGATTGCCAGGTAATTGCATCTATTTTATCTTCAATTTTTATCTTCTAATCGTTACATGAAGAATTAGTATACGATATTTTTACAATTTAACGTGAACGACAGTTTGTTATGAAGTATTTTATATTTATTAATAGAAAATAAAAATAATAAAAGATTGAACATTAATATATAGTAGTATAGCAAATTTTAGTATTACTAAATTTTATATTGTAGTATATAAGTAATTTTTATCGTATAGAAAGTTCTTCTTCTTTCTTTATGTATATACGTTATTACTTCCCTAATAAAAACCTCGACATTAAGAATAGTCACATTTCTATGAAAAAGTGTGAGTATTTTAAAGTGATAAAAATATAGGTATTGGGTGGAATTAAAGAAATTAATGAATACTTATAGTTTGGTTTTTTTTTTTTGTTATAGTTTGGTTATGTCATTGCAAGAGAATCACTCAATTGACGGTTTTTTTTCGGCATTATAGGTATAAAATACATTGAAAAACAATGCAGTGTATTTAATAAAATATAAAATATTTACTGGCTCAAAGTATGCTATCTTCCTATAAATAAAAATTTTTTGTTTTTAATAATAGAATTCGCTAAATTTTTAATTTCAGTGCATAGATACGATATATAAATTTCACGCACCGTTGTTAATCGGCCTTCAAATATAGTACGCGCTGTTGTTCGCCACATTTCATCAATTCCGTTTAAAATTAGTATTTGATAACGGCTAATATAAAACACAAGCTGTAAAAAGGACGTTTCAATAAATGATTTTAAGAAGCGTTTAAATTAACATTTTAAACTGACTAAGTGAAGTAGGTACTTAGCAGCTTAAACGATAACGACTTCGGCATCTGACAGTCTTGAAAGTCGTTTAAGCGAAAAAACTATAAAATCATTCCATTAAATCTTTTTTTTCTTTGATACGATTACCTAAATAGTTTTCACTCCCTTTTCGAGCGATTTATTATCACTTATATTTCACTCCAATATATTACAGAAATCAATTATTATCTTTTCTATACGAGGTCTTATTCATATGTTTAATATAAATAAAAGATAAAAATTATTAGGGGATATATACAGAAGAACTATTTTTATATTTAAATAATACACTTTTCCATTAGGCAAGAGAGCACTTAAATATTAAAATACGTTTTCCTTTATTGAGTACCCGGATAGATATTGATTGCATTCTTTATAATACTTCACATGATGCACTTAAGCGTTAGGTTCGATATTCGATAAATAAAAAAAAATTTAATTGACTTCTCATTCATCTGAAGTAATCTTTTTAAAATGTATCCAAAGCTCTCTCGTATATAGAGCTTGCGAAAGAATTAAATGTATTCGGATGTGTAAGTCTAGATAAAAATTTTTAAACTAAATTCATATTTTAACGAAAGTAAATGGTTTTAATAGCGTTTTGTCACCTTCCAGATTTTTCATCATCGATAAAAAACGTATATTTATTACGTAATTGTTGATTTACGTTATTATCTATATATACTTTTAGAAATAAATTTCTCTTCGATATTTAGTTTATTTACAGTAAGAATATTCAATAAAAATAATTATTTTGTAATATTTTTGAATCAAAAGTTTATTTGTATCTTTCGGAATGTTTATTTAATTCGCGAATTTCGGGAAATGTAAGATGGGATATACAAAGAATTAAAAAGACATATATATTGAAAGATTTAACACAAAAAAAATGAAAATTTTCTTACAAAAATATCCAAATGTATACAAAAAAAATATACTTTTGTACTAACCATGAGATAAGATAAATGATAAAAATATTTTCCAATATATACTCATTGGTGAAGAACAAATACTATAATGTATTATATGTATGTTTTAAACAAATATTAATTTAAATCATAACAGCTATTTGGATTACCTGTTCGAAAAAAACTTAACATTACAAAAAACAAAAGCTTCTATATTCGACACCTAAGTGACGAATGCAAATCCACAATAAAAATTAATTTATAAGAAACTTATAAATTAACCTATTTTGCACGACAGAATTTTGTATTCGCTTTGTGTTCCAAAATTACAATTTGACCTTAAAATAGCAATTCTCAAAGTGACAGGACCTTGAAATATCAATCCTCAACATCGACTGGATGGCAAAAAAAACTAAGTGCTGCAACGATGTCACTGAAATTATTTTCGAAAATACTTGACATTTTATATACTTTTAAATTTTTATACACAGAAAAATTTTTTTTACAAAAAGTAACTAATTTTTTTGGATAAAGATTGTAGTGCCGGTTATAGTAAAAATTGTAAAACATAAAACGTGCTCTACGATGACTATCCAGTGTAGTAAAGATTGTCGATGTCACTTTCAATTTTTATTACAATAAATTAGATAAATAAGCATTTTATTCAAAACAGTTAATTAATTTTTATTAAACCTTTTTTTTCTTATAAAAAAGAGATGGGCTTAAAAATGAAGCCAAAGTAAGATTGCTTTCGTATTGATAATGCGATTATTTAATATTTAAAAGGTTAAAGCGTAAAAGTTCAAATATTTATGAACAACAAAAAAGCAATATAGATGCTCTAGTATTAGCAACATATGTATTAGCACCCTTTTTTCTTCAAAAAATAATGTTCTTTAAATAAGATCTATACCAAATCTGTTTAACGGGATGTCGAAGCAAAATTACAGGGATCTACGCCTTTTAAAAAAAAATTCTATCGAAAATATTGAATTAAAAATCTGAATAAAATTCATACGGATTTCGCTTAAAACGTAAGGGAGTTCTGAAATTATTTTTAAAGCAAAAATAATATTATTATTAATAATTGAATAAATATTTTACGATTGGTAATTTTACAAATGTCTATTTAATAACTGGAAAAATTTGGATATATTGTTTGAAACTCAGTCTTCGGTTTCTAAAAAAAATTTAACAAATAACCGTTTTGTGGCTCCGACATCCCGTTAACCATGACATACAAAAAAAAGGAAAAAAATAAAATCTCTCTGAACGGGGTACCAAAGTCAAGTTTTATCCTCCCTACCTTACTAGCCTCAAAAGTCATAGAAAATGATTTATAATTAAAAAAGGATGATAATTTACTCAAACTGAGAACAGTTCCTTTCCTTCATTAATAATTTACCTCAGTTCAAAATTTGAAGTAAACATATCGATTGGTTTTCGAGTAATCCCTTACCAAAATTTATGATAATTTCGTGCAATTTGAGGATATACGCTCGACTAATTAAAAGGTATGTCAAGATTTTGGGTAAGGGTTCTCTTAAAAAAAGTAGTCAATATTCTTCCTTCAAATTTTAAAGACAGATAGATTATTCATAAACGAAGGGGATTATTCTTCTAGATTTACGTAAATTGACTTCCTTTTTTAATTTTAATTAATTTTATGTAATTTTCGTAAGATAAGGAGGATAAAACTTGGCTTTGCCACCCCGTTAAAATTCTATACAAGTGAGTCAAATGAAATAACGTTTCTATATATATTTTCAGAGTCGCTACTTCGACTGCGGTTACGAGAAGTATCAAGATTACGACAAATACCACGAGCAATCCGATGGCGGTTTAAGCGCTAGCACACCGATGTTCGTCTCCGAACTAATGCACGGGTCAGCTTGTCTCCTACTTTAAATGCATTAAAAATCCAACGGTGAAGATCTTTCAACGAGAAGAGAGATACATCGTCATGCAGTCCTCTTTAATTTTTAACCCTCTCACCCAAAAAAAAGTTAAGGGATTAGCAAAAAGTAAAGGACAGTGTCGTTGATTTTTTTTTACTTTCTCCGTTTAATTTATTTATTTATTTCTCGATGCTTCCGCGCCGGATAATCGATGTCGCGGCTTGCCTATATAAACGTATAAACATACATTCTTATATATATATATAAATATATATATATATATTTTTTTTACCAAACATTCAGGATTATTAATCCTTGTTCACACTGCAGGCGTTTTCTCTGTGGTTTCGTCTAGAGAGATGCATTCGGTGTCTAAGATAACGCTCGTCGTGTAATAATAATATACTTCGAAAAAATTGATGTTCGAAAATATATTCGTGTATATTCGATGCGTTACGTGTTTTTTCGGTGGTATATATCCTTTAAATTATTGAATGTCCGTTCATTTTTGAATACCGTATACGCGATGTATTATTTTAACACGCTCATCTTTTACATTATTTCCGTGTATACGCGCGTATTGTTTGGCGAAAAGAAAATTATCATTACCATACATAACTATTATCGAAATCAAAATCACGGATATGTAGCACGGTGTACCGAAGTACGAGAAATTATGTATTATCTAGATGAAAAGCAGATGATGTTCTAAAAACAAAAAAAAAAAATAAAAAACAACAAATCCTAAAAATTAATCGTTAGATGCGTTACTCGGACCCTATGTAGCGAAGAAAAAAAAAGAGTCATCAATTTTATATAACTGGTTACAACGTAAACGTGTAAAAGGGGAATTAATCGAACGATTAGAGCGGATTCAATTAGATAACTGCCCATGTCTGATCCGCCGAAAGGAAAAGCAAAAAAAAAGAAACAGTAAGAAAAAATTCTTTGTAATTCGTGGATCTCGCGACGAGATATGTGAAACAACATTAAAAAAAAAGCAAAATGTATGCTATTTGTGTAATACGTGCTATTAATGTGACAAGCGTCTGATGATAAAACGTGTAAGCGCCAGTGCCTGCATAATTGGTATATATACATACTATATATTATATATATATATTATATATATCTCTTTATCACCGTCATACTTAGGTATATTCTCCAAAAACATAAAAAAAAAGAATTATTTTTTACAATTTTCAGAAGACGATAAAAGATAAAAATGAATGCGTGTCGGAGGATAACGGTTTTTTCGAGTTACAAAAATCCTCTCTTTTTCTCTCAATTATCGGTTGGATTTTTCACACAAAGCGTTAATGTATTTTTTCAGTTAATGCGTTGGGGAATTTATGGAATATCGATGGGTTCACCAAATTTTTACGCAAAAAAAATACACGCAACGTTCTTTAGAATTTTTCAGAAAAATGGAAAAATGGACAGTTTAAATAAAAAAAATGAATAATATAATTTACTTTATCCCGCATACAAATCGTCGACGAAGTCGTACTCTGTTGATCCGTTAAAAACCCATCGTTATTCCAAGCGTCTCCGGCGTATTAAAACAAAGTCTGCGTAATAAGGCTGATAATTAGTCGAAAAAAAAACTGCAGAAATGCGAATTTTCTGACGACTGTCTATACGGGGAGAGGGCGAGCGCGTGCGCGCGGATAAATAATATTGAGTGAAAGCAACACAAAAACCACTGTCAGTCAGAGAGAAGCAGACTGCGCTCGAATTAAATAAAACCAAACGTTACTTAACAATCTTTTACTTGTTTGAAATATACTGTCAAAATGAAGAGAATCCGTGTAATTTTTTTCATCGAGTTCTACGGAACACAAAAATATGTATACCACTCTTTTAGTCGACTTATACACACACACACACATGCAACAGCGAAGGAGACACGAAGTTAAAATCGAGGCGAAAGATTACGATAACGTAGAGGAAACCAAAATGTATACAAAATCTATAGTAGAGGACAAAAAAATGTATTCAAGCACATAAACAAAAAAAATACGGAATGACGTGAATTCAAAAAACTTTTCACGAGACGGACGCTGCGTAAAAGAGGAAAAAGGAGAAAAAAAAATGAAAAAAAAATAAGAATTAATAATAAAAGAATCGCATTTCTTACTATATCGTAGTAATTTAGGATTTAAGCATTTATATGTCGAGGGAATGATTCGCGTCTATTTCACGGTCAATTACAAGTATGCAATTGACTTTTATATACGGGAGGACGAGAACAGCGGAAAACCAATATGACCTATTTTATCGAGTAGAAGGAAAATTTAAAACGAAAAAAAAAACAAATAAAACAAAAAAAAGATGAAAAATCACGTTTAATAATAAACTCAAAAAAAAATGAAACGATAAATAAATTAAATAAAAAAAAAAGTAAATAAATTTACATCGCGAAATCTCGGAATCTCGCGCTTGAAACAAATGAAAGTAAATCATTGACGAGTAATGAAAAAAGTCGCGTATTGTCTTTGGAAACTAAGAAATCGCGTTACTTCTGATGATTATACTATGTACTTGTAACAGCGCACAGTTAATTTAATTATAATCTTTTTGACATAAACGTGTAATCTTCTGAGAGTTCTTGAATGGTAATTTTAAGGGATCCGACTGTTTAATTTGATCGACAAAATTGTATAGAGCCGAGACCGTTGATACACTTTTCTTTTTCACTATCGGATATGGAACGAAAAGAAAAACAGAAAAAATAATCTTTCTTGGTACACGTATATTCTCTGTCGTTTAATTTATACTGATAAGACACAAAAAAAGGTTAAAATAAAATAAAATAAATAACTAAAAATCTGATCGTTAGATGAAAAACAAAAAAGAAAATATATTCTTGGCACTAAAATGTTGCTGTATATATACCTTACATATATACATATATATACCAAATAGCAAAATGAAACATCTTTTTGATAGTGCTTGATACTTAATCGTCGTACGCTTTTTATACTAACTGTCGAGGAACGAGGTAAAGGAAAAAAAATGCGGTATGTAAACAATATATTAATTCTAAATAACGATGTATTTTATAATGTATTTAAAGGTTCGTTTGTTAAAAAAAATACATCTTGTTTTCGCAGTTGTTGAATACTACAATATAAATCCACAATTCAATACGATGACTCAATCTCAATATATTATACGATATTAAAGTGTTTTACAATTTTTATATGACCATTTTTTACGTCGAAACAATCAAATCAAAAATATATACGTTGAATTATACCCGTTGATTTAACATGTACGAAATATACATATATATGTGGGATTGTCATTTTGCGAACGAATTCGAAGTCTCTACACATATACTCTTGTTAATCGATTAAAAAAGAAAGAAAAAGAAAAATAAGGGCAACTACAATTATGTATTCGTCGTGCGTAACAAAGAAAAAGATAAAGACAAGTAACAAATAATAACGTAGCGAAAATTAAATTATCTCTCTGATATAATTATCAAAGAGAAAGAGGTGTCAAACCGGTGATGAGTACTGTTTGAATGAATAGAGAAAAAAAAAACATGAAATAGTACGTACATGTCGAAATATTATATCCGAGCTACACAACCCATTCTCGATTTTTGAAGTGCACAAAAGAAAACAGAAGGGTTTAAGAACGAAAAATAAAGTGAAGATGGTAAATGCGGATCACTCGAAGTCGACAGTGTAAACGGCGGTTTTTTGTACTGAATAACAATAATAAATAATGAATAATAATAAATAATAATATGAAGAAAATAACATTAATTAACCGGCCAACAATTTTTACGAGCCGATATTGTATTCCGTAAGTTTAACGTGACGACCATACAATACTGTAACTACCACAACATATATAGCGTACCAGATATATACTAAAAAAATAATAATAAACTCAAAATAGTAAACTCTTTATCTTTTCCAATATTTTGTTAAAGAAAACACTTTTTGATATTTCTTTTTTTTTCTTAAACGTGCACGTTTCGCACGTCGAGTGGAGTAAATATTCATCTGTAATTCGCTAAATGAGTTTCAGCTATACGTTAAGGAGTTATTTTTAAAAAAATGGTTATTTTTCAGTTTTGATATACGTAGTAAAAAAAAATACGTTAAGTTTCGTATATTTTTTTTAATCTACCATTGTGTGAAATTTAAGTACAATTAATCGTTAGATTATATTTTTACAAATTATTATGATTAATTATATATACCGAAATTCTTCCATAGATTCGGCGTAGATGAATTTATTTTCTAATTAGAATTAAGATATTCCGCGCGAGAAATTTGAATTGTTTATTTCACATTTACGAACGTCACTTTCGAACGAACCCTTAAATAAACATTCTCAATTCATCGAATTAAACAATTGTGTACATATAGATATTTTGTCACCGACTTTTTTTATAAAAAAAAAAATAAAACATATTTTGAATATTCATATTTCATGGGTGAACATCGCGTCTATACAAAAATGAATTATCAATAAAAAGTATACTAAAATAAAAAACTAAAAAATCTCAAATAAATGTGGATAGCGTTCGATAGACCAAACAAAAATTTTATCAAAACGCAACACCTAAAAGCAATTATATTTTTTTAAACGCGCTCTTTTTTTCTGAGTGTCTAGAATACAATATACAAATGTGCGCACCGTCTAACTCGATTAAAAGAAAAAAAAAATGTATCGTTGTAACATTTAGATGTCAAAAGGACGTAGAACAAAAAAAAAAGAAGAAAATATTACAAAGTGTTTTCTTGAAGCAATAAATAATGATAAATTTAAACTCAATCGCAACTAATAAATATCACGATAAAGTACAAGTCGTTACGAGCAAGTGATGCTGTACGAAAAAAAAAGAACATGTCCAAAAAATAAAAGAAAGAAATCATAAAACGAGATGGAGAAAAAAAAACGAAGAAACATTGCAAAGAAAGCCTCACCGATGACAAATGCGTATATAATTTCTCATACAAAAAAGAAAAAAGTAAATAATTGAAATAAAAAAAAAAAGAAACTTTGTGCTAAGAAAAAAAAATACGAGTGTACTTGTTTAGATTGTCCTAAACACGCCAACACAAAATGACTGTTTAGTTTGTAAGAATAACTAAGAATCCACCTGTGCTCTAGCGTCTAGGAAAAAAAAGCATAAAATGAATAAAAAAAAGAATTAAGTGAAAGAAATACGGAGGAAAAAAAAATATGGAAAACGTTCATCTACCGTGAAAAAAAAAATCTCGAAAACGACTCGAGATGCGTAACGATCACTCGTAACTATTTTTTGAACTCTTCGATGCGTACTGTGCAACTGACAGCAATTTGCAATACTTTTTATTAGGTATATATAAAAACAGGAAAACAAATAAATAAGGAAGGGAAATATAGATAAATATCACCACGTATAACCATGTGCAATGAAACTAATGTATCACTTACTGTAAGTAGAAGACAGGAAAAACAAAACGGTTCGACAAAAATGGTTCTACTTATTTCGAATGTACGGCTAAATCAAATGTTTGTAATTTGGAAATTTGTTTCGTATGTAGATGGTTAAAAGAAAATATATGTGCATATATATACATATATATAAATGTGTATGTGTATACATGTAATACTTTACGTTGGCTAAGATCTTGTTGAGTTTATCAGTGAGATGGAGGGTAAAGAAAAATGTTTATTCTACGATATATATATAAAACGTATATACGTTGCAAGAAAGAAAAGGCACGTGTATTCTAACAAAACAGCACCAAATAAACAGGGCCTAATTATGTGAAACCGTAACAGTAGCGTTTCATTCAGTCTTTGTTTATTACTATACTTTTTCGTTTAGTTATATATTTATTATTTTTAGCTTTTACTCCTGTAATGCGGCAACCTTACTAATCACTTGCGCAGATGCGGTTGCTCGTGTAACACGTACATATATATATTGTTATCTTAAATGTCAAATATGGAGATTAAAATTATTTAATAAACGATTATTTAAAAATGACGTCAAATTCGAGTTGTTATTTCGTTTTCAATTATTTATAAAGTATTATCTCTTCTTACTTGGAGATTCACTAAATTCTTAATTCAAATAATGTGAATGCATTTTGCGTTTTCACAAATTTTTATATTTTTTATTAATTATAAGGAAATTCAGGGTGAAATAAATAAAATGATAATAAAAAAAATAAAACATTAATAATAATAAATATTATAAGGAAAAAGACATAATATACTTCCATTAAGGGGACAAGTCTGAGTTAAAATTTAGAAAAAAATGTTTCTTAATAATAGTTAATAATTTATTATCAAGTTAGAAACATTACCTATTATTTTAAATAAAATGTATGAATTATTTCTAAATTTTAATCCAGGATTGTCCCTTTAAATATTTTTATTCGTTTATTTTTCAAAACAATTAACTTAAGTAAACGAACAGTTAATTATGAATGAAAACTTGAAAGATTCATAAATAATGTCAATACGGAGATTTCTCCTTCTACTCATGTAGAAATTCATCAATATCTAACGCGGGAAATTTGAATCTTTAATTGACCGCAACATCTCTTGAATTCAAAATCTATTACGTATCATTTCGAATTCTAAAGCATGTAAAATTGTTTTCCTTGAATAAATCTATGTCTTATAATACTCTAATAAAAGTAAATATGTATAAAAATATTTAAAACTCATATTATTTGACCCGTTCATCGAGTAATCGAATCATGTATATTCGAATATTACACGTCAATCTATAAACGACAGAATTCTGCGAATCAAATCTCAAGAGGAATATGGGAGTACGATATATGCAGCTCGCGAAATACTTTTTAAGAGCTGGTGATGACATCACACACGCGATTCTGTATATGATATACAAAGGACGAAACATTGCCTTACAAGTGCAAACTACTTGACCGCCTTGCACTCGTTCTTTTTTACTTTTTACCTTCGCGTTAGAAGGAGCTTCTTTCACGTGACTTTTTTTTCATACGTTCGAATGCCAACTACAAGTATTTCGCGTGAACGTATCTATTATAGCTCTTTTTATCTTTAGACAGAAAAATCTGTATATTTTTTACATCGAGTGTTTTATTTAAAATTGAAATATCCCTTGAATTTAATTTAAAATGAATAAAAAGATATATAATAGCAAATAATTAAAGTGATATATTGAGTAATTAATGACGAAAATGTATAAAATTTAAGAATTTAATTATTTACTATATATATACTAAATAATTAAAGTTTTAAATTTTATACATTTTCGTCATTGTTATATATTTTTAAAATTGATATAGCAAACGTTCTAGTGCTATTTGTAGAAATGATCTATCCTGATTGCAAAGTAACTTAGCTCCAGTTAACAGTCAGCTTAAAAAACTAAATTGGAAACTTATTTTATTTTCCGCTTTTTTTTCTAATCATTGGTATGCGCAAGTGTGTACGAGCTCGCGCCGCATACCAACGTTTGAAAATAGTTTTTCTTACTTTAAAAAAAAAAGGCAAAGGAAAATACCTAAGCATTAGAGAGCAATGCCCATATAAAATAACGATCCCTACGCGGATAAAAAACTTCTTGAGAAAAATTATAGTACCAGCGTGATCAAAATTCTGAGACAAAAATTCAATCTGATTCGGATATCGCGATATATACGCTATCATATCAATATGAAAATTTGGGTAATTTGTATTTTTTTTCTCGTCGTGTAGAAGAGAAACCTGTAAAATAAAATTTTATAAAAAAAAATGTTTAATAATTATAAACATTCGTATAAGGTTAAATATTCAGTGAAAGAAATAATATATATAAATTCCCAAACAATAAGCTGGACGTAGAAAGTGATTTTGGTCCAAGCCGATTTTTTTCATTAACACGCGTCCAGGAAACCCAAAATGGCATCTTTTTATCGAATTCACGAAAGCGAATCTTGATCCCCAAGGATACCTAAGTTATTCCTGATCTCCGTATGCCAAGTGCGATGGTTTCCAATTTTAATAAAATAATATCCTATATTCGAAATAAAACTAGTAAAAATTACTTAAGAATTTAATCAAATTAACTTGAGCCCTCTACTGTATCTATAGTAAATAAAAAAAATGAGAGAATCAAAGTTATTTAAAGTTTACATGCGTTTTTATTATTAAAGATTATGATACGAAAATTGAAATAAATTAAATAACCCATTATTGTTGCGTAATATTTTTATTTATTTTGATACAAACATATAAAAACTACAATACGTGCCGACTCGTTATTTTTATTGTAATAATATGAGTATTCCAATAAAATTTACTAAACGATTTAGGAAATTTTTACTTGACCAGTAAAAAAAGAAGTATTTACAGAAGGGAGTTAAAATAATTTTTATTTTAGATGTAGTTTAATGCAGTATTAATCCACTGCTCAATGATGATTATTCAATTTATTTAATTTCCATTTGACTTTTATAACTTATAGGTACACTTTAGTGAATTCAAATATAGAAATGATAAATTATATTTCGTTGCAGTAAGGGTGTCGAAAATGAAAAATAAACAAATGCTATTATTTTAAAAAAGAATAAAGTTTATAGTTGTTTCGCCTCATTTCTTCACATATTCTTAGGATCTCACTAATATCTATATGTATATTTATAACATAATACCCATTTATAAAAAAAATACTTTATTAATTCTCAAAAAACAGATTACTTATTCAATTTGCATACAATGCTGCTCACTATTTAAAAATCCCTTCATTTCGCAATAATCTTTTTTTTTCAATTGAACTATATGATTTTGCCAATAACGTACAATCAATGCATACCTCGAATATTCGTTCGACTCCAAACCACAATTAATCAAAGAAGGTAATTATTAAGTAAATCGAGTTATCCATCCCGTCCGATAAAACGAACCGATTCACAATTAAACTATACTAAAAAATTCAATTATACAAATATACGATTCGTCAGATTTCGTAAATACGTTATATAAAGCAAAACCGTTTATTTTTAGCAAATCATTATTTGATGTTTATTCAACAGATAAAAAAGTTTACGATGTCCAATTACAAAGTTAACGAATATAAAGATGTACCTATATATATGCACACGGAATCTACTTTAGAACTCGTTATCAGGTAAATTCTTAGAAAAGCTTCTGAGAAAGTACATATCATTGATTGCACTTTGAAAACGTCGTAGTTACCAAGTTATCTTTAAGCACCAAGTGTAGTGAAAAGAAAATTTTTGGGTAAAGTAATATTATATGCCTGGATATGTATGTTGTATAATTGTTGTTTTTGTTTCTTTAGTGTTACGGAAACATTGTACTTATTAGAATTTTAAAATATAAGAATTGCACACAATCTTTTGAATGGTACAACAAATCGATATATTTATTTTTTTTATTAATCGTCAGTTTATTATTTATTTTCGAAAAAATTATATTTCTATAACGTTTAGTTCGGCTTGTTCTTCATTAACGTTTTAAACCTTTTTGTTATTATGGATTGAATGTCAAATTTTCGTTATCGAGCTTTATTTTGTATACTCGTTACCGATGAAAGGTTGTTATATTTATCGTTAATTAATTTAAAATTAATCAGTCGAAAAGATAAGCGTTAAGAAAAGTAAGTGCCTTGCTCTCTATTACTTGAAAATCGCGTGCGAATTTTTCCACATATTTAGTGTCACAACTTTTCAGTTTTCAGAGGTACATCCCTGCAATTTTGTATAACATTTGGTCAATTGTTACCGACCGAGTACGATACATTAATCATGTTTACGGAAATCTAATATTTTATATACTGTCCTGCAAATGAACGAGCAATAGGTAATCGATTGATAATTACGCATAGAAATTATGACACGTCGATAAATAAAATATACCTTCGAAAATGATTTCAAATTATGAAAAACTATTTGAAATTTCCGGTGCCAACCCTTTTAAATGACTACTTTAAACGCATCATTTCAAATTTTCAAGACTGACAAATTATTCACTAATATCTCTTTTTGCATAAAACATTTTACTGCACATATATATAATATATTCAATAAACGCGTAATAATTAACCTGCCTCGCTCCGTCGGTAATAATGAATATAATATACGCACCCCGTGAACGCATCAAAATTTCACGGTTATTTAAAAACACTTTCAATTTTACAGAAATCTCTCTCTATATATATATATATTAGAACGCTGTATGCGCACCCTTTTAAAGTTAACGATTTCCATCGTCACTTCCCCTCGGAATCCTGACCGCTCCCTACCCAAACACACACATACACACGGACACGCGCGCGCGTGTGTACACCCATTATATTCCCCACTTCAGTTCTCCTTCGAAGCTTATCTCTGGCCGTCCTTTTCAACCGTCGCGTAATACGGAAAGCCCAGTCGAACATGTGCGCGCGCGACCACGACAGTCCAGACTTTCCGAGCTTACAACTGTAATATGGGAAAATCATCGAGTAAATTGAAAGCCAGACGCAGCCAAAGTAAGTACCGTATAAACATATCCGGCACCTATATATATATATACATATATGGATCAGCTGACTTTTGTTTACAATATATGCGGTTTTATATATATATATATATCGATCGTCGGTTTGTTTGGATTATTGTTTGTATACACAAAAGCATTATTTATATGTATACCTCGAGATAATTATATGTTTATTGTTGGTAATTTTTAGTTTTACAAATTCGAATGGATTTTATCGAAGTTTAGATAATCAAGGATGTCTATCGAATAAATCGAAAGATAAGATAAGATTATATCGGGTGTAACAGAAGTCGTTCGATCATTTTGATTGATTAATAATTATTACCGCGCTTGCGGGTGTTCCTATCGAAAAATTGAATGAGCTTCTATATATATATATATATCTAGAATTTTAATCACTTAAAGCTTGCCATCGTTGAGTACTTTACGTTTACCCTCTTTTATTTTACCTCGATGAAAATTGGCAAATAAAAAGAAAAAAATAGTCGATCGTTTCCAACGATAGTAATATTCAGTGTTTGCACGTTAGAAAACTAATTGCGTAATTACGTAAATCAACAATTCTTCAAAGCACGTTAAATGCGTTGGTGATATTAGAAATATAAAAGTTTAATGTGAATGTAATTGCAATTACATCGAAATTGTAGAGCAAAAATTAAATTAAACTAGCAAATATTTTGCCATGATTTTGTGTTGGACAAAAAATGGTTAAGTTCCAGTAATCTCGATCATGAGAGTATGTAATGTGTAAACTAAAAAAATAAAGTGAATTTATTGTATTTAATAGTCTTGCGAAAAATATATTAATTTCAAGTTAAAAAAAAATTTATTAGGAAACTACCGCGTACAATTTTAATTAAAAGAAAGATTTGAAACTGCAAAACATTTTTCATTTTTCTAACGAATGTTTTTTTAAAGTCCATTCAATGAATGAAACTATTAATTTTTTTTATCCACTAAGGACTTCGTGTAAAATAAGGCTTAATTTCAATAAAAACTGGTAACTTATATAGATAAAAAGTTAAACTCATTATTACAAACGTACATAAAAAAAAGATTTTTCAAAAAACCTATACAGCATCCCTTATGAGGCATATATAGAACGAATTGAATGAAATAAAATATTAAATAATTTTAAATAAATAATTTAATAATAAGGACTAAAAATATTAAATAATTTTGTACACTTATACTTGGCGCATATTACATTTATTTCCAAAATAGAAAAAAAAATGCACCAACGTATTTCTCCAGAACGAAATGAAGCTAGCGGTGCGGTCCTTGTGTTAATTAATATTTCTTATGAAATAAACGAAAAGCGCAATGGTATATCGACATATCGGAAGAAAGAGGAACGTCGAGTTGAACAAACATCCTAGGATAAAAAAAAAAAAAGAATAGAGGAAAAGTTACCACACCTCTTTGGTTACACTTCGAAGATCGTCGACGGGTAAAATTCGTATGCGCGTCGACGTCTGGACTCTTCTCTCTTTCTCTCTTGAAATGCCTCGAATAATTCGAGTTCGCGGTGGTGGTGTTCCCCTGCGGCTCAACGCTCGAGTCATGCTTGAAATTCTAATCGAGCGTCTAGCCGTGGTAAAAGTGTCTGCTTTGCATCGAACTCGATATCCTTAAATCTTGGTCCACGATGAGAAAGGGAGCAAAAATGGGAAAAACGGGTAAAAACAAAGGACTTGGTATATTGAGAAGAAAAATATGTATTAACTCGTACGACTAATCAACGTTTTTCCTATATTTTCGAGATGAAAACACGAGGTCCATCGTTCTACGCTATCGCGCTGAAAAATGAATTGATATTAAAGGGGATGAGAGTAACGCTGATTTAAAGGTGAACCTTTGTCTCCGAGTTGGAAAATCTCTTTTTATTTTCGTTCGAAGTTTCTTTTTTCAGATATAACGTACATCTAATATATCGGGATGTATATAAATATATTTAAATTCAGTTTGTTTCGATTTTTCGCTAAATAATTTAAATACAAGTGTTATACGTGTACAATTAACTTTATTCGCGTAATACGAAAAGTAATAGCGTAAATTAGGGTGGATATCAAACCGCATTTGCAACCGTTACACATATACATATAAAATCGAAATTACAATCATCTCTTGATATGATTTTCACTTAGCCGTGTATACTCAAACTAAACCGCGTGTAATCCCGCATTAAACGGTGAAAAGACGAAATTAATTGTATACACAGTAAAATAAAAGGCTTCAGAGGTTGTAACGTATAGGACCAACCCGTAAAATAAATCGATGCGGCTCCGAGGAAAACACACAGAGAGAATGAGGTATATATATAGGTATATATAGGCAGAATGAGAGCGAGAGAGTGAGAGAGACACGACGGCGGTTGTTTCTCTCTGTGTGTATATATGTACAGTCTGATAGCACCGGTCGCTTATCGGCGAGTTGCTGCTGCTGCTGCTGCTGCTGCTGTTGCCAACGCGCAGGTATATTGTACGTCTCTCCTTTTTTTTCTGCTTCTCGTGCAGCTTGCTGACGAAGTTTCCTACGGAGTTGGATGCGAGTACCGTAAAATTGACGCTCGGTCTAAGCGCTCGTTTGGATCTCTGTGTATATATGTATGTATGTTTTGCGCATATATTGCATAAACTTTCTGGTTCCTTGTTCGAGCACGTTTAATTGTTGAGATATATGGATATACGTGCGTGATGAATCGATGTTGAATTTTGAATTTGGGTGATCAATTACCTTGTCGGGAACGGGGAATTTTGTAGAAATTTGTAGCGAGCGTGTAATCGTTTATTTTAATTTATTTTTTTTTTACTAGCAACGTATTATCAGTCGAAATGAAACTAAATATATATTTATTTTTTATATTTTTTTTTTAACTTTATAATTTTTAAATTTAATTGAATAACAATGTAAAATATAATTTAATATGTAATTAATTAACCTAGTATTCAGTTATAAACATTTTTTTTAATCAATAAAATAAAAATAACAGTTTATTATATGTTTACTTAATCTTAGTCAATTACTCAAGAATTAAGATACTGAACATATTTCTACATTAATACTGAATCAATTAAAAAATTAATTTTTTTTATTATTGTCTTGTCATTTTAATCGTACGTAAATTTGTTATTTTTTAATGATATAATGTCAAATAAATTTTGAGTTTATTTTAAAATATATATATTTATCGCAGCGAAGTGTATACGGTAGAAGCAAATGTATACTCGTATCTTTTAAAGAAATTAGGATATATTTGAACTTCCTTTTTTTTAAATCGAATCTACGAGATCACAGCTTTTTTCGCACTTGAATTTCAGAGGATATCTTTAGAGTTAGAAGCGACCAAAGTCAAAGACATTTTTTGTGAAATTTTTCTTTATTTGCTTATAAACTTTCTAAAAGAGAACGTTAGAGTCTAAAACTCCAGGTTTCTTCATATATTTTTATAGTAGAAATGATATCCTAAAATTTGTCAAATATCCGTTTTACCCGAGATGTTATGCTCTTCTTGTTAAAATATACAATCCATAAAATATAAAATAATATATACGTATTATCAATCGAATATGAAAAATTTACAAATATACCGTCACGTACCCAATAGTTGATCATGTACTAATTTCCGATCAGTTATATTATTTTAGTAAAACGATAAGATTTACATAAATCTAATTGTAGCTATATAGAATTTATAGGTGGAATAATCAATAATTGGTTATAACAGGTTTGATTAGGAATTGATATACATAGAAAATTTATACTGATCAGAAATTGGTACTTTCTATATATTGTTGCTCACATTAAAAACAGCAGTTATTTTATTTTTCTAAAAAATGATTAAACGATAGTTTAATTAATACCTAAACTTTCCGATACGTGTCAAAATATATAGAATTATTAGACTGAAAAATATGGTATACTAAAAATGAGTATATTGTCATAGTGTATAGGGATATACTTATGGATTATCGTAATTTTGACTATATTTTATAGCAAATATTAACATGCATATTGTAATTTTTATTAGAATTTATAACAACAAATTACTATATAATATAGTAAAAAATACTATAATCGAAGTATATCTCTTATACGTTACTATAATATATACAAAGATTTATTCTACCATTTTTCTCAGTGTCTACAGCCCTTATATTAACATAAAATTATTCTATATAAGTACAAAGTGTCCTTAACTGATCAACAATTGCTTATATACGTTAGCTATTGTATTACACTGTTAAAACGTATATATTAAAAGGTATAATACAATCGCAATTTTCGTAATAAATGGAATGATTGTTCGAGTAAAAAAAATAACAGTCTATTAAGAGGTGCTTATTCCAGTTCAATAAAACGTTCCTTTGATTGGGTTACGCGAGCTAAATAGCAGCGTCGGTTCTATATATACGTATGTATACGTGCAAATTGTTCGCGATACGTGTATCTTGTAACGCGTATATTGGAATCCATTTAACACGATTATGTGCGTTACGAATGTTTTACTTTACATTTCGTAAAATCTCACGTTTCTCTTTATGTATACTTATTATTTTGTTCCTCCTTTTTTACGCGCTTGTATATATGTATATACACTCGTTTGTAATTGTAACTAATGAAAACATTATCGAGGTATTTAAAATTTTAATATTTTATGTTGTCACAAATATATTTTTATTGAAACTTTTTCTCGAAATGTGCAAATTGGAGAACGTATATATACATTGCTCGATTTTGGAAAAGTACTTTAAAAAAAAAAGGATTAAAAGTATAATAATTGCGCGCGTGTGATTTAAATTTCACCGAGTTTAATTCGAACTTGACGAAGGGAGAAACCGTGTGCGTTAAATTTCTTTTTTTTCGCTTTTTCTCTCCAACGGAATCGTGTTTTTTTTTACCCTAAATTAACGTTGATTAAATTAAAAATTAATTTCTATGCTCTATAGACTGAACTAAACATTTTAAAGTTAAGAGAAATCGTCACTGGAGTAGAAATTGTTTATATATATTTATTTATTTTATTATTTATTTGTATACAATTATTTAGATTAAAATACAATCCTGAATTTTTTCTGTTTCGAGATAGTTTTTTTGTTAATAAATATAAACTAACGTTGAATAATAGTCTTATTAAAAATTATTAAGATATATCGTTCATGTAATATGTATTAAAATTCCATGGAATACGCAATGAAATTTTTGTAGATTATTAATAAATAAAAGAATAAAATCTGTTGAAAAATCGAATTATTTACACAGTTCTTATATGTATATACAAAAAATAATTTTTTCTTACCGGAAATGATATATTTTTGCTTTCTTCACACATTGTAATCCAAAAATTTTAACAAAGAAACTATAAAGGCTAAAACTTTCTATTTCGAGTTTATAATATATATAGTTTAGTATATTGCTAATGACGCATCGGAATGTTCGTTTTGTCGAACATCCCAAAAAGATATTTAGTGATAACGTGGAGAACGTCCGTGTATGCAGGTTATACCGCCTCGGGCACTGGATCAGCTGATTCGGATGCGCCTGCGCGTAAATATCACTATTTTAACTAATTGTTTTTATTATGAATTAATTTATTCTTTATTTTATATACAATTAATATTTAATGTATTTATATTATATATTTTTTATTTATATAAGTGCATTAAAATAAGCATAATATAATTATATACAATAATTAAAAGCAACAGTATAAGTAGTACTTGAACCACCTGTGGAAAATATAATAAAATTGCGTTTCATTAAACGTTAAAATAATTACAGGTTATTTAGTTGTAATTTTCATTACCTTATAGTTTTAAGTTTTAGCATTTCTGTTAGGTTAATTTCAGTAAAACCCAACTGGAAATTTTATCATTCAGTAATGATTAATAAACGGAGGTAAATATTATTAAAACCTATTATAATAAAAAAACAATAACAATTTAAAGTCTAAATTTTGCACTATAATAATATTTATTATTTAGTTAACTATAAATCCTTACTTTCTTATATTTATTCCTAATATTCATTATTAATTATTATTTTTTTAATAAAGAAAACTCCTAGTTATACTTATTTTAATTTTTTGTGGTAAAGATGGACGAAAAACAGGAAAAAAAACAATGATTATTGATAAAAGTTTATAAAATCCAGATTATAAATAAATTATACATGATTTAACATAATGTTGTTACGTGGTACGTGGCGGAGTAACGTCGACGATCGATGAGTTATTTTGCAACGCACGAACATAATTACATAACAATTAAAAATAATACAAACATCTGTTGCAGGTATAGCATGGAGCTTCAGATTTCCATCGGCGAATAGTTTGCATCAAGCATTAGGTAGCACGCGTCGAAGAAAAAAACGGGAGAGTACAGTGGTCGTTGTTACGAATTCAGCCTCGTGCAGAGACCTACATCAAAAAGTAGACCCATCGAGTTCACGTTCGTCCGTAGCAGTCACCGAAAATGAATCCATTCAAGATGTTGGTAGTAGTTTACCATCCCGCAGTGACTCGACAACAACCCTCAGGTATACATTACCACCATTGAACCTGGATATTTAATAATTTAAAAATTCATCAACGCGTTTGAACAACCCTACTTTCTCTCTCTCTCTCTCTCTCTCTCTCTCTCTCTCTCTCTCTCTCTCTCTCTCTCTCTCTCTCTCTCTTATACGATTTAACATATAACAATAAAACTTATCCAAATTTACATTTATACGCACGTGATATATAAATATCCAACATACGCATACCCCGCAAATCGTCGTATATATTCGTTACGAGCCGTTGATTCGAGATTAATTTACCTAGAAAACGGAAATAACTTATTATAGAAAAGAAACGAAAAAAGAACAACAGAATCGTCAAGTATTTTCTCTCGAGTTCCCGAAGAGAGTTGAAAACAGCAAACAACAAGGGCATTCGTAATGCATTCCGAAAAGCCAAGAACCCGCATCTATCATCCGCATAGCTGGGATTCACGTGCATATATATATACATCTCCGTCGATTCGCACGAGGTAAATTCCGCGAGGCGCATCGAATACTCTACGCGCAGTCGCGACTTTAAAATTTCCTATATATATATATATATACATGCACGCGGTTACATATATAAAAGCGAGAGCAACCGGTTTGCCACTCGTGATCTTCAGCATCGTCAAAAAAAAAAGAGTGGAACTTTGAAGAGGCGGATAGAGAAAAGAAGAAGAAGTAGAGAGAGAAAAAAAGAACTCGCGAGCGTATAAAGAGCTAAACTGACTGTATATATAGCGAGTTTTTTTTTTCTTTCGTTTCCTACCCGAGGGTTAATTACGCACCTCTTTGTATTTTTCAACCAATGCTCTACAATCCCGATTTAGTTGCATATACATATATATATACACCTATTCGTCAATTATCGTACATTTAACTTTCTCGCACAAAAAACAAAAATAAAACAATCGTATCGCACGTAGTTATAACCTTGAAAATTTGACGGGATGGTATAAAAATCGAGAACGATAAAAACGTCGAGCGAGCGGAACGTGTATATATATATATATATATATATATATGGATCAGCTTTAGAACCGATCGATCAAATTTATCGAAGGGAGATATCGGTATATACTGCCGAGGGTTAGATCATCGCATGTGCCAATATACCACGACGCGTCTCTCACAATGACGACTAATAAACGTACGCAGGCGCATCTGGTGCGCTTCTCTCTCTCTCTCTCTCTCTATACCTCCCTTTTTCCATGCAACCCTCGAGGCGGACTCCCCCCATAGGCGTGCACACGCCGTCGAGCGCGCGAATCAATAATTCCTAAGGGCGCTCGCTCTTAAAGGCGCTCCGCAAGTGCAGTCCAACTTATATATATATACATACACACACACATACGTAGCGGCCCTTTTTTTTTATCACGATTTTATTGCAGACCGATTTTTTCTTCTCTTCGTTTTCGTATATATTACATTCCGTAATTGTTAGAACGAACCACTGTCGATGAATGATGTATATGTATAGTATCGTGTACCGATACATCGCGCGTTTAATGTATATATACCTATATCGATATCTATCGGGAATTAATTTAGTATCAATTTTATATACGTGATTGAATAAACAATTATAAGAATAAACATTTAAGATCAGGAATTTATATATAGATTAATCTTAGCTAAATTTTACAGTGTCGTGATTAAATCGCGGTGTCGATAATGTAGTGAACTGCAGTGTTTTATCTGTTCGAAGAGTAGCATATACATATATAAATTAACTTAGAATCCTTAATAAAATAATCAAATTATATACGTTTCAATTTATGAAATTCAAAATAATTGTTCAAATATATCATTGTTGACAAACACACAACACGTGCTTTATTCTTCATTAGATTCAATTAAAACAATTATTCGTAAAATAACACTTTTATTTAAAAACGTTAGTAACATGCCATATGATAAATAAAAATATGAAAAATCCGCAATAAAAAGTGCAAATTTCAAATAAATAATATTAAAAAAAAATAAAAGAATTGAAATTGTAAAAGTAATAATAAAATGTATCATTATACCATTTAATCAAATAACCCAATAACCCGAAACTATTCCGTTACTATACTATAAATAGTTGATAAATAAATAAATAACGAAGTGCCAAGAATAATCGACTGTGATCCGAAAAAAAGTAGGATTGAAGAAGATATAGTTACCCCTTTCGGTAGATCAAATATCTTTAAAGGATGTTACACATAACGCTCAATTGATAAAACTATGAGGAATCGTGCCGGGAATGTTGTATTTCTCGTAAGACACCAGGTATAGCTTTCATAAACAAGTGTGCACGAGCTCGATTTGTCGGAGTGCAGTAGCGACATATACATATATACTACTATGATGCCGGCACAGTGCCGGCTCACGGTACGAAAACCACCGAAGCAGAAAGTTGGAATGGCATCGATTTTGGACGGATTTCAACTCGATATTGGATATTGCTTTGAAAAATTTGCAGGATATATAGGTATACACGATAGACTATATCGTACTCATATATATCTTGATACTTTACTCTTTTACTATTACCATGTATTCGTTGATGCATTATTCTCGCCCATTGCATGTTTCATATGTATGTACCGAAAATGCGGCTGTTAACCTATATATTTTACCGGATTTCCTTTTATTTGGTATATATATGCGATCCTCGCTATTTTTACGATCTACTGAATTTTCGGACGGTTATGGGTATGTATAAGTAATTTTGAATAATAATGTAATAATGAAAAATTAATCGCGACGGAATTTCATTTTGACCGGAAAGCATTTGATTAATTCAATTAAATATTTTATTAAATATAGTATTGTACTTTTTTTTTTAACATTTGTTATTTTCTAATAATTATTTGATTGATGAATACTTAATTCACTACTTTTTTTTTGAGTGTATAATTTTATTGAAAATGTTGTAATATTCGAATAGTAAAAATTATCAACTTTAAGATTGAAATTTTGTAAAAATCATTCGAAACCTGCATTTTAACAGGAAATCGCTCGTATGTAAATATTTTTAATAAATGTAATACCATCATTTGCATATCGGAATATCGAATTGATGATAATTTTTAATCGTCGATATTTCAAACCTTTACAACTTATTAAAAATAAATGATTAAATAAACAGACGACGTGATACAAAAAAAAAAGCATTAGTAACTAATGTACATCCCGAATCATAAAGATTAGAGTGTATACCAAGAAAGAAAGAAAAAAGTGGTGTATAATCAGAAAAAGTGAAGATCTTTCATCCGTGGTAGATGCACAAGAAAAGATGAAGATGATGATGAAGAAGAAAAAGGTTGAGGCGCGCATCGTAAAAGCGGTGCATTTGAACAATACGCCCGGTGAAAGGGAGCAAGATTCTTTTTCGAGTAGGTGCGCGCGCGCGCGGCTATTTATAATGAACGCGCGCGAGCGCTCGGGCTTTCCTCGATATTATGTGTGTGAACGCCAGGCGGTTTGACCCCTCGTACCTTGATTGTCAGCTCGGTAGAGATTACACATTGGATCGGCTTTTGACAGGTCGCGGGCTGCTCTCCGTTTGACCCCGGTTCACCGGGGTTGACGACCCATCTCTTACCTCTATATCCATATATCTTTTCGTTCATACTCAAAGTTGA
Organism: Theocolax elegans; assembly: GCA_026168455.1. Taxonomy (NCBI): domain Eukaryota; kingdom Metazoa; phylum Arthropoda; class Insecta; order Hymenoptera; family Cerocephalidae; genus Theocolax; species Theocolax elegans. The sequence continues at coordinate 6,181,496 of CM047427.1, forward strand.
CTTGTTTATCTTTTTTTTTTAAGTGGCGATGAGTTGAAAGATTTTTTATGAAATAAAGTGAAGCGAGCGACGATTTTTTATTGAAAAATATAAATTACTTAAACAAGGAATATATATCAAATATATATAGATTGGATATTTATCCGTTTTTAAAAATTATATAATTTTATATTACTCACTAGAATTTTCATATTTCAATAAAAACACTTCATCGTTCTCATGATGATATTTTACGTCAAAAAAAAGGATTATCATCGCATTCATCGTAAGTCAACCATAAAATCATGATAATGTCACAAAGAGATAATGGCTTACATTTATTAAAATCAATTATGTATTATGTTAATTAAAATTAATTATAAAAAGTTAATTTTTTCTTTATTAAATGACTTTAACATTATTTAATAGACTCGCATTTGATGCGTTATTTATTATTATAAAGTAGGATTACGCACAAAATTGATATAACTAACAGCGAAATGTGCACGAAAATTCTTGAAACATACCGTGAGTAACAAAAAACAAAAGCAATTAGATCCGGAATTAAAAGACAACAAGAACAGGAAGATTCACATAATCAAGTTGGTCAGTGTACAACGCGATAGGGTCTGTGTATAAGGATAAGAGGTAAATTTAATATATTCACTCAAAATCTTATATTTCTATTAGATATAATTTATAGAAGTGTATTCATATATCGCATTCCATTCTAATGTAACTATACATCAAAATATTTATTAACATTTACAAAATTTACAATAATGTTCGTATAATCAAAATATCTTAAACTTACTTTAATGTATGTCATAAACTGAATTAAAAAAGTTTATAAAAATATGTAATTTCATGTAAGAGATCTTTGATTGCATTAAAGAAACGCTTATAATAAAAAACCTTACAAATTTTAAATTTCGCCATACACTCGTACGATCTGAAATACTCAAGATTTCTATATAGGTTTATAAAATAACAAACTAAACAATCGTTACGCAGAACGTTGATACCCGTTTCTTTTTTTCGAAAGTGTGACACAATGAATGATAATACCCCATAAATCCAAAAACTCCGGCAATAACTCTAAAATAATATGAGTAACAGACGAAAAAAAAGGAAAAAAAAAACGGAGAATAAAAGAATCCGTGATTCATCCCGAAACTCCAGCGTAAGATCCTGTCTCTTCCCCCTCCCCATGGTACACACATACACACATATATGTATGTACATACACGCACAGTACGATTTACTGTTCTCCCCTCCGTCGGATAGTATTTGAAAAACCGCGGGCGCTACAGTCGCGAAGAGACGTCCCTGACACTAGTCTCTCGGCTCGGCCAGGTCCCTCGTCAGTGCGCCCGCGCGGCTTGGGGGGTGCGCGCGTACTATACACACCCGGGCAACGAGAGATATATATATATACGTTATACGCCGACAGTGAAAGAGAAAGAGAGAGTGAGTGAGAGAGGTGCACGCTACTACCCCCCGGTTCCGTTGGTCAGGATGCGCGTCTAATCGTGGCGTCTTGCGTCTACAGAGCTCCCGGGGCCGAGGAGCCGCCGAGGACCAACGAGCACGAATGTCACGACGAGGAGAAGAGCGGACCGGCCCGCGACACCACCAGCCCTCCTCCACCGAGTATGGTAAGTCTTTCTCAATTTCTTTCTCTATCTTTTTTTTTTTGCTTCGTTTTTATTAATCCTATATTACTCCTCAGCTTATTCTCCTTACTCCCTCACTCTCGCGTACACACACACACTCTCCCTCTTTCTCTTTTGTATTGTTCTTTTCATCGTCTTTCTTTATCGGCGGGACGCCTGGAGGTGCGGCTCCTCCCCCTCTGTGCTTTAGGGAGAAACCCGCTCGATCCTTTTCAGCCTCGACGAGATTTAATTCCTTTTTATTTCAACGCTTATATACGATTCACCCCTTTTTCCAAAGGGTCACCTTTCGTCTTTCCTTCCTTCCTTCCTTCCTTCTTTTTTTTTTGGTCACGACGATGATAACTGTGGGTGGTAGCGGTTTGATTAACTGGGCGCAGTATACGATTTGATATAGTGCCTGAAGAAAAAAATGTATATAACAAGAAAAAAGCTATACACCGTACGTGTCGCGTATATATACATGTATATATATGTATATCATTGCTTATTCGTAAACAATGTAAAATCAACTAATATTCGCTTGTACACTCTCTCCTCATATACCGTTATTAAAATACACATAAGCGCAAAATGTGTACATTTTATCGTAGTATATATTTTTTTTTTAATTTATTTTCTAGCTCATCGCGATTGCGAGTGGAAAGTGCATAAAATAAAAGTAATAATGCCGCGTGCACTCGAAAACGCCAGAGGAAATTGGAAAATCAAGATATAACAAAAATGAAATATATCAAGAACAACAACTTATCACGCGAATGTGCGCGATTTTCGTTGTATAATACGAAAAATATTTAATGTTCCCGTCGAGATAATACACATTAGTGGAATAAACCGATTTGTAATTTTTTAACGAATCGTCGCGTATAGATATATGTTATATGTAAAATAAGCGATGAAATTTTACAACGTACAGCGTATCGTGCCGTAGTAAAATGTGGAATCGATATTATATTCTTTATTAAAAGTTCACCGCGAAACATTGTTACAAAAATAATTTAAAGTCAAATGTCGCGAATTTGGGTTGCGGTTTAATAATATTAACCTACCAGTCACTCGTGATTTAATAACATTACGATGAATCCTTTCCATTATTCCGGGACGTTCTATATTTAAATACGCTTTTCGACGATTTTATATAATATACCCAGAAACAAAATGTAGAATTAAAATCGATCTATGTCAAAATATGTATATTTAAGATTTATATACATACATCAATTCTATTTTGCGACGTGTACGTTCGATATTTGCCGAAACTGGTTCAGAGATTAAAATAATTTAGCGCGATCAAACCTCGATTTTATATAGATACATCGAGGGATGTATAATTATTATTATTATCTTTTTTTTTATTAAAATATATATTTTTTTTTTGGTAAAAATATTGCATATATATATAGTTAGAATTATTATTTGGAAATCCCAGTGCCACGATCAATGTCCATATATGTGTATCCGTATCTCTCTCCGTCTTTGTTGGCTCGAGTAGTTTGGTCCTATATCCTTGATGGGCTGGGGTGTCCTAATTTCGGAAATATCGAAGATTCAGGACCGGCTATGCGGGTATATACTACTTTTAAATTTGGGAATATGCGGCATTTCCGCAATTTGATACATCGTGATGACGGAGTGTCTACATGTGTATATATATATATAACTCGTTCTCCTCTGGTAATGCAATTTACATGTATTAATTTATACAACCTCGTCAAAAGTTCGGATGTTGTACTGTACGATATGTATGCATTTTTAATTTTGATCATATATACGATAATATTTATAATTTACATTTAAAAAAAAACGAGTGAATTTTAAAAAGTAATGTAACAAAGTTAGGAGATGTATAAATATGTTAATTTTTCTCAGTGTATTCAAGTTATGTACGATACGAAGATTATATTCTTGAAAATCCATCTAAATAAGACAATTGAAAAGTCAATGTATATAGTACCTAATACATATTTAGTAATGTTTATAGAATTTATATATATATACATATATATATATATATATATATATATATATATTATATACGAGATCGAGCTTATACGGTTTAAGAAAGTCACGAGAAAACCCTTTCATATCCCCTTAAGCTCTTTTTGTTTTCGTTGTGGAATCCCAAAGAAAATTGTCTGAAAAAGTAAAAAAAAAACATCAACATTCCTATATATTTAACATAAAAGTATAATCGACCGTATTTAGTATTGCAGTAAATGTTTATATTAATATATATTTTTCTGCAATATTATTAAAAAACATCAATCGTTATTAACCGGTTTTTGTATATTTTAGATAAAATATCTTTTTTCTTGAATTTCAAAAAATCATCTATTAAAATATATATCGTATATATACTACGAGAATTCTTAATTTTAATCTAGTCATTGACTATTCTTTCTGAATTTATATAAATGTTATACCCTGGCTAGAAATATACTATCAAACTATATTTATAAAAAAATGAATAATCTAACTAGAATAGATAAAACTAGAATAATATACGTATATATATATAAAATTCTATGAAAAATCTATATACGTATTACTATATACGATTGCCTCGATGAAACAGATCAATATGTCGATTTGTATCGTGTACGATATACATGTGTACATAAAACTATTTAGCAACACCGATCACGCGATTCAACATTCGCCTTTTTATTGGTTGTATATATGATATAAATTCGTCAAAAGGGAGGGTATAATACATTTCGATAAATATCATTTTTACATTGTGATTTTTTTATATCGAAAAATAAAGGTCAATAATAGAGATTAACAAGTATATTAAAGGTAATAATGAAAATAAATGTATATAACTTAATATTATTTTATCTCTAAAATTATATATAGGAACCTATATACTTAACGACACGATTTTCCTAGCAAGATAGTAAAATTTCGTACAATCTTGTATACCAATAATCAAAATAAAAATTATACAAATTTCAATCCACCTAACTGTACTTACGAAAAAAAAATTGCACTTATATATAAATGTTGAACGACTCTCATTCATATATATATAGTTGAGAAATAAACACTGTAATTCGTATAGGATGAAATTTGACGAAAATATGTATAGGTAGCGAGGCGTAACGAATAAACACTTATCTTCACTACGCAAGGTACAATCAGTATCAGGTGCATTGAAACTCGGGTTTTCGGGTTGAAGGGTCTGATTTCCTCCGTTCCGCGGATCTTTCTCTCTCTATATATAAGCGTATACTCTTTATGATTGTAATTCATTAAGAGTCGGTGAAGCACGAACAGCTCAGTCTGGACTAAACCAATTATTATCTCGACGTCGGCACACGGTTTTCGACAATCAATTAACCCTTTCTCCTCTCTCCTCCTTGTCTACAATTTTACGCATATAAGTTATGCTTTTTTTTTATTATTCAAGCTGTATAATATGTACCCTAAAATATAATTATTAACCTTTTGTAAAGTCTTTTTTGCTTATAGGTTTAGTTCTATATGGAAAGATTTTAGAAAGCTTGACGTGTGTAAGCGTTTTATTATTCTTTATTAATTAATAATTAGTTAATTTTAATAATCTTAATAATAAATAATGGAATTATATCATATATATATATATATATTATATAATAAAACTTTTTTATCAATCAGATTGATAATATTATTTATTTTTTTTATTGTATCCGAGCTACTGTATATATACTACATCTCAAAAATTCGGGTTCGTTAAATTATTTAATTACAGAATTGATTGTTTATATGCAGTTTTATCGTAACTTCCTTAAAAATGATGCTGGATAAAATTAAAAAAACATATCGAAAACTTTTTAAAAGAGTTTCAATATTCATTGTATAAAATTTAAATATATACACACGTTGTTGTCAGGTACAGATATATCTAAAGTAAACTGTAATTTTATCTTTCTCGTTCTATGCAACGAATTATAAATCTGTAATTAGATTATAATTAAAAGCTTTTTAAATTACCTTTTGAATGATGTCTATAAAGTTTCTGTAGCATTATTCAAACCAAATATATTAAACTTCGAAGTCGACTCGATTTTTACTTTAGCGAACCTGAACTTTTGAACAGTAGTACAATGTGATAACACGATTTACATTCAACTATATATATGCAGTTTATAACGTAATATTACAAATTTTTATATGCAATTTGTAACACTTTTATATAGTAAAAATAGCATTGAACCTTACACAAAATTAATTGAAAATTAATCACGAATTTACAAAAAGTCTTGTATCATTTTTTTTCCTCACGATTCATTTTTAATCTCACTCTAATGCCACATTAACTTTCTCAATTCCATACGGTTAATATCACATATTTGTTAATGTATTAAACACATCGTTATCATAATCTATAGATATATATAATTCACGAATAAGACAATCCGAGGAAGGAATATTAATAAATTTAATTCTCAATTTCAATCAATGCAACATTATCCTCAATAATTTACGAGAATATTTATTGTACAAACGACAGGAGTGATTCGTATAATTAATTACTACACTTTAAAAAATCGAAGAAGCACATATTATTGAAACACGAGATATTGGCAAATTGAATTTAATAATAATCGTAAGCGAATTTAAAATTGACGTTACGCGGATTATTCTTTTGAAATATGTACGTTAATACTCTTGAATCGAAAGAATATATGTATATATTCCTTATATTATTTTATGTATATTTTACTATTTAAATACTAAAGAGATTTTCTTATTCAAGTTTAAATGAAACCTTATACAAGTGCTCATTTTAACAACAAACGTCTGTCTGGCTGGGCGTCTACTCTATAACGAAACACGTCCCTCCGATTATCGCTTTTTTTCTTTCTCTCATTCCCTTCTTCGCATTTATTTTCTTTATTCCGCAAGTGTAGCCTCGTAAATAAATTGTTGCTACTTTCTTAGTTCGGGTGAACTCTGAACAAAATTGCATTGTAATATACATCTGTGTGAGATTGAATTGTACGAGTTGTAACAATTATTTTTTATTTCGAGTATAATATAGATTCATTTTTAAACGTAATTCGTTCGCGTTAAAAAAAATGACGAGTGCTTGGGTGTTGAAGAATAAGATTTATAATAAATTTACATTTTATAAGAGAATTTCGGAAGTTTTCTCGCTTATCCATATATATGGTTGTACAGAAAATGTTTTAATTAATTCGTATCGGAACAATTTGAATTATCCTTTATCAATTGCACAAACGATCTACAATCCTGAATTGTACAAGGAACTGACGTTATTAATCGTTGTATTTCTGACTATATACCTTCGAAACTAATCAGTTAATAGTATCTTTTTCAATTTACCGTTACTTAATTGAAATAAATATACGACGTAAAAATCATTAATCATCGTGAGCTGTCTAAACTTAATTACTGTTTTCGTATATAGTCAACAGATACGATTTGAAATTAATTTTCATAAAAGATTTTAGGATTAATAATGGCATTACCAGAGATAATTATTAAAAAAAATGATGGAGCTTCGAATGAGGAAGAAACGTTTAATGTTTTCCTACGTTATTAATATAAATGTCTTTCGTGGCTCTATCCTTAATTCAATGAATTTCTTTTGAGTAATCTGTGATTTGCGTAATACTCTTAATTTGGTCAATTATGATGACTCGACAAGAAATGTATAGTGAATTCAAATAAATATTTTTTGGGAATGACATCTAAAAGACAATATTTGTTTGGAAATAAAAAATATCTCGTAACTATAAATACGTTAATTTATATAATAGGTTAATACGTGAATAGGAAAAAAAGTAAAACTCAAAATTTCCTATGTTATTTTAACAGGGTGCGAAAGTCAACATTTATCCTACCTATCTTATCAACCGAGGTAAACAAATAATTCAATCATAATTTATAAAATATGATAGTATAGGATGTCTGCATATATAATGTGAACATACACCAGTGAATGAATATTATATAATCGAAAATATGCAATATATTTACCCACTTTTAGATATACGGAAAAATGTGTTCCCCCTGAGCCTGAAGCTCAAAAAATACTTTCAGTTAATAATTAATTATTCACATTATTTTCAACTTCAAGCGGAAAAAAATGTCGCGTGACCCATTCATTAGCTGTCCTTATTTTCGTGCATTCATTGGTAAATTCACCCTATTTTGAAAAGTATGAGAAGATGCGCCTTTGCTTGCAAACAATTGATTTTTGTGCGAATTTATTAAAACTAAAATTGAATGGGGTTTTAGAGAAACTCTTTATCAAAAATATTACGTAGAAGTAACACAATCAACACTTTTTGGTAAGGGATTGAATCGAAAACCCGATTGAATTTTAGTCCGAAATTTTTCACAGTCGACAATCATTTGTAAACAAAGATGCGTATTCTCCTACTTTTTCAAATCCTAATCATGATAATCATTTTTACAAATTATAATTGAATTCTTTGTTCAGCTCGGTGAGTAAAGTAGGGAGGTTTGAAGTTGACTTTAGTACCCCGTTATCAAATTGTGCTTTTTCATCCGAAGTGTCGATATATTTATTAGTCAAACAAGAAGTACTTAATAACTATATGAATTACATTCAACAAATGTTGGTTGAGTAAATAACACAAAAAAAGTATATTATTTTGGACGTATTCGATAAAGTGTTATGTTGAATTCGTTGATTGTCTCCTTTTCAACGTATATAGTTGTGCACTGTAAATTTTAAGATAGAAAATGAATTGTATGGTATTAACAACACTGAAAAAAATATGTTATTTATCTAAGCGGAATTCTTGTTAATTATGCCTCAAAAAGAAAATTCAGTTGTTCCAATGCTATTTCTTTAGAATCAAGAGGAATTTGATTGATTTTAGAATATTGATCTTTTTGAGTTGTACCATCTCATTTTTTATAGAAAGAAATTCCACTGGATTATAAAACGAATCAGTTTGATTGTAGAATAATCACATTGAAAGAAACAAATTTTCTTCTTGAGGCATATTTAAGAAAAATATTTAAGAAAAATATTCGCTTAAATGAAAAGTATAGTTTTTTCAGTGAAGTATAATAACTAATAAAACAAGGAAGGAGAAAATAAACAAACATGGTTGTTTAAACAGTCGCAGGAGCCGCCTGAAGAGTCGGTCCGTAAGCTCTTGGAGCGTGAGCTTCGGCTCTTCGATTTGATCGACCCACGAGACTTACGATCGTACGCTTGGTATCATGGAAGTACCTTACCAGGAGGTCGAAAAGGCGCTGAAGCTGAAATCCCAAACGACGGTGACTTCTTGGTGCGCGACTGTGCCAGTCAACCTGGGAATTACGTCCTCAGCGTTAGACACAAGGGACAAGCCCTCCATTTTGTCATTAACAAGGTATGTATGTATGTATGTACATATATATGTCTACAGAACGTGAGGAAAGGTCATTCGTTTTATCTTCCATATGTATATATATATACTGAAAGAAAGAAAGGTGTAAAGAGTGCACTTGACTAGTTATGGGTTAAGTAAGCACGTGGGACATACGAGCATACTTGGGTTCCGAGTGCATCTCAAGTGTCTTTCGCTCGATCGGTCTTGAGTTCCTTTTCATCCAGTCAAAAGATACATTCTTCGACTTTTTTTTCTCTTCTTCTCTTCTTTTTTTCTTAAACTTTAATGCATTTCGGGTCAAATGTTGTGTTATCTATCTTTCGATTTTATTCTCCACTTTCTTTCAAGTCAATCCGTTCGAGCGCATTTGCTTTTCCTAAAGTTGTATCGACATATTTTTTAACTGGGGTTATTTTATTTATTTAATTTTTAGCTTCTGATAATTTAACCGTATTTTTGTTGATTTAGAGATAAATTTATTATTTAAAAGAATATTCGCGTGGAAAACGTTTTATGGTAATATCATAGGAAAATATTTACTTGCACAGTATGTTGTGACTAATGAATTAAAATCACATTTTTGCAAAGTTTCTGCCATAGTTATAATTTAAATTTTGATAAAAAAAATTTTTTAAAGTTGTTGCAAAATATATTATTTAAAGATTCGACCATTTACCCAAAATTTCTTGCTCTATCGACTAACTTATTTTGTTTCTAATTTGTAATTTTCACCCTCCATTGTTGAATTAGTAAATAGTCGTAGAAATCCAATTTATTTATTATTGACCCTTAACAATCGACTATTTAGTAATTATTTTGTTTCTCATAATTTTTGCTAATTTGCAGTTAAATTTAAAATAAAATTGATTGAAATAAATTTCAAATTTCATCACCTAAAATAAAAGTATAGGTAAGGTTCCAATCTTCGAAGGATAATTTTCTTTTAACAATTAATATATACTAGGCAGCTAACAGCAATTATATATTTTTCAGACGGTTGCTAAAATATTTAAGAAAAATATTTAAGAAAAATATTTAAGAAAAATATTTAAGAAAAATATTTAAGAAAAATATTTAAGAAAAATATTTAAGAAAAATATTTAAGAAAAATATTTAAGAAAAATATTCGCTTAAATGAAAAGTATAGTTTTTTCAGTGAAGTATAATAACTAATAAAACAAGGAAGGAGAAAATAAACAAACATGGTTGTTTAAACAGTCGCAGGAGCCGCCTGAAGAGTCGGTCCGTAAGCTCTTGGAGCGTGAGCTTCGGCTCTTCGATTTGATCGACCCACGAGACTTACGATCGTACGCTTGGTATCATGGAAGTACCTTACCAGGAGGTCGAAAAGGCGCTGAAGCTGAAATCCCAAACGACGGTGACTTCTTGGTGCGCGACTGTGCCAGTCAACCTGGGAATTACGTCCTCAGCGTTAGACACAAGGGACAAGCCCTCCATTTTGTCATTAACAAGGTATGTATGTATGATGTCTACAGAACGTGAGGAAAGGTCATTCGTTTTATCTTCCATATGTATATATATATACTGAAAGAAAGAAAGGTGTAAAGAGTGCACTTGACTAGTTATGGGTTAAGTAAGCACGTGGGACATACGAGCATACTTGGGTTCCGAGTGCATCTCAAGTGTCTTTCGCTCGATCGGTCTTGAGTTCCTTTTCATCCAGTCAAAAGATACATTCTTCGACTTTTTTTTCTCTTCTTCTCTTCTTTTTTCTTAAACTTTAATGCATTTCGGGTCAAATGTTGTGTTATCTATCTTTCGATTTTATTCTCCACTTTCTTTCAAGTCAATCCGTTCGAGCGCATTTGCTTTTCCTAAAGTTGTATCGACATATTTTTTAACTGGGGTTATTTTATTTATTTAATTTTTAGCTTCTGATAATTTAACCGTATTTTTGTTGATTTAGAGATAAATTTATTATTTAAAAGAATATTCGCGTGGAAAACGTTTTATGGTAATATCATAGGAAAATATTTACTTGCACAGTATGTTGTGACTAATGAATTAAAATCACATTTTTGCAAAGTTTCTGCCATAGTTATAATTTAAATTTTGATAAAAAAAATTTTTTAAAGTTGTTGCAAAATATATTATTTAAAGATTCGACCATTTACCCAAAATTTCTTGCTCTATCGACTAACTTATTTTGTTTCTAATTTGTAATTTTCACCCTCCATTGTTGAATTAGTAAATAGTCGTAGAAATCCAATTTATTTATTATTGACCCTTAACAATCGACTATTTAGTAATTATTTTGTTTCTCATAATTTTTGCTAATTTGCAGTTAAATTTAAAATAAAATTGATTGAAATAAATTTCAAATTTCATCACCTAAAATAAAAGTATAGGTAAGGTTCCAATCTTCGAAGGATAATTTTCTTTTAACAATTAATATATACTAGGCAGCTAACAGCAATTATATATTTTTCAGACGGTTGCTACATTTTTTTTAGAAAAAAATTGATAAAACGCATGAATTAATTAATAATTTACACACGTATTATGTTCAGCTGGTTTTACAACCGGAGACGGTGTACGAGCGCGTGCAGTACCAATTCGAAGACGAGGCGTTCGACACAGTTGCAGATCTCATTACTTTCTACGTGGGCAGCAAACGACCGATCAGCCAAGCAAGCGGCGCAAGAATCGTCAATCCTCGTCATCGGAAAGTGCCTCTATCAACGAGCTCAGCATTTATCGGACCCAGTGCGAGTTCATCCTCTTCGTCACTCTCAGCATCGACGCGATCACCACCTCACGTACCCCGTAAGAAAGAGCGCAGTCAATCGTTGACACCGTATCAACACTACCAGAGTCCACCACCTCCACAACTGGTGCCACTTCATCAAATGCCCCATTTGCAATCGAGCACCTTACCAAGAATGCCACCGGTTTCGAACCATCAACCACTAACGTGCTCATTGTCACTGGGTCGTCAAAAGATCACCCGAGTGATATCGGATTCAGCACTCAAATTTCAACAACTCCAATTGCAATATCAGCGCCAACAACAACAGCAGCAGCAGCAGCAGCAAAATGAATCAGAGGAACCCCATTACCAAACACCACGAAATAATTCAGCGGTCATACCACCGGGTGGAGCTTACGATTTGCCGCCACCGAAACCACCTCGAGTACCAAGGCATTTGAAACCACCACCACCGCCACCATATCCGTATGCACACAATCACGCTCACCATCATTCGCATCAAACGAAACCACATCAAGCTTCGGGAAGCGATAGTGGTAATGGTTCCGGTGACAGTGAATTCGAAATCAGTTCGACTGGTGCGTGTGCACTACCGATGCAACCAGCTATGAAAGGCATCATTATTCGTAGCTATCATCAGGCCAAAGCTTTAGGATTAAGTGAACTCGATATCAAACAATGGGAGGAACTGGAGAGGAGGATACTCGAGACTACACCCAATTTCGAAATCCCTACGGTGTTGGATCTTGAAAACTTTAATACGCTATTGCTCCCGACGATCGAGCATAAGCCTCTCGATGCTACGGCGCTTAGAGGAGTTACCGGTATGTTGTACGAAACGGCATCGCGAATATTGGCGTCGCACCTCACCAAAATTGATATGGATATGCTGCTCAAGGTAAAATAACAGAAATTTATTCATTTTATTTTTCTAAAAATCTTCTGAATTATATTGCAATCTGTATTGAACTAACTGATGATACAATATCTAGGTCTACGTCGAAGATCCGTCAAGCATCAGGGATGGACTTTGTGGTTTAGAATTACTGGTGCAGCCTTACGCTCGTCAAACGAGATTAGATGTGATCGAAAGGACCGAGTGCTTAAAACTTCTAGTCGCAGTGACTGTGTTAACTTGCGCAACACCAGCTGAACGAGCCGCTACTATCAGCCGTTGGATTCAAGTAGCCATCGATACAAAAACGGCTCTAGGCAATCTCTTTGGATTCTGCTCGATCATGCTTGGACTATGTTTACCGCAAATTCAAAGGCTCACGAATACGTGGCATTTGCTCAGGCAGAAACATACTGATGAGGCTTTCACGTTCGAAGCAAAATTAAGGCCGACGCTAAGAGCGATGAACGAATGCACGGATCCACAAGCACCGAATACTACGATACCGCATATTCTACCGATCGCTCTATTAAACGAACGGACGCACGATGATGTTTTAGGTTTGTACTGTTCATTTGGTTTCTTTTTCATTGGTGCCTACCCCACTGAAAAAAAAAATCTTCAACTGAATTTTAATTACTTTCAATAGATTTTAATTACCGTAAAGTACCCAATTGTTGATCTACAATTGTTCTCTACAAAATACGCTTTTAATTTTCCATAATACCAATCAAACAATTGCTAGATAAATCTTTATACCATTTTATAATTTGGAAAACTTAATTTTCTTTAATTTGATTATCTTAAATAATCTAAACATTGCAAAGAAAATTTTTTTCAGACTAGAGGGCGCTGATGGGGTATAGAGCACTCTTTAAGCAGTTACTTTATTTTTCTAAGATCGCTAAAGGAAAATTATTACTTATACTTTATTTATGCGTCAAAACATATACAATTATAAGCCTTAATTAACATAAAATTATTCTATGAACGAACGAATTTACCTTAACTGATCAACAACTGAGTATGTGGCGGTATCCCACTGAAAAAAAATTCTTCAGATTAATTTTAATTACCTTCAATAGATTTTAGTTACGTTTAAAAAATTTAAAAACAGTATAATAACATTTATAAACCATTATTAAAAGGTAGATTTACGGGCACAATATAAAAATAATTAAACTAAATTAAATTAAAAGTTATTAACAATTACAAAGACGAGAGTACAAATTATTAATGATTATTAAAAGTTAATAAAAGTTTCGAAAACTTTTTAAACTTTGTCTAATGTATTTTAAATATATTAAAGTTTATTAACTATCATTTTTTTGGTTTACATTTATCCTTAATTCATTTTAAGTAAACTTTGTTAACTGTTTATAGATTATGACAATGTTTAATAATTTTTACTAAATTTTAATAAAAGTTTAATAAAATTTTAATAAAAGCCCTTCAATAAAAGTTCATAAAAGTTTCTAAAAGTTATTTACACAATTTTTGGAGAGGGATTCCATTTATTAACTATCAGATAGACATTTCAAATTGAAATAAGTGTAACATTTTCATAATTTTATATTTTTCTATATATTCTCGCACTGCTTCAACTAAATATCAGAATGAATGTACATTTTTGTTTTCAATTTAATCAAAAGCTATTAAAATGACATTGAGCATGTTGATAAATCTGATTTCGAAATTAAAAAAATTAAACAAATGTATCTAAAAATATACTTTGATTTTGAGAGCTAATTAAATATATATAGAAATAAAGAGGGTACTGTTCATTAAGTACCTTAAAATAATAATAATGTCATGAAATAATCAGAATATTAAAATATTTGTGAATTATTAAAGTTTTGCTGATGCTTATAAAGATCTAGAGGAGATATAAAACTTTAAAAACAATAAATGTTTTACAGTAATAATCGAGTGACCGATTTGTCGTGATATAGAACGCGAACTAAATTTGAAGGTTGAATTGAAAATATTGTTTCTATTTTTATACTATATTGAAAAATAATTCATCATCACAAAAGTCACCTATATACCGTGAGGTATATAGTTTTGGATTAAACGTTAAGAAAATATGACACATATATGTCAGACATTTATGCATATTTTACGATGTCCGCGATTGATAACGGCACTTTAACTAATTTAAACAAAGTTTTTATTATTCATGCAGAATATTCCCGCGTGCGCATTATATATATACATAAATGCACGTCAGTTAATAACCCTATAATAAGCATACTTTAACTTTACCGCTGGGAATATTCATTTAAAACTAGACGAAACGATTTTTCCGTCACGCGAAGGTGGACGACTTTCTGACAATGATCGCAATAAAATCTTGTAAATATCGTGATAACGTATAAATCGCAAAAGTCGCCGGGTCACGAGAACTGATAAAATTTGGTATACAAATCGAAATATATCGATACGAATCCATAAAATTAAAATATTATTTTATTTCAAACGAATAGGTAACGCACCACCCTCGGCATTGGCGGCAGCTGTACTATCGCCCTGGGAGAATTCAGCGGCAGATTGCGGCCTCTCAATAATGTGGGCTCATCTCGAAGCTTCCCGAAAAATGACCGAAAACTTGACGCATTTTCGACGTAACGCCGAGATTGCCCTCGAGGGATGTCGAAACGACGAGCTACTTAGCGATGCATTTCGCACCGAGTTCCATATGAAATTCCTTTGGGGTAGTCGAGGCGCTTTGGTCGCTGCTAACGAAAGGCATGCCAAATTCATTCAGGTCCTCGATGCCATGTATGACAAATGCGCAGCCACCGAGCAGGTTTAACGAATTTTTTAACCGGATGACTATTACGTTTTTCTGCGGATGTGTGGACGCGTGCGTGTATGTGTGTGTGTGTGTGTCTGTGTGTTTGTACAACACAATGCGCAAATTTTTCTCTCTTCTTTTTTTTGTTTTTTTTTTTTACTTCAAATTGGAACGATGTTGACGGAAAAGGTTGTGGAGCTTGTTATTCATATACGAGATGCATACGAGATTAAGATTATATTTTATTGTTAATTTAAAGTGAGATAGTATAGGAATATTATATGAAATCCGTATACGTATGTTAATTGGTATTTAATTTAAATATATCGTTCAATGTTAGAAGAAACCTGACGATTGTAATGAACCACGCAAAACATTTACGTTCAGTATGAAATAAAGCAAAGTTTTGTATAAGCATTTACTTTCCACGGTAAGGATTTATGTAACAAATTCAAGGGTTCTTCATACCTTGTGATAAAAAATGGCTGATAAAAATGATAGTTACAATATTAATGAAAAGTGGGAAACTAGGAACAACTACAGAATTTTATTTCAGAATAATCAGTTTATTTTTTTTTTTATATTTTTATTGCAGTTTGATGTGCAAAGTGAAAATTTATTTTAATTTTAGTTTATAAAATGTATTTAATTATTTAAGATATTTTACAATGATGTGATACGCAATTACTTTAATTTGGCGTTTTAAATGTCTCGAGGGATGTCAGACATAATCAATAATTCGAATTTCCCGGGCTTAAAATTATTAAGAAACACTATTTTCACAAAATTTAATATTTTATATTAAGATTTAAGAAAAATAACGAGAAGAACGCCTTTTGCTACGATGCAACATATATATTAATAAACAAATAAATAAGTAAAATAAACAAATTAAAAAAAATGGATTGTTTTTAAAATTTGTGAACATTATTCTCATCATTGTGCTATAAAATGTTATCATTTGTGAAAATAAATCATATAATGTTAAGCGCGAGAAATTTGAATTAACGATGACATCTCATTAAACATTCTTTTATTTATATATAAATATATATAAAATTCATACTATAAATAAGACCGTGTATGTTATCATAGAAACCAATTAGCCAAAAAAAAAATCAATAGAAATTCATTTATGTAAAATTATTATTTACAGTGTAATAAAAGAAACTATAAGTATTAATCAAAACTAAATAATCAAAAATTATTTAGAATTGAAACGTGTGAAATTTAATTTTAATTAAATATATAATTTATTTTATATATGTATACATAAAGAGCGATATATATAATATAATATATATATATACATAAATGAATTCAACTTCGTTCCAAAAATTTGCGCTAAATACGTAAGAGGCCAAAATGCAGAGAGTCACTGTAGCAGCTTAATAATGTAATACGTATTTCGTACCAATGTCTAACTCAAGACAATTTTACACGACATTAGCCGCGCAGTTATGCAAAAAATTTTTGCACTGCCAGTATACATATATATATATATATATTTATGGAGAATGAAAAAGAGAAAAAAAAATCCGATTTCTCGATTATACGAACGAACAGCAATGAAAAAAGTCTTCTATACTATTTAATATATGTATGTGTAAAGTAAGCACGAAAACAAAAAAAAATCTCGAAATATTGAAAGTTTACCGGCCTAATTTTAACACACGTAACGTATAATATATATATAGGTGCTTTTTCTTTTTAATAATATATGTACATCTTGAAGCGATATTTAAATTTCTTTTCGTCACATTCTCGAATTTTTTAAAGATGTATTTATATAAAAATAGTCTATATCGATAAAAATGATATTGTATACATTTTTCATTTTACACGACGTTTTTACCATCTCGATCATCTCTCGGAGAACCCGGGATGACACTTTGCAGCGTAAACTTTCGATTTCGACCTCGATTGAGATTTTTTATATACATTTGTACATATATATTTACACGTGACTTTTTCATGAGAAACATAATGGGAATGAAAAGCAAAAAAGTAAAAAAAAACCACACACGCAGAAGTTAAAAAAAAATAGAGTAAAATGCGAACAAGTAATTAAAGAAAAAAAAAAGGTACTCTTAGCGAGACTGAGAATCGGTTGGTCGCTCGTTATCCGAGCGCAACGATTTTTCTATCGTGTAAAACATTATTTAAACGAGAGAGAAAATTTTTTCAACATTCTTCAAGCCGCAAATGAGTTCGCGTACGAAAACGAAAATGAAATAATAATAAAAAAATGTTTATTCCGAGATAATGTGATTTTCCTATGATAAAATGCATTTCGTCCTAAGTGCAGTTACGATCGCGTGATTGAATATTTTTTCACGTTTTTTCGAGTGATTTTTACATTGAAATGCATATATTTATATTTAATATTTATATTTATATTATTATTATTGTAATATTATATATATCTGAGTCTCACGACAATATTTATGCGCGCGTCTAACGAGAACAAATGAAGATTTTTAAATATGAAATTTGTGTGTGACAACGCAATTATCCCAAAGAGAAGGAACGAGAGAGAGTGTGAAAAGTGAAAAGATTAATGTAACATGGAGCAATCTGAGACGATAATAGAGGAGCGGTGGAGGGGGGGGGGGTTGTAACGAATCGCTAAAAGTTACCCGATATCTGTATAACGATTATGTACTTAATTATTTAATTGAATAATTTATTATTAATTAGAATAATTACGTACATTATTATTCGACCAATATTGTATGTTGTACCTGTTGTTCACGTTTGTTCATAACGTATAAAACGATAAATATCACTTATATACCTGGTTGTCTATAGTTTTATTTTTTTACTCTTCTTTTTTTACCACTTTGTATGTCTGCTGTAATAATTTATTATTATTTTGTGCTTGTCGGACCACAAAACTGGCAGTAACGTAACAAGCCATTTATCCACTTTTGTAAAATTTCAATGATTATATTGAATCAAAAGTATCTTATACGATATTATTCGTAATACATCATTTGTTTTTTTACCTTTCGGACACATAAATTCATACTGACTGATCTACTGGATAAAGTTCACTATCGTACAAAAATTATGGTTTGCATCGTATAAAAGTAAAATTCAATGGTAAAGATTATTCTACTTTCATTAATTAATTATCGCTAAGTATATTATAATATTCTACATTGTGTTTATCTTTTCTGTTATTTTGTAACAGAAACAGAATTAATTGGGCCAAGATTATTTTTTTTCATTGAAAAATTATTTACAAAGTAATTTTTAACAACTATTAAAGAGCAAGTTACTCTACGGAAATGTTGAATTAATGTATGCTAGAAAAAAACATGTACTCTGGAAGAGATCAATTTTAAAATAAAAAACTGTTAGCTCATAGAGATCAAGTGAAAGGTGTATTTAATACGTAGATTATTTAAGAATTAATGTTCAAGCATCGTTAACAAATTTTTGCATGAATACAAGAATTTTAAGTTTGTATGTTTCAAAGAAACAAAAATATAAATTCATTAGAAAATTATATTTTGTTTGTTGAGAACATGTAATAAAATTATTATATTATTTTTAATTGACATAGAAGTTTATAACATATATAGTTTATGTATTCGGATGTATATTTTATTATTTCAAAATATATAAGGTAATTGTTTTAAATTATAGTTAATAAATAAAAATAAACAGTGTGTAAAATAATTTTAATAATGTATAATTACTTTATAGAAATTTAAAAAGAATCTAATCTTTAAGATAAAAAAAATTTTTATTATATTTTATAGAGAATATCTTTCAGTATATACATATTTTCAAAATTAAATGAAAATTCATGAAATATCTATTTGTAAAAAGAGAAAAATTTGTAAAACGAAGTATATTTTCTCTAAGTATTTATTTTTAATTTCAAATTAATATAAATTAAATTTTAATATAGTGTTTTGTAAATCAAAGTATTTAATAAATTAAATTAAAGACATAGAATTCATATAATACGGGATAAGATTCATGATTTGCCAGAATTTTGCTACTATTATATTATTTACTCATTATTATACTATAATACATAATTTATTTTTTACAATATATGTATGTATGTAGAATTATTCATCCTAAAATCATTTTCATGATTAGGATTTGTCTGTATGATTACTACAACATAAATGAAACTAAAACTATTTATGAATATGACTCAATTATATGAAATATTCTATTCGTAGGTATAAATAAAATTATTCTATTTTATGATATACTATTTTAAATTATACAGTTAAAAGACTATAAGCTAAATTTTTAGTTTTATTATAATATTATGTACCACAAATTTAAGAATCATATTTTGCACTGGCATGTTATATAATATAAAATTTATCTTGTCCAATATTGCCTAACAATAATTTCAATTAGTTCAATAAATGGATGAGGTTTCTAATTTGACTGGTTAAAGTGATTTACATAATTTATGTAACTCTTTTAAATTATATTACATTTATTTCATTAAAGATTTATATTCTTTTTATGAATTACAGTATTAAAGAGGTTCCTTGAACCACTGACAATACTTATGAATCTAGATTGAAAACAATTTAGTGGTATTTGTAATTTTTGTGATGCTTAATGCGATTGTAATTCAACCAGTAGAAGAATGCCATCCCACCAAAAGCTAATTGGAAAAATGGAGCCACACCCGCACGCTTTGGTTGACAGTATTTATGCTGCCAACGCCACCATGCCCTTGACACAAGTTGAGCAGCTGCTTGTGGAGTTTTGTTACGTCTTGAGAACCAAGCACTGACTTCGCTAAGTTTCAAATCGAAGAAAGCAGTATCCTCTGTAATTGATATTGTCATAAGTTACAAATATTTAAAATTATATACAAATTCAATTAAATAAATATAATAAATAATTGTATTATACGTGTAACAGTTGCATCAAAATAAAAGTAAAATACTACTCATATTATTGTTTCACTGTACATTAAATTTAACAGATACACAAACTTATAGGTTAGATTAGGTATAATCTTGTTGAAACCATTTTTCCAAATACAAATTATAATTCCAATTACTTTCGATTACACGATATAAAAGAATAATACAACTCTCATTCAGAACAAACAGTTACAAAAGAAAACCCTAAAATTAACAAAGAAAAAAAAATGTTATGTATTAATCGAAAAGTGAAAAAACTTACTTGGTCCATAATAGCGTGCGGGATCGTAAACTCCGTGTAACGCTCGATTGTACTCTTTGGGATAATCTCCAAAACCCATTGTTGGAGATTACGTCGAAAGAAATCGAACAAAATCACACGATCGAATTAAACTGCAATATTTTTATCTCAATTTTCTCGATTTTCCCCCTTCTTACTTACACAACGGATGTCTCCGATCCGCCATTTACAAAGTAAAACCCCACCGAAAATTATATAATTTCCAAAGTCAGCTGATTGACAAGCGTAACGCGCACGCGCGAATAATCGACACGACAGTCGCAAAATAGTATGAGAGAGAGTATATAATATGGCAACTTTGACTTCGATACCGTTGATCTCGCGTCTGTCAAGCCGGGTTATTAGAATTTTAGGATGTAATCCTGGACCGATGACGCTTCAAGGGACAAATACGTATCTCGTGGGTACTGGCTCCAAGTACGTATAAATCAATATTTACATACGTACATAAATGCACTCGTGTACGTCAAGTGGTTTTCTTGTTATGTGTCACCTGCATTCAAATTTTTTGTTATCCTTATTATTATCTTTATGTATTTTAATATAACTTGCACAGTATTTGCGTAATTGCAGCGATATATACTGACTTTTCAAAATGTTGTATGCAATAAGTATAGGTATTGCAATAATTTTCTTAATATTGCATTTGTATAATTTTTTATATTAGTATCTGGTTTGTATATTTATATATACACACATACCATAATAATATTGTATATATACGCGTGAAGATATAAATATATTAAAAATACAATTTTTATACGCATCGATATCGTTTGTAATTACGTATAGTTGTAAACAAATTTAAATAGTATATTTACGTAATATGAATTTTTATATAATACATTTTTAAACTAATTTTCATTGAAAATTATTTATCGCGATAATAATAATAATAATAAATAACAATAATATATTTAAAAAAAAATATTTTTAATTTTTAATTGCACAGACGCGTATTAATCGACTCGGGTGACGAAGACACAGCGGACGAGTACACGAAAATTCTTAAACAGGTACTGTACGAGGAGAATGCAACGATCGAACATTTAATAATCACCCATTGGCACCACGATCACATCGGCGGCGTATCGGCGGTGCAAAATGTATTAAAAAACATCGGCTCCAAACCGAAACTCGCTCAAGTTTGGAAGTTTCCGCGCGCTCACGATGACACCGATGGAGTGCACGAAAATTTTCTCGAATCTAATTGGAATCGTTTATTGGTAAATTTTATTATCTCTCTTACGATAACATTCAATAATTATATTATTAACGTAATATTGGATCCAAGTTACAGTGATTTACACCTGTCAACATAATAATCATGTTGGAAATATTTAAATTAAAAATCTGAACAAAATTCATATGGGTAATTTCAAACAAAAGCAAGGGCATGACGTTTTTATTTTTTAAGAAAAAATAAATTTGTTAATAATAATTAAATAAACAATTTTCAGTCGGTAATTATGGCCTAAAAAGGCATGAATTTTCAACGCAAAAATGAGAATTAAATTACAGTTTTAAAAATCTGAAAAGATTTGAATATACTGTTTAAAACATATATCTAAGGGCATGGCGTTCAGGATTTTTGCAAAAATTAATTCTTTTATTTGTAAAAAATATTAAAAATGACCATTTTTTAAGTCCAACATCCCGTTAAATTTATTGTATTTTTTTTAAAAGGACGAGCAAAACATACAAGTGGAAGGTGCAAATTTGAAAATAAAACATACGCCTGGTCACACGACGGATCATGTGTGCCTTATGCTAGAAGAGGAAAATACTCTTTTCAGCGGTGACTGTATACTGGGTGAAACTTCAGCAGTTTTCGAGGATTTCCACGATTACCTTCTTTCCCTCCGTAAAATATTGAATGAAAATTCGAGCGTCATATATCCGGGACACGGTCCGGTAGTCGATGATCCAAATTCAAAGATACGCGACTACATCGAGCACAGGATAAAACGTGAAAAACAAATTTTGGAATTTCTCGATAAGAGGAGAGGCCAAGACGCTTGTGATATTATGGAAATTGTCGAATTTATGTATAAGGTTAATATTTTACTTTCTACAAAAATATTTAATTACGCTGTTAAAAATCACAAATTTTTTTGTGAATTTTATAATTGTTTCTGTAGTAAAGAAATAACAGAGTGACAAATTCAGGAAAAATTCTATAGTTTATATTAAAAATGTACAACAGTTTTAGTAAATATTTTAATGAAAATTAGTATAGTTTCCAGTAAAAATGACTAATTTATATTATTAATTTACATTTATAAGTTATCGTAAATATTTCAAGAATTGTAGTAAATTTTATTATAAGCTATAATAACATATTTTTACTGGAAACTATACTAATTTTCTTTAGTTTGTCAGTCTGTAACTTGTTTATTAGACACTATTGTAACTTACATATACATACGTACCTGTTTTATAAAATCATATTGTATTTTAAGGATACACCTAAGAATCTTTGGTTGGCTGCGGCGTCGAACGTGAATCATCATTTGGAAAAATTGTCGAAGGAAGGCCGAGTTATACAAAGAAATGATAAATGGTTGATTGTTTAATAATATTGTGAACTAGACACATACAAACCCAACGAATTGTACAAAAACAAACATTTTACCTAATATTAATTTTTCTTTTTTTTTTTACGTAAATCAAGCTAAAGAAAAGCCAAAAAAGAGGCGTCGTGTACATATATTTGTAAAATAAATAAATAATATCGTTAAGCATTTAATACAAAAACTTTTATATCCAAAGATGTTATTGGAAACAAATTTTCATTTTTCGTCATAAGTAAATTATTAATATTTTGTGGTACATACATCCGTAACTATGAAAAGAAAATGTTCTACAACAATATTTTGTTTTCCTGCAAGAAAATTAATAAACTTAAACAAAAATGTAAAACACGAACGAGACAAAGAAGAGAATAAAATAAAATGCTTCGGCATTGTGATGTACAAAAACCGTGATAATTAAATGTTTCCAAACATTTATTCAACCTAGGAGTATCGACGATATACAGGCATTTATAGACTTTTCATCTTCATATTTTTTTGAACGATTGGCTGTTAAATATTTACTATGTTTCATTTAAGTTACAAACAGTATTACAATTACGGAGTACATATTTCTCTCTCTCTCTCTCTCTGTGTGTGTTTGTGTGTGTGTGTGTGTGTGTGTGTATGTGTGTGTGTTCCATTCTCACGTGTACATATATATATGCTGCAAAAAAATCATCATCATCTTATCCGCACAAATACGTTAAATAACTTCCGAATCGACACAATTAAAACGTTATTCGTTTCCATTAATCCTATTTGATTTTATTTCACTTTTTTTTCTCTCTAAATCCATCATTAATAATACAATTAATGTGCAAAAAGGCCGAAACAAGCGCATCCGAATAAAAATAAAAAATTTATTCAACACCATTCGACAAATTATACAATTCACAGTTAGAAATTATAATTCGTATATAATTATATACTCGATATTATATCATGCTATTCGTGGCTAATACTTAAACAACGTAAAATTCTTTGATTATTCTTCTTTTTTCTTCCACAAAAAAGCAAAACTGGAATCATAAATTTAACGATCGGTTATTAGGAAGACCAAATACATTATTTATGTACTCCTAGAATAATAAAAAAAAATAATAATAATAGTAATAATTACACTGTACTTTATTTATAATTCGAAATAATAATTACTTCAATAATTTGATTTGTATGCTGGCATAACTGAAGTCGTTTAGTCAAAAAACGATCCGCGTAATACAACGATTTATAATATATATATATTAATTTTATTAAAAATTCATCGAAGCAAAAATAACTAACAACTCTAACTACATTTCGTCGTTATAAAAATATCGTATTTTTTTTCTATTCTTTATATTTATATATATATTACGTGTTTGTTATTTTTAATTACATAAATCATCTGGTTGTACAGGGAGTTTTTTTAAAAAAATTATACGCTTAACAGGATATATCGTCAATTTCCAAATATTTTAAAAGTAATAAAAAAAAGAATTGATAAAGTATAACACTAATGCCGTTTGTATGTATATCCTTACAGTTTCGAAACGTATACAACAAAGTCCCAGTGTGTGATATATATATAGCGTTATATATTAAAATCTCAATGTACGAATTGTATATTCTTGCCTTATATATATATCGAACCGAAAAAAAAGGGGAAAAGAAAAGAAAACAACGAAAATATATATATTGTCTCGAGCATATAAGGGTTATTAATGAAGTTCCTTAATTATTCCGAGAAACAATAATATAATATGTATGGCATCGTAAAACGTCTATTAAGCTCACGTTAAAAACACTCGTTACTACATAGTCTCCTCGTTTAAGTTTTCCCGCGGTATACATCAACCTTAAATCAATAATATATATATCGGAGAAACAGAAGTAAAAGAAATAATAGAAATACGCAAAATTTGTCTTTACTCGCACAAGTATACATATATATTAATGGAGCTTTTACGCATAATTCAGTGTATCTCCTCAAAATACACAAAAATATAGAAATTTACAGACACGTTATATACTTTTGTATTTCTCTCCCTCCGTTTCTCTCTTTGGGTAAACGTAAAAAATATATATATATACACATACATATAATTTACGTATACATATATTTTTTTTAATATAACGTTTTCGTTTACTATATATTTATATAATTTCAATTAAATTCATTCCGCGTGTTTTAATCGTTGATATATAGAAGCAGCGCATATGTAATCACATTAAAATGAGGGAGGTGTGTGAGCATATATTATATTCATATTTTGTCAGTCGCCCATATTTTTTTTTCATCATTTGTTTATTCTTACGTGTAATATATGTAAATATATATATATCTCGAAGATTCTCTTTCTCTCGGCAGATCGCACGCACACATGCACACACCCACGCACACGCATATAATCGTACATATTTGTATTTTATCTCTCAGTACTAGTCAACAACAAACTTCATTGATCAATTACAATTAAAACAAAAAAAATATATATATATACACACATATGTGTATATATATATATATGTATTTAATAATAGGTACAATCCATGAACTAATTAATAAACAAGTTATGCTTGATAATGTAGCAAAAAGAAAAAACTAATAATAATAATAATAATAAACGAACAGTTAAACAACAAGATGATTCATTATTTACGCAATGAAATCAAGTCAATAGTAAATAGTATATTAGGGCAATTGATAACTTGTGTATAGACATAATAATCTAATATAGTTATGAATTAGCGTGTAACATTCGTCATTAACGTTAATAATTGGCGACATATTCCAACTAATTTATTTTAATAATTGTATTTATATATTTATATTTATATATATATACGTATAATTCTAAATTACATTTTGAACTTTTCTCCCATTTAGAATCACTCGCACGTCTAAATTGTGTTACACCATTCGAGTGCGCATGTTTGTTACTTTGTTTTTTTTTTGATGAAATAAGAAAAAAATACATTTTGGTCGAGATTTCGAAAGGCACCATATTTTTTTTCTTTCAAGAGTTGTTCCAGAATGGAATATCAGACGATTACGTTTTTTTTTGTTCCTATACGTAACGCTTGACGTTAATAGAAAGAAACATAAAAAAAAGAGAACACAATCGTCAAAAATAAATTTAATACAAAATCAATTGAAAACAAAGCGTTCGTCACAAAATAGTCGCCCTTAATTAGGCCCGTCTTCGCCTAATTGTATTCTTAATTTTTGTTGCATTATACGTATAAGTGACGCGAGGCAAACCTCTCAAGAACAACAACAACAACAACAAAAAAAACACCTTCGATATTCTCTTTCTCTTAAAATATCCACATTTAGGACTTACATAAAGTTTCACGAGACTCGTCGCAATTTCATCTTTTGTTTAAACTTTCTGTACACGTAACTTGTCTTAATTACGAGGGATACAGTCACGAAGCTCAGTCTTCTTTAGTTTATTTATTCAAATTATTTCCATTATAAATTTATTTTAGTTGTTTTTTTAACACTACAGTTGATAGATTAACGATAGCTGCAAGCTTATTAATAAAGTGCCTCTTCTCGCGTAACAGAAGACTTGTGATTTTGCCGTTCTTTTCAAAAATAACATTCTTTTATCCATTATTATTTTCGACTGTTGTACAAATTCGTAAGCAATAAACGTAAACACATCGGTATTAGAACGATTGAACTTACTTTTGAAAAGAACAGCAAGACGTATATATATAATCGTATCAATGACACTTAGTTGATAAGTCGTCGCAGGTTTATATATAATCTATTACGATACACGATCGAAAAATAAAGTATATTAACATTAATAACGTACATTTTCAATCCACGTAGTAAAATTCAATTTCATAATTTAATTTGTCATACAAAAAGCAAAAAAATGTACAATATATAAATTTACAAAAGAAAAAGAGAAAAAAAAATAATAATAAGAAATAATAGAATATTTCACTGTTACGTGATTAATTAACACAATTTTATATAATAAATAAAAACATAATATGTATATAGTCATACAAAGTAGGTATATATCGTAGTGTTAACACATTATTTACAATATTTTTACATGATCTTTGACAAGTTGATTGATCACAAATTCGTGTAAAACTGTCGTCGCACATATGCAGACACGCACACACACATATATATATATATATATATGTATTTATAAACAAATATATATATGTTAAATTTTCTATCGTATATATATGTATATGCGAATGAACCTGATGTTTAATCATATCGAGCTCTCGTTAAAACACTGAGTTTCGCCTCTGCATCTCCTCTACTCTCGATAAAGACAATAACAAAGATTATACATAAAAAAAAGAAAAAAAAGGGTAAATAAAAACGATAATATATGTATATATGTATAGGTAAATAGGTAATGTCTATACATAGAGTAACGTATAGGTGTACAGCAATCGTTAGTAAGAACACTCAACGAAAAACCGTGAGGTCGCAAGAGTACTACATGAGAAATCCGTTTTGAGGATCGAAACAACTCGCATCGATATAGCTGAGGAGTTCATCGGTCATGAGATCCTGCGTGATCATACCGTTGGCACCCGCGTCGGATTTCCTAACGACAACGGCATTCGCCTGTTGTACCTGCACTTGGGATTGAACGGCAGTAGGTTGAGGCTCGTGATTTTGTTGCATGGGAGTCGGTTGATTCACCACCGGCGGTCTACCGTTCGACGTTTGCATAGGCATCGGTCCGGTTGGCGGTGACTTGTTCGTTACTTGCTCGACCATGTTTTGTTGCGCTGCTGGTGATTTCGGTAGTATACCTTCCATCGCGCTGTTCATCAACTGCGCGCTCTGAAATAACAAGTTGATTGTTTTGATAATTATACTTTACATCGGTTTTATAATTTTTCCTCGTCGAAATAGTAGTGTAGATAAAAGTGAATTAGTTGATCTCTACGAGAAATATTTTTGAGTTACTTATAATAGAAGCACTTTCCGGGAGTGAGAGTCGAAGTCTTCCCAGTTTTGAGAATGATTCGCCGCGTAGAGATCAATTAATTCATTTTTATCTATATATCATTCGTTTTTTCGTTAATCCTTTCAGACCCAATGTACATTGTAATGTAGATAGATGAAAAATTTTAAAAATATTAAAAGTATAGTAAAAAAATGTTTCATTAATATATTGAAATTGATAAAATAATATTATACCAAATAATCGTGGTGATAAAATAATAAATAAAAATACGAATAAAGTTCTAAATTAATTCAGGTATGAAAGGATTAAAGAGTGTACATTTTACATTTACGATGTTTCAACATACCTGGGTAGCTACACTATTCAAAATATTTTTGGTAGCAATGATGGCGTGGGCGGTAGTGGTGGTGATAGGCCTGTTATTTATAATATCCTGGGTGGCATTGGTAATGACATTGTTGATCGCCTGCTCGGCAGCGTTCGTCAGTCTTTGTTGGCTAGGCTCCTGGGCGGCTCCGCTGGCTAAGGCCGAACTAGCCTCGGCTACGAAACCAGCTGGTTGATTCAACATCGAGCCGATATCCTGTTGGACCGCTTGCTGCATCGCTTGAGCTGCTTGCGCTTGTTGGACGGCTTGTTGAACCGCTTGTACTTGTTGTACCACTTCTTGGGTTGCTTGTTGGACGGCTTGCTGCACCACTTCTTGGGTGGCTTGTTGCACTGCTTGTTGTACCGCGGGTGCCGCGGGTGCTTGCTGGACCGCTTGTACCTTTTGCACGGCTTGTTGAACTACTTGTGCGTGTTGTACTACTTGGTGGACGACTTGTTGTTGCGCTTGTTGCACAGCTTGCACTGCTTGCTGCTGAGCCTGGGCTACCACCTGTCGAACGTAATCACCATTTTTAACGGGGGAAATTATATTATTTGTTTGTTTGTTTATTGTTACTGAAATTTACAAGGAAGTACATACTGCACAACTGTCTGACGTCTTTAAAATTTAAAATAGTAAAACATACGTTTCTTTTTTTACGTGCTGTTTTTTGAACGTATACAAAAAAATTAATACATTATTCATTTATTTATTTATTATTTATCATATTTACTTATTTATTAATTATTTAATGTATTTATTTATTAATATTTATTAAATGTAAAATCTATACAATTGAATAATAAATGCCGATTTTAATTCAGCTTTTTAAATTATTATTTATAATAGATTAACTTGAATTTAAAGATATGCAATATTTTGGTAATGCATTGAATAGACTCGTAATAGTAATGTAACTGCTTTCATGATTCTAGGTGAAGAATTTATTTTATTCCTAGTTTTACTATCTAAGAGCAAAAATTTATTCTCGAACTCTTGGTAATAATATAATAAGAATACATAACAAAAATCGACGTTATCGACCCAAAAAAACATCATTTCTGCCAGAAACTAATAGTAAAGAATATTAAAAAAAATAATAGTTTGGAAAATGTATAAATCCTCAAAAATCTGAACTTTGTTTTAATTTCTTAAAATTTATTATTACTTTTTTTTGTCAATTTTAAACATAAAAATGATAAAAAATAACAAATAATAATTCTGATTAAAAGTTAGTAAAAAATGTAAACGGTAAGTAATTAATGTTAACTGAATAATAATAAATACTATTGTAATTAAAATTACAATTCCAAATAATAATTATTAAATGAACAATTAAATAAATAACAAAATTTCCGCTTAGAGAGCAAATAATTAAAGAGTTTCAGAGTGCACACCTGTTCAACTTGTTGTTGAGCATGAGCAACAACCTGCTCGACCTGTTGAACTTGTTGTTGCATCGCTACTGGATCCTGAGCTAGAGCTTGCATAGCGGTAGCGACACTTGGCATCACTTCGCTCGACACTTGCAACGGATTGTGCGTAGTTACGCTGACAGTTGGATTTACACCACCGGCGACGGCCGCTGCAGCAGCTACCGTTACGATCGGCGATTCCTGGATCGTCGGAGTTAATAACGCTGCGTTTATCGACTTTAATAAGCTATCGTCTGACGTTGGTTCCGATACTTGGACAGGAACATTCGAGACGCTCGGACTACCGTCAACACTGTAATCATAGAAATAATTCAATTTCAAGAAAATAAATAAATGAACGACAAGATTTAAGCAAACTATATAATAGATAGTTAAATATTTAATTTTAACAGATTCATTTCCAAATCCCACCGAAAAATACTTAATGCATTAATAATTGATTATAACGATAAATAAGGAAAATATATATAACATATACTTAAATATATAACATAATACAGTATATTCAGCTTTTACATTTACTGAAAATTTTTGTTAACAATTAATGATTTTGTTAAAAACTTACTACTACCCTTAATACATTTTTTTAATAGATTTATCTGAATTTAACTATTTACATATATATAGCTAGAACAAGAAATATTCATTTATTTTCTTTTCAAAATTCATTATCTGTACATCGTAGGTAAATGTAGAAAACTGATATCAGTAACAAATAACTTATATTAGAAAGAAAGTAGTTGTGTACAATTAAACTATGTTATTTACAGTCAGAAAGTAAACGTGCTTACGTGCTGATATTAAATAAGCTGTAATCAATTGTTAACAATTATTAATAGAGAGTGACTGTGAAATATAGTTTTTAACAGATGTATTCAGAAAAACCTTCGGTGAATGTAAAAAACTGAGAATATTGGTTAATAATAGATTATATTAGAAAAAAATATAGATATAAGTAATTAATACAAAATCAGACGTATATGCTGTTATTAACTGTATGTTTTATTCAGTTACTAACAGATTATTTATAACAATTATTGATGCAGCAAGTTTTTTTTTCGCAAGGGAAGCACGTGTATATTATTCGTCGATTTTTCAGAAGTATAAAAATGTAATATACATCGCGAGAAAATATAATATAAATAAATAATAATTGATAAATAGGCACCTTAATGGGGATACGCTAGTCGTAGGCATGAGAGCCCCGAGTAACATAGTTTTAACAGGAATCGGCGGACTCGTCCTCGTCGTTTGCTGGGGACTATTAATCGTTTCGTGCTCGACGACGGATCCCACGTGATTGATAATAGTATTGGGACTCGAATTCGCAGGCCTGAGAGGCGAGACCATTTGATGTGAATCGACGGCCGAATTGACGAGCTCGTCCAACGGCACCGTCGAACCATCGCCCGTCAACATACTCGTCGTCTGTTGCTGGTTACCCGCGATAATCGACGCTCGCACGTAATTCGCCTCCTGAAAATAAGACGCATGACAATCCATTGCTTGCGTCGTCTTTAAATTATCTATATTACAATTTGAAAATTACAAATTTTTTTTTTTTTCGACTAATATTCTTTTAATTAAACTCCTCCTTTCCGTTCGTAAACGGATTTAACGCAAATGTACATACAAGTAGAAGGAGAAATCGTACAAAATCGATTCGAATTGTTATGGAAGACGGATCGTCGGTAGTTTTTAAAAAATCAAATCAACATCAACGCGCGGACTTTTTTTTCGAATCGACGTTTTCTATCTATTGTAGGTTAATAGTCTTCGTACGAAAGTGAATAGTAAAAAAGAGAAAATGATTTACCTGTACGTCAGTCTTCTTTGGCACCGATTCGATTTGGTTAAGGTACTTCTCGATGCTGTGTCCACTTTGAGCAGGTAACGGCTGATCGGGTGGGGTTGCGGCAAAGCTACCTAAATTACCATTGCCGATTCCATTGAATTCGGGCTGGTGATGCTTCATGCGCAAATCAACGACACCCGGGCTTTGCATACTACTCGGGATATTCGGGTCGTTCGACATTATTGGACTCGCGTCTTTGTTTATGTGATGAGGACTTAAAACTTTAACCTGAGTGATACGAGAATAGTCGATGTAACAGACCGGTTAAACGGTAAGACGTGTAAAACGAATCTACATGTTACAACAAGGTTTACCTGGGACGTGTCGTGAAGATTGTTGAAAGGTGATTGTTGAGTGACGATATTCATAGGATGCTGGTTCCTCATGAGATCGACGACACCGAGAAGCGCGTCTTGGACGGGTGAACCGTTATTCGGCACACCAGTACGAATTAGACCACTTTGAGATGAATCTCTCGAATTCTCGTTGACCAACTGATCCAACGGACTGGCGGATGTTGCGTGACTCGTCGTTGCGATACCCGGTAGACTGTTGTCACCCATCAAGCTGCTCTCGCTGTTTTCGTCCAACACCTCGGTTTTCAGATTGTCCGGTAGTATCAACTGTAAACTCGAGGACGAGCGTCGTGTCATCAGAGGATTGGCTACGAGATTGGGTGGCGGTGGCATCATTACGTCCGTCGATGTCCCTTGACCGGATGTCGATTGCGAGCTCCACATCATCACTGGTGTGACGGAAGTCGCGGCTGTCACGGGTGGTGGACTCGGATCGTTTTTCAACACCTCCGACGACGCTGCTACCGACGTCGTACCACCTGTCGGCACTGTACTTAGGAAGCTCGGCGTCACCGTCGATGCTTGTGGCAGCAGACCTACAATTTTCACATTTTCTTTCATCGCGAAAACGTAACTTGTCTATCTAATTTCATGATCATCAACAAGTAAACAAAAAATAAAAAATAAATAATAAGTATTTTCGCTTTCGTGACGTGACGGGGGGTGGGTGACACCCATACCTCTTGCAACTGCGTAAATATATTTTTCGTTCGTTAATTAATACGTCTTATTAATTAAGGGTACAAGCGTGGGTAAATTTTTGACATGCTGACGAAGAAGACGCGAGTGATTTGATCGAGTAATCGTGCACCGCTCAAAGCTTTTTAGCCCCGTCAAATCAAAGCTCTACGAAAGTACTTTAACCTGACATTATTTTTATGTACATAATTTTTGGCAGCTTGTTAAAAATTTTTTTTTCGAGTTAATCCAGGCTTGTCTCCTTAACAATGCTGTCCAAATGTAATTAACAACAATTTAATCCTTGGAATTTATTTTTTCTTCTAATAACATACTGTAACAAAAATGACTTTAAACAAGAACTATATACGTTTATTTAAAAATATAAATATTAAATATTTTTTATCAATATTTTTTTTATATCGAATGTTAATAAAATTTAAACTACAATAAGACATTAAGACATTTTATTCTGAAATAATTGAACGC
Source organism: Theocolax elegans (assembly GCA_026168455.1). NCBI lineage: Eukaryota > Metazoa > Arthropoda > Insecta > Hymenoptera > Cerocephalidae > Theocolax > Theocolax elegans. The sequence continues at coordinate 6,214,855 of CM047427.1, forward strand.
ATTCAAAAGTTTCGCGTATAGGGGTGCCGAAAACAAATCTGTAAAAAATTGGATCCGAAAAAAAATTGTAAAGTTTATTAAAAAAAAAAGTGTATGATACTTGGTTAGGTCGCGATAACCTCGTCGTTTTGACCAAAGAAAAATAAAAAAACTAGAAAATACAGGTACTAACCATTGCTTGTAACACTGGGCGGTACAAGCGGCGTCGCAGCCAATTTCGAAGCGAGTACAACGTTGTCAGACGTGGGGGTAGTCAAAGCAGCGTTAGCTCCTTCGAGTTTGCCAACCGAAGGAGCCGGTGGTGATGTAGCCGCTGTGTAAAGGAAGGTGTGAGGCTCGCTCGTTTTCCCCGAAGATACCGCGTAAAGCTTGACGCTTATTGTCTCGGAGGGAGCGAGATCTTGCCGCCTGTACGCTGGTATCACGCAGACTAGGTGAGTCTGTTGGAGGAACTCCTTGTCGGGGAGTACGGTGCATTCCCAGTGGGGCTCGAGCGACGAGCCAAGATCCTCACTGTCGAGTTGAAAGACTACTCGGGTGTCTTTTAAGAAATTTTTACCGAGGATGAAGAGCTCGAGACCACCGGTACACGGGCACGCCGTTAACGATTTCTTGCAGATCTCTGGGATACCCGGTGGTTGGGCTAAAAAGAGTTTTTTTTTTCTTATTTTTCATGAGATCATTTCATTTTTTTTACTCCTAGTAAAATGAACGTTATTCTATTTTTATGAGGATGAGATTTACCAGAAATCTGTAAATATTAACTTAACTATTCAAGCGTGGTTCACTGTGGAAAATCAAGACATTTGTATCGATATGCGTTGATAATAAAATGGCATAAAATATAATATCTTTTTAATACCAATTCTTAATCCGTAGATCTTATTTTCCAAATTTTGCTTTAGTAGTATAGACAACGCTTTATCGATGTCTTGTTTCTCCGCATAATTTGCCAGGTTTATTAAGTTAGAATAGTTTTTTCTTCGCTCGACCTCTCAATTCACTCAGTCGATAACAAAATTGAGTATGACATCTCTTTAATAATTCGCTAACATTCAAGAATACACTCGCCGAATTTATAACTTCATCAAATATTTAAACTTGTTAATCTATCAGATAAATGAGAATATCTGCATTAAAAATATCATAGTTATATATTTTTTCGAAAAATTATTTTTAATTAAATCAATTTTAATTTTATTAAAAAGTTTTTTTCATTCGTATAATACCAATAGATCAAATTACGTTAAACACCATTACACGTTAATTCGAATTTTTTTAATTAACATTTTATCATATTTCTTTAATATAAGTTTGCAAAAAGCTATGCTCCGAGTTAAAATTTAAGCAAACTCATGAGAACATTGCTCTTTCCATTAATTTTTTTTAAATAAAAATTTATATTATCGAGCGACTAAAATTTATGAAACAACGTTTTCAATTTTCAATTAATTTGTGTAAAAATAACGCACAACAGTCGATAATTTTAACCACGGAATATTTAAACTATAAATTTAATATCCATTTAAATCTTAAATATAATGTAATTAACAATTAATTTCGTGTATTTCGTAATTCATCGGACTTTTATAATAAACAAATTTAAAATTTAAACATAAAATTATTTGTAGAAAAATACGCTGTCATTACGTGTTTAACAATGCATATATATATATATGGTTACATGTATTAATGTACATAAAGATGAAAAAATTTTAATTAAAAAAATTATAACGTTAATTAAACACATAGTAAATAAATGTTTCGTTAGTATTTTTAGATTAATAAGTTAATATTGTACCAATTTTACATATAAAAACAATCGTCGTAATTAAATTGTAAATAAAATTGTACAATAATTCAGGTCTGAAAGGGTTAAGAATTAATAATTAAATATAAATATGAATACAACCAGTTATTAAATTATTACAACTATTATAAATATTATTTAAATAAATTCCGACAAAACTTCTCGATCGAACCAGTTAATTAATGTAATTATTATTCGAAATAAGAGAATCAGCGAAATTTTCGAGATTTGCGAAAGAAAGTTTTCGTTTCACACCGATCCATCCCGTATACGATGTTATAATAAAAAATTGAATTTGAATTAAATAAACTAAACTTGTTTCCACGTTAATATAAACAAACAACGTAAGTTTAAATCTCTTATTTATTCGTTAATCAAACATTACCAGGCTAAACACCCCAAGCGCGTTTATTAAACTTTCTCATTCGAGTAAAAGATCGCTTAACCCCCTCCCTCCCGCCGGTTTCTCACTAATAAACGAGTTAAACGAAATAAGTATACGTATCTTTACAACAATCGATAATAATAACGCAAGAAGATAAATAGAAAACGATAAATACGCGAAAGGTAAACAACATCAATAATGAAAGAAAGACATTTCTCTTTCTCACTTTCTCACAAATCGATTGTAATACCATTATAAAAAATGGAACACGGAATGGGTAAAAAAAAATGAAGAGGGTTATAATTATCCTGTAAATAGAAACTATATAAAATAGATCATGTGATTACCAAGGCGGGTAATAAAGCTTCACACATTAGATGCGCAACAAACACGGAACGCGTAAGCGGCGTTCTTATGAAAATACGAAAAAAAAAGAAAGAAAGAAAAATCCATCAACATTAGACTCATTGAGAATTTATGTTATTGATCGAGTAGTAAAATATATACGATGAATGTCTATTATTAATTATAGCGTTAAAATAGTAACCCTCGATCTCATTCATCGAATAGCTCATCTTGGTCGTTTCAGGGTTTAATTTCGTTTCGAATCGATAAATTATACATTACGAGTGACTGGTAATCTTCGATTTCGCTTTTTCTTTCTTTCTTTCTTACTTTTTGTAACGCACGGGTAATTTGTCTACAACTTTTGATTGTTATGTCGACGATATTTTTTACGATATTTAAAATTTTAATTTTGTTTTATTTATCCCGTTAATTACTTATAGAACAATTGATTTTTACATCGTCGATTTGTTTTTTTTATTAAATTTTTAAGTGACGGTGGTGCATGTAACATTGATAAAAATATGTTATATTGAGGTTTTTAAATAATGGAAAGAAAAATTATGAATGTAAAATGAATTAAAGTAATAAAGAAAGAGAAAAGAGAGAGAGTGAGAAGAGATACTTACTGCAAACGATGGGCTGCGAACAGACCTGAAGAGTCTCATTGGTACCGTCATCATGAGTGATAGTCGTGCGAAAAACCATTCGACACCTAGTGGATTTTTTCTTACTTCGTCCTTGCAATATCCCTGCTTCTTGAGGGAATCGGTGCTCGACGTCGACGTTACGTTCCTTAAGAATACCAACGCAGTCACAAGTGACAAGCATATCCTTTGCTGGATCCATATCTACTTCGATTACGATTGTTCCGTCGAGTTTTCGCTCGACGCATGGTGTTGAATTTTTGCCACTTACTCGGCATGCTTGGTAAAACATGTGTGGAGCGACACGACCGAGATCCGTACCGATGAACACCTGTATGGTTTTGTTTATATACGTATATTTTTTTTTAATGACCAAGTGTAGTAAACAAAAATATTTTATTGTTCTAAACAGTATTGTGGATGGCGTGATAATTAAACACGATTAAAATATATTTGCAATATTTTTTCTTTTGGTACAAACATAGTGTTACTCAATTTTGAACGTGTGTGAGCCCACTGTCCTTAATTATTGGTTTCATAATCTATACCCTGTATTTAGAATGACTGCACCGTTTGTTTGCAAAATAATGTTTAAAATATTAAATTAAAAATCTGAACAAAAATTTTGAACATAATTTAGAACGTATGTAAGAATCTAATGGAGTATTTAAAAAAAAATTAAATTTGTTAGTAGATTGTTGACGGTCTCCATGTTTTGATCGAAAATTAACTTCTTTGTCAATTTAAAGGACAATTAATATATTTTTTCATATTATTAGATTTTGAAGTCACCATTAGTAAAACTTAATCCTGTTTGTAATTCATCTTGTATTTAATAAATAAGCTTGACGATATTGGCGTATCGAGATAATAAAACTTATTAAAGCAGCTTATAGATCATTTTTTCGATCGACAAAGAAGTTTGAATTTAAATATATATATATATATATATATATATTTTTTAATTTAATAAATAGTATTCGGTCGGTGATGTTAAATGATAAAATATGCAAATAATCTGATAAATTCACGTATACTGTTGAAGCAGGTGCAAGCAAAAATAAAAAAAAATGATAAATTTGAATGTACAACGTATTGTAGATTGACTCCACCAGTGAGTGAACAATATATATTAAATGAACACCCACAATAAAAATTATTTCTTGATCGAAAATCTTCAGTTTCGAAATTGTTTATAGGGTTACTAAATCAGTCAACAAATACTCCTTTAAGAAATATTCAAATGTACTTGCGTAAAAACTTTATACTTTACCGCTTATTTCGATTTTCACAAATTTTTATAGATTTGTAGGAACAAAATATTAAAACGAACAGACAGCCGCGTTAGCAGAGAAAGTATATTTATCATGGAATTTTAAAACCAATAAATAAGAGAAATTTGAACTTATGGCAGTCACAATGAAATTTAAATCCCTGTATTCTTTCACTATAGATTTCGGCAGTATTTTTGTTTTATTTATTTTTTAATTCAATAAAAACCAGAAAAAGGGTATACGGATTGAAAAGTACAATATAAAAAATGTATATATAGAAATCAAGAAATGGATATATTATTTTTTATTTAAACAATATTAAGATCCCTATTATAGAAATCTGACAATAAATGTAACGTTTTTTAAACCAAAAAAATGGCCAAATGTCATTAAATACCCAATAAATGCCTAATCGATGGCAAAATTAAAGTTTTCTTTTACCTTCAAATGTTAAATTCGTACCAGGGATACGAATAATAATATTATCCAAGCTCATCCATTTCAATAATATTTTTACACTTTTGATAATTTAAACTTATTTTTTATTCGTTCATTCATTGGTATAGAGTAATTCTCGCAGAATTATCTTAATAGTATTTATAATGAAACGATGAAAAATTTACCTGAAGAGTCGCTGGTTTATCATATCCAACCAATCTAACAATTGGAAATCCATTACCCGTGCGATCTTTAACGGCTCCACGGGAACCCTCAGTTTGATAACGCGCACGATGCTGTTGCTCCGGTTGGCAGATTATCTGCAATTGCGTTTTCCCGTTCCTCGACGCGCTACCTATGTAAAACGACAACCCGCGATTATGAAATTATTGTTCTCTGTCGATTTAACATACGCACACACATAAATATATATATATGCTAATCTATTTGACACACAACCAGATAATTTATTATAGAAAAATTGCGGAAAATTATGTATAATAACAACAATAACAGCGGTATAGTCTCTTGATTACACTGCGAACAGGAAAATTTTTCACTCGATGGAGAATTTTCGTGATTAATTTTTTTTTCTTTTCTTCTTCATTTTTTTTTATAATTTATACGGAATTACATTGCTATTTATACATTTGCATCGTTTGTATTTAAATGTGTTGCGCGATTAATTTAACCGGTCGACTGGTTATTGTATCATATAATACGTATTTGAATAATTTTATTGAATTTTAACGGATTTTCATGAAAATTATGGTGCGTGCTATCATTTTTCGGAGGTGGTCTGTGCGAATAAAGAATTGGAATAAGGAAAAATTTGATCAGTCCTTGGTGGGCACATTTTTTAGAAGAATAGTATCAAAATTTATAATTATTTTGTACATAAATTATCTTAAAATCCTCAGAAACAAATTGTTATTTATTCTTGAAAAACAATTTTTTTCAAGGGGAACTATGTTAAAATTAAATACGAAAGTGAAACGAGCAACCCCAAAAATTCATAAGAGCAAATTTTTGTGAATTTTAGTAGTCAATAATTGTCTTCTACAATTTTAGATATAAGCGTACCATACTTAAGCGGTTAAATAAAAAATTATATTTTTCTATAGAAAGACGCAATTTAGTTTTGTACGTATTTCTACAATTTTTACCGTACTCTATGAAATTATGGGTAATATAGAAATTTTTCGAAAATTAAGTTGCATTATGGTTAGTTTTTGTGAAACGCGTAGTTTTGCTTTTACATAAATATTGGTATCAAACCATCTCCCGAAATAACAGTAATAACAATAATAATAATATAACTCAAAAACTTCAAAAAATTCATTTTCATACACAACCGTGTGTACACGAAACATGGTATTTGTTTTTTTTTCTAAATAACAAACACGTTGTAAAACAAACGATGAAAATAAAAAAAAAGATAATTAAGACACAATTATCTTAGTGACACGCTAAACGAACGAGACAAAAGGTGTAGAACCCTTATATATTAATTAGGGTGTAGTTAAAGAGGCAAATAGTTCAATAAAAGATGAAATATTAAAGTTGTTCGATAATATCAGGAAAAGAAAAAGGTCGAACGCGGTATAATAAAGTGAATTTAGTCTTACATAGCTGAGAGGTGAGGGTGACGGGACCCTGTTGAGTGGGCGGTGCCCTTTTTGCGAGTACACCAAGGTGGGGTCGTGGCCTAGTTACACCAACGACACGGCCTACGGAACCATTTACAGCAGTTGCTGCTCTGCTACCACCGACTATTCCGTTTCTCGTCGAAATTTTACCTTCGGATTGCGTTCCTTGTACTATCTCCGGGAAGGCAAAATTTGCATCCTCAGATTCGAGTTTTATGTCCATTTTACGGCGCTTCGTATCTTCCTCGCCGGCGACACCGTTCCAAGCCTGTAATTGTTTAAATTAACGTTCAATCTATTTTACTCGAATTCAATACCAATCGATCATTCGACTTGTATTTTATGTAAATCAGGGGTGTACATCGAATTTACCTCTTTTTGTAGAAATTATAGGTTTTGATAGGGTGTGAGTGGTGATTTTTTTATTATTTCAACCCATATTTTATGATATATCGAAAACCTTTCTTGGTGTTTCAAAAACTAACTGTTTACATTATTGGTTTAAAAAGCACGCGATAGATCGTTTTCGATCGTTCAAAATCTCGTCTTTCGAATGTCGCAATGAGAATCGATCTACCATTTTTTTGAAAAAAAATTCAGAAGCTTCAGGAAATATTTTAAATATTTGAGACGTAATGGGTTAATAGCCGATATTTTTTATTTTATAAGTGAATCACTCATTATTTATATAAAATTTTACTTTATGAAGGGTATGTCAACCTCGTAATGTCAGTGTCCGAGTGATTTACCAACTGAGAAGTATTTCTTTTATACAAATAATTACTTTGTACATTAAAATTTAAGAAAAACTACGAGTACATTCCCCTTTATTGCGATTGGATTTATGATTTTACAAAGTATCAAGACGATTAATGTGTGCAGTAATTAACGAGATGAATTTAAATATTTTTAAATATTATAGTATTGACTTGTTTAATCATAAAGAGCAATGTGCTTAAAGTTTTGCTTGAATTATTAATTTTCATAATAACACTTTTTCTCAATATTGTAGATAAGGTTTTCATATTATTAATTTTGGAAAAATTTTAAAACACAGAAGAAAAATATTTTTTTAAGATTTTTTTTTGCTTTATCTTCGTCAAAGTCGTTTCCAAAAGTCTAAACATTAAAATATTCTCTATACAAGTTGTAAAGATTTGTTTAATTCTTAGAACTACTTAAATATTTATTATTTCATTAATTACTACAGATAAAAGAAGTAATAAATTATTTCTACCATTATTTTGCAAATGAATGTACTAAATAATTTAGAAGTAGTAAAATTTTCATTATACTTAGTCTCTTCTACCGATATATTCATCATATTATAGTAATAAACCCTCACTATTCTATATATATTTTTCAATATAATGAATAATTACCTTAAGTTTTTAAATTATTTGTAAAATAAACTCGAGAGCAGTGAATTAATTCGTATTTTTTATATATTAAATAATCAATCATATTTTAAAGAAGCCCTAATTTACTGTATTATCAAAACTTTTCATTGTCACTTTTCAAAAATATCTTTTAAGTTTTATTCAAAAAAGTAGAAACACGATTTGAATAAATATTTTATCTTATATGGATACTCGCTTCTCTCGAAACAATCAAATTTCCACTATCACTATTGTTAGCGAACAAATACACCAATGTTATAATGCAGCAATTACATCAAAAGCGTCAAAACAATATCAGTATAACAATTGTATATACGTTGCATATTATCTATTTTATATTATTGTTTCAAATAATTCTAATTTTAAGTAGACGCAATTTGTATATTGTAATCGTGCAAAGCAACTTCGCGCGTTCTTTTGTTCAACGATAATTACATATTTTGTTTCGAACTAAAAAAAAGGAATTTACATACATACATTTGTAGAAAAATATAGGGTTTAATAGCTGTACGAAATAATTTACCGATTGCACTACCATAAAATATTTTAAGCTGCTCGCGATATAATTGCTGTATGGGTATATATCCAACATTATTTTCTCGTTTAATTAATTGCCTTAAATGATTCTATTCGCGTAGTACTTCGGTCTACATAACCATTATCTCGATCTAATAAAATGGATTATCTTGTTTAACGCAAGTTTTTTGTTACGAACATATATAGATCGTACCTATATATATATTGCCATAATAAAACTGTCCTAATGTGTAAACACGTATAAAATTAGTTAAAAGATATTTTGACGAGCCGTACGAAATGTATTAAAAGATATACGTAAAAATCTTGAAATAATTTACAATGGAATGAAGGTATATATATATGTACGTAGAACGAAAAAGTCGAGTACCGAGATTATAATTGTTACATCGACAATTGCTTCAAATTAGAAGAGGAATAATTCATAGATGTATGTATACGCACACACACAAACATGTACGTAGATGTATATAAGAACGATGCGGGTTCAACTACCGTTTTACCACTTTGTGACAATTGACATCAGTTGCATCACATATTGGCTTACGTATCGATTTTGTAAGAAAAACCATATGGGATATTTCGAGGGGTTTGGATGTTTGAAAAAAAAGATGAATATATTTAAAATTTCTTGTTCTCGCATCCGAAAAGTGTAATATGTAAAAATAAGATAAAAGATTTATTATATATACGACGATATTGCTGCGCTCGAAGACGATTGTGAAAGTTGGCTGTATAAATTTTTATCTCTCGCGAAGTAGGTCACGCCTGTTAAAAATGAAATATGTAGCGTGTGTAACGTTCGTTCGTACGCTTCTTCTTTTTTTTTTTTGTTTTTTTTTAGACGAGGACGATTAAATGTATAGAATACGTTATTCACACTCGGTGCATTTCTTCGAATTGTAATTAATATGTACACATCGAATTTGGGAAGATCGAGAGTGTGAAATTGAGAGACGAGGGGACTACGTATCCTTTATACCTCGTTACTTTTAAGGGTTGCGGCAATCGGTAAAGGTTTTCGAATTTTGTTTTCGATTCGGTTTTGCTAAATCGTTGCGATAAGAAAATGTATAATATATAAAAAGTAAAAATCGATGCTAGTCAAGGAATTAAAATGAGAAATAGAAAGATTTATAATTCGGGCGTTAACGCATCGTAATTGCATTCGCGCTTTGTTGTATACGGGGAGCAAAATTTAATAAAAATCACCCAATTTTGGATAAAATTCTTACATTCAATATTGATCTAATTTTTATTCAGTATTGTAATAAAAATTGAAATTAAGATTGATAATTTAAAAAAAAATTACAAAATATTTTGAAAAAATTACAATAGTTTTTAGTAAAGAAATCTAGTAAAAATTAGTATATTGTTTAATAATGGAGAGACTGGAGACTTGAAAAATGATAAAAATTACTATTTTGTTATAGAAAAACGTTACTGTATATTTATTAATATTTACTATAAGTGTCGTAAAGTTTTCTATAACAAAAATAGTAATTTTTATCATTTGTCAAGTCTGCAGTCTCTTCATTACTAAACAATATTCTAATTTTTACTAAAAATTTTTCCACCGCGTATAGTTAATTTTTACTGGAAACCATAGTAATATTCCTAATTTGTCAGTCTATATATGACTTGTTTTCTAGACACTATTGCAATTTTTAATCTAAACTATTTCCTAGTATAATATACTTGATATTAATTTTTCCCAATCGAGGGCGCTTCGATCATCTCTTTTGTTTTACAATTTACAACCCAAAACATTTTGTTGTTTTTTTATAAAAAAAAATGTATAATCCGTAAGGTATATACATTTAATTTCCATCGTTCAAAAAATATAAAATATCCGTTAACAACGCACTAAAATTCAGTATAAAAGAGAGAGAGTACGTTAGTTAATAAATCTACATTTGCAAACAAATGTGCGTGGCATGCTATATCGAGTATAATAGAGGTCTCTCTCCGTAGGTGTATGTATGTATGTATATATACATAAGTCGATTAAAAGGTGCAACCCTCGATTAACGATCGATGAACAAATAAATTCGGTGATAAGCCACGTATATACACATACACACAAGGCTTCATTACGTTAATGAAGAGTCTATCGAGTAAGAGATAGAGTTAGCATTGTTCCTTTCTTTCTCGACATAATATTGCCGACCGAGTTGGCGAACGATCGATCGTTACGATATACACATATATATATGTACAACGCGATTTATCGAATCGAGTAAATATACACGGGCCTCCGTTTTCTTTGCTATAAAAGATAACCGATGCATAATATAACTCTCGCCAAGAGACAAAACCCGATAACAAGTGTATAAGAGGACTTTATAGTTCTAGAACTTCGATAATTATTATTACCGATGATAAATGCTGTCTCATCGTTTTAGAATCTTTATTTTATTTTTTTTTCCTTTTATTTCGAATTGGTTGTTTAGTTGCATCGAGGGTGTGGTTTTTTCATGACGGTATTACTAACGTAGTGTAAATTTATTGTTCCATGTTTAACAATTATTTGTATACTGTGTTTTAATAATTTTCTTTTAGATATTTGTATATTGGACGAGAAAGAGTTTGAGGTTGTCGCAAACCTTGATTGAACGAGTAGAGTCATGAGAAATTTAAAAAAGATGTGATTTGTTGATTTAAATAAAACTATGGTGTGACGATGATGGATGGATTTCATCGAAATGACAAGTAACGATTCTGGTTTGTTCGACGGAAACTCCTTCGATTATCAAACCGCGCGAACGATATTAAAGAATTTATTTAAAATATTTAAGAGTAAAGAATAATCGTCTAAAATTATGCACTTTATAAATAATGTTTCACTTGCTAAGAGGTCCTCGTGATTTGAATATCACCTCGTCATAAATACAATCCCGATTATATAGTATTTACTCGACATTTTTTAATCGCTGGTATATTCTTCATTAGATTATGTAATGCAAGTTCTTTTTTTTCTTATCGCGGTAAACAACTAATTTCTTTAAAACCTCTTAAATTTCTTAACGTACATTATTTATAACGATAAGAACCAACATTTGCTTTTTAAATCTACTTACTACAAATAATCAAGCAATTGTAAATAAAGAAAAAAAATATTAAAAATTTACATATATATATTTGGTATATCATCTTTACATGTAGAGGATTCATAAATTAATCGCTCAAAAAATTCGAGTCAATTGCCTGGCAATATATTATTGCGATATTCATTTTTAGAAATTCTAATCTAAATTGTCATAAATTATTGCTCAATGATACTTGTTGTTTCTGTAAATCTGCATTTATACTTTTCAACGCGAGCTGGGTACGTATATTTTTATATATTATACAGATATATATATATACGTCCACATCTATACATATATATGTATGGGTATACTTATTAAACAAAATTTCCATCAATTCGATAATTATTCAATAATAAAAAATAAATGAGAGAAAAAGTTTTTCCATTGCTACCGGCGCGCAATTTAATGCATAATTAATATATTTACATAAACATTTATGTAATACAATTTGGAAATTTATTGAAAATACATATATACCTGTTTTTACTATTAACAAGAAAAAAAGGAAACCTATACTGTTTTTTAATGTTACTCGGGATGCTGTTGCAACACTGACTGGATTGATATTTTTATAAAGTAGTGAAGTAAAAACGGTATTTAAATGTGTACGTGTGATTGTGAAAAATGTTTTATTTTTTAAATTGTGCATTTACTGTGTTATTGAATGTAATTATTGAGTGTAATTAAATATTCGAAAAAAAACATTTTAATTCCTTTAATTCAATTTCTAATCTAATCTAAAGCCCACCTAATTTGTTAAGACTACTGACTTAGCGTAATATATAAATAAATTAATATAAACAAGTAAATTAGTATTGTTTATAAAATAATTTTTTTGCCATTTTGCTTGTCTAGGAAACCACAATCGATTAAGAAAAATAAGAAGTCTAAAGGCAGTAATGTAGAACGAGTAGCCTCCTTAGAAATTTAAATTTCGCGCCAAAAATTTTATTGATTATTCGGTGTTTATTGTAAAGATTTGTCGGCGTAAGCTATCATAACAAGCAATATTTCTGCCAAGAGAGAGAAAATAATATTGTTTCGTTTTTGTGAAAACTTGGAAAATTTTTAAAAGAAGAGGTTATGTTTCACCTTTTTTGAGTAAATCAAACTTTTTACAAAAACGAATCGGTATTATTTTCACTCTCTTGACAGAAATATTACTTGTTGATAATATCTAGCGGGCACAACTCTTTATTTTCATATAAAATAATTATTTTTACAATAAACACGGAATAACCAATAAAATTTTTGGCGCGAAATTTATAATTGTAAAGAGGGTTTGGCGTCACCTGAACGAGAAAAATAGGATAACGTAGGATAATAACGTCGAGTGAAACTTACCGCGGCTTTGTTAAGATGCTGCTGTTGTCGCTCTTCGAAACCGAGGCCAGAATCGTTTGAGTTGTCACAGAGATCTTGCGTGCTGCCAGTGGCCGACCTTGCACCAAGTTGTTCATCCGAACCCCTAAGTGTCCCTGTAGTATTAATCTGCCTGGTTTGACTGTGATGATGATGCCTTTGACTACGCTGTTGTTGTTGTTGCTGCTGCTGTTGTTGCTGTTGCTGTTGAGTTACGCGACTCCTTGTGTTAGCTGGTGTGTGACTGTTTGGATTGCCTGGCTGGGCCCGACTCGAGGCTGTGCTACTGGCCGAGCCCGTACTACTCCTTAGGGTGACTCCGGTCACCGATGATGATGAAACACCTGCGCTAGTACCTGCACAGACAGTATTTACAACTTATTAGAATATTTTATTTTTTATTTTTTATCGGTTTAAAGAAATGTACTTTTAATATCCAAGGAATATCTAATACTCTATACTCTATTTATCTTTTATTTTGTTTTACCTATACGCTAGTAGTAGAAATTTGAATGTATGAATCAAAAATCAAATAATACGACTGAATTGTTGCGAGCAGTAAAATCAAAATTATTATAGATTCAGATGGGTTTTTAACGTTTTCGTCTGATTTATAATTAATTTCTGTTGTACTTCCAGTATTTACGAAGGTAAACGCGATTTTATTAAAATTTTCATGAGTTCATTTTTAATACATATATTTAACCTTAATCTATACACGCTCAAAATGGTTAATATTTTAAATTAATAAATGGTCATAAAGTCGGAGAAAAAGTGTTTGATCGATAGAACAAAAATGGGCACATTTTTCGACTATTTTTTGCCCATTCTTTTCAAACAATCTGATTACTATTAGGGTTACTTTTTAATTTTTTATTGGTTTACAAAATCTACTTTCATTATCCAGGGAATAACTAAAACCCTATTTATCATTTATTGTTTGTATTTGTCGAAGGAAAGTTTATTTGCAAAATTATGTACACGTCTACTTTTTCCATTTACTTTGAAATTAATAATTCTCAATAGTTTGGTTTATATATAATATTGACTAATAACATATTTTTTCTAACAAATAATTCTTAACAATTTTTATCCCCATATTCAAATTTTTACTGTAATAATTTTTGCAACGTGACTTTTGGGTGGGTGGGGTCCAATTTGTTGAAAATTCATTCAAATTGTGTGCATTGTTTCGAACTTCAAAAATTAGAAATGCATTTTTATTATTTAGAAGCAAGATAAATAAAAAGATCATAATTTCGAAAATAATGCATTCTTCAGTTTTTATATATTTGTTCCGAAAATTCGAACTTTAAAGTGTAGATAAATAACTTTTATATTTGTCTATTAACGCCTTGATAACAGACAATAATGTAGAAAATTATTTATCTACTACTTGGAATTCGAAATATTGCACTTAATACCAAATATCTGAGGATTTTATTACTTTCGAAATAATGATCATTCTATTTTCTCGGTTCGAAATAAGAAAAAAAATTATTCTAATTTTTAAAAGTCGAAATATTGCACAAATTTTTAATGAACTTTCGACAAATCGGACCCCACCCTTTTGGGTTACTGCAAAAGATAAATTCCTGTCAATGGAACCCGACATCCCTTTACCTCCCATCGATCTATTAAAAAATATTAATGGATAAGATAAGTTATACACTTCCAAGTATAATAATCGAAAAAACCAATTTAAATTAAAAAAAATCTCCAACGTAAAATCAACATTTAAATTTAATGTTAAAACATCTCTACTAACAACTGACCATTTGTTAGCGATTTAAAATTAAAAATAATTATTTTACAGATCACGAGCCGATTTTTTTTTATATCTAAAAGATCGTTTCCATATTCCTACGTCGGAAACATTAAAATATGTTCGCATCGAACCGATAGGAACGATAAATATATATATAACTCTACGTTTCGGTCAAGAATCGCTGAAAAACGTAATACCTTCATTTGGCAAACCGTCAATAACTAAACTATTTTAGCACAATTTAAGAATTCTAATTTCAGAATTCTAATTTTAAATATATAATATTATGATGTAATATCGTTATATAGACGTCGCGGTTAAAATGCGTTATGGTTATATATTTTTCAATAACAAATACACGAGGAATAAAAATATGGGGCAGCGTTGACGCTATAAGTATATACACACATACGCACACAATTTCGATAAATTATAATCGTCCAATTATATACCGATAAATTTGTAATAATTCATTCGAGTTAAGCGAACGTCAAAATAATATTCGATTGTCAAAATAATGTTTTAAAACTAAAATTATATATGTTTATCGCTACACGCCGTTCTAAAATATATTAATTGCATTTTTTTTCGTTGTATATTGATATATTTATATATATTTTTAAAACTTAATGTAGTTTTTTCGTAAAAGAAAAAGAAAAAGCAACTACTCGCGTTTTAAATATGAATGTATGGTAGATATTCTCATTGCGTGACTGTAATTATGATTATAATCATATGCGTAAAAAAAATATATATATATGTGCATTCGACGATAAAAAGAGCCGAGATTCTTTTTTTTTTAACAACTCTTCAATGTGATTTAGATTCGGTGAATCTGTACAGTTTGTAATCCCGTAATGAATTTGCATCAGAAGTCTTTTGCAAGGATGATTTCAAATTAGATATAAATTCTCTCTTATAAAATCGTAAATATTGCAAACATCAGCTCGGTTGTTATTTATATTTTTTCATTTAAATTGATAATTGTTCGTTGTAATACTTTTGATGATGCGCTGTATCTGTCATCTCAAGTTTCGCACAAAAAATATTATTTTTTTTTGTAAACGACTAAAATGTATATTTCAATAGAATGTTTACATACATTAATTTTATAAAAAAATTCTAACTCTAAAAGGCACATACAGTGATTAATTCGTGGATACTTTGATTAATAATATTTTAACCACGCTAAGATTGCGAAATAAAAATCTATTTACGTTACATTTTTCGGATACAGAATGTTTATTACATACGAAAAGTAAAGTACTTATTCTATAAAGAAATTTTTAAAACGTTTTTGTTCGCTACGAATATTTAAGATTTGGGTTATAATGTTCGATCGGTAACGACGCGTTACCGCTGCAATCGATCTGTATACGGCTGCAACATGTGTTCCAAAGATATACCAATAAAGTCACGCGCAATTTTGTTTCAACGAGCTAGAACGAATTGACTCGGATGTATAGTTTTGTTAAATATAGCGTGCGTATTTTTAAAAGCATCGTATAAAATAATATTTTTAAATGAAACAGCGATATAATCGGAAGTGCTTTATATATATATATGAATAATATAAATTAGAGTTTTATATATAAGGGATCGAGTATAAAAAATGTCTAAACTTTTACGAGAAATAAATTAATAGATGAAAATTCTATTTTGTATAAACAAAGTTGTAGATTGCAAATGACGATATCGTAGAATAAGTTTGATAAACGCGTGCCCGATTAAAATTCAAACCGAGAAATCGGCTGCCTACATATTTTCGAAAAATAGCTCGGGCTACCGGCTCGAGGGTTGCCCGATGTCTTTCTCTGATGTCACGGGTTCAAGGTCCACGCGAAGAGGTCGGTCAAACCAGCGTATATTTTCGGCTAACACACCGGCTCTCCGACCTTACGCATCCACCTGTTTTCCCCTCTTTCTTTCTTTTTCCTTTTTTACCTCAACCGCAAAAATTCGGGAGATAACATTTTGACGTTATACGTATATTAGTTCCTTTTTCCTTCGACGCCTCTTTATTGATATACACAAACCTTTCGCACATCGATCGCAACGCGAAAATATTATTGTTTGATAAAAATTCACGTGGGACATATACACATATACCTTTGTACACGGCGAATTTAAATAATTCATCCGTCGTTAAAGTATGTTAAGCGATTCGATACAAAAATTTAATGATATTTTTATAAGTGTATATATACATATAAACCTGATGTCTCCAAGAGAACAATGCATATATTTTTCCTTTTTCTTTTGTTCATCAGTGGTGTTTCTTTTTTTACAAATATGTTAAGCGAATTCGCGTCTGCGTGTGCTCAATTTATATTTGCTGCATTCGTGCGTATAACTTCTCTCCTCCTCCTCCGTAGCATTATTTTGCAACGCGAATTTCTGCTTTGATATCGCTGCCAACTTTTGCGTCGACAATTCACTCTCAAAATGACGCGCTGTGTTGCACTTGTGCGCGTCTTAAGCATTTGTTGGGAATATAGTTCTAAACGACCGTTTCTATTAAACTACGTTAACTTAACATTATTCGTATACGCTATACTTGTCTCTCTAGTTTTATATTGTCGCGTTGTTTTCGTGCGACTCTTTTTCTTTTTCTTTTTTTAATTTTCATTCGAATTTACATATTGTATAGGAATTAGACGCAAGATTAAAAAATCAAATATAAATTACGAGACGCTGAGTAAATTTTACTTGAATTTTTAAGTGAAAGATAGTTTGTAGAGTATGTTTTATACTAAAAATATTATATTATTCTTTATGTACAACAAATCGTAACGTTGGGAAAAATATTGAAAAATTTACTAATCTACTGCTGGGTATAAATAACTTAAATTTATAAACCATTAAATTTACTGAGGAGACAAGGCTGGGTTAAACATAAAAAAATTATTTATTATTAATAATTAACATTAATTTCATACACGAATTGCTAGCTCTTATACAAAAATCATTATTTAATTTATTTGTAAAACATTTTTTTTATTCATGTATGATATACTTTATGCTATGATTTTTTAGCATGAACATATTTCAGAAACCACTTTATCGAATGGGTTGAAATTTCAACAGTTGCAATAAAACATGATTTTAGGCGACTTAAATGCAGCCGAAATGCGAAAAATACTTAAAACGTTTATCGACAAAATTATGTATATGTTTTTTTATAGAATCTTTGAATTTTGCAGAATAATTTTACAAATACATTTTGTTATAGCAATATTATTAAATTTGGTTTTTTGGAATCATGAAAGTAATTATATTACACAATAACATTGAATATAACATTTTAATTCAAACTTGACAATAACATAATATGTTAAAGTATTTCGAAATATTATTAATTATTTATAATAAATTATTTTTCTTAAATAATAAATAATAAAATAATATTGTACGTGTGTGCTTTGTGCCCTGAATTACCACACTAAGAAAAAAAGTTGTATTAAAAATGACAATACTGTCTGGTAATGAAATAACAGACTGTTGAAATGCAATAAATTACTATACTATATATAATAGTATATTATGACACTGTTGTCTTACTGATGTTGACGTACTTATCATCTTCCACAATAATTTTATACGATATTTTATAGCATTAGAACCTAAAAATATGAAATTAAATTGGGATTTTGAGGTTAAAATGTTATAATAAAATTTACGAAAATTATGGGACATATTAGAAAAATTGTTAGTAACAATTAATAGACTTTTAGTAAATTTTATCTCATTACAGTATAGTAATTTTTTAAATTTTCATAATTTGTAATTCCATTACTAGACAGTATTGTAATATTTATTAGAACTTCTTTCTCAGTGCATGTTCGTTTGATACCCGTTTTTTCCGCGTGCACATTCAACAGAATTTTAAACCCAATTAAACATTAAAGAAACAAAAAATTCCCAATCCATTTGAACTTTCAAATGTTCTTTACTATTTAACCCACGTGTATAATTATATATATAGTAATTATCGTAAAGTTATATTGTTAGGAGGTATATAAAATAGAATAATAAACTAAACGAAATGAAAAATAATGAATGAAAATCTAATTGAACACTCTCATTCGTGCAGAATCGAGAAAGGTTTCTTTTTAGTGGAGAGCAAGGGGGATACATATCTTCTTACGAGTTCTTCATGCAAATGAAACCCTTGAACTCGCGCGACGAGCTCGCTCTCTCGTGAACAATAGTTTTACGTCATTCGCTCGTATATTATTGCTCGTGATTAAATACCCTATACCGCTATTTCGCTGATCTAAAACATTTTTCTCTTTGTTACTCCAACGTATATATATATATATATCGAATCGAAATTTCTCAACACGTGTCTTTATTTATTTTTATATATATATATATATATATATATATATATATATATATATATATATATATATATGTTTATAGGCACGAACTTATATTTTTTTTATTAATGTGTATATATTAAAACGACGTCGTTTGAAACAGTTTATCTCCCCGGTCGAGTTAATTTAAACGTATACATATAATTTTATTCGTATAAATCGGTAACAATACATTTTACCGCGCGACATCAAAATTTTCTTTTGGGTCGCGTATATATATACATACATACACGCGTAACACCCGTGATCTCCACGCGAACACACAAAGGAAAATGCGCACTTCGAAATTTTGTTTTCAATATATTCTTTATAAATTACCAACGCGATTGAGAGAGGGACAGAGAGAAAAGAAAAAGCGATCACCAGAAAATACATATACATAATGGCATTCACCTTTTCACTTCTCGATATATGTATATAAAAATTCGTGAAATCGTATATATAATATATATACGTCCTTTCTCTATATAGCACCGAGTATAGCGGTCGATACTATAATCATCTACGTCAAGTCAATCAATAACGGGATCGTAAAAAACTCATTTAAATACATAAATAAATAATTAACATCGGAGATAAAAAAAATGATACTTTTAATTAAACCGTGCGTTTTGGATTGCTCAACAGGTGTATTCGTTTGTGTGTGCGTATATGTGTACTAATACGCAGTTAGCAACCAGCGTGACCGACGTGTATAGCCAACAATTAAAAAAACAAAACGATTTGTTGAAAAGAAAATTTTTTTTTCCTTTATGGCCACGTGAAAAAGAAAAAAGAGGAGGAGGTGGAGGAGAATGGGAGGTTGAACGATCGGTGCGAAGAGATGAGACGAGAAGAGGGTATAGGGTATAGGAGCTAATGAAAACAACGAGATTTTAAGTTATAACCAAAAGCTTCGGATATTGGTTTATTTGTTGTGGCAACCAAAAATATTCAAGTGGAATTAAACCGAAAAGCATAAAATTGACAGATGCCGGTGGGACCCGGCACAATTTTAAAGATAAAAGGCAGATAGATCGTCGTTATTAAATGTCTCGTAAAAACACATAAACTTCAAGAAGCTTTCGAAACTTCATTTATTTAACCTCTTCGATATATAATATACGTACATACACACTCTCATCGAATCTAAGTAAACGACCTCTTAAAATAAGTATTTTAAATTTCCACTGGCATTGTGTCATTTATATATCGCACCGGCACTATAGAGAAATGAAAAATTAAACGACGGCTTTACACGAAAATTGTAGTAACGAAATGAGAGAGTGACAATTAAAAATGACCCGAGTTCATGGTAATTATTAAATAGACATATACTCTATATAGTCAAAATTATAAATATTTTTTTGGATTTTGACTAGTTTCCTATATTGTATTATCGAAAGCTGCGATGAATATATAGTTAAAGTAAAATAATGAATATATGTATACGAAAGGGAAAGAATATGAGTAAATAAAAGAGACAATATATGAAAGATATTCCTTCTCCTTACCAAATGATGTAAACTAGTTAGATTGACGAAAGCGAGATGTGTTCACCGCGTCGACAATGCCGATG
This sequence comes from Theocolax elegans, assembly GCA_026168455.1. NCBI lineage: Eukaryota > Metazoa > Arthropoda > Insecta > Hymenoptera > Cerocephalidae > Theocolax > Theocolax elegans. Next base: position 6,235,502 of record CM047427.1, read on the forward strand.
CATAACAAACGAGAGAGCAACTCATACAGAAGGAGAGGACGCGAGCAAGCATAATCATTGTCCGTCAATCAACTCGAAGATAAAGCGACAAGAAGAAGAAGAAGAAGAAGAAGCAGAAGAAGACTAAAGCGAGAAAGGAGAAGGAGGATCGGAAAAAGGGAGATAGCGAGGAAAGGCAATATGGTCGTCAAAGAAAGCCGTAGGAGGAAGAAGAAGAAAGGGAGGGTTATATACGCGATAAAGAGAAAAGAGCCTTGAGGATTCTATCTATAGAAAAGCACGCTCGGTATAATTGCGAAGAAAAAAAAAAGCGGCGTGGAGCGAGTGGGAGAGGGAGGGTTTATACCTTCTCCTCGGGGGGTGTAAAAAGCTTCGCGATCCCGACGTCGAACGCATCCGTGTGATTCGCGAGGAAAATTACAGAACGATGTCAATGACCCATACGCAGCTCGTCTCTTTCTCTCTCAAGAGAGAGGAGTGAGAGAGAGAGAGAGAGAGCAAGAGAAGAGAGTGCGTCTATGCAATTGCACTCACGTCTCTCTCTCTCTCTCTCTCTCTCTTTCTCTTTCCCTCTCTTTCACTAGGTTTGTTTTGCATAATGCCTGCGTGTTTACTGGAACCCCAGTGACGTATATCGTTCGCATGTGTGTGTGTGTGTGTGTGCGCGCGCCACCGTATATACGTGCGTGTATGTGTATCTGCGTATATCGGTGGTGTGATGGCATCGATTCTCGCTCTATTCGCGCGAATTTCTCGATGCTTGTTCGCAAAAGGTTTTTCCGATGATTATTTACGCGTCGCAGGTGATTAAAGACGTTCAATTTAACTTTAATTTAACAACAGATTTTTTTTGTTATGTTCGTTGCTCTACGAAATAGGGAGCTTTTGATCGTAAGAGTACAGGAAATGAATATTTTGCGTCTACAACATTGTTTAATTAATTGAATTGAAATATTTTATCAAATGCGAGTTTACAAATATTTGTTTGAAACTATGAAGTATTTTGTGGAATCGAATCTTTCTTTCGATCACAATTTTTTTGATCTGCATGGGATGCTATACTTAATATTTATCCTTCCTACCTTACCGACAAATGCGATAATCGGTAATAAATCTGTAAATTAAACAGTGTGCATAAAAATAATAAGCTGTGTATTTGAAACTATCAGTTAATTGCGTTTTCGAGTAAAATCTTATAAAAAATGTGAATAAACCAACCTGAACAGGGTGCACGGACTTGATATTTTTGGTAAGAGATTTCTCAAAAACACAATTATATTTTAGTCCAAAATTCAGCAGACAGATTATTAACAAAACCAAGGCACCCTTCCCTTTTTTATAAATCAATAAAGAATGAGTATAAGTCTCTTTTAATAAATATTTCTTAGTTCTCGAACAAATATTTATTGACAAGAGTAATCATATTTTTATACGTAGACAATAATTAGAAGTATATAGTAGTATTTGTTATTTAAAACATGTAAATATTTGTGCTTTTCTTGTACAGTTACGAGATTCCAATAGAATATTTTAAAGTTTATTTTTACAAAAAGATTTTAATTTCGAATAAAAAAATAAATTTACTGAAAATTTAATACACTAAGAAAAATGGTATATTAAAACTACTGTATTGTTGTAGTAACGTAATGAAAAATACGATATACATGCTAATAATCGCTACAAAAAATATATAGTTAAAATTATATAGTTAAAATAATGATAATCCAAGTATATCCCTACGTTACTACAACATTGACATCTTTAATACTCTATTTTTCTTAATGTGTCGTAAAAATACGAATACGTTAATAAATACAGTTTTTATCCAAAACCACCAGAAAAGTCGAATTCATTGACTTCAAACGGGGGAATAAAATAGTATTTTATTCTCTAGGGAGTACTTTTACCTCCTGGTCCCCTCGTATCACGTTGCCGTTAATATATAAAATATCAATCAACACATATTTTTAGTTAAGACTTGAAAAATTTTGTTTTTATATACAAAGAAAACAATATTAAATTGTCGTTGCTGTCGCATAAAACCACCTTTTCCAGGATGATTTGATTGAAAAATTTTATTAACACTTTGGGAGTAAAAAACGCGAGAATGAACTCCTATACTTACTCCATTAATAACTATCATTCATCAATTATATTTAATTACACTAAATTTATAAAATAATCGCCTAAACTTTACGCGTGCTACGTATATATTTTTCAATTAATCCACTAACAATACACCGTAACAAACAGTACACATTTTCGATTCACCACACGTTCGTATATAATAAAGTCCAAGACAATCAACAGTAAAAACTAAGTGAAATAAAAAAAAATACGTACAATATATGCACGCACGCATGCATATATATATAGAGAAAATATCATCAATTAATATTTCACTCGTCGGCGTAGTAAACTACAAAGCACAACATAAACATATATAATCTCATAGTGTTTTCAGTAACCTAATTATCCAGGAATGATTCACAAACGTCCTAAAAGCTAATGAAGAGAAGAGAGCCGAAAGATAAGTAAAAACAGTGCGCTTATTACGGTATATAAAGAAAGTTTTTTTATCTCTATATAAGAGAATGTATAACAGGTCACTCCGTTTCATCGTCGCGTCAAAGACGACGCGCGATTCGTTCACGATTATGAAAAAAATATTGCCGCTGATGACATAAGTGCGGATGAAAGTTCACCGATCCCGTATATATACGTATATCTACACACATGTCAAAAAAAAAACAAGAGAAAAAGTTATACGTTTAATATATACATATATTGTCTTCTCTTATCGCGCTTTTCTGTACGTATGGATCAATCGATTTGTACTTTAACAACAACCTGACCTATTGTTAGACAGCCGAAAGTGAATTAAAAATCTTTCGAATAAATATTCAAAATTTTTATTTTGATTGATCCACAGCTTGTGCGAGCGCGCTGCCGGATGCGCACTTATTATATTCACACACAACGTCTATCTCATTCATTATGAAGAAAGAAGCAAACGTGTCCAGTTCCTAAAGCGAGAACGCGTTACATAAACAAAGCAGTTACATCCAGAATTTATTAACGCAATAAAGATTAGATACTTATAACAAATATTAAAACCGCACTTTGCGTTATTAATACACATTTTTGTTTACACTAACGCGTCTAATGGTATACATCATTATTATTATTATATATATATCGAATATTCAAGCTCCTAAACACACATACAAAAAAATATCCAAGCGTATATATATATATATATATAACAATAATTTTTGAGTTAATCGTGACGCAACGATGTGTGTCTCTAATCGATCGAATCGATTGTTCGGTGCGCGCGGGAGTGAGTCAGAAACGAAAAACGCTCGACAATTACCATAAAAGTGAAATTCGTCGAGTATTAAACTTGATAATATACGTTATATTTTCTCGATTCGTAGAGGCGACGTTGATTAAAAATAGAAAGTCAAAAATTCGGAAATACCACGGCGTCGACGGTGTGTATGTGTATGTGTATATGTACGCATACATAGGACGGAGAGCCCATGTACGCGGAGAGACAAATTTTGTCATCACGTGACTCCGAGAGCGCGCGCATGACTAAGTAGTGACGTCACTCCATATAACGCGGGCACATACAAACAAATGGAGTGTCCAGTCACGTGATCGACTTTGTTTACGAGATCCACCACTTTGGAAACTTGGCCAAATTGTCGGGTGTCGGTATTTGTGTATTTACATATATACATATATATACATATATATTCGTAATCCGTACATAATTGTTATTTTCTACTTAAATATGCGATGATTTATTAAATTTATATATATACAAATATAGCACCGCGATTAAAATTTTGGTTAACGAGGGATACCGACATTTTTGGCTATAGTTGTAAAAAGAGAGAGGGATTTGTATATACCAAATTATTACAGATTGACCGTGTGTAAATGTAAATCAAACGTTTCCGGGAATGACGTATTTGTAATCTCTGTGTATATATATACACATATATTGTTAAATTACCCTGACCGAAATTCGGATTTGTTTATCTTGGTAAGTATATACGTGTAGAACGTTGGTTAAACTAGACTATAGACGAGATTTTCGAGTTCGGGTAAATATATCGTATAGGTATGTGTATATATATATATATATATATATATACATACGCCGCGTGTAAAATCGTTTCGAGCGTTGTAAATTTTCTGTATAATATCGATAACGAGATCGATAAACATCATTACAGCAGCATCGCGGTTCTCTCTCATATATATATCGTTTACCTTCGGATGAATCTCAAGGACACTTTGTGTGAGCGAGCAATGTTCGCTAAAAAAACTATTAGCATAAAACATACTACTGAGTGTGAGAGAGAGAGAGAGAGAGAATATGTATGTATGTATGGTACACCGAAGTAAAACGTGACAATGACAAATGCTTATATGCCTTAATTACACTGTTACTTCTCTCTTTCCCATTCTTACATTCAGCAGTTTAAGCGTTATATGCATATAGAAATGTGTCTAATGACTAATTTATATATAGCTTTCGTTTCGGTCGATCGTTTTCCTCGCGATTATTGATAAATATCTTAAGGAATTTCGGAGAGTCAAGTTTTATTTGCGCGGTTACGCGGGTTAATATGCAGTGAAGTATCATTTTTAGTTAATTCAATAATAGATTTTGTTCTTTCTAAATAAATAATATTTTATAGTTCTTTCTATTATTGTTTCTTTCAGATAAAATTTTTTTTCAATCTCCATAAACATTTCTTAGTTTCGAACAAATATTTTTTCGAACGTGTTCAATCAAATACGTTATTTAATCCACTAATGTACATTTTTTGCATTTAAATAATATTGAAATTTAATTACTATTTTTTCGTTCTCGTTACATTGTTTTATTTCAACTTTTATGTACAACCATGCAGTGTATTGAGAACTACATCATTAGCAAATCATTTAAATATATTACTTTTTGTCTCGCACTTGTAAGAATTTACGACGACTCAATACTCCTTTATCTCTTTTTTTAACACATCTTTTTTTTACATTATCGTTCGAAATAAAATGATTGATATCAACTCAAACACCGAATTTATTTCTCTAACCTATCACACAAGAGCACCTGCGTGCGATCTACTACAATTTCTCAAGAATTTAAAAAAAAAATCTCGTGAAGATAATAATTTACGACGATCCGGCATTCTAAATCATATATATATATACGGACAATCGAAGTGTACAACGTGGCAATTAAACGTGCGTTTCGATAATATTAAATCTTCAAATCTCTAAGAAAAATACACACACACACGCCATTTATATACAATCGCGGTGAATAATCGGATATAACTTAATTAAATAATTAATTGATTTGTAAAAAAAAAAATTATCCGGTATAAAAATATTGCGCGGTTAATTTCCATATTAAAAACATATAAGCAACGATTATTAAGCAACGCGAATCTCGCTGCATTCGGATAAAATACATATGTATGTATATACAGAAATTAAAATTTTCTCTTTTTCGAAACAGGTTTTTTTTAAAGTAAGCCAAGTCGATTGGAAAACCAATACAAACTGGCACGTATATAAAACTCGGATGTATATGTATATACGCATGCATATATGTATAAAAGTATATATAGTGAACGCAAGACACCTCGCTCACCTGTTGAGCTTTTTTTTCTGACAAGCTATTTCATACATATATACGCACACACACACACACACATATATATAAATCCGAGTAGTCTCTAGTGAATTACAAGAGCATTACCGAAATCGCTGATAACCTACTTCTTAGAGTGTTCAGATTTGAATTTTCAAATGTACATTCGTGACAAATAAATTTCACACAGTCTATATATATTGTTCAGAATTTCGGCAACAGGTGTCTTTACGTGTGTATATGTGTGTGTGTGTGTGTGTGTATAATATATATTTACAAGCATATACAATTTCCGTATTGTTTGTGACATCAAATTGTATTTATAGACTCTGATTCTCTCTCTCTCTCTCTCTCTCTCCCTCTCTCCCTTTATCTCCTAGGCAGTATATACACACAAAATTATTTCAAGACGTTCCGTTGACGCACATATTTATGGAACTCGAAAATTTATACACTTGATTAATTCAACGAGGTACATTACGAAACTTATACTACGAGATCGCTTCTTTTTCTTCTTTATACACTCAAAATATTCTTTTTATTTCGCAAAATTGTGCGTTTTATACGTCCCGTAGAAAATAAAATATACCGTTTTTATTTGTATATATATACCATATATACCATATATACCAAAACAATAATGGTAATAAACGAAAATTGTGGGTGGACGAGTTAAATATAAACGCGAGGTAAATAGATCGAATTATATAGATGATCGTTCGCGAACGAAAATTGTGAAGAAAAACAAAGGAGACGACGACGGAGACGAAAAAAAATAGCTTTTCAAGAGGGGCCGAACAATTCATTCGTGTTTAATTAATAACGATGTAGATATACGAAGATAAGAAAATTCATGCGTATCGCGTCTGATAAATAAAATGACGAAGGACGAGTAGAATACGAGTTCTTTGCTCTCTACACTTTGAGAAAAATTGTACATGCGTTATAAGAAATATTTGAGATATATATATAAAAGAGACCAACTCGGCAATATCGCGTTTATTTCTTTTGTCTATTATATATATCGACACACACAAACACGCACACATATATATATATAAATTTTTCATGTAACTATATATATTATCTATTTATTTTTCACGTAATATAAAGCTTCACGGTTACGCAATGTTCGGCATTTATTTATTTTTTTTTCTAATTAATATTTAATTACGCGTATTATTTGAAAAGAAAAAAAATAGTGCTATACGAAAGATAAGAGACTTTATAAATTTTTTCTTCTCTTTTTCGCGTTTCAATTTACGATCATTCGATCTTGGAATATACACATAATCAACGTATTAAATCTTATTCATCGACGGCCTATAAATTATCGAAGAATAAAACTTTCTTTGAGTAATATAATAAAATAAATATCACTTCAGACGTTTTAGAATATGTAATTCAAGTTATACAATAAAAAAAATATTTATATATAGTTACATAATTACGCGACACATTCAATCCCGTATTATCGTATATGTGTGCGTCGAAGTAAAATTTAATAATTCCGTGTAGAAAATTTAAACAAATGTTTTATATACCCGTTTGACTTTCTACATATAGGATCTCGCGTCCCATTATTTAAAAAATCACTTTCCGATACATGGACTGCCGTATATATATATATACATCGCGCGTTAATGGTTAAAAATGTGCTTTGTCCATATGTATTATTCATCAATTCCATTCGAATATTTCAAGACATTTATATTGTATATATATATCGAAGACGAGATTCATTAAATAATTTATCTATTTTCTTTGTTTAGACTACGGACATTGCATTCGTTCAAGGATAACATTCTTCATCGCGTTAAATATAAGAGCTTTAAAAAGAAAAGTTTACAGTATTTTTTTTTTCTAATTAATTTACACTTATCGATGCGTATATGACTTAATTATCGAAATTGTTAAAAGAAAAGAAAAAAATGTGCTTTTTTTGAAGCTAGAAGATACATAATTGATATTCAATGCTCGTTTCGTCATCGTGATTGTGAAATAAACACGTGTGGGTCACATGCTTTGTCTCGGATTCGACGTTAGTTGAAAGCAATTATACACATCCGATAAAGTTCCTCCTCGCTCGGTCAAAAATCAATCGTGCATAATTATATTTCTTTCCGATATATAGATGTATGCGTATATCCCTCTCGCGCGTATACATTCTCGTCAAAAATATGTACAAAACGTTCTCTCTTTTTTTAATTTTACTATATATACGCGCGTATTTTATACATCCAAAATAAATATATTGATATACATTTTTATTTTCCCAGATTTTGTAATATACAGAGCAATCTTCCGTTATACTTTTTCATTTTTGTAGACATTGTTTAACGTACTCTATATATACGTTTTTCTTTCTGGTTTAATCAACATTGTATTCTAATATCATGACTGAGAGTCAAGGTTTTTATCGTGTGTGTGTGTGTGTGTGTGCGCCTCTCGTTACGATACATACACACCGATTTTCATTATACAAGCATGAAATAAAAATTACCAAAATAGAATGAAACGTCAGGTAGAACTTGGGCTTTGACTATTTTACATGTTAACGCAGTTTCTTTCGTGAATAACATTATATATTTATTTGAATAATAGTCACGCATATATGTACGATTTTTATTGTAACGCTCGTGCGTTTGTGTGTGTACGAAAATTAAAAATTTATATTTTAATTGTCTTTTTAAAACGTCCAATTAGAAAACTGGAATGAATAAATTAATTTTTATGAAGTTTTAAATTAAGAAAATAATATAGTCTTTTAGGAAAATTCGTTGTAAATTATTTTGATTTAAAATTAATGGCGTGATTTTTAATCGAGCTTGCACGGGGTAATAGAAGAATATTATGGTTTATGGGTGTTTAAAAGTATAATATATATTATTTAACGTGTATAATATATATAAGCTATAATTTCTTTAATAATTTTAGGTGTATACATTTACTTTTTAATTAAAGATAAGTCCATTGTTTTCAAGTGGCTCTTCTACTATATACTTTGATGATATTTTTTGAATAGTTTTTTTATATCCTAAAATCGTTGAAATTTTCTGGTAGGTCGATTAGTTATTTATATTATTCAATAACTTTAATTTAATTATTTGGAATAACCCGCTTTGCGAAAAGTACTTCTATATCATTTGAGCAGAATGTATATGAATTTCTTCAGATTCCATAATTTCGTTACAATTTTCGGATCGCTGCAATTCGACTGTCACCTCGTCGTACGAAAAGGAAAATTACTCCAATTTCGAGAAAACGATGATTTTCTTTATAACAAAAAAATCGATAAAACGCCGATCATCAGCATTGAACTGTAAAATGTACATGTATATACATATATAACGTTGCACACGATGACAAAAATAATAAATTCTCTTGGGTATAAACAAAACGAGATATCGGAGTAACAATATTTTCCATGTATATCAACGGGCGTCTAAAGAAGAAGAAAAAAATCTGTAATCGCAGAAATATTGAAGAACAAGTAGAAAATTCTACGGAGGATATATAACGTGATGCGGTACACATTATATGTATATGTATGTGTAAGGCACATCGGTCACATAGACGCGCATGCGCGATCTTGAGTACACAAACCGTATGTCTTTTGTTGAGGCAGTTTATCTATCAAAACCCGGAATGCAAACAATCCAGAAAACTTGATTAAATATTAAAGGGATTTAGAATATAACCTTGCCAGACAACTCGATCTTCTTCTTATTCTTCTTCTCATTCTCCTTCCTTTTCGTTTTTCTCTCTTTTTTTTCGACGACGACCTTTGATATTATGTGGTGTACGCGCGAGATATATGGATGCCCACACGCACGCACACAGGGGAATTATTAAAGCGTCGGCAAACTGTGCAAACAAGAGCGCCGGTTTTATTAGAGTAACAAACTCGGAGAGAGAGAGAAATATATATCTACGTCATTCCAACTTTCCCATCGAATTTTCGCGCGGTTTGCCCTTTTATATAGATATACAGATTGCGAAATAATAATCGATACATTGAACATCATTTCGATTCGATCAATATGTACGTTACGCAAACGAGTCGCCTAAACTTTTGTGGTATTATCCCGATTAGCAAAAAAAAAAATATGGTGACGGATTATTTAAAATAAGGTTTATGGACACCTTGGCCATCGGTACGTTATAAAATGAAAAAAAAAAACTGGTTGTCTCGATTAAATTTCACTCGGATACGTAGATACGCATAAAGATGTATGTAATAGTACGATATTATCTACGCATCTCCATCTTTATTAGATTCACCATTTCACGTTGAATTCACGTTCCGCCGTCGTTCGCGTCTAATTCAATTTTAAATTATAATTCAACATTCCAAATAATTCACGAGATTTTTCACTATGAAATATATACTAATTAACTGTGTAAATTTTGGATTTGTAACGATATATATATATGCGTAAAGGCCATTTTTTTACACGCCGTCGATAGATTTTATAGGTCATTGGAATCAAACGAGATTATTAGAATAATGTACAGCTAGAGCGCATACAGTCTTTGTAAATAAATGTAATATGCATATACATATTTAAAGGTAAGGCAGTAAATTGAATCGTTCCAAATGATAATTCACATTGTTGATTGTCATTGCTCTTTTTAAAAAGTGGATTATGAAAACATTGTCATTCCCAGTGTCGAGGGCTAATATTATCACAAGCATTAAGACTTTACGTGCTTGTTTTCCATGCCTGTGGTAGTAGGGCTTTTCATCGATTTTTACCACCTCCTCCTCATCCTCCACCCCCGTCAACGTGTCAAACGAGAAATGAAGAAGAAGAAGAAAAAAAAAGGAAAATAAACTCGGTAACATTTTGGCGGATAAGCTCGGTGTGTTCATCATCATCTCTCGTTGAAACTTTGGAAAGCGTTGGAGAGCAATGTATCATTCATCGAAACGTTTACACGTACACTTCGTCGTAGTACGAGTAAAAAAAGATCGATGATATAAAACCAATACGTCTTTTTAACGTGTTTTTCGAGAAACCAAAAAAAAAAAAAACAAAATATACGTTCTGTACACCTCGTGATGTAACATTATATTTTTTGTATCTCGGATAGTTTAATTAGATCGCACCGTGAAATGTATAGATAATAAAGTGTCTTAAATAATCATAAAAGAAAAAAGAAACAGTTGTTTTTGCGTCTGTTCGCGTAATTACGCTGAGAGATGCGGTCGGTCGAATCCAGTCATGTGTTTGACTATCTGCTGTTAGATTGTAAGATACTCCCTTGACGCTGCCGGAGCAACCATTCATGTAATGATTACGCAACGGCTCAACAAGTCGCGAAGCTTGCGATAAACCCGATCCGCTGCTTCGTACTCTTATATACATGTACATGTATAACTATAACGAATCGTGAATTTATATATATATATAAAATATGCGTTGCACACATATTTTCCTTTGAGAATGTTAACGAGCTGCCGAAACACAAATCGTCCAAATCATTGGGAAATGAATAATTAAGTTAAAATTGATTAGTTCTCGTATATATGTATTACGAAATTCACGAAAAAATGGAAGACATATATGTATGTATGTACGAAGAAGGTGTACATATGTAGGATTAACTTTCTCTAGGTGTACGCTCAAATGATCAATGATTATCGATTTCCACAGGTATACACGCCGATAAGTCAGAAAATGTTGAAGAGAGAGAGAGAGAGGGAGAAAATGAAGGCCAACTTGAACATTTTACATCCTTCGAAATTCCGGGTGACCTTGAAAGCCTAAGTCAATGCGACCTTTCCCAAGCGGTTCATTCGCCGGGAAACGAGTCGCTGTCGAATCGACACAACCGACTCCGATGCGTGAACGCTACGTCGAGGACGTCGCGTTCATTTCTTCTTCTTCTTCTTTTTCTTCTTATTTTATCATTAATATATATATATACGTACATCTATAGAGAATTCGAGTACTAATTTATACAGAATGCTACCAGCAAGATTCCCTGAGAAATAATTCGTCGGATCGTTATAATCAAATTAAAAATATGATATTTTCAAATAAAACATCATATTTTCAAATTTCTCGTCGAACATATACTGTATTTCACTCTCTTTCTTATATTAAGTGTAGATTATATTCAGAGCAGAGTACAACGATTACGATTTAATGTTCCTTATCGTTGTATTTTCCTATAATTCTAATTGAAACTGATAAATATCTTTCTCCTGTGTCAATTTGAACAGCTTTCAGTAAAGATTTTTTATGTTAAGTAGTGCGAGTTAGCGATTACTTTCGTATTATTTCCATTTTATTTTTCAATAATTAGTTGACCGTATTATAACGACGATGTGTATTCGCTATGCGTTGTTCATTTTGTTTAAACTAAAATTTAAACCGTCTCGAGGTTATATCGCAAGAATGAAAAATGGTACCTCCGAGATCTATAATATATTATAAAAATATAGCGATCGCGAATTCTCACACATGTACACAAAGGCGCACACACACACACACACAGATCATTTTTCTCGCGTTTCGTAATCGGTCAACTTCGTGACGCGAAGCGCGCGGGGTAATTTTTTTCTTTCTTCTTCGTGGCAATCGTTCTCCTTCAATGATTTTTACGAAAATGAGAAAATTGAAATGGCAAGGTGGGCTCGAAGAGTTGTCACACCCAGTCTAGACCCTTGTCAAACGACAAAATTTATCACGAGACTCCGAGAAAATATGGGTTAATTGACCGGGTGTATACCCATATATCTATATACATCGAACGAAATGTATAAGCTTTCGATCCTTGTATATATATATAATCGCTTTGTTCAAATGCTAAATAACAGACGTTCTTATCGATTTGTTGATAAATAGTATCTCGATGTCCAACCGTTAACGAACAATATACATAGATATACAGATATATATATTTATGTATTGTTATATATATATATATATATATATTTGTTATATAAAAATAAAGACTCACACGAGACATGCCTATATATACACACATATATATTTCCAATCCGTAAATATATGAAAATAGTCGTAAGAACGTTGTAATAAAATAATTTCGTTTTCCGCGGAATGATTATGACTAACGCGGTAAAACCAAGACACATCGAATGCATAAGAGCGCAAATAAAAAAAGTATATAAGTAGCCAGTTAATCCTTACTTATAATATAATCTTTGACAATTGACGAATATGCATGTGTGTGTGTGTGTGTATCAATAATATTTTTCACAACGAGAACAAAGAATCGATTGAATATTCATCGCGATCGTAATACTTCATCCCCGGTGTGTAAGATCGATATTAAAATTATTCTTTTTTTCTTGTTTTAAACGCAGGTCGCAGTCCTTAGTGTTTTCCCGCGTAAAAATTGGTCAACCGCGTACACGCGAAAATTTTCGAATAAAATTATGTAACTAGTATCCATTCGAGTACATCTCGACTTAATTGAAACCATTCGATAATCGAGTAAACAGAAATGGAGGAAAAAAGAAAAACGATAGAACGTAATTTTCAAAGAAACGATTTTACGAACTCTTATCATTTATAAAATAGGTTTCATAGTTGCGCGTAATAATAACATTAACATAATTATTTTTTTTTTAAACTGCAGATGTAAAGTAAACATCCGACGATTGCATTTGTATTTGTTCGATTTAGGTATAAATGTATATGCGTCTCCGTCTATCTTTGTTACTTTTTATAAATAAATCGTAGATAGGTTATCAATTTTGTAATTTAAATTGTCGTTGTCTCTTACAAACTTTGATTAAGTGCAAAATAGATGGTTTTAAATAATATATCGAGATGCTCGAATAATTGTATATATATGTATACTTATACGAGAACGTCGAAAAAGGAGAGGATGCTAAAGAAAATATCGAGTGATATCGCGAAAAGCATCTGATGGTTGTTACATAGTCACGCGCGCAAAAGTCACCTCGAACGTGATCTATATAAGTATATATATATATATATGATGTAGAATTTACAAACTAAGAGAATCTCGCGCATAATAGGTATTATACACAATTTGATTAATAATAAATGGCGTATGTATGTATGTATGTGACATGATACATGCGCATCGGGTGTTTACCGTGTCGATAGTAATCCCCAAAAAAGTTTGCGGTACATCTTTGCATCAGTTGCATGCCTCCGGCGTCGGGATAATGGAATCCGGTAAGCCTCCTCGGCTCTCGTTTCTTCTCCAAATCGGGTGCCATTCAAGATCGTACCGCGGAACGTTCACCAGCGCGCGTTACGCGCACACATGTCACTTTTCAAATTCTCGCACTCAATTTATTTTTTACTTCTATACGCGTATATGTATGTTAATAAATGTATACTCATACACACATATATATATATAGGATATAAAAAGAAAAAAAATGTATTCTTGTTACACGACGGAGTAAATTTCTATCGTTGTTTATATAAAAATATATATGTGCGTGTAAAAAAAATATGTATATATATATATATGTATTATCCGTTGGCTACGGGGTTTTGTGCCGCTTCATACCGGCGCGCGCGTAGGTGCGAGGGAGACTGACGAGCCGAGCAGTCGTCGTCTAGTGACACGCCGAGTAAATATTCCCCTACCAACTTACGTTTTCGAGACCGGGTTCAGCCTTATACCTCTATATACTTATACGCGCCTCAGCCAATCGCTCGCCTCGTCGACTGGCGCGCTTTTGGATCCGTCCGTATCACACACACAACGTATATGTATATATATATATATACATGCACTGTGTGGATCGTCTTGCCGATTTTTCTCTTTCTCTCTCTCTCTTTGGGCTTTCTTGATTACCGGTGCATTGCACTTTGATGACTCTCTTATATACACGCTTCTTCTTTTTTTTTCTCCAATACACACGCCTCTGTGTTTGTGTTTTTGTTTATGTTTGTGCCTAATTTAGCCTATACTCTTTTTTCTTGAACGAGCATTTCCCACCGTTGTATGCAAGTTAAACTGTTATATATTTTTTTGATATTCTCGTTTCGACGTATATAAATATATAACACGTGCGTTCCTTGTAAAAGCGGTTGAGTTGACAAATCTTTCGTGATTTTCACAAATATTATATATATATATATATATATATAAGGGTGTTTATGCGTGTGAATTAAATATTATGGAGATCAGTGTGTTTACATATATATAGAAGAGGTGTATGTATAGAATCGAACACTTGGCGATAATAGCTTCGTTGTACTGTTTATATAGAATACAATCTGGAGTCTATACGAGACAATGAAACTTTTTATAAGCGCTTAAAAAAAATTATCCGCGTTTAATGTACATATTTTCTTTATTGATACGATTACAGCGTGTGTAAACAATTAATTTAATATTCGTCGATTAATTAATTACGTTATATTAATTAGGACTATATGTAGATGGCAAACAATTTCTGGTTTCAGATTATCTATTATTCACATGTATATAAGAATAAATATTAAGTCTGAATTCAAATATATATATATTAATATTTTTCGTCATCCCTAGTGCCTATAAAAAATACTTTTTTTTTATTTTAATATATTCTTCGTTTTCCAATTGAATTAGAAAAACACAATTGTTTATAGATATATAGTGCAGGTGCGAATCATTTATGCTCAACGCTGATTAAAGAAAATCCACTCGATATAACTCGATTCATATAGATCTCTAAATATATTTATGGGTTACGGTGTCGCTAGATAATTTTTTGATAATTTTAGGAAAAAAAAGAAATAATAAATCAATAACTCAAAAACTTCAGAGTTTTTAGATTTTTTGTCGCTTAATATTTAGTTACTGGATTTCCTTTCAATATATTCTTTCGTTACATTCACTAAAACCAATATTTTTACATGAACTACTAACATTGGGATACTTAATTAACAAAAAAATATATCCTCAGTATCTCCGTCCGAATATATCCGTATATATATATATCAACGAATTGAACGTTAAAAAGAAAAGGAAAAAAAATTGGTAATAAACATATATTCGCATGATAAAATATAAACAAAATATATACAATATAACGAGATGGCCTAATTTAACAAACATAATAACAAACGATAAATACACACGCGCCCACCTAAGTGATTAAATAATGTTGCGCGTGAATCCGAGATGACTCCTATACATAAGTATTATATTTATATATATAAGTTTAAATTGCAAGTCGCGCGGTCGGGCATAAGTTTATCGCGTTTAGCGATATAAAAAAATTCATCTTTTTTTTTTTCCTTTTATCATTTATTATAGCAGATTATAAGTTTAGATTTCTCATGTACATATGTGTGTGTGTGTATGTGTGTGTGCGAATAGCACGCATTTCGCGATAAGGTGTTTTACATGTTGTTCTCTCGGTTGGTTCACGTATATATATTTGCATCGATCGAATTTACATAATGAAATGTCTAAATATATTTATATCGGTGAAAAATTAATTTTTGTCACGGGTTTATATAGAACATTATGGTGCGATAATAAAAGTACGTATATATATATAAAATGTATATATATCGTGAAGCGTCGAATATTACAAACAAAATTTAATCGATATGGATAAAATAATATTGGATTTTCGCGAAAATTTTGTTGTACATAAAGTTTGGTGCGTGGTATGTATATATGTATACATAGATATATAGTCTAGCGAGTATGACGAAAATCTCACATAATTCAATCGAGAGCTATTCCTCGATCGACGTCGCGCCGGTCCGGGTCGAAGGTGAGCCAATCGCTATCATTCGTTAATAATGTAAACATTATGGAGTATCCGAGCTAAAACTCGCTTCTCTCTCTCTCTCTCTTGCTCTTTCACAAGATACACGCCGATCTTTCTCACTTTCTCAAGAGCTCGTATATTTGCATACACGTACATCGATTTTTCTCAGCTATGTTTATCATTAAACCTTTTTCATATTTTTAGCTCGAAGTTCATCTCGATTTACGTTATATTAATTTTACCAATTATACATAAGTTTAACGTGTATTTAAGTGCAATATATCGTGTAAAATGTAACGTTCCGTTGGAAAAGTGAATGTAACGTATAGAATAAGTGTTACTACTTTAAATAATAATTAATTGTGACGAGAAAAGAGGTAACTAAATAATGTATGTATATGCATACATATACACATTTATACAACGAAAAGGATAGCTTCTCTTTCTCTTCACATTCCTCGATTGATCTCTATCTTTCATTTCTCCACATTTAACCAAATATATCGAGCTTTCACTTTCGTGTTATACGATCAATTCTTATTAAACTTTCGTGTGTGTTCTCACTATATAATTATACATTTTAAAATTCGCCATATCGCTAATTAATTATACGTTTTTATACTAATTATTAAAATTTCAATTATCTATATACGCGCGTATTATGTAAAATAAATATATATATATATGTATGTATGTATGATTAAAAGTGACTGTAATCTTTAGTAATATAATTACATACTGTCAACGTGTCCAAAAAATTCCTATATATTTTCCTATTATAGTATCCATATTAATTATTTATCATAAAATTTATATAAATATAGTTATTTTTTAAATCCTGTCAGTCTGTATATTTTTTCACTATATGCATAAATGAGATGGAGAAAATAGTAATCTAACTAAAATCGGAAAAACAAGATATATAAGGAAAAGGTTTGTTTCGAAAAACCTTATCTCGAAAATCCCTCCCTCAAGTTCAATTAGTCACTCTTCCGCGTTTTATATACCTTTCCCTTCTATTATTGATTACACACAATCTAAGCGGTTCGCACCTCTCCTCGAACCGTATATATATATGTATGTATGTACGTATCTATAAAGCCTTATTTATCCGCCCTTCCTTCCGCTTCGTTCGTCTTCTTCTTCGTCTTCTTCTATCCAATTGCAATATATTTGTAAACATGGTCATTGGCCCCGGACCGGCGATTAGCGTGGGCGACCGAAAAAAGAGAGAGGGACGTAAGAAGGGAGGGGAAAGAGGGGGATGTTTGCGCGCGGTTAAAGCCTTACTTCTATAAATAGGAGTATTGCCTTGTACATAACCGCGAAAAATGTATGGAAGATCTGACTTTGTGCGTAAGGTGTAGAATTTTTTTTATTTCTCGTCTATATATATATATATATATGTATATATGTACGCTATTTATTCGATTGAAGGTGTGGTGTTTTCGGAGGTGTTCCGGGAGACCAGTGGATTATATTATTTTTAGTAATTCAATATTATATTGTGTGTGTTTAAATAATTTATAACTATAAAATTTTTATAATTTTATGTATTATTTACTTTATAGAATATGGTAAAAAAGTCATTTCGTGCGTAAAATTCAATCGATATATCCTTTCGGTGCGCGTACGCGTCGGTAAACTTACGTTTCTCGTATCGTTTGTAATTTTACTACATGTATATACCTACTCTCTATCACATTTGTATAAGAATATTTCAAAATAAAGATATAAATCAACGTATAAGGATTTAATCGATGTTTTCGTAGCGGAGCACTTTTCACATTTTTGTATATGCCAATCCTATATACATCTGTATCATATAAACATATTATTCTTTTACTATTACTATTATTATTACTACTTATATATTTTTTTTCTAAGCGAATTAAATTATTTATTTATATCAATTCAATTTTATTTGCAAATAAACAATTGATTATTTTTGTACAGACGAAATGTAGAGAAATGTTGGAAAAATTACGTATAATCATACACATTTTTCCGACAACAAGTTACGTTTTCCAAAGTGTGTACACATGTACATACTTTCGCTACAAAAACCAATAATAACAACGGTATAGAATATTAAACAAAATAAGTCACTTTTAACGGTTTGACGGATAATATACCTATCTCATTAATATTTCATCGCTTATATACGCGAAGAAAAAAAAAGTAATCCCATATATCGAAGAAGCATCATCCCATTACGAAGTTAATTCTTCTCGTTCTAACGAAAGAGAGAGAGAGAGAGAGAAAAGTCCGGACATAGATGACGTAGCCTCGTCGTGGTAACGTACAATCGTATATATAAATTGAAAGGGTAAGATATCGCACTCGTGACGACCTTACCTGCAAAAATTACGCAGTAACGCCCGCACATACATATGTATGCGCGACTCGCGCGCGAGCGTTTAAATACTTACTCGAGACGAGCATGAATGACCCAAATATAGAGGCGCATTGTGCTTATCGAATATGCAACGACCTCACCAGACTCGCGTTCTCATTATTATTTTTTTTTTCTTTCTGCTCTCTCTCTCTCTCTCGCTCTGTCTTTTCCTCTCCTCTCTCACTGCACTTTGACAAATAATACGTATGGATATATTTACCGAAAAATTGGAACGCGCGCACGCGTCTTCAATCTTTAAGAGGACGTTTTGTGTTTTACGACGGTTTTATATCAAATTTTAAGAGAAAAAAAAAATGTTTTTAGTACTAGAGGTCGAATTTGCGTAGTATTACGAGTAATCTGGTTAATTTTGAGATGAATTCGTTGAGTAATGTAACTAAGAATAAATTCATAATTTTATAAGGTTTCTTGTATAGGTTATGTTACGCGAGAATTTTGGTTTGATAATATTTTTCGGTACTACATGACGGTTTTACATCCAAAATGACATAGTACCTGCAACACTCTGCAGAATGCGATAAAAATCCTGAAAATTTTGTTCAATTAATAGCAAAATTTAGAATCTCTTACATCTATATATAAGCTAGCAAAACCGTTAGCTTCGACCTTCTCTTAAGAAATGAGTTTGCGTTGATCATAAAAAAAAGATTGCTCGCTTGAATTGTAGATTCAACGTATATATAGAAAATTTTCGGGTGTAATTATTTCTCTCTCGATGCGTCGGTGTGCATTCAAAATTACGCATCAGAATCGGTCTTTTATCTCGCTTATCTTCAACGATCAAGATTCAAAACACATTATGTTTATCGTTTTATTCGATGTGCTTTTTTTCGCGATGTTTTTATATACTATTGATACGGATAAACATTTACATTGAAACTTGGTATTTATACCATAAATTATATAACAATAATTGTTATTATTTTATCTTCGGTCGAAGGAGATGCGCGTTAAAAAAAAAGAAAATAAAATGTTACTCTCATAGACGCCGAAATAATATATCTGGTTCAACTTTTGTTTCGCAAGTTCGCGCGGCATTTACACAAATTCGCGTGTATACGAATTTTGTAACTGCAATTAATTAATTAGTATGACAATTACGTAAGACGATGAACATTACATCACGCGGAGAGAATGGTTTAATTAAATTAAAAGTTATATATCGAAGAAAGGGAATTTTATTTGCACACATATATCGCGAGCGTTGAAGAAAAAAAGTTTCGAGGTTATCTCTACGACGGCATTGAGAAGACTTTGGTCTATTAAAATAGACGCCATTAATAATAAGTCGTTTTTGTATAACGTTATATAGTATATCTAATTGTTGCGTTAGTCATCCTCGAATTTTTTCAAATTCCAATTTCAAAGTCTAAAGTCACCGATAAACACATGCGCGCCTAATATATATTATAAATATGTATATACACACACAATTGCGAAGGTAGACGTGTTTGCGTACTCATTAATCTCGCTCATCTCGCTCGTATAGCTTTATTCAATGTAATTCCGCTTATCAAAGTGAAATGCCGTTATTTATAAAACACCTACATTTGTTAATTGCACTTCTCGCTCGGAAGATAACAGCAACAACTCTTTAATTTCCGAAATTCAGCGAGTTTATTCATTGGCGCGTGTGTAACGCAGCATTCGTTTTTTACGATCGAGCGCGCGGAGCGTTGACTTTTTTTTCGACAGCCGCGGTTAAAAACGTATAGAATCCCTCGCGAGAGAAGAAATTAAGTGTTAGGATGCGACGGTGCAATAAGAGAACTAATAAAAAGAGAGGGAGAGAAAAATTTATCGGCGATGTTGCGGCCTGTTAGAGATTTTCAGGTATTTTCATTGTCGCGTTCAAGGTGTGAAATAATCGTCAAACATTCGTGCGCGATGAAGAATGACTGTGCTATATTTTTCGATGATAAATTTTACGCTAAAAATCATGTCGTTTGATCGAAATAAAGACCTTACGACCAAGTGCTAATTTCACGTTAGTTTTGAGTGACAATGTCGAATTGTTGCATTAGCGAAATGATGATTTCGGACTATCACATTCGGTATTTTAGATCAATTCTGATTATTATGGACAAATCATAATTAGTCTATTTTGCAAAATTATATTATCTGACCATTAATTTTTCTTTTAATTGTTTAGAATTGGTTAGAAAATAATTACTAAAAAATTCATAGGTTAACTGTGTGTAACTGTGTGATTTAAAAAATTATGATTTAGACCTAAATATTTTGTGTGTTGCGTATAAAGATTACATTTATACTATTCGAAAAAGCGATGCATTCGAACAGTTTATTTTTGAACATAACATTTTTTTTTAAAAGTTTCGATATACCATTATTAATATATCTTTTATCATTTTCGCAACCAATAGTTTGATAAAATTTACGGTTGAATTGTTACCTCTATTTAGTGTAATAATATAGGTATACTTTAACACAGTAGACATCAACAATCAATCTCTTAGTGCGACTACTTTTATTTTTATTACTTACACTGTTGTTGCTTATAGACAACATTATTAAATTATATAGGACTTTCTGATAGTATTTTTATGTAGATTCGCCTTAAATATACTCCAAAATTCATTCGTTCATATATTCACCAAAACTTAGAAGTTAGGTACAATTTGAAAACGTATACATTTATAGGTATTCTATAATTATGCGTACGACAATTCAACTAAAGTAAGTTAAAATATTACTACAATGTTATCAGGAAATAGTTTGTACAATAACTATTACTATTGACATTATACAATTAAAAAAATATTACAAATATCAAACAATTTTTTTAATCAAATCTAAACTTGAATATTCTGTAGACGCATGCGCACTGTACGCGAGTAAATTTTACTTTCGTGAGAATTAAGGTAAACATTATTTTTACAAAAGTACTAGATTATCAGTGTACCCAACTATATATCATCCTGAACTTCCTACCAGGATTGTAGAAAAAGGAATTTATGGTTCATTATTAATAAGTGTAAATAACGTATACACAGATTTAATGGTATTTTCAATCGCGAACGTTTACAACAATGGACATAAATAAAACCGACACATATGCGTATACAACACGATGATTCACAATCTGTTTACTCACTATGTGTTATAGTTATTATAAATATGGCAACGATGAAACTGCATTATATAAGTCGATTAATAAGTAAATGCCACATAGATACATTAATTGATTAATCAACGAATATATATCACGAAAAGATATATAATTTTCTCTTATACATATGGTATACGTACATCCATCCAGATGACGAATGCGTCATTCGATCCGCGAATAGTTTTAAAAAAAGAGAGAGAGAAATTTCTAGAACGCGTTAATGCACAAGCTAGATCGATCGTTATCACCAGACTGTTCACAAATAAACGTTTGTTTAAATATTTTCGAGATTATACGAATCGAAGTGTATACTCAAAATATATATATTGTTTCACTCCGTTGTAGCTCTCGCGTCTCCTGTGTATCACACTGGTGATATTCAACTTTCTAAATTCTTGGAAGTAACAGATTTCACTTTAGACGTTGGAGTAAAATATGGTAACTTGCCCTCACGATGCTCCCCTATAGAAAAAGACCGCTTCGAAGGAAACAGAGTTACCGTAAGGTACCCAATTGTTGATCGTGAACCAATTTCTGTTCAGTATATTATTTCAATAAAATAATAAGATTTACATAAATTTAATCGTATAGCTACATACAATTTAAAGGTTAAATAATCAATAATTAGTTAGTGGACTTAACTATAGAAATTTGTATACGTAGTAATAGCAGTCATTATATTTTTCTGAGATGGCGATATTCGTCAAAATATATACAATTAACATCTTTAACATAAAATTATTCTATAAACGTATACGGATTTGCCTTGATTGATCAACAATTGGGTATGTGATGGTACACACGAAATGTATGTATGTATGTGTATAGCTTTTACGTCGATGAGAGAGAGAGAGAGGGAGGGAGGAAAGAAAGGCAATCGAATTGAACCTGTCGATGAAAATTGTACTTATAACCTGACACCTACAACACCTTCACCCTGTCTCCTCGTTACGCGATCTTGAAAATTCAAAACCTCTCTCGTTGGACCTCTTTTCTCTCTCTCTCTCTCCTTGTTCCTTTCTCTCCCGCTCGCCCAGAGATTGAGAGAGAGAGAGAGAGAGAGAGAGAGAGAGAGAGAGAGAGAGAGAGCAATAAAGATTGGAGAAAACCCGACGCAACCGGTTCAGTGTCTTCGTCGATCACGAGCCGAGAGATGCCACGTATCGTCGACCAAAAAAAAATCTCTCCGGAAATCAAACGGCTGGTGTTGCGACGATAACGATATCATCCGCGACTCAGAATCACTTGGTGTGGCAAATGTCTTACAATATTTCTCGTAAACATCGATCCTCGTTAAACCATTTGATTCGAGTACATTGCCGAGCTATGCATTAGGGCAGAAACTTTGTTTTCTTTGTTTTAATAACGATATATATAGTATTTTTTTATACGTATATTTTTTTAATCGATCATTCGCAAGGTGGTAATTTCAGAATTGGTGTATTAATGCGTGTTTGTGTACAGCTGCTTTTTATAGATCGGTGAAATTGATCCAACATTATAAAATATATATCATTTTTTCATTTATTTGCATACTGAATCACAAAATAAGTTCAATTATTGTTTAGAAGGAATGTTTAGTTATTACTTAAGCGCTCATAGTAATGTAAGACCCAAATTTTCTTATTTAGATTTTTTTTGCTTTTCAATAACATTCAGAAATGTATTTGTATACATTTAAATTTAAAAAAGTTCAGTCAAAATAATCCATCTATTAGTTGGAAATTAAATGTTTTTAACTATCCATGTCAAAAATCCGCATCGAAATGGTAAATATAGGTACGAAACGTAAATTAAGATAGATTTTAATAAAAATCGAGGTGCTACTTAGCTAAACATATAGCTGTCGCGTCTTTTGATTTTTTTACCGTACACATACAATAATGGTTTTGCAGTTATCATATTTTAAAATTAAACTACGAACTCATAAGTTACGGCTTAATTAATTTCAAATGCATCTGAATTTTGGACATCAGTCCTCAATCCGATTTCTTAATTCTAATTATATTTACTTCGGATTAATCGAGAAAAAGTAAAATGAACGATAAATCGAATTGACCTTGTAAATTAAAACCAGTACTTTCTAGATTCAATTATGAAAATAGAAAACGTGTCAAACATTTTTTTTATATACCAATAATTTGCATCGACTTGAAATATATACATAAATATTTTGTCTCACTTACAAAATCCATATCCACGGCTTCGATGTAACTGTTTTTTTAATTATATATTTGACGACCACACGATTATTTATACTGTTTGTAGTTTGTTTTATATCCGATTTACTGCGTCTAAGAGCGTCATACGCGTTTTTTTTTCTTTCATACAAACAAGGCGCTCTTTATCTGCGTATATATTCGTTCGTTTGTAATTTTTTTTTTCACAAAACGTGGAAGTAGTTTGTAATATTAAATAATCGTTTACAATGATGACATCATTAAAATAAACTCGGAAATTTAAAAGTATACATATGAATTAAACACAACTGCAATGATACATAATGTAAATCATGATGAATCTAATAAAATAAATATAGAAATAAGTATATACCAACGAAATACGCTTTAAATTAAAAAAAATAAAGTATCTGATGAGTATAATCAAAGTGGCATATAATAAATTAAGTAATTTCGTCGAGTTATTATATATATCTAGACGAACCTCTTTATTTCAAGCTAATTTCGCATTACTGCACAAACTTGTCGCTGTTCAAGAGACCACAGATGTATATTGGCACATATTGCATGCGTGAGCTAATAGCTCAATGAGAGAGAACAAAAATGAAAAACATATATGAGAATACAAAAAAGCTGATTATTAACCTGTCGGTATATACACAGGGTTTTTCATTTTACTAAATTGTTTTGATAAATTATCCATATTATTACGTCGTTAAGAGGGATACTATATATGTTAAACTTTAAAAAAAAATGGAACATGTGTGTTTAATTTATATTTACAATATAATTTTTCGAATCCGATTATTTAAACGTTTCACTGGAGATTATATCGCGTTAGTATTTAAAATTGTTATAGTGAATTGAAAAACACTTCTTCTAATCTGGACGTGCATTAATGGATTGAATAATCAATATTTAAAAGATACTGTCAAAATTTCAGCTCATTAGGTGAATTGGTTCTTAAAGTATCCTAAGGTAATATAGGTGCACTATGGTAAAAAAAAAGAAAAAAAGTATGTATATGTAGAATGCAGGATGAAAGTTGATCGAATCTCTTTTCGGAAGGTCCGCATCTTAGGTTCAACGACATGAAACATCAATAGAGAGTAACGATATATTACATGTTAATTTAATTGGGAGGAAATGAATATTTATTTATTTATATTGTAATGGTTCACATATGGTAGTGTAATTATATGCGATTTTGTTGTTCATCTTTTCGACAGTATCGATTACATAGTCGAAAAAATAGGTGAGACCTAGCGAAAAACGCATCTTACGTTAATTTAAATTTACGTGAACATAACTAATATTACATTCATAAACACACCGAGAGAAAGGAATCTTTCCGACAAATGAATATGTATTATAATTATTAAAACACTACGTAATTTACGCGTATACAACTGATTTTACTCTTAATATATGGGGGTTTTATATACGATGGTGTATAAAGAATTAATACCTATATTCATTTATCGCAAATAACCAATACAAAAATTTATTTTAAATAAATATTATATCACCGACTTTTGAAGACCGATTTTCAGGTTTAATTTTCTTGGAGTTCACATAGATAAATTATTTAATTTTTCAAAAATTGGAAAGTCGCTCTATATTCGATTGATCGTTGAACCAATTTATTTTCCACCAAGGTTCCTTTAATTTTCATCGTTTTCCCCAAGACAAATTTACTCAAATTAAAAAGAGGTTTTACATAGAAACACACATCAAACGTATATATCTTTCTTTTCCTTTTCGCAAATATATACACAATTTATTTAATAACGAAAGGGGCTCCTTCCGTTACTTGCTCAACGATTATGCAAATGAATTGCAAAGTGTGTCAGAGTAAAATGGAGGTATTAACTACATTAAACAATAACCTCCACCGTGGTAAACTAAATTTGAATAATAATAATAATAAGAAAAATTACTTGTAATTATAAGGTTTGAAGGTGGGGGATATACATACTCACGTGAATTTCGTATCGACGGAAGGCAAATTAATAAATAATTAATAAAAGCCGAGAATTGATAAATGTTAATTACAAAAATTGCTTTTTCGATTGTTTTTGCTAGCAAATCTTGCAAACGAATGTACGACATTATTAATAACATTATTTATTTGTATTAAATATTTTTCATTTATGAATTCGTATAATGAATATAGTTGAAATTTTTGCCGAACGGCAAAATTTTTTCGTTATTTGTATTAAAATAACGATCAATTATACTTTTACACAATTATACTATTATTTATAATTAATAATTATATAAAGTATATCGGTTTTCTTCAAAGTAGCCTTAACATTCTTAACAATATGAGATAGAGGCCTAAATGATCTTCTCTACAAAGCAGAGTATAAGTAAAAAAAAGTAATAAATAAAAATCTATTCGTGTGTTAATTACTCACCGACACTCTCAGGTATTGAAAAGTCACTTCAAGGTGTAGTGAACAAAACCGAAACACTCTTACATCGAGTGTCCAAGTTATTACTCGCTACAGGCGTGACTTTTCGCTCCCGAAAATTTGTAGAATATAACTACAATATTCATTTTAGTAAAGAAAAGTCCATTATCGAGTCTTGAAAAAGCACAAGTTGGCAATGCGGAGAACGTTGAAGCTCGTTGCCGGAGAGAAAGAGAAAGAAAGACGAGAGGTTGCGCGCGCACGTTCCGTTGTCAATTAATAAATCATCTGTCGTCAACCTCGTTGTTGCCGATCGCGGGTTCGTTGCCTCCGTTTCTTTCATTTTCCTCTCTTTCTTTCACAGCCCTGATACAAGATAACACTCGTCGCGTTTTATTCTCTCTATCCTTTTTTCCTTTTTACATTCAGCCTGTCATTCTCTCTCCTTTTTTTTTCTTCTTCTCGCTCGTATACCGAAGGCCGCGCGCTCGTGTACCGTTCGCATTTATGCATTCGAGATTTAGTGGAATTGGTCGTGTATATTTTTTCAGGTCTTCCCAGCCAAACGTTTCGGTATTAAAAATTTTTGTTAAGAACCAAAAAGAAAAGAACGAAAGATCGGTATATAATAGATTATTTGCGTATTAGTATAGTACACGTATTATTTGCAGGATTTTTAATGGTACATAAGCGCACGAGTGAAGAGCTTTTTGTCAATACACTGGATCCCTGTACATTGACAATTTATTAATAATTGAAATTTGTGCTTTTTTTAATGAAAAACTTAATGATTGATATTTTTATTGCGGACTAACGAGAAAATATGTTATTACTTTTTGTATATTAAATTGTTTACGTAACGCGTTGCACTGAATATTCGATACGTACAGCGTTATGTAGCCACACATTCGACAACGCGATATAAAAAAAAAGAACGATTCTTTTATTTTATTTATTATACACATTCTCGAAAACAATTTTTTCGAAGGCGTTCGTATAAGAGTCGAGAAATAACCGAATAATCTTGCAATTGAATAAAATAATTAATTACCATATTTCCAATGAAAAAAAAAAGAAGAAGAAGGAATGTAGTAACAGGTGTCGCTTAAACGATTACATCAATAAGCGCGCATTTTAATCTTAATCGTATCAAAGATATAAAAAAAAGGTGTGAGCGTGTAAAAAAGAGAGGAGGAGTATATCTTGTCCCAAAATATAAAACAACTTCACGCAGACAGAAAAGAAAACAACACTGAAACAATTTTTTTCGATTTTCGGATCACAATCAAGTAGAACTATTTATACCTATATATATACGAACACCAAGGTGCATCACAAAACCTTTGAAAATCTAATTTACAACGAGCGAGGTATATATCGCGAGACGAAATGTCTGTACACATCCGACCTCGTTCGTGAATTCGAGCGAACGTTCATTAAACGGTAGACGTTCGAGAAAGAAAGAGCCAACCGACTACTGGCTTGGCATATACGTACGAACAGGGTCGCGCGAGGTCGAACGATAAAATCCAAAATATTGAAAGGGGGCTTGAGCGAAAAGGCTTGACGTAATGCCGCATATTCGAATTCTTCGTATCTTCCTTTTGGTACGTTATGAAAATATTCAACGGAGGTATGAAAATTAGGTCTTACGACTTTACTGAAGTAAGTTGAAATTGAGGATTTTGAGATTAGTCGGAATATCATTTTTTCGGTCATTAATTTTCAACAAATCGTTCGTTATTAGCTAAACGAATGTTTTACTAATACTTTCTATCAGAAATACGACGAAATGAAGATTACGTTTAGATTTCAGGTATATTCTTTAGCTTTTACCTTAGAGATGACATATTCATTAAAAAATTAAAATCTAAAATAGTTTTTCATTATAAGTTACAATAATTATTTTAGATTCAAATTTGTTTGTAGTAAATTTAAAGTTAGCGTTTTATAAATATCTTTATCTACATTTCAGTCGAATCGACCTTAAAAAAAATTGAATCTCTTTTTAAAAATTTAGCTTTACACATAATCAAAAAATTTTATAGTATTAACTAACTCTCATTGGTATGTATATCTTTTTACGAATAAATGTTAATCACATAATTATATAAAAAAAAGTATATTAAAAGTATTTAATATCATTACATTCCAAAAAATTTCAAAAAGTAAAACATTTAATTATGCTATAATTCTAAATTGAAAACATAAAAAGCAAGGGCTGGTTCATGGTTGAAATTGTTAATATGACTATGTACAGGGTGTCAAAAAAATAACGGAACATCTTTCATAAATATATACCTATATCTGTTCTGTTACTTTTTTTGATACCCTGCACATAGTCATATTAAAAAAGAGCAACGTGCTGTGGTGTAGTTGAAATCTACCAGTGCATAAAATAATAAATTGTTTTTATTGAGTTATTGCGATAAATATTTATTGAATAACAATTGATAATTTTTTCCATAATTAGAGCAGGGAGACGAAGCCCTATACTAGTATAAATATATATAAAGGCTATTCATCCTACACGGAGAAAAAAAAATATTAATAGTTACTAGAAAGTTAGTAATGGTTATTAGATTTTATATTAAACTCAAAATATTAGATACACTTTTGACTAATTAGGTATAAAATTTTGTACTGAGTACTAAAAAGTTGCGTAATCTTATAAATTATTTTTATTTATACTTATTAAAAGTAATTCCCTTTCAATTAATTTATTTCACATTTATCAATTTATATACGTAATTTTATTAAACCAAAAATTTTTAATTTTTAGATATCTACCAGGGTTTATTCCCTGGTTTTTCTCGAGTTTGTCGAGTGGAAATCCGGTTGAATTTTTAACTCGAAATATCCGCGAGATCGTTATAATTTCAAATGTGGACAAACCGAGATAGATCATTTTTGCATACAAATATCTTTATGGAAGATGGATGCGGAATAACAGATTGGTTACATTGAAAAGTTCGCAGTGTTACGAACGAAACGACCGCCGGGTCGCAAGAAAATGACGTATGAGCACATGGAAAAAAATTTAGTAGTTTTGGTACCTCTATAGTTTACCAAAAATTGTTATAAATATCGTACTTCCAACTCACTTAAAAATATGGTTATTTTAACTATAAATTTCATAGTTACCTTAACTATCCTACATTTTGTTGAAAAATACACTTAAAAATTACCATATTATTCAGCGAGGAAACGATAACGTTTAAAATATTACTATAAATTATGATAAATATTATATAGACATTCTAGTCAAAATTGTGAATTTTTGACAAATTTTTCATTACTAAAGATTATTATTATTTTTTTAATACAAAAATTTTCTCTGTGTTACCATAATCATTAAATATAGTTTCGTAACAAAATAAATGAAATGTTTTAATAAGATTGAAAATTCTGTTGATTGAAGAATACGTATAGTTTCATCAATCGTCGTTATCGATGATTAATTTTTTTATCGTTTATTATTAATTTAATCTAAGATTGTAAAATATATCTGAATATTTTTGCATCTGTATACTTAAAAATAGATACGTATTCTGCCAATTTATATTTTACTAAAACTGATTGTTATTTTATTATTTTAAATTATTTAAATTTTTTAATTTTGTTAGAAAAAATAAGTACGTTTAGAGTATATTCTATTTACTCCTCTCCAAATATTAATAATAATTAAAAACACTGAGTTTCACGCGTTGATAAAAAGAAATTTAGCAAATCCAATAAAATTTTAGTTTAGACGAGAAAATTTTAATTGAAAGAAAGATTATACGACTTTTAATTTCCAATAAATACTGGTTTACGACTATTAAATAACCTATATTTTATTGAATGCATTAAAACAATTTGAACGATAGTAGTTTCAAATAGAAGAAATATAAAGATACATTCTTATAACGTAGAAGAGCATGTGTAAATTCCTCTGAGAACTAAACGATCGACAGTGGCTCCATCTGTATCGCCAAGTGTCGAAGTTGCGCTATTCATCGATAATTCATCTGCGGTTTTACTCCAATCAACGTGATTCAACGAAACAGTTCTCCTTGTTTATATAAAGAATAAACGCTTGACAACAGTTTCAAGTGTACAGTGCGGAACTTATTGGTTTTTTTTTCCAAGAACAGATTGTCAATCGTACTTCTTCTCTGGCACTAAACAACGACACAAATATAACCTCGTTACTCACTTATACCTCGCGTCTTATTGTCAATTACTTGTCCACAATTTTATTTGAATGTAAATTATCCACCAATTGAAGTAAATGTACTAATTGGTTAAAATAATTACGATTAATAGACCGGATTGTTTAATAAGAAATATTTTGTTAATGGTACATTAACAATAACTACATTATGTAGATTATGCAAATTTTTTTTGTTATGTTTTACGGTAAGTAAATATTGAAACGTACGCGATCATTTTTAATCCACTTTGATCGAAAATTCCGATAACCTAAATGTATCTTTACATACCTTATACTACAAATTATAGTAATTAATTTAATTTTTACCTCAGGTAAATAAAAACTCATCGTAAAAATTAAAAGTGTTAAAATTTTTGCATTATTAATTGACTAACATTCAAACCAGTAAATATAACCTAAAACTCTACCGATAGATAGATAGATATCTATTACGGATCTATTTGCCGACAATATGCGACAGCGAAGTTGCGCATCAGTAAAACAACAAACGAAATATAAATGGAAAGATACCGGTGACCCTAAAAGTAATTTTACACTACATGCCCTTAATTAGACGCATTCAATTGCAAAATGTTTATTATTTCTAGAGCAACTGTTTCGTATATTTAACGATCGATTATATGCACGTCGGTTGAGAAGGTGCGCGCGCTCTCCGTGTGAATGAAAACAAAAAAAAAGAGAATCGCGCGCTATACGGTAAAACAAACAACTAAAAAGAAGCAAAAGTAAAATAAAAACGCAAAAATTTGTTGCGGAACTACCGCACTATTCAAGGACGTCAAGTAATGCTTTACCGGCGACGATCTCCTTTTTTTACTTCGGTGCGTATATATATATATATATCTTTCACCGTTGCAAAAGTCAAAGTCCACTGATATTTTCATGGACATCTTGATGCCGACCGCTCGTGAAAGAGAGAGAAAGACATGATTTTATAAGCGAAACCGAATTAAGAATCGTAGCTACCCGAGTAATAAGAGGCACACATTGTTGTTCTCCGATTAATACCGTCACCAAAAATTAGTTATCGAGCGCCTATGTGTACACCTCGAAGAAAGAAAAGAAAAGAGGAGAGTGAAAAAAGAAAAAAAGAAATAGATTATCAGTTGTGATTTCTCTATTGTTGTGATAAGCTCTTGTGTAAAGAAGATAAGAGAATGTATATCGGGTACGAATAATTCCACACATACATATACCTGTATGTGTAAGAGAGAGAGAGAGAAGCGTTTTTCAACTAGAAACGTATATATATATATTATTCGAGATACGTAAATTTTCTTCTCGTAGACGTATGTATATATCGATTCAATTTCAGCTAACGAAACGTTTCTCCGACGTATATCTGTATATATATATATATATATATATATATATATATATATATATATATTTATAACTCTCGTATATGGATCGGCAGTGCGAGTATGCATAAAAACACGTTACAACCGAGATTCTGGAATACGAAGAGAGAATAAAAAAAAATAGTTCAAGACGGAGCGTGTATGTACAGTAAAAAAAAAGGATTATAAGAGAAAAAAAAGGAGAATAATAAATTTCAAAAGAAAAAAAGAAGGAATGGATGAATAACGATACCAAATAAAATCGAGTTAACAAAAACACCAGTCAACTCGAATGTGCGCGCGTATATAGATGCGAGAGAGCGAGCGCAGACGTGTAATTAGCGTACAGGTAATGCCGCATAATTCCTACGGTCAATTGTGACGTCAGTAAAGCTACCATCACCTCGCAGCCGGTTTCGTCGCAAATTTTGCGTCCTGCTTATAACACACAATATTTCTCCCTCTCTCTCTATATATATATTTCGCCTCCGGTTTTCTACACGTATACACGAACAAATATGAACCGGACAGAAGGGTACCACACAGCGTTGTATTCATGTATATATACACCCGTTTGCAATATGATAATCCTCGACGTTAATGGATTAATATCTCGAAATGCGCGGCTCATCTTTACGCGGGTATATACACGTTTTCTTCGTTCAACTGGTCCTCTTCCCCCCCCCGTCTTGCCCCGGAGCACGTGATACATTTTTTAATATTATCGTTCTCGTATTATACACGTATATATAGATGTACGTACATACGCGACCTTTTCCGTTGTACTTCTTTTACTTATCCTTCGCGAAATTATACAATATTTCACTTTGTACGATTATCGCGTTGCAGAATTTTAAGCGAGTTCTCTTGTATTACGTAAAATTATGAAGCGATCAGATACTAATTCGCGATTGCGCAAGGGCGATGATTCGAAGATTTTTAACGTGATTTAAGTGATTTTACGTTTTGACCATTGGTATTATAGTTAGAAAGAAAAAAAAAACAAAAAATATGTAGGATATATTATTTTCTCGATTCACGCAACGACCTCTCGCGATGTATTTTTGTATTTCGTATTATTTTTAATGTCACACTTTTCACGCCTGTCTCTCTGCTGCTACTTCTTCTTCTTCTTGGCCGATCTTTGAGACGATGTTTCTAGAGCAGACACTTATCAATTAGTAAATCAAACTTGGACGCTGAAATCGTACCGTTAAAAACCTCTATACGTCTTACGCATTCCGTTTGCATCAAGGAAAATTAGTTTTTACTTTAATTTTATTTAGCTTTATTAAACTTTAACATTATTATTATTATTATATATCATTTTTCATTGTGTACATTGAATTTTATTGTTCAGTAAATATTTTCGTGTATATAGTAATTTTTAGTATAAAAAATAAAAAATTATAACAAAAATTAGCTTTTAGTAAGAATTTAAGAATTTCCAGGTTAATCAAAAACATGATATCACTATGATGTGGGTATTTCATTATAATTCATGTATCAACTCCATACTTTATCGTCTAAAAAATGTTATAATTGTACCTCATTATTATTGTGGAATTTCCGCTATAGTACTTATATATACATTTTTGAAAATCGCGGTAATTGAAGTACAGAATTTCAAATACACTATGTGGGTATATTTTCAGTGTATAATGTTAAAACACAACTCAATATTCATATAAAATGTTAATTAACAAATAGTTCTTAATTAGGATTTCAATTCGAATAGCAACATTAACAGTACAATGTAAATATTTCTGACATCTCACGGACCAAAAGTTCTCTTTTCGTCAATGCTTCATAAAATTTGATGCTGAAGACGATGCCATTGAATAAAGTGACGTGTACCTACGCGGCCTCGATTTCATAAAGCGAGTGCTTTCCTATATTCAAATCTATGCGCGAATGATAAACCGTGAAACCATCCAGGAAAGTTAAGGCGGTGCAATTGAACGATGCAATCGTTCAATCGCTCGGCAAAAGTCACGTATGCGTCACTGGGCTTCCCGTTCCGGTGTTGTTTCGACGAAAAACGGTTCGCAATACCACAATTTTTGTATAAACGTAAAAAGGCAATAGGTTAAGATATCGGTATATAGCAGCATTGACGTAAGATCTAATCTTACTGTACCATCGAAAGTCGAGCTGAAATGCACGATCCTAAGATGATGACACCGTACGATCAAGGCCGAGTCCTAAGTAAACACGAGATAATGAAAGATCGATGATTTAACAATGGGGCATGTAAATCGAGTGATTCCAGTGAAACAAAAAGAGCTGATTATCCGTACAGCTTTTTTTCTTGTTGTTGTCTTTCTTAGATTTAAAGCTTTACCGATTTGTCTACACACGATGTTTACTATCGTTTGCTACAGACGTGTCTCAAAATTCTGGGGTCTTTCGATGACTCTGCAGAGCGCACGACTTGTGACGATGATTCAAACAACTTGATAAGTCTAATAATAACATGTTCAAATAATTGTTAAATAATGGAACCCATTGTACACGATTATATTTCTCAAATCTCTCATATTCGGCTGTCTATTTATAGACGCAACAATTTATTACAAACACTCAGAAAAAAGTTGTAGAAAAAATTACAATGTTGTCTATTAATGCAGGGACAGACTGATACAATCTAAAATTCACTAGAATGCTATTAATTTTTACTACAATACAGGTAATATTTACTACAAGTTCAATAAAATTTATTATACACTATGGTAAATTTTTGGCTTGCGTCAGTCTGTCCTGCATTAATAGACAACATTGTAAATTTTACTATAAATTTTTTTTCAATGTATATATACACATGGACATTCGTTCTAAACATTTTGTTGAAACTTAACTTGTTCGATCGATGCGCAACTGCTATTTTAATATTGCCGATTAAATAATTTCATTGTAGATCACATTAACGTTTTTCTAAGATTTTTTTTTCCTTACCTCGTTTAACGATCGATCTTCGTGACGCTATAATATCTCATTTCCTGCAACGTCCAGTTATCAGGAACAACGTAAATAACTCACCAACAATGCAACAAACTTTATTTAATAAATTAACGTGCGCGTTACTCAATTTTTATATAAATATACGTATATGCGTGTAATATGCACACGCAAACCGAAGTTAATTAGAAATCTTTTAACATCTTCACCATGCGCGCGGTATGGATTAATTTATTTATTTTCTACGTATACGTATATATCAAACGTCCATTAATTGGCTACACTTATTAGGAAAATAATTTTATTAACGCGGTATAATTTGACGGAAAAATAAAATTTTATTTACTCGAATGTAATTACCTGCGGGTACGTATATATATGCGAAACTTACCGCGTAACAAGTTGAAATTGATTGCGTTTAAAGGTACTCGATGTAAATAAAAAAAAGACGGAAGGTAAGCTTGCAAAATTGTGCGTGTATGTACGCGTTGGTAGAATAAAAACTTATTTTACAAAGAAACTGACTGTTGGAAATTAAGGACGTAACCGAAATTCAGCTTATTTGTCTCAACTCGACGCGCCCTTCTCTTTTCCTTCGGAATATTCTTTTTAACTTTCACCCGAGATTGCCAATTTTAAGTGTACACACAAACACATATACACACCGTTGGAACCCAATCGAACGGACCTAATTACGTACTATATACGTCTTTGGTTTCATCAAATCTTGCATCGTTTAACCATAATTTACAATTTCCGGATTTTATCCTTTATTTTATTTATATCATACAAAACCTTTATGTATAACTATTTTGTATATAACTGTTTTCTACCCTCGTAGAAATTTTCCGAGTTTTAATGATATTGAGGTTAAAAATGGTTATCTTAGAGGTTATACTCTGTGTACAATTTTTGAGGTGTAAAATTTTTAATGGTTAGAGAAGTTAAAGGCAATTAATTTATTTTCATATTCTAGTAGAAATTCAATTAAATTTAAGGTTAAGTGAAACCATTTTCTGGACATTAATTACGGTTTCATTGGTTATTTTTGGTGGATTAGCTAGTTTTTAGCTAAATAAACGTTTCATAAATCCGTTGATTTGTACTACGGTGAGAGTGACCTTTATAAGAATTACACTCTCTATAGAGATTTAAAAAAATTTTGATTTTTGTAAACAGCCAATATGTTTCACTCTTTATTAAAATGTGAGTATGAACTCGTTCTAAAGAAATAGAGACTATGAGTAATAATTGTTCATCTTTTGTTTTTTTTCTACTTCTTTATCTTTTTTTTCTTTAACCCTTACTAAGATAGTCACCATGGTTTTTTTATAACATAAACTCCCGCGCGTGGTGTAGATGAGACCCCAACCGAAATTTCGTTATATAAACAAAGATATCTAATATATTTTGATCTGAAAAAATTTTTTTTATATACTCTTATGTATTTTTGATAAGATAGAACTATTGCCAAAACTGACATTTTTTTTAAGTTACTAAAACAAATAAAATTTGAAAAAAATATATGAAAAAAATTTTACCCCAAGCAAAGAATAATTTTATTACATACATAATGGCTACTTATGATATGTAACATAGTTATGTTTGACCTCGAAACATTGCAAATTGTTTAATTTCTATTAGGGATATTATTAATTAATCATTATATATGTCAACAACATATTTTGTATTCACATGTTAAACTTGATGCGCAGTCCGATATCCATATACAATGAATTTGAATAAATAAAATTATGGTTTAGTTTTAATAATTATTTTTCTGAGGAATGGTCCTAGTAAATAATGAATTATAATTTATTTTTAGTGTTCCCGCTGATAAAGAACAGTTTCTTCTTTAATAGATTTTAATATTTTTATCAAGTACATGTATACACAGGGAGAGAGATTTAAGAAATTAAACCTTCGACAAAGTTAGATTTATTGAATTTCATTTTTCCATCAATAATGAAATTAAATTGAATTATTTGAAATTCCTCGATTTTTTCTAGCCACGAGACCAAGAAGTTACATTCTCGTAGTGAATTTTCTCTCCCTATATTCTAATGAGTAACTAGCCAATTATAACAATTTCTTAATAATGGCTCATTTTTACCCAAAAAATCATTTTAATTTTTAATAGGGTAGTATTCGAAAGTATCTTATTAATCATGTTGCTTCATCAGTGTAGTAGGATAAAAATTTTATTTAAAATATCTACTTTATATAAACCTAAAAATATTTTGTATTTTCTACTGTACATTAAATTATAGTAAAGATCATCAAGTTTCCTTATTAACCATAATGTGAGACATACTTAATTATCGTGGATCAACCGATTGAATTTACCGGGTGATTCGCAGTATGTTTGTTAAATCTAAAAGATAATCACTTGTTATTCCCTTCTGCGAAAAACGGGATAGTTAATTAAAATTTCAAACCGCGTGAATGGACGAATTTACATAAAAGCCTCTATAAAGAACAAATACGCACACACACACACACACACAGAGAGAGAGACACAGCCTGGCATACAATACATATTTATCTATCAGAGTTAAGTGAATAGTGAGTTTCGATGAAAGTTAATACTTTGCGATATCATATATTTGCAATATATTAATAAAATTATATTGTTCGTTGGAGAGACACATACGACGGGCGTATATACCGGAGATAATAATTATCCACCGCTCTCCAAATTATATAATATTCTTATAATTTGCCGTGTATAATCAAGGTCCCAAATTAACTGTTTAATTACCCGTCGTGTACACTTTTAATCAAATATTTAATCAGAAAGTATACATGTAAGATTGTGGCGTGTACGTGTGTGTATATACACAAGTTTGCTCTCCCGAGTAGAAGGGATACGTTGCACTTAACAATATCACAATTGTACAAACATCAGCGTATACAAATAATGTGGTATATAGGAATAATATTTTATCAATTATGTTGGTATTATTCAAATCCGATGTCGAGTCAACGAATATTATATATATATGTATATATGTGGATATACGATTAACCCAGGAAGTTTGCTTCGAAAAGTATCCCCTCTTTATATTGTTATTTGCCAAGGTTTCGTCTCTATAGCGTTGTCAAAGTACTTTGTCCAACATTGGGTTTATAGTGACAGTTTAGTATATGCTATGGGAATTTTTTTTTAATCCTGATGGTGAAAGATAGCTTGAGTTATTAACGTCGTTTAATTATCTTTTTGATCGAGAAATTTCAGGTTAGGGGTTGGTCGAATTTGTGGTTACGATTAACGGTAATTGGTTAAAAAATTGCAAAAATTGTGTAAGATTTTTTAGTAGAACGAGCTCTTTTAGGACTCGTAATTGATTTTCAGGCAGTTATCAATTGATCTCAACATAATTAGTTTTAAACTAAAGAAAAGACATTTTTGATTTAAGGAAATCTTTTTAACAATTTATGTAATAAAAAAAGAAAATCTGGCTGTTTTTATACGTAAAATAGCAAGGAATTTACTTGATCTCGGAATATGGACTTATTTGGATTACACTTTCTCATTTTTAACAAAAGAAAATTCCGCTTAATTAGAGATAAATTACATCAGAGCAACCAAATTATTTTCAAGTTATATTCACGAAAAATTTCATTTAGATCAGAAATCAATTATTTTTTATTTATTATTTATTAAATTATTTCTTAAATACAGTTGACCCGAAAAAAAATTATTAAAAAGTTATCCAAATATTCTAAATAAAATACTAGGATATATAAGTGGGATTATATACAATTATTATTGTTGAGAATTTTCTATAAAAAATGAGAATCGCACTTAAATTTTGGACACGCAATCATTTTCCCAGACGAGGAGTAGACAAGTACGCGTTTTTGTTTCATAATTTTCGATCGTATTGTATCCATTATAATTTTCATAAAAAATGTTTATATACTTTTTATAAAATGTTTCTTTTTGTATATTTGTACATTATTGCGCGTGCGTCAGTTAAGACCCGCGCGATATTTTGTCTAACCTAAACATTTAATCAGTTGTATAGGTACAGTGACAAGAAGATCTTCACATGGTCCATATATACATTATTTAATTTATGCAAATAAAATTCAATTAATATTTTTATTCAGTACTTTGTATCAAAGATGATAAGAGTGTCTTAAATTAATAAAATAAATATTTATTAAATTAAAATCAAGTACATTGAAGATTTCTACGTGAATTCTGCAAAAATATATTACCTAACTTTTGTAGTTACAATTCAGTAATGCAGTAACGCCATTTTTTGGTATACAACCCTATTAAAAATTAAGTACCACGAAGTTAACCGAAACTTTTTTTTAAATATTAACTATGAAATTTGAGTCAATTATTGACCAAAGGACTATATATAGTTCCTTACCCAAAAAAATGCTTCCATTTCCACTAGGAAAAAATAAATAATTACGAATTCTAATCGAGTTGACATAATGTCATTAAATAAAATCAGATACAAAATTAAAGTTACCGGTGTAAACTGCTTTGGAATGGAATGATAATGTATAAAGTAAAAAAAAGAG
Source organism: Theocolax elegans (assembly GCA_026168455.1). Classification (NCBI taxonomy): domain Eukaryota; kingdom Metazoa; phylum Arthropoda; class Insecta; order Hymenoptera; family Cerocephalidae; genus Theocolax; species Theocolax elegans. Next base: position 6,275,116 of record CM047427.1, read on the forward strand.
CACAATTTAAACGTATACATAGGTGTGTACATACTGTCGTCAAAACTGTCTGTTATTTAGTGATCGGTTAAACGCGGAAAAAAAATATATGTGATGTGTATTGATTTCTAGCTCCGTAATCATATTAATCATATTAAGTGAAGAAAAAACAATGTTACCGTAAAATTGCGCAGAAATAAAAGAAAAATCTCACCTGCTTCTCTGCACAGTTGCTTAACAATCGACGTAAACTATTAAAATTTGCACACAGTGGACGTCACATAATCATCCAAAAATAAAAACATCAGTGTAAAATATTTCTCAATGCGCAAAGTAAATATACCGAGCACGCGTGTACATCGCTAAGGATTAATAAATAAATAAAAAAAAAAGAAAGGGAAAAGAGATCATTCAACCATTTCCCGGTGGTTGATAAAAATACTACTATTCAATCGTTAATCGAGCCCGAGACTCGTCTCTATTTTTTTTGTCGTCCCGCGTGACCCGTCCTTCAATTTCTGGCCTTTTAGTCTTATTTCCCTATGGGCAATTACACGCCGATCGCGGAGAGGAGGTTTAACGATGCTGAATGAACTTTTCCATTGAAGTCGAAGGATGGGCGCGCCACTGCCGTTTCAGCTCTGATCTCTACGACCGGTTCGATGTGCATACACACACACACACATACACTTACCCCTTCACCGCAAGACCCGTTGACGTGCCAATTTTTACGCCTTAATCATTATTGGGATCTCTCCCGCGAGCTACTTTAAAAGTACTTTCTTATTATCTTTATAGCGTTTTAACTTACCCACTCACGTATATACATGCACATATATTTATATACATTCTTTTATATTTGCTATATCTTCCTTTCAAATCTCTCTCTCTCTTTTTCGTGAGTTATTATTGTTAAAAATTATACTCTCCTTTTTTTATCGATAACACGGGCATTTACAATTTTGAGTATGCACGCGCACACGGAAGTAACGACTGTAGCATGCAATAAAATGTTTTATTGAAATTTAATATAAAACCTGCTTATTCATTATTACGCGTCGTAGGATGCGTGACATCAAATTGCTAACTTTTTGAAAAACCCAGCGCTCCTTTTTCTCTCTCTCTCTCTCGTAAGCGTGGAGTTAACTCAACCGCAAAAAATCGATTAAACGTTTTTTTATTCGTATCACACACGAGTGTCTTAAAATATCTCGTCGGATCAATGAAATCCCGATGAAATCATCTAATTGTACCGTGTGGTTAAAAACCACGTCGAAAAGGAAAAGGTGTGCGCTTGTGAAATTTTCGCGCTATCCGATCCGATAAAGAGCGAGCGAGCGGGAAAACGTCGATGGTTGACGTCATTAGTCGACCAGTTTGCGCGATCAGGTAAAAGAGAGAGAGAGAGAGAAAGGTGTAATTGGTGATTAGTTTGAAAGAAAAGTATATAGCTATACTTCGGAAGTGGTTGCAGGTACTCGGTTTACCATCGGTAATGGAATTAATTTAGGTTTCACTTATATTTTTAATAATTTACCGAAGTCTTAAGTTTAAACGTAAAAAAAATGAACGATCTTAATAGTTCGTGTAATTATTTCTAAGAAAATATTATGGTTTTTTTTATAAATTTTAATAGCTGAAAATATGATTAAAAAATAACAATCCGCTCGAATTATATCGCGAATCGAGTCATCGATACAATTTGAATTTGCCGCCACTTGTACTCTCGCGTGGTGGCGCTCTTCTATTTTTAACTATCCGCGCAAAAATGTGTACATTTGCGCGTATCTAAAAAACATTGTTACAATACGATAGGGTGAAGGGTTTTAATTTCTATATCGGAAGTGAATGATAAAATTTCCGAAAAAGGGAGATTTTAAACAGTGAGAGAAAAATAATAAAATACATATGTATATATACCCATATACACATCTTAAATATATAAATAATAGCGTTTAACGTAATTAAATGCATAATCATTTTATATACATGATATGAAATACAGTAAATACGTATATATAGTTGAATTCTCGACGCACAGTATAAAAGAGAGAGAGAGGATGGTATATTGCAGAGATGCGTAATTGCACTACTGGCTGTAGAGTGGCAAGAAGCGACGCGGCGCCTCTGACGCATTTGTAATGAAAATGAAGGTAAAGAGGGGCGCTCCGAAGAGGGGAAACGAGAAAAGAGTTGGAGTGCAAAAGCTTCGCGAAAGAGAGAGAGAAAAAGCGTGAAGCGAGAGAGGCTCGTAACGTAAACAGCCACGTTCGTCGTCCGCTTTTGGCTTTTCCACCAGTTCATTATATTTTCCCTTTTCTCCAATCCAACGCGTATAAAGGGGTTGTACTTTATATTATGGACGAGGATTCTTTGATAAAAATTGTTGTGCACACGAGATGACTTTAAATTTATTACCGACGCATTACACCAATGTGAATACTTACGAAAAATTACGCAGATAGTTATGCTGTTGCAAATTCTATCGTAAAACGAAACATGCGCGGTCGAACAAATTCGGTACCGTATCATAACCAATTCCTGATCAGCACCTAATTATTGATCATTTTGTTAATATAATTCATAATGAAGAAGCTAATTCATTATTAAAATATTTTGACTGCAATATGTATATAGTAATGGATCAAGTTTAAAATGTATAAATTACGATATATAATATGATCAAGAATCGGTCTTACCCTAGTAGAAATCGAATCCATTTCAGTCCATTTATGAAACGCTTTTTCTCGCATTTCTTGGCGAGTACCAAGCCATTTCATCAAAATCGCTACAAACTGGCTAGGAAATCGTAGAAAAAGCGTTTCAAAAATGGGCCAAAATGGATTCGAATTTTACCAAGACATGTTGATAAATCATAAAAATGGCCGAAAAATGGTCGAAAAATGGATTGGATTTCTACTAGGGTAACTGATCAGAAATTGGTTATGTTAATGCTACATTCGATTAAAAGTTAACGCGGTTCTTTTTTTTTGCATTTTATTTCCGAGTATTTAATTTTTTGTTTTTGAAATATCTCACGACTGCGCATTGTCGTTGCATTCGAGTTATCGTATCTCGCTTGTTATTTGTAAAAAAAAAGAAATCTAGTTGACCTTGTACCATAAAATTAATGAAAAATTTATTTTAATTATTTTTAGCTAAATAACATACGACCTGTGGGTTATAATTACATTTCTAGTTTAGGAGATGAATACTGTACGTGTATATACTTCGAGGAATCACTCGCGTAAATAATAAAATTAGAATAAATACTATACGTTTTTATATGTTTCTTACGAGTTTGCTTAAACGTGTCATAATCATTCCATTGATATCTCGACTAGTTATTGTTATTGCGGCGCTACTTTTTTTACATGTAATTAACAATCTGTTGAAGTTTTTATGGTAATGTACTGATCTTTTTTAAATACTAAAATTTACAATGAATTTATCGCAACGCAGTGATGGCATACTGTGCTGTGGTATAGGGGATGACGGATCTAAATTACGGGGATTTATTATACATGTCTTATATAACCTAAAAAATTAGAGTAGAAAATGTGAAATTAATAATATGAACAAACAATCACAAAATTAAATTAATATAAAAGCGTAATATTTGTTATAAAGAAATAATTTCTTGTTTATCTGTACAATATACACTGTAGCTATATTTTTAATTTAAAAATCAGAAAAATTCGTATATATTTTGCGTATAGAGGTAGATGATGATTATATTCAAATAAATAGTAATCAGTGAAATTACATAAAAAGAAAGTTTAAAAAAATATTACAAGTTATGCGCGTAAAAATTTTGTTAAAAATATTTATATATAAAAGGACCAGAGATTCATTTATTCCAGTAAAGCAATGAAATATCCCTTTGATGGACAATATCCATTTGAAAAGTGATACTTGTACAAAAATCAAATATCCATATTTTTTCACCTTGTTGTATATTAAAACATTATTATAATATTAACTATTGACACAATAGTAAGTCATTTTATTTAATTTTTTAACAACTTTTTATTAAAAAAATAAATAAAGTGAATATTATTATTGGATATAATAAAATGAGCAAATTAGTTTTAACATTAGTGTAAGAGAGATTTAAAATAATTGTAACAAAATTCTGAGAAAAATAATTCTCACTTCGAAGTAATATTTGGATAGTTTACTATATATAGCTTATTGGATTTTTTTTAACAATTCTTATACAAATTATACGTACACAAGTTAATAATAAATAAATTAAAAAAAATTATCGAAAACTCTACTTTTATGCCATTTTAATAAATATTATTTCATATTATTTAATTTTTATTATATTTTTTTTATTATTGTATTTTTGAAACAGACGAAATTGAAGGAATTATCTTTAGAAAATTATAATAATTTTGTTATATCATTTTTTATAAAGATAAATAAAAAATTTTTTGTAGCTTACTAAAGCATTAGGAAAGAACTTGTGAAATAATTAAATAATACTATATTTGAGAGTAATATATTACATATAGGATTGACATGTTCATTTGAAGAAGCTATATTATTAATTGGCAGCGGTGTTTTATTATTCAATCAGTACCTAAATCCCAAGAACCTAGGAAAAGTATTTTGCCAAAAATCCATATCCTACATACCTATACGTAACTAAATATACAATTAATGAAAAATCTCACGTTTCGACACATTATTTTCTTAATTATCAATGCAAAGTAATAATAATGGTATACACGTAATATCTTTTTTGCTGCACGCCGTTTTTCTCTCGGTAAATTCAACGAGTAGAAGGAAATACTTTCTGCGTGATATATTTGTAATAACCGAGCGATCCCCGATAAAAATGAAGTTATGTCATTATTATTAAATGTACATTTATTAGCGCGTTGCACACAAAGGAAAATTAATTACGCGAAATGAAAAAAAAAAATTGAGCGCACGAAATACATACATGTTTATTTAGTCAATCGAGTTTTGATTTAACTTTTAATCACCGAAACGCACCGCTTGGATTCCACCTCCTTCGACACGTAAAAACAGAAAAGAAATTTGAATTTCGATGGATCAAGATACACAGAAATACATAATATATATATCTATCGATCGCAAGTGCCAAGTGAACGCGCGTCACGCGAGTCGCAAGGTAAACTGCCTAAAAATGGTGATTATCGTTATTATTATTTTTTTTAAAATAGAAACAGTTAACATTTGACATCTATCTATGTCAATATACACCTAGGACGTCGCATTATTAATTTGCGATAAAAATCTTGTACAAACTAGAGCTGTTACGTTTTATTATGAAAACGACTGGTATATGTGTGTGTGTGTGTATCGTTATAAACGTATATAACCCAATAACAATTCAACAACGTTTTCCTTGTCCTACATACAATTTTTCATTTATAAAATATCTAACCAAAACGAAGAGAGTGTATAAAAAATAAAATTGTACGCGGTGAGTGAGAAAAACGCGGAGAACGATTATGTACAAAGACGAGAACATTGCAAAATTCAATAAGACACGTAATGCATATATAAGTTTTAGTTTATCATCGTTTTATAATGTTTACTTTGTCGATTTACTATGCTCGCGTATCATCTGCTTTTCTTTTCTATCTTATCTCCGCTCGTACATATTTATATGTATATACATATATAAAAATATATGTATATATATATATATATATGTATATATATATATATGTATATATATATGTATAGACGAATGTACGACACATCTATAATATGACTACACTATATAAGGAAACCACGAAAGCCGATACGTGTACTAACCTAGATTAAACGTATGTATATACAGGAACTTAATTGTACTACCGAAATAATGGATTGTAACGAAAATATGCGAGCGTGTCGATGTATATACAACGATGAAAGTGCGAGACATTCGTTAAGCGCGATTAACCTGACTGATATAATTTTAAGTACGTATATATATATATATACATGTACGAGGGGGATAGACGTCGTCTAATCGACTATAAAGATCGCGACACTTTTCAAAATCGATTTCCTCCCCCTCTTATTTTTGTGTCGCGCACAAACGGTACTTTACGTATTTCGCCGTTAATTATTTATAACACCGGCACTTTCTAATAAATTAAATTCCACCGGTTTATATGTATATATCGAGGTCAACGTCTCGACATTTTTCCATCAATTTTCTAAATATGATTTTGTACTCCCTATATATATTTATATTTCTTTTCACTCGTCCATTATATAGATAGGCGCCCGAAAAATCATTTCGATACGTACTCGTAATTATCAATGAAACTGCACGCGCGTGGGTAGGTGTTATACATGGTACTTTAAATACTGCATGTTTATATGTATATACGTGTCACGAAATTTCACGTTAAAAATTTATACGAATATACCTGTCACGATGAAAAATCGGATATCGTACACTCATAAAAATGTATTCTTGTGATTAGAAGATTGTCGTATCAAATATAGGGCTCAAAAGAAAATCCAGTTGACACTAAACGATTCTTCTATAACACAGAAAATTCGATTTGTATTTACAATAGTGAGGTGTATTTTGATTTTAATGGAATCTACTTGGTAATAGAAGAATCGTCTAACATCAACTGGATTTCCTTTTGAATCATATTTGAGACGATAATCCGCTAATCGCAAGAATATATTTTTGTGAGTGTGTATATTGTATAATATAGTGTACTACATTTTTTTTAAAAGTATATATATATATATATACATCGAAGAACATTTTAGAACGTTTATTTATCTCGCGATGTATTACAATTTATTAATTTTCTTAATTAACTATATACATGAATTTATATTTTCAAATGATCGCAGCGGAATTATTCAAATTATTCGTTCATAACCACTTTAACGGATTAGCATTGTATATAATATATATATATATACATACATTCACGAGGTATACACAGAATGCGTGTAGGAAAAAAGAAACAGAAAAAAGAAGAATCGACAATGCAAACCATTAAATTTACATAAATACGTATTACCGATACGAGCTTCAACTGTTAATTGATACTATACGTGCGCAGTCTCTTATTGAAAAAAAAAATATATATATACGCGTGTGTACAAGTAAATATTAAAAAGAAATTAATTTTAGTAGATCACCGATGATAACGAACGGTATACATATGCGATAGTCTTCCAAATTCTTAGCAATACATAATGCACTGAGAATAACGACTGTGCGTTAAAACAATTATATAGAAAAAAATAGATATATATACAAACCATTTGCTCTCGTTACGATCTGAAAGACATGTATGTATATATGAAAGAAAAAAAAAATAATATGCGTCTTGGCAATGTGGCGCCGCGAGTCGTGCGTGAGCATTATTACGCGAGAGCTCGATCGTATACAGAGAAAGAGAGAAAATATATAACTGCTGACATCGTCGTCATCGTCTCACCAAGTAATCGCTCTTCTTTTTTTCATAGACAGAGAGAGAGAGAGAGAGAGTCTCGCTTAACGATTTATCGCTAGGTGGACGGCCTGCTATCATCCGTGGTTCTCATCGTTATATACTCTCTTGGGTTATACACATGCTCCGCTGATAACATCCGACTTGCTCGTTTAAGAGATGCAGTATACGACAATTTTTTCGAATCTTATCGGAATGCCCCCGTATATATATATATATACATGTCGAATAGGGTGTATGTAGTCATCTTTAAATTGATGTTGAGCGGGAAATTTAATTTCACTTTCCAACTTGCAATTAACACTCGATGTGGGGATTTCCTTACTTTTTGTGATTCGTATATGTATATATACGAGCGTTATATTTCAAAGTTCATACTCGATATGATTTATCATCCTTTTGAATTTCGTTCGATACGATTATTCGAGTAAACGAGTGTTATATATTCGTTAGATTCGGCATTAGAATTCATTTATATCGGTGTTATTAAATACACGGATGTTAAGCCCTGTGAATTTGGTATAAAATATTTGCAAATGTTCATATTTTTTTTTCTTTGAAAGTTTTTGAAGAGAAAACAAAATTGTATTGGTGTGAGATATTTTTAAAGTTGACCGGTATTTTTCTAATTTTTTAATTGTGTAATAGTGGGAGTTATATTTTATTTTAGTTTTTGATAATAGGTAAAATGCTGAATTTTTACATTCTGTAAATAAAACTTAAAAGTGCCTGCGGGTGTAAAATGAGACACAAATGAGTACACAAAAAGACTGTAGCATTTTAATTATGGTTATTTTTGTTAATCTATTATTTTCTGCTATAATTTACACACATTAACGGGATGTCGGAACCAAATTACAGGAATCTGCACCTTTCAACCCAAAAATTATATCTAAAATATTGCATTAAAAATCTGAAAAAATTCATACGGATAGTTGAAAATATAAGGAAGGGCTTCACGTTTTGATTTTTTAATGAAAAAATATTTTTTAAATAATAATTGAGTAAGCAATGTTTGGTCGATAATTATTAGTCAAAAAAGCATAATCTTTCAACCCGAACATCGTGATCAAATTATGGATTTAAAAATCTGGCAAAATTTAGGTATATTATTTAAAACATGCCTAAGGGTTTGACGTTCGGCGTTTTTTAAAAACTTTATTCATTTGTTTATAAAAGAAAGTACAAAATGACCATTTTCTGGGTCCGACATCCCTTTAAATAAATATTTAATACACACTTTTAAGAAAAACGAACATTTATTGGCACGTTTTATTCAAATAAGTTTTTTTAATTTCTCAAAAAACTTGGAGTTGCCCATAAAAATCGCATTCTACTTTATTCTTTTTTATGCAGAATCCTGGACAAATTAATTGACAATTGCGAAATCGATAAGCCATATTTATTATGGAATCACTATGAAATATAAAGAAAATATCTTGAATTTTAGTATGAATGTAATAATTAGTTAAAAAATATCTTAAAAGATCTTAAAAATATCTGTTCAATAATATACGCCATGGATATATCATGCAAACCCAAATTTATTATATTATTTAAGAATTTTTAAAAGGGCTTACAAAGATCTAATTTATTTTTATACGGATATACTTTGGTCTCACTTCTTCAAATTTCATGCTTTGTTTTTCAACACTAAAAAATAAATAAATTTATAAGGATTCAAAATATATAAGAGCTATGTACGTAAAATATGTAAAACTTCAGTTCTCTTCACCATCGATTAATGGTACGACACTTGCGGGTTTTTAATCCAACGAAAATCCATCGTACGAAAAGGTTGATAAACTTTTAATTCGATATAACGAAAGCGTTAAATTTTGTAATTGTTAAAATACGTAGAGGGGTAGACGTACACACAGTTTCGGGGGGTGAGTAAAGTTTCCGCAGATAGTAACACTCATAAACCACGTCATATTCATCTAGGTACGTTAGATCACCGATTACAAATTTTGCATTAACATAGTTGAACCGAGGGGGGTCTCAGATCTAATTCAATATCCTGTCGTCGTCAGTAAGTTCAAACTGTGTGTACAACTAGTTTACCAAACTCAAAATCAAATTTTATACGTATACGAACTTCACGACGCCCAGTGAATGTTAATTCCGAGTGTATCAATCAAGAGAGAATTTATATACCTATATATACTTATAAGAGAATATTAAATCGCTTAAGAAAAAGGCAAAGAAGTAAAGTGATTCTCCAAAGTTTCTAATAGAAGCATAGAAGACATAATAAACCATACATATACATATAAATATATGTTAGTGCCTTATCGAAACATGTATATATGTGTGTGTGTGCGCGCGCGTGTGCGTGCGTGTGTGTGTGTGTTATATATCGCGAGTGATTACACGTATAGAAAAGAATTTGAAAAAAAAGAATGAAAAAGAAATCTTATCTTCTCTCTGGCGCAGACGAGGGGGACGGTTGTTTTATTGACACAAGTATCTCTCGTTACGAAGAGCCGATGCATCCGTAACGATCAACAAACTATACGAATGAACTTTCGAGTGCTTGCACAGGTTATCCAAGATCATAATATCGCTTGCTCTCCGATGCAAACATTTGCGTGTATGTATATATATATATAGGTACACGGTTGATCTTTCGTTACGATCGTCTTGAACGATTCGTTGCAATTAAATAATATTTGCACATTGATCTAGATAATAAAACAAAATGATATATGTAACAACGATATATATATATATTTTTCCTTCCTTTATGTATGTGTGGTGCGCGACTCTTTTCCTCGATATATATCGGTATTGTTATGCTTTGTTTTCTATACTTTCTCTTTCTTCGCGATTATTATTGTGAGTTACAACGGAAGCTATTTGTTCAACTGTCAAAGGGATTTTGTTGAGGTTCGATCGTTTTTCTTTTAGTAGAATAATTGTAGATGTTTTTATTATGAAAATAATTTTTTAATATTCAATATTGGTAATTTTGAGAAAAAAAAATTTTTTTTGGATATTTTTTATGTTGCTGTGATGTTTTTCGAAATAAAATGAATTTTACGTTTAGTTGATAATAATTATTTATAAACAAAGAAAAAATTGTTATATGTTACAAATTAATAGTTAAAGTAGAATGTATGTGTTTCCGATTGTGCATATTTCACGTTTTAAAATTATCATCGTTAAATTATTTACTGTAATAATATCTAAAAATTGCTTCTTTTAAATATGTTGCTATGTTAGGCACTTTTAAATACTGTAAACTGACCTTATAACTATTTTCATATTGCTAAATTAAAATTTTTTAAAACAATCTTTGAGTTAAAAAATGTATGTTCCTATCAATTGAATCTAACCTACCCATAACACTTTGTATATCAGAATTAGACTTATAACCTAGATTCACAAAATTTGTATTATACTCCAATAAGTATTTAGGCAATATGAGAAAGAGCATTTGATCAATAAATCAAAAAAATTTCATTTTATACCCGATTTGTAAATAAATTTAAATTATCGTATTCAAAATTAGGGTGACCATCACCTTGTCCGATTTAGTTACACTAAAACGCCATTTAACAAAAACAAAACTTTTCTTAAAAATTTAACGTATCAATATTTATTTTTCAATGTTTACACCTTACATAAAAAGCACGAAAGCTTCCTCCTCTACATCGATATAATTATCACAATCGACTCCCCTAAAAAAAGAAAAAGTTGGATCAAACTTCCATAATAAAGACTTCCGTCGATCGTTGTACGTATATATTTAAGAGGACATAGGTGGTTGTTCACACAAGTGTTCAAGGGGTTCGTAAAACAAAAATCGAAGTCACGTTGGTTATATACCATTACGACGAAAAACGCCCCCTCGTCGACGTCAATGACCGACGTTGAACGTTATGTTTGTTTTTTTTCCTTTTTCGAGGTGCGAAGTTTACATTCGCGTCTGAGGGACTCGGTCGATTCGACACTGAACTGCTTCTCGGTTCTTTCTTCTCCTTCGTCGTTTAAAGTAGACCGGGAGACGTGGTAATTAGCCTTGCAAAGATGTTTACTAATTATAAAGGCATGTGTAATAACTTTTAAAGCCCATACACTCTTCTATAGTTACCTCAAGAATAGACGTCGATTATTTGCGTATAGAAGTGCTTTTTGCAACTTTAATCACTTGGAATAACAATTACATAATCGGACAGAACTATGTTTTATTTCGTGTATACGATTGGCAGCGATGTTAATTGTGTACTAATATTCAAAGTTATGTAGGAACCAGTTTCGAGTATGGATCGAAGATGATTTTATTTTTGCGCTCGTATATATACGATGTATGTATACACGAATTATTTAAATTACTTTTAGTTAAGGCGATGTGATACCCAAATTACAGGAACCTACCTCTAAAATCCCAAAAATTTTACAACTAATAAAAATCAAATATCCATATTTTTTCACCTTGTTGTATATTAAACAATTATTGTAATATTAACTATTGACACAATAGTAAGCCATTTTATTTAATTTATTAACAACTTTTGATAAAAAAAATAAATAAAGTGAATATTATTATTGGATATAATAAAATGAGCAAATTCCACATTAAAATATCTCCAAGTTGCAGAATAAACGATCCTTTTCTTGGCGCACTGAGAGTGAAAGTGTCTGTATGTATCAAGAAAGTTCTGGAGATCAATAATAATCAGGAGTCGTAGAAAACGAATCCGTAACAATTTCAAAGGGCCGAGGGGGGATCGCAGAATGTGTCATCGAATCGATTTAGAACCAGTCGTCAGATATATATGTGCCTTTTTCTTCTTCGAGGGAGTTAATTGACCGTCTTGCGATCCTCGTATATAGCGATTCGTCAATTTGCACATGTGTCGCGGTTGATGATATTGTAATCGCCGTTACGAAACTGCAACGCGCAGGATGGTTAAACGCCGAGGCGCCATGTGCGAACACGCGATCGCCATTTCCTATACGTTCGCAATGAGATCGCTTCATTTATACTAGACGGTTATGGTATTACACTTACGTTGGGATTACTCTTTTACGTTTATTATTTTACACGTATACGTTTACTTATTTTCTTCTAATTATTACAACATTTTGAGATATATTAGAAATGACTTTGTGTATAACACTGTTGAGTTTACTGCTTGCAATAAAAATTACAATTGTTTCTAGTGAAGATGCCGCAGTGAGTGAGAAAAGGAAAATGACTACAAAATGACTCAATATTACATGAATTGTAGTAAATTTTATTATAAACTGTAGTCATATTTTTACTGGGATCTATACTAATATTCATCAGTTTGTCAGTTTGTAATTTTTTACTAGGCACTATTACAATTTTTAAATCTAAATTAATTTACAACTTTTTCGAAATTTTATTCATAAATTTATCATCACGATTGTTTTAAAATATAGAATTGGTTTAATACTACCTTATTAATCTGAAAATACTAATGAAATATTTTTTTACTATACTTTCAACAATTTACGTTATAATTTTTTAATTAAAAATTTTTATCTACGTACATTACAATGTACAGTGGGTCTGTAAAGGTTAAACTTTTTCTCAGTGTAGGATAAAACGAAGTCGAAATAATTTGGATTTCTTTTTAAGGGGCTGCTGCATCCAAATTAATATAGTTAACGATTTTTCAGGTATCTGCCTGTGCGTATACGGAGAGAAAAATTTTAGTAAATTTTACTAAACTTTCACTAATACGGTAACAGATTGCCAAAATGTAAAAAATTACTGAATTTTAGTAAGTATTAGTAGAGTTTCTTTCAGAATTGACAGAAAGTTCAGTAAAAATTAATAAAAAGTTCAGTTATTTATTTAGGGTTCGGCAGCAGTATGTTACCGCGTTAGTCAAAGTTTAGTAAAATTTACAGAAATTTTTGTAAAATTTGCTGAAACTTTTTTCTCCGGGTATATATTGGTACAACTGGTCTCCATAAAATATTCACCGTTTTGTACAAACTTTTTGATCTGCTGTTGTCCAGCAATTGTACAGCAATTGTATAATATCCATATAAAAACAAAATATTCCAATTTGTCTTGATGGATGTATTTTTTTAAAATACCCGCAGAACAGTTATGTGTGTATAAGTATGTGTTTATAAAGTGATTATATTACGATACATCTTTTTATAAAAACTGTCATGACCGGATGTTGTTAAGCCAAGATATAAACATTACATGATTGGCTCGGATGAGGCGCATGCGTATAAAATGCTAAAGGTTAGATTTGATTAGTGTTCGATTTACGCAAAGTTAAATTACTATATTTTTAACAAAACTTTCAATATTTTATAAATCATATTTCAAATAAGTTAAGAAATATAGATTTATAAATATAAGAACGTAAAAGATATTTAATCAAGTAGTGCTGATTTTCGAAGCCTTGCTTTAAGCTATTTAAACATATTTCATTATGTTTTACAAACATATATTACGTATAGAAGCTATACTTTTATACGATGTACACTAAAATTCTAATTTCTATCTAATTTATTCATAAATTATACTGTTACAAAATATGTACGTCAATTTTTCATGTCCATAAATATTGGAACAACAAGAAAAAATGTTTCATAATTGGTACATAATTCTATATTCTTTAAATGTCTTATTGCTAGTTTGCAACTAGATTGCTAGATTGCAACTATGCGTTGTAAATAAATTATTTAAAAAAACAATATTCTAACCTACAAAATTATTTTAAATGTTCCAAATCACGTACAAATTCACATGATCAGTTTTTTATCTCATATTTAATAATTTGAGTCAAAATAAACATACGAAATAGATTTACTAAGAAAAAATATTAATTTATCACAAGCGAACAAAAGGTAATGGTATAGCTCTTTATTTTGCTTAAAAATAATTAAAATTCATACACCTAGTTAAAAACTGTTCCGGCACTGGTACTTTTACCTTATAATTTTTTTCTTTATAAATTATTTATAAAAGTTTATTATTTACATAAGTAAGCAAAAAGTAACAATGCACGCAACGCACTACAAACATAACCTTATTTTATTACTCACAACAATAAATAAAGTATGATTCATGCAGAAAGCGCAACAAAAACATACGGAGACAGTTTTTAATGAATCTAAATTGAATATTGTAATTGAATTTAATAATGAAAAAAATCACATTTTATTTAATTACTTATTATCTATACAATTCAGTGCTTAAAAAAGCAGTTGACGTCTTAATTTTTCCGAGGAAAAATACAATAAATTCAAAATGTAATATAGCAATAGTACAAACAAGAATCTAGAAAGATAAGTGATAGATGAAGTCTTAGAGAATCGGAGACTATGTCAGACTTTTAATTTATTAAAATTTCTAATTTTAATATCAGACTTTTCCCCAGACTTGTAAAATTTACAGACTGAAAAACGTGAAATACAAATTTAATCCGAGGAAATCTAATCTCAATAGAAATTGTCATTACCTTTTGGTCAATATCTGCTGAAATTAGAAACGATTGTCCATAATTTGGTTAATTTGGCCGCCAGAATTTTGACCTACCACGAAATTGTTTCTGGTATATTACATGGTAAAGTTTTGGTGGTTCGCAATCTGTTTTATTAAATATTTTTAAAATGGGTTATTTTATGATTACAAGATTCAACTACGAGATAAGAAAAGTTAAATTTTAAAGAAATAATTGTAGAAGACTATTTCTCTAAATTATATTAATTTCCGTAACATAATTAATGACCGCCGAGTGAACAAATTTTGGAGGTTAAGTTAAGTTTAAGTCATTACATTCACTCTCACTTTGAAAATTAATTGTGCACAAATGCTTATTTATAATGTACTAAATCTTATTGTAAATAAAATATCATTGGTTTATTTAATAATTGGTATAAAATAGTACATATATGATATAAATTAACAGCAAAATTATGTTTATCATTATTGAAATTTTATACTCTTTTAGATAATCATCGATTATTTTTGTAGAAAATCTTTTTTTTATATTTAATACAATGTTTTAAATTTCTGTCCATGATACATGAGTTTTACAAACATTTATAGGTTAACTTCCAAAGTAGAGTCTATGCATACATAACCTATAGGTTCGATACTATCTATCAGTATTAACAAAAAATAATGGTTTATTGATTTTAAAAGAATATCATATATAATTAGATGTTAATTTATATTTATATTTGTTTATATATATAATTTTCATGTTTTATTTATAATATAAAATTTTTTATTTTTAACATACAAATTTCCAAAGGAAGTAAATATTCTACAAAGTCAAATACATTACTTTTTTAAGTTAAAAAATTAAATAACTCTAAATTTTAAATAATTATTATTTTAAAGACTACCTGCTACTATTGACACAAACCGAGAAAAATGTCCGAAAATGTGAGGCAGCGCGTGGATCGTACTTCCGTAGCAACAGCTCTCCGAAAATTGTTAGTAATATCACTCAAAATTAAATGTACATTTCTAGTTAAAATATTAATTTTAGTCGACCTTCCTAATACTATTTTTAGTGTTTGATTAAGAATATGAGTTTTCGCGAGAATATTTAAAGTTTTCTGTTTAAACTATGATTCTATAACGTATATCGAACATACTTGAGCTCAATGAATAATTCGAGTAATTGACATATATACACTAAAAAAAAAGTAATAGACATATATCTACGAATTATTTATAAGATCGATTAAAGTAATTTATCCATTAATTCTTAGTTCTTGGAATTGCTGGATGGATATAAGAACTGAAATTTTACGCAACGTAGTTCTAATTACGTTTTTATGTGAGTTCCGAGCTCTAATCAATTAATGTATGCACTAACAGATAAAAAAATGTTACATTTTAAAATTTGTTGAATCACGTGAATTTAAGTGTTTGAGTTAGTTGATAATATGTCACTCGGTTAAATTAAATTCAACTATCTTACTGGAGCAGCTATTTAAAAAACGTTAACGAATAGAATAATCTCTCTTGTAGTGGTGTAAAAGCTTGATTATTTCTTAATTATTTATTGCATTACATTGTTTTATCGAAATTCTTCTCGTAAGCATTTTTAAAGCTCGCTAATTATAACTCGTGCTATATTTGTACTCAATTTTTTAATAGAAAAATGCAGATTAATTGTATATAAAAATTTACATTAATTGAAGAACGTTAGATAATTATTAAAATTTTTTTTTTCAATACAGAACTCGGGTTTAATATATATATTAATGTGGAAAACTGAAAATTTTACAAGATAAGAAGTGTACATAAGTGGGACAGACGTAATAGACACATTTTGAAAAAAGAGGATAGTAATTAATAGATTGTAATTCAAAAATAAAATTCATATTATTGATTTAAGAAATTAAAATAATTTAGGTTTATTATATTTGAAACAAGAATAAATAATTAATGACAAGAATTATATATAATATCTTACCTTATTATTTATATTTTGTTATAAACAAACAATTTATTTTAGAAAAATAAACACAATGTATCAAAATATTTTCTAATTTTGAAATCGCTAATTACCGTATAACGTTTGGTTTTAAAAGTTATACCGTTTTTTACTTAAAATTACCAAACAAAAATTTGTTTGCACAATTATTATTACTAAAATGATTTTTTTCAAAAACTTCAAGCATCACGGCTTCTCTTATATGTTTTAAACTATCCGAATGAATTTTGTTCACATTATAATTCAATATTTTAAATATACTTTTTGAGCTGAAAGGTGTAGATCCATATAATTTGGGTCCAACATCTTAAAATTATCGTCATACTATTCTTTATTGCATTATTATTTAAAAAATAATTTTTTAATTTCATCAGCTTCTTTTGCACATTTCAAACTTTCTTTGTGCATTATTCTCCCTGTAATTTAGGGTGCCAACGCAATGAATACAAGAATAACAAGTTATTAATCCAATATATAAACATGTGTTTTTTCTATCGTTGCATTTTAATCACGTTACAATCCATTCTATTTCCTAACTCGATGGGTCTTATCAATTTTTCGCACTCGCCGTCAGTCACTACGTTAATACGCGAATCTAACAATAGAATATACGTGAACGACATAAACCAGCGTCCGCCGTACCAGAAAAAAAGAATATAATAATAAATTTTATACAGAGATATACAGTAAAAAAAAGTCACAGTTATGAATAATATAAAACGAATTAGTAGGCCAAAAAATACTATAAGTATGTTCAAACGAATTAATATACAGTATTTTGTGACGTACCCTATGACGTCATTGCGCGTTTCCTGTCACAATTAAAATGAGAACGATCGTATATTATTATTATACGCATATAAAATTGCGAACCGAGATTAATGTAAGTATCGAGGAATCATAAGACAGTGGGTAAATTTCATTGAGAGAAAGAGACCCGAAAAGTTGAAAATTCGTAGACGCATATATATATATAAATATAGGTCTCGTGACCCGAAATATAAATGAATACCAGTTTTGAAAAAGTAGTCGCGTCGTATATATAGTCTGATTAATGTCCCTGTGTTACAAGATTGCTCAGAATAAAAGAAGAATGTACCGAAAACTAATGGATTTTAGATTCTTCTCGAAACTGATCGTATCAAAATTATTCGTACGTAAAAATTACAAACGTATATACATATATATATATATATTTAATATCGTATGCGTCATCGTTATTTCAATTGTAACTATCGTTTTTTCGTCTATTCCCATATCTAAACAATAATACGTTTTTGAAATTTGAATTGTTGATCGACCTCTTTTTAGAGCACATGCAACATCGTCTATTTAAATCGACGTATATAAAAAGTCATTAAAAATTTATTTCAAAAATATACGCTTTTATTTGTAAAATGAATAAGAAAAAATAAAACAATTGCGTACGTCTAAAAAATATGCCTAATTGATTCGGCAATTCCCTTTGTCCCGATATACGATGAGTTGATAATTATCGGTAAATTTTCGGTACAAGATGTATCGTTATAGAAACGCCGAGCGATAACGTTGGGAAAAGAATAAATTACGCGCGGGACCTCAATGAAAAATCACGCCACGGCCAAATAGCTCATTTTACGTGTTCCACATGCACTCGTGTATTTTCCTCTCTCGCATTAAATTTCTTGTTTACCCCCTTGCACACCATTTCCCTTCAATTATTTCTTTTTCCGCGCCTCTCGGTCGATAAGCAAATTTTTCTGATTACTCTTGATATAAAACATAATGGACACGTAGGAAATATCCTTACTGCACTTTCTATTTCTTTTTTTTTTATTTATTGCTTAATCGTGTATCAAACGTGGAAGACGTTGGAAATTACAACGATTTCTTTATATATATAGTGCGAACGTTACGATGACGTGGATCAAATTAATAAAGTAAATTTGTACCGAGAATGTCATTTATGTGCATGGAGGAGTGTAATAAAGTGCACCTCACGTGACAAGTGTGTCGCAGCTTCATCATCACGAGGGATCCCCGTACAGCTCTCGTATAGGCTTCTATATAAATTGAAGAAAATCAATTTCACGAGACCTTTGTGTATGAATCTTGCAGAATAGGCCTTTACCTTAAAATTAATTGATTACGAAAAGGATTTCAAGTACTATCGTATAGAAATTGTTCAGGCACAAATACATATATATTAATAATTGTTAATTAAATTTATGATAGCTCAGATCTAACTAAACGATAACTCATATTTCGAATCGAATGTTTGGTAAAATATTCAATTTTGTTAGAATATCTAATTTTTGTGTATAATTATTACACTCAGCATAGGACATCCAACGAACAATTCAATTTTCAGAAACGCGTACAAAACATTCACTTTACATATATATCGAAAATATAAATTCTTGTTTTTTTTTTAATAAACGAGAAGACTCCTGCGTAATAAGAAAAAAAAACCGAACGAACATGTCGATTTATGAAAAAGAAAAAACCAAAGTTGCAAGAGACAGTGAGTAGAAAAAGAAAGAGATTCATGAATATATCAGCAACCACGTTTTCGCGAGCATTGTCTCTGCTCGTCGTTGTAAAAGCGTCTTGCAAAAGTTAGCGATTCGATATTCCCAAAAGGCGAATAATACAAATCGTTGAATCAAGAATGTATATTTATACATATACACACATACACACACAGACAGAGACGCGCGTACTTCATAAATCAAGGTCCCCTTGTTTTGTAGAGTAGTACACAACGATCGGGTGATCCGACTCGACGTTATTTTTCTAGCTTTGCAGGATAAGAGTGTATATAACCGAGATGGAGGGAAAAAAGAATATACACGAATGATTTCCCGGCGAGTTTGCGCGCATCCCTCGGAACACACGCGGAAAGTTTTCTCGAGGGCAATGCATCGATAATTGTTCGAGATATCGTTGTTCTCTCGGTGCATTAATTAAATCTGGTGGGCGGACTTTGGAGCGATTTTCTCCCTCTCGCGCGCGCGCGCGTTTTAAAACTATTGTTTGATATTGCCTATATATATACATCCATATACATATATGTACCACTACGCTCCGCGTTTAAATTAACGGGTAGTTGACTTTGCATTTTTCTTAACCGCCCCTGATGCACCCGTCCTTATTATTTTTTTTGCGCTCTCGCGGGTTTCTCAAGGCTCGCTCTTGTTATTTATTCTACACATCGAACTATAATTTAAATTATGTCTTTATTTACCATCCCGTGTTTGTATTACGTATATATATATATATATATATATATATATATATATATATATATATATATATATATATATATATATTATATATATATATATATATATGGTCTTGTCGAAAATGCAAAAAACGTTATTTATTTGTATTTCGAGGAATAATCGCCCGAGACGCATCGTCGTGTATATGTGTGCATATACACTTATTAAACTTAATTTAACCGTCAATCAAGCTCAACGATTGCTGCAATATACAAAAATCATCGTAGTAATTAATAATTTTAATACGACGGAGCGCGATTTCGTTAATTTAAATGTAATAAAACGTTTTCTTTGACAATATTTCACTTACATACAAACGGTAAACCGAAAATTATTAAAGAAATGTCTTGATAATAATAATAATGTAAAAATAATAATTAACAATATCTTAATAATAATCATAAAAAAATAATTAAAAATGTCTCGATAATAATAATAATAATTATAATAATTAAAAATTTCTTAATTTATAATAAAACGATGGCGCGCAATTTAACTATATAATGCACGTAAATAAATCGTTTTCTTTTAACAATCTTAGGCTTGGAAATACGCACAGTAAATTAATAATTAAAAATTTTGATGATTACGCGGTAATGATTTTATGACGACAATAAGCTCGACGAGCTCGACAATCTTACATATAAAATTCGTTTCTCATCATAACTATCAAGGTAGAGAAGTATAGAGGGGATAATCCAGCTAATAGAACTTGTTTGGCTAGTATTTTTTTTATGACTACACGAGAATATTTATTTTGAAAGAAAGAGAGAAAAAAAAAGAACGGCTATTTAAAGTATCTTTTTACAACGAGTTAAACATAATCGTTGTAAAATAATTTATTTAAAACCAGCACGTTGGGTACTCGAAATTACTTTTATTCTTTCGACTATATTAATTATTAAATCACTGTCCGAGTACTAGATTCATAACAAACGTTACGTAACGAAACTTAAAGTGACTGGTATTTCATGTGTATATATATATATACCTGATGCTTTTATATGTGTCTCTTGACCTTTACTCGCGAGTACATATTGAATGAAGTTGACATAACGGTTATAGTTTTATTAAACATTATATTATTATGTAATACAATATTTACAGGTGCATGATATATACTCGTACATTATAAAAGTATTTTTTTATGCAAAAATCAAGGTTACGTTTCTATATTTTTAGGAAGTGGAGAGAGGAAGACGAAATTGGTAGTCGAAAATTATATTTAAGGCATAAAAGGTACTGAAAAATACAAAATAAATATGATGGAACTTGTATAAAAAAGTAATATTGGATAAATGTAAAAAAAAAATAGATAATTACGTTTATAAATTTTCAAGTGGAAGAAGCTATTGATAGTAAAGTTATGAGAATTACACGAGATTAAACAAGGGGGTGTAAGAGAATAATTTGAAAGAATAATTAAGATAAAAGAATATTTTGATACAAGTATTTTCTATCGTATAACGAAAAGTTCCAAAAATATTGATCAATAAAATCGATATTTTAGTCATTTTTGGTCAAAATTTCAGTACCCTCTAGCCTTGCAAAAAGAAATATAATTTTAATAAGCAACAAGTATATATATAAAATTCGATAAATAAGCTTTAATATATATATTTAATATTTATATACTTAAATCAAGATATATATTTAATAAGCGATAAGATATTGAAATTAATATTATTACCGAAATAATTGAATCGCGAGCGATCAATCGTTTGAAATAAAGGCATAGTTGAAACGATTTACGGTTTCGGTATGTACTTGTAAATCGACACGCGGCACGTGTCAGTCCGCGAGCGCGATAATGAAAAAAAATTAACCGAATGGCAAAGTTCAACGTGTGTAAGAAAACGAACGACAACAGTCGACTCGATACATCGAAATTCTCTCGAGTAAAGAGGCATTTTAGATCCGTGGACCTTGGAACGAAAGAAGAGTCGAATAAGAAAAAAAATTATATTAAATATACGATCTATCTATCTATATGTATATAGTTTATGATAGATAATGATGAATGAAGCATCTTTGCTCTCTCGTATTCTTTGAGTAACAATTAGGTGTTCCCTGGTATACTTTAATTACAGTTTCCTTTTGTCTTTCCAGTTCACATTTAAACGAGCATTGTAATCTTCTCGGAAACGAATGCCTACGCATATCTCTCTCTTTTTTCTTATAGTTTTCCTTAGATTTTTCCTCGCATCCCAATTGGATGTATATACATTAAGGGTTAAATATCAAACTTGCGGGATTTCTTCGGTAATCATCCGATCGACGCTTCGCGACGAAAAGAAAAAAAAGGAAGATTAATTATTAAAATCGTTCGACTATATATATACGAAAAATTGTAAAAAAAAAAAACTTGCGATCGTACCGATTAATTATAATTAAGTATCAAAGACGCACACGAACGTGCGTATGTGCATATAATTACATGTTTCTTTTTTTTTGTTCGTATCTTAAACGCAAAAAAATACACACATACCTTCGGATATAAATTAAACGATTGTATTGGATATAAACCGTAAGAAGAGGACATACGGTAGCGATTTAATAGATCGAAATTCCAAATTGCGTGATATAACGTAGATCATAATACATATACGTAAAAATGTAATCGTTTAAACATTCGTTTAATCGGTTAGTTACGAAAAAGACAAGAAGCAGCAATGGCAAACGTTGGCAAACAATCCAGAATAGATAATGACTCGCGATGTGTAAAATGACAACCGGTTTCCAGCTGGAGCTCTCTTAGGCTATATAGAACTCTATATATGTGTATATATATATTTAAAGGCTTGGGGAAGATATATATATATATATACACGTAGAACCATGTACACTTGTGTGCAGGGTATATCTATGTACACACCGGTGTGTGTGATGCAATTGCGCGTGAGAAGCGCCACTGAATTCGAATGTCTGGCTGATGAGTTTCGCCAGTTCGCAAATCGACGGTCTATATATATATATGTAAAGAGAGAGAGAGAACCGAAATATACGTTTCTCTGTCTCTGTGTATGTCTAATGACAGGATTCGTTCGCCATCTGAATTCAAATCATCGAGTTTAATGATTATGGAGTTTAGTTCGATTTTGAAATTATGAAACTCTCTCTCTCTCTCTCACTCTCTGATTTTACTTCGATTGAGTATGACAATTATTGGCGATATTGTGAAGACTATTATTAACTTCGCAAGAGTAGTTTCGCTATTGTTAATATTCACGCTGTTGAATAATTTCGAATTGAAATGTGTATATATACGCTGATGGAATTATATTGTTTGACTTGTTAGAAATATAATGTGAAATTTATTTTGGAAATCTTTTTATTTGTCGTCTATTTTTCGTTACTTATGATAATCTCATGTATATACGTTCTATTTTTTACTAAAATTTTAATATATCTTTATTTATTGACCATGGTTTTTTCTATTTTTCTCTTATGCGTATGTCGAACGTTCCCATAAATCACATTACTACTTCAAAGTCATAAAAAATTTCGATAAAAAAATAGAAGATTAGTTATATTTTAAGTATAAGAAATTAATGAGTTACTTAAGAACATTATATAGCGCTAAAATATAATTTAGTTACAAATAATTCTCTATTCATGTTGAATTATTCTTTAGTCTTACGATATATTTTATAAGATTTTAAAATCATTAAAGCAATCCCTATAATGCGAAAAATTAGGATGATTTTTAAAATTTAAATACTTTGTTATAAACAAAATATTTGCACGTCGAAAAATATATTAGAAACGTTTGAAATAATAGAAAATAAAATTTACATCTTTATAATGATCCTCATAGTAGAAAATGCTGTGCATAAAATTAAAATTTATCTAAAAATGTTAATAATAAAACTGCAGAATTCATAACCTAATTAATTTTAAAGATTATATAAATATTGGTAGGTATATAAAAATGGTGAAAATTGACAAAGTATCATATTTATATCATACATAAAAAAATTGAATTTTAACGCCAATTTATTAAAAAAAGTGCTTTTCTATTAGCAACACGCGTTAATTGTGTATCTACTCGATATTGCAGAATACCTATAATGTTAAGATTCAAGGAATTCAATCGAAGCGTACAATTGAGTGATGTGATCAGAATCTAAACTGCTTGTAAAAAAATAGTAATTAATTATGGTAATATCTAGAAAAAATAATCAAAATATGTACATGTGCGCTCATTTTTTAATATATAGAAAGAATAATCAGTACGAATGGAGTTTGTCACAGGTGAGATTAAAAAAGAACTATCACAAGAAATTAATAGTAAAATTAACCTACACCATTTCCGCGCACTGAAAATTCTAAGAACCTGTTCTTAATTTTTACATATATAAAACATGGTATCATTATATAAAAAAATATTACTACCATGAACATATAATAATTATTACAAATATAATAAAATATTCTCCGCGCGCTCTTAAACTATGCGAATAAAATAAGTGTAAAAGTGGTAGGATGAGTAAAATAAAAATAAATAGGTTTTAACTAGTCGGAGAGTAAGTAAAGTAAAAGCAAATATACGGACGATACGACGACGAGCGGTTCGTTGTAATAGAGCGGTTATATACGAGTGGATCTAAATGTCACTTCCTTTTTTCGAGGGTCCGTAGAGAAACTATACTACATAGCTACGCACATCAGGGAGATGCAAAGCGAGAAAGAGAGTGTCGTGAATTCAAAAGGTGGTCCACACGATAAATTAACATGGACGGGTTTTGATTGGCTACGATTGAGAGACTTATTGCAAAGGCCTTGAGACGCTTAGAAACCTCTCTTTCTCACTCTCTTACTCTATTTCTTTATAGGCAAACACGTTCATCTCTCGTATTACGTATATATATGCTGTATCGATATAATTATGAATAAATCTACGATTCTCTATAAATTTTACGAGACATTATCGTGAACTAGATCTCACGGTAATAAGGAGAACAAAAAAGTTAATTACTATTCTGTCTGTATATATATATTCGTGATCCGTCTATTTCGGGTGAATATCATTTTGTAAAATGTTGCAACGGTATATATACATCTCGCGCATATTTGAATTTTATTATTGTATTAAATAAAACGGTTGATTGAATCAACATTTTACTCAATTTATTAAGGGTGTGCAATGTTAATTTTTAATTTTGTGAAATCTTTATACGCTCAAAAATAGAGATAATGTATTACGAATAGTCGATTTCAGTATTACTTGTATTGGTTTTTTATTTTCTAAATGTTTCATTTGTTTAATTCAATAGTTTACAATTTATTCCAAACTTTTACTATTAAAATTTTCGATAGCTTGATTTTTATACAAAAAATTGACCATATTCTTTATTAATGAAATATTATTTTTTTATTTGAAATTAATTACACAGAAAATCTCATACTCGGTTCATCATACATCGTTAAGCATCACATACATATTTTTTTCAGATTTTTGTTCACCATAATTTACTTCATATTCAAATTTTTCGATCTCTGTAACTTAATTGGTTAAATACTTAAACACTAAACTATCTATGAAGTACCAGATATAATGCACGATCGCTTTCGTAATTGTGTTAAGCGGATGTCGGACGATGAAAAGGTTATATACATGTTAATGTAATACAAATTATTATTTTCAAAAATCTGACAAAACCAGGCTTTTGTATTTGCCTTAAACAAAAAGTATACATTTTTTTAGATTTTTAAATTGTTAATGTCAATATAATTTTTGTGTTGGAAATAGTGTTGATTAAATTACCGACGACCAAATCTTGGTTTACTCAAAATTGATAAAAAAAATCATTTTTTTCAAAAAAGTCGCAACGCCAGGCGCTCCACTGTGTCTTAAAGCATCATTACAAATTTTTTCAGATTTTTACTATAATATTTTAAACGCGATTCTTGAGTTGAAAAAGGTAGATCCCTGTAATCTGGATCCGACACGTCTTTAAACGCTGAATATTTTTATTTATTTCACTCTCTTAAACATTTATAGTAACAAAAATATGACTGACGTTGATGCGAACACTGACAATCAGTAAGAAAAAAAAAAGAAAAAGGACGTAAGGGTTTGCATAAGCTAGGAATCTTTAATTAAAAAGAATCTCATTTACATCGTAAAATTAATTAAATTCAATTCCAATCGCCATCGTGCTCGCTAAAAATGTATACAAGAAACATAACGTATACATCTCGCGTAATTTAAAATCAAAGTGTTAAATACATAACTTGTCAATTAAATAAGTAATATTGAATACAGAAAAAAAGAAGAGGATAAGCAAAATATCGATTAATTAATTGGAAATAATTAAAACGCTACTTAACAAACGTGTAAAATAAAGTCACAAGAAACACGCATCTATATACACATCGGTACGGTAATCTCCTATAGTTTGATTACTAACAACGATAATAAACTCGTAAGTGTCTTGAATAAGCTTGCATAGATAATAAAAGAAAAAAAGTTTAATCAAGACAGTTTTTTTACAATCATATATATAATGAGAAAACAATGTGTGTCCAATATATACACACATACGTATAGCATCCTTCGTATAAAATTAAAAAAGTGCTATAGTAAATTAAATTTACAAAAAAAAATTCATTTCTATATGTATAAACTATCAATTGAAAAGACGAAAATACGTTCATGAAAATTAAACAAAAAAAAAGGAGACGAGACAAAGAGAACGTGAAATTACAAAGAACGATATGTAGACGAAGCCTCATAGAGCGTAAGTATATGTGGTAAGTGCGAGTGTGTACGTATAAAAATGCTCGACAGAAATATCTCGGGTATCGCGCGCACAAAATCGATTCAGATATACGCGTGTTTTCCTATTCGTAAATGCTAGACGCATCGATTAGCATCGCCGTACAGAATATATGTATATATACACGTAACAATAGGCTAAATTAATTTTCATTTTCTCTTCGATTTGGCACGAAAAAAAAAGCTACATAGCCTGCATCGGTGTCATTTATTTAATCCTCTTAAACAGACCAAATCTGAATTTTTATAGCGAATTTTCCTCGTGCCAATTAACCTACTTTCATTTAAATTTTATCCTTATACACACACACAAATATATATACACGTAAAATATTGAATAGAAATTGATATTTGTTTTACCTCGTATATATATATACATATATTTATTTATCGCGTATAGATTGCGCTCTCCGGCGAACGCTGAATAACATCGTGGAGCAACAAATTTTCGGAACGGTTATACATTTTATGTACCACGCGGATGAAAGAGAAAGAGAGAGACTAATACAAGTCGCTTGGCAATAATTGCAAAAGTGTCGATTAACAATTTTTAACGTCTATTGTATATGCATACACGCAAGTATATACTTGTCAACGATTGATAAACCGAGCAACGTGATACTCATATTCTATCCAGATATATATATCACATATATATTATACAATACAACGAAAACGTCTTCGTTGTACATCATAAAAGAAACAAAGAGAAAAAAAAACAATGTCACTTAAGCTTCGAGTATATTACGATTTAGAATTTATCGCGCGCTTTCTCACGTTGCGCGCTCTTCTGCTATATACGCGCACGCCGAGACCCTTACGTAATATTCTTACAAAATTAGACCTAACCTATAATTTTATCTTTGAGCGTGCTCTTTCCGATCGCAAAAGCGCATACACACACACAACACACACGCACACGCACACACACACATATATATAAGCGCGTTCGTTTAAAATTCGAACGCGAACCTCAATTTATATATACGTATTATACGAACGTTGAAATTTATTCAGAATTCCGTGTTTGGTGATAAAATTGATTAGGCTATACCCGCCGATTAGATAATGAGAAAGTATTTTTTTCGTTTTTTTTTTCTTTTCAATAACGCGTATATAGTTAACGCTGTGTATAAATACATTCGATACGTGTGCAATATATATGTATATATATAGTGCACACATATAAATGCATATATATATATAAATATTTATAATAGTAATTGCAAAGTAATATCCCTATATGTGTACGGAATGGTGGAGTGTCAATCAAAATAAAACGAAAAATAAATCCTCGAAAGTGATAAGTCACAATTGAAAATGAAAATAAAGGCAACATATGGCTAATGTTTCCTAAATAATACGCGATAAGGAACGATCTGTAGTGCCCGACTACGGTTGCACAGTCGTTATCCACACACTCTTCTAGCAGAAGATCGCGAAGAAAAAAAAGTTCGTCGTCAGCAGGCCGTATAGAATTTGGTAAACAATGCTAACCTAACCTACAAAAGGCACTTGGCCTCGCTCGCGCGCGCGAGTGGTATAACGTCAATTTTCGCGAACATACAAATATTCTATACGAGAGTATGTGTGTAACAAAGTGTGAAATATATAGTATATGTATATAATCAATCGTCAACGTGTCTGCCATGTTGTGTCTCTTAATATATATATATATATATATATTTTAGCGAATCGTTACACACGGACCACACGTACACATATATATACACGTATACACGTGTGTGTGTGTGTTTAGACACATGTGTGTATTCATGGGAGATTGAATAACCTCTCTCGCGGGAGGTTAGTACACACTCAGAAAGAGAGAGAGAGAGAGAGAGAGAGAGGGTGGGAGAGAGAAGTAAGAAGATAAATATAAATATATACATCGAAATACGTGTTGTAGGATCGTGGGAAAATGAACTTACCGGCTGATGTAGATCTAGTACCAGTGGCTCTCCCATTAGACCTTCGGCCCTTCTTATGATCAGCGCCCTTGAGTAACATCTTAGGCGCCGCGGCTACGCATTATTATAATCACTGTCGCTCGGCGGCCATTTGCACACTCTCTCTCACTCTCGAAACCGCTGGATTATCTATACGTACGCGCGTATGTACGTCCGTCTCTCTTTGTGTGTGTGTTGGTGCGTGTCGGTGTGGACGTGTGCGCGCCGCGCCGCCGCCGCCGCCTTTTGTATATATAACAATCTTACATGTATTTTCTTTACTTAGTTGTAAACGATCGAGTGAGATTGTTAATTGGTTGAACGTTTACCTGATTACACGAACGACCCTCTCTCTATTACGCGACCAACCCGCTCTCTTGATTATTATCTTCGGTCTATATATCCCTTTTGAGCAGTTCAACTTCTCTCGTATATACCGGGAGGATTGAAAAAAAAATAAGGTAAATGCGGAGTTACATTGCCGCCGCGCGCTCTGCGTGCGTATATACGAGAGAGAACGTGGGAGAGTGAGAGAGACACCGAGAGCGCACGTTTTCAAGGTTAACGCGATTAACCGACTGTGCCGGCACCTCGTGGTAGGACTTACCTGGGTGGTTGCCTAACTTACCCGCGGTCGGTATGTTCGGGGTTCTTCGTTACCGATCGCCGGTAACGCCGAGGGGTAAGGGGAAGTGGTGCGCCGTTGGGGCGTCATCTGCTTTCGGAGCTGTATTGATCCCTGCTACGATAGCGCGATGCAAAAGGAAAAAGCTGTTGTAAGGGTTGGGAAGTCAATGGACCTGTGAATGGGCAGGGTCGTTGATTCGTCGTTCGAGTAATACACCTACCTTTAAATATATATACATATGTCCGCGATATTCCATTACTTTTCCAAGATTTCGTTCGGTGTTTGGAATTTAACTATTTAAACTTTAATTTAATAATATGATATATTTTACTAAATTTTTGACGTATAACCATTATTTTTGTTGTCAAATTTGTAAAGGTGGCGAACACTAAAACTCAATATTTTTTAGCCAATTTTTGGCGCTTATAACTTGGTTGTTGTTTAAAATAAAAATTGGTTTAGTTTAAATTTGGAGAGCAAAATCTTATCTATCTATTTTGACCCGAAAATATCAATTTTAGAAAAACTTTTTGTTCGAACTTGTAACCAATTTGCTATAATCCCACTGTGTCATATATTGGATTAACCACTTTATCAGCGAAAATTTAAATATTTTTGATAAACTACCAATGTTTTATTTCTTGAGCTAATTATATTAAAAGAAATTGTAGATTATAGTATTTATTTAAACTTTTAATTAATGAGTCATTGTAACTTAAAATATTGTTTCTTTAGACTTTTCGAAAATATACATGCTAAAAGCCATTATTGTGTTAACCACGTTTTCTGTCACGGATTATGAGAAAAGCTATCTTTATACTCTAGTACTATTTTAATTTAACAAAGAAAATAACTAATCCTTGTAAACCCAATTTAATACATTAATTTCCTTAACTTACATAATTTAGGTCAAAATTACAGTCATTATTGTTTGGTCGTAGTGGAAGCTTTGTATAATAGTAAAATTTTTCGTTTTGCTAAAAACATGCCAGATATATGTTTTGACATGTCTACAGTCCAAATCAAGTGTTTTTAGAAAATGTCCATATGAATGTGTGTGTGTTTGTCCGTATACCAGCATATTACTGAAACTGCTCGGTCGATATCGCTGGGCTTGGGCATGAAGTTTTCTTTTGGATTTCCGAATTCGGGAAATTAATTTGTTTTTGGATCTGTAGATTCGATTGTTTTATAATCAATCATCGATTTAAAAAAATTATTTTCGAAATTTTTTAGTGCTTGTTTGTTTTTTGTGTTTGTTTGTGGATGTTTTTTTTTAATTTATAGAGAATAAAAAAATCTTTGCTCTCAATTTGGGTTTTTCTGATTTTTCTTTCAATTTGTCATAACTTCGAAACTGATATGTCAAATGTGCTGAAAAAAATCACGGTTATGTAATATAAACATGTACTGTACAAATTGCAATTTATATTCACTATTTTTTGATTAAAAAATAAAAACTGAAAAGATGGCGTTTTCTACGGCAAACGCTTTTGGGAGTAAGAGTTTTCAATTCGCTTGACATTTTAGGAAAAGGTAGTCTTTATGGTTACAATTACCTGAATATTTTTGGGGCTAGAAATATTTGTAATTAACGAAGTAATTGAGTATAACAAATTATTTAATGAAATTTTATTGCTCATATATCTGAAACTAATCGTTCAAAATGGTGGAAATAATCGTTTTAATATAACATTACAAGAGCTATTTTCTGTAAAAATTTCAAACCATTTCATCAAGTACTTCTTGAGAAAAAACGTATATAATAAAAGGGTTGTTTTTGAAAATTTTTTATTTCGTGGTAAAACATGCTTTTCAATAGTAATATATGTAACAGGTGTACAAAATAGGGAATATTTAAATATTTGTATTTTATGTGGATAATAAATTCACGTGTGAATACATTTTTTACAATTATTTCTTAACATCAAACACAATCACTGAAAATTGTAGAATGAAACGTTAACTTAGAAGTATTAACAGTTCAAATTTTCAACGCTATAGGTGGAAACTTTATAATTATACATAATAAATTTCATATTAGAACAATGTATAACAGGTTGGAGCGATTCATTCATTTTAAAGAAGCTACGTGCCAAAATAAATTGGCAGCGATTTTTAATGTGTTAAGGAATTTGACCAATGTAAAATTCAACTGTACCTATAACCAGTCATTGAACAAACAACGGGAAAACTAAATATAATTTACGCAGTTTCCTATTACACAAATTAATTTTTTTAATAAAAAAATAGTGAATATAAATGCAATTTGTACAGTACGTGTTTATATTCTATAACCATGTTTTTGAAAGAAAATCAGAAAACCCAAATTGAGAGCAAAGATTTTTTTATTCTCTATAAATTAAAAAAAAACATCCACAAACAAACACAAAAAACAAACAAGCACTAAAAAATTTCGAAAATAATTTTTTAAATCGATGATTGATTATAAAACAATCCAATCTACAGATCCAAAACAAATTAATTTCCCGAATTCGGAAATCCAAAAGAAAACTTCATGCCCAAGCCCAGCGATATCGACCGAGCAGTTTCAGTAATATGCTGGTATACGGACAAACACACACACATTCATATGGACATTTTCTAAAAACACTTGATTTGGACTAGACATGTCAAAACATATATCTGGCATGTTTTTAGCAAAACGAAAAATTTTACTATTATACAAAGCTTCCACTACGACCAAACAATAATGACTGTAATTTTGACCTAAATTATGTAAGTTAAGGAAATTATGTATTAAATTGGGTTTACAAGGATTAGTTATTTTCTTTGTTAAATTAAAATAGTACTAGAGTATAAAGATAGCTTTTCTCATAATCCGTGACAGAAAACGTGGTTAACACAATAATGGCTTTTAGCATGTATATTTTCGAAAAGTCTAAAGAAACAATATTTTAAGTTACAATGACTCATTAATTAAAAGTTTAAATAAATACTATAATCTACAATTTCTTTTAATATAATTAGCTCAAGAAATAAAACATTGGTAGTTTATCAAAAATATTTAAATTTTCGCTGATAAATGGTTAATCCAATATATGACACAGTGGGATTATAGCAAATTGGTTACAAGTTCGAACAAAATTTTTCTAAAATTGATATTTTCGGGTCAAAATAGATAGATAAGATTTTGCTCTCCAAATTTAAACTAAACCAATTTTTATTTTAAACAACAACCAAGTTATAAGCGCCAAAAATTGGCTAAAAAATATTGAGTTTTAGTGTTCGCCACCTTTACAAATTTGACAACAAAAATAATGGTTATACGTCAAAAATTTAGTAAAATATCATATTATTAAATTAAAGTTTAAATAGTTAAATTCCAAACACGAAGGAAATCTTGGAAAAGTAATGGAATATCGCGGACATATGTATATATATTTAAAGGTAGTGTATTACTCGAACGACGAATCAACGACCCTGCCCATTCACAGGTCCATTGACTTCCCAACCCTTACAACAGCTTTTTCCTTTTGCATCGCGCTATCGTAGCAGGGATCAATACAGCTCCGAAAGCAGATGACGCCCCAACGGCGCACCACTTCCCCTTACCCCTCGGCGTTACCGGCGATCGGTAACGAAGAACCCCGAACATACCGACCGCGGGTAAGTTAGGCAACCACCCGGTAAGTCCTACCACGAGGTGCCGGCACAGTCGGTTAATCGCGTTAACCTTGAAAACGTGCGCTCTCGGTGTCTCTCTCACTCTCCCCGTTCTCTCTCGTATATACGCACGCAGAGCGCGCGGCGGCAATGTAACTCCGCATTTACCTTATTTTTTTTTTCAATCCTCCCGGTATACACGAGAGAAGTTGAACTGCTCAAAAGGGATATATAGACCGAAGATAATAATCAAGAGAGCGGGTTGGTCGCGTAATAGAGAGAGGGTCGTTCGTGTAATCAGGTAAACGTTCAACCAATTAACAATCTCACTCGATCGTTTACAACTAAGTAAAGAAAATACATGTAAGATTGTTATATATACAAAAGGCGGCGGCGGCGCGCGCGGCGCGCACACGTCCACACCGACACGCACCACACACACACAGAGAGGCGGACGTACATACGCGCGTACGTATAGATAATCCAGCGGTTTCGAGAGTGAGAGAGAGTGTGCAAATGGCCGCCGAGCGACAGTGATTATAATGCGTAGCCGCGGCGCCTAAGATGTTACTCAAGGGCGCTGATCATAAGAAGGGCCGAAGGTCTAATGGGAGAGCCACTGGTACTAGATCTACATCAGCCGGTAAGTTCATTTTCCCACGATCCTACAACACGTATTTCGATGTATATATTATATTTATCTTCTTACTTCTCTCTCCCACCCTCTCTCTCTCTCTCTCTCTCTCTCTCTCTCTCTCTCTCTCTCTCTGAGTGTGTACTAACCTCCCGCGAGAGAGGTTATTCAATCTCCCATGAATACACACATGTGTCTAAACACACACACACACACGTGTATACGTGTATATATATGTGTACGTGTGGTCCGTGTGTAACGATTCGCTAAAATATATATATATATATATAGACACAACATGGCAGACACGTTGACGATTGATTATACATATATATATATTTCACACTTTGTTACACACATACTCTCGTATAGAATATTTGTATGTTCGCGAAATTGACGTTATACCACTCGCGCGCGCGAGCGAGGCCAAGTGCCTTTTGTAGGTTAGGTTAGCATTGTTTACCAAATTCTATACGGCCTGCTGACGACGAACTTTTTTTTCTTCGCGATCTTCTGCTAGAAGAGTGTGTGGATAACGACTGTGCAACCGTAGTCGGGCACTACAGATCGTTCCTTATCGCGTATTATTTAGGAAACATTAGCCATATGTTGCCTTTATTTTCATTTTCAATTGTGACTTATCACTTTCGAGGATTTATTTTTCGTTTTATTTTGATTGACACTCCCCATTCCGTACATATAGGATATTACTTTGCAATTACTATTATAAATATTTATATATATATGCATTTATATGTGTGCACTATATATATACATATATATTGCACACGTATCGAATGTATTTATACACAGCGTTAACTATATACGCGTTATTGAAAAGAAAAAAAAAACGAAAAAAATACTTTCTCATTATCTAATCGGCGGGTATAGCCTAATCAATTTTATCACCAAACACGGAATTCTGAATAAATTTCAACGTTCGTATAATACGTATATATAAATTGAGGTTCGCGTTCGAATTTTAAACG
This sequence comes from Theocolax elegans, assembly GCA_026168455.1. NCBI lineage: Eukaryota > Metazoa > Arthropoda > Insecta > Hymenoptera > Cerocephalidae > Theocolax > Theocolax elegans. The sequence continues at coordinate 6,309,878 of CM047427.1, forward strand.
AACGCGCTTATATTATGTGTGTGTGTGCGTGTGCGTGTGTGTTGTGTGTATGCGCTTTTGCGATCGGAAAGAGCACGCTCAAAGATAAAATTATAGGTTAGGTCTAATTTTGTAAGAATATTACGTAAGGGTCTCGGCGTGCGCGTATATAGCAGAAGAGCGCGCAACGTGAGAAAGCGCGCGATAAATTCTAAATCGTAATATACTCGAAGCTTAAGTGACATTGTTTTTTTTTCTCTTTGTTTCTTTTATGATGTACAACGAAGACGTTTTCGTTGTATTGTATAATATATATGTGATTATATATCTGGATAGAATATGAGTATCACGTTGCTCGGTTTATCAATCGTTGACAAGTATATACTTGCGTGTATGCATATACAATAGACGTTAAAAATTGTTAATCGACACTTTTGCAATTATGCCAAGCGACTTGTATTAGTCTCTCTCTCTCTCTTCATCCGCGTGGTACATAAAATGTATAAACCGTTCCGAAATTTGTTGCTCCACGATGTTATTCAGCGTTCGCCGGAGAGCGCAATCTATACGCGATAAATAAATATATGTATATATATACGATACATACCTCTATATATATATAATTATTTATCGCGTATAGATTGCGCTCTCCGGCGAACGCTGAATAACATCGTGGAGCAACAAATTTTCGGAACGGTTATACATTTTATGTACCACGCGGATGAAAGAGAAAGAGAGAGACTAATACAAGTCGCTTGGCAATAATTGCAAAAGTGTCGATTAACAATTTTTAACGTCTATTGTATATGCATACACGCAAGTATATACTTGTCAACGATTGATAAACCGAGCAACGTGATACTCATATTCTATCCAGATATATATATCACATATATATTATACAATACAACGAAAACGTCTTCGTTGTACATCATAAAAGAAACAAAGAGAAAAAAAAACAATGTCACTTAAGCTTCGAGTATATTACGATTTAGAATTTATCGCGCGCTTTCTCACGTTGCGCGCTCTTCTGCTATATACGCGCACGCCGAGACCCTTACGTAATATTCTTACAAAATTAGACCTAACCTATAATTTTATCTTTGAGCGTGCTCTTTCCGATCGCAAAAGCGCATACACACACACAACACACACGCACACGCACACACACACATATATATAAGCGCGTTCGTTTAAAATTCGAACGCGAACCTCAATTTATATATACGTATTATACGAACGTTGAAATTTATTCAGAATTCCGTGTTTGGTGATAAAATTGATTAGGCTATACCCGCCGATTAGATAATGAGAAAGTATTTTTTTCGTTTTTTTTTTCTTTTCAATAACGCGTATATAGTTAACGCTGTGTATAAATACATTCGATACGTGTGCAATATATATGTATATATATAGTGCACACATATAAATGCATATATATATATAAATATTTATAATAGTAATTGCAAAGTAATATCCCTATATGTGTACGGAATGGTGGAGTGTCAATCAAAATAAAACGAAAAATAAATCCTCGAAAGTGATAAGTCACAATTGAAAATGAAAATAAAGGCAACATATGGCTAATGTTTCCTAAATAATACGCGATAAGGAACGATCTGTAGTGCCCGACTACGGTTGCACAGTCGTTATCCACACACTCTTCTAGCAGAAGATCGCGAAGAAAAAAAAGTTCGTCGTCAGCAGGCCGTATAGAATTTGGTAAACAATGCTAACCTAACCTACAAAAGGCACTTGGCCTCGCTCGCGCGCGCGAGTGGTATAACGTCAATTTTCGCGAACATACAAATATTCTATACGAGAGTATGTGTGTAACAAAGTGTGAAATATATAGTATATGTATATAATCAATCGTCAACGTGTCTGCCATGTTGTGTCTCTTAATATATATATATATATATATATTTTAGCGAATCGTTACACACGGACCACACGTACACATATATATACACGTATACACGTGTGTGTGTGTGTGTTTAGACACATGTGTGTATTCATGGGAGATTGAATAACCTCTCTCGCGGGAGGTTAGTACACACTCAGAAAGAGAGAGAGAGAGAGAGAGAGAGGGTGGGAGAGAGAAGTAAGAAGATAAATATAAATATATACATCGAAATACGTGTTGTAGGATCGTGGGAAAATGAACTTACCGGCTGATGTAGATCTAGTACCAGTGGCTCTCCCATTAGACCTTCGGCCCTTCTTATGATCAGCGCCCTTGAGTAACATCTTAGGCGCCGCGGCTACGCATTATTATAATCACTGTCGCTCGGCGGCCATTTGCACACTCTCTCTCACTCTCGAAACCGCTGGATTATCTATACGTACGCGCGTATGTACGTCCGTCTCTCTTTGTGTGTGTGTTGGTGCGTGTCGGTGTGGACGTGTGCGCGCCGCGCCGCCGCCGCCGCCTTTTGTATATATAACAATCTTACATGTATTTTCTTTACTTAGTTGTAAACGATCGAGTGAGATTGTTAATTGGTTGAACGTTTACCTGATTACACGAACGACCCTCTCTCTATTACGCGACCAACCCGCTCTCTTGATTATTATCTTCGGTCTATATATCCCTTTTGAGCAGTTCAACTTCTCTCGTATATACCGGGAGGATTGAAAAAAAAATAAGGTAAATGCGGAGTTACATTGCCGCCGCGCGCTCTGCGTGCGTATATACGAGAGAGAACGTGGGAGAGTGAGAGAGACACCGAGAGCGCACGTTTTCAAGGTTAACGCGATTAACCGACTGTGCCGGCACCTCGTGGTAGGACTTACCTGGGTGGTTGCCTAACTTACCCGCGGTCGGTATGTTCGGGGTTCTTCGTTACCGATCGCCGGTAACGCCGAGGGGTAAGGGGAAGTGGTGCGCCGTTGGGGCGTCATCTGCTTTCGGAGCTGTATTGATCCCTGCTACGATAGCGCGATGCAAAAGGAAAAAGCTGTTGTAAGGGTTGGGAAGTCAATGGACCTGTGAATGGGCAGGGTCGTTGATTCGTCGTTCGAGTAATACACCTACCTTTAAATATATATACATATGTCCGCGATATTCCATTACTTTTCCAAGATTTCGTTCGGTGTTTGGAATTTAACTATTTAAACTTTAATTTAATAATATGATATATTTTACTAAATTTTTGACGTATAACCATTATTTTTGTTGTCAAATTTGTAAAGGTGGCGAACACTAAAACTCAATATTTTTTAGCCAATTTTTGGCGCTTATAACTTGGTTGTTGTTTAAAATAAAAATTGGTTTAGTTTAAATTTGGAGAGCAAAATCTTATCTATCTATTTTGACCCGAAAATATCAATTTTAGAAAAACTTTTTGTTCGAACTTGTAACCAATTTGCTATAATCCCACTGTGTCATATATTGGATTAACCACTTTATCAGCGAAAATTTAAATATTTTTGATAAACTACCAATGTTTTATTTCTTGAGCTAATTATATTAAAAGAAATTGTAGATTATAGTATTTATTTAAACTTTTAATTAATGAGTCATTGTAACTTAAAATATTGTTTCTTTAGACTTTTCGAAAATATACATGCTAAAAGCCATTATTGTGTTAACCACGTTTTCTGTCACGGATTATGAGAAAAGCTATCTTTATACTCTAGTACTATTTTAATTTAACAAAGAAAATAACTAATCCTTGTAAACCCAATTTAATACATTAATTTCCTTAACTTACATAATTTAGGTCAAAATTACAGTCATTATTGTTTGGTCGTAGTGGAAGCTTTGTATAATAGTAAAATTTTTCGTTTTGCTAAAAACATGCCAGATATATGTTTTGACATGTCTACAGTCCAAATCAAGTGTTTTTAGAAAATGTCCATATGAATGTGTGTGTGTTTGTCCGTATACCAGCATATTACTGAAACTGCTCGGTCGATATCGCTGGGCTTGGGCATGAAGTTTTCTTTTGGATTTCCGAATTCGGGAAATTAATTTGTTTTTGGATCTGTAGATTGGATTGTTTTATAATCAATCATCGATTTAAAAAAATTATTTTCGAAATTTTTTAGTGCTTGTTTGTTTTTTGTGTTTGTTTGTGGATGTTTTTTTTTTAATTTATAGAGAATAAAAAAATCTTTGCTCTCAATTTGGGTTTTTCTGATTTTTCTTTCAATTTGTCATAACTTCGAAACTGATATGTCAAATGTGCTGAAAAAAATCACGGTTATGTAATATAAACATGTACTGTACAAATTGCAATTTATATTCACTATTTTTTGATTAAAAAATAAAAACTGAAAAGATGGCGTTTTCTACGGCAAACGCTTTTGGGAGTAAGAGTTTTCAATTCGCTTGACATTTTAGGAAAAGGTAGTCTTTATGGTTACAATTACCTGAATATTTTTGGGGCTAGAAATATTTGTAATTAACGAAGTAATTGAGTATAACAAATTATTTAATGAAATTTTATTGCTCATATATCTGAAACTAATCGTTCAAAATGGTGGAAATAATCGTTTTAATATAACATTACAAGAGCTATTTTCTGTAAAAATTTCAAACCATTTCATCAAGTACTTCTTGAGAAAAAACGTATATAATAAAAGAGTTGTTTTTGAAAATTTTTTATTTCGTGGTACAACATGCTTTTCAATAGTAATATATGTAACAGGTGTACAAAATAGGGAATATTTATATATTTGTATTTTATGTGGATAATAAATTCACGTGTGAATACATTTTTTACAATTATTTCTTAACATCAAACACAATCACTGAAAATTGTAGAATGAAACGTTAACTTAGAAGTATTAACAGTTCAAATTTTCAACGCTATAGGTGGAAACTTTATAATTATACATAATAAATTTCATATTAGAACAATGTATAACAGGTTGGAGCGATTCATTCATTTTAAAGAAGCTACGTGCCAAAATAAATTGGCAGCGATTTTTAATGTGTTAAGGAATTTGACCAATGTAAAATTCAACTGTACCTATAACCAGTCATTGAACAAACAACGGGAAAACTAAATATAATTTACGCAGTTTCCTATTACACAAATTAATTTTTTTAATAAAAAATATTATACAAACATTTTACAGGTAATTAACTTCTATAGGCAATATTTTATACGTAATGTTTACTTTGATTCTGTACGAAAAGTTATGCACCTATATATTTTGTAATAAAGCACGTTTTCAATATTTTCAAGTAATATACTAATTAATAGATTTATTTTAAAAAGTGTTTCAATCATTGGACTGCCAAAATGCAAAAAATTACTGAACTTTCACTAAAAATTAGTAGACTTGCAGGAAAAATTAGCAGACTTTCATTAAAAATTGATAAAAAGTTCAGTCAAATTTAATAAAAAATTGAATAATTATTTAGATTTTGGCTGTTTTTTACTGCGTTAATGAAAGTGTAGTAAAATTTACTGAAACTTTGCTATCCGTGTAGAGTGATAAGAATCGATTATCTATCATAAGAAGCTCGACAAACAGTTCTCAAAAATTACATTTTTCTGTTTGTAGCAAAATCATATATCATCATATTATTTGCACTACAAATGTACAAACTTTAAAGTAATCGAAATTGTGATGACTGCGAACGAAATCTTTGAAAAGTATATTGAAATGAAAAGGCATATACCTATATATGTAATATAAATTTTCGAGAAATTCTTTACCAAAATTGACGATATTTTTGCGCGAATGCCCTAGTAGACATCAATCTACTTAAAACGTTCTCATTGATAGTGAATATAGGAATGAAAAATAGGCTATTAATAGCTAGTCGCAAAAAGGTTTTTTTCACAGCGAAAGCTCATTTAATAGAATGTTCATGATAGTTTTCAGTATGACAGTGGGGATCGGTTATTCGATTGTTAATTTACATCTATAGCTGATTTGATTCCAATAAATGGAAACATTTTTCACATAAAATGATTACACACTTAAATAATGAAATCCGTTTCTATACCAGGGTGATGGAGGTGATATACATCGTATCCGGATTACCATGTATATTTACTTATTATTTTACAAAGTATCAAACATACACTTGACCCTCAAAAATATTTTTCTATATAAATTCGTCTTTAAGTTTTTTTCTTTTTCGTCTTGCAATTTTGCATAATAATGTACTATACATTTTCCCGGTAAATTTAATTTGTTTTAGTTGGTCGGTAGCAATCCAAGTATGCCACCCCATTATAATTATATTTAAAAAAAATTAAAATTTCTTGAATATGAATCTTGAACTCAAAAGAATAATAGATTTACCTCTTTTACGCAAAGCTGCGTCTTTCTTGGTTTAGCCAAATTTCATAAATTTCGCTTATTGCAATAAAAAAATTTTAATCCACAAAATGCAGTAATTTTTGAATTTTTAATGAACCTTTACAACATCTGATGACGTTGAATAAGTTAATTTTCTCTAGTTTAGTATTATTCCATTAGTTCAGTTTCTACTAAAAAAATAGTAATTATTGATTAACTATTAATTAACTAAATCAAATGGACAGTTCTACGAGATTGTTGTTTCTTTTGCATCACCAATGAAATATTTATACAAACGATCCAATTAATTAATATTTATGTTTTATGTTTCTAGCCAGTTGGTAACCAAGACCTTTAAATAAACTAGCACTTCTACACTGATTACACCGATTAAGACCAAAATGTACATCGAAAAGATTTTCTTCTAAAAATTCTTTTTTGGCTAGTTGCGCACAATTGGTAATTATTCGACGGAAAAGGTATTCCAGTCTATAAGAAAAAAGTATAAGATAAAAGCCCCTATTAATAAATACCTCGAAAGATGTGTATCCCTTTTGGAACATTCGGAAAGAAATATATTTAAAAAAATTTAAAGAAACGACTGCATTAAAATTAATGACATTTACTTCCAAGAGGAATCAAGCAAATACTAACAGAATAACAAAAAGTCTATATAAATAAATATTTAATTTTAAAGGTTCACCAAATCGCATGTATTGACTGTTACATTAATGAGAAAAGTTCAATTATTTCGAACAAGTTTCTAAGTCTGTATTTGTTAATAAACGTAGTATTTAGTATGATTTATACTGCACATGGTACTTTTCAACTCATAGATTTCATTTATTCATGAATTTTTTATTTTAATAGAATTTTCATGAAAATATTAAGTTTTCCGTCCGACGTATTTATGATTTTGTATATGTCCCTATTATTAAACGTTATAGACGCCTTATTTAACTGATATTAGGCACTTGAAACATTAGGTTTTTTACTACAAAATGTAATAAAAACCATCTTTAGTCAATATCATTGCTATATTTATACCTTATCAAGCATATATGCTTATTTATATACTTATTTTCAGTCATTATTCAGAGGGAATTCAAAAATGTATGTTTATCTTAAATGGAAAATATACACGGTTTAGAAATTGTTAATTTATTGTTTTTATACTGGTACTCAGTATTTTATCGTCTGTTAAGGTTTGAGCCACATAGTTCGTCGCGATTGGTGCGTTCCGTGCAATTGGACTGATAACAAGGGATAACTATAGAGTTCAGACTAGGTTGATGATACCTCACCAGTTCGTTCTTCACTTCTCGAGATCCAGGCAAAAATTAGAGACATCCTTGTGACCCTTGTCATCCTTGAGTTCGACACAAAGTTGTTTGTATCAGCTTCAACAATTCTGAAAACCCTTTACACACGCAACTATTTATTTTTGAAATATAAATATATTATTTTTATTGAATAGACCTGTAAAGAAGTACAACGAAGACCTGGTCTTCACTGTTTCAAGGTGTAACAACAATAACAATAAAGATGTATTCAGTGTCATATATTAGTATTACCGGCCGTGCAAAATAGGTTAACTTATTTAATGAAATCTATAATTTTATAGGAAATTTAATTTAAGAAGCAAAATAGAATTCATTAAATTATCGTACTAAAATTTTAAACGCTTTACAATCTAAAATATCAAATGCAATTCGAAATTAATAAGAGAACACTATTTTAATAGTACGTGATCGTTTCTTTATTAATGATCTATCCCTGTGCTGGAAAATACACACACATATATAGCTATAGTATTATTTTTACAAGAGACAAAATATCTATTACATCACGTTCGTTTGTAAAAAAAGTAAAATAAAAATTAAATTAAATATACTTTATTTAATAAAATAAAATAAATTAAATATACTATTGTGTCAGTCTGAAAAGAAGATTACATTAATGAAACAAGTAGTAAAAAAAAGAAATGAATAATAATATTTGTACAGTGTGGTTCACTTTTTTGAAAAGTAAATCCGTTATAATTATTACTTTGATATTATTACGAATTTTGAAATATTCGATTCGTTGTATCGTTCCCTAAAATTAATAATATATCTATGTATATATATCAAGATGTGTATTTTTGTAAGTAGAAAATGTTTGAATTAATAAAGTACAATTTATTATGGAACTGAAATTAAAATGATATGGTATGTTTAATAAAACAAAAAGAGTTTGCGTATGTTTGTATTAATAAACAAATGCATTGTTTTACCGCAAGTTTCCGCACACTGAATAAACAAAGGGAAGGAAAACAACGAAATATATTGATGTGTAACGAATATCTTTGTAACATTGATTGTTTTACCTATATAAATGTAGCTGGTTGACGACACCCCATTCTGACAGTATATAACGTCAATGAAGATGCTGAATTCCATGTTGTTGTTGATTTGATCTACTTGTACAATATTTTTTGTTAAGTTGCATGGAAAAATATAGGTTTTGTTAGTTAAACATCATCGAATTGTAAATGCGTTAATCTATGAAGGCCCGAAATCGGACAAAATTTTTTTCAATTTTCGTAATTATTATTTGATGCATAAATCACAACCTGTTATGATGCAGATTTTTTTTAATAGTTTTAGACATCTTCTTTCTAGTGCCATCGGGAAAATTGACCTATCTAATTTTTTAAAAAAAGTTGCATTTTATTTAAGTTTCTTTCATAACAAAAAATTTTTATTAATTCTTCTGTTTGTGAACAAAACCGTCTATGGTTGCTATACTTTAACCATGTGTTTTTTGTTTCTTATTGATAGATACTTGGTCAAAAAATTTGATTACAATGAAAATTTACGAAAAACTAACGGAAGTTGACTTAAAAATTATTATTTTTTCGTAAACTGCAAAATTTATCATTTGAAGATTAAACAAATCTCGAATATTGCTATCAATTGAGTATTTTTTAGTTATTTTATGACATTTGGTCATTTTTTTGGCTTAAAAATCATTCTATTTATGGTCAGATTTCTATTAAGGGGTATATTTGAATGTATTTATTATTAAAAAATTTAGCGAAAATAATTTTTAATTAATAATGAGTATTATTTTTAACACTTTACGTTTATGTTAATATTTGATGTCGATGATTTTAATCGACTTCCAATTAAATGTATCTAAAAATTGAAATACGTTATAGAAGGTTGCTTAATTTTTTAGCACGTATTAGTAGAGTTTCAATTACGTAAATAATGGTTTTTCTTTAAATAATACCATGACTTATTAATATAATTAATCAATGAAAGCTTAAACTTACTGTAAAGGTTGGGTACAGGATGAGACAAAAAAAATGAACAAGATTTACAATTAATAGTCCATATATATATTTACAGTATGACAACAGAAAACCGTTTAATCGACATTATATTTTAATTTTCTCACTTTCAATCATTCTTATTTTTATTTCTAATGTCACTTTCGTACGATATACTCGCATTCTTGCGTAACACGTATAATCATTTGTCATTCAATCAAAACAAAAGGAAAAGCACGTTTCGACCATTTTTCCGTGAACGGGAAAAACGCAAGGGCAGTAGGGAGACACTCGAAATCATCCCATTTCTTTTAAACGATCTTCAATGATCTTTTCTTAATTGTAATCACTGTTGATTTTCAAATTCGCATTTTTATTTATCCGCAATGATCATCATTCTTTCGTGTTTATACTTCGCAATTTTACGTAGTAGTACTTTTATCTTTTCTCTTTATCATGTTAACTATGTGTATTTATAAGTATTTACGTGCGTCTATTTGATGCGTATTCGTGTCACTTCGCTTTCGTAATCTGTTTTTTTTTTCTTTTTCTTTTATATATATTTATATATGTATACGTTCTTCCGATTTCAGAAAAAGTGTTTAAGTTCGACTTTTCATTTTCTCAATATAGTGACACTGTTTTTCTGGTATTACAGAACGCCTTTACAAAAATTCTATCAAAACGTTGTTATACAAAATTTTTAATTTTGCAGTTTCATTTATTTACCTTCTCACATACTTTTTTTTACGTTACCTCACCTTTGCAATTCAGTAAAATTATAGTGGGTTATTTTTCGTCGTTTGGGTTAAAAAAACGGTGTATCAATTAAGGTCGAACTTAAAAACTTCGTTAGTAAAAGTAATAGAATGCTCATCACCAGTATGTGAAAATAACCACTTTTAGAACGTTTTTTATATTGGGGGATGCGTATGTGTGTGTCTGTGTGTTTGTTAATTTTTAACGATATATAGAAATGACGGTATATATCTTGAATTTTAGATACTACGTACATTAAGGTATTTTACTTTATACAAAAATTTGGTATAGATCCTTTTTTTTAATCCGTTTTTGTTCGTGGGCGACAAATGCAAATCGATGATGCGAAATCTATGTACTTTTACTTCGTTTCGTCAAACATTTTCATTTTGATTCCATCGCGTATTTTTAATCACCGTGCAAAATTTTAAACTTATGATTTTTATGCTCAATCAATTGGTTCAGCCGCTTCTTAAAATTCATACAATATATATATGTATATATTTATAAGTATAATATTAATATAATTTCAACTCATTCGCAAAAACGTATAAACTTTAAACGTTTCAAAAATTTTGTTTATATATATATATTTTTTTTTTATTGTGTTAATAAATTTTTAGATTCTCTTTTACAGATCGTAAAGTTCACTTTGTAAATAAACTTAATAAATACATTTGCAACGTTTAATAGTATATTTATTATTTAAGAAGTTAGACAATTCATTGAGCACGCAACGTAATCATACAAATATTCGAATTTTATCAACAGTACAGTTTCGTAGATTGATTTTTTTTTCATATTTATTAAATACATCATTTCGACGAATTGAAACAAGGGTACTGAATAATACAGGAATCACAAGTCACTTACACATCTGTACGTGTAATTAAGAAAGTGGACTGCAGATAAATAAGAATATTTTGGCGATTATATTCATCTAGACTTATATCCAGCCGATGAGAAAGAAAAATAACAAAGAAGAAAAGAAAAAAAGCCCGATGAATCGATATAAAACAATGTGCTGTCGCAAGCATTTGACTCTTCTTTGAATTTACTTGCGACTCCACATTATCCGGACTTTATTATCCTCTCATTTTCGCGTGACTTACGCGGTTTTTTTTATCTTTTTCATTCACGAATGTATACGCAATTTTATTATATTATATATGTATATTTTTTTTTCTTACTCGGATTGTCCATATGTAATGATATCGTATATATATTCACATACACGCATTTTTTCACTTTGATTTTCGTTACGTTTTTTCTTTTTTTCTTTAATTTCTAAATCCTCGTGTCCGTGCGTATCGACACGTCAGTTCTTTCTTATATCTCGTATCCTCCCATATTAATAAATACATATTCGGCGCGTGGCTTACATCGTCATTCGTCCTTTGTAACAATTAGCGCGTCGTCGACGATTACAATAACAATTAATTAGTGTCACCCAGCACTTGACGAGATTCAATTTCGCGTTACGTTTATATTATTACCCCCCTCTTTTATTTCTTATCGCCGGCGTCCGTTTAATAATTATCGATTAAGTGTAATATGTATAATTGTATACAATGAGACGTAGGAGTTTAAAAATTTGACAAACTTACGTGAGTTTTATTTTTTATTCTTATATTTCATTTATTTTTTTCTTCGTAAATTAACGTCTGTCCCGACTAATTCCGTTAGTATTTATTTATTTTTTTTGTTAATATTTTTCTTTACCTTCTGTACACGGATAATCAGCCTCTCGAGTTTAAGTATATGTATAAAGTAATTTTATGCGCTACATTGCAATTATTCGAAATTCACGGTTATTCAGTACTTTACACGTGACCCTTCTTTTTTTTTTACTTTTTGTTTCAGTTCGCTGCGCGCGATTCGATCGTCGAATCGACTGAATCGATACTTCAAAATTTTTAATAATTTTTTGGATACTTTTTGTTCTTCAACAAAATTCGTGTGTACATACCTTTACGGCACAAATGAAATATTGATCGTCCAGTTCACTGTACGATAGAATAATCTATGATCAATTTTATACATTTTTATCTAGTTTTACGTACAATTATATATATTTATATATATATTACTCGTTTTTTTTTTCTTTTCACGTAAACATTTACAAAATTACAAAATTCCCATTTTTCACCTGGGAAAATAATCGAGTTTACCGTTTCACGCGATCGCAGATTATCTTATGCTACAGTGAAGGTGCAATATATTAAAAATGTTAATTAAAGTAAGTTGACAAGATGAGATATAAAAAATAAACAATAATTTATGAATATAAATAATGTAACAAAAAATATAAAACGTAACGATAAATGTATATGGAAAACACCCCGCGTAAAATTGGATGCATAGTTTCAAAGGATCGATTGAATCGATATAAAGAGAATCTGTGTATCGCGCGTTACATATTTTTTATACGTAAGTATAATCTTTGATTTTTTTTTTAGAATGTTTGCGTATAATCCTTGTACTACGAACATCAAGTTCTGTCTTTTGATTTACAGTTATTTCATTTTCTTTCTCTTTTCGAGGAACGTCCGGTCAGTTTTATAGTTATATTTCTTGTACTTGGCAATAAATCATTTTCCCTTCTTGTTTTTTATTTTTTTTTTTCAAAAATCACCGTCCCTCTCAAATTCTACACTTTGATTTCTACATACGTCAGTTCTATGCGGATACACGATTCGAGTTGCACACGACGACATCTTTCAATCCTTCCACGGTATGCTTTACACGTTTTCTTTTATCATCGTCCCGTTTGATTTGCCTTTCGAAAATAAAGCCGCACTCACGCGACCTTCTCGTTACGCTACGGGGACCTCGTATAAGGAAGACGAGAGAACATTTTATTGTGTACACATCAAACCTCGTTTGTCTTTCGATCGATTAATTCTCGTATTTTACTTTGTTTTTCTTTTTTTCTTTTTACATTCCATCGTTTTAATCCAATGATCGGACGGGAGGAGCGATTTTTTACCGGTATATCCATCGCTTTCACCTCGGTTCATACGTATGTAATAATTATAACAATAATAATACAAATAATAATCATAATTATTTAACAATAATAATAATAGTAATAATAATAATTTCATCGCATTTTTCACAGTCGAAACGTTACAACGAAAAATTTCGCGGTTACTTTGAAGCGTCGAAGGATACTTCTTTCTCTCTCTCTCTCTCTCTCTCACATTCGGTGAAACAAACAAATTGAAATGCGACATTTTTATTAAATTTCATTTAAATTCAATGCGCTTTCGCATATATATATTTATTTATTTATATACGTATGTGTAATAGCAACGTTTCAGCCATGAAAAGTGCAAAAACAGTCTTTCTATTCATGGTAATTTTTTTTTCTTATATTCTTTCTTTATATATATATAATCGAGATTATTACGCTATCTTACATTTATTTATCGATCACCGTTCGATCGACGTATCACTTACGTGCAGTAAATGTTGATTCACATTCTTCTTTTTTTTTTAAATAAAAATCTAAAATAAAGCAAACGTTCCGTTATTATATAGACGCACTCGATCTTCACTTTCGATTAGGATTTTCCTTCATTTCCCTTTCTTACTCACAAGTGGCAATATGTATATATGTATATATATATATATATATTTACGCAAAACATATATCGCTACACTCAATATATTTTGCATAAAAATACAACTCCCTTAATCGTCCTCGTATATATAAATATATATATGCAAATATATAGATATATGCATGTATATTTATATGTTTACATGTATATATTTATGTAATTATGTATAACGATTTTGAAAAGTCTTGAATTTCCGCAGTGTATATATCTCATCCGCTCCGTCTTTTGAATTGTTCAACCAGAGTTTCAAACTTATTAGTCGACGAATACCCCTTCCATTTTTTTTTCACTTGGTCACCCACGCCTCTTCATTGTTCTCTTGGATTTGGGAAAAAAAAACATTCGCCGCGTATCACTATATATATATTTTTTTACGGATCGTTTAGAATCGACGCGGTCACACCGACGTACAACGCAACGTATATATATATATAATAAAGAGGGTGTTACACCTTGCGGTTTCTCAGTTGCACAACGGAAAATGTTTAAAATATTTACGTGAGCAAACAGTGTCCTATGGAATATTGAAAATTCGTCCAGACATTAACTTTGTAAAGCCGAAAAATGTGATCATCGATTATCAATGGATATATATTAAAGGACAACCAAAAATAATTTGAAATTAAACTACTTTATGCGTGTACGTACACGAGGTTACTATAAAAAAAAGAGAAGAAATACGAAATAATATGATACGCCGGAAAATTTTCAATATACGGATATAGTTCGCATCGGATATATAATACAATAAGGAAGAAATTTATACAATTCGACGTGAGGTGATGCGACGCAGATACACACACACGCACACACACACACAGAGAGTCGACGGTCGCACTGGTGATATATGAAAAAAACCTTGACACTCGCACACTCTTGGCTGAAATAGTATATGTAGTAATAATTATATGTATAAACTGTATATATGTATAATTATGTATATGTATAATAATGTATGTATGTATATATGTATAATAGAGATTCATAGGAGCGTCGAGGCGGTGACAAGCGTCGCAGGAGGGGTCTCGAAACATCAGACGTGCATCTCTCCGAATCCAGATTGGGATTGTACCCTACCCGAGAGTGTCGTCGTTGGTTGAAGTAGCGGTTGGTTTTCGGGTGGACTCCTTCCTCGTGGCGGTGGCGGGGCACATGGTACCGTCAGGTGGATCGACCCATTCGGCGGTCCCTGCAAGCCGCACCACGGCTTCTTTATGCATGCCTTGACCGCCGAGGTCGTTGCCTAGAGAGGAATCCACTCGTTCCTGAGTCGATTCTCGCTCTCTGAGAGCGGAATTCCCGTCTGGAATGAGTAGATTCCGTTCTCAGCTTATTAGCAGGGTTTGCCATGCGTGCGTTCGTTTGTTCGTTCGTTCGTTCGTGGTTTTTAATTTCATATTTTCTGGACGATCAATCCCGTTTTTTTAATATTTCTATTCTATTATTTTTATTGGATTTGATATTTACGAGAGATGAGCCTTGGTAGAAATTTTTCGAGTTTTTACCGAATTTATCGATTTTTTATTGGACAGGAGATCATTCGTGCTATTGATGTTTGTTATGATGATAGTAATTCTGAATGCTTTAAGACGTGTAATCGATAAACAATCGGGAATGATAATCACTGATAGCACTTTGAATACAGTTAAATTTTATAACGCGATATTTTATTTAACTTTCACTTATACGTATAAATCGCATGTGTTTAATCAATGTATCACTGCACTGTTATAATTTGTGATTTAAGGTTATGTGTTTTAAATATTTCAGCGTTCTTTCGAATTAGCTTCTTATCCAATTACTGCTAGAAATACTGATATTTAGTATATTTACATTGCCCCAAAACAGTCAAAATTACGGTATCGTGAAGGAGTGTAAAAAAAATTTGTTTAAAATTAATTTTTAATATTTCTTATATAACTTACAGTATTACAACAACTTATTAGTAAGTATTAACAAAAAATTCTAAGAAGCTACGTTATTACATAGATAAATGTATTTGTAATTGAAATTTAAAAACAGTCAAAATGACTTTTTTAGGGTATCTAGTGTTAAGAGGATGTTAAAATCAATTTTTAGCGACTGAGTCAGTAGAGATGAAAAATGTATTCCACCTATAACAAAATGTATTAAATTATGAACAAACCAAGTCATTATTGCTCTTTCTTTTAGTATTATCTAATATTGAGTAAAATTTAGATGAAAAATATTTATGCATTTCTAATTGGCATTGGAAGAAATTTGGACTATTTTCTGTCTCAGATTTAACATTTAAATTTTCTTCCAATACCATTTTTAAATGCATTGATATTTTTGTACAAAATTTTGAAACGTTATAGATTATACTAAAATGAAGGCCAATGATGGCTTGTTTTTTTTTATTATTTTACCACAATTATTTAATTGAAAAGAAAAAAAAATTCACTTTAACATCCCGTTAATGCCTAATAAGGAAGCTTTATTAATTTACAAAGTGCTACATTATACTCGTTCTCGATATTTGATTATTTTGACTCATTTATACTATAAAAATAAAATTGCCAAATCAGACAAATAATGTGAAGGAAGATACGGTAACGACTCGGCAATTTTCTACCAAGGGGTACGTTTATTGATAATACTGAATAATAGCCGATTAAAAACTAATTATTGAAAATGAAACGATATTGCTAGGTGTGTGCATTTGAAATGTTAGTAAAAAAATAAGTTATGACCAAATTTATACCACGGATACTAAGTTCTATTAATTAATCTGAAACAAATATACATCAAGAAAATCTCCGAAACGTTAAATTTTATAATGCGAATAATTAATATGTAAAATTTTTAGTAAAATTAAAATACTAATTTTTATTATTAACTAAGCAAAGACAGCATTCTACAGTATTTATATAAAAATTAATATTTCAGAAAATAAATGCTAAACTACAGAACAGCACGTATTATTGTACATTATAAATTGCAATATTAAACATTATTCAACCCTGTAAAGTTTAATGTTTTAATGTAATATTTAATACATTCATTTACATCGAATATTTCGCTAATTTCGTTTGAAGTATACGATGATCGTCCAGAAAAATGATAATTTTTTTTAACAACAATACTAATCGACATGTATTTACATTTACCAACTAAACATGATATTATCAATAAAATTAAAATTTTATGTGTGTCCGATTAGTAGCAATTCACAAAGATAAATATTTTATTGAACTCTACTATAAAAGTAAAATACATAACTAAACATTAATAAACGTTAAACAAAGGTTAATTATTTCACTGATATTACTGCTAAATTAAACGAATGTAATTCAAGAATAAATAATTCTGCTTAACAATCGGTATTAAATTGACTTACAAACACAATATAAATATAATAATGATAATAACAATAAACAGATCGATGCAAGTAAATAAAAGTTAAATAAATATTTTTCAATGTGAATTGAGGAAAAAAAACAAATATTTTGCAAATTTTGAGCCCCGAGTGTATAGCGATGAAAGCCGGGCAAAAGTTCGCAGCAAGCATTAAAAAAATTGCTGTCAAAACGCGAGAGCTACTGTAACTAAAAGAAAAAGTGAAAACAATTAAATAATATCTCGCAAAGAGTCATTATACGTATATATATATAAAAAAGAGGAACTTTATTCATTTGGAATATTTGACGTTCTATTATCGGCAAACTTCCACATTCATCGCGTTTTCACGCAGTTTCGAAACAAAAATCGCTCTACTCGATCAACCGGAAAGCGTTATCAAAAGCGTTTACAGTTTCGCTCGAATCAAAGCCCAAAAGGTTGCATTTACCAGTTGATCGGCTCTCAAGCCAAGCCGAATCGAGGAAAACGAAAGAAAAAAATCTGTCATTTCTCGATTGTCCTACTCTACACTTAGGGCCCAAAGTGTTTCCATTTGCATCTAGAAAGAAAGTGCAAGATTTCGGTTGTTTTTTCATTTTTTATTTTTCAACTGTTTTCATATATAGAATCAGAAAGATTTTCAATTTTATTATAACCCTCGTGAAAAATTGCGTATCGTGGAAAGTTTTGGGTCGAATCGCAAAATTCAGTGTGCACTATTTTCTGTTCGTTATTTTTTTTTATTTTTAATTTGAATGAGAACGTCATTAATTTCCTTCTCGTATCGCGAAAAAATATAATTATGATAATAAAAATGAAAAATTGCTTTGTCCTTTTTTTTTAGATTATTTTTAATAAATTTGATTAAAGGGATGTCCAAACTAATTAAAAAATGTAGATTTCCTGAGCTTGAAATATAAAATGTAATAAAAATGTATCACTCTTTCAGTTTTGAATTAATCATATACATTTTCTAGTAGAAATCAAAGAATTTATAAATAATATTTTAGCCAAAAATTAACTGCGTAAGTCGGCTAATAATTGACTGTAAGTAATGGCCAGAAAATAATTTACGACTAATCTTAAAGTGCTCGATTTCTACTAGAATTAATTCATTCGATGTAATGTTTTGAAGCTCTTTATCTCATAAAATAAAACGCAATCTTCAAAACAATCAATCCTGTGGCTGTATAAACATAATTAATTCAAATTTATCAGAGTGACAGATTCATATCTAAACCCAACCAAGAAATTTTGGTTTCGCAAAAAAGAAGATATTTTTTCTATCTAAATGTATAATAATCACATATATTTTTCTTGCATATGTCATTCGATTTAAAGAAATATCTGCTAGCATTAAAAAATATTGAATAACAAACGTTTTTATCAGATATTATATTAATTATTTTTCTTATAAATCATGATAATATCGATCGCGGGATATTAAAGTTCTTTACTGGTTCTGACATCCCTTTAAAACGTTATTTTTTATAAACTTCTATAACATTACACTTTTAATTAATTTACCATACATGATTTACAGAAAAATGTGCAATACGTTGCATCATTAAAATTGTATTAATAAAAAAATCCAATACAGATCATTACATAAATAATATATAATTGGAAGTATAGTAGAATAAGCAAAAATAGCAAGAACTTTCCGTGATACTTTTTTCACTAGGGTTTACACGAGGTTTTGGAAAACTAGTCTCATACTTACTTGACTTTGCTGTGTGCTTATGTCGGGTAGAACCGAACCCCGAGGTAGCGTTGAGTGTTGCGTCTGATGTTGCTTTTGGTAATGGTGCGGATGTGGTAACGTGTGCGTCACTTGGGTCTGTTGTAGTAGCATGTTCGTTTCGCTCGGGGGTACAGCTTTCATAACGTTCCTAAATGCAATCAAAATAACATTCTGCCTTCAATTCTACTCGGTTTAATTCAACCGTATACCCTATTAATCCTGACCTTCGTTCAACACTTTCAAATTTTACGTACCACACTATTCTTTATGCTTCTTATGTCATTTAGTTTTTTCTTTCTCAGATTTCGTTAATCTACTTATATTAATAATATGGTAAAGATTTAAACTACTTTTAAGGAATAAAATATAAAATCTTTTTTTTTTCAATAGTTGATAATGATAAGTTGTGAAATATATAGCTATACTTATATATTTTTATTCTTAAAGCTTTGATATAGTGGTCAAGAATTTAGTAGACGTTGTTATGTATATCACAGTGAAGAAAACTGTAGTAGTCCAGTGTATTAATAAAATAGTATATATAACATACGACATGCCATTATGTATTACAAAGAAAAATATAAGTAATTTAAGCATTATTTAATGTCTATTTTATAGTTTACTATTAACAGTTAGAGAATCGCAGATTTGAAATTCTTGGTATTTTTCAGAAATCGTATAAAATTGGTTTCTAATATGTTAAAATAGTTATCATGAGTAAAATATCAATCGTGCGCCGCCCCCATAGTAAATAGATGTACCCGCGTACGGACATTAAAAGCCAATCTTAATTTTTTTTTTCAAAATATTGTTTTACTTATATTTTGCTGGGAAAATTATTTTTATTTTTATAATAAGTATTTTAATACCATTTTTCGTGAAATAATTATGACAGAGTAATATACGAGCTCAAAATGGTAGTTTCAAAATGGCAGGTAACACTTGGTTCATTTTTGGATTTTTAATACATAACATAATACATTATTATATACATGTCATTGGTAACGATAAAACACTATATAATCTATTTGTGTATAAAAGAAAAAAGAAATTTTTGTTCTTCTCTAAAGGTTAAGTACACAGAGTAAAAGTTGCTATGTTTTATTGAGTAATTCAGCGACAGACTTACAAATTATAAAAATGATTTTTTATAGAAACAATTTACCAGATATTTATTAAATATTAATAAAACTTGTGTGAATTTTACATATAAAACAGAAAAGAGAATATATCAAAAATTAGTATAAATAGATATAAACATATTTTTTACTTTTTTCCGTGTATACGTAATTCAAATCATATTAAAATTTTTTTTTAAATTTTATTGCAAACATGAAGATAAATAAATTTTCGTATAGATATATTATTTCATAAATATAATACCGTACATTTAATCGTAAAATTATACAGCGTCCGATACTATATATTTTTTATTCTCAGTGCAATAATTTTGATAAACTGAAAACGTATATATATTTATATATACCAAGCACTCTTTCCCAAGATATATCTAAAAAAAATAACAATAAAGTAAAATTAAAGTTTGATACTAAATTAGGTATACGAGGTTCCAAGCTCTCTACATAGTTGTTACCGATCGATATAAGCATCTCGGAGGTCTGTCAAAATTTACACGTCCTTTGTTTACAAACACAACCATAGACCTTTGTCGTTGATTAGCACCGCAATGGGAGTATAAACATAGTGCAACGTTAAAACATCATAAAAAAGTAATGAACAAAGTTGTTACTTTAATTCAATGAACGTTTTGATTACCAATTAATATTGAATATACCCGACATCGATCGCGTTATACTTATATTATACATAATACTATAACATGCCACTATCGAAATTACGTTAAGACGATAATTATTACGCGATACATTTCTTTCAGTTCCGCGTCTCGATTAAAGTGCGCATTATAAAAAAAAAGAACGAAAGAGATCGTATTGATATATATTAATCGTTAACTGGTTTATAACGTCTATATATATATATATACACGAAGATGAAAGTAAAATAAATTACTTTCTCGAATAGGTTAAAATTAAATTCTCCTAAGGAAATTGAAAGTAAAGTGAATTACTTGTCATTTATAGTAAATTACTTTTTTTTCCAAAGAAATATATACATATACGGGCGTTGTAAAATAATTTTGAGATTATATTGTGGGTGAATTACTTGTCATTTATAGTAAATTACTTTTTTTTCCAAAGAAATATATACATATACGGGCGTTGTAAAATAATTTTAGAGATATATTTGTGCGGATCCCGCTTATACGCGCGATTAAAAACCGAAAGAGCCCGGCATTATTTTAAACAAATTTAAACAATTAAAATTCATTATTGTAGGGTATATATATAGAGACCTATTTATATTGTATCGGAGTACAATCTGGGCGGTACAATGGAAAATCTATTAAAATGAATAAAAGCTTCATTCTCTCGTTAATATATTTGATCGATATAAAATAAATTATATTTCGAATATTGTTCGTTTCTTTGTATACCGTGTAAAAATTTATATACATATATATACACATCATTGTCTATACATTATATACCCTTTGTTTGTTTCCTCTTTGATTTTAGTAATACACGAATGTCTCTCCGGGTTTATTGGAAGGACGAATAGACTTGTATATATGACGTCTATGTATGTGTGTGTGTATGTATAACCTGTATAGATGTGAATATATACATATATATATAGTACTACAATTAAGTTACGACATCCTCTTAAAGTATCAATCAAATCCGCTTGCCGTAGGGTGTGACATACCCTTACTCAATATAGGAATTCCAGCTAATGTATAAGATAAATTAGCAAATGCAGGTAATAATTATTTTGTCCACGATTTTATTGAAATTTTGGTTTTTTTATGTAATATTTGTTCTAATCGTTAAAGTAGTTTTGGATCGTGGTATAGACTTTCCTTAAAAAAGTGTTGTTCATATAGTTTTTTAGTTGTTAATTGAGAATACGTGTTGAAAAGCAGTACTTTCAAGGTGTAAATAAATAATTATGATACCGTGAACGCTGATGCTGCTTTTAATCAAAATAATCACCTATTAGCTTGCTGGAACATTAATAAACCTTTTTAGTTAAGATATATATACTACAGAATTAAGCAATTTGGATAGCTAAAAATTAGTTAATTTAAATAGCTAATAATTAGGTTATTTTAATTTTATTACTAATAAATCGGTCGAATATTATCAATGTGAAATGTTAAGAAAAATTTAAATATAAAAATACATAAAACAAAATACTTACTGTTAATTAAAAATACATAAAAATGGCGCGTTGAGAACAAAATTATTAATGTTTTCTAATTCGTTTAATTTGTTAGCTAAAATCATGGGTTATTAGACGAATTTTTGCCAATTCTTTTAAATAGCTGTCACGATTTCTAGCAGGATATGTAACCATGACTTTCTTTTAATTTTTATTAGATTTCAAAAAAGGTAAAGGTTCGTTGTTTTCTTCTTCAAACAATTTTTTCTTCTAGAATTATGTTGATGTAAATTATTTATATTATTTATATAAATAATTAAGAGAATTATAAATTAAAAAATATAATTTGCCAAAACTATCAATAATCGCTTGAAAAATAAAAGAAGCTCTAACTTATTAAAATAAAATATAAATTAAAATAAATCAATATGACTTAATAATAATCTTATTGATTAAACAATAGTAAAAAATTTTCATAATAATACTGCTTTTCAACGTGTATTGTCACCCACGCTATCATATAATGACTAGATTTAGAAAACCTTTTTTTAAAACAAAATCTTATTGAAAAATTGATAGTTCGATTAAAGGGGCTGTTTGCACTTATTTAAAATTTTGCAAATTATTCAAAGATTTATTTCATACCTCACGTAGAATCCAAATGAAAGTAAAATCAACTTCAGAATTAATGAATATCACACAATTTCAACGTGATTATCAAACTATTTCAAAACTAAATTAAATTTAAATGTACATTTATTAATAATAAATACCATCATTTGAAAATATTGAAGTATTTAGATGAAAATATACTTGTAATTTGGAAATATATAACAATTTTAATACGCTTCCATGTATAACAGAGAATAATAGTATAAACGATAAAATATAATAAAAAAGTAATGTATTTAAATAATATTTTATCAGACGTGACGTAAGACGAGATTGCAGATAAATTATATTTCGTTCTATATATGCATTTACATTTCGTACAGTATTAGAATATTTCGCCTATCAATCACTGATACAAAATAAGCCAACTAAAATAATCTACCAAGTATATAACAGTTGAGTAAATTTTAAAATCAACGATTATGAATGGTCTTCGTCAACAATTAGCCGATAGTTGATAAAACTTTTGAACAAAATGTAATTAAATTGTTTGTAATATCATACTTTGATATGATTTACATTACAGTTACATAATAATGATAAGGAATAAAAGAAAAGCTACATTGATTGCAAATAATACCGTTTCAATAAATATATATACCTATATCGAGTTACGTCCGAAAGTAAAGGTAAGGTATAACGTCTACACTTCCTCGTATGTAAACGTTGCAGACAAATTTAAATTAAATTTAATATTTTGTATTTATTGTACGCTTCGTACCTGATTATAATTACCCAAATTAATATTTAATTTAACGTACGTAATTAAATAATTACGGGCATCGTTTGTTAATAAATATATACACAATATACTTTATTAATAAAATATTTTATAAATAATTATATCGTATATATATTTATAAGCATACTTGTGTTATTTTCAGATTAAATAAATAAAATATCGTTTTCTTCACGTGTAGAAGTAGAGGTTAAAATTAAATTTTAAACAAATCTAAGTTCATATTATGTAGTATGTAAACAAATTTTTTTTTATAAGAATTTGTTAATTAATGTAATTTGAAGACTTATGTAATAAATAGTGCGTTTTTATAAATAATTATCAACTATATGTTAAAAATTTGTTTAATTTAAACACTTGTTTATCAGATTAACTGCTCATAATTGAACGAAATATGCAGTATCTTAAAGTAGTTCCTCGAATCTCGTAAAAATGAGTGAGCAACATCCGAAAATTCTATCATATTCATTAAAAAATTTACTACTTTTTAAATTTTTTCTATGCGGATTATCGAAGTACTGTGAATAGATAAAAATTATTAAAAGTGACGACTTTTAGCGGAAGTTACATGATCGAGACACAATTATGATATTTTATTTCGTTTTAAACATATATGTTGAAAAACTAAAAGATAAAAGTTCTGCTCTGTTCTTTGAAGTAAGTAAGAAATAATATATCAATCGGGCCTTTGTGAAAAGTTATTTATCATCTGACCTAAAATTTGATTGATTCCTAACCTCTTACCAGATGCGTTGAAGACACAGTCGCATGTAACGATGTTTGTCAAAATTAATTGTTTTAAAAATTACCTCTATGTACAAATAAATAAATTAAATTTTCTATGCGGATTATCGAAGTACTGTGAATAGATAAAAATTATTAAAAGTGACGACTTTTAGCGGAAGTTACATTGATCGAGACACAATTATGATATTTTATTCGTTTTAAACATATATGTTTGAAAAACTAAAAAGATAAAAGTTCTGCTCTGTTCTTTGAAGTAAGTAAGAAATAATATATCAATCGGGCCTTTGTGAAAAGTTATTTATCATCTGACCTAAAATTTGATTGATTCCTAACCTCTTACCAGATGCGTTGAAGACACAGTCGCATGTAACGATTGTTTGTCAAAATTAATTGTTTTAAAATACTCTATGTACAAATAAATAAATTAAAAAATTTATTTCAGTTTTTCGAAGTTCTAACAAATTTTTAGTTTCATAATCACCATATTGACTGACGAGTCGTTGAAATTAAACTAAAGACAATTGTCACTTTTGACTTTTGATTATCCAATACCTGATTTCTTTTCACACGATAAATTAAATATAAAACTAGAAGCATGATTACAATATTTCATCAATTTTATTTCGTAATCATAATGATGATTATCATCATTCGATGATTACAATATATTTCCATTAAAAAGTGGTTAACGATTCCGCGTAGTGTACAGCCCCTCGGTTCGATCGGAAATTAAATAAAGCAAATAAAAGAGAGAGAGAGAAAAGAAAAAGAAAGTACCTTCGAAGCATTTCATTTTCCACGTCGACTATGACTTGGCCACGAGAAGCAAAGTGCGTGTCTGGAGGCGGTGGTGGCGGTGGGTGCTTCAGATCGTTGAAACTCCTCGGTCCGCACTGTTGATTCATCATCTGCTGTTGCTGGAGGCTCTTCACCTCCAGCCTCGTCTTGTCTCGTTGATAATAGACGCCCGCGAATATGAGGACGTTCAGTATGAGGAGACTGCACCCAATTGCTATTGTCACGCTGAGGGCCGTCGAGTATGTGGCGTATCTGCCGAAAAAAAAGAACGAATGGACTAAAAGTTCCATGGACTCCCAGGAATCCTATGTGGATACCTCGATCTCTATGTGTGTATATATACGGGGTTTGTTTATAAGCCTACGCGACGGGGTATACCAAGAATTTTCATTATTGCCCTGATTAATTTTGGTAATCCACACATAGTCCGGATATCTAACCAGGCTTAGGCTATATCCGATTACGAAAGAAAATTGTAAACGATGATGCTGCATTTGCGGTTATTATTGCACGATCATATATTTTTACAGCGTTTTTATAACTATATCACTATTTTATATCTTAAGGGTAGTCTGTATAGGTTAAAGATTTCTGTATTAGAATTTTTCAATAATATAATTTTCAATTTTTACCCCACGCACAATTGTTGTACGTCATAGAACGTGCTTTTACTTGTATATTAGAAAAAATATGCAAATTGAAAGATAAATTTGAAAAATCAGTTGATGTCGGTATGTGTATATTAAATAAAGGTGTGGCATCCCCTTAATTATATTGATTGGTTACAGGATATTTTTAGTTTCTTGTAAAATATTAATTGTTGGAAACAATTCTAGTCTGGAAACAAATCTAGTAGAATATTTCGTAATTTTGTATTGCAAATACATTTCGTCATTCTTAATTTTCGATCAAAATTTTTTAGTAAATTTATTTGTAATACAACTTTTTTAATTATGTATGACACTCGGTATCGTGACCTTTTTACCATAATGCATAGAATGTCTTGCAAGCCAGCTCATCAAATGGAAGAAAAGAATAATAATACATGATTATAATCCACACGAATAAAACAGAATTTAAAAATATTTATACTCTAAACTTGTTCTTTTGTCCCTTTTACTTGTGTATTAATTTATTCGTGTTGTTTATCAAAGTTTTAATTTTATATTTAAAAGTATATTGAAAATTGAAAGTGCTTCTACAACAGGTAAACAATGGATGTGAATAATGTAATAATTTGACAATATTATACGGCATGAAGAGGATGACGAATTGTCATCGAAACATCGCCAAGTGAGAATCTGGTTGTTCTTTTTTGCTCAACAAGATCAATTATCAATCACCATATACAGTGCCAGTCACTTACTTTTACCCCCCCTGGAGCAAAATAGGATAAAGTTTAAAGTTTTGTATCTTTGAAAGAGATCATCGTACAAAAACCAGTCGGAGACCATTTGAAAGCTTATTTTAATACCTTTCGATTGGCCTAAGTCACTTATAAAAAATACTATTTTTTGAAACTATTAAATGGCAATAAACTAGTTTCAAAAAAAAAATTTTTGGACACCTTTTTGAATTCAATGCAGTTTTTAAAAGATTGACGAAACCAAAAAGTTATCCAGATAGATTTTTAGTTTTTTTCAACAGCTTTCGACTGTTTTTTTTTCATTTTTGTAACTTTATTTTAAACAAAGTTACGGTAGTTTTTGCTCGAAAATAGCCCTTTTTTTAAAATCTAAATATATTAAAAACTTTTATAGATACAAAAAAATGATAAAGAGAAAAAATGTCACTTTTATATCGTAGAATACGAAAATGTTTTAAGTAAGAGCAAACCAAAAAATTTTTTATTACCTGTATTTTTTTTAAGTACAATCATCTTTGAAAAAATCAACCTGCAGAGGTAAAATATACAGTTAATAAAAAATTTTTTGTTTGCTCTTACTTAAAACATTTTCGTATTCTACGATATAAAAGTGACATTTTTTCTCTTTATCATTTTTTTGTATCTATAAAAGTTTTTAATATATTTAGATTTTAAAAAAAGGGCTATTTTCGAGCAAAAACTACCGTAACTTTGTTTAAAATAAAGTTACAAAAATGAAAAAAAAACAGTCGAAAGCTGTTGAAAAAAGCTAAAAATCTATCTGGATAACTTTTTGGTTTTGTCAATCTTTTAAAAACTGCATTGAATTCAAAAAGGTGTCCAAAAATTTTTTTTTTGAAACTAGTTTATTGCCATTTAATAGTTTCAAAAAATAGTATTTTTTATAAGTGACTTAGGCCAATCGAAAGGTATTAAAATAAGCTTTCAAATGGTCTCCGACTGGTTTTTGTACGATGATCTCTTTCAAAGATACAAAACTTTAAACTTTATCCTATTTTGCTCCAGGGGGGGTAAAAGTAAGTGACTGGCAGTGTACTTATATAAAAATCACAATTTTGGGTAATTAATTAAAGAATATAATTTAAAAATATTGTAGTAAAAAAAATGTATCGCAAATATATCTTAATAAACAGGTAATTCACTTCCTAAGTAAATATTTTAATTTTAATTACATATTATAATTTCATACCATTTATCCGTATCTTAAAATCTTCTTTTATTATTACTGTTACAAATTTTTCTCTTATATATATTGATTCGACTTTTCTACAGAGAAATTTCCCACTCAAAATTCATTAAAAATGATTATAAAAAATATTATTAAGAATTATTAATTTCTTTTATCATTTACAGTAAATAATTTATTACACAGTGTATAATTGTAATTGACGAAAATTAGAATAATAATTAATTTTACAGGTAATTTGTTATGTAATTAATTAATATAGTAATTGTGAAAATCAGCGTTATTATTGAATATTATATACAACATCAAAACTTGTTAAATTTGCATGTTTTATATATTATTATAATTCCGCGTATAATATACTTATTACGTAAAAAATTTGAGAAATTAATTGTACAAATTATAGAGAATAAATTATCGTTAAGATTTTTATTGTACAAATGGTAAATTTACAAAAGAAACGAATCTTTGATTTTTCAACTAACGCGGCTAAAGGAGAATCATTGTATAAGCGTATACAATAGATTAATTGATATAAATGTTAAAAATAAATTTTTGTTATTTTCGAGTATATTTATGCTCAGATAACTGAATTTTATGGTAAAAATTGCACTTCCTGGGTCGATCATACTTATGGTCCTGGATATGAAGTTTTACGGCAGCCATAAAATGGTGTCACGCAGACTTTAAAAATTTTAGAATCTATCATTTCTTGCTTTATTCAGTTCATGTCTTTCCTTTAGTTTAAAAACGAGAATATAAAAATTTTCGAGTGACGCAACGTCCGTTATTGTCTCGACCTAAATTTTAAAAAACGTTGAAGAGGGGTGGCGGCGAGGAGAAAAAGGTCCTCTTGTCAATTTTATCGGTTAACTCTACTTGGGTTAACTGTACAATGAAAATTTAGCGTTCGGTTGTCGCGCGCTCGGTCAAATTATTTGCTAAAAGGGAAATGTGTAATCTCGCAAAGTATTTTCGACCGAATTACGTTAAAAATGAATTTAACGTTTGCGATAATACGGATCTCTTGTTCGGGGCAGAAAAGAATTGGAAGGAGGGGAAAGAAAAATGTTAATTCCTCGGTGAAAGTACAAATTTCCTCGTGTTACGTTTAAAGGAAGAACAGCGAGAGAGAGAGAGAGAGAGAGGTAGAGGTGGGGTGTTGGAAAACGCCTCTCACTCGAGGAAGAGGGTGAATTTCTGACTTCCTTAAATTTCAAGGGAATCCTCTCACAAGCTTTATAAATCTACCAACGACATCCCATCAGCGCAACGAGCGTTAAGCTCCGGTTGTGACCCGAAAAGACTTCCGTCTCTACGTCCTGCACTCTTAAAAATTTTGTGTCAAATCCGGATTTTGAGTAAATTGATTTTCTCGAAAGTTGGACCATAAAGATGATTCCTCCGCACCTGTCCACTTCCAATACGACCTCCTTATACGCGAACACTCCATTTAATTGTTGTTCATGTACATAAAAACTTGCCGAGTTCACGAGTTATTTTGAATTCTATTAAAAGTGGGATCATAAACGTTACGCTTGTTACGATACGAGAAAAAAAATGTAACAAATCTTCTTTGCGTCTATTCTCTCGCAGGGTTTTTAGATTCAGGGGCACGGAAGCAAAAAATCGAAATTTCTTTATTCCGTTGAAACGACTTTTCCCAACTCCATTTTCGCAGGTGGAATTATTATATTCCCGTAAAATTAAAATTTACACTTAATTTCAGAATTTAATATATTTGAAATTCTATTGTCGTACGTGAAAAATCTAATTTTCAACCTGATTTTCTCCCCGGGATCGCCATTTTCAATTTAAAGAAAACTTTTTTTTTCTCCCCCGACGCCACCACCCGCCGTCATCATCCTTGATGAAACAAGTTGAGACTCGAGGAAAATGTTATTTTATTTCTTATTTATCACAGAAATTGTTACATGAAAGATATATTAATTTCTTTTTTTTTAATCAGAATTTTATTACACTGACTCCTTTGCAATGTTTTGTCTGTAATTTCTCATTAGTCCCAGTGAATAAGTAATCAATAAACATTATAATTTACATTAAATTCTTATATTTGAAACTTATTACCGTGCGATTAAAGTCACCTCTGAAACGACGTAATCCATATATTGTACATTTAAATTGAAAATCATGTCTTGACATAGTTCTTTCCCGGGATATAGACTTTTTTTAAATAAAATGTTTTCTAGTTTCATGTATTATTCAATAATGTTGATGAAAAATTATGATGTTGCGAACGTTGATCCCATTATTTAATCAATAAAATCTACTATACGAATATCATGAATTTATTTAAATATTTATTCGGTTTTGATAAGTAAAACTCGTTATCTCCCTCAAACAATTATTCACATATTTTCCGAACTTAATTATGGTAAATAAATGAATAGAAAATTAAATGTTTAAAAATTAAAACATACCCAGTAATATATATAATTAGATAATAATTAGATTATAATTTTGACGTGAATTATCCATGTATAAAATTGAATTCGGTGCTACAAGAAAAGTAAGTCCTTATCTATATTGACCTCGAGTAAGAATCAAAAGAAATTCATTACTTTAAAAGTTTGTTTTGGTGAAAGAAATTTGACAATACCGATTATCAAGAAGTGTACATACATATAACACCATTAGATAATAATCTATAGAGCTATACATAAGATTTTATTTTTAAATTATTCTAAGTATTGAACACTTCAGGAATAGGGATGCTACAGAAATAACGAAACCAAAACTTTTCGTAGTAGAAAATTGCTCAGTTTCATTGTTCGACGTGTTAATCAAATGGTAATGAAAAATGATATTGATGGTACAAATAGACGTGCGATGAATTTTTAAAATTAAGGAGTTGTCGGACTCAGAAATTATCATATTTATATATTTTTTATTTTTATTTTTTATTTTTTTTTTCATATTCTTTGTCATCACCCGTATACCCATTAAACGGGTTTTTTACAGGGACACCCCTACCACCTATGTGTGGGGGTGAAAACATTCCAACTTTTCCCCATCCCGGTCCCCACGTCTCGCATTCGCCCGGGGTTATGCCCGTGAGGAAGGGAAAACCTTGTAGGAAAACCTTCCCGAGACGGCCGGTGTATTGAAACATTCTGTTTAGATGTTCAGGTCACCTTGCGTAGGCCCAAACACCGAAACCAAATGTTCCACACCTTCCGCTCACGTTGTGAAGTGTGGAAAAAAAACACCTAACCGATCCGAAAGCGCACAAGAATGGTGTCACCCATCCAAGTGCCAACCGCACTCAGCAGCTGCTTAACTTCGTGATCGGCCGAGGTGCGTCCCCGCCACTCTGCCACCGTGTCGGTCCCTATTTAATATATTTTTTATAACGAAAAAATAAATTCTAAAAAATTTAGGCACTTCCTGGGTCGATCATACTTATGGTCCTGGATATGAAGTTTTACGGCAGCCATAAAATGGTGTCACGCAGACTTTAAAAATTTTAGAATCTATCATTTCTTGCTTTATTCAGTTCATGTCTTTCCTTTAGTTTAAAAACGAGAATATAAAAATTTTCGAGTGACGCAACGTCCGTTATTGTCTCGACCTAAATTTTAAAAAACGTTGAAGAGGGGTGGCGGCGAGGAGAAAAAGGTCCTCTTGTCAATTTTATCGGTTAACTCTACTTGGGTTAACTGTACAATGAAAATTTAGCGTTCGGTTGTCGCGCGCTCGGTCAAATTATTTGCTAAAAGGGAAATGTGTAATCTCGCAAAGTATTTTCGACCGAATTACGTTAAAAATGAATTTTAACGTTTGCGATAATACGGATCTCTTGTTCGGGGCAGAAAAGAATTGGAAGGAGGGGAAAGAAAAATGTTAATTCCTCGGTGAAAGTACAAATTTCCTCGTGTTACGTTTAAAGGAAGAACAGCGAGAGAGAGAGAGAGAGAGAGGTAGAGGTGGGGTGTTGGAAAACGCCTCTCACTCGAGGAAGAGGGTGAATTTCTGACTTCCTTAAATTTCAAGGGAATCCTCTCACAAGCTTTATAAATCTACCAACGACATCCCATCAGCGCAACGAGCGTTAAGCTCCGGTTGTGACCCGAAAAGACTTCCGTCTCTACGTCCTGCACTCTTAAAAATTTTGTGTCAAATCCGGATTTTGAGTAAATTGATTTTCTCGAAAGTTGGACCATAAAGATGATTCCTCCGCACCTGTCCACTTCCAATACGACCTCCTTATACGCGAACACTCCATTTAATTGTTGTTCATGTACATAAAAACTTGCCGAGTTCACGAGTTATTTTGAATTCTATTAAAAGTGGGATCATAAACGTTACGCTTGTTACGATACGAGAAAAAAAATGTAACAAATCTTCTTTGCGTCTATTCTCTCGCAGGGTTTTTAGATTCAGGGGCACGGAAGCAAAAAATCGAAATTTCTTTATTCCGTTGAAACGACTTTTCCCAACTCCATTTTCGCAGGTGGAATTATTATATTCCCGTAAAATTAAAATTTACACTTAATTTCAGAATTTAATATATTTGAAATTCTATTGTCGTACGTGAAAAATCTAATTTTCAACCTGATTTTCTCCCCGGGATCGCCATTTTCAATTTAAAGAAAACTTTTTTTTTCTCCCCCGACGCCACCACCCGCCGTCATCATCCTTGATGAAACAAGTTGAGACTCGAGGAAAATGTTATTTTATTTCTTATTTATCACAGAAATTGTTACATGAAAGATATATTAATTTCTTTTTTTTTAATCAGAATTTTATTACACTGACTCCTTTGCAATGTTTTGTCTGTAATTTCTCATTAGTCCCAGTGAATAAGTAATCAATAAACATTATAATTTACATTAAATTCTTATATTTGAAACTTATTACCGTGCGATTAAAGTCACCTCTGAAACGACGTAATCCATATATTGTACATTTAAATTGAAAATCATGTCTTGACATAGTTCTTTCCCGGGATATAGACTTTTTTTAAATAAAATGTTTTCTAGTTTCATGTATTATTCAATAATGTTGATGAAAAATTATATGATGTTGCGAACGTTGATCCCATTATTTAATCAATAAAATCTACTATACGAATATCATGAATTTATTTAAATATTTATTCGGTTTTGATAAGTAAAACTCGTTATCTCCCTCAAACAATTATTCACATATTTTCCGAACTTAATTATGGTAAATAAATGAATAGAAAATTAATTGTTTAAAAATTAAAACATACCCAGTGATATATTTTATTAGATAATAATTAGATTATAATTTTGACGTGAATTATCCATGTAAAAAATTGAATTCGGTGCTACAAGAAAAGTAAGTCCTTATCTATATTGACCTCGAGTAAAAATCAAAGGAAATTCATTACTTTAAAAGTTTGTTTTGGTGAAAGAAATTTGACAATACCGATTATCAATATGTGTACACACATATAACACCATTAGATAATAATCTACAGAGCTATACATTTTTCCTAAAATAAATTCTATATCTCTTTGAAAAAACTATGCCCGGAATTATAAAAAATAACATTCATATGTCTATATTTAAGATTCTATTTTCAAATTATTCTAAGTATTGAACACTTCAGAAATAGGGATGTTCAATTGACGTAATAAAGTATTGCGCTACAGAAATAACGAAACCAAAACTTTTCGTGGTAGAAAATTGCTCAGTTTCATTGTTCGACGCGTTAATCAAATGGTAATGAAAAATGATAATGATGATACAAATAGACGTGCGATGAATTTTTAAAATTAAGGAGATGTCGGACTCAGAAATTATCCTATTTTATATATTTTTTATTTTTATTTTTATTTTTTTTTTTCATATTCTTGCTCATCACCCGTATACCCATTAAACGGGTTTTTTACAGGGACACCCCTACCACCTATGTGTGGGGGTGAAAACATTCCAACTTTTCCCATCCCGGTCCCCACCGTCTCGCATTCGCCCGGGGTTATGCCCGTGAGGAAGGGAAAACCTTGTAGGAAAACCTTCCCGAGACGACCGGTGTATTGAAACATTCTGTTTAGATGTTCAGGTCACCTTGCGTAGGCCCAACACCGAAACCAAATGTTCCACCTTCCGCTCACGTTGTGAAGTGTGGAAAAACACCTAACCGATCCCGAAAGCTGCACAAGAATGGTGTCACCCATCCAAGTGCCAACCGCACTCAGCGCTGCTTAACTTTCGTGATCGGCCGAGGATATATTTGAAATTCTATTGTCGTACGTGAAAAATCTAATTTTCAACCTGATTTTCTCCCCGGGATCGCCATTTTCAATTTAAAGAAAACTTTTTTTTTCTCCCCCGACGCCACCACCCGCCGTCATCATCCTTGATGAAACAAGTTGAGACTCGAGGAAAATGTTATTTTATTTCTTATTTATCACAGAAATTGTTACATGAAAGATATATTAATTTCTTTTTTTTTAATCAGAATTTTATTACACTGACTCCTTTGCAATGTTTTGTCTGTAATTTCTGATTAGTCCCAGTGAATAAGTAATCAATAAACATTATAATTTACATTAAATTCTTATATTTGAAACTTATTACCGTGCGATTAAAGTCACCTCTGAAACGACGTAATCCATATATTGTACATTTAAATTGAAAATCATGTCTTGACATAGTTCTTTCCCGGGATATAGACTTTTTTTAAATAAAATGTTTTCTAGTTTCATGTATTATTCAATAATGTTGATGAAAAATTATGATGTTGCGAACGTTGATCCCATTATTTAATCAATAAAATCTACTATACGAATATCATGAATTTATTTAAATATTTATTCGGTTTTGATAAGTAAAACTCGTTATCTCCCTCAAACAATTATTCACATATTTTCCGAACTTAATTATGGTAAATAAATGAATAGAAAATTAAATGTTTAAAAATTAAAACATACCCAGTAATATATAATTAGATAATAATTAGATTATAATTTTGACGTGAATTATCCATGTAAAAAATTGAATTCGGTGCTACAAGAAAAGTAAGTCCTTATCTATATTGACCTCGAGTAAAAATCAAAGGAAATTCATTACTTTAAATGTTTGTTTTGGTGAAAGAAATTTGACAATACCGATTATCAATATGTGTACACACATATAACACCATTAGATAATAATCTACAGAGC
Source organism: Theocolax elegans (assembly GCA_026168455.1). Taxonomy (NCBI): domain Eukaryota; kingdom Metazoa; phylum Arthropoda; class Insecta; order Hymenoptera; family Cerocephalidae; genus Theocolax; species Theocolax elegans. The sequence goes on from CM047427.1 coordinate 6,344,859, forward strand.
TATACATTTTTCCTAAAATAAATTCTATATCTCTTTGAAAAAACTATGCCCGGAATTATAAAAAATAACATTCATATGTCTATATTTAAGATTCTATTTTCAAATTATTCTAAGTATTGAACACTTCAGAAATAGGGATGTTCAATTGACGTAATAAAGTATTGCGCTACAGAAATAACGAAACCAAAACTTTCGTGGTAGAAAATTGCTCAGTTTCATTGTTCGACGCGTTAATCAAATGGTAATGAAAAATGATAATGATGATACAAATAGACGTGCGATGAATTTTTAAAATTAAGGAGATGTCGGACTCAGAAATTATCCTATTTTATATATTTTTTATTTTTATTTTTATTTTTTTTTTTCATATTCTTTGCTCATCACCCCGTATACCCATTAAACGGGTTTTTTACAGGGACACCCCTACCACCTATGTGTGGGGGTGAAAACATTCCAACTTTTCCCATCCCGGTCCCCACCGTCTCGCATTCGCCCGGGGTTATGCCCGTGAGGAAGGGAAAACCTTGTAGGAAAACCTTCCCGAGACGGCCGGTGTATTGAAACATTCTGTTTAGATGTTCAGGTCACCTTGCGTAGGCCCAAACACCGAAACCAAATGTTCCACACCTTCCGCTCACGTTGTGAAGTGTGGAAAAACACCTAACCGATCCCGAAAGCTGCACAAGAATGGTGTCACCCATCCAAGTGCCAACCGCACTCAGCGCTGCTTAACTTTCGTGATCGGCCGAGGTGCGTCCCCGCCACTCTGCCACCGTGTCGGTCCCTATTTAATATATTTTTTTATAAACGAAAAAATAAATTTCTAAAAAATTTAGGCTCTTAGACCTGCTTTAAACAAAGTACCCTAATTTTTCTAGATTTTTCAATCAATAATTTAATTACGATGTTCTGGTTGATTATTTATGTATATTTTTCATTAATAATTACCTACCATAAATTATTTGTTTAATTATTATTACCTATCAAATATTTTTTGTATCTTAAATTCAATACTTAAGATATAATTTTTGTGTCGAAAGTTGTTTAGATCCTTGTAATTGAGGCCCGACAACCCGTCAAGAAATATTAAGAACAATATATAAATAATTAAACGGTTTCCTCCTTAAAATTAGCTACGTACCGGCTATGAACTGGTAAAGATATTCATATATATTTGAAAAATTACACTTTATTCTTATAATAATTAATTTAAAATTATACAACGTTGTAAGAACGATATGTCGTTAATCGCACAATAACGTATATATACATTCAAGTGAATATTTTGACGAGATCGTAATTAATTGTAACAAAAAGGAATAAAGCGATGTGTCGAGAGAGCTAATAAAACGTATGGGTAAATCTTGGTGAGGGGGTATTAAGGAAGGTGATGTACTCACCCAGCTGCGTCAAGGCTTGCGAGCGTGTCAGTGCTGACATTGTGAATGTTCTGTATATTTGTGCTCTGTATGAGGCTGACGCAAGTGGTAATACTATAGTCCGTGGTTGTTGGTGGTTCGGTGCTTGCGTTCTTGGTGGCACGGCGAGACGATGAGCTCGAGTCGACCTCGTTGCCGCTCAGCCTGCTCAACGGGTCGGGTCTTACGAAACCGTCATAGAGGCTTGGGTCCGCGTAACCCCGGAACAGGTTGTGACGTGGCTCTACGTCTTCCATGCCCGCGCGGTGGAGTTCCGGTACGAGCCTCAACCACACCGAGAGCTGGTGCGCACGGTAGTGGTTTTTTAATTTTGGCTTCATACCTGGAAATTCATAATGATTACTCGAATCCTCAAGGTGGAATATATATGCGATTTTACATCGCTTTTCGTCACAATTTCATGCCACGAAGTGTTCTTCTTGAAATTGTACTGTGTACCTTATTCTCTTATCGAGAGACGGAGTTGATAAATTATAATAAATTTTATAATTAATGATAACAAATAATAATTATTATAATTAATAATACTTATTAGAGTAATACTAACTAATAATAACGATAATCATAGTGGAGAAATAGTAAATGAGCTTTCTTTATTGCAAAAATAAAGATTTTGGTTCGGAAAGGCCGATAGTTATATATTATACACATATGATAATAATTATTATAATTAATAATATTAATAAATAATAATAAAATAATTATTTATTATTTAATAAAAATCACAATGTTTTTTAGGAACAATTTACAAGATACATTATAAGAAATATAAATATGCGTGGTAAATTTTCTTATAAAACGTCGTGAGTTTTATAATTTTAAGTTTAATCTGTCTCACGATTACTCACTCGTATAGTATAACCGTATTTCTATACTTGTAGAAAAAGTGAGAATAGAATTGAAATGTTTAGCATCCCGGATAGTCAGTTTTCTTTGTTTAGTTTCAGAATCGTTAGCACTATAATTTTTATCAAAATCATGTAGATATTTCTTAGAACAAATATTCTCATCTGATGAAAACGTAGGACAAATCTGCTGATTTCTGCGGGGTACTTTTGTGGATTTTATCCATGACGCAAACAATATTAAGAAAAATATAAATAATTAACATTTTCCTCCTTAAAATTAGCTACCGTACCGGCTATGAACTGGTAAAGATATTCATATATATTTGAAAAATTACACTTTATTGTTATAATAATTAAGTTAAAATTATAAAACGTTGTAAGAACTATATGCCGTTAATCACACAATAACGTAAATATACGTTCAAGTGAATATTTTGGACGAGATCGTAATTAATTGTAACAAAAAGGAATAAAGCGATGTGTCGAGAGAGCTAATAAAACGTATGGGTAATCTTGGTGAGGGGTATTAAGGAAGGTGATGTACTCACCCAGCTGCGTCAAGGCTTGCGAGCGTGGTCAGTGCGGACATTGGTAATGTTCTGTATATTGTGCTCTGTATGATGCTGACGCAAGTGGTAATACTATAGTCCGTGGTTGTGTTGGTGGTTCGGTGCTTGCGTTCTTGGTGGCACGGCGAGACGATGAGCTCGAGTCGACCTCGTTGCCGCTCAGCCATGCGCAACGGGTCGGGTCTTAACGAAACCGTCATAGAGGCTTGGGGTCCGCGATAAACCCCGGAACAGGTTGTGACGTGGCTCTACGTCTTCCATGCCCGCGCGGTGGAGTTCCGGTACGAGCCTCAACCACACCGAGAGCTGGTGCGCACGGTAGTGGTTTTTTAATTTTGGCTTCATACCTGGAAATTCATAATGATTACTCGAATCCTCAAGGTGGAATATATATGCGATTTTACATCGCTTTTCGTCACAATTTCATGCCGCGAAGATATAGTGTAATTGTACTGTGTACCTTATTCTCTTATCGAGAGACGGAGTTGATAAATTATAATAAATTTTATAATTAATGATAACAAATAATATTATTATAATTAATAATACTTATTAGAGTAATACTAACTAATAATAACGATAATCATAGTGGAGAAATAGTACAATGAGCTTTCTTTATTGCAAAAATAAAGATTTTGTGTCGGAAAGGCCGATAGTTATATATTATACACATATGATAATATTATTTATAATTAATAATATTAATAAATAATAATAAAATAATTATTTATTATTTATAAAAATCACAATGTTTTTTAGGAACAATTTACAAGATACATTATAAGAATAAAATATGCGTGGTAAATTTTCTATAAAACGTCGTGAGTTTATAATTTTAAGTTAATCTGTCTCACGATTACTCACTCGTCATAGTATAACCGTATTTCTATACTTGTAGAAAAAGTGAGAATAGAATTGAAAATGTTAGCATCCCGGATAGTCAGTTTTACTTTGTTTAGTTTCAGAATCGTTAGGCACTATAATTTTTATCAAAATCATGTAGAGTATTTCTTAGAACAAATATTCTCATCTGATAAAACGTAGGACAAATCTGCTGATTTCTGCGGGGTACTTTTGTGGATTTTATCCATGACGCAAAACAATATTACTAAAAAATTAATTTGATGTACCCAAAATTTCTATGTAGGGGAGAGGCGGCTATGCGTGGCATGGCGGTCAACTTGCCTCAAATATTTATTTGAATTTTACATGTTTTCAGTGCAGACACTTAAGGAATTTTAAAATATTACATTATTCTATTTTCTCTTGAAAAAAAATGTTAAAAACATTAGTCTAAATAAATTAATACGCATTTGAAAATGATTGATTGAAAAGTGATGCAAGTTTCATTTATATACAATAATATATATAAAAAAACTTAATAATTTTAAACAAGAACATAATTATCTTGTAGTTTTAATAGAGACTTCTTGCATGACTGTGTTTTTTGTTTAAAACATAATTTAAACGAATATAATTGCTTAAGAAGAATAATTGGGGGGGCATGCGTGGCCACCCCTGCGGGGCATGCGTAGCACACGGCACTATAATTTCACAAACTACTATATCGATCAGCTGATGAGTTTATAACCTTTCAGATCATAAAAATGTAGTATAGTAATAGGTAGATATCCTGCAGTATTAAGTAATTTAATTGTTTAAATATATAGTTCTTAAGATACGTATTCATTGGTGCGGAATTATAAAAAGAAAAACCACGTTCTTCGTTGGAATGATGGGCAATTACATTTAAAAATAATATACTTGATCAAATCATTTAATAATATGAATAATGAAATTAAAATTCCAATTTCATATATTGAACAGGCTAAGCCTCTGTTGAATTTATTGGTAACTAATATAAATTATTATTTGTAAATTAAAAAGTTTTATTTGTACGCTATTATTTCATTATCTTTTTTAACAGAGTTCTTGTTTAGCTTAACTCCCACTAGTTAATCTACATCTTTTCAAGATTTTTAACTTATCAGCATTAAGCTGAAGCAACTACTTTCCCCATTCAGGAACCCTTTCATACTCAATTAATTGATGTGCATCGTTAACATTAAAGATAATCTGACAAGCAATTCAGTAGAGAAGATTAGTGGTCAAGATGTTGCGACTAAAAAAGTTTCAAAGAAAGGCAAAGCTGCAATTATCACAAGTACAAAGCATAAAGAAACTCTATTAGATCAAAAATTGAAAAACCTAGAGAAAAACCCAATGATAAAAAATCTAAGCCAAAAATAATAACTAATAAAATTTTGAATAAGAGAATTAAAATGGAAAATATAGAAGACCATTAAGATCTGTAAGTTATGAGAATGCTACAAACGTAGATGAGTCTTTACTTGGCCAAGTTTTAGAAATTCCTGTTATTGACCGCGTTCCTTCAGAAAATTATAATGTAATTTTACAAGTCGATAACATAGCAGCTGAATCTTCTATTAATAATATATATCCTATATACCAAGTCCCTTTTACTGAAATGTGCATTATTATTAAATGTATTTATGAATTGTATTCTAATATAATTATAAAACGTCAAATGTGATTTGTAAGACTGATTAAATTAACTAAATGATATAATAAAGTGTTAAATTTAAAGTTAAAAATTTTATCTGTCTTATCATTAATTAGAATGAAAAAATTAAATGTCTACATTTACTAAATTTATTTTAAATTACATTTAAAATATAATACCTCTTATTTTATTGCATTCATTAAAAATACAGAAGTTGAGTGTGCTATTCATGCCCCCACCGCACTGACATCCATGCCCCCCTAGCGGGCATGAGTAGTCATTTCACACGCTTGTCTTTACAATTTTATAACTAATTTTAAATATAAAAATAGTAATTTTTAAAATGTAATTATAAATTTAAGAATCTTTTTAACTATTTCATTTTTTTAAAGTGAAGAATGATTTAAATTATTATTGTAATATAGTTTTAAACTTAAGGTGCCACGCATAGCCGCCTCTCCCCTAATACATCTATGATAATTGCAATGTTAACCTAACCTAAATATTACGTTTAGCGGAACATCAAACTAGTTACGTTACCATCCGAGGCATTCATCGACTAAGAAGCACAATTATTACAGGAATTCAAATTTAAGCATATAATCATGTTGTCACAAAATTAGTCTTTTCTAATAAGTTGCGATTTATGATAATACAAAGTTTGAACGTGATTAAAAAAAAAGTTAACAAATAAAAACTATAATATTTTTAATACAATTTTTTTAATGTAACGTAATTAGATATGTAAATATAGTATTTTTCAGTCGGATGATAACAACGAATTTGACAGCCTCTTTAAACTTTCATTCTGAATGCGTAGCATGACAGTACTTGAAAAGGATACAGCAGTAAAAAATTACATTAAATTGAAGGATATGTAATGTCAACTATTTATTTTATATATACTACAAATATATATAAATCTATAATATAAAATAAATGTGATTTATATAGGATTTTTAATAATATAAAACAAGACATCTATAAAACATTTTAAATTTATAATACATCAATATTTAATAAAAAAAAAATAGTTTTAGCGCTCTTATAATAACAAAATAAATTATCGGTATTATAATCAATTAAGCGGCATGCGTAATAAATGTAGAATTAAATCAATCGCCGTATATAATGATTGGCATACAATTTATAAATAAAATAAAAAAAAATAAAGAAATGTCTATATATATCTTGGGTGGGGGGTGGTGTGATTCTTATATTAATTGTTAATAAAATACGTGCTTGAAATTCTGTATCGAGTGCATTTGAGGTTATATATGGGAAATTTGTGAAACTAAATTGATCAAGAGAGAAATTGGGTCGACCGTGTGAAACGTTTTCTGAGAAACGTCCGGAAGTTATATCGCGCAATATAATTACCTCTCGATCACAATATTATTAACGGTAATCGAATAATAAATAACGTAGTTACAATTATTGGTTGTGCACGTCTATAACTCGTGAAATATCTTTACGGAAACTCGACGGAAGCGTAATAAACATTATCCGACGATGAAAAAATCTTTGCTTGTCACTTACCTATCTCCAAATACTTCTGATGAACGGGATCGTACTGATCCCACGTAGTACTTCGAAATCGACTTTTTTCTCGACTAACCGGCATGAGTGTGTCTCCTTTGGCGTGTAAGTGCTCCGCGGGATTCGGATTACTGCAAGTAGATAAATAAATAAATTAACTAGATTTTTGAGTAAACTTCGTAAGTAATTGTTATAGGTTTGCTCGTAAGAACGTGGGTAAAATATTAGTCACATTTATTTTTAAATTTAACGTATAGATTTTTCAGGGGTTTAACCAGTTTAGGTATTTGATAAGGGAAATTTGACATTTACGGTGAGTGAGTTTTTTTAAGTATGGTATGCGAACTTGAATTTTGTATGGTTGTTCAAATGTCTAGTCGTATTCTCTGAAGAATGATATATTGTACAAATTATTGTATTTAGTACCAGTTTATGTGATTTTTTACTATAATAATAATCCTATTAAACTGTGTGTCGAATTTTTAGGCAATTATCAACTAATTTTAATTAAAAAGTTTTATTTGTACGCTATTATTCATTATCTTTTTTAACAGAGTTCTTGTTTAGCTTTAACTCCCACTAGTTAATCTACATCTTTTCAAGAATTTTTAACTTATCAGCATTAAGCTGAAGCAACTACTTTCCCCATTCAGGAACCCTTTCATACTCAATTAATTGATGGTGCATCGTTAACATTAAAAGATAATCTGACAAGCAATTCAGTAGAGAAGATTAGTGGTCAAGATGTTGCGACTAAAAAAGTTTCAAAGAAAGGCAAAGCTGCAATTATCACAAGTACAAAGCATAAAGAAACTCTATTAGATCAAAAATTGAAAACCTAGAGAAAAAACCCAATGATAAAAATCTAAGCCAAAAATAATAACTAATAAATTTTGAATAAGAGAATTAAAATGGAAAATAATAGAAGACCATTAAGATCTGTAAGTTATGAGAATGCTACAAACGTAGATGAGTCTTTACTTGGCCAAGTTTTAGAAATTCCTGTTATTGACCGCGTTCCTTCAGAAAATTATAATGTAATTTTACAAGTCGATAACATAGCAGCTGAATCTTCTATTAATAATATATATCCTATATACCAAGTCCCTTTTACTGAAAATGTGCATTATTATTAAATGTATTTATGAATTGTATTCTAATATAATTATAAAACGTCAAATGTGATTTGTAAGACTGATTAAATTAACTAAATGATATAATAAAGTGTTAAATTTAAAGTTAAAATTTTATCTGTCTTATCATTAATTAGAATGAAAAAATTAAATGTCTACATTTACTAAATTTATTTTAAATTACATTTAAAATATAATACCTCTTATTTTATTGCATTCATTAAAAATACAGAAGTTGAGTGTGCTATTCATGCCCCACCGCACTGACATCCATGCCCCCTAGCGGGGCATGAGTAGTCATTTCACACGCTTGTCTTTACAATTTTATAACTAATTTTAAATATAAAAATAGTAATTTTTAAAAATGTAATTATAAATTTAAGAATCTTTTTAACTATTTTCATTTTTTTAAAGTGAAGAATGATTTAAATTATTATTGTAATATAGTTTTAAACTTAAGGTGCCACGCATAGCCGCCTCTCCCCTAATACATCTATGATAATTGCAATGTTAACCTAACCTAAATATTACGTTTAGCGGAACATCAAACTAGTTACGTTACCATCCGAGGCATTCATCGACTAAGAAGCACAATTATTACAGGAATTCAAATTTAAGCATATAATCATGTTGTCACAAAATTAGTCTTTTCTAATAAGTTGCGATTTATGATAATACAAAGTTTGAACGTGATTAAAAAAAAAGTTAACAAAATAAAAACTATAATATTTTTAATACAATTTTTTTAATGTAACGTAATTAGATATGTAAATATAGTATTTTTCAGTCGGATGATAACAACGAATTTGACAGCCTCTTTAAACTTTCATTCTGAATGCGTAGCATGACAGTACTTGAAAAGGATACAGCAGTAAAAAATTACATTAAATTGAAGGATATGTAATGTCAACTATTTATTTTATATATACTACAAATATATATAAATCTATAATATAAAATAAATGTGATTTATATAGATTTTTAATAATATAAAACAAGACATCTATAAAACATTTTAAATTTATAATACATCAAATATTTAATAAAAAAAAAATAAAGAAATGTCCATATATATCTGTGTGTGATTCTTATATTAATTGTTAATATTGAATGGCTTATTTTCTATTTTAACACTGGCTGGTACCCTTAAATTAGATAATAGATGAAATAAATAAATTAATTAATTTTTACATATTCAAATCAGTTATTTTCCTATCTAGAACTATAGCATACGTTGCTATAAAATGTAATTATTTTTAATACACCAATTTTTGAATGATACTACATTATTTGACTTGATACTAAAAAAAAAGTTAACAAAATAAAAACTATAATATTTTTAATACAATTTTTTTAATGTAACGTAATTAGATATGTAAATATAGTATTTTTCAGTCGGATGATAACAACGAATTTGACAGCCTCTTTAAACTTTCATTCTGAATGCGTAGCATGACAGTACTTGAAAAGGATACAGCAGTAAAAAATTACATTAAATTGAAGGATATGTAATGTCAACTATTTATTTTATATATACTACAAATATATATAAATCTATAATATAAAATAAATGTGATTTATATAGATTTTTAATAATATAAAACAAGACATCTATAAAACATTTTAAATTTATAATACATCAAATATTTAATAAAAAAAAAATAGTTTAGCGCTCGTATAATACAAATAAATTATCGTTATTATAATCAATTAAGCTCATGCGTAATAAATGTAGAATTACAATCAATCGCGTATATAATGATTGGCATACAATTTATAAATAAAATAAAAAAAAAATAAAGAAATGTCCATATATATCTGTGTGTGATTCTTATATTAATTGTTAATAAAATACGTGCTTGAAATTCTGTATCGAGTGCATTTGAGGTTATATATGGGAAATTTGTGAAACTAAATTGATCAAGAGAGAAATTGGGTCGACCGTGTGAAACGTTTTCTGAGAAACGTCCGGAAGTTATATCGCGCAATATAATTACCTCTCGATCACAATATTATTAACGGTAATCGAATAATAAATAACGTAGTTACAATTATTGGTTGTGCACGTCTATAACTCGTGAAATATCTTTACGGAAACTCGACGGAAGCGTAATAAACATTATCCGACGATGAAAAAATCTTTGCTTGTCACTTACCTATCTCCAAATACTTCTGATGAACGGGATCGTACTGATCCCACGTAGTACTTCGAAATCGACTTTTTTCTCGACTAACCGGCATGAGTGTGTCTCCTTTGGCGTGTAAGTGCTCCGCGGGATTCGGATTACTGCAAGTAGATAAATAAATAAATTAACTAGATTTTTGAGTAAACTTCGTAAGTAATTGTTATAGGTTTGCTCGTAAGAACGTGGGTAAAATATTAGTCACATTTATTTTTAAATTTAACGTATAGATTTTTCAGGGGTTTAACCAGTTTAGGTATTTGATAAGGGAAATTTGACATTTACGGTGAGTGAGTTTTTTTAAGTATGGTATGCGAACTTGAATTTTGTATGGTTGTTCAAATGTCTAGTCGTATTCTCTGAAGAATGATATATTGTACAAATTATTGTATTTAGTACCAGTTTATGTGATTTTTTACTATAATAATAATCCTATTAAACTGTGTGTCGAATTTTTAGGCAATTATCAACTAATTTTAATTGGATAGTTTCTAGCTAACGATTTAGCTATAATTGGATGATTATAATTTTGAATTAAAAATTAGGTAACTTTCGAGTTTTTATCAAATTATATATTATTATTAACTTTTATTTAAAATTTTTTGTCTAACTTATATGTCACATAACTATATTAATTAATTATGAAACTCCATATACTTTCATTTTTTTTTCATTGTGTTCACATTGTAATAAAAAAATTATTCTTATGAAATTATTTTAAAAATTCAAGAATTGTGTAAAAAACAGCTTAATATTTTTTTAAATAAACATTTAGACTTTTGTTCGAATTCAGTTTCTTTCAAGTGGATTAGAATCACATTTAAAAGTTACTGATAAAATTTTAGCCTAATCGATGAAATGGTTCCTGAGATATCCTGTGGTAAGCCCATTATGGAAAAAATCAAAGAGTAGAGAGTCTCATTATTAATGAAAATAGTTATGTGACATATAAATTGACCAAAGGATTTTAAATAACAGTTAATAATAATCTAATTTTTTTTAATTCATATAATACTATGTAATAAATAATCTAATTTGTTTAAAAAATTAAAAAATGTTTTCAATCGTTATGAAAAAAATTATTAATTGTTAATATTGAATGGCTTATTTTCTATTTTAACACTGGCTGGTACCCTTAAATTAGATAATAGATGAAATAAATAAATTAATTAATTTTTACATATTCAAATCAGTTATTTTCCTATCTAGGAACTATACATATATGCATACGTTGCTATAAAATGTAATTATTTTTAATACACCAATTTTTGAATGATACTACATTATTTGACTTGATACTATATATATAGTATCATTCATATTATTTAATATAGTATCATATTCATTATAATTTAATTTTTCGTATTCATCCGCGCTTTAATATATTAGGGAAAATTTTGTTGTCTGTTTTAATGAATTAACCATAATTTAATTTATTTGGTCGACGTTTCGATGGTTACTCACAATCCCTACGTATATTAATTCAATTAACACTTTTTTTATTGCATTCAAATTGCACTACTAAAAAAAACCCCAAACTTTCCCCAGCGGAAACTGCGCATTCAAATAACGATCAAAGAAAAGGAAACAAGAAAACACACCGCGCACTCATCTTTGAAAAAAAAGGAGAATCCGAATTGATCAAACAGTCGGTAAAACTAAACTGGCTATCCCGAAGTTTACCTAAAAAAAAATCGAGCAATCCTAAAACCGTCACGAAAAAGAGAGAAAAAAAAGCAGGAACGAGAAGAAGAAAAGGAAGAAGAAAATAGTTTCCGCAGTTACGAGTACACGGAAAATCCGGTGGTATTTGGCCTCTGAAATCGCAATCGCGTTCGTTATCGCGCGACGTCCGTTGCTCGTAAAAGTAAAAAAGAGAGTGAGGGAAGAGAGAGAGAGAGAGAGAGAGGAGGAGGAGGGATAGGAAAGAAAGAGAGCCTTCAGAAAATCCGAGGAACAGTAGCGCGAATCGAAGAGCCATTAGACTCAGAGGAAAAGCGATACTCGCACAGGTTGTAGATCGGAGGAGTAGTAGGTGCACCACATTAAGAGGGTATATAGAGGGTCGACACACGTGCGTGCAAGGTTACGCGAGGACGGTTGTCCCCCAGCGAGAGAGAGAGAAAGACGGTGCGAGTTATGTACGTGCTACACGTGTGGTCTACGTTATACCTGTGCACTTTACTTCGAATTCTTCCTCGTGACCCGGAGGAGGAGCTGCATCAGTAGGAGGAGGAGGAGGAGGAAAGGATTTAAATCGGGTAATTCGATTGGGAAACGATTTTCCTATATAGAGATGGGTTACACCGTACACACCTATCTCTATGCTTTCCCTTAGGGCGTGGCCTTTTATTTACTTTTACTTCTTTGTTTTGCGTTTCGATTTATCGTTACGCGAAACCTACGTTCCCACTGTTAAATTTTGATGACGCTTCTTTCCTCCCCGTGCGCACGTATATATATTTGCGCGCGTTATATTCGGACCAACTGTAGCGAATTCAATTGTGATGTCTGCTATTTTATTGTACGCTGTTATATCCTTTATACTTTTTTGTATGATTATGTTTCTTTTTACGCTTCACAGTGAATATTTTAGTTAATAATACCTCGGTTTATTTTAATCTCGAGGGTGCGTTACAAGTATAAAATTATACAGTCATTTGTTGTATATAATTAATACGATGGGTTATGAAAAATTTGGCAATCACGACACTTGCTCTGAATAAGGTACTTGGATGGATTTTAATAATGTTTATCTTATCAATAATTTTAGTATTTTTAAAATTAGAAACATTTTGGTAGATGTCACTACTAATTGACATTAACTAAAAACGTATGGATGCAGTACTTAAATATCAGTTGGATTTAATACTTGAACAATGTTATTACATGTATAATATTTGCAATATACTTTTATTCGTGCAAGCAACTGTTTATTTAATTCTATTGAACTCTTACAAAATTAATTCAGCTAGGGCTTCATAAGTGTGGTTAAATAAATTTTATAATATTTATTTTATTCGTGTAGCTGAGAAAAAAGATTTTTCTTATATTATATTAAAATAAAAATAATACCTTGGGTATTTAAGGTATACAGAGTCGACAAATCATAAAAATTACTGTTTTTTTATAAAAACAATATACAAACTATTATATATATTATTATTGTATAGGAAATTTATTAACTATGTAATATATTTATTAATGTTTTTACAGATACAAATCGCAGAGAAACACGGGTAGACAACGACATAAAACAATAATAATCTAAAGTCAAAAAATGTGTCATGTGTACGGATGAATTAAACAGAAAAATAATTCAATTTAAAGTTGTATATATCGTCCCGAAATTGTCACTCAGTATTATAATTATACCTAGACTTTAAACATAAAAACTTAAATTTTATAAATTCATAAGTTTATTTACTTTAAGTCTTATTTCTAATCATTTATTTTGATTAAAGAAATTTGTTGGTAGTTAATCATCATCTATAAACTCTATTTGACGATTACTCAGTCACCTATTTCTTCTCGTGTACGGATTAAAAGTATCATAATTACAAAAATTAAGTTTGAATATCTAGACGAAATTCTCTTAATTTCAACAATCGAGACAAATTGCCACCAAAAAAAACGTAAACCGTCCTTATTTCGCTCACATTATCAAATATATTCTTATTAAAATAACCAACGACAAAATAAACAATTGCGCAATGTCCCACGCATTGAAATGCTCGACGCATCGAAACGTTTCATCCTCATCCTTTTTCATCCACAAATATCCAATATCCGATACGATAAATAATACCTTGGGTATTTAAGGTATACAGAGTCGACAAATCATAAAAATTACTGTTTTTTATAAAAACAATATACAAACCAAACTATTATATATATTATTATTGTATAGGAAATTTATTAAATATGTAATATTATTTATTAATGTTTTTACAGATAACAATCGCAGAGGAAACACGGGTAGACAACGACATAAAACAATAATAATCTAAAGTCAAAAATGTGTCAATATGTACGGATTAAAAGTATCATAATTACAAAAATTAAGTTTGAATATCTAGACGAAATTCTCTTAATTTCAACAATCGAAACAAATTGCCACCAAAAAAAACGTAAACCGTCCTTATTTCGCTCACATTATCAAATATATTCTTATTAAAATAACCAACGACAAAATAAACAATTGCGCAATGTCCCACGCATTGAAATGCTCGACGCATCGAAACGTTTCATCCTCATCCTTTTTCATCCACAAATATCCAATATCCGATACGATAAAATTTGATCGAATGAAAATATTCGCGTGGTTATCGCACCCTACCTAATTATCGAACGATTTACAAAGCAAACGTAACGCAATTATAATCGAAAATTTCGTAAACCGGGGGGGGGGGGGGGGGTGTACCTTTAATTCGCAGTATTAATTAAATAGTGCGATCGAACGAGAGAAAGAAAGAAATAAAGAAAAAACAACGTAGGATATTTAAAATTTAGTTAAAACCTCGAAGCGCTAGTAATTACATACGTATTTAAAATTCCATCCAATCTCGGTGAATAGTAGATTTCCAATAGAACTACAGGTATAACGCACGCACGTATAAACCAGGAAGCTCACCCTGAATTCGGAAAAAATGTACCGAGTAATAAGTAGTTGCCTCTGCCGAACGCGTACGACAAAAATCGTCCAGATTATCGACACGAAAGGAGAAAAAAATAGCGATAGTTGAAAAATAATTATAGCGCACGAAATTCGTGACGTGAACGTATATAGAGTATAAAAGCTTTTTTTAATTAGAGTTAAAAAACGTGACACCTCCTATATATACACACAGATGGATCGTTCGAGTGTATCGATTTCGGGAATCCAGATGAGAAGGTATATATATATATCGACTTTAATGAGGAGTGTCCACTGTTTAGACGTATGGAGAAAGGGAAGATATATATATAGACAAAGAGTCAAGAAGTACAAAGCTGTGTGTATGTGTGTGTGTGTGTGCACATAATCGGACATAGAGGTCACGGGGTTATCGTTGTCGCAGACGTCGATGCCTTCCATAACGGAAGATCCGAACAAACCTGCAGGAACCACACACATAGTCCTGGTAGTTATAGGAACGGTAGTCGAGGCCTTCCACACGTCGGGTCGATGCGATGCGCTTAATGCCATCCATGCCTCTGTATTTACGTAAGGCCGCACGTATGTTGTAACTCGTGTGTGTGAGTGTATGTGAATTGCGCACCGGTTTTGCCGGACTTTGCGTAAAAGTCGCGAGTTCATATATGCGGGACACGATACTCGCATAATTTAGTGGAAAAGCTTCGGGTGTGCGAGCGCGGCTGGTCCAACTTGTGTAAACTCGTGGGTGTAGAGAGAAAGGGAGGTAGGGGTACGAGGAGCGTGGTACGTCTCCTTACACACCTATAAACCTCGGGGAAGTTTTCGATGCGTTAAGGGGAGACGCAAGGTGGTTCTCTTGGAGGATCGAGAGGTAACTTGAGACCTGCGTCACTTACATCGGGTATATATATGTATATATATACATACCGGTGGGCGAAATCACTTTAATTATTATTCTGGCCATCGTTCACGCGGCACCGCTTTGTCTACGTCTACGCTCTCGGGTCCTCTATTCCTCGCGTTGTTTCTTTGACAAAGTATACAAGTGTACGTGAAAACGATGGAACCACCCCTCGTACAACTTTATACCCTTACGTATATATACGTATATATACCGAACGAATCGGATAAAACACACGTCACGTTTATTACGATAAATTATTAGGAATCATGGTAGTCTATGTGTTTTTACTATATTTTTAATCTCTTTTTTACTATTTCACTTTGTGTGTATGTGTGTGTGTATACATCCTTTACTCGGTTATTGTCAGGTTGGATTGGTATATATTAGGAGAATACGCGATTCCGAGATGTTTCTCATTTTCTGGTTTGATTTGATACGATGAATTAATTGGATGGTTTATCTCATCCATGATTTACGAATGGGATAGATATATATACGTATCATGGAAGATCGATGTTACTATGATTCAAAGGAATCGGCTACTAGTTGGTTACGCTATATTTGTGCATACACGTATAGATATATTGTTCGTCAATTTTAATAAGACGGTTATATATCCGTAAACTATACTGAACCAACTTAATATTAATTTAATAATATTTTGGGTTTTTTTTGTTTTAGGATTATGTACCTTACTGAAATGGGATTGGCAATTATGTGAATTACGGTGCATGACGACTTTTATATTAATTCTAAATACAAAACGATAAGGTTATTTATTTTCGAAAGAGGATGTCGAAGACACTTTTTTCTTATCAGTGGTAAGGTACGATTGATATACTTCGTTGACACTATTATTTTTTATACGCGAATAGAATTCATCCAAATTTTCATAGTTTCTTTAAAATCTTCTCAAAATTTGTAAATGTGAAATTAAAATATAAATTAGAGAATATGCCTCTAAATGCAGATGTATATATAGAGGTAACTTATATTTTTTTAATATTATCCGTTATTACTGAACGGATTCGTGTCGAATTTCGAGGGATTATTAAATATATTAGTTATAAATTATATAGAATTGATCTATTTAGAAGATTAAAAATAATTTTCCTTATATTTCGTATGACACTTTTCTTCATAACATTGTTGTAATACTCAATAATCATACACGTAACGATAATTGATAATAATTTGAACGATACTTTTCACGTTTTATAGTTTTTAATGTCGGTATATATTTTAAGAAAATAATTTAAATATTGTGTGAATATGTAAAGTATAATACAAATTTACACGGCGAAAAAACTGTTCTAATAAAAATGTTTATTAATAATTAAGAGACAGAATTGACAAATGATAAAAAATACTATTTTGCTATAGGAAACTTTACGAGATATATAGTAATTATAAATAAAATATTAATAGATATATCGTCGGTTGAGTGGAAGAACAGTCTATCTCGGAACTTGCTTGGAAAACGCCCTATCTCGCGATCTGCTTGGAAAACGCCCTATCTCGGAACTTGTTTGGAAAACGCCCTATCTCGGAACTTGCTTGGAAAACGCCCTATCTCGCGATCCGGTTGGAAAACGCCCTATCTCAAATGAAATTTTTCGCTTTCAAATTTTGTAGTGGCACCACTGCGCAATTTAAAAATTCTAAGCTTAAAAAACTCCGTTCTCTCAACTTTTCTTTTAACCATTATTAACTTAATACATTATTTAAATTGCACACAAATTGGCTGATATAATAAGTACTCGATACGTCGCCGCTGATAGACAGATAAAGTCAGAGAAGTCTCTCTTTCTCTGAGGAGTCCCGATGACGCCTAAACAATATTTTTCCGAATTTTAAACACTTTACTAATTAATTTATTTTAATTAGAAAGACCGTATTTTTAAGTTGCGCAGTGCAGGTGCCACTACAAAATTTGAAAGCGAAAAATTTCATTTGAGATAGGGCGTTCTTCAACCGAGGCGCGAGATAGGGCGTTTTCCAAACGGATCGCGAGATAGGCCGTTTTCCAAGCGAGTTCCGAGGTAGGGCGTTTTTCAAGCAAGTTCCGAGATAGGGCGTTTTCCAAGCAAGTTCCGAGATAGGGCGTTTTCCAAGCAAGTTCCGAGATAGACTGTTCTTCCACTCAGTCGACGATATGTAGTAAATTTTACTGATAAAAGATAGTAATTTATACCATTTGTCAAGCCTGTCTCTTAATTACTAAAAAACATTGTAATTTATTTCCTCTTTGTTACAGTTTTACCGATCGAGCAAACACTACAGATATATCTATTAGGTGATACTAATTAATTTTTGTGTTCAGAAATAACCGATTTTTCTAAATAAAAAAAGAAATGCATGCGGCTCTTACTCACAAAAGTTAATGTCACATTTTATTCTTCCAATTTTCCCTCAAACGAATCATCAATCCTTTTAATTAGGAGATTCTAAAATACTTGGAAATATTTTGAATTAACGTATTATACGTAAATTACGCTTGAAACTAAAATTTATTTAAATCCAAATGTCGCGAGCATAACCTCTTGTTAACTAAAACGTCTAACATCTCAAGATTATTCAATGTATTCTAAATTGTTTGCATTCTAAATACTAACCGCGAATTCTAAATTGACAATTTGCGAGAATTTCAGTCTTGGGATCGTTTATTAATCGAGACAAATAATACTCCTTTTAATTGCACAATGCACAAGAAATTTCTTCTACAACAAAATTATCATTCAAAATTAAAGGTTAATTACTTGGGTATTTAATAATAAAATCCTCATTTGTAAAATAAATCAGCAGTGGGTAACACCCAAGCAATCGAGGAAAAGAAGAAGGAAAGCTACATTAATTTTCCGAGGTTGCCAGTTGAGTATATACCACGAAAAGCTCGATGCGCTTGAACAAGTTCATTATACAGGTATAATTACACGAAGCTCTCGATGCGTTTCTATATAATACATACAAAATGTACTACTCCCTTTTTGGAGATAACAAACCGTAGCATTATTCGATTCTCGAGGAACAGCCTCTCCCGTTGTTCTTTCCTTTCAGGCGCACTTACGA
Organism: Theocolax elegans; assembly: GCA_026168455.1. Classification (NCBI taxonomy): domain Eukaryota; kingdom Metazoa; phylum Arthropoda; class Insecta; order Hymenoptera; family Cerocephalidae; genus Theocolax; species Theocolax elegans. Next base: position 6,363,706 of record CM047427.1, read on the forward strand.
GGAAAATATGCGTGTATCGGGTAATTCCGTGAACCGGTAAACACAGTCTCGAATTACATTCAACCGCTCTCCGACTCGAGTGTGCTTTTGTATTCGCGTACCACGTGCTTTTTGGTATAAGAAGTCTTTGCCGAAGTGACGTACACTGCACCCACCCATATATATATATATATATATAACGAGTGTATAACCTCTTCCGAGAAGTTCCGACGTTATATGTGAAATTGAATTAATATACGTCGCGTGCGCGAGGTATACCTATTGAAAGCTCGCTCGGTCGCAAGCTCGGCCCCCCCATTTCTAATTTCCAGCAAGTTACCCGCGCGGAAGTTGGAAATTAGAAAGGCTCGCGAACCGGACAAATGGCCTGCAACTCGTGCACTTTCCTCGCGACGTACCGGTAAGCTTTCGAATATGAAGCTTTTTCGCGAGTATCAGCAGGAATTTACCAACCCCGCAGTCAAGAATGTGTTAACGACCCTCGCCTAATTTACATTTCCGTCCTTTACTCTCTCTTTTTATTTTCACTCACGTTCAACTCTCTTTTTATTTTTTACCTCCCTTACGATTAGATGTTATCCGGAGAACAAACTTTTGTTTGTTCACCAACCAATTGAGGCTTCTTCTTCTTTTTTTTTCATTTCATTCGGGTTGTCGGTACATCGCGTTTTTCTTTAGTTACACCGCGAGCTCTATACGTCCCGCCCATCAAAAGTTTGATCGAACCGCTGTACACACCTACAAAGCGCGAACCATTGAAATTTTCATTTATTTAAACATCTCTGCGTTCCGTTCGGCTATGGTTTTTTTTCTAATGAATTGTTTGTTTGCTCGTTAACCCGATTCCTCTTTCTTTTTTTACCTCTCCCTTTCTGTATCTTTTATGTTTTTTTCTCAAACATTCCGGAGACCAGGGTGTACAGGAGCGAGTTATCCGAGTTTTTTATCGGCTAGAAAAAAAGTTGTAAATGATAGCCGTAATGATTTAGTAAATCTGTGCTCGGATCAAGGAATGTAAATAAATGCGTGTTTCCCGTACTTCGGACAGCTACAAATTGGAAAATTCTCTGATTTATCTATACGATGCACGTACAACGTATATAATGGAAAAAAAATATCGGTATGAGGATTCGCGTCGAACTATGTACCGTTAAACGAATTAACTTCTCCTCTACGACGATACTGCAATGAGACTTTAACGCGACTTTTTTTTTGCGCAATATATTACTGTTGAAATGGGCACCATGAAATACGTAGGGAAAAAAAACTTACGAAAAAGATGGTCAATTATGTTTATTGTTGGTTATATAATGCTCTTAAATCTCATTGTATGTATATGGAAGTCGTTGATGGTGATCTTATGCTGATAGTTTTTTATATACGAGGTGCAGAATGATTATATTTGGATAGATATTAAAAATTTTTTCTAAGGTATTTACGATCGTTTTTCTGAATTAAACTTACTTTTAAATTAAATGAAGTATTAAGTATTTCTTATTTAAGATATACATATAGTAATTTGCTGTTTTTTAAGTATTTGCCTCAAGAAAATATGATACACGAGATATAATTTAAAAAAGAAAAACAAATATATTGAGGATAAAATTTACTACGAAGTTTTGCAAACGCAGCAAATTAGATAAAGTGAATTCCTAACTTAATTACATTTAAATTAATATAAAAGTCAATATTTATATTCGTACAAAGAAAATCACAACGCAAATTTTCACATTTAAAATAACATTACAAAATCTGAAATGTGCTTTTCGATATGATTGAGAATGATAAAAAAATTCAATGTAAGTATACATTTGAGCGATAAGAATCAAATGTATGCTTTTTGTGAAGTGCAACCGAATTTGGTCTCTGTTGAGATGGTAAGGGAAACGTTACATGAAGTTAATGTTGGTAAAATTAAGATGCATAATTGTTATACACTTTTAAAGAAGGTCCGTTGTAAATGTTACATGGATTTAAAAAATTATAAGAATTTGATGGTAATTTTGTATTGGTACTTGAAGATACAAAATATGAGAATTTAATTAAAAATAGTTTTTACAAAAATATAAACTCTGCGTATTACACAAAACAATTGACAATTAATTCTGCAAAAATATCTTAAACCAAAATAAAAATATTTTTGCAATACTTTTGCACAATGCAGAAAATTAATTCTCAATTTTTTACCCTGATAATACATTTTTAGTAAATATTTGACGAAATACACAATAAATCAGTCAAAATATTATGAAATTTCTATTAGAGTATACAAATCCAAAGTGTTCGAAACTCTTATAGGCGCACACAAACCATTCAGATCGAAAATATTAATCTGTATTTGATTTTAAACACGCATTTGATATATTTTTCATATATTGCTGTATGTAATTCGTACTGCATCAAAGCTCCTGTATTTTACATTTAAATCGTATAAAGTGTTTTACCACCATGAATTTAAAAAAATTATATATACCAAAAAATTAATAAAATACTAGGTATATAAAAGCAAATGTATAATTGCTTGGTAACCGATTAAGACCATGAGAAATTAGGAACAGTTTGAGTACGTCTACTAATTGTTCCCACGATAACGTGATGTCTCTACGGTTATCGTGTTCCTCCCGCCGTAAACCAAGTAGTGCAAATTAAATTAAAAATTGGGAATATATACATAGTGCAAATTAATTTATAAAATTTATTAATAATTAAATAATTAAATATTATACATTTATTTACATGGTAATTAAAAAACACAATTATCTACACTGAATTAATTCTTCTATTTAAAATGTTGCGTAGATTATACGAATATTACATCGTTTTGCAACCACGTACAGTGTTAAATAAACTATCGATGTTGACATTACATAATATCCTATGAGTTTTCAATATTATATAACGTTGAACCGTTTATATTAATGTCGATCCAGATGTTGACCGTAGTGAACCACCTGGTCGCTGTGATCAAACGATGAATATTGAACTCTATTCCTAATCGCCAAATAAATTTATGAATCTTTTTAGAAATAAAACCTATACCAATCGGTCTCTAAAACTAAAATTTAGGTTTATTGAAAATAAAATATAAATCATATTTATATACGAATGATTTTCGAAATGCTTTCTAATTAATTTTTAAGATAAAAAAAATTATAGTTTTTTTTTAAATTTGGGTTATAAAACAAAAGATAAATGAAAGTTTTTAAAAACAATGCTTACTGAATGATCTCTAAACAAGAAATTCCGATTTATTTATAAATTTGTATTATAAAAAATAAAATTTTTATTAACTTTGAACAGTTTGACAATATCTCGTATAACAATGCGATTTTCGAGGTATCAAGAATATCGTAACTCGTAGGATAAACGAACGACATCGGCGAACTAAATGAAATCACATTTTAACGCATATACAAGTTTGAATCGGAAAATCTATAAAAGGTTACATCGGGAAAACGGTTAATTCAACAAACGCCATTGAAACGTATACGTTCTCTCAATGCTAATACAAAACTGGAAAGTTAAAAGTTTTAAATTCCGTTTCGACAAGAGGCAGAAACCTATCGCAATTGTTTCCAGAATATATATATACATGACAGTTTCGATACCCGAGCGCGCGAGCGGCACACAAGATATACGTCTGCGTGGCCTTCGGAAAGCGAAATATACCGCGCGGCGGTGTAACTAAAGGACAACTTTGATCCCGATTGACCGGAGAAAATAAAACCGTCAACGAATAATGTTAAAAAATTTCACTTTTTCTTTTTCGTATATACCTTAATTACTCATTTCACTGGAACGAAAAAAAAAAAGAATCCTGAGCTATATATACTATACGTAAGTTTAATTTGATGCCAACGAAAGAAAAAGAAAAAAAAAAGAAATAGAAAATCGTCGTCGTGACTAGGGTTCACCGCACACATCTACGATTACTATTCGTGGCGCACGTTGGAAAGGGTCGGAAATTCAACGTACTTCTCGATGGTGTTCGAGGAAAAAAAAAATTGTTCGAAAACGAGCTACTCGCGTTCGTAACCCTCCCTACCCCCTTCTTTTTCCGTTAATTAGCGAACTACGTTCGGTTAGAGGCATAGTTTATCCTGCCGATCGATTTCAAAACAGTTGCCTTAGGGAGAAAAAGCAATTGGTATACTTGTCTTTTTCTTTACCTGCGACTCGTTCGTTATGCGGTACACCATTGATTAACTTTATTTACAATTAATATTTTTTACCGTTTCACTTATATTTATTACTTTCTTTTTTTTTCTTCTTCTTTCAATCAACTAATGCACGAGTTGACCTACTTGGTAAATACACACGGCGTTGACAAGGTAAAAATGAAAAAAAAAAAAAATTTACTTTTCACACCTACATATATTCGCGTATTACTGTTTAACCTGACGTTACGTTACGTTACATACGACGCGCGTTAAATTTCTTCGAGTAAGGAGGAACCATAGAAAAATAAAGCGTTTATTCAATTTATTCAACGATCGTTTGAACCCTCGTACCCTTAAAAAAATTCGGTAAATTTAATATAATAATAATAATTTCAATAAATATCCGTGGTTAAATGTATATTAAATTTGTAACAATATGAGGGTATAATAAATTGGATGAAAAGTAAAATTAAATTTTGCCCTTTCAAACGAAATCAACTCTGTAGAAAATGTCATAACCTCCGGAAAACGGAATTGCTTGAAATTCTAGAATATCATCTTCTGACTTAAGAAAATAGACACGTATGTCGTGATTTTGGTAATGTGCCTCTAAAGTCAAAGATAAGAAATTCTCTCTTAGTTTTTTTTTCGTCATTTTTATTTCAAAAAAGTATATTACACATAGACTATTGTATCAATTGTAATGTAATTTATATATTTTAATAGACACTGAAAGAAAAATGACTAGACAGGAATTTTTAATTAATAAAATCGAGTCACTCTTGCATATATATTTAGACGGTATCTTTCATTTTGATTAAATAAACCAACTGACGATTACACTGATTCTGCTGAATTTGATAATGTTCAAACTAAAATTTCGTTGCAACGACTGTTTTGAGGCTCAAATTTTGCACTGAAAAAAGAAATTAATCATCTTTATAAAATATTTTATTAAATAGTTGCACGCATATAACTGTTCTAATTTATTAATGTTTATTAAGAATACAACAGTATTATTTAAAATAAAAATAACTCATTTGATAATTACAATGCATTTATTAGTTTCAAACAAATATTTTCTCAATCCTTTCAGACCCAATGTACATTGTAATGTACATATATGAAAGATTTTAATTAAAAAATTATAACGTAAATTATTAAAAGAATAGTAAATAAATATGTGTATAATTATATATCACTCAACGTTAAATTCATTTTTGATTTATAGCAAAAAATGTTGGATTATAGTATATTTTAGGATTAATAAGATAATATATTATCAATTCTATATTTAAAAACAATCGTGGTAATAAAATTGTAATATAAAAATGTAAATATTCTAAATTAATTAAGGTCTGAAAGGGTTAATACTTTTCAATAAATGCTTTCTATAGTATCTTCTTTAGTGTACACGATTTTATTAATTGCAATTTTAATAAAAATTGTTTTATCGTATACGTTAAGTTAATTTTAATTTGTGCAATACACATAATGCTATTCGAAGACTTTCTTATTTTTTTTTTTATCAAATATTGGATTTTATCCCTCGTTAAATCGAATAAAAACTTTTTGGAACTTCCAAATCTCTCGAATAACTTCGATCCATTCAATCGATTAATTCAATCGAGTCTCAAACAATCTTCAAACGCTATAGTATAATACTTAATTTTAAATTTGTATTACAAATTGTAAGCGACATTTAAAAAAAACGGAACCAATAAACAGTTTGGAAACACGACGTTAACCGTCGTGATTTGATAAATCCAGGGTACCTTCAGTAATTGAAACGCATAGTCGAAAATGAAGTAAAAAAAAGAGAGAAAATGAGGTAGTGTACGGATAGCCCCGCGGATCGAAAAGAGGAAAAAGAGATATCTTAAGGATGTAAGAGAAATAATGGCGTTACATAAAACAAGTTATCGGTGATTCATGCGGTATAACGAAAACCCGTAAAGGCAACCAGGACAAATTATACCCGATGTGTACCATTAATTTGCGGGCTGTACACGCATACACACACATGTACACACACATTTACAACCTGCGGAAGAAAAGAAAAGTCTCATATACCGGAAGCTTTGCACGCGTATATATATATACATAAACTCGTCGATCCCTTAAACATAATCCTAACTCCCTAGCAGTTTATGGGAAAAGTTTATCTTAACCACGGTTAAATGCTGAAACTTTGTGTTCCCTTCTCTCTCTCTCTCTCTCTCTCTCTCTCTCGCTGTCTCTCTCTCTCTCTATCTCTTTCGGTTTCTCCGTGTTTCTCTCACTTTTTCGCTATACTCGTTTGCTCGTTCCCCACTCCGAAAGGAGAAAAATCCTAGTATGGGTGTGCTTTAAGTGGTCGATGAGGCGCGAATTGCTTGTTTCGACGTTTCGCGCAAGGCCTCCGACAGTCGAAAGTTTCCGCCGACGTTGTAATTGCCGGTATTTACGTTACCCACAATCTCGTTACTGCCTTCCGCGAAGATCCGACCTGAAATGCGCACACGCGGTTTCTCTCTATACGTGCACACACGCACACACACACGCACATATGTATACATATATACATATATATATAGACACGTACACACCCACACACGCGGGAAGGTACACCCAGCGAATTAAACGCGCGTACGTGAACGAAATAAAGAGAGAGAGAGAGAGAGATGGTTTCGCTCTTGCTCTTTCTCGCTCGAGATTTCGATACGGATTTTACAAGCCTTGCAGTGTGTGGTACGTGTGTACGTGTACGTGTGTGTGTGCACGATTGATCGATTTTCCCGGCGCTTGACACGTGTGCCGCGCGGTGGGGAGGATGCTTTTCGCACGGGACCTCGGGAAATATCATTGAGTGGGTAAACAGAAATTTATGGCCGACGTGCGTCATTAAAATGGAGGATCTTCTTATTTCGTGGTTATTTATATCGGTTCCTCCGACTAACTTCACCCCCTATCACCCCGCCCCTTCACTTTTCAGGAGTACCACGGATTCAAGGAGGTGTAACACTGATTTGTGTCGATGCGTTTTCTCTCAACCCCTTCATAGTATACATATACCTATATACTACGCTTCTTATATACTTTCTTTTATCTTTTAGAACTCTCTTATTTTTTAATCTCGTATAACTTTCGCATCTGTGGATACCTACCACCGTTTCGTTCCATCTTTTCGCGTGTGTATCTATAATATAAAGTTGGATTTATCGTTACCTATATATCGATAAATCGTTTGTTATTTGTATTGTTAAGCCGGATGTCTAAATGCTTACGTTGTCGTAGAACCTTTTTTTTTATCGACTGAAGAGTACTCGTTTTGTATAAATTAATTAAATAATTAAGTTTTAAGTATAACATCCGGAGAATTTTCTTAGTTTGAATCTACGAATGTGCGGAATTTAAAAGCGATTACGGTGCATAAAATAATTAATGAGGTTAATTGTTTAAAAAATCTTAAAATCTCGGTGCAGAACTTATAAAATTAAAAAAAACAACACCTATCGTCTACGAAACTTTACACAATCGCAAATTAACAATATTCTCATAGTCCTGTTTGAATTTTAACACAAAATGTTTATTACTCAAAAAACTGTACTATATATATATATTTGTCGGTAAATTATTTGAATGATAACGTAACGAATTTGACATCGCACATTTAACACATAAATATTATTTTATTTTCTTTTAAAAAAGTCGACGCGTGTACAAGCTGCACGTAAGATTTTATGCAACCTACGTGCAAAAATAACAAGGGTTGGTATGCTTTCCGAAATTTTCCTTTTTTTTCTCTTCTTCCTTTTAAATCTGAGTTATTACGCGTGCATTCAGCGTTTTCGTGAATAATGTACAATTTAAAATTATTTATCCGCGCGGCATGGGTGTAACGCGCGAACGAAAATAAAATTATTATTTTATCGTAATAAAGCATTTTATTTCCGAGTTTTTAAATTTATTATGTAACGACGAAATAGTACTTCACCTCTTCCTTTGCCTTTTTCTATTTTTTAAATGTACCGTATAACAAATTGTACGGAGTTCAGTGAAATATTCTGGCAAACGATGTAAAAGCCAATTCCATAAAAATATTTTTATCGCACCGTATATTTGGTACAGTTTCTTTCTTTTTTTTTTAACGAAAGAATACATTTACAATTTACTTAAATATATTTATTAATGTGCGCGCGTTTATATTTTTCATTTTATTGGAACGTTCGGACGGACGTGGCGGTGAATTTACAATAATAAAATTTAAATAACTACATCTAATGAAAATAAAATATCGAACGGGTCAATTTATGATCAATTAATGAATACACGATGAAATATAGAGCTTACAATAATATTTATACTCAATTACATTATTATTATTATCTTTGTTTTAAATACTTCACGTATTTTACACACCCACACACACACACACACACACACACACCCACACACACACACACACACATATATATAAATATCAATATATATTGATAATTAAAAATTCTGTATAGAATAACCTTTTCACCAACTTTTCTATCCGTGGATGTATCGAAAAAATCTTTTTCACAAAAGAAGAATCGTTATACGGTACAATGCACTCGAATGGATTCCGACGATTTTAATTATCAACCGAATTCCTTGGTAAAAAAAATAAAGAAAGAAAGGGAAAATAAAAGTACATCGAGCTAAATAACACGAATCCGTGTAAACGGAGTTGGCTGTATTCGCGATATTATATTAATAAAAGAAAAACAATTTCCCTTTTCGTAACTACATATATATAGGTCGTCGTTTCGATATCCACGCAAGGTACTTCCTCTAGCTTAATTTCATTTCCGCGAATAAAAATTCCAAGACCTTCTCTCTTGGTCGATCGGGTAATGGCAGTTACAGTGAGAACCGTCGTACTGCCGATTGCGAAAATTGAATCGGTTATATTCCGTATTTAGTGTAAGAAAAGGGGAAATGTGTATATGTATAGAAGTGATTGGTATTATCGATCGAATTGCAAGGTGTGGTGGTTCAGATTTACTCGTCTTTCCTATGGTATTGTTTCAAGGGGTGCTGTACTCAATTTTTACTCGGCCTACCTTATATCGATATAGAGTATCATAATGTAAAAATTGATAGCACTAGTAGTATTGATTAATATAAGTCTTTTTTCATTAATAACTAAATTGTGCGGAAAAGTTTGAAAAGTAATATTTATTACAATTTAATGCATGCGTAAAAAGTATTATTATAAATTTCAAATAATCGAACATAAGTTAAAATTGTATACGAAAATAAATGGAAAGATAAGGGATCGATTCTAGTAAATGATACTGATTTGATAAATCATAAAAACGAGTACGTTGCATAATAGAATGTACACTGCGATGTTTGCGAAGATTCACCAGATATAGACAGTAAATATTAACAAATTCAAAGTAAAATTTCCAAATATTAATAAATTTGTAGTAAATTTTCCTATAAAACAGTCATCTTTATAATTACCTAATAATATATAATAATATGGGCAAGAACTTTTTTTTTCTCCACGCGCATAAAATTTGTCACGTGAATAGATTATTTATAAACAAAATTATATAAATTAATCCTCTTTTCTGAGCTTGTAAATATTATAATATAGTACTTTACCTCGATAAGATAGGAAGGATAAACATTGAATAAAACACTCTCCTAATACTTTTTCTTACACAGCTAAACCTTTTTAGAGTAAATAATAAAATTTCTTTAGAATCTCTTAATGACTTATAAATCACTCGTTCGTATACGTACATCACGTTGAATCTCAACGATTCTGCGTAACACGTAAGAATTGTAATGTACGTGATAAAACTAAATAATGATAGCGATTATTCCAATAAACTGATTATGACATTGAAATCTGCTTACATCTTCTATTTGTAACTTGTGAGTCATTATTTGTTAATTAATCAATGTAATTAGTGTAAACGCAAATGGATTAACGTTGAATTTATAGTAGGCATTAGAGAATTATGTATTTATCAAACTGATGGAAGTATCATTTATTACATTTATTTATTACTTTAAAATATTGGATACTTTTTTTTTAATCTCTCCCTCTCACCCTCTCTTTCTCCTTTACTTGCACATAAATTACGTCGTTAATCCACTTTTGTTTATGGCACATGTTCGCAATAATTAAAATAATACCCTTTTCATTAGGTAAACGCGTGAGAAATATCATAAACTTAAATAAACGTAAATTACTCGACGTGTATCTGTACTAATTCGAGGGGATAATAATATTGTTTGTATCTTAATCTACTTGTTAAAAATGCGAAATAAAAAGAAGCTGATATAATAATCGTATTTTAATATTTTCGATGACTGTTAATATTTGAGACGGTTATATATATATCGTTCGTTTTAGAAAAATAATTACATACGTATTTGAAATTGTTTTATTTGTAAAAAAATATATATATAAGTTATTGCACGTTAAAAAAATGAAAAAACTATATGTGTGTGTGTGTGTGCGTGCGTGTTGTACAAAAGGTATGTATAAAATATTGAACGTACCAAGTGCGATACAAATGTTTGCAACGTTTTATTATTATTGGCAAATGGATTTACTTGTTCAAGTTATTTACTTGACATTTATTGAATGACATCTAACTATGTAGTGTTATACATATTAATTTTGTGAATTAAAATTAAATTTAAGTATAACCTGTATAGCATCAGATTTTATAAAATTAAATTTTATTCGTTTTTTATTAACTATAATTGTATATACCTCATTTTTTATATGACATTTATTCGTTACACTTAATAAAGATGAACTTAGTTTTTAGGAAATCTTAATTTATGTTAAAATTCATTGGGTCTCCGATATCTACTGTGCGATATCCTCTGTTGCAGTATGTGCAATCATTAAAAAATAAACAAATTTATAAACAAAATAAACCATCGAGTATTAATTTAATGTATTAATGTAAAAAAATGTAAATGTATGAATTCGCTAATACTCAAATCGGGGGATGCGACATCAAACAAATAAAAAAAAACAATTATTATGTATTTATGAATGTAATTGAGAATGTGAGAAATTCCAAAATTAAGTTGGAATAGTAAATACGCCTTTCAGTATGGCAGTACTAGTATAGGGACTATTTTATATTGGAATATGTTTAAAACAAGAAGTATTTACCTTATTTTCCTTCCTTATTAATGTAAATATTTTCAAAATATCCGTAATATCAAAAAAAAAAAAAAGATTGAAAATGGCTTATGAGAGGTGAGTCACAATATATTCAATTTTTAATAAAACTTTCGCAAAGCTCATTTTTTATAAAACTTTTATAAAGTTTCTACAATACTTTGCATTTATAGATTTAGAAAATATCTTGTAAATCGAAAAAGGAATGTCGGTATAAATCGATAATTAAGAGATTGACGATTACAAACGGGAACAAAATTTTGCGACTGTTCCGGAGAATAAAAGCGAGGTGGGATCACGTAGAGTAGATAGAGAGAAATGACAGTGACATTAAAGTCAGTATTAATTCACGATTCCTATGGGTAAAGGAACAAAGGCATATATCCAAAAGATCAACTATCAAATTCCTGTATATGTATAATAGAAAATTAGAACGCGGCAGCTGCGGCCACTGCTATGGGGTGACCGGATAAATAAAGGAAGAGAGAGAGAGAGATAGACGGGTATATACATATATATAGGTGGAAGCGAACGTAGGATAGATGAAAAGAGGTCGTAGAAAGAGGATGAGGATGAGAATAAGCCATGGGTTTGCTCGAGGATAATCCCACACCTATACGGAATTAGCGTCAGTCAGCCTGAATTACGAGATACGGACCTGAGGTTCGTATAACCCCCTCACTCCGACGATTCCACCCGGTCCTCCCTCTCCTACGTCCCTCCACCTATACTATTTATCGTTAAATGATGACAAACGGCCGAAGGCTCGGGAACCGCGTGTGCACGATAATAAATATACCGGCAGCCGCCACCCGTTCAGATATACCCGGACGTTTTGCGGATAGCTACACCCAACTATCCGTGCAAAACCGCGACGTCAAACATTTTTTGGCAGATTGAACTTTTGCGTGATGTATTCAACGGACCCCCTCTCTGCCGCTCTCTCTTCCAATCCGTAAAACGAACGAAAAATGATATTTACCCGATAACACTTTTATTTAGAAATATTAGTTATTTTTCTTATTTTTCAATCTATACGCACTCTTTTAATTTTTTTTTCACGTTCCTAAAGCAAATAAGGCAAAAAAAAAGTTTTTTTTTTTTTGAAAATTATTTTTTTATTTAATGCACACCGAATGTATAGTTCCAATGAAAATACCGAACGTGGTGTATGTACAAACTCTTCTTCTTTTTTTTTATTGTACAAACTGTCAATTTAAATAAATAACTTGTATATTCAATTTATTTTTATCTCGCGTACGCGATGTAGTACGCGTGTGTAACGCGGGACTCAACAAAGGTAGAAGCGTCAGTGGCAAGAAAAAAAAATATGTGTTAGATTTTAAGTATACATTCTCATTTACCCACCTATCGGTAAACGAATATTATTCGTCCCTCTTCTTTTATTGTTTCCGGTTGAAAACACGGTCACGTTTAATTAATTAGTTCACCGGCACGTATAATAATATATATATATATATATGTATATTTATACGTGAATACGTATATCGGGTTAAGTAGAAATAATTGGATACGGTCAGACAGGTGTGTACGTGTAGATGTATCTTTGTTAAGCCCAAAGTTCGAGCGGCACACTGAAGTTTGAACTGCGCGATAATTATTCAAGTGACTACAAAATACTTATTTGTCGGACGGGTAATCAAAACTACAAATACACTATTTATTATTATCGTAACGTAGTTTTCGTTTATTTTTCTCCTTTTTTTTATCGCTCTCGACCTGTTTATATATTTTGTTTAACTAAAACGCTACTCGCTCACAAATGTTTCCCATAACAATATTTACGTCTTTACTATGTATATGTATATATATACGTGTGTATGTATATATTTTTAAAAATAAATAAACATAAAAATCTAAGTGTTACGATTTCTCGAAAAATGTAGTACGTATATATTTTTTTATTTTTACATGTGTATTCTATTGTAAATGGAAATTTTATTTGATACGAATATTTTATTTTATACTTTTTCATTTTATTTATATTGTCATATTTATATATATATAGAGTGAGAGAGATGAGAGAGAAAAGAGAAATAATATTTATACATTTTGTTTTTTAATAAATTGTAACAATCCTTTTTTTTTTTGACGATCGAGTGTTAACCAACAAGTAGGTTGGAACGAAATTTATTCTATATATCTGTATAAATAATGCATTAAATTTAAATTCGACCAAACTACCGATGCAAAACATGTATCTATTAATAAATTTCATAGATACGCATAAAAAAAATGAATTTTGAACGTTAAATTTTACATATATGTGTATGTGTGCAATAGTTGGAGGTGCATAGAGATGTGCTGATCCAACGAACGTTATATAGTGTTAACGTTGCAAGTTCGCGGTCTGGTTATTCGAGAGAGTGAGAGAGAGAGAGAGAGGAAGAGAGAGTCGACGGATTCGATAGCGTGTAAGTTAATTCATCAGGTCAAGCTCGCTTAGTTATTCTCAACCCCGTACGAATTTCTCCTCATTTGTATTTTCGTCCAATTTACTCACTTTACGTTCGACGGCTTAATTTTCGATTCCTCCGGATACGTTATAATTATGTGGTGTGTGTGTGTATCGTGTGCACAGGTGGATCGTGAGTTTATTGAAGATAAAATAGTGTAGGTTTAAAATTAGTGTAATGTGTTTAGTATGGACTGTTAGAATAAAAAGAATTAATAGGAAGAATAAGAAGAATTGTTATGATGTATAGTAAAAAATATTACAAGTTTCGTAACAAATTTTATTAAAATTGTAGGAAAAATTAATATATTTATTATACCCTGCGTAATAATTTTTTTTTATTTTGGCAATACGTGTATTTTGACTATTCAGTAGTACAGGTAGTATTTGTTGACTGTTACACGGAGAAAAAATATTTTATTAAATAATTGTGTATTAATTGATGGCACAAACTGTCGAAGTTTAAAAAAAAATTAGTACAGTCTTTACTAGAAATCTTTAGTATTTTTATATTGTGGCGAAGATAAACCATCAATTTTCGATAAGGTTTATGATGATAAACCTCGTCAAAAACGTCACGCTTTTAACACATTTTACGACCATAAAATCACCATAAAATTATCGTTATACGTGTACATTAATGTGTGTATGTGTGTACAATAAATTTTATAAAGGTGAATAAATATTTTGAAATGTTGAGACTAGAATTTATAATATAAAAATTATAAAATTTATTTAATTAACGTACATTTAGTTTATCTATTAGAAATGTGAATGTCTATGTGAAATGTGAATGAATGTTTTGTGAATCTTTGTAAATACAAATTTTTGTTGTTCCTGTTAATTATAAATTAGCTCTTTTTTTTGTTGACGATACACTTCTGAACGTTTTCGATTATGTAATTGTTCGTTGATACACACTTTTTCTATTAGCCATGGTACACTCCATATTTATATTTATACAAATAAAATAATTCTAAATGAACATGTTTTTAATACTAAATAACTTTGTACTTTTCGAAAGTGTAATATGAACTATTTTATATTTTGCAATTTATAATTTACTCTTTTATAATAAGCGATATCTTTGTTTTCCACTGTTGTAAAGTATAAATATTCTCATTGTATATTTTTGCAAGAATTATAATGGATTTTTTACACGAATTCTAGTGTCAACTTTTACTGCTTAAGATTAAAAGTGATACATCAACGAAAAATAAACATACATTCAAGTGATACATCAACGAAAAATAAACATACATTCTCTAATAAAATAATAAATTTTATTTAATAAAAAAAACTCGACATTTTATAATTAAATTTAATGCATCTAAATGTATCTCTCTACCTCCTTGCGGAATTATCACGAGTTTATGGTCAATTTATGATGATTCCAATGACCATGCAATATCATCCTAAAATGATGAATTGACATTTTAGTGTATAGTGAAATTTCTACAAGAATTGCATGGTAAGTATATTAATTTTTGTCATTTTATCATTAGTAAATTTTACTGTATACATTATTCTTTCCACTTATTTTACTCTGACAGTTATGTCCATGTATGCAATGAAGAATATACTAATTTTTGACAAAATATCTTTCTTGTTATAGAGATGTTGTTTTATTGACAATGTATTGTAGTTATTTAACGTTGCGACCAATTAACCTGTTTTACTGATAATTTGATAAAATCGTCGGTCGAAGTTTTCTTGTGTATATATATATATATATATATGGTCTGACCGATTTGTTTGAAATTTTGAAAGGGTATAATTTAGTATTTGTAAATGAAGGTCATTATTAAGTGCTTTACAATTAAAAAGTGCATTGAAATAAGTGGAAATTCTTATCTTTGTTATAAAGTTATTTAAAATTAAGGAAAAAGTATTTGTACATTCTGATAATTTTTTTAATTTTTAATTACGTTTAATGAGTTTTTCTTCCTTCGTTTATATTATGCCTGTTTGATTAACTCTTTAAATTTCCATGAACTCGGTAGATCCATTTACAAAAAAAGTTTAACCTTTATACGATTTTACCAAAATAATGATAAAGTGAATCATTTGGGGACGTTCTTTGACGAAGGGAAAGTTGATCAGTTTATTTACCTAAAGTTAATTGATTATTTCGTCCGTGTGTATTAGTATACACGAGTAAACAGAAAGCTCGTACCACATATTAACATTTTATTAACTCTAAATTCGTAATTATTTACGTACACTGTAGTCGATCTCATTTGTTTGAGGACACATTAATTACAATAATCTACTTTTTTTTTAATTTCCTGCGAGATACATCGACGCCGAATCAACCTTTGTGAAAATGTCAAAATATTGTTAATATCGTGAAACTGTAAATGTGGTTAGATTATATATATATATATATTTAGGTAAACAGTAATAAATATATATATGTATATAGGAGAGATGATAGATCGAATTATTAGGTATAGCAATCGAAAAAGCAAATCCGAGGTAAGACAAGCCAGTATAATCAGAGGACGAGGTAGGCAGATTCCGTAGGCACACCGTGACACCGAATGCATTGCACCGCGACCTCGTTACCGTGTATATCTGCATTAATCGCATGCGTTTGCTCAGGGATTACGGGATGTGAAGTACGGGTGTTTGCGATTGCCCAGCTGGACCTCCCAAGGTTATACCCAATCCTTTACCCTCTAACCACCAGCCCACCTCCGTTTCTATACGCGCTTCATCTTCCTTCTATCCCGATTATGCTAAATTATTGTTCCGAATCACACCATCTCGTATATATATATATGTATATATACGTATACCCTAACTACTTTGGAATTTGCATATGAGCTTTCGAGCGACAGCGAGAGAGAGAGGGAGAGAAAAAATTATCCGAAAGTTAACGCGCAACCTGGCGAGCTGACTCGTACGAGCCTTACTTTTAATTGGACCGAATACTTTAGGACATTATGTGGCTTTTCCCACGTTTTACTCGATTTTTCACAGTTTTTCGCGAACGCGTAACGAGGAGGAGTTTCACGAGAGAGTACTCTGGTTTATATAACCCATTCGTTATTACCGAATTTCACTCGGTTGAAATTTAACTGCGCACCCCCTGATTTGATAATTAACGGGATCATTCCTTTTTCTCCTCGTTCACTTTTTCGATTGTCACCACATATATGTATATGTGTGTGTGTGTGTGTGTTTATTTAATCAACAGCAGTCAGTTTACTCTCTTAAGGGAAATTAGTGAAAATGTCAATAATTTAAACTCGTTTGTCACTATTAAAATAGTTATTATTCGATTTTTCAAGTAGAAACTAGGTATTTCTAAAAAATCGATATAAAATGGCTATAGTTATGACCTAAAACACGACTATTTTTAACCTCAAACCATTTAAAATTGCCATATTTCTACTAGGGTATTCATTAATGATTAAGTGAATTTACAGACTTCTGATCTTTAAGTTTTATTGTCACTATATTTAATATGGTTAAACACTTTTTAATTTAAAATAGTGAATATATTTACTAATGAAATATTGACTTCATTCTTTTTGAAACAGTGAATTTACACACTTTTAATTATAAAATTTTTGTAACCACTATTTGAATTACTAAAATATTACCGCGCATGCGTCTATACCGCATTACCGGCCTTGTCAATTCTGAAATAATACTCTCTAATCTAAATCAAGTACTTTATAATTGGTTTTATTAATTTAATGTTAAATTGAAAAAGACTGTTTTAAGGGTGTCTCCAAGCATTACGAAGTATACATCATAAGATACATCACATGACATATATAGTGTTACGTATGGAAAGGAGAGAAGCGAGAAATAAAAAGGTGGACTGCGGGATTCGACCCCGGGACCTCAGCGTGCGAATCGCGCGCTCTGACCATCGAGCTACCGTCCACCCGGACGGAGCATCGACGATACGAGCTACACACTTCTTATCTGTCACTTGACTCCTTCTCATATGCTTAAGTCGCTCGGCGATGTCCGTGACAATAGGTTATAAAAGAAGGATACGTACATTTAACTAGTTTTAATATAGCGATATCCAGATATTTTAGAATCTATTATACAAACCTATAGATAATTAAGTATCTCGTGTGTAAATGAAACTTGTAATTGTGTGTGTGTGTGTGTGTGTGTGTGTATGTGTGTGTGTGACTGGGTAGGTGAATATATTGACTGATTTATGTATATTTTCCAGACTTTCATCAAATAATATAAGATGGGAAATATGAGGAAGTGAAGTACAATAATAATAAATTATTTATTACACAATTTATATTTGCCACAATGAGAGTGTAATATTGAAAGTTATAAAATTTGAAATTTATATTGTTAAAAATTGTTGATATAAATATTAATAGGGTTAGTTGCTAAATGCTAATTTTGAAATTTTGACATTTTTTATCGATAACTATTGATTTTCCATATTATTTTATATATACTAATTTTTTTCCCTGTACAGATTAACTGAAAATATTTAAAATACATATTGGATATTTATTATTTAGACATGGAGTATACTAAGCAATGAACATTCGTGAATAATTGGTAATTAAATAATGAATATTCATTAATTCAATAAACAAATAACCACTAATTTATGGATTTAACAAATAAATAATTTCACTATCTCGATTAGTGAATAGTTACTATTTGATAGTGATCGGGTTTTCACTAAATTAATTAGCGAACATTTACTAATTTTTAGTTAATTTTCACTTATTTGCACTAAAAGAGATAGATAAATTATTTTTAGGTAACACCTGTCGCAAAAAAGTGAATATACACTGGCAGAGGTCTGTTTCTGCACACAGGAATTAAACATATAATGTTTGTGCACAAAAATTCTGCACTTTACTTTTATGCACGGTGCACAAATATTTTACAAAATAATTTAAATTAATAAAAATAATCGTTTATTTTGTGCACATAAAAATTGTCCACATAAAAATTGTACACATAAATATTTTTTTACTCTTATTTTGATGTGCATAATATTTACGTGTACAATTTTAATGTGCACAATTTTTATGTGCACAAAATGAACGATTATTTTTATTAATTTAAATTATTTTGTAAAATATTTGTGCACCGTGCATAAAAGTAAATTGCAGAATTTTTGTACACAAACATTATGTGTTTAATTCCTGTGTGCAGAAACAGACCCCTGCCTATACACTTTTATAAACGCAATTGGAGAATTAAAATGTACACGCGGTTATCTGTTTAATTTAAATATATCTATCTATGCGTGTGTACAACAAAGTTCAAAATAATATTTATCAGTAATTGACTCGAGCGATTATTTATGCGTACGGTCTGCATTGACTTGTTTATTCAAAACGCGTGAGCTGAACGTTTTGAATGAAAAAAAAAAATAATAAAGAAGAAAGGTGATTTAAAAGAGAGAATAAAAAAAAGTTGAGGTGTAAAGGCCGTAAAATGAAATTTGCGTTTATTTCACTGATTTTTAATCCGCTCTCGTATTTTTTTTACGAGAAATCAGTCACCTTTGTTATTTTATTTATTCGAAGCGGAAAAAAGAATTCAGTTATTTCAAAGTTCCGTTTGTGTTTTCAAAATTAGCCACGTATTTTTTTCCTCCGCTGTAAATTTACAATGTTTGTATATCGCTTCAAATCGCATTTCGTTTTAATATTCCTCATTACCCGCAACAAATGCATTTTGCTTATATATCGTTACGAGCTTACCGAAAACCAAAAAAAAAAAAAATTTTTATTTTCAACGCATAACAAACGAAAATAAGCGATTTCTATTTTACTTCAATTTTTTTTGCGTTCTCATCGGTTTGTACACGATGCGGGAATTAGTGATTAAAAATCATTTACGATTACCTATAAACGGTATACCCGGATAAAAGATATTTTTAATATTACAAAAGAATAAGATATCGGTGAACGGAGAAATACACACGCACACGCTCGAGCGAATTATAAATTATTAGTACAAGAGCATCCCTCGAAGAATAATAAAAAAAAAATACGCGTGCATAGTTTTCATCAGGAATTTTACAGTTCTGATTGAATTCATTTTTCTCGTGCATCGAGACGTATACATATATATATCGAAAAACGAAAATATACGCGTACACAGGCAACGTACTCGTATACGTTTGGGATCTATTCCATATTATTTCCAAACACGCATTATTCAAATGTATCCGTTTCTCGGCATTTTATTATTTTTCCGTTAGACTTCGGATGGAAGAAAAGCGAAAGAGCGAGAGAGAGAGCGGGGTGGATGCTCTCTCCACCGATCGAAAATGTTAATTCCGATCGGTGCACGCGCATTCGCATTCGAATCGCGTCATATTCGAACGCAACTTCACATTTTTCCCCTTTTTTTTTCGTTCCAACGTGCTTTTCTCACTTTTCTGACGTTCACTCTACCTCCCTCCCCGCCTTTCTCTCTCTTTTTTTTAATTCGATCTCGCGAGCGCACACGCGGGACAATATATATGTATTTATTCAAGAATACATGAATTCTCGTGAATCGAGGTGGCCTAGCCGAGTTATCGCCCAATGGAATTCGCATATTGACCCCTTTCCAGCCAACGTGCTCCTCTCTCGGTACCCTTTTTCGTCCCGTTCGATCGATTCTCGGTTAGATTTTTACCTATATATATATATACGCGATTCGAGGATGTCTTGGAAGAAAAATGAGCAGTTATTTATCACCGGTGAGATGCGTGTCCATCTTATCCATGGTTTTAATTGGGTTTTTCCATTGTTCCACGATGTCCATTGGATTATATTGGTTTGATAATTATTATTTCCCGAAGAATTTTTTAATAATGCGCGGGTCGTATTGGTAATTACGTTGGAAAAAGTCATTCGTGAATTCAATAAGATGTATATATATGTGTGGTTGTTCGAATTGTCGGAAATCAAATAGCTGTTTTGGAATTTAACGAATATATCCTGTTGTGGTCGAATGTGGTATCTATCTATCAATTAAAATTTTGTTCGATTTTAAGTTATATTCTTGATTACAAACAATTATTTGTCTACAACTATTTGATCAAATAATTCATTTAATTCTATCAAATGAATGTGATTTTGTTAATTTACATAATTGATTTTATTTATTTAAGGGGCTGGCATTTCCGGCATATTTTTTAGATAAATGTAATCACTATCTTTTATTGCTCGGTTGGTAATCCCTGACCAGGAGGGGTTCCACCTTCCGGGAAACAGATTTTGTTGCAACTTTGAGAGCTGTTTTCTGGTACCCAAATATGAAGGAATTCACATGAAATTCAATCTCATAGGCTGTTTGACGAAAGTTATACGCAGTTAACGAAAAATTGTGAAAAAAATATGTTTAAGCTTAATTGCCAATAACTCAGAAAGAAATATACGCAGATATTCAAACTTGAATTCATTAAAAAGTTGAGATCAAGTAGATATAGTTTAAAAAAAAAGAAGCTCAAATATCTCAATTTGGACAAAAGTTATGGAATAAATAAGAATCAGATAAAATTTTAACGAAAATTTAGTATTAAAATTTGATAGACTTTTTAGGCAAATATTTCGTCTAATTCTTATTTTTTCCATAACTTTTGTCCAAATTGAGATATTTGAGCTTCTTTTTTTTTAAACTATATCTACTTGATCTCAACTTTTTAATGGATTCAAGTTTGAATATCTGCGTATATTTCTTTCCGAGTTATTGGCAATTAAGCTTAAACATATTTTTTTCACAATTTTTCGTTAACTGCGTATAACTTTCGTCAAACAGCCTATGAGATTGAATTTCATGTGAATTCCTTCATATTTGGGTACCAGAAAACAGCTCTCAAAGATGCAACAAAATCTGTTTCCCGGAAGGTGGAACCCCTCCTTGTGAGTATATCACATTTTTAAGAGGGTTCCAAACTTAACTTTTATCCTCCCTACTCTACCAGCCGAGCTAAGCAAAGAATTAATTAATAAATAATAATATATTAGAATATTTGAAAAAGTAGGAGAAGACATATCTTTGTTTACAAACAACTGGCCTAGATATAAAATGTGGGACTTAAAAATACAAACGGTTTTCCGTGATATTCCTTACAAAGAAGTGTCGATTTTTGATTTTTTATATTTTTGGTAGGAGATTTCTTAGAAACGCGATCAAATTTTGGTCTCCGATTTTGCAAAGAGGTCAATTGTTTGTAAACAATGGTGCGTCTCCCTGTACTTTTTCTAATATCATCATGTTTTTTAATTTATATTTAACATTATTTGTTTAACTCGATTTTGGTACGATGCTGTCTTAGTTTACCTATAATTTACCATATTTATTTAATTAAAAAAATGTTTTAATTCTTATTGCTACGGTCGGTAAATATTGACTTTAACATCCACAAAATCAGGTTATTAATTAAAATTACAAAAAAAATCTTATGTGTTAAGTACAAGTTATGAAGATTCTACCATCATGCAGAGACAAAGGCTACATTCCGCAAACGATAGGTGAAACGACAAAACTTAAACTAAAATTTACATTACTGAAAGCTCTATTTACCTCTAATCACTATAGAGTCAAATGTATTTCGCGTAAAACATAATAACATTTTTTTATCGTTAAAAATTTAATTTTCCTAAAAATTATACTGTTATTTCTTGTATTTCAGGTCGAATTTTCAAATGTATTAATCATGTCGTTATAGTGATGTACATTATATGGCTTCAACTATAAATTCCTTTATATAAATTGAGGAGTGTTGCGCAATTACTGTCCAATTGTTTAATTATTTGCATGATTTTATTAGGTACACTATTCAATGCTTTGGTAATGGTTTTGTTAGCTGATCCCCACGCTATGATTTCGTAATGTGCCCATACTATAATGCCATACATTATTGTAAGTGATCCGTTAGTGCTAAGCAAGGTTTTTAATTTTGCTAATTACACGTGTTAGACTTTTTAATCTTAACCCTTTCAAACCCAATGTAAATTATAAAAAATTTAAATTAAAAAAAATTATAACGTAAATTATTAAAAAATAGTAAAAAAAATTTTTCATTCGTATTTTATAAGATAATATTGTACCAAATTACAGGGATCTTCACCTTTCAACATAAGGATTATGATGGAAATATTGAATCAAAAATCTGAAAAAAATTTATATTGGTAATTTAAAGCAAAAGCCAGGGCATGACGTTTTGATTTTTTAAAAACTTTATTCTTTTGTTTGTAAAAAAATATTAAAATCACCATTTCCTGAAATCGACATCCTCTTAAAAACAATCGTGGTGATAAAATTATAATAAAAAATTTTTAATTAATTCAGGTTTGAAAGAGTTACAATATCTTATTTTACATATGACAATCGATTGGTATACTTACAAGTTCAATATTGTGACTGTTTGATTTTCTTTAAATTTTTATATTTACACTGTCGTAATTATTTCTATTTTCTTTTTAAATAATTCTAAGACAATTAAAAATTCCAATAAGAATTTATTATTTTCATAAGATTACATACATCAATAAGATAAAATTATTTTTAAATTATTAGAAGACTCTATTTGATTTCATATTCAAAGTTTCGTTCGAGTGTCTACCTTTGAGTACCAACTACGAGCGTACGATTCGATAATCTTAAAAAAAATTGTACTTTAATACCTTGTTAGAAGTTACACCAGTCGTTGAGCAGAAAATAGCCAATTATCTATAAATTCAGGCAATTACCGTTCAATGATCCGACTCTCTTCTATATATCCTCTATCAAGGTACATAATATAAGTCGAACGCATTAGAATCAAACGATGTATTTTTAAAAAGTATAATAAAAAAAACGATTTTCCACCGATTCGTAAAATAATTTTCCACGAACTAAAATAAAAAAAAAAAATTTTTTCCCAGTAAAACTTTGTATATACAGCTAACCACCAATCATTTTCATAAAAGTATTAACGAACGAACGATGTAAAACCGTTCCGGCGTTAATTACACACTTGGAAAGAAAGAGAGAGAAGATATACCCTTCGAACGGAAGCTTGCCACGACAGTATGATAAATAAAAAGAAAAGTCAAAGTGTGTTGCCGTGAAAATACATTCGATTCGCGTATCGTTCCTTGATTCGAAATCCTTCCACACTCGTTGGTTTTATTGACCGTTCCCAGCGCAGTTTTCGTATATATACAGAGGTACCGCGAATCCGCAACAATTCGGCGTTCCCGAACGGACTTGAAATATTGCCGATTCGCTGGGCTTTTGCATATTCATGTGGTTCTCTCTATGTGCATGCACGTGTCGCCAATACAAGTTTTCGGCGTGGGGTCTCGTCGTGTAGAGAACGTTGTGGGTGTGACGCTCGCGCGAGAACAACACGTGACACCTTACGTGCAACGGCGACTTTCTACCCCGTTCTCTAGAGAGCTTATGTCTCTGTGTATACACGTATATATATACATACATACATATATATAATCTATACCACCAAGTTCTCGCGAATCTCGTAGTTTCTCGTCTGACGTGGTACTAACATCTGTAGTTAACTTTTGATAAATGTGGCTTGTTGTCTACCGATTGTTTGATTTTACTAAATGCGAGTTACCCTGCTTTTAATCGGCCTGTTAATGTTTCATCACTTTCCTCGACGATGTTCAACCTCTCCTATGCATATTTATACACCTATCATTATTTTATACACTCTTTCACTATTTTCTAGTGTTGCCTGCGATATAAAGTAATGGTTTATATTTTTTTTGCTTTTCGTCGATAAATAGAAATTTTTCATTTATATTTCATTTTTCTGTTGGAAAATTAATGTTTTTTGTTCGTTAACGAGAACATTTTTAGGTAATATCTGTATTAAAAACTTTTTAAAAGTATTTATGACCACGGTCATAAGTTCATTTATTGATGAAAGTGTATTTTTGTATGAAAAAATGTTTTATTTTTATTTTTTATAACGAAATAAAACTGAAGCGTAGTTTTTAGTCTCAAAATCAGTTTATTATATCGGCTAATAAGTCGTTAACATTTCTAACAGGGTTTTTGTTGAAGTAATCAAGAATATAAAATTACGAAATTGAATAGTCAAAATGCGTAAAAAGAATAAAAATAATAACTACATTTTTTTTATAATGTTTCGGTGCTCAATGCTACCCCACCTATTTTCTGACTGTGCAAATATATTTTTATTAATTACATTCCCGAATTTAACATTATTACTGAAAATTAATTTACAAAATACATTTTAATATTTATATTTATGTTTATAAGCAAATGTCAATATCAGCTGTTTCACACGATGAAAATCGAGAAGATTGATACATTCATTTACCTTACGTATGTACCTACCGAGTGATTGAATAATTAAATAACATGTGAGAAAAACAAAATATGTTTTTATTTTATTAACAATTTTATAAACAACAATTTTTATATAAAAAGAAAACACTTATCCTTTTTCTGTTTGTTACATCTTAACTCAAAAAATTCGATAAATTCATTTCTCTAAGAAATATAATGTGTGATCGATAAAATCATTAAATAATATGAAATACTAAATTAATATGCAACGGTAGTGATTAGGAATTTGACAAATAAATTTTAATAGTCTCGAAAAATAAAAAGAAACAATTAATTTTATAAATAAATTCATAATTTATACGCAAAGATTGCGCTAAAATTATATGGTATAAGAATCTTTCTTTATTTTAAGTAGTAAAATCGATATATAGTCATCCACGGTACACATTTTCTCCAAAGTGATAAATTCTTATTTTTTAATATACGGTTATATTTTTATCAATAATTTGATATAAAAAAATACTACGATACTCGATTTAATTAAAAATTCGATAAATAAATTAAAATCAGGGATTTTATATAAAAGCGAATTATTGCCGTATGAATCATATTACAAATAAATCGAATTTTTTTTTCTTGATATATACATATACCTCCATCGAACTCGTAATTCTTTATCATCTTTTGGAAATTTGGCGAACGCTTCTTATTATAAAAATATGACGACTCACATTTATACCGCATCGAAAAGTACGAACTTATATTGACACTCGACTACTAGTAGTGAACTCGATGAGGATGTCACTTACAGATTGACCACGCAAGTGTTGACCTAGTAATTGTAATAAGCACCCTAGTGCATATATATCAAATTAATCAATTCCTCTATAATGTCAAGTGTGAATTCAATGGTTTTGATATCGAAATATTCATAATAATGCGATTAACGTATAGTAACTAATTTTCGAAATAAATATGGTTATGTCATTATTTTTGGTGCGTGGACATGCATTAGATATCAAAGATGGCCGCACTCTCATTACACTGATGAATGTTAATTCTACTATTAATAATATACGGTTTTGCAAAATTCAAAGGGTTACGGAATTTTTGAATATGATCTTTTCGATTGACGATCTGAATTATACGAACGAACGATAGTTGATCGATACAGATTAGTTTTATAATTATTGCCATTTTAACGAGATGAAATGTTTAAAATATAGATGAATAACTTAATTAACAAATATAAATAATATTTTATGCATAAAATGCATCGGTTTCTTCTGTAAGATTTTACGTTGTTACGCGATAGACTAGTAAAATTTTGTGCACAATTTCAGCTAGTGTCCTAATTCGGGATCAACATGTTTTTTACATGGATGTATCTAATATCATAAATAGTGAATTTTAATTCTAATTATTGATTAATTATATATTATCGATCAAAAATGATTATTTACGTATAATTGATTAGCAATCAATTATTATGTAAACGTGTCGTCATATTCTATTTGTTTTGAAGAGTATCTGTGATTTTTGTCAGATTTTTCTTATAATTAGGTTTTAAAATTTTTGAGATTTCCTATATATAAATCCCTGCAATTTACAATTACGATTACGTACGATGAAGAGTTCCTCGCAAATATTCGACCTTCATAATGACCAAACGATGAGCAAAATTCGTTCACGAACTTCCTCGCGCTGCTAATTAGGTAACGCTTAATTTTTAATGTTCTTTATAGATTATAGAACATAACTAATTTTAAGGAGAAAACGTTTAATTTTTTGCATTGTAATTAATATTTCTTATTTTAAAAAATTCATTGCACGTGTATTTGTAAGATTATCTTTACTAATTATTAAAATTATTTAGACACTAAATTTACATGCATAAATAGCGAATACAAATGTTTCTATTTGATTAACATTTTTACCAGTAAAACTGGGCAATTTTCTACCACGGTGAATGATCTTTAAAGATCTCAACCCGAGTTAATTACACGTAAAGACGTAAAATTTTAAGTTATTTTCGTTCTTGCAATAAAAAATAAAATTTTCCATATAAAAGAATCAAACTGGGCCCGAATTGAACTTGTTCAAAACTTGGGCCTAAAATCTAAATAGACCATTCGAAATGGAAAATATTACAAAAGACAGTTTATAAAGATTTTCAAAATTCGACTTTCCTTAAAAGATCTTCAGGTGTCCCACTTTTATGTTGTATCCCATGTGTACTTAGGAAGATAGTGCAATTTTATTCTTCGTCATTTGTAAATATTTGTTAAAAAAAGTATTTTTCGAGAGTAATTATAAAGTAATTAAAATAATTCAGTGATGAAATAAAAATAAAAATACTACAGAAAATAGAAATAAATAATTGCATGATACAATATACATTTTTTGAATATTCTAAAAAGTTGTGATAAATATATCAACATAATTTCATTATTAAAAACACCTTTAATAATAGATGTGCCTTCCAATAAACAAAAAATTTATCAAATAGTAGATTATTCGATGTTTATACAATTGTTAAATTTAATATCGAGAACTCCGTCTTGATGTACAATAAGTAAAAGTAATGAATGAATACGAGTTATTTTAGATTTTCTCACAACTCGAAAACGCAATGTTCGAAAATCGATGATAGTATAAAGTTCCTTTCGTATTTTTTTTCGGCCAGCAAACAAATTATTTACAAAAAATGATATAATATTTTTGTAAAAAAATTTCTATCACTGATACGAACAAATATATACGGTCTCTCATATATTTTTTTATCGTCGCGATAACGCGTTAT
This sequence comes from Theocolax elegans, assembly GCA_026168455.1. NCBI lineage: Eukaryota > Metazoa > Arthropoda > Insecta > Hymenoptera > Cerocephalidae > Theocolax > Theocolax elegans. Next base: position 6,391,593 of record CM047427.1, read on the forward strand.
TGATGATCGATTAAACCACCTATAAATACGAATAAACATTTTCGCGTTTCGTATCGATAAGTTTATACGTATAGGATACATATGTATCCGTATATCTCAATCTCCTTTCGATCGATCGTCATGTGCTTCTTTTTTCATTCGCGGTTTCATCTTCCAGTTCTTTTTTTTCAATACAATACCAATTGATACGCCTCACTTTAGTCAGCTCGTCTAAAAATGATCATTCGGAAACTTACCTTTTTTCACACGATTTTCTCACTCTCGAAGGAATTTTCGTTTGAATGTCTTTTTCATCTCGTTATTAAAAGATTATTCAACGGTGCTCTCGAGCGCTTCTTTTTAAAATATAAAATCGTCGAGTCAGTTGATTTTTTATCTTTGAATGGTACATATTATACGGGTATTCTTATATACGAGTGATATCATCACGAATTAGATATATATATTGTACCGCACAAATTATTTACATTTCGGTTATATGATCCGTTCAATTTAGGATAACAAACTCGTTTCTCTTTCAGCTTTGTTCCCGATGGTTTATACATGACCGACGTGTGGTATTAGATCGGTCGGCTCGTTATTATACGGCTAAATAATACTATTATTCGAGTGAACGATTCGACACGATATATATATATATATGAATGTAGGTATCGTTGCATCAAATGTTGGTTAAATTAATAAACGTTATTTTTCAAAATCTCGTTTTGTTCCTTTTTTCTTTTAAAAGAGCGCATATCGCACGGTATAGGTCCGTCGATAAAAAGTTACACGGCGCGACCATTAACATTTTCATTTGAACATTCAATATTATTTCACTATTATATATCTTGCACCTGCATAACGCCGAGTCATCGATAAATTTCAATTACCGAATGCACCGAGTGCATCAATCTAGTGTCGTACCGTCGATAAAATCAATAAATTTATGATCGAGTAAAAAAAATAGAAAATTTTAATCAAAGTCAGGAGCGCGCGCGAGACTTCTATATATGAAAAAAAAATAGAAGAAGAAGAAGCGTGTACCGACAAAATTTTACTTCCATCTTTCGTCTAATTTTCCAGTATTGATCCCTTCTTTGCGTTTCTCGAACGAAAAAAAAAAGAAAAAAATTGAATGGAAGAACCGGAAAGCACGGAAAGATCTTTTTCTTCTTTTCAACCACTTCTCTCCTTACTATCTTCTTCGGACTCGTCGGCTCGTTACCCACTATCGCTGTTATTCTCTTTTGTGCTTACTTCTTTATCTCTTTTCTCTCCTCCTCTTTCTAACTCGTTTGTGTTTCGTGTCCTTGTGTCCTCTATTGAAAAATCTGAACTCCTTCACTATGTACGTATCGGTGTGTATATATATATATACATACATATACGAGGGATACTCCAGATGAAATCGGACGATTGAATATTTTATCTTGTTAAAAGTTGAAACTCTTTAACTCTAATATTTTATTTGCCTTATATATACGTATTTATACGGATACTTTTGTATCGACGAAATTATTCCGTTTGACGGATTATCGAAAATTATTAGTGTACTTACATACTAAAAGTGATGCTTTTTTTTTAATAAAATAAATTTTTTATTCGTTAGTATAGGCGGAGAAAAAAATTCTATTTAACGTTACTATTTTCTTCACCTTAACGACAGACAAATTTAAACGAGTTGAAATATTAGAACATTCATAACGTTCATGAAATTAATTCTATATAAAAAAATTAAGACTACCAAATCAAAATTAATCCTTCAACAAATTAAAAATAATCCATCTTAAATATTAATAAAATATACAAAAAAATTTTGATCGAAACAATACTACATTTTGTTATATAGTATATAGCAATTTTACGAATTCTGGAAGATTTGGTACTCGATACGAAAAAAAAGTTAGGTTAAATATTTTTTACTTTTACTCGAGATATGCATTAATCACACGAAAACAATTCTGAAATAAAATTACAGATAAACGTAGAGGATATACGAGGTGTTCGATTAGGACACATTGGGTTCCAGGTTTGTTTTTACGTCAGTACATTGTTTCATCGTTCAAATTATGACACATTTATGTTTCAGTAAACAGGTATTAGCAGGCTACACCTACTTTATTGTTAACCGCATTGAATGTTTATATCGAATCTCGAAAATTTATACATACACAAAGCATTTACCTAACGAGTTGATACGATTTACGCTAAAAAGAAACAATTAAATGTACGGTAAGAGAATAAGAGTAAAATTAAATTATCGAAGTAAATTTTTTTTCCAAAAAAAACCCATAAAAATAACTCTATACAGCTGCTACAGTAAAATTAAAAAAATCTCGTGCAGGTAATTACGAACCCAACGTAATCATACCTCCGCTTAATCAATGATTATAACAATTTTTCATAGTATAATTAGTCCCCATGTATAAATATCCCAAACATTTGTTAAAATTTGCTAAACAACGTTTTTTCTCTTTATCACGTGCACATTTTTTACCCTCCCGGCGAATTCCGGAAATACATACGGGAAACGAAGAAAAAAGAAAAGAATGCGCTCGGTCCGAGCAATAATAGTCGATAATTTATTTGAATCTGAATAAGCAATAACGTCGTTATAACGGCCGAAAATCTTTCCGGTATCTAAAAGTAGAATAGCCTCTCGTAGATATATTTCCACGTATACGAGGATGGAATCGTTATGTACGCGAACAGATTTTCCAATGCTCGAGTTAGAGTGGTCGTGGGCCACATCGAAGAGAGAGAGAGAGAGAGGACTGGGCCAATATACCCATACTATATAAGGATTCGTTTCTCAAATGTGCCGTAGGGAAAGGGGGGGGAGGGGAGCAAAATGTACCGTTTCTTCTTTTCTTTCTAGCGTGCGTTACGGTTGGAACGCGATAAAGGAGGGAACGAGAGTCCGAGTCTTCTCGTTCGTTCGATTTTAGTACATAGTGGCTTTCTTCTTTCTCTCTCTCTATACGTGGATGGAGAGAACGGATATCTATATGTACATACAGAAAACGAAGATGCAGGTTATGCGACAACCGAGAAAATGAAGCTCTATGGATGGATGATTTTCTTCGCGTTCGCGGATACTCCTTGATACCCTATGTATTTCTTTTTTTTTATATAGGAGAATTCTTTGGGAAATGTTTGCTTCGGTTGTTGGGGTTCATTTATATTTGAGGACTTGATTCATATGGTTGAACATCGTGGGTTACTATTGTAATCATAATCGTTCCTCTTAATGGCATCTCCTATTCTTTTAATCATTTTATACGTTGTCATCGTTATATCGTTATTTATATGTATACTTTCATTATTTTTCTTTTCTATTGTAATCGCGATTAATAGCGTTTTAATTAAACATATATTTGTATTTGTTTGGTGTTAAATTAAATTGTATAGTGAGCAACGAGTATTTTCTTCGTGTTCAAGGAGATGCCGAATTCAAATTAAAGGAATCTGGCATCATGAACCCAAAAATGTTGTTTGAAACGTCAAAACAAAATTCTTAACGAAATTCACTAAGAAAATGTTGGATGCGAAAGCTTGACGGGGAGAAATTTCGAGAAATAATATTTTTATAAGTAAAATCAACTTTTAGTGAGCGTTGAAAAATGTGTATATCTCTTTTAGAACGTTCGAGAATAATGGTTTAATTAACTGTTTATATATATATATATATATATATATATATATATATATATATATATATATATATATATTATTAACAATTAAAAAATCAAAGAATATTACAAATAGATATTTAATGTGAATGTGACACCCAAATTTCAGAGATATACCTAGAAAATCCAAAAAAATTTTAAACCTAAAAATCTGAAAAAATATCAAAACTACTGTTCAAAACAAATAGAATAACATGACAAAGAAATTTTTACAAAATAATTAATTATATGTAAAACAACTATTTTTAATCGTTAATATACATATAGCTACATAAAACAAAGATTCACGACTGCTCAGAAATCTTGCTGATTATTAATAAAAAAAAATCTGAAAAAAATTCATAGATTATCTTCAAAGGAAATACAACATCCTTACAAAACGTTTTTTTTTTTTTTCGATAAATTGAATTCCTTGTTGAATAAAAAATAAATCATTTTTCTGTTTTATGGGATTCACAATCCCGTTAAAAATATCTACATGTTCTACATCATGTTTAATAGCTTGCAGATATTTACAGATTTAGTCATTTCAATGTAAATTTTATTAAATTAAGTGTTCCATCAGACGTAGACATATTTCGGTCTTGTCTCCATTTATTATACAGTGCACATACGCTTCATTTAAATAACACGTACAACTTTAAGTGCATTACTTTGATATTCTAACGTAATAAATATGATGTTGTAATTGGTATTAATTGTACATTAGAAGTTTTTTTATCAAATCAGTGTAAGTATTAATATAGTCGATATAATTAACTTTCAAAAATGCACTTTAGCGTTATACTTCCTATAGTTTTATTATCTTCGCAAAATATAATTTTTCATAACGCAATTTTTATGACAGTTTTATTGGCCCCAGAATTTATTTAAACAATTATTAAAAGAACATATCCTTCAAACATGTTTTATTGGTTATTGTATATTTTTTGTATGATTACTTGTATAATGTTAATTTTAAAAATGCACTAGTTTACTAAAATATAATGGATACTTATATGTATTCAAGATCGTTTCACAATAAGGAGATATTTTTCGGTGTAATGTTTTTCCAAGGTGTTTATTAACTTGTAAATTTGCATAATGACGTATTATACAATTATCTAGTGTTTCTATATTTGGATTTTCTACAAAACAGAAGATTTTGTAAAGTAATAGTAGAAATTATTTTATTATGTTCGGTCGGTAACAATCGTGTACGTCAGCTCGAGCTCGTTAACAAAAAGAAAATAATTAAAGCTATTCTAGTAGAAATTTGAATCTAAGAACAAGGAATTAAAAATTGGTAGTAAGTACCTAGTGATCAAACGCTTTTTCTCCCATTTTATTAGCACTTACGGTATAATTTGATTATGTATATACACGGAGAAAAAAATGTTATGTAGTAATGGAGAGACAGATTTGACAAATGATAAAAATTACTATTTTGTTATAGTAAATATTAATAGATACGTACTAAATTTTCCTATAACAAAATAGTAATTTTTATCATTTCTCAAATCTATCTCCATTATTCAATAACATTGTAATTTTTACTAGAACATTTTTCCTCCGTGTATAAGTTCAAAAATGTCTTCTACGAATACGATTAATACAACTTACAACATTAACATTTCGATCTTACAGTCCATCAACTATAAAAAATAAAATATTACTTATAAAATAGTAAAATAAAAAAGAACTGGCCACTACGAATATTTTGAATGATGATTATGATACTTATATACTCGCGTATACATGAAAAACTATTGAATTATATCCGAATTTTACACGTTAAAATTTCGCATCACGTAAAAGTTTAGTCGTCGCATACAAGATTGGCAATTTGGAAAGACGCAAAGTGTTAGGATCACGAAAAGCTTGTCGACGTATATATAAAAGCTTACACACGCGCACGCACACACGACCTCGATATTACAAGTTTGGAGAGACACGTAAAAGCTTAGTTACTATGTACGAGATGGTTAACTTTTGTATATAGTTATTCCAAACTAACAATATGTGTGACTATTTTGCATCTTACCTTTATTGCATACACATTGTATATATAGTTCCCTAACCTCTATAAAAATAAAAATTTGTCGCCAAAAACCTGCGGATATTTCTATACTTTTGAAAAATATGTGATAGAAATTTTTTTTTTCGAATACCGAACTCTATATTTTTGGGGAATATAGATTTTTTTCTATTTTTCAAATGTTGCAATGAAATTTTGTCTTTTTGAATAGTATAAATTAAGAACGTGTAAATGGTATTTTAACGTATAGAACGAAAATTTACTATAATTTATAAAATTTGTCTTATAAAAAACGAAATTCATTACAGTTTACAACATCTTTTGAACAATCATTCACGACTAACCGTAGAGGAAAAGAAAAAGTTAAACTAAAGCGATAATCCTTACTATTAAAAAGTAAGTATATTTTAAAACGGGAAAGAAAATGGGTATTCGAAGTTAGCACCCAAGTGGGCGATGAAAACAAAACTACAAATCAAGGTAGGTAAAGCTGAATGCACAATAGCCTCAGTAGTAGTACATCCGGCGTAAAATATATAGGTGTATATGAATAGACTTACCCGGTCCTCACGAAGTTGGCAAAGTACTGGATTATGCTTTCCGACAGCGCAGCCTCCGACCTCGTGTAATTCCGGGGGAAATGGCCGAATCCGTCGACTAATGGCGCGCCGAAGACGAAAGGCAGCTCGTCCCCGTGCACCGAGCCCATTTTCTGAGAACAAAAAAAAAAGTAAGATGAACCACCAACGATTACTAATTAACCATTTAATCTTTCTTTACGATTATTAAACCATTTGTACCAATTTTTGTTATTGTTCCGTTTGATTCTTTTTTTTTTCTTTTCTTTGTATAGCCTGTAGCGCGTGACAGGCTGCGAAATCGTTTCTTTAAATTACGGGATTAAATTCCTGGTGCGCGCGCGCTCGCGTCGAGAGACTAATGGTTTCGTGAAAATTTCCCCCCTTCGTTTTACCTTCGAATTGCCCTGTCCGTTTTCGCACAGTGATGAAGGATAAAGTTGCGCCCGTATCACACAGATTTATTTATTTATTTTTCCTGCGGGTCGTGGCATCTGTCTTATCGCTCATACTCGAGTCACCCAAATCGATTACACTTTCGATACAATACATATGTGGGACATTCTACGTGAAGTGGTCCGATCAAAATTTTAAAATGCACCAAAGTTTGGGCACAGACTGGAAATGTTTTACAGAAATCAGAAAAAAAATTTTTAGATACTGAAATCTGTTTGTTTAAAAGTTATTCTAACCTCAAAAAGTGAATTTTTTTCAAGTTTTTTTCAACACCAGCTGTGTTTACTGTTATTTAACTCAAAATTTATTAACTTTTACTATATAACATTATATGTAACATTTGTGGCTAATTATGTCTAGAATTTATCCTTCTGAAAAAAGTGTAAGTACGCCCCAATTGATTTTTTCATCCAAAAGTCTAAAAAAAAGCCTGAAGCAATACCTTTTAAACGGTCTGTAGCTTATTAATTATCTGCAATTCTGTGAAAAGTTATGATAATTTAAAGAAACACGAAAATTTCTTAGAAATTCAAATGGGATTTACCATGTTAATTTTTTTAATTTTTTTTGACTTTATATAAATTGAGCACTTCACGTGGAATGTGCCATATATACATATGTAGGCTCTCCTGCGACACATCACGTAAATAATAGGAGTAACTATCTTTCTATTTTATTTTTTAATTAAATTATTAATTTCGTTTTTATCCCTCTCCTTTTTTTTAAACAAATTATAAATCCCTCAGAAGTTTTTAAGTTGATAAAGAAGGCTTAGGGTTACATCTCGCGTACATATAGTTTTGCGAGCAGACGCACAAATCTGTTTTTTCCCCCCTCTTCCCTTCCACCTTTTCTCTCGGGTATGTTGCTTTTTTTTCTTCTCGGTACAACTATACCGAAAGCTCTCAACTAGAATCTCATAAGAGCCTCTCTTTAAACAAACTTGTTTCATTATCCCTTTTAAGCTCCTTGAAATGTGCAGCTACAACGCGCGTGTGTATATATATTCCTGCAATATTTTCTCCTTGGGAAATAATACATTTTTCACTTTTAAAGTAGAGATATTACCTAAATACTGACTTGACTTTACTCGTTAGGTATTACTCTTTATTAACACCCGCGTGTGTTGTCTTCTTGATATTACTGTATTATTCAGTTTTTGTATAATTAACGGTAATGCTTCTTTTTTTTACACGTGAATATTTGTTTGTTAATGAGTAGGTGTTTGAAGATATCGGTTTTTCAGTGTATCGAAACCTGATTTTATATTTAAGAATGCTTGTTATGTATTTTTGATCCGTACTGTATGGTTGGTGGAGTTTCTTAAGGCATCGACGATTTTATATAGATAATTACAAGGAGAATCGCGTGAAAAGTCAAATTTTCTTTAAATGTCTTTGAATTCGTGTATGTGTTATTATTTATTTATTTAATTGTTAATTATTACTAGAAATCGCATTGCTCAGAAATTGCATGGACGCCAAAATTGAATAAGTAATTATAAGAAATATTTTTTAATTGTTGATTGCGGACACAAGATTTGCAAGAAAGGTATACTTTTATAACCTCAATCTTTGCGCAAAAAAGTTAATAATTGTTCTTATTCGGTTATTTTCATTTTTTATTTACAAAGCGATGTATCGGCGCCTCTGTTAAGCATATAACAGTGTAGTGTAATTTTGAAATGAAGACTAAGTAAATTAAATGTTAATAATTTACTATGTATTACATAATGTTGTTATAAATAATTATTCAATAATAAAAAGTACACTGAGAAAAATTTGCTAGCGTAAATTACTATTTTAATGGTAAAAGGAGGGCAGACTTACACAATTGAAAAAATTGCTATTAATATAATAGTAAAGTTGTCACCATTGAGGGAAAATTACTATTAATAATGGCAATTGTTACCATTATTATGGCAATTTTTATAATTGTGCAAATCTGTCATCCGTTTACCATGAAAATAATAATTTTTACTAAAACATTTTTCTCAGTGTATATAAATTACAAAAGAATTATTTCGGTGTTACAGTCCTTTAATAAAAGGTATAAATTGATCAATATCTAAATTACAGTTAAGGAAAAATCACTTTTATTTTCGAATTTCTATAGTACCGTAAAATAAATAAAGTTGCTTGTCTCGACTACCATGTGGATTTCATTGTCTATAAGCCAATAAACGTTCATTCAATTTTTCAATAGTTTTTACAGGGTTATACCCTTGAAAATTACGGGATGTCATCATCGCAGAGCATGCGTCATTAGCGGTCACTGTCATTTACGACGAAAATATCACAGACTGCGAAAGTGTGACTGAAGGCAAGATTAGAAAAAGAGAGTAATAGGTTACGTAATGATACCTCTGTCTAATATAGGGGAACGGGAGAAGGGGAAAAAGTCGTGTCCAAAAATAGAAGAATCATTTTGTATAAAATAGTAGCACAGTACTTTATTTAAATATTAATTTGTATATAATTAATCTTAATTAAATTTATTTAAAATTAGTATAATTAATAGAGCGACACAACAGGAAAGATTACTATCATAATCGTTAAAAATTTTTGACGTTTAGTAAGTAAATCGATAAATTATGTGAATTTGTGAAAATTGTACAAGAAAGACGTGTATTAATTTTTAATTAAAATGTAGAGGATGGAGAAAAGCCATTGAAACGTCACCAAATAAATATCATGATTTGTTGATTATTATTGACATCATACTTGTTCAGAATATTTAAAATTAGGTTTTATACACAAAATTTGTCTATTATGTTCGTCAAATACAATATAGAAAAATAAAAGATACGTATTTTTTCATTTTTTTATAAATGAAAATTCAAAGAGTGAGAGCGAGTTTAAGATTTTTTGTATCACTGTAGCATATCTATATATGTATAACAAAAATCGCCTAAACTTTAACCCGCTATAAATCTATTAATTTTCATTTAAATGAAAAACAAAATACGTGACTTTTATTTTTTTATATTGTATCTGACGATTATACTTAATCGATTTTGTAGAAAATTTTAATGCATGAACCCAATTCGTAATTAAGAATAGCTACTCTCACTTCTAAACGAGTAAGAAAGACAACATTACAGAAAAAGTATATGTGTATATAATATCGGTATCTCCGAACTAAATACTTTACTTTAGAATAAAGCAGGCCTATTGTATATAGCCGCAGAACATCTTGCTGGCGTCGCACATCATCTTGCGACAGGCGTCTAAGTTAAGATCTCCAGTTCCTTACTGAGGAATCCAAGCTGGAGATCGAGGACGAAACGCCTTTAATTGTTTTAAGAGACGGTGCTCTGGGAAATTCCACCAACCATAGTGGACAAAGAGTAAAATAGGCCTGCTTTATTCTAAAGTAAAGTATTTAGTTCGTAGAGACCGATATTATATACACATATACATATCAACGAACGATAAATTAATTTTGTTCCAAATTACAGAAAAAGTGTTTTTGTCGTTTAGATCTCATTGACACTATTTATATTATTTGTATTTTACGAGTCTATGTTCTGAAATTATATATATAGTAAGAATGAACGACTATCTCTCATTACAAGTATAGTCATCTCCTTCTAACGGTTGGAAAAACCACGAATCAACGTGCAACGCATACTCAATTCAGTTACACATGAAAATTTAATCGTTCGCTGATGTTATACATATATATAAATTTATCGGGTTTTTCATAACTAAAAGATGAATGAAAAGTACAATGAGCCTTCTTGAATTTAAAATTAGATTTTCGTTCGTAAAGAACTGATTTATTAATAATACGATAATACTTCTGTATAAATAATTAACCGTCCGTCTAGTTTCAATATCATCCAGTAAATGGTAAATTTTAGTAAGTATGCATTATTAATTGCTTCTTATCCACGTAATTTGAGATAATCAGAAAATAATCGTTACAGTTACTTCTTTTTTTATTTTAAAAATAAGTTTTAATTCCAACAACGGATGCATTATCGTACACTTAAATATTCTATGTACCCACGAATTTCAGTAAAAAGTTTAAAAAAGGAGGGAAGTAATACGTTTAGAAGGATCACAGAGAAAATATCTGTTTAGCGAGTGTAAAGGGTATTTATTTAAAACGCAAACGCGATACACGACCCAGAGATTGACAATAATTTTCCAAAAACGAATTAGCCCTTATCATCTTATTTAAGAATATCCCACTTGAAGTAAAAGGTCCTTTCCCGGAGGTTATCTAACCGTGCACGCGGCGTCGAAAACAAAAAGGAAAAAAGAGAGAGGGAGAGAGAAAAAAAAAGAAAACGAACGAGCGTGGCAAAAGAAATTTCCTTCCGCAATTCGCAAGCGCATTTAATAACCAAGTCCTCTTGCGCAGGGGTGGGGAGGAGGGAGGCGACGCTCGCGCGAAACACTTATCCGGGAGCGTTAAATGCGCGGAGGCTCGTAAGCCTTAATAATTAAACTCAAAGGGTGGAAAAGCACCGGGAAAATGGTCGGCGTTTAGACGTACAAACACCGGGCTGCACCTTACGTAACCTACAAAGCCAGGGTGGTGGCTCAAAGAAACAACCGGTACAGCGCGCGATCTCACAGGACTCCCGTGTAGAGAAGGAGCGCCCGGCGAGCGAGACAGAGGAGAAAACAAAAAGGGTTGGAGTAGGAGAAAACAAAAAAAGAAGGATGAGGAGAAGGAGGAGGTAAAAGAAAGAAGCGCGCATACACACATAATTAAGTCAATGCTGGACCAAAGGTAAAGGGCGAGAGAGGGGGAGAAAATAAAGCGAGGTATATATGTGTGCGCTCACCCTTTGTCGGATGACTCTCAGTCCGTTACAACTCTCCCCGTATACACCACTTCCTCTTTCCTCTCGTTTCTACAAATGAACGGGTGGTGTGGGTGGCGACTCTCTCTACCTCTCTTTCTCTCTCTATCTCACGTGAGTGTGGCGACTGAGACCCAGACGGATTTTAATGAAAATATATATTTATGTATATATATATATACATATATCGCGTAACGAACGCTCTTTCTATGTATTGCTTGTGTTCTATTACCGTCTAGACATATTTTTTAACACGTGTTATTTTAGATGAACGAGGTTACATATGCGTGGTACCTACAACTGGTCCATATCCCTGTCTCGGTGTGTGCTTTCTGTACCGTTTTATTTTTAAATTGGAAAAATAGTAGCCACTGTTTTCATTAATGAAAAAATGATATATACATATATTGGTATACATTCATATATAGGTGATCGAGAGGACTACTCGTCGCAATTTTATTTTTTCGCAATATCAAAAAGTAATTAAATTAATTGTTGTCGGTGATTATTTTAATTGTTTATAACTAGTCGGCCGATCGTTGCATCGAACACGCGTCTAATAAATTGATACACGGAAATAAATAAATATATGTTACGTAATTTAATTTACTTTATTTAAGCTAGAAACCATAATAATAGACATGGTATAACAGAGATATCATTTAAACTACAATGTAGTAAACAATCATTTTTATTTTCTGTATATTTATTTTATTATCATTTATTGTATGAAAAACTGATTGTGGTTAAAAACTAATATCACTGATTAAAATTTTCTCAAATATCAAGAGGATTATCAATTTTTTGAGAGTAGATTTTTTAATTTAAATACGGAAATAGTTATTTATTCACTTAGAGAGTAAAATAGGCATTTATTCCCGAAATGAAAGTTGCTGCCCGAGGTTTAGCTTTTGGCAGTAATTCATTCAAGTGAATAATCGCCTTTTACTCTCGAAATGCATATAAAATTTTTCACCCTGATCATTTGAAAAGTCACTTTTTGCAATAAGAAATTTTTTTAATTTCTAAATTTTTTGATATATTTAATTTAATATAATAAATTAAATTTTGTATATGTAGATAAACGCTAAACTAACCAGGGGAGTACTTGACCTCCGGGAAACGGATCTTATCCTAACTTTGGCATGTCTTTCACAAGTTATTTTGCAAGTTATCTCTTGCCAATGGCCACTTTTACAGGAGTCATTCGACATTTAATAATAATATCAGTAAAAATTACTTCCAATTTGATCGCTTATAACTCGGAAAAAAATAGAGATAGGCACTCAAACTAAAAAACAGAAGAAAGTTGAGTTCAAGCAGATATGATTTGAAAAATAGAAGCTCAAATTGCTTAATTTGGAGCAAAGTTATGAAGAAAATAAGAATTTAAAGATTATTAGGCCAAATGAAACAATAAATTTTTCATATTAAATTTTGGTTAAAATGTCTTTAATTTCTTATTTTCTTCATAACTTTAATCCAAATTAAGCAGTTTGAGCTTCTTCTTTTTTAAACCATATTTACTTGAACTCAACTTTCTTCGGGTTTTTGGTTTGAGTGTCTATCTTTATTTGTTTTCGAGTTATAAGCGATCAAATTGGAAGTAATTTTTACTAATATTATTATTAGATATCGAATAACTCTCGTAAAAGTGGCCATTGGCAAAAGATAAGTTGGATTTTTTTACATTTTTATATTATAAAAGACATACCAAAGTTAGGAAAAAATTCTTGTCCCGGAGGTCAAGTACTCCCCTTGTGAGTGTTCAAAATAAAAAAGTAAGTCTACGATAAAAAAATGAGTCTCCGATTAATAAAATGTGTCTTTGATGAATAAAATGATTTTACAGAGAGTAAAGTGAGCGAGAAAGCGTGGATCGGACGCACAGTGGTAAGTTACAGTTGGTTCGTCTGCTGAAGGATTGGAACCTGAATTGTTCCGGTGAGGGAAAATCGAAGAATGCTGAGGACTTCATCGAGCAGTTATCGGACTGCCGTTACGGATCAAGTGCGCGCTCAGCTGATTGGATGTACACTGTGCAGAATTCTCTGACTCCCTTGGCGAGCCGAGGCGTGAAACAGCTGAGAGAGCGATGGGACCAGAGAGAGATCGACGTGTAGTTGTTGGAAGGTAGGTGACGAGGCCGAGTTGGGACGAGCACATGGTGAGGCTAGTGGTAGGGGGCTACCGAGCATTGCCAATCGCACGATGATCGCTGTTCGTCCAGCCTACACTGACCCTCCAGAGCTTTATCCACTCTAGAAGGGCAGGACTGACTAGTGTGGCATAAACGTTGCTCTCCCCATTCATCGAGTAGAAGGTGAAGGGGTTATTAGGCTCGTGATGTCAAACCAGCCAGAGGTCGGCAGAAAGTCCTCGAATTGGGCACCTCGTCGATCCGCAGCTGGAGTTCCCCATAAAGGAGAACGATAGTTGGCATCGACCCCAACTAGAAGTCTTGCCGAACCCAATGCATCACGTATCGCTCCAGCAAGCGCAGATATTCGCCAATCAGTTGCGAAGGTGGAAAATGCGCAAATACGGCATAAAATTGCCAATATGCGACGACAACTGCACCAACACAGGGAGAGTTATTGAAGTGCTGGAGGACGACGACGTTCAAGCTTCTGTACATTACTGCTACGCAGGCCCAAGGGATCTCATCAGCACGAGTTCGGTTTAAGATACGATTTGACGCGAAACCGAAAAGACAGCAGAACCATTTGAAGTGTAGGAATTCTGTATAAGCAGCACCGGGTGCGCCGTAACAGCGACGTCCCCTCAGCTCCGCAGAAGACTTTGCCCCTCCCAAGGTTGTGCTGGAGATCCCGATTCCGAGCGCGTACTCTAGTTCATAAACAGTGTTTTTTAGTAAGGCTCGTGCGCGGCTTTGTAAGAGACCATTCTTTGGAGTTAAACACATGCCCCGCGGGCTCGTCCCGTCGGAGGCATAGTCCACATTTGGCGGCTGATTCCGGGTTCGGGCATTCCCCTTTTTGAGGTTTAGTGAGGCCACAATGCTTATTTATTTTATTCATTTATTGTATGAAGAACTGATTGTGGTTAAAACTAATATCACTGATTAAAATTTTCTCAAATATCAAGATTATCAATTTTTTGAGAGTAGATTTTTAATTTAAATACGGAAATAGTTATTTATTCACTTAGAGAGTAAAATAAGCATTATTTCCGAAATGTAGTTGCTGCCGAGGTTTAGCTTTTGGCAGTAATTCATTCAAGTGAATAATCGCCTTTTACTCTCGAAATGCATATAAAATTTTTCACCCTGATCATTTGAAAAGTCATTTTTTGTAATAAGAAAATTTATTTAATTTCTAAATTTTTTGATATATTTAATTTAATATAATAAATTAAATTTTGTATATGTAGATAAACGCTAAACTAACCAGGGGAGTACTTGACCTCCGGGAAACGGATCTTATCCTAACTTTGGCATGTCTTTCACAAGTTATTTTGCAAGTTATCTCTTGCCAATGGCCACTTTTACAGGAGTCATTCGACATTTAATAATAATATCAGTAAAAATTACTTCCAATTTGATCACTTACAACTCGGAAAAAAATAGAGATAGGCACTCAAACTAAAAAACAGAAGAAAGTTGAGTTCAAGCAGATATGATTTGAAAAATAGAAGCTCAAATTGCTTAATTTGGAGCAAAGTTATGAAGAAAATAAGAATTTAAAGATTATTAGGCCAAATGAAACAATAAATTTTTTCATATTAAAATTTTGGTTAAAATGTCTTTAATTTCTATTTCTTCATAACTTTGACTCCAAATTAAGCAGTTTGAGCTTCTTTTTTTAAACCATATTTACTTGAACTCAACTTTCTTCTGGTTTTGGTTTGAGTGTCTATCTTTATTTGTTTTCGAGTTATAAGCGATCAAATTGGAAGTAATTTTACTAATATTATTATTAGATATCGAATAACTCTCGTAAACAGTGGCCATTGGCACAAAGATAAGTTGGATTTTTTTACATTTTTATATTATAAAAGACATACCAAAGTTCGGAAAAAATTCTTTGTCCCGGAGGTCAAGTACTCCCCTTGTGAGTGTTCAATTAAAAAAGTAAGTCTACGATAAAAAATGAGTCTCCGATTAATAAAATGTGTCTTTGATGAATAAAATGATTTTACAGAGAGTAAGTGAGCGAGAAAGCGTGGATCGGACGCACACAGTGGTAAGTTACAGTTGGTTCGTCTGCTGAAGGATTGGAACCTGAATTGTTCCGGTGAGGGAAAATCGAAGAATGCTGAGGACTTCATCGAGCAGTTATCGGACTGCCGTTACGGATCAAGTGCGCGCTCAGCTGATTGGATGTACACTGTGCAGAATTCTCTGACTCCCCTGGCGAGCCGAGGCGTGAAACAGCTTAGAGAGCGATGGGACCAGAGAGAGATCGACGTGTAGTTGTTGGAAGGTAGGTAACGAGGCCGAGTTGGGGCGAGCACATGGTGAGGCTAGTGGTAGGGGGCTACCGAGCATTGCCAATCGCGCGATGATCGCTGTTCGTTCAGCCTACCCTGACCCTCCAGAGCTTTATCCACTCTAGAAGGGCAGGACTGACTAGTGTGGCATAAACGTTGCTCTCCCCATTCGCCGAGGAGAAGGTGAAGGGGTTATTAGGTATAATCGCTCCCTGGTCCTAAGTCTATCCCTGATGGCAGGTGAGATCTTCGCCACCCAGTTCACCTCGCCCTCTCAGCGCCTCCCCGTCCTAAAGAGAAGACGATACCCCGACTTAACTGTCGGAGCGTCCATCCCCTCAAAAGTCTGTGAGTTAAGCTCCAGGAGGACGTCAATGATCCTAGATGGTTCTCAGTTCCTAGAGATATCATAATAATAACCCTTCGGGACTTCTTTTCCGGGATGGAGGCGACTAACCCTTCATCAACAATAGACCTGTCCCTGAGCAGTTTGGTCTGGTCCTCCTTAGATTGTGTCCCCATTTGGGTGGATGGCGAGACGAAGAGCGGGGGATTTTGGCCAGGGGTATAGAGTTTGGACCTTTCTAAATCCCGCTTGCCTGGCTGATAATAATTGATTAGATTCAAGGTACTCAACCAGCTGATCATGCACCAATCTTTCCAACACTTTTTTCATCCTGCTGGAACCATCCAGCGGAAAGCATACCGTTATAAAGTTCCGTTAAAGGTAAAGTGAGTTGAGGTTCCAATAATTTCAGCATTTTGATCGAAATACCGTCAACACCCGATGCCTTAAAAGAGGCTCTAATTATGGTCCGCTGTACTTTTTTGGCTGACACGAGTAGGAAAGCAAATGAAGGAGATGAGGGAAGATGACATAGATTAGATAAAATAGATGCAAATGAATGGTTGGAGAGTGGTGGGGTGTGGTTGGATATAGATGCATAATGAATATTAAGTTGATGGGCTGAAAAATGTTTTAATGGCGATGGATTCAACTTCGAGCCAAGACCCATGTTTCTGAGAAATTTTCAGGACTTAGCAGGTTCTTTTTCGTTATTGATTTTCGATTGCAAATAGTGTAATTTGCAGAAATTAAGAGAATTTTTAACCCGATTCCTCAGTAATTTATAGGCGTTGTAGTCTGTCGAAGAGTCCGAATTACGAAAAAGTTTAAAAGCAACATTTTTTGCCTTAATGTTAGCTCTTATTTTCTGCGTAACCCATGGCTTGTGCTTCATTTTGACAGTGACAAGTTGTGATGGAGCAATGACATTAAAGGTGAAGAGAATGGGACCAGAGAGAGATCGACGTGTAGTTGTTGGAAGGTAGGTGACGAGGCCGAGTTGGGACGAGCACATGGTGAGGCTAGTGGTAGGGGGCTACCGAGCATTGCCAATCGCACGATGATCGCTGTTCGTCCAGCCTACACTGACCCTCCAGAGCTTTATCCACTCTAGAAGGGCAGGACTGACTAGTGTGGCATAAACGTTGCTCTCCCCATTCGCCGAGGAGAAGGTGAAGGGGTTATTAGGCTCGTTGATGTCAAACCAGCCAGAGGTCGGCAGAAAGTCCTCGAATTGGGCACCTCGTCGATCCGCAGCTGGAGTTCCCCATAAAGGAGAACGATAGTTGGCATCGACCCCAACTAGAAGTCTTGCCGAACCCAATGCATCACGTATTCGCTCCAGCAAGCGCAGATATTCGCCAATCAGTTGCGAAGGTGGAAAATGCGCAAATACGGCATAAAATTGCCAATATGCGACGACAACTTGCACTATAACACAGGGAGAGTTATTGAAGTGCTGGAGGACGATGATGTCCAAGCTTCTGTACATTACTGCTACACAGGCCCAAGGGATCTCATCAGCACGAGATTCGGTTAAGATCCAATTTGACGCCAAACCGAAAAGAGCAACAGAACCATTTGAAGTGTAGGAGATCTGTATAAGCAGCAACGGGGTGCGCCGTAACACAGCGACGTCCCTCAGCTCCGCAGAAGAGACTTTGTCCCTCCCAAGGTTGAAGAATCCCGAGTTCCGAGCGCGTATTACTCTGGTTCATAAACGGTGTTTTTTAGTAAGACCTCGTGCGCGGCTTTATAAGAGACACATTCTTTGGAGTTAAACACATGCCCCGTCGGAGGCATAGCCCACATTTGGCGGCTGATTCCGGGTTCGGGCATTCCCCTTTTTGATGTTTAGTGAGGCCACAATGCTCGCATGTGACCTCCTTAGTCTTGCAATACTTGGCTATGTGCCCCAGACCAATACACTTAAAACACCTGGACAGAGAGATGTAGTCTAGGACTCCATTCAAGGTATAATCGCTCCGTGGTCCTAAGTCTATTCTGATGGCAGGTGAGATCTTCGCCACCCAGTTCACCTCGCCCTCTCGGCGCCTCCCCGTCCTAAAGAGAAGACGGTACCCCGACTTTACTGTCGGAGCGTCCATCCCCTCAAAAGTCTGGGGGTTAAGCTCCAGGAGGACGTCGATGATCCTTGATGGTTCCCAGTCCCTAGGGATATCATAATAATAACCCTTGGGGACTTCTTTTCCGGGATGGAGGCGACTAACCCCCCATCAACAATAGACCGTCCCTGCGCAGTTTAGTCTGGTCCTCCTTAGATTGTGTCTCCATTTGAGTGGATGGCGAGAGGAAGAGCGGGGATTTTGGCCAGGGGTATAGAGT
The DNA here is from genome assembly GCA_026168455.1 of Theocolax elegans. NCBI lineage: Eukaryota > Metazoa > Arthropoda > Insecta > Hymenoptera > Cerocephalidae > Theocolax > Theocolax elegans. The sequence goes on from CM047427.1 coordinate 6,410,281, forward strand.
TTGGTGAATGGTTTACCAGATATGCTAGTGAATTGTGAGCGATGATGTTATAAGCTAGGAAACCAATGAGATATGAGCGTCTGGACTCGACCAACAGCCATTTGAAACCCAGTCTAACGGAGTAACTGTGATCACGCCTCGCTATGTTGCCCCATAAAATCTCACAAGCATTTAATAACCTCTAGGAGTTTGAGGTTTTTAGACTGATCTACATCATTGTAGACCGCACACGCATAGTCGAAGTGAAGAAAAATAAGTGCTTCAACTAGATCTTTGTGGAGCTTTACCGATAATGCCTTATTATAATAACGTAGAGATTGTCATAACTTGCTTTGACCAGTCGAGGGTAGGAGTGATCAATATTCCCAGCGATTTTATCGCATTTTCGTACTTCCAAAAAATCATCGCATAATTTAACTCTCGGAGCAGTGTTCAGGTTAATATGGGATATAAAGGCCTGACTTACCCAGGATCATAACCTTCGTATTTTTTACATTTAATTTAAGGCCGTTCTTCATTGCTCAATTGGCTATCGCATTCGCATCAGGAGATACGTGTTGAACACCAATATCAATGTCAGATGGAAAAAAACGAGTGATAGACCTAGGCGTCGTCGGCAAATAGCATATAATTTCTATATTTGAGAACCTTAGGTAAATCGTTAATAAAAATGGAAACAAGACAGGAACTAGAACACTGCCCTGAGGCACACCTGCATTCACCTCGAGCCAGTCAAACAATATGCTAACCTCGTCCACAACGGCTTGTGTGCGGCCCACAAGATATCTGTAAAACCAAATGAGTACAGTGTCTGAGCAGCCGATGTCGCCCAACTTCCGGATGAGTTGATCGTGGGGAACTGTATCAAAGGCCTTGGAGAAGTCGAATAAGGACTAAGATCGTGATCATTCTAGAATCGATAGCTCTTCTCACGTCATCTAGTACCCCCAAAAGAGCTGATTGAGTACTGTGGACCTTTCTAAATCCCGCTTGCCTGGCTGATAATAATTGATTAGATTCAAGGTACTCAACCAGCTGATCATGCACCAATCTTTCCAACACTTTTGAGATCTCACAAAGTTTTACAATCGGTCTCGTATCAGAGCACGATTTCATCCTGCTCGACTCCGCCAACGGAATAACACGATCCTCTTCCAGCAATCGGGGAACCATCCAGCGGAAAGCATACCGTTATAAAGTTCCATTAAAGGTAAAGTGAGTTGAGGTTCCAATAATTTCAGCATTTTGATCGAAATACCGTCAACACCCGATGCCTTAGAAGAAGCTCTAATTATGGTCCGCTGTACTTTTTTGGCTGACACGGGTAGGAATGCGAATGAAGGAGATGAGGGAAGATGACATAGATTAGATAAAATAGATGCAAATGAATGGATGGAGAGTGGTGGGGTGCGGTTGGATATAGATGCGTAATGAACATTAAGTTGATGGCTGAAAAATGTTTTAATGGCGATAGGATTCAACTTCGAGCCAAGACCCATGTTTCTGAGAAATTTTCAGGACTTAGCAGGTTCTTTTTCGTTATGAGTTTCGATTGCAAATAGTGTAATTTGCTGGAATTAAGAGAATTTTTAACCCGATTCCTCAGTAATTTATAGGCGTTGTAGTCTGTCGAAGAGTCCGAATTACGAAAAAGTTTAAAAGCAACATTTTTTGCCTTAATGTTAGCTCTTATTTTCTGCGTAACCCATGGCTTGTGCTTCATTTTGACAGTGACAAGTTGTGATGGAGCAATGACATTAAAGGTGAAGAGAATTGAACTACTCAGTAAAGATAGTGAGGATGAAAGTATGTCGAAATGGTTAGATGATAGCGAGTCTATACGAGTGGGTTAGTCAGGCCAAGTAGATGAATGCGGATCAATGACGGGTGGAGATGGAAGTGATGAAACATGCGATGATTTATCTATGAATGAACTAAAAGTGGTAGCGAGATGATGAAGGTTGATCTTCTCCAAATCGCTTTTCTAGAAGTTTTTAACACCAGCCTGTGAAGCCGCGAAGGGTGCAATAGACTTTGTATAAACGAAATCAGGTACTGGTTCGCGAACTAAGAAAAGATCTAACCAAGTATGAGAGAATCCCGCCAATGAAGAGGCCCATAGCTGCCAGACTCCCTCTCAACATATTTGCTGCAGCACTGGAAGATTTCATGTCAATGTTGAGATGGCCTGAGTTAATGACATGGTTATAGTTAGAGAGTATGTCAGAAAGAGTATCAAACAAATCTGATGGATAAGCAGCAGAAGGCCTGCGATAGACCACTACCAACGCTAGCACCACCGTCTTATTCACTATACGTAGGATAAAGAATTCGGCGGCGTTCAAGAAGACAGGGTCAGAGTGAGCTTTGATCTTAACAGCAAACTCGTCGCGAACAAAGACCGCCACACCACCACACTCCTTACTTACACGATCCAACCGTTAAAGAGCATAACCAGGTAATTTAAGAATTTCAAAAGAATCGTTTTTGATAGAGTATCCGTAAAGTACGACTTTACGTACTGTTTTGCGGACGTAAAGTGCGACTTTACGAAGACGTGTACAGTCTTTACGGACACGTGTACAAAAAAAAATATTGTATTGAAATTGCTAAGAACTTTACGGATACTCTCTCGAAAAGTAATGTTCGCGCCTCGGCCGTAAACTTTTTCATCCTCGCATGTAAAGTAGCGATCCTCGGACCTGCTTCGCAGGTCCTCGGGCGCTGCTTTCCACACTCGGCTGAAAAACTTCTACTTTACGGCCTTGGCACGAAAACTACTATTTCGGTAAGAAAGGTTTCTGTGACAGCAATGACATCATAGGATTTTGAAAAAACTAATGCTTCGATAGATGAGAAATAAGTCTTTCAGCGATTAATATTGGCATGGAAAATGGAAAATGTATTGGATGATTTGATGTTTTTGACCCGACCAGTCCTATCTTATTTGGTATGAGTTGAGAGAGGAAGAAGGTTATTGATGTCAGCCTCAGACGTCACACGTTTGAGAGGACCATCCCTCACCTTTCGTACAAAAACATTTAGATTAATTACAATATGCCTCGTATAGCCCAGTCCCTTACATTTATGAATTGCCGCCTGCCAAAGGTCGAAAACTGGTTTGGGCCAAAGCGGCCGAATGAATAACAAATTATCACCTCCCTCCCCAAAAATTTTTAAAGCTGATTGTCCCTTTAACAGAAAGGCCCTATCAATAACCACGTCTCTAGCTGCAGCCGATGACAGACGGAAAACAATACCTCGATTGCGTGGTGGAGCCGGTACTTCGCCCTCAGCAACTGGTTTCGAGCGCGGTAACCAAGGTCGAATTTTGGTTACTTGTTTCGACATCAAAAACAGCTTGATAGAGTTAAGTAATTTATCAATTAAAGCAATGTCTGACAATAACGACGACAAAGGCAGTCCCGTGGCTAATACCTCGCACGTATCCCTCATGGTTTCGACGGAAGTAGCAGTTAAGGGTGCAGCCGAATCGCTGCCGTAAGGCTCGAGCTGCTCCAAGGCAGTAACACGAGACTCCATCTCGGAAAAGCGCTCATTAAGATTGACAACGCGCGCCTCCGTGGCCGATTCAAATTGGTCGACGCGAGCATGGAGAGCTCTAATATCTACTTTCATATCGTCGAGCTTCCCCTCCACACGATCCACCTTCTCCGCCACCGATTTGATGTCGCTTTGTATGTTTGATTGCAAGTTGCGCGCAAAAATCTCCAAGCCACTGTGGTGGAGCACCCGTCATCACGTCGTTATCATCGGTGGTATCGCGCGACGCGTGGTTGGACGGTAAGGGCGTGGCGTCACGAGGTGTGTGTGTGTGTGTGAGAGAGAGAGAGAGAGAGAAGATATAGGAGACATAGAGAGGAGAGAATACGATACGAGAGGAGAGAGAGAGAGAGAGAGATAAATAAATATATTAATCGCGAGGTGGAGACATATACGACGAGATTGTTTTGAGCTGCGCGGTGGTGTGCGCGGCTTTACATTTCCGTCGTATATTCGAGCGCGGAGAGTGTGTGAGAGAAGCAGAGAATAGAGTAGGGTTTAAGAGGGACAGAGAGAGGAGATGTAGAGAAGCTGCAGGTGTGTTGTGTGAGTGATCGCGCATGTTTTAAACTATCGCGTCCAAGATTGACAGTGTTGATATAATAAGCGCGTGAAATTAAATATATACATCTATATTGTTTGTAGAATAACCGAAATTTTATTAATTAAAATTAAAGTTTCGTTGAATCTTGTCGTGATTATTTATTGTCCACCATCTCTCCTATTCCCGAGGTAGGTGTATGACGTAACCCGGAATTCCCTCTGGAATCGAAGAAAAGTACCGTAAGTATTGACAAATTATTATACACGGGAGGACGGGAACATTTTCTTATAGGGAAAATACCGTGTCATATTATATATATATATATACATTCGTTGCTAAACTATGTCTAGAATTTATCCTTCTGGGTTAGAATTTCTAATCTCAAAGTTAATGTTACATAAACCACATGTCAATATTCAACTTAAAAATAGTGTAAGTGCGCCACAATTGATTTTTTTATCCAAAAGTTTAAAAAAAAGCTTGAAGCAATACCTTTCAAATGGTCTGTAGCATTTTGTGGGGCCTTCAATTCTGTAAAAGTTATGATAATTTAAAGAAAGACATAAAATTCACAAAAATTAACATGGTAATTACCATTTAAATTTTTAAAAAATTTCGAGTTTCTTTAAATTATCATAACTTTTTACAGAATTGAAGGCCCCAAAAATGCTACAGACCCATTTGAAAGGTATTGCTTCAAACTTTTTTTTAGACTTTTGGATAAAAAATCAATTGTGGCGCTCTTACACTATTTTTAAGTTGAATATTGACATGTAGTTTATGTAACATTAACCTTGAGTTAGAAATTCTGACCCAGAAGGATAAATACATATCGCTTGTCCCCGTAAGAATGATCATTAGAAATTAATTTATCATGAGAAAAAGAAAACTATCCATACACGTGTCCACCTGCCTGACAGTATGCATGTGTGCGTGTGTATGCGCGCGCGCGTTCGTGCATGAGTATATATGGGTAATTCTGTGCACGTGTCTTCGTGTTCGAATGGGGTGAGCCTGCTTGCGTGCGTCTAGCTTATTGCTTACACACTACGAATATTTGTCCTAAATAATTGGTGGATTTATTACTAATGCACGGATAATCAATTGTCTTCTACATCACATTATAATCAGAAACCATTTTCACTTGTGAAAAAATTAATATTTTGATTTTACGGCTTTAATCGTCAAATATAAATGTACTTAATTAACACTTCGTAATAGTTCATTCGTCGAAAATATGTCTTTCTAGTAGTCTGTATATACTCATGCGTATTTTTATATTTTTTTAACTCATTTTTTATAATTGTTCACTATACTTTTTTATAATCAACAGTCGACAGTATAGTAAAAATTCATAATTAGTAAAGGTATTGAGTAATTCTTGTTTAAAGTGTCTATCAATTTCTGTAAGATTTTCTTTCCTGTGTAATAATGTCGATATGTGGGTTTGTTTATGTTAAGCATTCGCGAACTATGTGGTCTGTTTTACTTGACTTTTCGTCGTTTAGTTTTTACATTCACATTGATAAGGTGAAGTACCACACTTCGGGTCACGGATTTTGTTACAACTTTGGGAGCTGTTTTCTGCTACATAAATGTGAAAGAATTCATGGGAAATTTAATCTCGTATGTTGTTTGATGAAAGGTATATATTCCCAGTTAATAACAAAATTATGAAAAGAATAATCTTTAGTTTAATTGCTGATAACTCGGAAACAATTAGAGGTAATTCCTCAAATTTAAATCTAACAAAGAGGTGAGATCAAGTAGATATGATTTGAGAGAGAGAGAGAGAGAGAGATAAAAAATTAGACGAAATTTTTGCCTAAAAACCAATAGTAAATTTTTGTTAAAATTGCGTCTAATTCTTATTTCTTTCATAATTTTTGACCAAATTAAGGTGTCTCTGTTCTTTTTCTAAATCCATAAGAACTGAAAAATAAAAATTCATATACATAAAGCTGAAATTACAAGGTTTTCAATGTTGTTTCGTTCATATAGGTCACCAGACAAACTAATACGAAAATAAATTTAGAAATATGTATGATTTAACGAAGGTTCTTTAATTTTCAAATAAGAAGCTAAAATCCATGATTTCTTTATAAATAAAATATTAAATTATAGGTAATTATTTATAAACTATAATGAAATAAAAAATAATATAGGTCACCAGAGACAAAACTTTATTTATATCCGTTTGATCGAAAATTCAACATTGTCAAATATACACATCCATTTATTTAGATAATCATTATTTCACTAATATTCTCATTGCAAGTGCATTTAGTTAAAATGATTATATTATAGATAGGAAACATTTTTAAAATACATCTTACGGGATTACAAGCCAAATATTACTGCACCCTATGGTGGTCCAGACGGTCCGTCATGACGGAGCCACTTTAAGATATTTAAGCTCCTTTTTTAAATCATGTCTACTTAATCTCAGCTTCTTGCTAGATTAAATTTCGAGTGTCTACTTTTAATTGTTCCAAAATTCCAATCAGTGATTAATTTTTTATTAACTGCGTATAGCTTTCGTCAAAGTTTATGATATTGAATTTCATATGAATGTTCTTTTTAAAAATCTGCGACCCGGAGAATAGTACTCCTTGTAAGTAAAAGGATTACTTAAATTCACATATATGGTAAATAATTATCAAGCCACTATTGTAATTGTTCTGTATAAGAAATTGTTGTCCTTATGTGAGTATACAGTGGTATTAACAGTTAAGTCACATGTTTCCTTTTTCACAGTGCACTCCGATCCATTTCATTTGATCCAAACTTGTATATTTACTTAGAATCGACGTCTTGTCTTTATTTAACGACCTACATACATTACACAACCAATTCAACTATATATCGTTCCAGAATTCGCCGTTCCTTCTTAATTCACACGTATACATAAAACTAATCGTATATCAAAGATTATTCGTCCGCAAAAAAAAAGTTGAATTCGCGATTATTCAACCAATGTACTATATAAACGAGGAACCCATTAAAATTTATTCGAGTTGACGGGAACAAATTCGAACGAGAGTGTACTACTTTAAACTCCAAGATAGGAGGATGCACAAATGTCCTCTATTTATAAGTTCTCGCTTGGGCTCGTTGTATATGTATACATCTATACACACACCTAACTAAATTTACAATGTATAATACAGATACGTGGATGTGTACGTACGTGTGCACGTACGTCGCGGCATTAATAAACGCAGGTGAGTATAGTACACACACACACACACACATCACATCACAGGGAGCGTCGTGCATTGGGAAAATTTTCTTGTGGAGGTGGAAGGGGTGGTAGGAGGGGGAGGAGGGTATGCGCCGTCCTTTGATTAAAAGACCCTTTTGTCATGTGCCGCCTCTCGGTGACCTAGGCTATATTGCGAGCATAACGCATGCATATACGAAGCTTGTTTCGTACCGAGTAAAACTGCCGAGTCTTATGACTCGTTTTGCTACGTTTCCCTCTGAGCACTTTTTTAATTTATGCTCGGAAAATGTTTTGCAGTGATTCGTTACACACACACACACCCACACTGGTAGACGCAGTTTCACGCGGGAAGAGGGGGGGGGGCGATATGGCATCTCCCATAGGAATATAATACCTGGATGATCAGTTTTTCGTTCCCCTCGGTTATTATTGTCGCTTTTTCAACGCAAACGTTCCGAGTGATTAATGCCACGGAAAATTCGAGTATTCGTCGTGATATCCATGTGAACGGGTAAGTGTGTGTGTGTGTGTATGAGTGTGTGTATATATCTGTAGATCATAATCACGTTCGTGTTTTCTTTCTTTTTTATTTTTGGTTCGCCCGGCCAAACTAGATATTTCAAAGAGGTTTTTTTTCGCTGGTTGCTAACTTTTTTTTTATTTAGTTCATTTGCGTGTTATTGATATTTAAAGTCACTGAAATATCGTACGCTCCTCTCTCTCTCTCTCTCTCTCTTTGAATCTCGCGCATTAAACTTCGTTAGCCTGATACTCGGCATAAATATTTCGCGTAAAAAATTTCTTTTTTTTTCGACATTTTTAAAAAAAATTTCACGCGTTTTATTAAATACGATACGTTTAATTTTTCTTCTCCCGTGTGTGTATCAAACAAAAAAAAAAAACGCGTATATATATATATATATATATTTGTAGAAATTTTAATTAAAGATAGTAATGATGACGCGGCGAGTAAAATGGATTCAAAAAGAACGCCCCACGTGTTCTTTTTTTAACTGTAGAACAAATATACCACGTGTATATAAATTTGTACGGGCTATATTCAAATTGCCAAAAGTATAATTAAAAATCTAATAAAATTTTTAGAAACTAGAAATTTTTGTACATTGAAGCATCACTTCAATTACACCTAAATTGTTTCCTACCGAATATTAATTAATTTTGGTTAGTCCAAGTTTGGATCGATATAATATCCATAATATCATCTGCTTATGAAATATCATCATTTTAAGTGTTGACCAATATTACCATTAATAATTTTTTTCACAACAAATGAAAACAATTCTTAATTTTTTAAACAAATTGTATTTTTCTTAACTTTTATTTAAATTTTACCCAGTTTATATGTAAGATAACTATTTTAATTAATTATGAGACTTCGTACTCTGATTTTTTTCATAATGGACTTGCCGCAGGATATCTCGGGATTCACTTTATCGAATAGGCTAAAATTTTAGCAGTAACTTTTGAATATGATTTTCATCTACTTGAATGAAACAGACTGTGTTGAAATTGAAATAAAAAATTGAAAAATTGTGTAAAAAACATATAAACTAAATAATTTTTTAAAATAAACATTAGAATTTTATTAAAATTTTGTTAGATTTAAATCGATTTAAATCACGTTTTATATAAATTCAGCCTATTCGATGGAGTGATTCCATGAAGATATTCTGCGGTATGTCCACGATGAAAAAAAATCAGAATAAACAGTGTGATGACTAATCAAAATAGTTACGTTACATATGAATTGGCCAACAAAATTTCTAATAAAAGTTAATAATAATATAATTTGTTTAAAAAATTAAAAAATGTTTTTATTGTTTATATTGAATACTTTTGTTGAATTTTAACCCAGACTTGTCCCCTTAATTGGTGACAACGTGACACAAAAATTAAAGTTACTCTAGTTACTTTTTATACTTTAAATGTTGTCAGCGAATAACGCATCAAACAAAAATATATACGTTTACATCAACAAAAAAGGTTCGATAAATAATATTTGGACGAAACGAGATAAAAGAAATGGAAGATCTAATAACTTTTCAAGTGGTTGCATCTACAACTTTCGTTTAAAATAATCATCGATATAAAAATAATCCCGCTCTATCGTTTAATACTTTTTTTTCTCTCACCCTCACTCTCTCTTTCTCACTCTCTTTTTCGCAACGTAGGAATATAAAACGTCTTGGCGTGAAAGCAACGAAAAGAGGAAGGAGAAGAAGAAGAAGAAAAAAAAGAGGCCATCGATATTCATTTCCCAGTAGAAAAGCCGGCATGATACGCAAATCGATTCTCGCTTTTCTTATATAAAATGCTATTCCATTTGCTCAACCTAACCGCGTGATACAAAAGAATGAATTTACGAGCAACGAGTTAAATGATGCAAAAAGCTCGTATTTATGTATATATATATACATATATATAAATATAAACTTTCGAAGGATTTCATATCGAAAGGAGTCGCACTCGAAAGGTGATCGAATCAAAGATGCGCGTCGGTGAAAAGGGGCTGCGAAAAAGGAAGAAAGCTTTCTAGAAGAGGAAAACAGCTGAGAAGTGTAAGGTAAAGTGGTACGTAATCAATCGTCTCTTCAGCTGTTAAGAACACGGCTAATTGGAAAATTTTGCATTAGCCTTCCGTATATATAGATACACATCTACTTTACTTGTTTAATTTTCCTTTCTTCGGTACGTACGATCCCTCGTAGCTTATCAAACGGCTTGGATTCTGTTTGTGTACATTTGCATACTCAATGACGATAGGAGCTAAGGTAAATCCAACTGGTAAGAGACCCTTGGCTTCGCGTTGAATTTCAATAATATGGATTTCATCTCTCGCTCTTGTTTTCCGCGTACACAGCTAACTCTTTAACCGACAATGGGGTAATGACGTTCTGACCGGCATCGCTGGATTTAATCCTGGATTATTTCGAGCTCCCTACCCTCATCCTACTTCCTCTATTTTTTACGTGTATGCGCGCACGACGACGTTGATAAACTTAGCGTTTTACTTCCTTCCTTTGTTTCGAAAAGCTTCGTAATGTTATTTTAGTATTTCGTCGACCGATGACGAGATGGGGATTTCGAGTGTGGATTGCCCAGAATGGAAAATTGTCTCTCTTTCGAGATGGACGATTAAACTTTAATTTCCTAATGCGATATTGACTTTAACTATATTTATATATCCTATATAACTTAACTAACTAGGATAGTGACCTTTGGGCACACTGATTTTATAGTAGATTTGGTACATGCTTCCTTTTGTTAATGAGAAATAACTGTTGTATGTCTTTTTCGCATGAATTCTCTATTTAAGCTATTGAAGTACAATTTCGAAGGAATCAAATATATACGATTTGAAAAAAAATTAATCTCGAATATTTCAATACGCTTCGAAAGTATAACAGAAATAGTAAATAATAAACTTTTTAGCCTGCAAAACTAATGAAAATTTTAAGTTAACGGGGTGCCATAGTCAATATTTATCCTCCCTACCTTATCGGCATACGTGATTATTAGTAATAAATTTGTAAATAAAACAGTATGTGAAAAAATAAGAGAAGAGGCGCCTTCGTTTATCAATAATCTAACTCTGTGCTGAATTTCAGATTAAAATTATATTGCGTTTTTGAGAAAAGTCTTACCAAAAATGTGAACCTAACCTCAACGAGGTGAAAAGGTTTGATATTTTTGGTAAGACTTTTCTCGAAAACGCAGTAATATTTTAATCTAAAAATCAGCACACAGTTAGATTGTCAATAAACAAAGGCGCCTCTTCTCTTATTTTTTCACATACTGTTCTAATTTTTTGTTAATTAATCATCAAAAATTGAGTATGGAACCCCCTTAAAATTTCATTAAAAGTCCTCATAATAATTTTTGGTGTAGCAATTCGCGACTTCAATTTTAATTTAAAAGAGGATTTAAGTCGCTATTTAATTAAAAATGTCTAACAATCACTTCGTTTTGAAAAATTGATAAAAAAATGAAAACTACTAACTTTCTAAAACCAAGGGAGTGTAAAGTCATTCTTAACGAGCAAAAACCGAGCCAGTCTACGAAAGAGTGATTAGATTTTTTTTCTCTAGGAGGATTTTTCACTCTTAGGACTCACTGATAATCAGAGTAGTAAAACTATTTTTTTCGAATTTATCAATCAATTCTTAGATCATAAATTTTAAGTTATTATCAAGCAGTTCACGCATAGAAACAATGCCCGTAGGAAATTTATTAGTCATCAGTAAATTCTAATCAAATAACTAATACAATTTTGAAAGTAGGTAAGAAGAAATAAATATTCCGCAGTAGCAAATTGACTAACTCGAAAAACGATGAATCTTAGTAATTTTGTATGGATTTAAAAATCTGTTTAAGGTTTTTTAAAAAAATTATTCATTTGTTTATAAAAAAGTGTGAAACATGACCATTTTCTGAGATCGATGTCCCCTTAAGATCATGAATTGTTAAAGTTTTCTAGCAGGGTAGAAACTTCAATTTTGTACATCTTAACTACCTATAAGTAATGTCAGTTTAAACATTTTAAATTAACATTACTTATAGAAGCCACACAAAACAGATACTAATTTTTTTCCAAATTTTACGTTAATAGCTTTTAACACAGGGTCAATGGGAATAAGATATGGCTCTTTTCACAATTTATAACAGATAGCACATACTAAAGTTACGATACAATCTATATACATAAAATCTTAAAATTCGTAACGAACTCGACAATAATATAAAAAATAGATTTTCAAAATTTGCAGCAAAATTTATAAGTAACAATCAAATATTACGTTACTTGCGCCATTCTCCTTTAAGTACACGAAAAAAAAGGATTTTCATTAGATTTGCTCGTTAAATGAAAAAAAGGGAGAAAGCAAACACGAGATGGAAAAAAATAATAAAGTTGCTCTACAAAAAACAGGGGAAATACGTTGAAACGTCAAGGAGGTAGAGTATAGCTAAGAAAACGAATATACATATCCTCAAAGGCTTTTAGGTATACCTGTTTCTTCTTTTTATTATTATCGACTTACGACGTTCTCGTGACTTTCATTTCGTTTCGAGCTAAGAAATCCTTTCCAGCTCGTAGGATCGTGTTTATTTTAATTTACGCTCGACTTTTCAACGTCATATTCCCGATGTGTCCGTCAGGGAAGAAAATACTTTCTTTCTCTTTTTCGAGCTTTTATCTGAAAATATGGATTGCGAAGAAGTTCGTAAGCTCGTTGATGTTAACAGAGAATAATGAAAACGAGGTTCTGATCCGTTAAAGGTAGGGATTAACTTCTCTTTCTATCTCTCTCTCTCTCTCTCTATCATTTTATATGTATATATATATTTACTGAATGCAACTTGACGTTTACCGATTACTCATCGTTATATTCGCTTTGTAATTAAAATTTTTCTTTTTAAAACTTATTTATTTCATATATATGTATATACGAATTTTTTTTAAGTAACATTGTTATACTGATAATAATAATAATGTATGTATTTTTCCATTTTCTTCGTGGAATACGTGACGAGTCAAAAATATACGATGTCACCCCTAACGGTTTTGTTGAAAAGATTTTTCGATGGCATTCATTTTTCAGGGACGGGGAGGTCCTATACCCCTTTTCCCTTCCACATTTTTTACTCGTATTTTATCACGATTACATCAGAAAACAAGAAATAACGACTGCGTGTCAGTATGTGCAAACTGTCGATGTCAAAAGTTCAATCAACTTGGAAATTCGAACTCGGTGTACTGAGAGACCCTATCCCCCCCCCCCCCCCCCCCCGTATTCTCGAGCTTATTTTTCCCTTGCCGTGTGTATTTTCTGTTTCTAAAATACAACCGAATGACTATATCTTGACGTAGCTTAGACGGGGATCGATCACGGTTGTTCGACAACAAAAATTCTTGCTTACAGAAACCTATTGTGTTTAGTATTGGGTTAAATATTGAGTATTTGAATGTAAAATGTACATTCATTTTTATATTTATTCACTGGTTGATGTAATGATAAAACGGTACATTTTTACGTAACACGAATTTTGATGACTATAATTTGTTGAATTTTCTGTTTTATAATATAAATGCGTGTGTGCAATAAGTGACGTGTGGAACCATCTTACTAATAGTAATTAAATTAAATTTAAAGTTATTTGAATAATAGGAATTTATTTAAATTTTAATATTATACCAATCCGTAAGAGTACTATTGTTTCTCTAACATACGTCAATTCGACGCTTCGATAGAAAAATTTGCTTACACGTATTGAAAAAAATTCTAAAAATAATAACGTGACAGGATGGTGAAAAATGTAACTGTTTCCTTTCAAACATTACGACTTTTTTAAGGATATAACAACCAACAAAATATTGTTTCTACGCAAATTAGTAATTTATAATAAAATTTAATGAAATCCACAAGAACATTGCGTTTTATTAAGAGCGAATCTAAAAGTTTACAAAGTTTGGCAGTAGTCAATGAGATTAATTATTTTAACATTAAGGGATTAATAATTTTTGATAATTTTCAAAAATTACATATTTCATGGTGTGATAGTATAATTTATCCTCAAAAATATGACGAACGATATATATTTTTACACTCATTATATCTTCGTCAATGATTAAAATAAATAACCCGAAAAAGGTATTCCCGAAATAAAGAGAAAAAATAATAGACAATACTCGAGCGGCTTACTCTCGAGGAAGTAAAAATTAATTAAAGTTCGATTCTCAGTGCATAACGAATTCCCTTTCGAACCACCGTCAATCGTCCTCTTTCACGCGAGCGAAGCCGACAAAGTCCTTTCTTCCTTCTTTGTGTGTGTCTTTTTTTTCCTTCTTCTTCTTCTTACCGACTTCAGAGGTAGTAAGAAGCTGACCGGAAAAGCCGGAGATAAAGAACAGCGGCGATAGAGGCGGTGGACGTGCCAAGAATTCCATTCATATCCGCCTTTTCTCTCACGGTTTGGTCGACAAAAGAGCTCAAAATTACTATATATAAGAAGAACGACGAGGAAAACCCACGAGCCTCTAACTTTGCTCAAGATTTACGTGGATGCTCTGCGAGTCTTATACGCAAGCTTTTCCTACCCGTTCTTCCTTTTTTTTCTCTCCTCCTCCTCCCTCTCCTCCTCTTCTTCTTTCGTCGCGAGAGATTCATTTATATCACTGAGTGAATGGAGCTTGGCTTTCATAATTTTGAAATATTATTTATGTCGGGTAATTTTATCTTTTTCACACTCGGTATCTTTTGTACAGAATTTTGAATTTCCCGTGTTGTCTACTTCAACTTTTCTACTCCTTTTTTTTCTTTCTCTCTGCCCGGTTTCTTCGTTACAAAGTAAATATTTCACGTCTTAAGAATATGCATTTTTTGTTTCTTTTAAATATTTATCCGGAATTCGGGGTACACCACGGTTGGGTGAAATTGTTTACCGAGATTAACATCACCCGCAGTTTTGCGGAAATTTTCTGATTTTTACGTCGCAATGATATTATCATCGAAAAATATTTATTATCTGCATTATATAATTACATAATTTAAGGACATGTTAGATTTACTACTCACTTTTGGTTTAACAGTTTATGTCTTTATTTAATAAATACTGACCGAAAATTATTTATCAAATTATTATTAAAAATATTAGTTTTTTCTTTAAAAATTAAAGCGTGAGGTACTCCCTTATGTTTTAAGCTATCCGTATAATTTTTTTTAGATTTTTAATTCAAAGATGTATATCCCTGTTTGACATCTCCTTAAGAGGATGTGATACTCAATATTTACCGATCGAGTCGATAGAGATTAAAAAATGACTCTGGTTGAATAAATAAAGGAAATTGTGGAAAATAGAGACATCATTCCCCTTCCTTTGACTATTATCTATCACTGTGTAAAATGCCAAACAAAAATCATGATGCGTTAAAAAATGACATTGGAAATTTACCAGATTTGCAACATTTGAAGCAGACAAAGATTACACTATAATTACAAATAATTACACTATTGCCGTTTTTTTTAATTTTTTACTTAATGCACCAAGCTTCACTTATTCTAATGGTTTAAACTTTGCTTTTTCGTGGAGTGTAGTCATTGTATTTAATAACAATTATCAAGTACAAAATACTGTCCTCCTCATTTTTTATTCTGTCTTCAAACACCGACAAAACAGTTGTTTTACATTTAATTCTATTCATTTAATAAAATATATAAAAAATTCTTTTTCATTGCCGACAATCAAACGATACATTATATGGTCATTTTCATATACAATATAACACCGCACTTTCTATGTGTACGCCACGGTATTACCATATTTTATTTTGATACATACACACGTACAAATTATAATTATATTTTAATTATTTACTTTCTATTGGCACGTCGCTTTAAGAAAAACAAAAATATAATAATAATTAAAATTAACCCTGAAGATAGTTAATTTTCTATAATAACTATTAAAATTATGGTTCTCCGCGTTTTCTCTTACAGAGGATCTAGATTTCGGCTTTATGAAACACCGAGGCAGTAATGATTTTATTGAGCGTTGTATACAATTTCGGTGTCTATCTCGCTTCGAGTCCGAAGTATTCATTTAGTTTCAGTAGAGAGACAGAGACCGAGCGAGATATAGAGAGATTCGTGCAGCAGGGACGAGTTTCTACTCGCCTTCTACAATTCTCATTTACATAATTCTCGAATATTATTTTGGTGGTTATGATGCTATTTACTTTCCAGTGAAAATCAACGGGGAATCATTGGCATAATAACCGCCAAACCACAAAGAAATATTAATACTACGATAATATTTAAATTATCTCGGTGTACATGGATTATTATTATTTTTAAAATTATTATTTCGTACACCACTTCCCTCTCGCTTATATATAGTCCGAGGAACATTTTTACCCTTTGTCGGCGTACATCCTGCCGAAATAGGATAATCTCCGTGACGTCGAATTGGTAAATGACAAAGTTGATGTTTTATTACGTTCTATTGGATGGTTCATTATCGTTATTTAGGTTATTATTTAACGGATCGGACAATCGATAATGTTAATACCGTCGCGTCGATTATTTTATTTGACGATTGGTAAATATTGGAGAGGACAGTGTTGTTAACTTGAAAATGTAAACGTTAGTTTGTTAATTCGATGAATGTAATATTTTGAACGTGAATGTATGCATAATTCGTCGGTACGAGTTGTGCAGCGTTTTAATCAGTGGCGAGACAATTTACAGTTTGTAGCGGTCAACTAATTTTTTTCTTTTAGGTTGCGAGTATTGTACTTATATACATTTTTGCATATAAGTTTAGTTTAGGGGGATTATATTAAGACCATTAAAATAGAGACATCATTCCCCTTCCTTTGACTATTATCTATCACTGTGTAAATGCCAAACAAAAATCATGATGCGTTAAAAAATGACATTGGAAATTTACCAGATTTGCAACATTTGAAGCAGACAAAGATTACACTATAATTACAAATAATTACACTATTGCCGTTTTTTTTAATTTTTTACTTAAATGCACCAAGCTTCACTTATTCTAATGGTTTAAACTTTGCTTTTTCGTGGAGTGTAGTCATTGTATTTAATAACAATTATCAAGTACAAAATACTGTCCTCCTCATTTTTTATTCTGTCTTCAAACACCGACAAAACAGTTGTTTTACATTTAATTCTATTCATTTAATAAAATATATAAAAGAATTCTTTTTTCATTGCCGACAATCAAACGACTACATTAGTATGGTCATTTTCATATACACTATAATATTCCACCGACTTTCTATGTGTACACCACGGTATTACCATATTTTATTTTGATACATACACACGTACAAAGTATAATTATATTTTAATTATTTACTTTCTATTGGCACGTCGCTTTTAAGAAAAACAAAAATATAATAATAATTAAAATTAACCCTGAAGATAGTTAATTTTCTATAATAACTATTAAAATTATGGTTCTCGCGTTTTCTCTTACAGAGGATCTAGATTTCGGCTTTATGAAACACCGAGGCAGTAATGATTTTATTGAGCGTTGTATACAATTTCGGTGTCTATCTCGCTTCGAGTCCGAAGTATTCATTTAGTTTCAGTAGAGAGACAGAGACCGAGCGAGATATAGAGAGATTCGTGCAGCAGGGACGAGTTTCTACTCGCCTTCTACAATTCTCATTTACATAATTCTCGAATATTATTTTGGTGGTTATGATGCTATTTACTTTCCAGTGAAAATCAACGGGGAATCATTGGCATAATAACCGCCAAACCACAAAGAAATATTAATACTACGATAATATTTAAATTATCTCGGTGTACATGGATTATTATTATTTTAAAATTATTATTTCGTACACCATTCCCTCTCGCTTATATATAGTCCGAGGAACATTTTTACCCTTTGTCGGCGTACATCCTGCCGAAATAGGATAATCTCCGTGACGTCGAATTGGTAAATGACAAAGTTGATGTTTTATTACGTTCTATTTGGATGGTTCATTATCGTTATTTAGGTTATTATTTAACGGATCGGACAATCGATAATGTTAATACCGTCGCGTCGATTATTTTATTTGACGATTGGTAATATTGGAGAGGACAGTGTTGTTAACTTGAAAATGTAAACGTTAGTTTGTTAATTCGATGAATGTAATATTTTGAACGTGAATGTATGCATAATTCGTCGGCACGAGTTGTGCAGCGTTTTAATCAGTGGCGAGACAATTTACAGTTTGTAGCGGTCAACTAATTTTTTTCTTTTGGTTGCGAGTATTGTACTTATATACATTTTTGCATATAAGTTTAGTTTAGGGGATTATATTAAGACCATAAAAATATAGATAACGTGTTTGCGAATGTATTAGAAATAAAATTCATATGTTTAAAGAAGAACATTTTTTGGATTTTCTGAAAGGAGGAAAGGATACCTACAAAAATTACAGTTACATTATACCGGTAGAGCAAAGACAAAAAGAAGAGTCATACAATTTTTACGGAGAAACATCTGCAAAATTTTTCAGTTCCTCATAAGGTAAAGTACCCTAATATGGGATAAGCTCAAAACTAATAGATAATGTTGGGAAATAAATTATTAATATGATAAAAATAACTGATGATATACTAAAAATGTATATTTGAATAAGTTTAAATAAGCATTAAGTACATCGTAAATAGTTAAATATTTAAAAATAAATTTTTGGAGGTTAGGTTAGGGTACGTTCATCTTTACATGTACCTTCAATCATTATAATGTTGGAAACAGAAGTTTTTATATATGTCCAATTTTAAGTGCATGTTTTGTACCGCAAAAGGGTCAATTGTATTTGAAAAAATTCGCAATTTTATACAAAATCCGAATACAGAACTGCACTGAATAATATACCTATATTAAGTAATTCTACAAATTTCCAGGCTAATACATCGAAGACACCCTAAAAAATTTCTACATCAAAAAATCATGAAAATCGTACATTTATCGGTGTAAAAATTTAATAGGCCGTCTTTATCGTATAGGCTTGACACTTTGTAGAATTACCTATTATTCAATTATCTAATGCAGTTCTGTATTCGGGTTTTGCATGAAATTATATATTTTTTGAATAAATGTTATAATTATCTTTTATTGCTTGGTTTGTAACCCACTGGATATGCCACCCCCTTAAGTATTTTACAATATACAAATAGTATAATGTAATATTATGTTAAAATACAAATGTACCCAATAATTATCATTAATTATAACACTAACTTAATAAAAATTGCAAATTATTTAAAAGAAAAGAATGACAACGAAAATAATTATGGAACACTATTAGATTAAAAGTTTTGAAAACAAAAAAAATGTATACAATACTTTTCAGTCTACTAAATGAGATATGAGTTTTTTTTAAAGTTCGTATCGTTTTAGTGAAAAGCAGAAACTTGGATTTAAACCAGAATTCAGAATATTTTTTGTGTATAAAAACTATTTTTCTTTCTTGCACTTTTCAGTAATTACACTATTACCGTTTTTTTTAATTTTTTATTTTAATACACGAAGCTTTACTTATTTTAATGGTTTAAGCTTTGCTTTTTCGTGGAGTGTAGTCATTGCATTTAATAACAATTATCAAGTACAAAATACTGTCCTCCTCATTTTTTATTCTGTCTTCAAACACCGACAAAACAGTTGTTTTACATTTAATTCTATTCATTTAATAAAATATATAAAAGAATTCTTTTTTCATTGCCGACAATCAAACGACTACATTAGTATGGTCATTTTCATATACACTATAATATTCCACCGACTTTCTATGTGTACGCCACGGTATTACCATATTTTATTTTGATACATACACACGTACAAATTATAATTATATTTTAATTATTTACTTTCTATTGGCACGTCGCTTTTAAGAAAAACAAAAATATAATAATAATTAAAATTAACCCTGAAGATAGTTAATTTTCTATAATAACTATTAAAATTATGGTTCTCGCGTTTTCTCTTACAGAGGATCTAGATTTCGGCTTTATGAAACACCGAGGCAGTAATGATTTTATTGAGCGTTGTATACAATTTCGGTGTCTATCTCGCTTCGAGTCCGAAGTATTCATTTAGTTTCAGTAGAGAGACAGAGACCGAGCGAGATATAGAGAGATTCGTGCAGCAGGGACGAGTTTCTACTCGCCTTCTACAATTCTCATTTACATAATTCTCGAATATTATTTTGGTGGTTATGATGCTATTTACTTTCCAGTGAAAATCAACGGGGAATCATTGGCATAATAACCGCCAAACCACAAAGAAATATTAATACTACGATAATATTTAAATTATCTCGGTGTACATGGATTATTATTATTTTTAAAATTATTATTTCGTACACCACTTCCCTCTCGCTTATATATAGTCCGAGGAACATTTTTACCCTTTGTCGGCGTACATCCTGCCGAAATAGGATAATCTCCGTGACGTCGAATTGGTAAATGACAAAGTTGATGTTTTATTACGTTCTATTTGGATGGTTCATTATCGTTATTTAGGTTATTATTTAACGGATCGGACAATCGATAATGTTAATACCGTCGCGTCGATTATTTTATTTGACGATTGGTAAATATTGGAGAGGACAGTGTTGTTAACTTGAAAATGTAAACGTTAGTTTGTTAATTCGATGAATGTAATATTTTGAACGTGAATGTATGCATAATTCGTCGGTACGAGTTGTGCAGCGTTTTAATCAGTGGCGAGACAATTTACAGTTTGTAGCGGTCAACTAATTTTTTTTCTTTTAGGTTGCGAGTATTGTACTTATATACATTTTTGCATATAAGTTTAGTTTAGGGGATTATATTAAGACCATTAAAAATATAGATAACGTGTTTGCGAATGTATTAGAAATAAAAATTCATATGTTATAAAGAAGAACATTTTTTTGGATTTTCTGAAAGGAGGAAAGGATACCTACAAAAATTACAGTTACATTATACCGGTAGAGCAAAGACAAAAAAGAAGAGTCATACAATTTTTACGGAGAAAACATCTGCAAAATTTTTCAGTTCCTCATAAGGTAAAGTACCCTAATATGGGATAAGCTCAAAACTAATAGATAATGTTGGGAAATAAATTATTAAATATGATAAAAATAACTGATGATATACTAAAAATGTATATTTGAATAAGTTTAAATAAGCATTAAGTACATCGTAAATAGTTTTAAATATTTAAAAATAAATTTTTGGAGGTTAGGCTAGGGTACGTTCATCTTTACATGTACCTTCAATCATTATAATGTTGGAAACAGAAGTTTTTATATATGTCCAATTTTAAGTGCATGTTTTGTACCGCAAAAGGGTCAATTGTCCAACATTACCAGCCAAAGTCAATTTTTATATTTTCGTCATTTATTCAAATATTTTTCATTTAAACTTTTACTTTTGCAGTTTAATCATCATCAACACTGTAAATAGAAATATTATATTTTTATATAGTAATATATACACAAACTTTATTCCGTATGAATATTGTCCCGCATTCGGGTACCCTAGTAATTTCTAGAGACAACAATATTTATACGGAAGGAATGTAAATTTTTATAGTGCTTATCCTACATGTTTTTTCAAGAGATATCCTTATTGTCGGTACTCTGTAATGAAAGATTGATAGTAATCACGTGTTAATTTTCGAGAGAATATCGCACACGTTAATTTAGAAATTCAGGTATCACAAGAAACGAACATTGATTTTATATTAAAAATAAGAAGACCATATGTTTATTTATTACAAGTTCTCATCGTGATACTTGATTCGTGATTCTTTATTTGATATTTGATTTAACCTCAAACATGCGCGCGCGTATTGTACGAAAAATCTTATTACATAGTAAGATTTTTTTTCATATTATAATTTTTTTAACTTAATTTTCTGATTATCTACATTGTCAGACATTAAAAATAAATTTCAAGTATATTATTATAGTATATTATTGACACTGTTGTGGGAGATGGTTTTCTACCTTTCTCGAGGTTGTTCGCACGAGCGAAGCGAGTGAGAACATCGAGAAAGGTAAAAAAACATCTTCCACAATAGTTTCATACCATATTTTATAACATTAGAACCTCAAAATCTGAAATGAAAGTGGGATTTTGAGGTTAAAATGTTATAAAATAATTAATATCTGTATTTCAGACGCCTGGCATACGCAATATGCATTAGGTTGGCTCAAAGAAAAATGGAAACAAGCACATACTGGTAACAATATGTATTATAAAAAAAAGTTGGTTCCCGAAATCAAATCAACAATTGTTTTGTTACTAATAAAATGTATCGAGTGTATTTATACGCCGACTGGCATAATTATAATATAAAATTCTGTCCTTAATAGAAATGTAACATTTGAAGGTTAAATA
Organism: Theocolax elegans; assembly: GCA_026168455.1. Classification (NCBI taxonomy): domain Eukaryota; kingdom Metazoa; phylum Arthropoda; class Insecta; order Hymenoptera; family Cerocephalidae; genus Theocolax; species Theocolax elegans. The sequence continues at coordinate 6,432,548 of CM047427.1, forward strand.
CAATTTAATTTTGCCATTAATTGTTCATTTGTTTCCCGGATTTGTGAGACATGATCATTTTTAGCTAAAACTTACCATGGTAATGGTCTGGTTACTGGATTTACACATACATATTCTACGTAAAATTTAACGGTTTTCTATTTATAAAAATCTCCGTAAAATAATATTTAATTCGTCTTTGGATTATTTAAAGAAAATTACCTGCCTACTTAACGTTGATGTCGAGAATTAATAACGTCGAGATTCCTGGTAGATAAGACATATCGTAAACTATACGTAGATCTGCGTAGTTTAATGTATAACTATATAAGATAGATATGTGGAGATATATTGTGTAGATCTACATATCGATATATGTGACGGTCGTACAATCTAGTTTCCTATATATATAATATTTTGAGGTTAAAATGTTATAAAATAATTAATATCTGTATTTCAGACGCCTGGCAATACGCAATATGCATTAGGTTGGCTCAAAGAAAAATGGAAACAAGCACATACTGGTAAACAATATGTATTATAAAAAAAGTTGGTTCCAGAAATCAAAATCAACAATTGTTTTGTTACTAATAAAATGTATCGAGTGTATTTATACGCCGCTGGCATAATTATAATATAAAATTCTGTCCTTAATAGAAATGTAACATTTGAAGGTTAAATACAATTTTAATTTTGCCATTAATTGTTCATTTGTTCGGAATTTTGTGAGACATGATCATTTTTTAGCTTAAAAAACGTTACATCTATGGTTACTGGGTATAGATTTCTATTAAATAAATTAATATATTTAATTATACATGTGTATTTGCGCGTATTAATATGATAAAAAATGTTCAATTGTTGATTTACACATACATATTCTACCGTAAAATTTAACGGTTTTCTATTTATAAAAATCTCCGTAAAATAATATTTAATTCGTCTTTGGATTATTTAAAGAAAATTACTGCCTACTTAACGTTGATGTCGAGAATTAATACACGTCGAGAATTCCTGGTAGATAAGACATATCGTAAACTATACGTAGATCTGCGTAGTTTAATGTATAACTATATAAGATAGATATGTGGAGATATATTGTGTAGATCTACATATCGATATATGTGACGGTCGTACAATCTAGTTTCCTATATATATAATTTCAGATATTAAACAATATTGAGTATTAAATATACATAGTTTTAAGCGATAAACTATAAAGTATTTTAGAGTTTTTCTTATTACGACTAATTTCAGAAGTAAAAATGTATCCTAACCACTAATAAAAAAAAAGCTGCGTGTGAGCGGTTTGTAAATGAAATATTTTAATTTTAATGAACAAAGTTCTTCTAATTATAATGTGTAATTAATTAGTTTCTTAAGTGAGGGAGAGAGGGGGGGGGGCACAAATCGTATACGAAGTTGTTTAATATATTTACCAGCTAACGCAGAGTAAACTTGCTAATGATATGATCTGTCAAAACGTTTGAAGGTTTTTTTTAGACATGTAATTATAATTAATAATAATTACAAGGATACAAAATTTTATCTTCAACTCTTGTATTAGAACAAATAAAAAATTCTATTTTTAACACCTACTTGCTTTTAAAATACACTACATACATTCACTGTTTTCACTATCCATTAAAAAAATCTTTTGGTAATTTTAAATTGTTATTAAAAGTAATATAATTTATAAAAAAATTTACCCTATATCTAGGATATTTTTAAACATTTTTTCAAACCTCGAAGTTTTTGCATACCTTTATTAAATTTTATACTATTTTTAGGTTAAATTACGTTCGAGCTCGATGATTAAATAAAAAATAGTTCTGTTTTTATTTCAAAATAAAGATACGTTAACGAACCCTGATTTTTTTTGCAATGTGATCATATGTACCACGTTCACTTAACTTAGCAAACAATCTAAACTTTAATGTTGATTGGTTCGACTGGTCGATTAGTACGTTTAAAAAGAATATTAGAAATTAATTTTTTTATTATAATTGAAGTTATTTACGATAAATGGTTGAATCCTGTATATTTCATTAAATACTTAAATAAATAAATAAATACATGTACAAGATTAACCTCAAATTCAATTGAGTGAAACACTTAATTGCTTCAAAATTCGTAATTGTAACTATTAATTTATGAAATTACTGGACACAAAAATATATATAATTAATAAGTAACAAAATATTTAGGAAAGTAAAAATTGAGGGCTTAGTTAGCTATATATACGGCTTACGCGCCTTTTGATATATATATAGACAAACAGATGTCCGTATCTTCCCTTTTTTCGACTGATATACGAATCGGGTTCCGTACCCTTGTGCGGAGCGAAATTTTTAAGTACTTTGTAGTAACGAATTTGTTAGTTGAATCGCACGTTTGATGCGAACTAAAAATAGCTTAAAACCCATAAGAAAAACGTTGTTTTGTTATATAGAAAAACGTTATATTGATATATGTGCCGTATTAACCAAGTGAATGATGTTTACGAAATATAAGTATCAAAAGGGAAGCGCTCATGCAGATGCAGTATAAACAAAAATGTCACCGTGGCTTTTTGAGAAATAATCGTATCATCGGTATTAGTTTTGAACGAATAAAATATTCAACTGTGCCAAAGTGGCATTGAAGCAACATACAAATATTCGTTTAGCAGTTATCACAGACTATGATATATGAATATAGATTATATTAAGGTTTTTTTCTTTTAAAACGATTACCAACTTGTGTAAAATTACACGGATACCGTTTTCTGTAGTGTAAATTGTGTATGCAAACTGGTATTAGGAATGTTATAGCTAAATAAGTCGAGGAATAAGTATATACATATATTTACTATTGGAATACTAAAAACGTTAGATATTTCTCTCCATCATGTAGCGTATGTACTGATTCCACGACAATTCCACGGGATTTTGGTGCAGTCGAAATTTAATTATGGAAAATTTACTAATATGTTAGAACTTTTTTTGTATGTGTAGAAACTTAATATTATTCGCAACTAATATCTAAATGTCTATTAACCGACACGGTGGCGGAGTGGCGGAGACGCACCTCGGCCGATCACGAAAGTTAAGCAGCACTGAGTGCGGTTGGCACTTGGATGGGTGACACCATTCTTGTGCGGCTTTCGGGATCGGTTAGGTGTTTTTCTACACTTCACAACGTGAGCGGAAGGTGTGGAACATTCGGTTTCGGTGTTTGGGCCTACGCAAGGTGACCTGAACATCTAAACAGAATGTTTCAATACACCGGCCGTCTCGAGGAAGGTTTTCCTACAAGGTTTTCCCTTCCTCACGGGCATAACGAATACGAGACGGTGGGGACCGGGATGGGAAAAACTGGAATGTCTTCACCCCCACACATAGGTGGTAGGGGTGTCCCTGTAAAAACCCGTTTAATAATTGGTATACGGGGTAATGAGCAAAGAGAATAAAAAAAACATATATCTCAATTTCTATTCGGATATAATAAAGTCAAAGATTTTGATGCGCTACATGTATTAGAATAATATACAATTTGAGTTTTCGGTTTAACACTGACCATCGATTCTTGCCGCAAAACTTCAAAACTCATGTCGACGACAAAGACTACAATTTTATTTTTTAACGCCCCGACATGTATATGTTCCGTCGAAAGGTAAAAATAATATTTTTATAACGATATATAAACCCATGTTTAAAAATCGTTTGATCCTTTGATCGTCTGATTTTTCATCCACAACTAAACACATCTCGTATACGTACAACAGTTTTTTTCCAAATCTTATTTTCTATTCACACTGTGAGTAATGAAATAAATAAATAAAATAATTAAATGAATTAAGAAGAAGAGTCCACACCCTTTGGGAAACGGATCTTTACCGAACTCTAGGATATGTTTGCTACTATAAAAAAATAAAGAAACCCAAAATTTTAGACGCTTTTTTTACGATAAATACAAGCAAATAACAAAAAATCTTGTCGAAAAAACCCTTGACTTTGATCGCTTATAACTCGGAAACAAATAAATATGGACTTCCAAACTGAAATCCAAACGAAAGCTGAGATCAAGTAGATTGTATTTGAAGAAGCTTAATTATCTTGATATGGTCGAAAGTTATGAAAGAAAAACGAATTTAACAATATATTAATGACAATTTTGAATTAAAAGATTTGCTGATTTTTAAGACCAAATTGTATTCTTATTTTTATTTTTTCTATAACTTTTAACCAAATCAAGATCTTTAAGCTCCCTTTTTTAAATGGAATCTGCTTGACCTCAGTTTTCTTCTGGATTTGAGTTTGGAAGCTTATATTTATTTGTTTCCGAGTCATAAGCGATCAAAGTCAAGGGTTTTTTCGTTATTAACTTGTATTTATCGTAAAAAAGAGCGTTAGAGTCTAAAACTCTGGTTTTCTTTATAATTTTATAGTAGTAAACACATCCTAGAGTTTGGTAAAAATCCGTTTTCCAAAGATGTTACACTCACCTTGTAAGTTCACTTGCTGATTAATTTAAATGATTCGAAAAGGAAAATGTGTCTAGTAAGTAATACCACGCTGGTGCTACTTGCTTTTTTACCTTGAAGATTCGAGCATCATCCTTATATTTTTTTCTTTTCCAAACAGACAACTGATATCACGTGGTTCGTTTTAAGTAGTCGAGCGAGCCTCTTTCCAAACGTAATAAAAACAATTAGGACACACGAACTGACTCGCACCTATCACACTCAATAATATTATTACACATAAATATTAAAAGTTTGTAAAATTCAAAGGATTTTTTATGCCGGAAGGCTTTTCTCCTAAGAACCAATACGTTTAACGACTTTTCGAGCTCAACTGCGATTCAATTCATTTTCCTAATTTTTACTTTACTTAAAATACACCCTAATAAAAATTTTAAACCATCAAATTCTATCATAATTTTCTTTCCATTTTTTTGTAAATATTAATATGAGTACATGCTAATCCTTTTATCATAAATTTAATAACAAAAATTAATGTTTTTTTCTAATTATCGTTTTAACGCTGCTCTTTTTATCCTCCCAACTTTGGATGTTTCTGTTAAGAAAGTACTTGGTTAAAATACAAAAATTAATGTTTAATATACTTTTTTTTCTTAACGAAAAAATTCGAGTAATATAATAAACGAAAACGATGTTAATTTAAAATATACATTAATACAATTTCGTCTAGAATAACAAGAATATAGTTATAAACATGGTTTTAATATAAACACATCGCGGGTTAACTATTATCTAATACATCAAATCCTCGAAACATTTTCTGCGAGGAGTTGCGGGTTAACTGTTAGCGTCACGTGGAGAAACGTAAACATAAAGTCCGGTGCGCCAACAGTTAAGACAATGTATTTTCAGTAAAATCTCTACTTCTATCAGCGAATTACTGACAGTGATCCATAAATTCATTTTTAATCTAATCTAACACTTCAATCGTCAATAATTTGATATTTTATAAAGTATCGAATTTTTTAGTGATAATATACGTATATATATATAAAATGTTAGTATTTTTTTTATTATTTAAATAAAGAATAAATCTTAAAAAATGATTTAGTTAATTAATTGATTAGAAATTATTTAATTTATGATATAGTTTTATGAAATTGTAATGTATCGTGTATATATGTCTATAAAGAATTGCTGTCGCGGTTATTTTGCAATATTCGTAAATGTAAATGAAAAGAAAAGGTATCTCTTATAGCGATATCGAGCGAGGAGAGACTGCCTGATGAGTTGGTCATGTTGAAAAGAAAACTTACACTCAACAAAGGTCGTATAGTGATTCAACTCAGCTTCTGTCATCCATAATATAAAAGGAAGTCGAAATGTACAAGTACCGACGAGACGTCAATAAAATAGATCCGGTTGGATCGGGTGTGAGGCGCGTGTAATGTATATATATTTGATACTTTATACGTCACGTTTTAAAATTAAAAATAAATTATTGCGCCTCGATGTAATATTATTTATTTATAACGGACTGATGTATTTAATTTTATTTATTTATTCAACTTATTAACTTTTTCACTTTTTTTTATCAAAGAATCCATAGAAACGCAGTGTAAAATATGGAAGTACTAAAAAAACAGTATTGCGCATTTCGATATTGAAGCGCAAAGAAAATTACCTCGCGAATGCCGTTGGAACTCGTGAACGAGTGTTAACAATCTCGTCACGGGTGAAGATATAATGAAAACGCGGAAAAAACATACACCGATAAATTTGATTAAGAAACCAAAGAAATCTGGGTATAAATGTACCACCTGAAAATTACGTAGAATAAGAGGACGGGTGTTTTTCCGCGTTAATCCTCGGCATACACCGGAAATAAGCCAGCATCAGTAGCCAATTAAAAGGGATTCTAATGTACGAGAGGAAAAAAAAGAAAGGAGGAAAGAAAGAGAAAAAAAGGAAAGAGCAGAAGAAGAAGAAGAAGGAGAAGAAGAGAGAAAACAAAACACATAACGAAGGTTGGTTGGAATTAGCCTTAGAGTTGGGTATAGAGGTATAGAGTAGAAAACGCTTTAGAAATATAAGGCCGAAAGCCAACGGGGGGGAAAAAGCGAGCGTGTAAATCTCGAGCTGGTGCACCGAGGAAAGCGGCCACTGACAGGATTGCGCTGAGAGGGAAGAAAATAAGGCAAGGCATAGCGAAAATGTGGTGAAAGCCCGATTACGTTCTATGTACGCCAAGTGGTTGCACTGACTCCTCTTCTCTCTTTCTCTTTCGTTCCACACGTATGTGCGTTGTTCCAACTCGAGTCGGTCTTAACCCTTGTATACCCCTCCTCCCTTTTTTTTATTCCCTTATTTACCGAGTTTATTGCCGTCCGAGTCACTTTGACTTTTAAATAATTCGAACGACGCCTTTATACATCATTTATCCTATAATATTTCAAAAGTTTAACGGAACATCACATTTTAAACTGGAAAATATTCTTCTCGATTACTTCATTTTTTTTTATCGGTCCGTTGGGATTATCTTTAATATAGTCACCACGCCGTATACATACCGGAGAAAAATAGAGCGAGTAGAAAGTCGTGTGCGTTCGAAAAGTTATCTCGATAATACTTGTAGAATTTTTTGTATGATTAATTACATTATCGTCGTTTCTTTTTTTTTTCTAAGTAAACGGGAGATCCTAGATTTAAAAGTATTATTTACCGATAATTTGCGAGCTTAATTATAATAAATCATTGGAGACACTCCTTCTCCTTTTTAAAGTTCCACTTAATAAGACATTTTTTTGTTCGCGGGACATTTTTTTTCTCTTCTTCTTTCATTCGAATGATACCGACAGGAAACGCCGTATTCTTCATTCCGTGAAATTAAAATTTAAAATTCTTATTCCACACTCGGTGTTAAATATTCATGTAATCTCGTACTTATTGTTCTTACAAATTGATTATTCACAAAAGGTAATTATTTAAACGAATACACGTAATATCCTCTCGAAAGTACATACACACTCGTACGTATAAGTCTACAAGCGTTAAGTAGAATAAACCCGAAAATAGTCGGACACCAGACCGATATAACTTTTTCTTTTCGATCCGGTATCAGATGGTGTTAAAACTTTTTTCTTCTCTCTCGGTCCGAAAACAAAAAAATACGAAGCGTTTAAACAAACGTAAGAACTCTAAGTAACTCGACGTCGCGAGGATAAAAAAACGGGAATGCTCCCGAGACTTCCATAAAATGAAAGAAAACATTGTCCCATTTAGTTTAGGTCAGGTTATATTAGATTCCGTATTTTTTTTATTCCTAAAAAAAGTCGCATACGAAAAATTATGAAAACCACCACTTACACACCCTTTCCCATCCCCTCTGATGTTTACCGGATTCCCATTACGGTTTTTACTCTTTGCTTACGTTTTTTTTCTTTCTTCTCTCACGGCTCCTTTCCTCTCGACAGCAGAACTTTTTAACCCCCCTCTAGAGTTCTCTCCCTCTCTCTCTCTTTCTCTCTCGGCCTCTTTTCCATTTGAGAAAGAGGGAAGATTGCTACGCCCCGAATGAATCACGGCCCTATTGTTTACCACCACCGATCTCGACTCGTCCGCGTGTCTTATCAAAAGCTCGACGCGACCACTCTCGCTATCTTTCGATATTTTTTTTCTTAATGCGACAACCCACCTCTTTCTTGTATAACGGTTCCCCATCTCGAGTCGATACTTTTCCTTATCGTCTTTTACTTTCCCATGAGTTGAGAGAGATCGAAACCGAACGGAGAGGGTGGGGGTGGACGGTGTGTAATTAAATTTCACGTAACTCGATAACGTGAAATTGCCGATTATCGATATATATCGTGTCTCCTCGCCAAGAGGTAGATAATTAACTCTAGATATTGAATTTTACAAACGGTCTATACTCACTGTTGACTCGAGGTGCTGATAACGTTAACGTATTAGTTTATTTTGAATGAATAATAGATCAGCCATTTATTTACTCTACTCTCTTTCGAAACAAAATATATATTTTACTTCAGGCAGATTGTCAGTGAACAGAAGAGTTTCGTAATAATTATATAATTATTTATAAAAAAGTGTTTAAATCTAACGAACAGTAGTTTTCAATAATGTTTAATAATAGAAAAAATATTAAGTGAAATATGAAAGTGAATATAAGTATATGCTTTATAAATCGTCGTTTTGGGACATTGACATTTTAACAGCGAGATAAATAAATATCGAAAAACCTATTTTTAAAAACCAAAAATTGATTATTAATGAAAGGCTTGTATAATTTAAGATACGACAATGCCATCCATACAGACATATTTACAAAATTACACATTTCGAATCTCTGACTAAGAGAGTATCACACCTGCGACAAACGTATCTTTACCAAACTCTAGGATAGGTTTATTACTATGAAAATATAAAGAAAACCAGAGCTACAGACTCTAACGATAGATATAAGCAAAAAGCGAAAACATTCGCAAAAAATACTCTTGACCTTGATTGCCTATAACTTAGAAACAATTAAAGATGTACATTTAAACCAAATTTTAAAACAAAACTGTGATTAATTAGATACCTTTTGAAAGAAAGAAGCTCAAATATTGCAATTTGATCAATAGTTATGGAAGTAATAAGAATAAGACGAAAATTTAACAAAAATTTAGCATTACAATTTGATGATTTTTGTAAGCCAAAACTTCGTCTAACTTTTATTTCTCCCATAACTTTTGACCAAATCCAGATATTTGAGCGTCTTTTTTTACTCAATCTCAGTTTTTTTCTGAACTTAGGTTTGAATGTACATCTTTATTTATTTTCGAGTAATAAGAAATCAAATTCAAGAGTATTTATGGCGAAATTTATCGTTTTTTGATAGAGCGTTAGAGTATGTAGCTTTCTTCATATTTTTATAGTTGAAAACATATCATATAGAGTTTGGTAAATATCTGTTTCCCGTAGGTATGACACTCTCCAAGTGAGTGTGAAATCGTTGATGAAACATACATTAAAAAAATTCTTTTTTTCATCACAATGCTTCTTCTACGAGGAATCAATAAAAGACCTTATTTCTCTAATTAGCGTTTGTCACAATTTACAAGAGAATTTCAGCTTTTTCTTAAAATAGCAAGCCGTATAAAGAAGACATTAAAAACTTGTTTAGTAAATCTGATCTTGCAAGTATAAAAGATTATGCACATAAATAATTGTAATTAATAATCGAGTGACCGATTCATACGTTGCGATCGAAAATTCCGACTCTAGTCTACCATAAGGGTTGGACATTGAATTAAAATGAAATTGAGGTTATGCTCATTATATTAAATGGGGTTTCACAGTGTAAAAATGTTATCTCTACCATTCACATCCCATTTTCAAGCAATCTGACCGTTTGAAATATAGATTGATTTCTACGGCAGTGAATTAATTTAATCGAGTTAATTGAAAAAATTTATTTAATTTTCTCCGTAATTGAAGCTTTTGCGCGGAGACAACGTGTACCGTTTTTACGGTTGTCCCCGAGATCGTTAAGCGAGAGTTACCGATAGATACTCGAAACTTTATTTAATAACTCTTTGAAGAGGAGTTGTGGAACGTCTCTCTAAATGGATTCTCAAGGAAAATGTCTGGAACGTTAAAACGGCAAAGGGAGGGTATGTTCCAGAAATTATCGAGAGTCTTCTATATATATGTATCATGTATATATATAGATCTACGCAGACCTTTCACTTCGAAAGTTAGTTATCAAAGTTATCAAAGCGTTGGATAAATAAGCTATTATTTTAATATGCACTTTAGCAAGTCAATATTGTAAAAATTAAATGTACGAATGATGTGCGTCTATACTTCTCCACTAAATTTCTTTAAATACACGTGACATGAAAATTTTATTCGAATAGTTTTAAATTATTATTCGTAACTAAAATGCTCTTTTTGTATTTTTTAAAATTATAATTATACTTAACATTTATCCTGATTATCTTATCGACGTAAAATATCGCGTTAAATTGGATATCATTAAAAAACGACATTGATTTATAAAATTCTCGCCATTCATTTGTGAATAATCGATCCACGTGTCAAGATTTAGACAGAAATTTGTAATTATTTTCTTACGATATTAATGAAATTGAAACATGAAATTTATGTTAAAATTTTTAGAAATGGTTCTTAAAAAGTATCGCATATTTATGCCTAAAATTTCATACCTAATTGGATAATTAATAAACGAATATATAGATACTGTTATGGAATCTCATAAATCAATTCCCTTTTTTGAGTATGTTCAATTTTATGTCATGATATGGTAGGGAGCTTGGAAGTTGAGTAAGGCACCTCTTTAAGACGTAAACAAAATATTCGTTACTTTTTTCTAATTTTTCATAACATTATTCGTATAATTATTTTAATAACACAACTAATCAAATTTTTGTACCCAAATTATTCAAAACAATTATTGCAGTTTTTTTAAAATACGTAATTAAGAACATCTCTCTATCGAAATATCGAACCGATACGTATTTGATAAATAAAACGTGTGTTTTCTATAATCGATAAAGATATTAAATTCAATCAATTTATTGTTTACCTATCGTTTAAAATTTAAATTAAAAATCTTAAGCGATACATAAATCGACAAAGAGTTAATGAAAAGCAAGGAAAGTTATTTCATACGTACATAAAAAAAAGAATGAAAAGAAAAAAAAGAGAGAGTACAGTTAAAAAGGTGGAATAATTGATTGTAAAGTAGAGCCACGTGAAAATGAAATTGCTTACACCAAGTGAATTAAAGTAAATAATAAGAAATTGAGAGCTTATTTCAGCGGCTTCATATTACGAAAGAGAGAGACACCCCTCCCCCCCCCTCTCCCAGTTCGTCGGGACGCATATTTTTTTAGAACTTATGTGTATATATACATGGTTATGTACGTAAATTCTTGGTAGGTGGAAAAACGTTTCGCGATAAAGCGACTATATTTAACGTGCGCACGAGTACCATTAAAGGCACGTTGGTTATAGTCTTATTTTACCGTCTCTCTCCCTTTTTTTGCCCCTTCTAAAACAAAAAAACTGAGAGAGAGAGAGAGAGAGAGAAGAAAGGAAATATGAAATTGCCAAGTGAATATCGTGTAAAAGAAGAAAAGCTCTCGTGTAGATGAAAATTATGTACAATTTAATAAAATTTTTATGCAAAACTCGTTACAAAATAAAATGGGATGTGAGTTTTGTTTTCCTCTTCTCTCTCTTTCTCTCTCTTTTGCGAGTATAGCTGAGTTAAATCATCGGCGAATTGAAATTTAAATTATTTTGAAAATCTCGGAGATATTCTCCAGTTAGAGGAGGAATTGATGAGATTTGATGGGATTTTATTCGCGTTAAGCTCCGCGTATTGTAATTATTAACAAAACAGTAAATTTTTATTTATATTAAAATATTATTCATTAAAAATATGAAAAGGTTCAAAATGTTGTGTGTATATATATATATATATATAGACACACAATAAAATCGTATTATTTACATTTTTATATATAATGAATATTATTATTACGTTTTAATAAGATATTGTTATTACATTTTTATTTATAAATATAAATATTCGATTCGTTTTTTCTCGATGCAACGGTCGGCTTCATATATATATATACGAAACTTAACAAAAGAAACATGTTATTTGATTATATTGTATTAAAAAATACATTATAAATATAATGAACGTTCGTAACTGCGAGTGATAAGAGATATAAAATTACCGCACTATTGTCATAACTAAGAATCGAATAAAAATACATTTTTAACAAATAATATCCCGAAGGTATGATTGTATACGTTTGAATATAAATACAAAAATGATGAAACTTATCGATTTACGAGTGGTGCAGGAAGTAAAATATGAAGGAGATATTGTTCGAGTGTAGCGAAATTTGTACGATTTATTTGAAATCTGAAGGGTGCGAGCAATCGGTTACCTAATTTTTCATAGCCTCATCCCTACACCCTTCTCTCTCCTGTCCCGGTGAGGCGTTCTATATACATAAACCGATAAGTAAGAAATAGCCGCATAGATTTTTAAAATTAATAACTCTCTCTTGTCGTTCGCAAAAATTCGAAAAGTTTATACTTCTTATTCGTTGTCCTCGAGGCATATACCGACATTGTCTTTTTCTACTTCTCATTCTGAGTTATGCGCGGAAAAGGAGACCAAGAGAGAGAATGAGAGAAGAAGAAGAAGAAGAAGCAGTAGTAAAACTTGTTCCGTCTCTCCGTTCTCTCGTCCTTTTTTTCTGTCTCTCTTTCGCGTAGGTATATATATATGACAAAACGGCAAGTTTCCTCGTTACCGTTATTCGTCATTTTGTTCTGTCTGCCGAGGCGATTTAAAGCCTCGGCTTTCCAAAAACTTCCGATAATAATCTAATTTTTCAAGGTGCCCACCGGCCGTACGGTGCCACCTCCGCAACTACCAAAATGGAAAATCGACTTTTATGAGATTCATCTGGAGTCGCTCACTTTTATTAGTTTTATTTGTCCGGTAAATATATACCTTCGTTCAAATTTAATTAATCGACATTTTAGTTTAATTAACTTGGTACAATTGTACCAAGTTAATTATAAAAATTTTTTGTCCTCGGGATGTTCATTGACACGAACATAGAGATTTCTGAAGATTCAACATGGAGAAAATATTGTAATTGAAAATTATCGTGGTGGCAGAGTATAAACGTAGGATGGATCAATTGTAGGGAAATCGATAATATTTTTACGGTACTGTCACAGAAAATTTTAGGTGGATGATTAAATGGACCAGGTTAATATGTTGATCGTTATCATCTATTGATTTGTCGCGCAATATTACTTATTAATATTTTGAGGTAGTTTTTTTTAAATATCTAATTTAATTCTGTTTTTTGCGTTGAAAATTCATACTTTTTTAGACCAATAATTACCGACCGAAAATTGTTTATTTAATTATCATTAACAAATTTATTTTTTCTTAAAAAATCAAAACGTCATGCCCTCGTTTTTGTTTAAAACTACCCATATCAATTTTGTTCAGATTTTTAATTCAATTTTTTCCGAATGAAGTTGTTCGTTCTAAGTAATTACCAGAAATAACGTTAGTTTCTTGTATATTATCCACTTATTTCATTTCACATACAAAAATATTAGAAACAAAATAGAAGCAACGACAAAAAAATGGAATCATTACTCCACCATGTCCTCCATTTAAATTTTTGAGGGTGATTCGATCTGCACATAAAAGTCACGAATAACAATTAAATAAAGGGTGCCACTCAAGCAATAAAAAATTTACTAGCCACCTTTTAGAAGGATCTTTCGAACTGCTGTGAGTTTAGTACTGAAAAATTGTGCAAAATCATGTATGATGATACGATGATGGGATAAGTTTAATTAAAAAATCAATAATGCTTTGTAAATTAAAGACGAGATTAAATCGTCAATCAAAAATTATTTGTAAATTAAATGGAGTATCTAATTAAATAAGTAATTAATTATTTGCAACCTTGATGTATTGCGTTAAAAATTGTTGGTACAGACTGTCATAATTAATTTAGTTATATTCCTGTTATTCTACTAATATATTTTGTTAAACTTTAATGTACCTTTTCCCAAATCTAATACACGGAGAAAAATGTTATAATAAATATTGTTATGTTGTTGAGGAATTTAGGAACAACGTGGACAAATCATAAAAATGACTATGTTACATACTAAAATCAATTAAAAATTTCTTAAATTTTGCCAAATTTTATAGTAAATTTTACTGTGTAACATAGTAATTTTTCTAATTTGTCCACTCTGTTCCCAAATTCGTCAATAATATAACAATTTTTACAAAAAACATAGTAATTTTTATTATAACATTTTTCTCCCTGTAGATGAAACAATAATAATACAGTAACGAGTATATATTATTTCTTTACTGTAAATCCAAATGTACATCATGTGTATTAAAAAATCATATTCTATAGTAACGCATGAGCATACTTCGAATTTTATAATATCATGTAGTAAATATTAACGTGTTTGTAAAGTAAAAAATTACTACATGCTCATTAATATTCGATACGAAATGTAGTCAAAATCGTGATAATCCAAAATACTATACACGGTAACACAGTAATTTTTAATTATACCATTTCCTCGGTATATATAAAGTAAACTTAGCAAATCCAAATTGAACGTGAATGCAATATCACAGTTAACTGTATGAAACACATAAATTAGTAGTATCCTTTATTAAATATCAGGAAACTCATAAACCAACAATTTTTCTTCACAATCCTACAGCAAAATTATGTAACCGTACATATATTTGTTAAAAAAAACAGGAAGCATCTAAGATAGCTGCGGTTTATCTCATTACGTAGCGTACAATTGTCTGTGTACATGATAATACAGGTGTATGTATGTTTCTATATACGTGTGTGGGTGTCGACGTAGTTGAAATTAAACGAAGTTCCGCGAACCGAGTCTTTGTGAATTATATTTGAAAATTGAAGCAAATCAGTTGGGAGTCACATATGAATTTTGATGGGTTTCGGGTTGATTACAATTTTGATCTTCCCCGTGTGCAATTATGATAAAATACCCGGGTAAAACAAAATTCAAACGCGTTTTATCGGAGGTAATCGAATTTCATTGGGCACACACGACCGTAGTGTACTAATGTACGTCCGGCCGTGTAATTGGTGCATCGATTCGCCTAATGAAATTGTGATAATAGTTACAAACGAAGAGAAATGGACAGTATTCCTCAATCATAATGATTAGCAAAGGTACGTAACGTATGTATATCCGCGTATAACCCTTTTGGAACGCGCAAGTTGCATAATTCTTCGTAATGATCGTTTGCACAAAATTCCCATCGTACCTTTGACTCTTTATCGAAATAAAAAAAAAAATAATAAACGACGATAGTAAAGAGATAATTATTGCGGAGTTTGTTGAATCGGGTAAAAAATTCATACGCGCAAAAGAAAAGAGATCGCGATGGGCATTCATATAATTTATTATCATCAGAATTTCAATGTTAAATTTAATCCAGGTAATTACGTTAACGAAGGAAAACACCCAGTGGCAGTAGGCAACAGCAACAACAACAACAACACCAAGCGCACCAGTCATTCTGAAATACCAGAGTGAAATTCGAGATGCCAGATGCGCAAACATTTGATTCAGTTGACGGGAGTCAGTATTCCATTCCGCCGTTTCTCTCTAACCTCCTCGGTGGATATGGATATACGTACACATATCCTCCTCCTCGTTTCTCTCTCTAAACGGCGAACAAAAGAAGAGGAGGTAAAATTAAGCCGAGGCGAACGAAATTATTGTATGGTCCAGGCGAATCTAACGCTCGACGGTTGTAAATAGGACGGCACTGATAAGGTGGAAACGATGCACGGGAAATCTCGAGTTCGTGCACAGGAAGGTAATTACGTATGCACGCACGCGTGTGTGTGGGTGGGTGTGGGTACGCGCAACCGAGTAAACGAAAGATCAGCGTTTGGTGTATATATGTATATTAGACGTGAAAACCGTGTATAGATATAACCGTACGTATATACACCGCAATGAAGGAAGAGTGACGGTTTTGTCGTCCGCACGTGGTAAACCTCCCTTATTTCCGTGAAAAAATGTTTTTGTTTAAAAAGTTGTTACTCTTCGTGTGTGCATTATTTCTTGTTAGTTTAATATATATATGTATGTAACTCCCTAGTTTTCCGCGAGTTCACCAACGTGTAAAATATTTCTTATGTTTCGTGATAAAAGTTACTTGCGATGGGATTCGTTATACCAAAGTTCATTGTTTTAGAGAAATACCTCGGTTTACTTGTCTACGTTTGCAACTGTGTGTCTACGTATATACGTACAAAGTGAGAGAGAGAGAGAGAGAGTTGGTATAAACTTTTGTTGCCGATTCAATGCGTCTTTGTTGCTTTGTTGACTTACGAGAAACCTTGCTTTATTTCAATTTTGATATCGATCTATCTTTTACATGGAAGAATAGCCAGGAATTTATTGCGAGACTTTCCGTTCTTTTTTTTAGCGGTTAGTCGATACCTCGAATAATCGCGAACAAAGTTGTTACTCGTATTTTTGTTAACTTATCGGCCTTTTTAAATATACTTGACAACGTTAATTATTATATAGTATACAGGGATTTCTTTTTATTCGAAGCTGATACGACAGACACAACTGATTCTTTTGGAAGAAAAGCGATCTTGAATGTCCAGGTACAAAGAGTTGCGAGCAGGACAAAATATCGTTAACTCTTTCAGTCACGCAATTTAGATAAATTGGTTCCAAAGTCTTAATATAGGTTTCCGACGTATTTTTTAACGCTAAAACCAAATCCTAATGGCGATTCCATAATTTTTGTTCATCAATCAAAGAATTCCAATCATAAAAAGCATTTGTTACTCATCAAATTTCATCGTTAACGTATTAAATTCTCAAAAACAAATGTTTTTTGACTATTGTACATTTATAATAATTACAAACAATCATATATTCACAAAATATCTCCATGACTCACTACTAGGCTACTAGGTACAGTAGTACCTAAAAAAGCAAAAAATTTCAAAATCCTACATCAATTTTGAAAAATATGAAAAAATGAAGGAAAAAAATTAAGACGCCCACATATGGGCGTTTGTGACTGAGAGGGTTCAAATGTTTAATTAATATCATAAAAATAACTCTTATGGGTTTATATATTTATTTATTTATTTACGGATGAAACCTTTTGATATTTATACATATAAATACGTAAAAATATTTACTTTTTATCTTTCGTAACGAAATAATAATAGAATGGCGTTTTAAGTATCAAAATTAGCTAATAATCCATTAACGTTTCCAGCAGGCTCGACGTTAATACCTCCTGTAAATCTCGTATTTATCAACAAAAATATACATTAAAATAACAATGTTATTCTAAAAATGTGTTTAATTAAATTGTCAAAGTTTAATTGGAATTAAATTACACGATGACAAAAAAAGTGAACTGTAACGCCCCTACACGCTCTCCCGAAAGCTGTATTAATTGAATTTAATACTCGCAATAAAAACACAAATTGCAGTATGGTAATGCTACCCTAATTACTAATACAGCAGCTCAGGTGTTCTAATTTGTGCATTTGTTTGCATTACGATGGATTAATCAATAGAGGTACACCAATAATTCTACACCACACTGTCTATACCCTGTACCTCCAAAAATTATGTTATCACAAAATATTACATTTAAATTTTATAACTTTCAGGATTTATATATAATATTAATAGAAAAAACTCCACGAGTACTACAATTATATTAACAAAATTTAGTTAATAATAAAAATTATCGAAAATAAACAAATAAATAATAAATTTTGTAATGTAACAATTTTCATCATTTTGTAAGTTTCTTCCGTTCGCGCAAGGTATATTCTTACGTGGAACGTGTATTTTTGAGTATATATACATGTATATAATATAAGTTGACTACCAAGGTAATATCTTTCTGAAAATACCGTATGAAATGTTCATTTTTATTACGGACTTATATACAAGGAAAAGGATTTTTTGAACAAGCAAAGCTAAAAGATATTAGTATTGTTTCCTTCGTAAGAATGAAATTTCTTTCGTCGATTGCATTTATTTCTCTCGGTATTCTAAATTACACTTTTAGAAAATAATACGACGTACGCGATTCAAATGGAATGATAAGTTAAATAAATTACGAGTGACGATTGTAGACGAAAATGAATTAAAAAAATACGATATACATCTCGTTAGACGTAGAACGCTCGTATTATCTGATAAACATTTTGACGGAATACTTGTTGCGTCTGAAATGCATCATGATTAAGAGAAGAAGGTTGAATAAAAAAAAAAGAAGAAGGGTCGATTCGGTTGAGTTTTAGTAAACTACTACGAGTCACCTAAAACATTTTGAACTCTCGGTCCACACAGATACCAGAAAGCTGGATGAAAAAGAAGAGATGGTCGTGGATGATCGTTTTAATTAAATATTACCCGTCTTATCTCGGGTGGTTCGTCTTTTCGCAAACGCAGCCAACTTTTTCCGAGGAAACTCGCGGAAGGAGCGGTACCTCGGTGTAATTCTTCTTATTACAAGGACGACACCCGGGTTGTAATTATCGGCTCAGAAAAGACGTTGGACCGTTCTTGCAAGATATTACACGACGATCCGTTTCCGTACCAATATTTTTCTTTTCCCCAAGTGCCGACGTTTGCACGTCTCGCCTTTTCGTCTCGCTTTATTTCGTTGGGTTGAGTCTCCTAAACCCCCCTTCCCCTTTTCTCTTTTAATAAAGTACACATATACGTTCATCCACGCTCATATATGTTTTATTTTTCTCCCTTTAAATTTCAACTGTGCAAAGTACAATTAATTTCCTTCCAACTCTTTATTGACCGATCGACGATACATATATATATATATTTTGTCGTTTAATTACCCGAGTATACTTTTCGCTCGATCCCGCATAGGAGGGAAAGTTAGATCGTTATACTTTTCCCTCGCTTATTTTTTTTTCCTTCCCACATACATAGATACATATATATATAAATTTTAAAGGTGATATTAGGAGTGGAAAACTATGTTCGGTATCAAATTCAATTAGAGTGAAGGTTAGTTAACCGCGCTGGTTTTAGAGGTCCGATAACGGAACGGAAGAGGGACAGGGGAGAAGGGTGAGAGAGAGGGAGGATCGTGATATTGGAAAGCGATATTACAAATCGTCTCACCTGTGGATAATCGGTATCCTTGATTTGATAATCGAAGACGTAGAAGTAGGTATTGGGCGGATCCTTCTCAGCTTCGTGAATTGGCACGTGCATACCGTTCGGCCTCTTGGTATGTCGTAACGTGAAGAGGTCACCGGTCTGCACCAACGGCGCTACGAACTGGGCGTCGCTCAATGCTTGGACGCAAGCGTCTCGCGTGTTCATCGGATGTAGCACCGTTCGCTCCCAATCCGTGTATTCGTTCACGATCTGTATGGAATATACGGTTACATTTATTATGACTATCGTTATTTATTCAGAATCGCATTCGTTTTCCGTACGGTCTCGAATGGATTGTAAATGTTATTATTGTACGGTATATGTCTAGCGTATGGAGATAAATATTCTATTAAAAGTGTAGTAATTATCAGTATATTTTACCATATTTTCTATAGAAATTTTTTGGATCATATAGGCATTCTGTGATTTCGTTATCAAAGACTTTGGTCATTTTTAATACACTATATATTTTTCTCCGCTTAGATATTCAGGTCTAGGGTGACTTATCCACTGACTATACAAATAAGGAAAATTTTTAATTCTGGAAAGGATAATGGAAGAATATCTCTTGTAGATAATATTTTAATCTTTGTATATATATCGTAATAAATATATCAGCAAATAATATCTCGATTTATTATTATTAATTTGAAAATTAAATTAAAGATATAAATATGACTAGAATTTAATAAATGAACAGAGATGCCAGTGCGAATGAACACTTAAATTACATAGACTGTTATAACTTCTAATATATTTCCTATACTTTTAATACGTTCATTCGTTGGTGTTGAAAATCATTAAGAAACCTTTGCTTTTATGCAACATGGTAAATATCGTAAATTTTCTTATAAATAAATTCTAATTTTTATGATTTGTTAAGTCTGTATCTCCATTACTAAACAACATTATAATATTTACTAGAAATTTTTTGAGAACATTTTTCCTATTTGTAATGATCATCCAATCATAAATCGTCGCGAAACATAAACAATGTTAAAAACGTTGAATAATATGTTATATAATTAATTAAATTCCGCCTATTTTAAAATAAGAATTAATTTTTAATAATCTATAAAGAATCGGCAACAATCTTTCTTCATCCCGATTGTCACGTCAATGTTTTCCAAATGTGCAAATAACTCCTAAATAAAAAAATACACATATATATGTATTTTTGCCGTTTTTCGTTACGATAAATAACGAAATTTCGTAAAATACGTTCGCCTTCCAACTAAATTCGCAGACAATTGTCAAAGTTACAAATGAAAATATCGTTGAAGCGACGGCTTGGTGCGGGTGCAGTGTATGTAGTATATTGGTGTGTTATACGTGCTAAATGCTCAAACTTTGGAAGATGAATATTTCGAAAACGGAATACGGCTGAAACTTTGAATTCGCGTACACGATATAATGATGTAACTAATACGTTTCTCGAAATTTCCACCGAACTTCTGATCAAAAAGTATAGTTCCCTTCAAATCCTGACCTAAATATTATACAGATCGCAAAAAAAAAATATATTCGGAGCGCGTTTGTGGTTTCCGATAGAATTACAACGCGGATGAGAAATATGATCGGATAATCAATTTTGATAAAGTTGCCCTGTCTTCCTATGTTTATCGGATTTAATTAAAAATGAAATTAACTTTGCGGTAGCGATCTTGCCACTCGAACCGTCAAACCGCAAGCTTACTAATGAGTCTTTAGACTAAGTTTCTGCAAGTCATTCGGTTAACTCAACTAAACGCATCAAGTGTTTCACAGACGATAAGTTGCTACGAAATATTTTAATGAACGTTTTAGTTTGGTTAACGTATATTTTATACTCAAACAATTATTTATCGTGTGTATCTTCGTTTAGAACTTTGTTAACCTTGTGTAAACGCACCCTGGCAGTCTGATATTCAAAGAATTATTACACCAAGAAGAAATAATATTTTCGGGAACGTTACAATATTCTAAAAAGAAATATAAAGTGGTATACCTCATTACTACCGACTGAGTAAAAATGATAATTACCACATTTACCTAACGATATATAGTATATTTGATGCAAAACCAAAATACAGAAGCACCAGATTATTCAATAATTTATAATTCTACAAAGTTCCAAATGTATATTGTCATTTAAAAATCATTAACCTTTAACAATTTTTGCACCGAAAATATCTAATTTTACGTGCGAACTTTTTTAAAGATGTCTGTTATTCATGGGTTTCGCATTAAATACTATGTATTATTAAATAAATATAATAATACAAAAAAGTCCTCTGTTGGTAATTATCAGATATGCCACCTCCTGGATAGAAATAAAAAAATTAAAAATATTTCGTCTGAAGGTAACTGTAGGTATAGTAAAAATATATTACATCAAAGTATCTATGATTTAGGTAATAAAAGTATATTTAAAAATTATTTTTATACGAGAAGATATTATGTAGGCTATGACTTTCTAATCAATTAGTGACATTTCACTCTAACCAACTAAATGATAATAAATAAAATTTAAGCAAAAGAAAACCTCATATATAAAATAGTGCGTATAAAGGCTTACGATAGGATGAAAAGTCGTTTTATAAAATTGAACGCGGCCTACAAAATTCGTAGAATATCGTCGTTTCTCGAGTTAGTCAATTTATTACTGCGGAATCTTTATTTCATCGTACCTGCAGTTTCAAAGTTAAGTAAGTTATACCTATTCATCACCTATTCGATCAGAATTTACTGATCATTTTTCCGATGAATAACTTTTCCACGAGTAGTTTTCCTGCGCGTTAAGCTTGACGATAAGCTTAAAATTTCAAATCTGAAAAATGCGAGAAATACCGTTTTGACAAGTAGTTTATATACTTTTTACCACCTTTTCATACCCAGGATTTTTAAATGTTTTCGATTTCTATCAGGGCACTGAAGTAAAAGCTACTAGGGTACAAAATATCTTAATTTATTTTGATGTAATTTACAAGAGAGATAGCTAAATTACAGGGATCTACTTTTAAAAACTCAAAAATTTTCTGCAGTTATCAAACTAAAAATCTGGCAAAATTCATACGTGACTCTTAAGTAATATAAAAGAGCTGACAGAGTTGACATTTGAAAACATTTATTAATTTTTTAAACAAAGTATATTATTATAAATTTTTATTTAAAATTTTTGCCTAATTAATTTGTAATGTAACCAATTTAATTATGAGACTCGTTTTTCCATAATGGACTTACCGAAGGATATCTCAGGAACCACTTCATCGAATAGGTTGTAATTTCAATAGTAACTTTTAAATATCATTTTAATACCAAAGTAATAATTTTACCAAATTATTTTAAAAAATTGAAAAATTGTGTAAAACAACAGCCAAATAATTAGGTTTAACCAAAATTCTTCAAGAATCATTAATGCTTAGTACAGTAAATTTCAACGTTGTAAATTAATTGTATGTTGTAAATATAAAGTATTGTTTAACTTTAATTACTTTAAAAAAATTAAATGTACTATTCCATGGTGGGGTTATATTATTTAGATCAACGATAAAAATGATAGAAACTGAATAATTATAATATTACATTCAAGTTTAGAGTTATATTCATAATTTTATTTAAATCTAGAACCACACGTGTAGTACATGCCTATTGGGCAACTTAAAACTCGTTTATTTTTTGAGAAAATTGCAGTAAGTATAATCTGGAAAAGATCAAATATCAAATATCTTGAAAAGACTAGAATGTGTAGAATGTAATTATATTCTACTTCCTAGGAGTAATATTGCTTATTAAAAAAATATTTGATTATAAAGTATTGTTTCGGTCTGTAAAATGGCTACAGGTTATACACTGCGTAAAATATACCGATCAGACGAATCTTGATTATTATATAAAAGAATACGAAAAAAAGGTAAAAACAAAAATCGATGAAAAGGAAATCAATAAGCGAATTTTTTGACTCGAGTTTTCTTACATTCACGTTCACGAAAGAAATCAAAAACTTTGTGGAGAACAGGGATACATGAATAGGGAAAGTGATGCTTGATAAAAATATAATGTAAATAACAAACGTTTATTAAAGTAAGAAAATCTGAAGAGCTAATTAGCTGTATAAAAGTGGTTTTTGCGTTTATAAAGTTGCGTCAGGTTCGACCACGCCTTTTGATTCAAAACGTTCAAATACAGTATATTTATTTTAAATTGTTTAAATATTAAACTTGATGTTTATCTACTTTACTCAGCAAATGATACTAACCCATTTAGGTGAATAATGACGAGAAGATTTTTCGCTTTAGTACTTTAATAAAAATTGAAATGATTATTTAAATAAAAAATTATCTAATTGATAGACACCAGCTAGTTATAACTCATAATACAATATTAAAACTTAGAAAAAAATGCTAAGCATTTCTACTATTGCACCTATCAAAATCGGTAGTATATGAATATCCCTTGAATTAATATATAAGATCAGAACCAAAAATGCAGAAATCGACTATTTTCTTTGCCACGTAATCATTATAGTAAATTTCAATGAGAAAGAAATATTAAACCTTTCTCGTTTATCATTAAATTGTTATTTAAAAGTATAAATGTACGTATACGTAAAGGGTTTATTTCTATAAAGAGAAAGAGAGAGAGAGAGGGACGTCCGTAAAACGGGTGGGTGTGCGGATAATTGACGCTGTTTTCTCCACGGCACGTGAAATAGATAACTCGTTGGTTCGCGATTCACAATGCTCGTTCCCTCGGTGGGGTTGTGTATCCCGAGCGTTATCGGGAAAAACAGTTGGCGCCAACCGTTGGGCGCCACGTAAACGCTAAATCTACGGATATGTTACTATTACAAAGCAAATTATAGAAAGGAAATAATACTTTCATTTTTTTTATCGTGTAACAACTACACGTATACCGCATTATTTAGCGTATCAGTACATTTTATATTACGCGCTAAGATTATTCTTGTATTTTATTTAACGACACTTTTTTTTCATTTATTTTTCTCTGCGTTAATTGTATAATTATTACGAGATTTAGTGCGATAAATGAGCAAAAAGTACGTTTTTTAAAAAAAATTTTCATTTTTTTCTTTATTTATTATAGGTGATCTTACAATTTTTAGATCCTCCGAATGAAATTAAATAGGAGTTTAAAAAAAAATAATGGGATTCTAAAAATGTATATTGGCATTATTAATATCGTACACATAACTTGATGTATGTATTAAATATTAGATAACAATATATAAATTAATAATCAATTTTTGTCAACTGTTTAATAATATAATAATTGAAACATAATTATTTCATAATCTATGAATAATAAAATATTAATTATGAGACAGTAAAAATTAAAAAAATTATATTAAATAATAAAACTGAGCACTTATAATCATCTCTGGAAAAAAATATTTTATCTTTTTTTAATTTTTTTATTATTTTTATTGTCTTATAATTCATATTTTATTTTCAATAATCATAACGTTTAATAGGTAATTAGACGGTAAGGTCGAAACGATTATGCTTTAAATTATAACAATATACATTTCAAAGTATACAAAGTACCGTAAATTTTGGTAAGAGATTTTACGAAAACTAATAAACAGTTTTGCCCAAATTTAGTACGTAGGTGGTTAATTTATAAAAGAAGGGTAATTTACGCTTAAAATTAGATTAATTAATGATGACTTTTAATTAAGTCGAATTTCATGTATCGCCGATAAAGCAGAATGAAAAGAGGGGTAGAATTGAGTAGGGCACTCCTTCAACGGAGAGACATACCTGATTGTAAGCAACCGAGCATAATAAGTTAACTTTTACTATTATTTAATAAAATCTTTTTTTATTAAAAAAGTAAATACAAAATAGTTTGAATAATAAGAAGAATTCTGTGAAATTGCACTTAATAAAATAATTTTGAATTTACATTTTAATGAATTATTTGATATATTTGTCTCTTAAGAGATTGTAATAATTTACATATTATGTACGGTTTGTAAAAATCATGTATACCATTATTTCAACGTTATATTCACGATTTATTGATTTTGTTACTCGTGAATCCATGTGATTTTAGTCTGACATTTAAGGAGGTGACGCAAGTAGTTATTATACCGACCGATAATAGTATATTATGACACTGTTGTGGGAGATGGTTTTCTCCAAAAAAAACATCTTCCACAATAGTTTCATACGATATTTTATAGCATGAAAACCTCAAAATCTGAAATGAAATTGAGATTTTGAGGTTAGAATGTTATAAAATAAGTTGGAAAATTTGCACTTATTTAATGATATTGGTAATTTTTGCTATTCTAAACTCTAATTACGGAATCACTATAAATAATTAAATAATAGATCGTTCTGGAAATTGTTAGTCGGTGGACTCAATATAAATTTTATATACTTGGAGCACATTTATTTAAAAGTACACCTGAAATATACTTTTGAAACTTTGAATTTGAAAATAAATTATCTGATATATGTTCTTTATATCCGTATACGAAATTGTTTAGGCATAAAACAGTATATTTTTTAACTTAATCTAATAATTAATAGGTAACATTCTTTAAAGTCATTAAATTTTTTAATAATCTTTTTTACAATTTGCTTATTTATAAGAGAAAGTGTCATTTTTACAAAAAAGATCCGAATTTTAATAAATTTCAATACGTTAAATAACACTGCGCCACAAGTTCAGTATTTGTAACGTCACAATTTTCGACGTTACTACTAAAAAAAAGAGGATAAAGAAGAAGTACCGGGTGACAGTGCATTTACATCGAAACATCAGAGTGACGTTACGAAAATTTAATACACGGAGATTTACAGTAACAGTCACTTTCATTTAACGGTCACAGAGTTATAAACCGCACTGTTGTTCGTATTTTTTTTTTTTTTTCAATTCTCGCGCTTTTAAGAGAAATATTCCAAGTGGATATAAAAAACACACAAATTTCAAAAATGAAAAGAAAACAAGGTGAAGTTTATAATTAATATAGATAAGTACAGGGATGTCCTCCAGAATGTAAAATAACGATTGAGAATAGGCGAGATCACGAAACGCGTTCGTTCGATTTTCAGCAGCGCGTTCGAGGCGATTACCATTAAAGCTACGGTAATTTTGGCAGACAGCTCGAGAGAGAAAGCCGCTAACGTTCCCCACGCGTTTAATCGACGAGATGGCTCGTCCATTAATTATACACGACGCGGAAAGGTCTTTGCTTCCTTTACTATTCTCTTTCTCTACCTCTCTCTTTTTTTTTAAACATAGGTACACGCGTGTACCGTAATCTGAATTAACGCGCTCGTTGTTTTTCGAACTTGCGTTAATTTTGTTCGTTCGTTGGGATTTTTGTGTACGACGGATTTGAATGGCTTGAATGTTTATGTAACATGGTTGTACGTCGATTTTGGGTTAATTTTCATTCGGTGTTTTTGAGGACGATTTTTTTTGTTATTTAAGATATTTTGGTTAATAATTGTATGTCAATCACTTTGTAGTATAGAGATTTTAAGGATTTCAAAATGTTAACTAGAGGTTATACAGTAAATAAAAAGTACTTTTTGTATACGAAAACCGTAAAATTCTACTTTATGAAAAATTTTACGGGAAATGTGCGAATATTATTTTTTAACAGTGTATACGCGTAAAGTATGTAATTAAGGTAGAATAATTTATTATTTGTTATTAGGAAAATATTTTTTATGAAGATTTTAGAAGAATTAAAGAGTAAAGTGAAGGCACAAACTGTATAGGAGTGGAGAGTTCTGCAAAAAAAAATTATTGATCGTTCTTTAACATACTCCGTTAAAAATAATAATTCATGTGTATATAGATAATATGAAAATAAATATGATTCATGGTAACCATTTTACCTATAATATGATAACCAGTAAAAACGAAGCAGCGATTAATAATCCATACACTGAGAAAAATGAAATAAGAAAAATTAATATATTTTATAGTAATGGTGGGGCATACTTCGACTATCGTAATTTTTGTTATAATTTTTATAAACTTACTATGTACATAGGAAAGATTGCTATAAAATATAGCAAAAATTACGATAGTTGAAGTATGTCCCACCATTACTATAAAATATAGTAATTTTTCTTATTTCAATTTTCTCAGTGATAAAGGTAGATGTTAGGCGAGATAAGATTTAAGTCATATAAACCGTAGTAGGTTGTCGTGGGTATTAAAATAATAAAATTAAAAAATTTTCTTAACTTAATTAATTAAATTTACCGTGGAAGCAAGGTAAACTTAAAAAAAATCGGAACTGGAAGTTAAAAAATATCGTGACTAATGAAAAAATAGAAAATCAAAAAGAAAATCTGCTACATACTCTTATATTATTTTTCTATAATCACGCGGAATTTCTTTGTACAAGAAAAAAAATAAGTATAACTTAAATCAAGCATATTCTTCTTGATTCTAAATCAATCAAATTTGGAGAAACTGGATTTTCTTATAGAGGTATATTTAACCCCCTTTTCTTCAAAAATCTATTTTTTTCAGTAAACAGATTAAAAATTATAGTTATTTCCTTACAAATATTATTACTTTTTAGATTAATTTATTCTCCAACAGTCGATACAAGTCTCTAGTCTCTTAATCGCAAATTTTCTCCGTCTAGCGAATTTACGCTAACCGCAAAATAATCTGCAGAATCGTACTATATACGTCTACTCCATCGAAAAAGAATTTAAACGAAACAATTCGTTCGAAAGATGAAATAAACTTCAAAAGTTTGAATGGTTAATTAAAATTTCGTTGAATCTTCATCGATAAATTATCTAATCTTACAAATATAGCGAAATAAAAAATGTTGAGTAAAGCTCCTTTCCGACCGCGCGTTCAACAAGACCGAGTAATCGGTAAATTTAAAGTTTATAAAAGTTGTTTTGATAATTAACAGGGAAGTTAAGTGTCTCCCCCCCCTTTTTCGAATTTAATGAATTCTGCTTGGAGAAGATTTAACGAATACAGAGGAAAATTTGATGCAAACGTTGAAGTATATCCGATTACGCGCGCTATCAAAGTGAATACTACATCGCGGTAAGATATATATATATATATATTTTTTTTCAAATCTTAATTGAAAAGGTACACAATAGCGTAATGATTCTTCGTTTTCACGGTATGCAGTAATCTAGATTTATCAAGTATGTTAATAACGAAATTGTAAATTGGCAATTAACGATACATATATGTAACAATATACCCAATTTTAACGAATTACTATATTCACTTTTTTTTTGTTCTTCTTTTTTCGTGCACTCATGTGAATATATGTATAGATGGAAATCGATGCGCAATCATCGAATGTTTGAAGTACGCTTAATACCGTTGAATTGAACTAATTGAACGCTGACAATAAATGAATTTCCCTCGATGATTAACTATAGTCAAAAGTTGAGTTCGTGTATGTACATAGGGGATTCGCGAAATAAATTATTATTCCATTTTGTAATCGTAACGTCGATTCTCCGTTTAAACATACCGATCGAAACGAGGATGAGACAATGCAGTGCGGTAAAAGAAAAATATTTTTTTTTTTTGCTCTAAAGGCACGCCGAGTGAAATATCTGACGTACCGGTATATATATATATATACCTGGTTGATTCGAAAGTTTGAAAATAAAATTGCACGATCGCATGTTCGAAAGTAGCCCTCTCCCCGACGGAAACTAATTTCGGATCGGGGAAGCTAAACGAAGTTTCGAGAAAGGCTGGCAAGCGTCAAAGGATGTGTGCAGTTCTCGGGTATATATATAGGGAGTAGCCGAGGTTCGTTCAAAATTTCCCCGACAACGGAGCGCCGGCTCGACGAAACAAAGACGAAGGGAAGAAAGAGACGAGGGTGGTTGATGATATAAGGGAATGAGGAAGAGAAAGAGAGAGTGAGAGGGGTCTCGTAACTCACCGTATAAAATATCTCTGTAAGATGATACATGTAGGCGTTCCTCACGTAGGTCCTTATGATTCTATCCCTGCGCTCACCCTCGAAACCCTTTTGCACGTCTTTCTCGGCGAATCTCCACAGGGCCTCGTTCGTTGTCACGCCGAATAACAAATCGTACTTATTGTTACTCGTGATCGCTTCGCCGTGTTCCGACTTTTTCGGCAAAGCTCTGAAACATTTCGATACAGTAATATATCATTTTTTTATTAAATATATATCTTTTTTTTTATTTTATTTATCATTACGTGGTTAATTCGGTTTTTTTCTTTACTACGGTGATGAAAGTGCTCGAGCGATTATAATTATTTGGTATTACAAGTAAACATATATTGACGGTCCAATATTTTGTAGTATGGCCACGTATAATTTATGAACGGGATTGACATTCTGGTTACAAATAATAACAAATAAGCGTGAGTAAA
This sequence comes from Theocolax elegans, assembly GCA_026168455.1. NCBI lineage: Eukaryota > Metazoa > Arthropoda > Insecta > Hymenoptera > Cerocephalidae > Theocolax > Theocolax elegans. Next base: position 6,462,204 of record CM047427.1, read on the forward strand.
GCACTCGTGGTGTTACAACAATTCATACGTTATTCATCGATGTCCATATATTTTACCGTAATAGTTTTAATTGTAATAATATTTTGTTGTTTACACAAATATACGTAGTATATTATCTTTTATTTTTTTTATTTTTCATTGACTAAATATATATAATCTTTGATTCATATAACAATTAATGTATAAAAATAATAAAATTTTTATGAACGATCAAGGAGACAAGCCTGGGTTAAAAATTAGACAAAATTATTTATTAATAATAATTAATAATTTATTATATATAACAAGTTAAAAATATTTCCTATTTTTTAAACAAAACGTATTATTATTAACTTTTATAAAAAATTTTATAAGTTAATTTATTTGTCACGCATCTATGTTATAATTAATTTATCGCTTTCCATACTATGATTTTTTACCATAATAGACCTACCGCAGGATACCTCAGGAACCACTTCATCGAATAGGCTGAAATTTTAACAGTAATAGCGAAACATGATTTAAATCCACTTAAATCTAACAGAATTTCAATAAAAGTCTAAAAATTTGATTAAAAAATTATTTGACTGTTGTTTTACACAATTTTACAATTTTTTAAAATAATTTGGTAAGAATCATTTTTAATAGTTACTGTTAAAATTACGGTACTTATTCGGAATTTGACCCCCAAAAAAATCATGTTTTTTCAACCCAATCGATTAAAAAATCAATAAAATAAGTTTCTAAATACTTTTTTTAGTCGAGAAATGTGTTTTCGGTCGTTTTTAATGATTTGTAGTTCGCTTAACCCAAAAGCAAGTTCAGCCCGATAAACGGGTTTATGCATATTTGGGTTATTGGACGGATACAAAAGCAAGTTGAAACTACATGTAATGGAAATGGTGAAATAAATCGTGGAATAAACATTTTTCTTTTGCTAATAATCGATCGGAAACACATTTCTCCACTAAAAAAAGTAATTACAAAGTTATTTTATGCACCTTTTAATCAATTAGATTAAAGAAACATGATTTTTTTGGGGGTCAAATTCTGAATAAGATCCAAAATTACAGCCTATTCGATGAAATGATTCATGGGATATCCTGCGGTAACTCCATTATGGAAAAAAATCAGAGTACAAAATCTCATAATTACTTAAAATAGTTATGTTACATATAAATTGAATAAAAATTTTAAATACAAGTTAATAATAATATAATTTGTTAGAAGAATCAGAAATCTTTTTACCTTTTTTTATAATACAGTGTTAAATATTATTAATAAACAATTGTTTCTGTATTTTTACCTTCCACAAATATTCTCTTGAGGGGATGGTATACTCAATATTTACCGACCGAGTCAATATATAGATGAAAAAATTATTCTAGTTACATAAATAAAAGTAATTGTGCAAAATAGAAACATCGTTGCCCTTCCTTTGACTATTATCTATCACTGTGTGAAATTTCAAACAAAAATAATGTTGCGTTAGAAAATGGCATTGGAAGGAAATTTGACTCTTTGTCTGCTTCGAATGTTGCAAATCTGGTAAATTTCCTTCCATCCCCTTAATGCTTCTTTATCGATCTGAAAGAGGCCAAAGGTTTGGAAATATGAAAAATCGAATATCGGTTTATTTGTAAATAGCATAAACTGTTTAAAGTAATAAACAGAATTTGGATTTTTATATTTACAAATTCAGATCTCCTTTAGATCAAAAAAAGATAATAATCATTTAAATTAACCACGGAGAGAGTCAATAATCGTCGTTACACCAACATAATCAAATATGCTAATCACTGAAGTGCGATTGAGCTCTTTTTCGTTACTTGAAAAAATCATGTTTTATTATTAGGAAAATGCCAAAAAATGTATTCAATGTAATTATTACCGCTTATTTTGTTAGAGACACACGACTTTATTAATATTGTAACACATAAACAAATAGTTCATTAGATCTATTTGAGGTTCAAATCGAAGCTGAAATCGGCCATTTTGGAGCAAAGTTACGAAAAAAATAAGAAATCGAAGAAATTTTGGTCAAAATATCAATACATGTTTATTACTAAAGTTTAGTTAAAATTTCCAAATTGATCGATTTAAGTTTCTTCTTTTCAAATTACATCTGATTGATCTCAGCCTTCTTCTGGATTTTGGATTGAGTATCTATATTTATTTGCTTTTTAATTACAAGTGATCAAAGTGGAAATAATTTTTTTACAAAGTATCTTCAGTTAGCCAAAACTTGGGTAAATTAGCGCGTTAAAGTCTAAAAATCTGGCTTTCCTAATATTTTTATATTACAAAACATATCATACAGTTTGGTTAAGTTCCACGATCCGAAGGCCGTGTCTTCCTAGATTAGATAAAAACAAAATGACTTGAGAACAATATCATTTATCAATAATTCAATTAAAATTTAGTTTATCTCAAAAGAAATTAGAAAAATAAAGAATTTTATTAATAAATACTTCTACATTATTCAACAATTGCTCGATAGTACACTTCGACCGAGGTAATATTACTAGTTTACCACTTAAAATGTTCATTTCTCTTCCATCAAATCGTTGTAAAACAATTCTCTTTCTCGGTTCGTTGTAAATATTATTGGGTTAATTTAAAATGATATTTCTATAACAGACTACGTGGCAATGATCATATATTATGCAATTTACTTATAGAGTGATACAAAAAAAATATATAATTATTAGGTGAGCAAATGAAAAAAAAATACTCTTATTTGTTATTTAAATCTTTATTTCAAAATAAATTCATCAATTTACCTTGATAGCCTACTCATATATTGCTACCGACTTTTATAAGAAAACTCGATCCGCTAAAATTTCAAGCTATGTTAGTGCCATGAAATAATTTTACGAAATAATACTACGAGGATTTGCAATTATGAAAACAGTCTGAAATATGGAAATTCGGTGGATAAAAAGTAACGGTCACTTTATTTTTACAAACCTATAATTTAATTCTCTCGGATATTTCATTATAGATTCCTCATAGATGTGCACGTCACGTTTATAAATTTTATCAGTTTATGTTAAATATATAAAAAAAATAATAATAATGACACGTTAACAACCCTAGTAGAAATCTGACCATAAATGTAACGTTTTTTAAGCCAAAAAATGGCCAAGTGTCATAAAATACCCAATAAATGCCCAATTAATGGCTAAATTAGAGTTTTATTTAACCTTCAAATGGTAAATTTCTACTAGGGAATCTTCGATACTTATCGCCTATCTCTAATAATCTGAAAAAATATAAAAAAAAGGATCCCAAAACAATGAAAATGACAAACTGGAATTTCTCGTTTCTCCCGATACAATTGTCTGAATTCCAAGTTGCACGTACAACTCGTATCTCGAATGCGTCAACTCCGTCATTCTATTCGATCCGCTTATACGTATATAACGTTCCGAGGCTATCCGTTTCACTCGTAAAGGATTTACCCGTGGTATATATATCCAATGACTAATGTCTCACATGCAACGAGACTTGTTTAATCGAAAAAAAAAATTTTTCCTACTCGATTTAGGTAGAAGACTTAATATTTGGACAGATTTTAAATGCGTTTGTGAATTACCGGTATTTTCAGGTCCGGATAAATTTTCAAATTATTTGCAACTAACTAATGGTTCGATATCAAAAGGCGCGGTAGCGCCTTGACGCAAGTATAAGCGCGAGAGTCATTTATACAACTAACTAGAGCCCTGATTTTTTATTTTTATGATTTACTTTAAATACACTTATGGGATAAATTCTGTGAAATAAGTAAGTTAAACCATCGACGTATACAACACTGGAATAGTCTTATCACTACTTCGATATTATTGGGATTCAATACTCAAACTATGTATTGTAAGACGCGTTCTACGAAATAAAAAGTTGAGTGAATTCAATAAAATATTTTGTAGTTCAAAACACGGTATATCATTAATTCAAATAAAGTTATTTCAAACTTAACAAAAGTATTCAACTAAATGTTTTGTTCAATTTATTCGAACATTTATTTTCGTAAAATCGTGACTCAATCATAACTTTGAAATGTTTTGTTATTAATTATGACGAATTCAAGACTTAACATTAATTTGATACAACTCGAAAGTTTACAGCATAAACAATCTGAATTCATTGATCCTGTCACACTTATAGAGATAAATATTAGTAATATAACTTGAAACGTTTATTATTATCGTTATGAGAACATTTCAAAAAAGTTCCATTTGTTTAAAAAACAATATAATTTAATTAAACTAATAGTAAGATATTAGCAAAAAGTTGAAATGCTAGTAGTATTGGTGACGTCTTATTATTATACGGTGCTGCAATTACTGATGAAATTGTAAACGTACTTTATACGTTCCAAAGTCTCAAATCGTTATTTTACATTTATTTTTGTGAATCTAGTAACGATTTAAATAAGAATATAGCTATGTCCAGTTAAAATTTTTTTTATTTCGTTCATTTAAATACGAACGCAGTATTACATCATGATATATCGGAAGCATGATGGTATTATCGTGGTATAGCATCATAACCTTTATTACATTACAAAATATACCAATAGTGCTTTAAAATATAAAATTAGTAAGTCACAATTATTTTTCATCGACATAAATTAAATATTACACGGACCGCAATAATAGCAATATGTGCAGTAATACCTCCACTTACTCTATCGATTAAAATTTTTTATCACGACGAAAAAAAATTATGTTAAAAAAATTATATATATATACATATATATTACATAAAAAAATCCGCGTGCACGTATAGACGCGTGTCCCGAAGAAATATTTTTGGGTGCATGAAGATCGAGGATGTATAGAGGCGGGTTGAAAGTTACGCCGTGACGTAAACTACAACTAGTCGTTCGGATAGTAAGAGCTAAACTTCTCACCGAAGATATCAGATAGACGCGGGAAGTATGGCAGCGCAGCGTCAAGACTTCGTACCGCGTAATTCCCCGAATAATTTTGCATTCTCTACGTTCAAGTATTACACCCACCCGTTACTTATCGCACAGAGGAGCAAGAGAGAGAGAGGAAGGTGCGTTCCATCTTTTTCTTATCCTCTTAACGTGTATTGCATGAACTATACGGATTGTGATTATTTACGTGATGCCACGGAAACTACGTGAGTCTCGTGGATCGACGGCAATCACCGCAAACGAATATTCATTTAGTATTATTACATACACCTGAGATACTCGAGACTATTGTTTATATATTTTATTTTCGCCAAAGATTTCATTAAATATTTGGATAACAACTTTAATTGTAAAAAGTACGTGAGAACGTTAAGGAGACAACGAAGCGATTTGTTTAAACATTTATTAAAGGGAATGTCAAATTAAAAAAATTGTCATTATTTACATTTTTTACAGACAAATGAATAAATTTTTTAAAAACCCTGAGCATCAGGCCATTAGGCATGTTTTAAATAATGTATCTAAATTTTTCCGGATTTTTAAATCCATAAGTTGATTATGATGTTTAGATTGAAAGTTTATGCCTTTTTTCACTAATAATTACCGATACAAAATTGTTTATCAAATTATTAATAAAAAATCATTTTGTCTTAAAAAATTTCCAGCTATCTTTGTGAATTTTGATTAGATTTTTAATTCGATATTTTATATATACTTTTTTATTTGAAAGGTACAGATTCCTTTAATTTGGGGCCGACATCTCGTTAAATAGAAAGGCGGGTCAAATATTTTATTCAAAATGCGTGAACTGATTTAGCTGAAATATTCAGGATTTTTTTCTTTTTTCAAGGTTTCACGCATTTACAATAAAACTTTGACCTGCCCTCTCAATTAAATAATTGTTTAAAGAAGTTGCTTTGACGTTTTCTTAAGGTAATGTCAAACTCAAGTAGTAATTCAATGTTTCTGTGTTTACAATTATTGACTAAGAAACACTGTTTTTACAAAAATAAATATTTTTATTAACATTTAAGGAAAAATATGAGAAATAAATCACAATAATTATGCAAGTTCCAGTGCGATTGGTAATTTGGATAGCAGTCCAGGGCACTTCACATTTTTAAAACAATTGATCTCACGAACTACTTTATTAATCCTCTTGAAATTTCGCACAATTGCAATTTATATCATTACAAAGGATAATGTCCTCATAATTTTTCTTAAATTTTAATATAAAACATTAATTTTAGTGAAAACAGTACTTCTCGATCGATAAATGTTTCAGAAGATAATATAACGAATTTGACACGTCCTTGAGGATCATAGCAAGGCAGTTTTATGATAAATCAAAGAATGATATAGCGACGACGCATTTTTTTTTACGAAATTATTTTTTACAACGCGATCCGGGTACTTCGGTTTTTATCGAGTATAAATCATTCTTATTGCGCTCTATAGCCATGCTAACTTAGAATATTACTTTGTATTTTATACTATAAAGGACGTTACGCTCCGTGAAATACAACACATCACTGATAAAAGTGCTTTAAAATTTCTCTAAATAGCAGTTACTATTACTATACTGTAAAATTGAGGTGCACGTTCGTATTATGATTATAAAAAACATCCAAGGTAATATACCGAATAAATAGGCACCAACTTTAATATCAATACGTAGATGTTTCCGTAAAGTAGGAATTTACTGCTTTATATAATATTAAATGTTGAATAATTATATTTTAGAAACTATTGTCAGAAATTCGAATTTTCAGCTATAAAAATAGTAAAACAAAATTACAGACCCTTGTGGGGTGCCAAAGCCAAGTTTTATCCTCCCTACCTTACCGATCTCGAAAATTACATAAATTAATTGTAATTAAAAAAGAATATTAGTTTACGTAAATTTAGGAGAACTGTTCCTTTCTTTATTAATAATCTATCCGTCTTTAAAATTTAAAGCAAAAATATTGACTAGTTTTCGAGAGAACTCTTACCAAAAACCTCAAATTGCACGAAATTATCATAAATTTTGGTAAGGAATTACTCGAAACCCTATCGATATTTTTGCTTCAAATTTTGAAATGAGGTAGATGAGTAATAAGGGAAGGGGACTGTTCTCCTCAATTTTCGTAAATTATCGTTCTTTTTTAATTAAAACTTATTTTCTATGACTATTGAGGCTGGTAAGGTAGAGACGATAAAACTTGACTTTGGTAGCTCCTTAATATTTTCATGGATACTCACAGATTTTTAGTGCAATTCTATTAAGCGTTGAAAAGTATTATCAAACGCATCATCAAATTAGCGTTTTGGTATCGCGATATTTTGTGTAAAATCATATCGAGTTTTAGACATAACACGTGGTGTACCAAATTGAATTGGTAAGCTACCAGTATTGGACGTCTCTTTTCAATAAGGGGACAAGAATTGTTTCATTGTGTTCTACTATTGCTACACATTATTCAGCAATGTTATATTATTAGTTGAATTATTTTAATGAGTTATATACATATAACGGTTTATTATTAAATGTGTAGTAAATTTCTTGGATTACTTAAAAATATTTTAACTTCCACATTGTAATTGTATAAAATATTTAAGGTGACTTTTCAGTACTAATGGTACACTTACCACATTATTGTTGAAGCGACGCATCGCCAAGAAAATAAATTAGTTTAAAAAAATTACGACAGTGTACTACACTAAAATTCGATTAAATTTCGTAAAATGAGTTAACAAAAAAATAAATGAAAGAATGCAATGGCAGTAAAGAGAATTAAAATAACTCCTTAGAGTTTTATAGACCAATCAATCTAAAGTCAGGAATCCTTCTCTAGAGCGGAAGGTGGGGGGGATAGCGAGCAACATACCAACCAAGAAATCAGCATGCTAATAAAAATTCCAGTCTCGAACACGTAGAGTCACTCATCACCGTAGCTAAGTTAATTAGAAAGCTTGTATATATATATACCCATAGTGAATAGAAATGAGAAAGAGGGGCGCGTGTATATATAGATGTATATAATGCGTATACTCACCCAAATCCTTGGAATTCCGGACCAAGGTAAGAAAGTAGATCTTTTTGAAAATCAGGCTTGATGACGACTCCGTCGATGCTAGGTCCGAACGCACTCAGAAAAGTAGGAGGACGCAAGTCCGCTCGCTGCAACGCCTCGAGGCTACTTTCCCTTAGGCAGTCGACGAGTAGCTCGTGATCGTTGAGTAAGTCCTCGGGTATCGAGCAGTTCACCGCCCTCGCCAATTTCAACGCGTAAGATACTGGATCCTCGACCACGGCCCACGTCGAGAGTGCGCTCCCGGATAATAGGATTGCTCTCTTGAACAGTCCTGTGGACCAACCCAACAATACCCCGGTTATACGTGAAATCGAGATAACTTACTATATATATCTATATCTATATCGATACGTATAAGCGTCTGTGGGTATGCAAAGGGGGTAAAAGGTATCGAAGACTCGTTCCGTTCACTCCACTCCATAGGGGAAAGTATGGAAGGGTTTTTCCTCTTTGGAGGGGGATAATGTTATTCACGGTGGATATAGCGTCTCGCCGAGACATTGCCGCGCTCGGTTATACGCGTGTCTTAAATCATAAGTTGTTAAGCGAACCGAGTCATTCGATCCTGGATTCTATGGTGAAAATTTGAATTTGAATTCCGTGGGATATGCATGTTTTTAAAGCACCCGTTTCCCACGATCCGAGGATTAAGATGCTAAATTTTTAACTTTAAGGCATGTAAACCACTCGCCAGATTTTACCCTTTCTTTTTTTACATTATTTTCTTACAGAGCTTTTTTTGGTTTATTTATATGCACAGGTGTAGGTGTATATATATTTTAGTTACATTATTCAGGGTCAAATGCCATTTTCTAGAATTAGAATAGATTTAGAGAATGCAAATTTTAGATTCTCAATGGTATTCGATTGTCTTTTTTTCGACGAAGAGCTACTTATTCTTGGAAGTGAATGTTTTTATATTTCAATGTATTGGCAATGTTTTATATGTATTAATTACAATTTTTCTAATTATGCAGCGATTACGAATATGTATATGGAAAAACGCGGTCAGTCTAAATTAATTTTAAATTTGAATTTTTAATGATTTTTTAAACATTTTTCACATCATGAATGGCAGTTAAGTTAATAAATTATAAATTAAGTTAGACTATTTCTTTGTTTTACGATTTTTTTAAGTGCAATTAAGAGCTTTTATAAGAACTTGAGTAGACATATTTACATTGTAACGTTATATTTTTTTTAACGAGTTGCCATAATTAACTTTATTATATACACCATCGACGTCTCATGCTACTTTAAATTAGATTTTCACCCTTACCAAAATTTGTAATTATTTGTAAAATCGATGGATATTCCTGGCTAAAATTTAGCATTTAAATTAATTAATGCTGTTTTTAAAATATGTCAATTTTAAACACTTGCGAAATTTTGACACGCCATCTATTGATGCGTATATGTTTTAGGAATGGAACATAATCTAAATTGATCTAAAATATTTATCCTAATTACTGTATAACTTAAATGTTCAAAATAATAAATGAATTTGAAAAAGAATTATATAACCCTGTAAATAATTAATTTATGAAATTTTTTGCCACCTTCTAGTTTTCAAAATATACCGACTGACGGATATTCACGTGGATTTGTAAAATAATATAAGGTTCGTACCTTATTTACATTTTAAACGAGTGTTAATAAATTTTAATATTCGGGTGCATCAAAAAATGGTATAAACTGTTATACATTTTCAAAATAACAAAAACTGCCATGCGAATACAATTGTAAATTATGTAAAGTAGAAAGATTCGAAGGTTTCAGGTTTGATTTCCGGTCGCTGTCGATTGATACAAGCACCACTGGGAAATGTATTTGCAAGAAGGTCTGTTTTCACAAAGACATCGTACGACTCTGTTGCTGAGAAGCACCGTATTTTTTAGCATACAAAAAAGGAGAAGGAAGAGGAAATAAATATTTTTCTGTTTCATGAACTAACCTAACCTAACCTATATTCTATGTGTAATCATACAACTTATTATACACTACAATTAATTCATTATTCGCCTACTTAGGACCTTACAAGAACTTAAATCAGCAGGTACCTTATCTAGTCCGGATATTTGCCTGATTTTAATTTCTATTTGGGTCAAACGCGAAGTCCGATTGGTTATTTTCTGTGCATTTGTTTTCATGTGGAAAAAGGAACATACAATAATTGTACGGAAAATTATTTTCCAACTAATTTTTGTTCTACTAAACTAAGTTTTGTTCGTCATTCGATTTAAAAAAACAATCGGGTTTTCGAGAAATAGAAGAAAAGCGAGGAAAAACTATTGTTTGTTTTGTTCGCTTTTTGAACCTTGATTCTTCAAAACAACTACGGAGTAAACGTTAAATAAAAACGTCATATCTGGTATATAATCGGTGAGAAATATTAAGGTCTATATCCAGTGAAAAATGAACTGGCCACTTAGATGAGCAGTACTGGCTAGTAAAAGTTTTACGGTCATAATTGTTAGCATTCACGATATCTTAATTTAAGTTGACATAACGAAAAAATTATTTAATTGGTATTTTTACAGGTTATGTTTACTAATTCTACATTAGTATCGAGTCTTAAGCTGCAGTACAATTTTTTACAATATATTAATTATTAATTAATATTAATATATTAATATTAATTAGTAAAAATTACTATGTTGTACAATACAGTTTAATATAAATTTTGGAAATGTTAAAATATATAGTAGAGACCTGGGCAAAAGATGATACTGGGAAAAACGAACACCATACCAACTATTTCTAGTATGGCTGTTACAAAAGTTCCCAAAAAATTGTAGTATATTAATTATGTTATTAGTATCTAAATTTTAGTACGCGCGCGTCAGTTTTGATGGTTCGATCGTCGAGACATCAAAATATTGATTTTCGTCTTCGATTTTGCGATGTTATCAAGGTACGAAAATGAACTTTTCTTTACACGGATAATTAAATTAATTAATACAAAGTATCAATTTGTTGCATTTATATGTTTTTTAAATAAGGCATAGTTTAGAACTTATATCAATTTTTATTTTTACTAGTTTACTTTTAGAAATATGTCATATTGCTAGAAATACACAAATTTGAGTTTATATTCATTTTAAAAGTGGGCTTATAAAAATTGCTCTCCATACAAACGATACGATAAATATTTTTGCGAAGAATATGATGATTAATTTTTTATTTGTATGTATGATTTAATATTATATTTTGAAAATAAAATACAAAATTTTTTGTTTTTTTTATTACTGTTAACATTTTTAAAAATAATTTATTTGTTTATCAATTTATATTTAGCCAATTTTTATTGATTTTTCTGAGGGTGTCCGTTGTTCCCGGTGATTATAAAAACATTTAATTTAAAAAATATTAAAGAATTTTTATTATATGTTAAGTTATAATATATTGCTAGGCTTGTACGTACTTTTGTTTTTATATCTACTTTACGAAAAAAATTTTGTCGATTATATATATTTTATTTTATAATCCCATTATTCGTTTTTCTTTGAGGTGTCCGTTTTGCCCGGCCTTCCTCTATAGAGCATTTTACTATAAATTATATTCATTTTAATCGTTACTCAAGTCTCTCTTGATTACTCTATAATAACATAATAATTTTTACTACAATTTTTACCTGTTTACAATCAATAATAGTACTTTTTGATACGTCCTATTTCGTATTGTATTAATTTATTTATCACGCGTAAAACAATACAATTTTTTCTAAATCAAGTTCGTCCCTCTTCTACTGTAAAATATTGTAATAATTATTTTTTTGATAAAATATAATGATAAAGATTCGTTGCAAATCAGCATCGAGGATAAAAAAATATTATTGTTTATGTTATTATATAAGTATATACTTTTTAATTTGAAATTGTACATATTCAACTGCATAAAAAGTAATTAAAATTAAGATTATTTTCTTTATCATCTTCAAGTCACGCGTAATTCATATAGAAATTTCTTTAAATATTTAATTATTTTTTTACATCTATACATAATTCGCGGAGGTGTTTTGCGTCAAGTAATAGTTTCCTTATTTCGATTGAAATAATAAAAGTGTCTTAAAATCTAATTTTTATTTCAAACTAAGGTTTCTCGAACTTGATGAATAAACCATGTATTTAATTAGATGGCGACGGTTCGATGACTTTTTGTCATCCTCTTCAGGCTATACCTTTATTTACAAAAACGAATACATTTGATTAATTAACAATAATTATTGATTTAGTTTTTTAGCCTATTGATTTATAACATTTTACTTACTACTTGTCATTGAAATCTGTATTTAACATAACATTTTAATTTTAATTTTTATTTCTAATTTTTTTTTATCTAATTTTTATTTTTACAGTCACTATTATTTTTACGCGAGACAGAGTGATATATTAATTACTGCGTTGTTAAGGTTTTTTTTAAAATTATACTTTATTTACGTAATTTACTTGAATTATTAGTACCAACTTTCTGTCTCTTTCTCTCTACCGACTAAATATTAATACTGTAAATTTATTTTGCGCAATATGTTCAATTAATTCAAAATTATAAATTAATTAATTGAGCTTTATAATCGATGGCCCGGATTCGCGTAATATTTACAACAACATCGATGTATATATATATATATATATATATATATATATATATATGTCAATTGGATCGGGACTGAAATTAAACAAGAGATCCAGTATTACTCCGGCGATGGTTCAAGTTTACTAAATGGATGCAATACTGTATGACACTAATCCGATCGTTCGTTTCCATATTACGAGGATATTCATATTTAGAGGCGCGATGGTCAAGATGATCAGCTATCTATCTCGGTTGAGCTTTACGCTAATGCTATATCTAAAGCGATTTGTATATTTGTGTATGCATATTATGTCCACGAGGATGAAGGATTAAAATTTTAAAATATAACACTCTGAAGAATATTTAACATCATTAATTATTCATGTCTTTAGTGGAAATTGTGTTGTATTTGATAAATACATTGTTTTTTGATAATATTTGTTAAGGGGATGTTGTTTACGACAATACAATTTTGCGTTTTCTTCCAGAATACGTGACATTTCCAAATTTTTGACAACGTACCTACAGTTTATGTATTACATAGAATGTAGGTACACTCACCACCACATGCTTTTGCCCACCCTACGCAAAATCACTAAAGATTAAAAGTTTATTACTCAGGAGCAAAACATCGTAGCTCAAAAAATCCAACGCCATTCGAAAGAGCAGGTGAAAACCTTTAAAAAATGCTACTGTACGAGCAAAAAGTTTAAATTGAGTTTTTTTATAAGTATTAAAAGAGATGAAAATTGATTAAAATCATGCCTCTTTTTGATCCACTGCAGATTTAGTTCCCTTAATCGTAGCTTAAAAAACTAACGGGGTTTGAAAGGTAATTGTTTTAGCTTTAAAATGAGGGGTCGAACGTTTTTTTAACCCACTTTTTACCGATGTTAGCGCATTTTTTGTGAAAAAACACGCTTTTTTTGGAAATGGGAATATTTCAAAGAAAAAGAGAGATAGAGAAAACTTCAAAGAGAAAAAAGATGCTATTTTACTCACAGACATCGATGTGTTTCGAGGTAAAATAATTAATCAATTAATATTATCAATAATATGTTGATTATCAATATTTAAGTAGTTTTTACGTGTGCGCATTCGAATTGTTATCAACAAAATATGGGAATACATTTAATCAGTACGTACACGTATATATACACGGTGGCCCGATGGAATTTCTGATAATCGTAAGGGCATATATATATATATATATATCCCCCGATTAAACGGATTGGTAGTCGAGGCAATGCGAAAAAGAAGAGCCGTTAGAAAAGGTAATTTATAAACAAGGACGAGGTAAAATTGTGCCTTTAATCGGTTTAGAAGAAACTCGGCGTCCTCCTCTCCCGAGACGAATTATCTCGTAAACTCGGGTCGAGCTCGATACTCTCGAGACGTGGATGTGTGTAAGCGCACACAAGGACGCGGATAAGCATGCACATAGTAACACAGAGGGATCGATGAGTAGAAGGATGGAAATAAGTAATTAAAGCCCATCGAACCGGCCGAAAACAACGATCCATCCCTCTAATCCAGGATTAATGGGATCCTTACCAGGCATGACGGTGGGACTAATGGCAAGGAAGTGGACGCAAGCTGCCCCAGTCCCCTGGCCCATGACGGTCACGTTGCTCGGATCGCCTCCGAAATACTCGATGTTCTGCTGGATCCAGTGGAGCGCCGCGATTTGGTCCATCAGCCCGTAGTTGGCGACCCGGGCCTTCGTGTGAGGCGAGACGTTCGCGTTCAGGAAACCCAACACGCCCAGCCGATAGTTCAGGGTGATCACCACTTGGTCCGAGTAAGATGCCAGTACTGAACCGTCGTACATGTTGCCGCTGCCCCAGTCGTAGCTCTCACCGTGGATGAACACCAGGACCGGATGCTTACGACTGCTCTCCGACCTTTCTGCAATTTCGAAAATAAATGCCCTCGTTAGGGATCGTTTGTTTTATCGATTATACACACGTACACACAAACACGTGCACGCATTACTTGCGATACGGGTATTAATCTCTCAGAGGTTCTGCTATTCTAATTCATTATCTGCTTTAACTCGGTATCTTTGATCAATATTTCAGGTTATTTACTTTCATTCAAATTACAACGCAATACTGTACAATCTTTTCAAAGAATTATCTGTATTTATTATTATTTTTTAAATCATTATTATAAATTGTCCGCACAATTATTTTAATAAGTCAAATATTTCTTTCTTATCGTTAGGGTTTTATCTCCTCGCCGGCAATTTTCCCTTTTCCCAATGAAGATAAATACACACGCACGTATACCGTTTGTACACAATGAATATTAAACGCCGAAATTTTCGTTTGAAAAACAACATAAATTAAACAACTCGGAAAATTGAGTACAGAGGCGTTAATAATAAACGACGAAAGTCCCAATAAATCAATTGGCGAAAAACGTTGTCGATGAAAAATATAGAAAAGAAAAAATAATATATTTATCTCATTACCATCCCGAAGTGTTAAACTATAAATATATAACGGAATATCGTATATATTTGCAATTACATAAAATTATCTGTCATCAACGATTATCGAAATCTCGCATCGTACACATATGCGATGGATGTTGATCAAGGGTGCATCTTATTAAGTTAATAAAAGTCAAATGGGCGTTAGAACGATTTGTATACCGGTATATCTAATGAAGCTCGTTATATTTGTATTGATTGTTCGTTAAATCTACAATTACGTCGATGTATGTGTGTGTGTATTTATATATATATATATAGTCAATTGGATCGGGACTGAAATTAAACAAGAGATCCAGTATTACTCCGGCGATGGTTCAAGTTTACTAAATGGATGCAATACTGTATGACACTAATCCGATCGTTCGTTTCCATATTACGAGGATATTCATATTTAGAGGCGCGATGGTCAAGATGATCAGCTATCTATCTCGGTTGAGCTTTACGCTAATGCTATATCTAAAGCGATTTGTATATTTGTGTATGCATATTTATGTCCACGAGGATGAAGGATTAAAATTTTAAAATATAACACTCTGAAAGAATATTTAACATTATTACTTATTCATGTCTTTAGTGGAAATTGTGTTGTATTTGATAAATACATTGTTTTTTGATAATATTTGTTAAGGGGATGTTGTATTACGGACAATACAATTTTGCGTTTTCTTTGATGAATACGTGACATTTCCAAATTTTTGACAACGTACCTACAATTTATGTATTCCATAGAATGTAGGTACACTCACCACCACATGCTTTTGCCCACCCTACGCAAAATCACTAAAGATTAAAAGTTTTATTACTCAGGAGCAAAACATCGTAGCTCAAAAAATCCAACGCCATTCGAAAGAGCAGGTGAAAACCTTTAAAAAATGCTACTGTACGAGCAAAAAGTTTAAATTGAGTTTTTTATAAGTATTAAAAAGAGATGAAAAATTGATTAAAATCATGCCTCTTTTTGATCCACTGCAGATTTAGTTCCCTTAATCGTAGCTTAAAAAACTAACGGGGTTTGAAAGGTAATTGTTTTAGCTTTAAAATGAGGGGTCGAACGTTTTTTTAACCCACTTTTTACCGATGTTAGCGCATTTTTTGTGAAAAAACACGCTTTTTTTGGAAATGGGAATATTTCAAAGAAAAAGAGAGATAGAGAAAACTTCAAAGAGAAAAAAGATGCTATTTTACTCACAGAATAGATCTGCAGGTTAAAACGAAATTTGGACAAAAAATTTTTTTTCAATTTTTTAGCATATTAAAAACTAAAAAAACCTTTAATTAAGTTGTAGATAATGTAGCATTCTTAACTTAATGTTATTCTATTATTTTTAAATTAAATTTTCTAAATTTAAAAAAATAAAAAAGTGATTTTTTAGATTTAATAAATTTAATTAATATTAAATTTTAAGTTATCTAAATTTATACTTTGTATTAGTTCATGTACATAATAAATAAATTGTAATCAACGATAATATAAGGTTGAGTAAATTAAATTTGAGTAGATCCATGTATAGTTATTTTTTAAAATTGGTCTTGAAAAATGCATAATTTAAGCGTAAATTTAATTTAAAAATAATAGAATAACATTAAGTTTAAGAATGCTATATTGTCTACAACTTAATTAAAGGTTTTTTTAGTTTTTGATATGCTAAAAAATTGAAAAAAAAATTTTTGTCCAAATCTCGTTTTAACCTGCAGATCTATATTCTGCGAGTAAAATAGCATCTTTTTTCTCTTTGAAGTTTTTCTCTATCTCTCTTTTTCTTTGAAATATTCCCATTTCCAAAAAAAGCGTGTTTTTTCACAAAAAATGCGCTAACATCGGTAAAAAGTGGGTTAAAAAAACGTCCGACCTCTCATTTTAAAGCTAAAACAATTACCTTTCAAACCCCGTTGGTTTTTTTAAGCTACGAATAAGGGAACTAAATCTGCAGCGGATCAAAAAGAGGCATGATTTTTAGCAATTTTCATCTCTTTTTAATACTTATAAAAAACTCAAATTTAAACTTTTTTACTTGTACAGTAGCATTTTTTAAAGGTTTTCACCTGCTCTTTCGAATGGCGTTGGATTTTTTGAGCTACGATGTTTTGCTCCTGAGTAATAAAACTTTTAATCTTTAGTGATTTTTGCGTAGGGTGGGCAAAAGCATGTGGTGGTGAGTGTACGTTTGTAAACTTGCGATTAAACAAAAATTGAGTGTATAAAAGGAAAAATTGATAATATCAGTACAGGACTACGGCATCCTCTTCACCGGTTAGTGGTACTGTTTAATATGTGATAAAAAAAGGTCGGGATCATTCCGTCTTTGTATCATATGATCAGATCAATTAATTATCTTGTTTCCCAATCGATTTTAATTGAACTTGGTAAACTTTAGTTTTTTGGATCTCTGACTAGGAAAGGCCACGGCCTTCGGATCACAGATCTTAACCAAACTCTAGGATATGTTTTGTAAAATAAAAATATGAGGAAACTTACATTTTTAGACCTTAATGCGTCAATTTACCCAAGTTATCGCTAGCTAAAGCCAATTTTGCAAAAAAATTACTGCAACTTTGATTGCTTATAACTCGGAAAGGAGTAGAGATAGATACTCAATCCCAAATTTAAAAGAAAGCTGAGTTTAAATAGATATGATTTAAAAAAGAAACTCAAATTGGTTATTTTGGAGCAAAGTTATAGAGAAAATGAGAAATTGCTAAAATTTTAACTAAAATTCAGTAGTAAAAAAGTTTTGACGTTTCATCAATTTCTTATTTTCTCTGTAGCTTAGCTCCAAATTAACCAATTTGAGTTTCTTTTTTAAATCATATCTATTTAAACTCAGCTTTCTTTTAAACTTAGGATTGCGTATCTATATTTATTTGTTTCCGAGTTAGCGATCAAAGTAGAAGTGATTTTTTAGATTTAATAAATTTAATTAATATTAAATTTTAAGTTATCTAAATTTATACTTTGTATTAGTTTGTACATAATAAATAAATTGTAATCAACGATAATATAAGGTTGAGTAAATTAAATTTGAGTAGATCCATGTATAGTTATTTTTTAAAATTGGTCTTGAAAAATGCATAATTTAAGCGTAAATTTAATTTAAAAATAATAGAATAACATTAAGTTTAAGAATGCTATATTGTCTACAACTTAATTAAAGGTTTTTTTAGTTTTTGATATGCTAAAAAATTGAAAAAAAAATTTTTGTCCAAATCTCGTTTTAACCTGCAGATCTATATTCTGCGAGTAAAATAGCATCTTTTTTCTCTTTGAAGTTTTTCTCTATCTCTCTTTTTCTTTGAAATATTCCCATTTCCAAAAAAAGCGTGTTTTTCACAAAAAATGCGCTAACATCGGTAAAAAGTGGGTTAAAAAAACGTCCGACCTCTCATTTTAAAGCTAAAACAATTACCTTTCAAACCCCGTTGGTTTTTTTAAGCTACGAATAAGGGAACTAAATCTGCAGCGGA
This sequence comes from Theocolax elegans, assembly GCA_026168455.1. Classification (NCBI taxonomy): domain Eukaryota; kingdom Metazoa; phylum Arthropoda; class Insecta; order Hymenoptera; family Cerocephalidae; genus Theocolax; species Theocolax elegans. The sequence goes on from CM047427.1 coordinate 6,480,742, forward strand.
TCAAAAAGAGGCATGATTTTTAGCAATTTTCATCTCTTTTTAATACTTATAAAAAACTCAAATTTAAACTTTTTTACTTGTACAGTAGCATTTTTTAAAGGTTTTCACCTGCTCTTTCGAATGGCGTTGGATTTTTTGAGCTACGATGTTTTGCTCCTGAGTAATAAAACTTTTAATCTTTAGTGATTTTTGCGTAGGGTGGGCAAAAGCATGTGGTGGTGAGTGTACGTTTGTAAACTTGCGATTAAACAAAAATTGAATGTATAAAACGAAAAATTGATAATATCGGTACATATATGGATATAGGACTACGGCATCCTCTTCACCGGTTAGTGGTACTGTTTAATATGTGATAAAAAAAGGTCGGGATCATTCCGTCTTTGTATCATATGATCAGATCAATTAATTATCTTGTTTCCCAATCGATTTTAATTGAACTTGGTAAACTTTAGTTTTTTGGATCTCTGACTAGGAAAGGCCACGGCCTTCGGATCACAGATCTTAACCAAACTCTAGGATATGTTTTGTAAAATAAAAATATGAGGAAACTTACATTTTTAGACCTTAATGCGTCAATTTACCCAAGTTATCGCTAGCTAAAGCCAATTTTGCAAAAAAATTACTGCAACTTTGATTGCTTATAACTCGGAAAGGAGTAGAGATAGATACTCAATCCCAAATTTAAAAGAAAGCTGAGTTTAAATAGATATGATTTAAAAAAGAAACTCAAATTGGTTATTTTGGAGCAAAGTTATAGAGAAAATGAGAAATTGCTAAAATTTTAACTAAAATTCAGTAGTAAAAAAGTTTTGACGTTTCATCAATTTCTTATTTTCTCTGTAGCTTAGCTCCAAATTAACCAATTTGAGTTTCTTTTTTAAATCATATCTATTTAAACTCAGCTTTCTTTTAAACTTAGGATTGCGTATCTATATTTATTTGTTTCCGAGTTAGCGATCAAAGTAGAAGTAATTTTTTTACAAAATGGGCTTTAGTTAGCCATAACTTGGGTAAATTAACGCGTTAGGGTCTAGAAATCTGACTTTCCTCATATTTTTAGGTTACAAAACATCCTAGTAAAATCCATTATGGTGGATCCAAAATGGTTGACTCAAAAAAAATATCACGAAATCGAATAACTTTCACAATCCTCAACGGATTTTGATGAAACTTGGTATATCAATTACCATTTAGAGCCCTAAAAGTAAAAAATTCTGTGCCAGTTAAACGGTTAACTCTTAGGATACCGGCATATGCGCCATGCTCCGATTCGCAAACATTTAGTCTTAGTTTGGGTTAAAATTGGGGACCTATCATCACTTTTTCATACAAATAATAGGCATTGAAATTTTCTAAAATCTCAGTACTCTAAGGGTTAATAGTTTTATTTTATTGATTAGGTTAGGGTTATTTTATTGATTTCAGTTCAATTTCAAATACACTGAGAAAAATTTATTAATATAAATTACTATTTCAAAGAAAAAGAGAGATAGAGAAACTTCAAAGAGAAAAAAGATGCTATTTTACTCACAGAATAGATCTGCAGGTTAAAACGAAATTTGGACAAAAAATTTTTTTTCAATTTTTTAGCATATTAAAAACTAAAAAACCTTTAATTAAGTTGTAGATAATGTAGCATTCTTTAACTTAATGTTATTCTATTATTTTTAAATTTAAATTTTCTAAATTTAAAAAATAAAAAAGTGATTTTTTAGATTTACTAAATTTAATTAATATTAAATTTTAAGTTATCTAAATTTATACTTTGTATTAGTTCATGTACATAATAAATAAATTGTAATCAACGATAATATAAGGTTGAGTAAATTAACTTTGAGTAGATCCATGTATAGTTATTTTTTAAAATTGGTCTTGAAAAATGCATAATTTAAGCGTAAATTTAATTTAAAATAATAGAATAACATTAAGTTTAAGAATGCTATATGTCTACAACTTAATTAAAGGTTTTTTTAGTTTTTGATATGCTAAAAAATTGAAAAAAAAATTTTGTCAAATCTCGTTTTAACCTGCAGATCTATATTCTGCGAGTAACAATAGCATCTTTTTTCTCTTTGAAGTTTTTCTCTATCTCTCTTTTCTTTGCAATATTCCCATTTCCAAAAAAAGCGTGTTTTTTCACAAAAAATGCGCTAACATCGGTAAAAAGTGGGTTAAAAAAACGTCCGACCTCTCATTTTAAAGCTAAAACAATTACCTTTCAAACCCCGTTGGTTTTTTTAAGCTACGAATAAGGGAACTAAATCTGCAGCGGATCAAAAAGAGGCATGATTTTTAGCAATTTTTCATCTCTTTTTAATACTTATAAAAAACTCAAATTTAAACTTTTTTACTTGTACAGTAGCATTTTTTAAAGGTTTTCACCTGCTCTTTCGAATGGCGTTGGATTTTTTGAGCTACGATGTTTTGCTCCTGAGTAATAAAACTTTTAATCTTTAGTGATTTTTGCGTAGGGTGGGCAAAAGCATGTGGTGGTGAGTGTACGTTTGTAAACTTGCGATTAAACAAAAATTGAATGTATAAAACGAAAAATTGATAATATCGGTACATATATGGATATAGGACTACGGCATCCTCTTCACCGGTTAGTGGTACTGTTTAATATGTGATAAAAAAAGGTCGGGATCATTCCGTCTTTGTATCATATGATCAGATCAATTAATTATCTTGTTTCCCAATCGATTTTAATTGAACTTGGTAAACTTTAGTTTTTTGGATCTCTGACTAGGAAAGGCCACGGCCTTCGGATCACAGATCTTAACCAAACTCTAGGATATGTTTTGTAAAATAAAAATATGAGGAAACTTACATTTTTAGACCTTAATGCGTCAATTTACCCAAGTTATCGCTAGCTAAAGCCAATTTTGCAAAAAAATTACTGCAACTTTGATTGCTCATAACTCGGAAAGGAGTATAGAGATAGATACTCAATCTCAAATTTAAAAGAAAGCTGAGTTTAAATAGATATGATTTAAAAAAGAAACTCAAATTGGTTATTTGGAGCAAAGTTATAGAGAAAATGAGAAATTGCTAAAATTTTAACTAAAATTCAGTAGTAAAAAAGTTTTGACGTTTCATCAATTTCTTATTTTCTCTATAGCTTAGCTCCAAATTAACCAATTTGAGTTTCTTTTTTAAATCATATCTATTTAAACTCAGCTTTCTTTTAAATTTAGGATTGCGTATCTATATTTATTTGTTTCCGAGTTAGCGATCAAAGTAGAAGTAATTTTTTTACAAAATGGGCTTTAGTTAGCCATAACTTGGGTAAATTAACGCGTTAGGGTCTAGAAATCTGACTTTCCTCATATTTTTAGGTTACAAAACATCCTAGTAAAATCCATTATGGTGGATCCAAAATGGTTGACTCAAAAAAAATATCACGAAATCGAATAACTTTCACAATCCTCAACGGATTTTGATGAAACTTGGTATATCAATTACCATTTAGAGCCCTAAAAGTAAAAAATTCTGTGCCAGTTAAACGGTTAACTCTTAGGATACCGGCATATGCGCCATGCTCCGATTCGCAAACATTTAGTCTTAGTTTGGGTTAAAATTGGGGACCTATCATCACTTTTTCATACAAATAATAGGCATTGAAATTTTCTAAAATCTCAGTACTCTAAGGGTTAATAGTTTTATTTTATTGATTAGGTTAGGGTTATTTTATTGATTTCAGTTCAATTTCAAATACACTGAGAAAAATTTATTAATATAAATTACTATTTTAATGGTAAACGGAGGATAGACACAATTGAAATAAAGTTGCTATTAATAATGGTAAAAATTGCCATCATTAATAGTCATTTTCACTCGATGGTGGCAATTTTCACTGTTATAATAGCAGTTATTTCAATTGTTGAAGTCTGCCCTACATTTGCCATGAAAATTTATATTTATACCAACAAATTTTTCTCAGTATTTTAATAGGATTTGATCTCGTTGTATTATCATTCGAGTCATTTACTAACCGCGAACATATACTATTTTGACATAAATGAGTAATTCATTTTAAAGTTTAAGGAAACTGATGAAAACATTGATCTCTGTTACGGAGTATTTTTAAAGGCATATCACATTTAATTGTGATTGAGATCAAGAGGATTGAGAGGTTAAGCATCATTATACCCTTTGTTTTAGTATTTTCTATTAGTGTGCTAAATATAATAAATAAATAATTTCAATAAAAAATATTGATGCATTAAAAATAAAATTAAAAGGAAATTTGTCTCTTAAAACTATAATTCTAGGGTTATAGAAGAAAACTTATTTAAATTTATTGAATGCATCAATATTTTATGCAGAAATTTAGCATAGGAATAGATAATACTGTAATGAAAGTCAATGAACTTTGTACAATTGTAAATTGCATCATAAGAAAGAGGAATATTCTTGTCGTTTAATTTAAATTTTAATATAAAATGTTAGTTTTTGTAAAAATAGTGCTTTGCAGTCTTAAATACTGCAAATGTATCATAAATCAGACGGAACAAATACTTTGAAAAACTAATCGAATCTGTAGGACTTTTCAAGCGGTTGTCGAGCACAAATTATAGGGATTTACACCTTTTAACACAAATATTTGAATTTAAATATTGATTTATAAATATGGAAAAATTGATACGGATAGTTTATAACATAAGGCGGATATTAAGGTTTCGATTTTTAAAGAAAAATAATTTTGTAATAATAATTAAATAAACAATTTTTGGTCCGTGATCAATAATAAAAAAAGACATAATCTTCTAAGTCAAACATCCTAATTAATTTATATCGTAGAAATCGATGTAAAAATCTGAAAAAATTTGGGTGTATTTTATTTAAAACATGCCTAAGAATTTATTTTACTCATAAAAAATTTACCATTTTCGAAGTCTCACATGTCCTCAAAATTGTATTTATTTGTATTATTTATAGTGTTAAGCACAAAAAGCGATTCAGCATAGTCTACTTTTAATAGCAATTGTTACTACCTTGTTTTTAGATATAAATATTTACGAGAATTAATTATAACCTTTTGTATGAAATATATTAATTAATATTTATTATCATTATTAATATTTATTATTTATATTAATAATTTATAATAATTAAATATAAATTAACGGTATACATTTATCATCTACATAGTGAGAACCTTCCGTATAATAAAAAAACACGTTTAAAAATCTCGATAAACGTAAATTAATAAACAACCAATCGGATTCCCACGAAATATTGAAAGACGTGGCACTGAGAATAAAATAATCATTAAATAATCAATAATTCACCTAAATATCCGTGGTACGTTATTAGCGTAGATAATGCTCGGAAGCAACGTCAAATGAAAAATCAATATTATTAATCGTGGTTATAAAATCAGGCAGAGAAAGATGACAAGGGTTAGAGTGTATAGTAAATTTGCATGAAATTTGATGATTAAGCGTGAAGTGTCTCCAAGCCGTTCCGTCACCGAAAGAAAACTAATCGGTTTAGCAAGGTGTCGAGGTTGTCGAGTTCTTGTCGAGACGCACGTTGCGCTCTTCTATACACACACACACAACTCTATACCTCTCGAAAATTTCGGTATCACACAATACACGTATATATGCATTATACACACGGGGTATAGTCCTTTCGGAAGGGGTTGGAAAATCGCGTGGACTTGTGGTTTTTCCGGCATGTACCTCGACGCCATCCACTCGTGTCGTCTGATCCTCATCGACGATGTAACAGCCCCCGAGCTAACACGAGAGGTTCGGATGAGCTACGAAAATGCAACCATAAGAGAGGAAGAGAGAGAGAGAGAGAGAGAGAGGGAGGAGGAGTAGACTATGCAAGTTGGTTGATTAAAATTACTAGCTGTAAGTAGCTGCGGCTTTTCGTCGATTACTATTACCGATTTTCCATGAGATAACCACCACCTATACAGCATTCTTAATGGATATTGCTTCGACTGCGAGGGGGATAGAATTTTATTCAACTATACATGAGGATTACTCTCGATACATTATACCTATCTCTTCTTCTTTCTTTTTTTCCACCCCACCCCTCCTTACGATCGGTATATCATACTTTTTTTTTTATTTAATAATCGTTAATTCCATTTACGCGAAATAGAATTTTATAAAATAAAATTTTTTTATTACTCTATACGTATAGGTGTTTGGTATATATATACGGTTCGATCAAATATCATATTGAAATAATCGAATAAAAAATAACGATACTCCGGTACGTATATATATATATGGGGTATTCCACGTGAAGTGGTCCGATCAAAATTTTAAAATGCCCCAAATTTTGGGTACACATTGCAAATGTTTTTCAGAATACAGAAAAAAATTTTTAGGTACTGGAATTTATTAGTTCAAAAGTTATTCTAACCTCAAAAAGTGAACTTTTTCCAGTTTTTTTCAACACCAGCTGGGTTCATCGCTATTTAACTCAAAATCTATCAACTTTTACTATAGAACATTATATGTAACATTCGTTGCTAATTACGTCTAGAATTTATCCTTCTGGGTTAGAATTTCCAATCTCAAGGTTAATGACAAATAAACTACATGTCAACATTCAACTTAAAAAAAAACTAACTTCGCCACAATTGATTTTTTTATCCAAAAGTCCAAAAGAAAGCTTGGAGCAATACCTTTCAAATGATCTGTAGCATTTTTATGGCCTTCAATTCTGCAAAAAGTTATGCTAATTTAAAGAAAGACAAAAAATTCACAAAAATTAACATGGTATTTCCCATTTAAATTTTTAAAAAAATTTCGTCTTTCTTTAAATTATCATAACTTTTTACAGAATTGAAGGCCATAAAAATGCTACAGATCATTTGAAAGGTATTGCTCCAAGCTTTCTTTTGGACTTTTGGATAAAAAAATCAATTGTGGCGAAGTTAGTTTTTTTTTAAGTTGAATGTTGACATGTAGTTTATTTGTCATTAACCTTGAGATTGGAAATTCTAACCCAGAAGGATAAATTCTAGACATAATTAGCAACGAATGTTACATATAATGTTCTATAGTAAAAGTTGATAGATTTTGAGTTAAATAGCGATGAACCCAGCTGGTGTTGAAAAAAACTGGAAAAAGTTCACTTTTTGAGGTTAGAATAACTTTTGAACTAATAAATTCCAGTACCTAAAAATTTTTTTCTGTATTCTGAAAAACATTTGCAATGTGTACCCAAAATTTGGGGCATTTTAAAATTTTGATCGGACCACTTCACGTGGAATACCCCATATATATATATATATATATATGTACACGGGAATATAGGATGACTAATATAACAGTGATATAGGGATATATACTCACATATACGAATTCGGATATCGATATCTGGAATTTTTTGAAACGGGGTGTAGCGCGCGCGCATAGTATTTGGTATACACACGCGGAATCTCAGAATGGAATATAAACCAAATTGAAGATGCGCGTTCAATACGGTATATAACCGATATTGCGAGTTACAAATATATATATATACCTATATACACGCGTATAGATGTACACGCGCGAACAGCATAAAAATTCGTTTCCACGTAATAACGAGATTCGATATCACTTGACGACTTTGAAAGGACAGTTTGTTTGTGTGTGTGTTTGTGTGTTTTTTTTTCATCATTCCGCTACGTTCGTTCGTTTTTCGAGTAGAGGAAACAAAAAAAAGTGGTAAACTACCGTAAAGAGCGTGGACGGAACTTTCTATACTCGGAGGATATAATAAACGAGGAGAAAATAGTAGAAGTGTAAGTGTATAAAAGAGAAAAGGGAATCTCGAAGAGTAACGATAATTATTCCCTCTTGCGTGATAAATACCTGCGTATTAAAACAGTTCTGAAAAGTGTAAACTGAAAAAAATAGATTTTTTTTATATCTAAGCGGAATTCTTGTTAAATATGTCTCAAAAAGAAAATCTGTTTTTTCCAATGTGAGTCGGTCTATAATTGAGTGGAATGTTCTTTTTGTAACAAAAAAATGAGAGTACAACTGAAAAAGATCAATATTCTAAAATCAATCAAATTCCTCTTGATACTAAATGAATCTCATTGGACCAACCGAATTTTCTACTTGAGGCCAGGGTTGCAAATAATTAATTATTTTTTTCATTAAATACTCCATTTAAAATTCATAATTCTTTTTTTATTTATGAGTTAAACTCGTCTTTAATTAACAAATTATTATTGATTTTTTAATTAAACTTATCCTAAATTCACAAATTATTTTTATTTTAATTTAAATTATTTTATTAATATTATTAATTATTATCTTTATATAAATTATTATATTATAATATACTATAATATATTATTAATTTTACTATCTTAATATTTTAGAGATAAATTAAAAAATCAAAATTGATTTGTGAATTAAACGCGAGTTGAAATGATATAATTAAAAAATGATTTGAGAATTGATTGAGAAAAGGCGAGTTTAATTCATAAATAAAAAATGAATTATGATTTATAGATTAGAGTAATTACTTTTTTTGCAATCCTGCTTGAGGCATATATTTAACAAAAACACTGCTTGGATCAAAAATATATTTTTTTCAGTGTGTCAAATAACTTATTAACGAGATATACGAAAAAAAATGAAAAGGTGTTTCCGACAAAGAAATTCTTTTGGAAAAGGCGTGTATAAAGGAGGAAAGCAAGGTTCACCGGTCGACTCCGATGTATTCAACGCGTTGATGTACATCTATATATATACCTCTCTTTCTCTCGCGTCAAGGGTCTTTAAACCTTGCGTCACCGCGAACGATCGTCTATTCAACTCAGGGTTTGCGTAACCCCTTCGGTTCGGCTTCTACAAAAAGACCAGACGCGTGGTCAACACGCGTGGCTTTTGTCTTGGACTCTTTTCCGCTTAGAGGACTTTCTCTCTCTCTCTCTCTCTCTCTCTCTCTCTATTTCAGAGCAAGCATAAGCTTGGTAAGCGCTTTCGTCTACTTGACTCGGGGTGGAAATTTCGCCGATGCTACCCTAGTCAATTTTCCGGTTAATCAAGTCGAGGCTTCGCGGTCGGAGACGCGGAGAAAGGTACCGAGCCGTGCTTCTGAACGTCATGGTTTTACTTTCCCTTTAATACGTATCCTATGGACTTTCCGTACTGGACGGGAAGGGAGAAGGAGTGATACTCTTCCGCGAGTTTCCATACGGTTGGATTTTCTCCTGTTGAATTGTTGGCGTCGTTTAAATCTTAATCGATTATGGTTAGCGCATTATTCTTTAAAATACTCTTTTCATTATTTTAACTAATGTTTATTCCTTTAAAAGAAAATTATCAAAAAATTAATATTACGATAATTATAAAAAATTATTAAAAATTATTTCGATTGCTATCAATGTTACTCTTATCGTCATTAATATTATAATTTAATGTAAGGAAACTTAGTTTTCACTTCAATTTGGTAATCAACGATAGCGTTGAAAGTTTAAGTTGATAAAAATTGTTGAAACTATGACGGATACCTGTTTTTCGAATTTCCGTCCTTGTATAAGTATCAAAAAAAATGTTATCGATGTATCAATGTGATCTATTTGATTTGAACTTCTGTGTGAGTTTATTGTCCTTCGGTTATTTTTCAATTAAATTGACAGAAATACTCTTCAACATTTTTCAAAAAGTGTTTGCACCGAAAATAAATATTTTTATGTGCAAATTTTGTTTTGAAAATGTCTTTTGTTTATTGACACGTCACTTTACGGAATGACGTATTATTCAATTATCTAATGCTTCTGTATTTCGGTGTTCCATAAAATACTAAATTTTATTGAATAAATATTAAGATTAACTTATTTCGATTCGTCGGTAGCAATGACGTATGCCACCGTGTTTAAGAAAAATAGTAAAATTGCACTCTTTTTTTTTATTATTATACAAATAGTAAAAATGTATTTATTTTATTGAACAAATCATTTTTGTTTGGTTATTTCAAAATATGGATAGAATTCTTTTTTAATTTTTCTCATTAATAGGATAGTATAAAAATAAAATATTATCTATTGAAATAGTAAATTTTCACTGCGTTACTTGAAGGGAAGAAGTTCTTATCTGTTGAACTTAAAATAAAATTCAAGTTTTAAAGACGTACTTTTCTCCTTGATAGTTTCTTCATTCTAATTAAGTTTATGTGCGAACATATATAACGAATATCAAACTAAACTATGTTTATTTAATTAAAAATTTGTTACTCTAGTTTGAAATAGTGTTTTAAGACAAATAACGCGTAAAGTATACGTACGAAACAAAATTTCTGTTCTAATAACCACAATATATTTGGGTGTGTATTATATTTTTCTTAAAGAACACGCGTTCGAATAAGAATTAAATAAAAATTACTCAAACTGATGGAAAAATGCCTCAAATTTTCATGGAATTAAAGTAGCATGTGCGAGATTACGTAGCCTTGGTAGAAAATTGCTCAGTTTCACTGGTTATATATATAAATTAAATAAAAACAATGTCTAAGTAATTTAAATAATTAATAAAGTTAATCTTACGATTACAGGAACAATGATTATTTAAATTAAAAAATGTTAATTACAATATAAACTATCATAGTAGGATATAAATGATTTTCGTTGGTTGATGGGTTAATCAAATGGAAGCGTTTAATATTAATAGCAAAAACTTATTAATAACACTTTTAATTATGATTGTAGGTTCAATTGTTTAATTATTGACAATACAATATGTTTATGTGCAAGAAAAGTTAATTTTTATTGTTAATAACAAAATAAAGATTTCTACCAAGGAACACGTGTCCAGAATTCCGTAGTAAAAATTGAGAATCAGATTGCAAATTTTCCACGCTGACATTGTAATTCAAAATATATATATATATATACCGTTGTCGATAATTCAAAATATATATATACCATACAATACCCAATTTCTGATCAGTTAAATCTATAATTTATGATCACACCCATACATGTATAAAAAAATGTAATAATACATATATCTTCTCCAAATAATATACATGTGGATACTTTCACTTGATGTACTACTTTATAAGGCCATCCGAATATTATTGCATCGGTAATAATTTCTATTTATATTAAAAAATGATCAATAATTAGATATACCGATCAATTGGATACGAAGGGTACTTTAAAAAAAATTGTTCTTTTCGCAGAGCAAAGACATACAAACAAACAGCTATATATGTGGATTCGACTACACGAGAATAAAAAAAGTTCTTTAACTACAACACACTCTTGCCCGTTTCGACGATTGCGATTTTGCGCAACGACGTAAAAAGTGGGAAGTTCGGTATAAGGATTAATTAATTAGGGTGACCTTAATCCAGGAGTGTTCTGACACAACACCATAATTATTTCGATGCCCGGCGAGGGAGGGAGAAGGGAGAGGGAGCACTAGGCAAACAGAATAGCAAACAAGGGGGTAGAAGCCCGCAAGGGTTCGAATAATTAGTTCGATACGAGTTCAATCGTGCTTTGTATATACGTATACGGGATACTGTGTCCTCGTAACCGAGACTCAGAGGACGTAATAAACGCCTACATGCGCGTATACGGTTTACCCTTATTAAAGAATATACTATACGACAATAATAATCGTATCTTCCGTGAACCTTATGCGCACTCCTATATATATATATAATTGTTCCTTTAATTAACTTCTATGCCCTCTATATTTCAAATGATTTACATAGAAACTTCGTTCTGTATGGGCATTGTCTAATGAACAAACTGATAATGCACACTGAGAAGTCGTTTTATTTATTTTTTTTTTCATTTAAATTATACCATGATTCATGTATCTCGAAACCCCAGTGAATCAGTGAATTGTGCGTTTAATTATCTTACGATAAATTTCCGTGAGTTATTTATTTAATTTAGACAATGGTAATATAGACTTTCGGGTGAAAAATACGGAGAAAAATAAGTAATGTGGTTAAATATTAATGAACTTCGTTACGAGGTCGTAAGAATTATTTTGATGTGTTGAGAAAAATAGTACACTGAGAGAAGGATATATTTGATATTAAGATATTTATTAACTGTTAACAAATCTAAGTCTATATTTGTTAACTGTTAATAAATATCTTAATATCAAATAAATTCTTCTCTCAGTGTATGTTTAAAATTACTATATTTGTGGTAAGGTAATTTGTTTTTTAAATTGTCATAATATAAAGATAATCTAAGTATATCCTTAATTAACGACTATATTTAGTAATTTTTAATATAACTATTCTTTAAAAAATTTTAATTTTATCAAAAAAATTACAGGAGGCCAATTTAATTAATTAATAAAAATTATTGTTGCGATTACAACTTGTTATATTTAAACATCTCTCTGGACTTTTTGTGACGTCTCTCCTTTTTCGGTCTTTAAATAACTTTAATTTTCTCATAATTGAAAATACTAAATGTACATCCCTGACTACCTGGACATCTTCTATATGAAGTTATTATTTTACAAATTGCAGATCACAAAATTACGATGAATTAGATTATAATATTACAGTTTCTGTCACATCAGTATAGACAAACAACTCCAATAAAACACTACGACACACATTTATTTCGTATATATGTACCTATATGTGTAATTTATTTGTTAATAAACAACTAAATTTATAATTTTAAAAAATTATTTTAGTTTTTCACTAAATAAAGATTATTTAATTATAAAATTCAAATATTTTGTTGACCAGAAGCAATCGTCTGTATTTTTTTACTTAATGAAACATTTCTTGTCTTAAAATAAATTCTTTTACAATAGTTAAAAAAAATAACAAGGGAGCGATCAAAGAATTGTTGCTAATGTCAAAATTATAAAATTAAAATGTTTTTGTAGTTTTAAAATTTCCATTTTGTTAATATTATGATACAAATATCTGTTTTGTATACAAATTGTTGCTCTAGACTAGTAAACAAAGTTGCGAAAATCGAGGGAACATTATTAGGCCAGTCGAATTAAGGAAAAAAGTACCGTTTTGCGGAAAAATTACAAAGTCGAAAAAAAAAATATGGCGTCATAGATAACCATGTGCTGATGCTAGAAAAAAAAAAGATGTAAAATCCGCTGTACGCTAAGCTGTAAAAAAATTCCCAAAGTTGCAAAATTCAGTTTTTTGCTTAGCTATTAACAACTATTAACGGGATGGCAAATAAAAAATATACGTTAAATATGCTTCAAGAAGATCTACAAAGTAGCGTTGGTTAGATCAAGATCGGACTATTAGTTAACTTGTAAAAAATTAAAAACCCTTAAAATTGACGCTTTCTAAAATCCTTCATAACTCGATGAAAAATGAATATATTGATAAGTTATTGAAGTGAGCAATACTACATAATAGTAGAATGAATTTCCCTTTAACACGTTTCTGTGCGATAAATAGATTACGATTAATTTAATTGTTAATTAAAAAAAGCGTTTTTTTCGCTTGCAAATAATGATAAAACGAGCAGTTGCACAGTGCTATCCTTGGGCGGGAATTAAACTTCAATACTTGTATTTTAGTGTACTAAACTTATTAAATTCATTTTTTATTGTTAAACACCTAAAATAAGCGTTTAAAAACAATGTTAATTTTGCAACATCTTCAAATCATTCCCACGAGCGCAAAAGAAAGTTTAAAAAAATCGGACCCACGGCATTCGATTACTACTATTTTTTTACGTTTTTTAGAGCTGGATTTGTTAATAAATGTTTATTAGGTGCCGAGATACATTTTTTTTTTCAAAAAATCACAACTCGGAATCTAGTTAACATTAAGAGACGAAACCAGTCCCATTAATCGCAGCGAAAGTCATACTTTGTAAAGCAATTGTTTAATTAATTATTGCCAATGTGGTTTACGTAAACGATTGAGTTGAAGTAAACTAACTTTATTGCGCGTAAGCGAGAGCGTCTTTACGCGGAGTGGGGGAACGCATTTAGAAAAGGACAGACGATTTCAGATTCTCGTATTCGCCGCGCAACGAAAAATTGTTTCAAGCGTTCAAATTTGATTAAGTTGGTATATCTCGGTAACTAATTAATATTTTTTGACCATTCTTTTTTTAATTCGTATGTACTAATAAAAATAAATATTAATACCAATACAATTTTTACAATTACCTGATAGAAAACGTCGAATTTACAAATTCATAATTTTGTAATATTGCGGTACCGATATTTATGTATTAAAAATTACTTTTCATAAATTTTACTTAATGTTATGTTAAGTGTACGCTTCCTGCAAAGTAACTGTACACAATGTATTTAATTGTATTTTAATGTATATAATAAATAGAAAAATAGTTACCAATATTATAAAAAGTATACGTATTTTACGAGCTTACTGTAAAATTGCGCACCATTATCCAAGGAACTCGTGCACAATTTTATTTTTATTAAATACATATTATTATTCTGTGAAATGTAGATTTTAAAATATTTATGTATTAAATTTTACTCTTAACAAGTTATGCATTAAAATTAACTTTGCTATTTTACTTTTAATTATAAATTATTTTGCGTAGAAAATAAATGATGCAATTTTTAATGTATAATAGTCAAGTGTAATCACAATCGCCACCTTGAATTAACATAACATTAAGTAAAATTTATGAAAAGTAATTTTTAATACATAAATATCGGTACCGCAATATTACAAAATTATGAATTTGTAAATTCGACGTTTTCTATCAGGTAATTGTAAAAATTGTATTGGTATTAATATTTATTTTTATTAGTACATACGAATTAAAAAAAGAATGGTCAAAAAATATTAATTAGTTACCGAGATATACCAACTTAATCAAATTTGAACGCTTGAAACAATTTTTCGTTGCGCGGCGAATACGAGAATCTGAAATCGTCTGTCCTTTTCTAAATGCGTTCCCCCACTCCGCGTAAAGACGCTCTCGCTTACGCGCAATAAAGTTAGTTTACTTCAACTCAATCGTTTACGTAAACCACATTGGCAATAATTAATTAAACAATTGCTTTACAAAGTATGACTTTCGCTGCGATTAATGGGACTGGTTTCGTCTCTTAATGTTAACTAGATTCCGAGTTGTGATTTTTTGAAAAAAAAAATGTATCTCGGCACCTAATAAACATTTATTAACAAATCCAGCTCTAAAAAACGTAAAAAAATAGTAGTAATCGAATGCCGTGGGTCCGATTTTTTTAAACTTTCTTTTGCGCTCGTGGGAATGATTTGAAGATGTTGCAAAATTAACATTGTTTTTAAACGCTTATTTTAGGTGTTTAACAATAAAAAATGAATTTAATAAGTTTAGTACACTAAAATACAAGTATTGAAGTTTAATTCCCGCCCAAGGATAGCACTGTGCAACTGCTCGTTTTATCATTATTTGCAAGCGAAAAAAACGCTTTTTTTAATTAACAATTAAATTAATCGTAATCTATTTATCGCACAGAAACGTGTTAAAGGGAAATTCATTCTACTATTATGTAGTATTGCTCACTTCAATAACTTATCAATATATTCATTTTTCATCGAGTTATGAAGGATTTTAGAAAGCGTCAATTTTAAGGGTTTTTAATTTTTTACAAGTTAACTAATAGTCCGATCTTGATCTAACCAACGCTACTTTGTAGATCTTCTTGAAGCATATTTAACGTATATTTTTTATTTGCCATCCCGTTAATAGTTGTTAATAGCTAAGCAAAAAACTGAATTTTGCAACTTTGGGAATTTTTTTACAGCTTAGCGTACAGCGGATTTTACATCTTTTTTTTTTCTAGCATCAGCACATGGTTATCTATGACGCCATATTTTTTTTTTCGACTTTGTAATTTTTCCGCAAAAAAATATTAATTCGACTGGCCTATATATCTTTGATGTGAAAGGAATTTCCTGGCTTTCCTATGATTAATATTGCATTTTATAATTACGAAAATTGACGAAACCTCAAATTGTAACCATAACTTATACATTGTTTATTTACGAAATTATACCTGAAGAAAACATATGTTCTACACAGTACCTACATGTTTTTTTAGACAAAAATTATAGCAACAACGGTAAGAATGTTAAAACCTATCTGGCACGGTAAAAAATAGTCAATCAGATTTTTATTACAATTCTAGATAAAAATTATACGAACAAACAAATGTCAATATTTTACCCAAAACATTCGAGTAATTTTCATTCGGCATTTTATCTTCGTGTAGCAAACAAAAACAGTGATTTCTGTGTAACACTTAAATTCACTACCCTAACCACTATTTTCCCTGTTTTAATCACTATTTTTTTCTCCGTGTACGAATAAAGTAGCTTGCGACTATACGTTTGAAAATAAAAATAGACCAAACGTACATAAATCATTGACACCTTCACGTGTTTAGAGAATTTTAATATTTATAAAGATGTTAATTTTTGTTTTGCTTTTCACCCAGAAAGCTGAATTCTTCGCAATAAGGCGAAAGTTAGTAATATTATGATTCCCACATGTGAAAATGTAACGGTATTTAAAAATTCAGATAATTTTTTTAAAAATAATAATTATATATTCTAATTGAATGTACATTGTGTAGATTACTTAAGTGAGTTGTTTCCTTAGAAAATTTTATTTTTTACAATTTTTCAATTCTTTTTATGCAAGTTTGAAATTGAATGAAAGTACCTTGGAACGTTGGCCGAAACGGTAATCTTAATAAAAAAAGGTAAATAGTAAGAATGATCAGTCTGCTGAGACGGAAACAAATCGTAACAACGATAGGTTTTGCCTTATTTATGACGAATCTTATAATGACAGTTCAGATGAAACTTGGACAGTGTACATCATGCAGAAATTGGGCACATGAGTCGTGGCCTGGAAAAAATAAATATGTTGTTTCCCCCAACTGTAAATAAATTATTGTTTACCTTGTCATTTATAATATGAGTTAAATACTTTAACATATTTATTGATAGTTATTTATTACATTCAATATGACTTGAATCCAATTCGACGTATATTTAAGATTGAATTATTTATGTTCTATTAAGCCAATAAACACAATTATACCGTTACATTTTACAATTTATTTTTCGGCAAACTTACCCCAACCCCACAACAACAAAGTTGAAAAATAAGGTATATCTTTACTTTAGATCACGCTGCAACTTTGAAAAATAATCACAAATATTAAGAAATAAAATAAGATGTAAACTTTGGCCAACTCGCCCCGGTCTTCCCTATATAGACCAATGAAAGGACGAAGTTGTAATCACAATGTTCAAATGTGAATAGGTATTTAATGACACAGCTCGATCGATGACAGTTATTAAATACTAATGCGTTTCAAAGAAAGACAAACGATTTAATTAAAAATGCAGCTTCGGTGTACCTATACACGTTCCCCTCTCGTAACAAATATACTAATAGTTGGGAATCTTGGTTACATTAACTTAGGAACGCAACGTAGGGGGGGTTCAAGGCAATTTGTAGCCCTCCGCCCAACCGTTGGTTCTTCCGTGAGTCTCGCGATTACTTCCTACCCCGGTCTCTAATTATCATCAGGAAATTCTGGAAGCTCGGTAATTACCAGTGACGAATCCTCGCAAAGGCATACTACTACCTCGCATATTGAGATCAGAAGCTGTACCCCTTTAACCGCCCTTTGCTGCGTAAAGAAGCCGTTGCATATTTAATGATCAATTGGTCTCTTGGTCGACAAATATATATATATATATACCTATATCATCCTCCTCTTAGTTCTACAAGGTAAATGCAGATTTTGACGTATATATACGAACGCATGGAGGTTTTAAGCTCGGTTAACGCCTCGTTGAGCCACGACCTTTTGTTCAATCACCTCCCTCCCCCTATCCATGATGTTGAATATTTCCTTGTACACAGGGTAGATTAGGTAAAACCCATCGAAATATCGAATGGATTTTATCTACCTTTTCTTTTTTTTTTTAACTATCGACGATTTTTTGTTTGTTGTTGCTATATTAGTTGGGATACAAACGGTGTGGTGGTGGTGGAGGGGAGGGGGCCAATTTTTTGGCACGTTACACCACGGTATTCAGTTGAGAATTTGATCGGATTTGATGCTTTTCGCATCGAATGAAATTCGGGGTAATTCGGAGGCAGTTTAACTGTTGCTTTGAAAAATTTACCCGATGGATATACTTTTTTTTTGTTTGAGCGGATCGTTACACCGACGGTTAATAATTGAACGTATACCTAATACAATTTTTCTTTTCTCCACTGTACATTTTTTTTTACTGTTACAAATTTTATTATACGTCTGAAACTTTTCTCTCTTTATCTTTCCTTCTCTTTTGTTTCATTTTTTGTGTATCCATTGTATAGGTATATATGCCAAGCAAAGCGATAAAACTCGTTAGAATTGTTTTACTTTTCAATACAAACGTTTAGCGAGAATCTAAGTACAGTTTGAGTTTTTTAACTTAATAATGAACGTAAACAGTCTACATTGTAAACGCTACGTCACAGGTTACATTCTACTGAGTTAATTCACGTAAACTCTTTGTATTAATTGACGAGAAAGTAAATACAATTTTCAATCGTAGAACAATTTTTTTGGTTGAACACTTCGATTTACGAATACTTCAATTTTCAAATATATATAATGTGCGTAGAATTTATGTGTACATTTATATTTATTTTTCTTTTCACTTTAAATATAATCAACTGTTATTAAAAATATAATTTTTTCTCGCCCAGTAAAATATAATTATATAAAAAATATAATTATATAAAAAATATAATTTTTTGTCGTGCCTTTTCGAGCGAGCAACTTGGAGTTGTTAGAGTCGTTAGACGTTAGCTCAGCAAGACCAACAAAATTCAATATTAATTTAATAATCAACTGTTATTTGCGCCTAATTTTACCATCTCTTTTTAACTTTTAACAAGTAACAAACTGTTTAATAACTGTTCTTATTTCATTTTAAAGTTTCAATCGCCTCTTGTGTTGCAAGTTTTAGTTTTCTTAAAAATTTTTCAGATTTTTCTAAGTATAATTTATAATATTAATACAAATTATAACATTGTTTTGGTATAATTTTAATTCTAAAAATTGCGTTGAACAATGAAATTAAAAGTCTGAAATATTCGC
Organism: Theocolax elegans; assembly: GCA_026168455.1. Taxonomy (NCBI): domain Eukaryota; kingdom Metazoa; phylum Arthropoda; class Insecta; order Hymenoptera; family Cerocephalidae; genus Theocolax; species Theocolax elegans. The sequence goes on from CM047427.1 coordinate 6,499,821, forward strand.
ATGATCAGCAAATGTGTGAAACGTGTTATAATTTATAAGTTTCTAATTAATACTTTATAAAGTTACAGACTATAATTTATAGATTTCACTTATCTTGCGAATTTTTCAGATTTTTAATTTCATACTAGTCAAAGTCGTTCCGTCGCTACCGCTCTCTCGTGACTTACAAACGATTTTAAATAATTTTAAAAAATTACTTATATTTTAAACTTATTTTTTTTTATTAATGCAAAAAATTTCTTACATAAAGTAATTGGCTTTCAGAACTGTTAAAATTAGAAAGCAAGAAAAATAATTGACAAAAATAAATATAGAAATGGTAACAAATTTCTTCTATATTATTATTAGTAATTAAATTATATGATAATAAATCAATTATTTAAAAAATTTTAATTAATTCTATTTTCAATGTTTATACTAGATAAATTTGATCTTTGACCTAGCCAATATCGATATTTTATTAATGGAACAGATCAATCAACATTCAAAAATTTTCAAAGATTGTAGTAGAATATTAACATTACTTTTGCTCTATTTTTTTTAGCTACTGAGATAAATACAAAAAATATGAAATTACACAAAATAATAAAGGTGTATATTTAAATTAATATTTTTGTGTCTAGGAAATACTAGTGAAAAATTTCGTATAAATTGGTAAATTTAGATATTTTTAAAATAGCGGTTACTGAGAAGATTGTAAATATAAGAATAAAACATTTCAAATACTCATAAAATTTATTATTTTAAAATAGTTTTGAATAAAATACTTCAATAAAATTAGAATAATAGTTTTCTATTATAATTGTCTCATGTTCGGTTAGATTTGGGTACGACTGACAATCTTTCACAAATAAAAATTATAAATTTTTGTAAAAAAATTTGACGAATAAACAAAAATTGATAGTACAACCACCAGAGTCTCAAATTAATCAAAAATTATAAGAACCTAAACGTAAATCTCTTTAAAATTTAAAATTTTCCCTCTTCTTCCATCATCACCCAAAACATATCAACTACTGGGAATTCTGTCTTTTACACTAAATGAATGTTAAATAAAAAAAATAGTCCTTCCAAGCAGACAATGTTTTAGGTAATCAGGATAATTTCCAGGTTATCAAGGAATCTACTGAAAATACAATCACTATTCTAACTTAATTTTAAACGCATATATAAGCACATCCAATATTATAAATTTATAATACATAATTATAATACACAATAGAATAAATTTTATTACAATAAAAATTTTCACCTCGATTTTTAAACAAAAGGGCACACGGAGAAAAATTTCCTGATAATTTTTACCCTGTAAGGATAGTAAAAGTGGGATAAACTGTCTTTTCTGAAAAAAATTAACCGGTTTTCGGTTAAAAATTACAAGAACATAGGATAAATTTTACTATGAAGCAGGATAATTTTTTTCAGAAGAGACCATTCGTCCCGTGTTTAGTAACATTAAAAATTATCAAAAATTTTTCTCCGTGCAGATCCCTATGATTTTTGTCCAACGCACGCCTCGATTTGTGTATATTGTCACTGAAAAAATTCACGTAACAAAAAATAATAAAATTATGCCTAACATATCGAGAACCGTGTTAAAAATAGCTTTCTAGACATCCTCGAAGAGAACAAAATATATAGTCCCAAAAGAAAGACCTTCCGTCTCCCTGTATATTTTCAATGTAAACGTTGAAAAATCGCTGAGCACTTCCGCGTATGAATAAAGAATATTTAAGTAGTCCGGTCGCTCATTCGGTTTACGAGGTGATGTTATCGAAGTCGGAGGGAAAAATATTTATCCGCCAAACTGCGAATCGTGAAAATTCGCCGGAACTTTATTCAGAATATCCAGTAGTACCTAAAAATATATTTCACCTGTATCCACGGATGCCCAGGTAGGTGTATATATATACTATAAAACTTTGCGTGTATCTTTGACTTCCTCTTTTTTTTCTATTTTAATCGCACGACATGTGTGTGTAAAGGGGATTAAATTTTTCGCCATATAAATTCTTGAATAAACGTTAACTACTAGATGAACGTATTTCTTTTGTGTCTCTCGAATCCACACATGTATATATATATACATATATTGTTTGTTCTCGTCGAACGCGATATCGCAGTTCGTTTCGCCGGTGATAATACGCGTCGTATATACGAAAGTATAACGTCTCGAGCGCGATAATAACACAAAAACTATACCCGCAACTGATTACAACGAGATACCGAGATTTAAACGTCTCTCTCGTTGTGTAACCTCATATTTATAACGTGCGGGGATACGCGTCACGGATAAATTTTTACTTTTATTATCTTTTTTTTCACATAGTATCCATATATGTATGTATAGACGGTTTATTATATGGGTATAAAAGACGATGGGTTCCGTACTGTTTATTTCCCTTTTGTCGGGTCGCTCGTGAACTTTTTAACCGGGCCAGACGACGGTGACGACGACGACGTTCCAACTTGAGAAGAGCATTTCTGAATATTCAAAAACACGACCGAGGGAAAATAAGATTTCCTAGTTAGAGAGCATCTATTTCGAGATGAATTTTTTATGCACTGCGGGCTGAGAGAGGTGTGAAGAGGGACTAGATTTTATTATCCTACGGGCTTCGTTTCCCTATACATACCTCTGCGTATCTCTGCGTATGGCTTTATATACGTATATATATAAAAACGAATTTTTGAATTTAAAATCGTTGAATATTTATTTAAGCTGCTTGAAAATTGTTTGATATTGTATTAGCTGTAAGAAAAAAATGTTGATATTTTACACTGGTTATTTAACTTTTGTACCCGTGTAGAGACAGTTTTAAATTTTAATAAATTAGGATGGCCAAATACGAGGAAAATGAAATACTCTCGTAAAAGTCGGAGGGAGAGTAAGGAAAAAAAAAGTCGAAAGAAAATTCTCTAAATAAAACTATATGTACATATGGGCTATTTCACGTCAAGTGGTACGATGAAAATTTTAAATCGCTCCAAAATTTGAAAACAGGCTGGAAATATCTTTCAGAAGATAGAAAAAAATTTTTAGGTGTTAAAAATAATTTGCCTAAGAGTTTTTCCACCATGAAAAATGGAAATTTTTCAATTTTTTAGAAAAATTTATATTTTTAAAGCCATTTATCTCAAAATCTATTGATTTTTTTGAAAAAACATTAAAAACAACTTTTGTTCAAAATAATCTTTAGAACTTATCTACCTGGGTTACAATTCTTAATTTTAAAATCTCGAAGAAATATAACGCCCGGAAATATTGAATATCAAAAAAAGGCGACCACGCCACAATCGATTTTGATCTAACACCGCTCAAAAGATCACATTTTTCGCGAGCTTTCGAATGGCGGTGGTTAGATTATTGGCCAAGACCGTTTTCATGTATTTTAGGGCATTTATCTCAAAATCTATTGATTTTTTTGAAAAAACATTAAAAACAATTCGATTATCTCGAACAGTTCGAAACAAAAAAAATAAAAATTTATAGTAGCTTCGATTTTCCCGATTGCGGATTCGTTACTTTTATCTTGGAGTGAAAAAACAACGTATAGCAATCAATTAGGAAACTAACGATCAATATTACATTCCGAGAGGTTTTATATATATATAAAGCAGTTTGTCTATTGTCATTGTAGATCCAAGGAAATACCGGGTGGAAACTTAATAAGTTTCGAATTCCCAATAGTAAATCCTTAAGAGCCATTGTAATTTTCCTCCTGTTATACCAGGAGGGCGTCGTAAAAGTGTTGAGAGATTCAGCAAATCGTTTGATAATGTACATTCAAGAAAATAATACCTCTGCCTTTTTATACTTCCATTGGCTACTTTTTCTTTTCTTTTCGTAAACGAACGCGGCTTGTATCGTTAGGTCAAACTTCGATTCACAATTCAATTTACTTGCACTATACGGCGAATGCTACGTTCGATTGCGGTTTCATATATTCGCTACTTCTATACTAAGAAAATTCGCTTTTATCGGCTGAGCTATACACTGGGAGAAAGGAATATCTGCGACAAATAAATATATATTAACGTACGCGGATGAAAAGGTTCTAAAAAATTATTACGTTGTGTACTAAAATGTAAAAGAGGTATACGTTTACGTAAACTTTATATATAAAGTTACATTTGGATGAAGTTGGTATATCAACGTGCCTTTTCACAACTTTGAGAATATTGTTAATTAAACATTTGTGTAAAGTTTAGATAAACTTAAATTAATGTCTCGGGTATTTTATTTGTTTACGTCAATAAGGTACATTGTGGTTATAAACTTCCGAGCGTGTTTTCTCAATTGTCTGTTATAACCTGAAATTCAACACATTGACACAAAACGATAAATATATAGTTCGGTGGGTAGTGAGAAATACTTGAAAATAGAAGTTTGGAGGTTCAGATCTCAGAAATAAATTTTTTTTAGTTTATCATACGTAATTTTATATGTTAATAAATGTTTTTAAGAAAATAATTTACATTAAACTAATTTTTATACGAATGTTAAATTAACGTTTTTACACGTTTGGGAAATTTACAGCAGACACGTTGATATCAAATTTATTCAAATTTAATTTTATATAAAGTTTAGATATATTAGACATAATAATTTTTTTTGCCGAATAGTCGAGAGACAAATTTGACAAATCATAAAGATGATTATTATTATAAAATTTATTACAGTTTTTAGGTAAACATTCATAAATCTGTAGTAATATTTATAATTTTGTGAAATTGTTTTTCGATTATACTTACAAGATGTGATATTCAATATTTACCGACCGAGTCAATACAGATGAAAAAATTATTCTGGTTCAACAAATAAAACAAATAGTGCAAAATAAAGACATCATTGCCCTTCCTTTGACTATTATCTATCATTGTGTGAAATTTCAAACAAAAATTACGTTGCGTTAAAAAATGACATTGGAAGGAAATTTACAAGATTTGCAACATTCGAAGTAGACAAAGAGTCAGATTTCCTTCCAATGCCATTTTTTAACGCATCATGATTTTTGTTTGACATTTTACACTGGTTTGATTTTTAACCAGAATCGGTTTTTCATCTCTATTCACTTGGTCGCCTTCCCCATCTAAGAATTGGGTATACCATCCCCTTAATGACATTTTAGACACAGATAAAACAATAAAAAAATATTTTTTTACACGTATTTTTTTTATATCGGGCGAACTTATTTTTAAGGGAAAAAACCACTCATAAACGGTGTAATATTGGGGTAGGAAATAACAATTGAGTTCCTTTTTGGTACCTATCATAACCGATTCCTGAACTGCACCCAATTGTTGTCATTTTGTTAATGTAATTCATAAGGAAACTAATTAGTATAACATTAAAATATTTTGACAACAATATGTATAGTAATGGATTAATTTTAAAATCCATACATTACGATAGAATGTGGAAAATAAAGTCAAGTTTTATGTGCTCTAAAGTATGATCAAGAATTAGCCTTAACTAATCAGAAATTGGTTATGTTAATAGTATAGCTTTTAGCAATTTCGTCCTTAAAATTTAAGTTTCACATTAATTATTTACCCCTATTATTCCACTCCCATTATCCTTTCGAAAAACTTAACGATATTTTTTAAATGCAATTCATTTTTTCTCAAGAATATAAAAAAAATAATACGAAACTTTATTACTTGTTACCCGATGTTACACCATTTAGAGGTGGTTTTCACCCATAAAAATGAGCTTAAGTAGATATTTTTCATTGTTTTATATATGTGCAAAATTTCATTAAGTTTCATTAAGTGAGTGAAGGTTGGATAGATTTTACTTGTTAGTTACATTGTAATATTTACTAGAAGTTTTTGTCACTATGTATCTTTCTTTTATGAAAGTTATCCACGGTATCAATATTCAAGAAATATTCATTCATTTCAATGTATCACTCGGCACTTATTTTCCGACAACATTGCCTTCCATCAAATTGTCACCCCAATTTCATTAATTTCTTACGCAATCGCAACGCTCGCTTATTATTTTGTCACTCGTTCGTTCACTTTTATTTTTACATTCAATATTTTCACACGATCACAAATAATTCTCTAAACACGCCGAGCGAATACGCATTTAATTAAATGTTGGTGGCATCCAGCAAGTGTGCGTTAATCAACTGTCTTAGTTTTAAAGTGACGGGAAACGTAATGTAAAACGTCCAAAATATCAACAGTATATACGTGTATATAATAGAATACATTAGAAAATATTTTAAACACGTGTGAATTTATTATACGCTTGGTTTAACCTAATTTTGATATTAAATGCGGATGTATAAGTGCACCTCTTAATGACGTTACAATGATAATGGAAATAATGTTGTAAAAGAAAAAAAATAGTTTATTTCCATAATTCTCTTTGGTATCTTCTATACATATATATACCTATATGTATACATGTATACATCCTAGGATTTAATGTACGAAACATTTTAATTGTGTTTGTTTTAATACAGATGATAATTACGGAAGTTATTAAAAGATCCATTACCGCATCACACTCCAGTTGAATTTATGTGCTCTTTCGTTTTAAATCTTGTTAAATTAATTGTTCTTTTAATAAGATTGTTTTTAAACAAATATTGGGTTTCACGTTGTTCCTTTTATTAGCAGCTTGTAATCATTATTTTATATGTCCTCGTTACTTTTCCTTAACGCGTCGAGGTGTAATTTTAGCTGAAGATTGTGTCTGTATGTAACGAAGTGCGCGCTAAAAAATTGGTGTGGTGCTTGATTAAAACAAGAGGAGACTTTCTTAGAAGAAATTGTATTTATTTTAACAATAAGTGATTGATAGATTTTTTAATTCAGCGGGTAGAAAATATGTCTAATTTCGGCCTAATAATATTTTAACTGTTTTCACTTATTTCTCAGGGTGAATTTAGTTTCTAAATTCATAAATTCGCGGAGTTGTGAGGAATAGTCTTTGGCTTGTGGAGATAATAAATTCATTTCAACATAGAATTTAGTTTTCATTTATAAAAGTATAAAATTCTTAATGAAAATGTTTTTACAGTAGGAATGAAATCAATATTTAAAGTATAAACTTTCTCCAATAGATTTTTTTTAATCGATAGATTATACGGGTTATTCGGAAGAGAATACGCAGAGATACTGATGGACTGATGAAATCCGAAAAAATGATTGTAGTTTATGATAAATATAACGTAAATATTCTAAGAAAAATTATGAACGTTTAAGTATACTTTATTATACTCTAGGAATTTTATATATATAGTGTTTTTAAATTCAAAATATGCATCATATTTCTGCCAGAGGAGTAAAAACAATAAAACCGCGTTTTTCGATTATACGTACTTACATTCTTATGTTCTGGGAAAATAGCTTTTTTCGTCGAAAATTACGTAAATTACAATGAAAATTTTACTAGAGAAGCAAATGGGTAAATCTACTTCTGACCGTCATATTGTTGCCAAGGTAATATTTTTAATTTATGTTACCGCAATAATACACAATCGTGTTCGCTTAAAACTCATAAAGATATCCAATTTTTTGCATTTGAAGTAATATTAAACAGTGACTAAATAGTTAGACGTATTTTTGAAGAAAAATAAATATTAGTTATGAGCGGTGTAAGGGAATCAACTGGAATTATTAATGAATTCAACAAATTTTGATTAGATGAATTTAATGCTTATATTCTTCGAAAAAGTACAAGTATAACGAAGGACTACCAAAGCGGTTGGAATCGAATGAACGAATGAGACTAAGAAAAAACGTAAGAAGCCTTTGAACTTTGACTCTCTAATACCCCCTCTCTGCTAATTTCTTTCGCAACATACGATACTTTTCGCGACTCGTTCAAGCCTACACGTGCTCTGCGTAAGGAAGCCCTTTGCGCTTCCCATCTATTTTGATGGATATTATTGAAACTGACTCGGAATAATTCCGGTCAAGTCTCGCGACAGCATTTATTGCCATCGATTTCAGCTTTTGAAAACTGACAAATATTCTATGAGGTGTGAAAAATACTCGCTTGAACCATTTCGAGAACAAAGTTCTCCCGACCAGCACGGCTTTCAAGCTCATAGATTTCTTCTTATAAGAATATTTTCCGGTTTTCCGGGCACAGCACCGTATTCCATACATCACTTCGTTAAGGCTGAATTTTATTATTTAAATTATTAAACGGTGATCTTAGTGAATTCTTTACAATATTCGATTCCAATCCCTTTTTCACAATTTTTATTAAACTAATTAAAATCGCTGATAGTACAATTATTTATAAGTTATAAATATAATCTTTACAAAACTAATATTCTTTCTTCTATTAAGTAATGACGCAATGATTAAAGAACTTATACGATAAAGAAAACGCTGCTTATATCGACGTATACATTGAACGTTGTATATAAAACTCTATACTCTAAATAATCTAAGTATTAAACTCTCCGCATTGTATATTTTAACTAAAATTATTCTTACTGTGAACTATAAATCTAACACTTAAACGTTCAAAACTGATACATTTTTATTTTATTGAACGCAAGAATTCTTTATAACTAACTTAATAAACCTAATACTATTTACTCCGTAACAAGCGGTAGTTTAATAAATTATGACTTATACAAGAACTTACGTTTGCTCTAACGTGATTCTTTTAAATACCCTAATAGAATTAAAAGATTTTAAGACACGTTTTTTCAGCCAAAATCTATCAGTTTGATCAAAAACTCGCCAATTAGTCCGTAATTAATGGCCAAATGTGTAGTCTCGAATAACCTCAAAATTCTGAATTTCTACTAGGGTAAACGCGACTCTTCCTAAAACTGCGGCAATTGTAACTAAAAATATTATATCTTTGTGCAAACTGTCTTGAAATCATAATTTATTACACTAGAGGTAACACATCAAAAGTTACAATATTTATAAATTGAGTAAAAAAATGATTATAATTATTATTTTATTAAAACAGTAATTTTAATTAATTATTTAAATTAGGACGTATTTTTAAAACTACCATTTTTATAAATATATTTATTCTTATCACGATGATTGTTATACGAATTTAGACGTCATTATTCCATGGTTATATAGTTTAACCAATCTAACCTATCTGCCGTACTTTGACGCATGCGCACAACATGAACCAATCACAGAACCGTTTTACTTGGCTTCGCACACATCCGTCCGTCACTTTTTATATAAGAATAATTCGTTTTTCTAATTATACACATAATTAATTAATATGTTTAATAATAACGAAAGAGTATGTAAGATAATTAAAATTAATCATTATCAAATTGTAAACTATAAAATATATCTAATAGTTGTAATATATCAATATTAACAATAAAGGTATGCGGATAGAGAAACTCCATCGAAACGTCGCCATTAACAACCATTTTATCAAAAGTAACATTCTAAAATCGAGGAAATTTCATCACTCTAAAATAATCACATAAATTCAATAAGACCTTCTGTTTATCGCACGTATAACCAAAATTCCGCTTAGAAAAAAATCCATGTTCTTTTCATCTTGGATTCAATGCGAGCAATCCTTTTTTTCCATGTACGACGAAACGCGTTCGAGACAATTGTCGAGTACATTGACATCCGGCAATCGAGTAATCAAACGTACATAATCTGTGAAACATCTCGATTTTAATTGCAAAACATGATAAAATCGTCCCAATAAATCTAAAATAAATCCAGGACATTAGTCAAAGGGCCTTCTCTTCCTCACCCCTCCCCCCAGCCCCTCCGTCCGTCGTATACTACCGGAAGGAATCAATAAAAAAATTAGTCGCTCGAAGAAACTTGGAAACTAAACTAATCTAATCTAATCTATCCCTTTGTCTCAGTAGAAAGCATCTCATCCTATCTCGTATCGAATCCAAATAAAGGACGACCTCGAAAGCATATTGGTTTCGAGTGAAACTTCTCCGATAGAATAAGGATTTCCAGTGTGAAAGCTTTTCAACCTCCTCCAAAATTATAAAGTTCAACAACCTCATTCTTTAATAGTTGTCGTCGAAAGGTACAGCGTACACACACACACACACACACACACATACACGCGTGTAAGTAATTCAATCCTACAGCGAACTTTGCTATTTCTTTTTTCTTTTCTTTCTTAGTTGTTGCGTCATCGTCGAGCACTCGATGTCGTAGTTCTTAAGGTCTAAGATTAATTATGTGCTCTAAAGTATGATCAAGAATTAGCCTTAACTAATCAGAAATTGGTTATGTTAATAGTATAGCTTTTAGCAATTTCGTCCTTAAAATTTAAGTTTCACATTAATTATTTACCCCTATTATTCCACTCCCATTATCCTTTCGAAAAACTTAACGATATTTTTTAAATGCAATTCATTTTTTCTCAAGAATATAAAAAAAATAATACGAAACTTTATTACTTGTTACCCGATGTTACACCATTTAGAGGTGGTTTTCACCCATAAAAATGAGCTTAAGTAGATATTTTTCATTGTTTTATATATGTGCAAAATTTCATTAAGTTTCATTAAGTGAGTGAAGGTTGGATAGATTTTACTTGTTAGTTACATTGTAATATTTACTAGAAGTTTTTGTCACTATGTATCTTTCTTTTATGAAAGTTATCCACGGTATCAATATTCAAGAAATATTCATTCATTTCAATGTATCACTCGGCACTTATTTTCCGACAACATTGCCTTCCATCAAATTGTCACCCCAATTTCATTAATTTCTTACGCAATCGCAACGCTCGCTTATTATTTTGTCACTCGTTCGTTCACTTTTATTTTTACATTCAATATTTTCACACGATCACAAATAATTCTCTAAACACGCCGAGCGAATACGCATTTAATTAAATGTTGGTGGCATCCAGCAAGTGTGCGTTAATCAACTGTCTTAGTTTTAAAGTGACGGGAAACGTAATGTAAAACGTCCAAAATATCAACAGTATATACGTGTATATAATAGAATACATTAGAAATATTTTAAACACGTGTGAATTTATTATACGCTTGGTTTAACCTAATTTTGATATTAAATGCGGATGTATAAGTGCACCTCTTAATGACGTTACAATGATAATGGAAATAATGTTGTAAAAGAAAAAAAATAGTTTATTTCCATAATTCTCTTTGGTATCTTCTATACATATATATACCTATATGTATACATGTATACATCCTAGGATTTAATGTACGAAACATTTTAATTGTGTTTGTTTTAATACAGATGATAATTACGGAAGTTATTAAAAGATCCATTACCGCATCACACTCCAGTTGAATTTATGTGCTCTTTCGTTTTAAATCTTGTTAAATTAATTGTTCTTTTAATAAGATTGTTTTTAAACAAATATTGGGTTTCACGTTGTTCCTTTTATTAGCAGCTTGTAATCATTATTTTATATGTCCTCGTTACTTTTCCTTAACGCGTCGAGGTGTAATTTTAGCTGATGATTGTGTCTGTATGTAACGAAGTGCGCGCTAAAAAATTGGTGTGGTGCTTGATTAAAACAAGAGGAGACTTTCTTAGAAGAAATTGTATTTATTTTAACAATAAGTGATTGATAGATTTTTTTAATTCAGCGGGTAGAAAATATGTCTAATTTCGGCCTAATAATATTTTAACTGTTTTCACTTATTTCTCAGGGTGAATTTATCACATAAATTCAATCAGACCTTCTGTTTATCGCATCTATAACCAAAATTCCGCTTAGAACAAAAATCCACGTTCTTTTCATCTTGGATTCAATGCGAGCAATCCTTTTTTTCCATGTACGACGAAACGCGTTCGAGACAATTGTCGAGTACATTGAACATCCGGCAATCGAGTAATCAAACGTACATAATCTGTGAAACATCTCGATTTTAATTGCAAAACATGATAAAATCGTCCCAATAAATCTAAAATAAATCCAGGACATTAGTCAAAGGGCCTTCTCTTCTCTCACCCCTCCCTCCCCCCAGCCCCTCCGTCCGTCGTATACTACCGGAAGGAATCAATAAAAAAATTAGTCGCTCGAAGAAACTTGGAAACTAAACTAATCTAATCTAATCTATCCCTTTGTCTCAGTAGAAAGCATCTCATCCTATCTCGTATCGAATCCAAATAAAGGACGACCTCGAAAGCATATTGGTTTCGAGTGAAACTTCTCCGATAGAATAAGGATTTCCAGTGTGAAAGCTTTTCAACCTCCTCCAAAATTATAAAGTTCAACAACCTCATTCTTTAATAGTTGTCGTCGAAAGGTACAGCGTACACACACACACACACACACACACACACACATACACACGTGTAAGTAATTCAATCCTACAGCGAACTTTGCTATTTCTTTTTTCTTTTCTTTCTTAGTTGTTGCGTCATCGTCGAGCACTCGATGTCGTAGTTCTTAAGGTCTAAGATTAATTATGTCTAGAGTTACTTTTGTTGCTTGTTCTCTCGTTTGTACCTTGTTAAAATGTCTTTTTTACTCTTATTCCCCGTTACGTCAATCTCCTTCCGTTTTGTTTTCACTTTTTAATCGATGTCTACATATATATCTATAATGCGCTAAGAAATTCCCACGAACTATTTCAATTGCGCGTTCGACTCGCCGTCTAATTGACGATAATTCGCAACGAATGCACACGGGGGTAACTTCTTTCAAAATGACTAATTGCGAATCGGTACAGTCGGAAACTCTTATCCTCTGCATTTGTAACTACTCACCAAGTTAAGTATAGTTGATGTATACACTCCGTATATTAAAACTATTTTAAACTACTAGGTGGTTTATTCCGTCTATGCAGTTTATTTAAGATATTCGGTTCTTCTCGATATTAATGAACAAACCATGATGTTCATTTTAATGGATATCCTTCATCCTCAACAGAGTATACTATCTCGTCATTAATATGAAATGTATAATTTTTCAATTATTTCCATTTTTCAGAGATGCTATTAATTGAAAAGTTATATATTTTATATTAAGGGGACAAGCCTGGGTTAATACTGAAAAAGAAGTATTCAATATTAACAATTAATCATTTTTTTCCTAATGATTATAAACATTTCTTAATTTTTTAAACATATTGTATTATTATTCACTTTTATTTAAAATTTTTCGGCCAATTTATATGTCACATAACTATTTTAATTAATTATGAGACTCCGCACTCAGCTTTTTTTCCATAATGGACTTATCGCAGGATATTTGAGGAACCATTTCATCGAATAGGCTGAAATTTTAACAGTAACTTTTAAATATGCTTTTAATCCACTTGAGTGGAACAGACCACCGGATATTGTGAAGCCAAGTGAAACGGCTATGTGATTGGTTTACGATTTGCGCATGCTTTTAAAACATTGTAGGTTAGATTTGTCAGCGCGGGAAAAACGTAATGTTTGAATTGTCTTGACAAAATCAGAGTTTATCGGTAATAAATCATGAATAAATATATTATTAAATATTGTTTTTCTTTAGTAAATAAGACAGAGTAGTATTTCAAATAATGATTGTTAAAAAACGCAAAAGCGCGCGGATCGCGCATGGTTAACTCTAGTTTAATAAAAAAATTATTACCAAATTAATTTAAAAAAGTTGAAAAATTGTGTAATACAATAGCTAAATAATTTTTTTAAATAAACATTTTGACTTTTATTGAAATTCGTTAAAATTTCAGCTTATTTGATGAAGTGGTTCCTGAGATATCCAGCGGTAAGTCCATTATAATTAATTAAAATAGTTATGTTACAAACAAATTAGCTAAAAAATTGCAAATAAAAATGAATAATACTATAATTTGTTTAAAAAATTAAAATATGTTTATAATCATTGTGAAAAAAATTATTAATTGTTAATATTGAAATAGTACTTTTTCAATATTAACCCATGCTTGTTCATCTAATAACGAGATATAACCGAGGTATAGCCTGAGGTGGATAGAGGTCGCCTAGTAAACAACATTAATGGTTTGTTCATCAATACATCGAGAAATTAACCCAATTTCCTATGTATTTAAAACTACATCGCAATTTCTAGGAGTTCGAATAAATCCTTCTTTTTTTTAACATTTCATCCTACAATACACATTACATTCGATGGAAACATTACTTCGATTGTATTAATTACGTTGCGCACATTTCGTTGCCCCGTAATTATCGTTAATTACGTTAATATGTATATTGTTTTAATTTAGTTACAATACACAGTTGTTAATAGATATTACGCTGTTAAAACAAAGAGGGAAGAAGAAAATAAAGAAAAAAAGAACATAAATTCGTTACGCGTACTCGCAGTACATTGTGTATTAATATTAATATTATAAAATTATTATTATTATTATTATTATAATGGTACTTATTATCTTGTAGAAATTATAATTTAAATTTAGGTCGAAACGCACGTATACACCAGGAGTTATATCTTGATTTAATTAATTTTAAACGGTTTTCATAATGTACAAACTAGTTTAATTTAATGTTCATATATACCGGGTCTATAGACATATACGTGTATTATTTTGCAAAATAATTTCACTATTGTTAAAAGCTGTATTAATTGGCACCAATAAATTATGTAAATTATGTCAAAGAAATATTGGTACAGTCATTATATTCACTATCGAATTCGCGTCGAACATCCTGTCTCGTTATTAACATTATTATTATTTTTTTTTAAATTCGATATTATACGGACGATTTATTTTACTGTCGAGTACATGTTCAACCAATTAGAAATTAATATTAGGTATATATTTGCAAAATAGTCGAAATGAAATCGTGTCGAGCGTATGGTAAAATAATGATGAATCAATATTAAACCAAGTAAGTGTGTGTATATATCGTCCGTCAAACTTTTGATGAAAAGTTTTTTAACTTTTATTTCGTTGGGCTAGTTTACAAGCTCTCGCGTTTAAATCGATGTGACGTAGTTTCACCTTTATTTTTTTTTTCTTCCGTTACGATCGACTTTTTCTTCCGCGACGACAACTCAATGTTTCTCTTCCTACCTATACCTATCGATAAGATTGTTTAATCGTACTCTATCTTATACCTTTCGCGAGTACTTGTCGCTTTTTAATCTCCTCTAAACTTTTGGCGACTCTCGACGCTTGTTCTTTTCAAGTTCGATTGGGACAATGCACTTTGAATTTCAGTGTGTAAGTCGTCTTATACACTGAGAGAAGTAATTCTTTGTCTCAAATACACGTATGTATTTGGAAATTAGAAAACTATTTCTTTGCTCGAAAGTCAATAATAATAGTTAAGAAATGATGATTTGAATGATCAGTCGATACATCCGCGTAGGCGCTTTATAGAAAAAGAGAGGTTACGAGAACTTTTGGAGTTTACGCAAGATAGAGTAAAGAGTATACCGATTGAAACATACTCGCCGATCCTTCACTTTTTCCGCGAATTCGTATTTTCTATATTGCTTTCGTGCGTTAAAATAAAACAAATATAGTGTTGTCGTTACGCGTACTCGCAGTACATTGTGTATTAATATTAATATTATAAAATTATTATTATTATTATTATAATGGTACTTATTATCTTGTAGAAATTATAATTTAAATTTAGGTCGAAACGCACGTATACACCAGGAGTTATATCTTGATTTAATTAATTTTAAACGGTTTTCATAATGTACAAACTAGTTTAATTTAATGTTCATATATACCGGGTCTATAGACATATACGTGTATTATTTTGCAAAATAATTTCACTATTGTTAAAAGCTGTATTAATTGGCACCAATAAATTATGTAAATTATGTCAAAGAAATATTGGTACAGTCATTATATTCACTATCGAATTCGCGTCGAACATCCTGTCTCGTTATTAACATTATTATTATTTTTTTTTAAATTCGATATTATACGGACGATTTTTTTACTGTCGAGTACATGTTCAACCAATTAGAAATTAATATTAGGTATATATTTGCAAAATAGTCGAAATGAAATCGTGTCGAGCGTATGGTAAAATAATGATGAATCAATATTAAACCAAGTAAGTGTGTGTATATATCGTCCGTCAAACTTTTGATGAAAAGTTTTTTAACTTTTATTTCGTTGGGCTAGTTTACAAGCTCTCGCGTTTAAATCGATGTGACGTAGTTTCACCTTTATTTTTTTTTTCTTCCGTTACGATCGACTTTTTCTTCCGCGACGACAACTCAATGTTTCTCTTCCTACCTATACCTATCGATAAGATTGTTTAATCGTACTCTATCTTATACCTTTCGCGAGTACTTGTCGCTTTTTAATCTCCTCTAAACTTTTGGCGACTCTCGACGCTTGTTCTTTTCAAGTTCGATTGGGACAATGCACTTTGAATTTCAGTGTGTAAGTCGTCTTATAAATTTATCTTATCGATATAAAGAGAATAATTTTTAATGGTTGTGAATATTAATTATGTTTTAAAGAATATTGCAATTCTCTTTTGTATATTTATTAGTATCATTGTCAATACACATGATTCAAACATTTAAAGCTAATGATAGTTGAATCTTTTTATTATTGAAACTAATCTATCAAATTTTGCGAAATCAAGGAGAATGTGCATGTTACTCTGTACAGTTTAATTTAATTAGTATCCAAAGTAAAACAGTCCACTCAAAGTTCTGCAATATTTAATCAAAGACTTGAGTCACTTTGAATAATATACTTTTTTATACAAATCAAAGTCGAAATATAATTTTTAATAAACTTTTCTTCCACTTTGATTTCTTACAACTAATCAGCCACTAAATATAACTATTATAATTTCATTTTAAAAGAAAACACAGTTCGAATAGATACGATTTAAAAAATAATAAGTTCAAATCCGTGTGTTTGGTTAAAAGTAATAAAGAAATTAACTAACAAAATTTTAGCCTAAAAAAAATTTTATTTCTAAATTTTGATTAAAATTTCTTACAATATTTCTTTCTTCTATAATTTTTTTAAAATCGTATCCATTTGATCCGAATTTTCTTTTAAAACCAAATTCTAATACAATGGCTGATTAGTTATGAGCAATCGAAGTGGTAGTTGTATTTTTTGAAAATTTGGTTTGGTTCGTAATAACTTTTGCAAAAAGCAGCGTTAGGAACTAAAACTTTGGCTTTCTTGTTCATATTATTACATTAGAAAACGTATCCTAGAATTTGGATAATATTCGTGATTCGAAAGCCTAAGCCTCTCCAACCAAGATAAGGAAATAAACTAAAAATATAACATAATGCAACACACATACACAAAATTAAAGTTAAAATTAGGGTTAGAAGTTAAAAATTTCAAAAGTTAATAATTAAGAGAGAATGAAAGAGAGAGACATTTTTGAAAGGTATAGACTTGACTCAGCGATTCAGCTTTCTCGACCGAGTTGAAGTAATTGTCAATTCCGGGAATTATCAATGCCCGGGCCCAAGGTTTCTTGCGGACTCGAGGACAAGAGTCACTGGCTTATTAGTGGCGATTATTTGCAGATCGCTTTAATTCTTTTTTTTTGTGACCGACCGTATTCGCAACTTAGGGATATTATATAATTTTCCCAGTCGTTATGTGAGAAAATTAACTAATTTTTTAGTTTCGATGCTAAAAATTATGTGGTTTAGATATATAAGAATTAACTAATTATTAATTAAATTTCACCGAAAATTGATTAAAAATTATCTAAGAAATAGTTAATGATTAGTTTATTTTTACCTAATTTGTTTTTCGATAATCAGATAAAAATCGTCAACGCTAAATATTTAATTAAAAACGTAAAATATTGGAATATATATAAAAAATAATATTTATTATTTATTAGCATTTTTGGTATTATCAACTTTTTGATGATTATTTCAAATTTACAAATCCCTTCGCTTTAATACGTTACCTAACCGAAAAATACATCAAAATTGTGTCGTAAAAGTTGATAAAATTATTTATTATAATTATTTTTAATAGCTAATTATATTATTTAGTTATTACAATTTATAAATATTCACGTGACCTATCATAAATTATTATTCTCATTCGATAAAATTAAATGTAATTGTTAATCTTTAAATTGTATAAAGTAAAATTGAAACTATCTATTTTTTATAAAAATAAATAAATATCATTTTTCGCCGTTCAGTATAGCTAAGCGAATCAGCTGATTACGTCAATATTAACTAATAATTGCCTAAAAATCTGTCATCATTTCTAGCGGAGCGCAATCGAATTTTGTGCATTCGTTGCCTTACGTACACCACGAAGGAAAGTTGTCTCGAAGCAACGGACTCGAAAAAGGGAACCACAGAGACCAGCCAGCATCAACATCGGTGGTGCTACAAAGTACACCAAGAAGTGTGCGGTGTGATTGCCTGAGTGTTCTACGTTAGTAGACTTTACGATTCGTGCCCAATAAAATTAAATAAAATTTATTTGAAATTCGATTTAAATCATTATTTTAACAAACTTTCTAAAATATCACCGATTTAAAAAATATCTTTCCTTTCGAAAATATCTTTCTAAAATCATCACTGAAAAAAAAATACATTAACAATACTGATTATAACAAAAAATAAAAAATTTCCCTTTCTCCTCGAACGAACAATGTGTAATCATCATTCGCCATCGTTAACATTAAAAACCCGGAGATAAGATAAATTTAAGTCCACTCTGTAAAGTATTAACATTACTTATCATTGATGGATATTTATGTGCGTTAGTTTAATAGCCACGAGCCATTTTCGAAATTGGCAATATAATATATACACATATACATATGACAGTTTAGCCTAGTTATTTGTAAATTAAGCCGCGTTCACTGAACAACCTATTGATTAAATTTTCGCCAGTTCCATCCATGTATATTTTACTCTGACGTATAAAACTTTCGTTATTCACCGTTTATATATATATATATATATATATATTATATACATGGGACTATCGTCGTACGTTTTGTCATATACGATAAATAAAAAAACGTGATAAATTAAAATTTATTCGTGATAATACAAGTAAAAATTACTTTCTTAAGTATACGCGCACTCCTTTAAAATGAAAGGATTTTTAATGTTTGCTCGGATTTATTATTCATAAATGCAGTTAACTACATCATTAAGCCAAGTTTCCTATATATATATATATAAGTAGATGAAACTACGCTTAAAGGGATACTCGTGGTTTTACCCGAATTAACGGTCTCTCTTCTTTTTACGGGTTCTTTTTTATTTTCTTCCCATTTACGTATAGAATGACTTATACGTAAGAATAGAAAGATTTTAAGCGAAATCACGATGTAACGTTATTAACTTAATTAATTCGTTATCAATTTTGCGATTTTTTTCTGTTGTAGATACGTGTTGTTATCTTTAATGAGCGATTAATAGATAATGAAAAATTTTAATAGAAATGTTGCTTTATGAATCAATATTTTCATAAGGTGAAAGTACCAATCGTGAAACAGTGTTTCATTTATGGAAAAGTATATACGTTAATTGTTACATTTTCATAAAGTTACATCTGTGCTTATAAAAATTATGATACTATACAAATATTAAAAGACATTGTACGTAGAAATATTAGGGAAAATAAGTTATTTATTAGTAGAAAAAAACTGTCTCAAGCTTTTAAAGTAAGTTTTATTATAAATAAATTCATTGACAATATTTTTAGGATACAAACATTTGCAAGGAATAGTGTTTTTATATTGTTTAATTGATTTAATTTTTTAATTGAATTATTTATAAAAATATAACTTTTTAACAATACGTACGTATACTACAAAAATAATGTTTAATAATCATAGTGTCCTAATATGAAACACCTCTTTGTATTTCCTTATGACTTTTAATAATTGTTGCGGTTTTTGTAATTAATTAATAACTACGTCAAACTATTAAACTATCTTCGGTGGGATATTATTATTATATATATAAAATTAAATATAGAGAAAAATGTGTTTAAATTAAACATTGAATTTATGAAAGGTTTACAATACGTACAAATCAAACTGTCCAGTTTTTATCTATTGTTTGATATTAGAGATGCAACAGCCATTACAAAATATATATTAAAAAAGACAAATTATAAATATACCGTATACAAATAAAATTCATTGTATAACTGTATAAATTTTCCGATTTTAATTAATATATATAATAAATGCTCCTTTAAAATCATTTCATAATTTTATTTTATTGGTTATGTAGTTAGTAATATTGTTACATTAAAGATTTAAAATTTTCAATTAAGTATAATATATATATGTAGATATATTCCCCAGATTTTACAAATAAAGAATTGTTTATAATCTACACGTGGATCGCAATTATTTTTTTAAAAATACATATATACAAATATTCACACATTCTTTTGTTAGGTGTGGATACACGTCACGAATGAATTAAGACAGATAAATAGTTAGTTCACCGAAAATGCTGACGTTCAGGTGCCACGCGACTTCGCAACTCGAGCATCGGTGCAACCTGAAGCGCAAGGATCAGCTAAGCGCCCCTCCAATTACACTCGTATATAGGTCACCAAACTTATATAAAAGAAGATCATAATATACAAACAAAGTGATTATTACGAGTGGAAGTCGAAGGAGAGATCGAATTGAAGATACAACGCGAAGACACGGAGACACGATATCAATAGGAACGTTTTCCCTACGGCCTTAACAACACAACGCAAGTCAACCTAACGCACTTATACGAGGATCGACCTGGAGAACAGTATAACAATTCATTTGCCTCTTTACGCCTGATCTTTGGATGCAACGAGCCGCGGTACCCACGAAAATGAAATACATGTTACCGTTCAAACGTAACACTTTTACCAAATATTTTCAAAATTATTTTTTCGGAAAACTATGCTTATAAAATAATTAAAACGTATGGTGTTTTTATTATTACAACGTATCTGCGGTTTTAATTTACTTTTAAACAATCCACATATATAGCGTAGAAACACATAATAATATGATATCCAGTCGATGACGATGAATATTTAAATGACCTCGATATAGAAGATAAAAGTACACATCGAGCCATTAGGATTGTTTAAAATTAACGACGAAAAAGATAAAAAAAAAGAACAAAGACAACCCTTTATACGACGATGTAGGAGAGAAAAATCTATAATTGCAGTTTATTGCCTCATTAGCTCGTAAATCAACTTTTCGTTTTTAATTTCATCGGCGAGTGGAATTGGTACATTTATTACCCGGCTAAATTAATTCGGCAAAGTAAACCTACTTGACGAATTAAACTACACAGAGGGACAGAGAGAAAGAGAGAGAGAGAGAGAGGAGTGTTTTCCGTGTCACTTTCGCACACTCGGGGCGCACATACACACCCACACATGTCCTGTCCGTGCATTTATTATTCGGGTAAGATCAGCGATGATTCATCGTGGCACGCGGCGAGCGAAAAGGCTCTCGTTAATCACGGCCACCCACGAAGCGCTAAAATAATTATCAAGAAGCGCGTAGAGGAAAATAAATTGGCTTTCATTTTTCCTCTTTCGCAATTCCCCTTTATCCCTCTCCTCCCCACGCTTATACCCTTCATTCCGTGTTTTTTTTCTTCTTCTTCCTCTCATTTCTCATTATAATGTCCCATTAGACGAGCATTAATATGTTCGATTAGTACGTCGAAACGCGTTGGCCTTTTCCTCATCAACGTTTCACATCGAGTCCAAGGGGTTGGACATTCATCTACAAGGATAGTAGAGGAAGAGGAGGAGAATGATAAAAAAAACGAGGATGTATTCATAAATCGTTCGAGTCGCGTCTGGTTCCCTTTTTCATGCAAATTCTGGCTCGAGCGTTGTCAAAAACGAACGCTATTCGCGTTCTGGGATTTTCAGTTCCTTTTTTACTCTATTCTTCCTTCTTTTTTTTTTAATTTCGTTTTATTCCGTACCTTCGCTTACCACTATACCGAGTTGTTTCAGTCTCTCCTCCCCCCCCCCCTCCCAACCATTCTTCTTTTCGTCGTCCCTTGCACTTTTCGAGCTTGAACCACGAGTTTTCCTCATCACCGGAGGCGCAATAAATATATGCCCGGCGGATTGGCTTACTCAAATTATTACCGAGCGTAAAACAGCTCTTACTTTAATTTCTCTCTGGCTAGCGATATATATATGTATATACATACATACACACCGATTTTTGTATTCTTGCCAAAGTAGTCGATAAATTTTTTATACCCCGAGCCGCGAAATATTTCTCTTTTCATCCCGAAAAAACGGGGAGTTTCCGTTTGGTAATTTCCGTGGCGAAAATTCATCAGGACCGACCCGATTAGAAATGTAAATTTGTACATTAACATTCGATTAATTAATTTTCGCCGACCGGCGATTTGTACTAACTCCGACTAAATTAACTAAAATTTTCGATTATTTTAAAACGCTATTCGCACGCGCAATATGGGCAATAAAGGTATTTAACTTTAATATAGATTATATTATATAACGCGAATTATTCATTTTATTGGAAACCTGTTAAATGTACTATATATTCTAATGTTTAATTATATATTAATAATCGGTCAATCACATCGTATTCAACGCGAAATTGTATTGGTTAACCCAATCTGAAAGGCCTCATAAGAATCCATATGATGAATATGATTTATGGACTTAGTATCGGAGTCAATTGCTTTATATAATTGAAAATTCGATTTACACGTTATTTAGAAGCGATTCTTTATTGGTTTATTATTTTATGGAAAAAAAGTTTATTTATGGTAATTTTGAAGAATTTTTATGTTAATTTTTTGTCCATTGCAAAATTGTTACTCTGAAATTAATAAATTTTAGATACAACGCGTGGAAAAAGAATTGATAACTTTTTAAACACACCGACTACCTTAATTGATAGATACCAATTTTTGGTCAATTACTTCTGATATTAAAAAGAATTGGCTCAATGTAGAAATTCATCCTATTACGAGATGGATTCTAACGTAATAACTGTTCAATATTATACTCAGATATATAATTAATTTATTATTTCTTTTACAGATCAAGGATTTCATAACTGTATGCATGTAATAATATCAATTTGAAAATATAATGTTTTTTATTGAGAAGATTACAATGGCAAAATTGAAGTTAAAATAGTAGTTCAAATATATATATAACTACTTGCGTAAAAGTCTATACAAACAAGTTTAAAAAAACAACTCGTATTTAATTCATACATTTGAATAATTTTAAATCGATTCTCCTTGTAACTTTAAATATTTTTACATCAATTTCTATTATAAAAAATAATTACTTACGCTATATTTTAGAAAATTACAGCGATGAATTATAATACAGTCGTCATATTTTCTTATCCGGTGTATAATTATTAATACACAACATGTACGTAATTAACAAAAAAAAGCAAAAAAGAATTGGATCAAACTATTCAAAATAGTAGTATATATTAAATTTTAAGGCTGTTAAGTAGTAATGACTTAGAGGACAATTACACGGACGAATAACAGCGAACCTTTCACTCATTCGTAATTACTCCGTGAAAATAGTAAGTAACGTTGCGAGTCGTTTAGCAGAAATGGGTTTAATTCACTCCATTCTCCGAAAGTTGGTAGCGGTTAAACCTCTACCTAATAAAGTGATTAATTAACCATTATTATACATAAACATATTCCTCGTTCCAACAAGATAAATTTTATTATAGAAATAAAAGTATTTATTCTTCGTTTTTCGAAGTAATTGAAGCGCGCACTCGAATAACTTGGGTTACTTTATTAATAATCACGTTTCAATCTTAATTCAATATCACAAATTGATCGAATCAATGTAGGTGTATGGGACGAAAAAAAGAGAAGGGAGAGAAAAGAAAATTCTATCGTAAATCTTGAATGATTCAAGTACTCTATACAAGCAATTATTTGTAAGTGCACGCGATTCAACCGCTATATATGTATGTATAGATATAGATGTATGTGTGTGTGTGTGTATGTATATATATATATATATATACACATGGAGGGATAGATAAAGGTACAAAGGGTAAAAATCCTTAAAAGCTTAAAGTATACGAGGTTGTTACATACTTTTTCGAGATAGATCTATCAAGGTCTCGAGCTAATAAATTTGATATAACTTTTTCCTTTACCGTCCTCGCTTTCCCTACCCCTTTGCCCTCACCCTCCATGCGTCATTCCTTCTTTCAACCTTTTGCGTTTTCGCCAACCGAAAGAGAAAGGAGGGGAAGAAGAAGAGAAAACGGAGTAGTTCGTACTTTTATTTCCACTTAGGATCCATTCATATTTAAAACTGTATCCGCTATATATAGAGAAAGAGTGGTGGAGTAAGAATATTATATTCCCGTGAAAGAGTGAAAGAAGAAGAAAAAAAAAACAGGATGGTTGGGATAAATTCAGAAGGACGTTAGCGCGAACCGCTCTCTCAATGTACTACGAATAACAATGCCGAACAGCGACATCTCTTTCTCTCTTTCTATTTTTTTTTTACTTTTGCAATTCTATTTTTTGTCGCTCTCCGGTGTTTCCCTTTTATTTTCGGCGCCTGCTCTTCCTGGACCCTTTTCACGGTGAGTCGTTTTGGTCATTTATTTCCTTTACCTCCCATTCTCTCTCTCTCTCTCTCTTTTTTCAATTCTTCGTACGCGCGACAAGCACCTTTAAATGCCCCTATTCGTGAAAAATTTTTGGTCGAAGCGATATATACGTTCACTTTCTTAACTTGCGATGTAATTATTGTTTTTCTTTGATAGATGTATGTCGAGCAAGTTCGGAGGAACGTGATCGAACGTGACGATGCAAATAAACTGGGACTCGAACGTTCAAAGATAAATATTAAGTGTCGTGGAGGTTAACCGATACAAGACGGTAGACGTCGACCAATCGAAAGATCGGCCGCAGGCGTGCGAAACCGTCGAACCGCTGGACTTACGGATTAACGAAATGATGAATCGATGCTCACTATATATAAACCCTCGCTCGATTCTCCGATCGACGGGATTTTCATTTCCTCTACGAGTTTATATATTTACCATATATTTCTTGTATCTACTTATATTGATTCAGCAATATGTATGTGTCTGTGTATAACGTATATACAGGATATATGGAAATATTTATTTTACGTATTGTTAATTAAATTTTTTAAAGAAATTTGCAATTTTCATCTTGACTACGATTATATACGCGGAGAATTTTGTTTTATAAAATTTACCCGGTGAAAACGCGAGAGAGACGAATATTTTTCAACGAATGTGTGTTTATTAATTATTAATACATCACGTATAACTCCCATAGGAGAAAAATTTCTTGTATAAAGAAAATACGTGGTGACTTTCTAGAAAATTTCATGTGAAAATCAGTGGAAAATATTTACTACAGCACAAATTTTAGCAATACCGTGACTGATGAGCATAATCTACATTTTTAGACACAATTAAATTATTTAAATTCTAATAAGTAAAATTGTTATAATTCAAACTATCCATTATATTTTACTCCGAAGATTTCTGAGATTTCGTTAGTAAATATTTTCCAATAATTTTCTTATAAAATTTGTGTAATTAATATACGTATTCGTTTATCGCAAATATTCTCTTGGTGCGCTTTTGTTTAGATTAATTTTTCTCGAGTAGATCTTCGTATACTTTTATTTTCGTTAAACACATCGCTTTCATTAACTTGGTAATAATATCCTCACAAACATTTCTAACGCTCTCTTTTAAATGTAATTACACGTCATAGATATTTAACGATACTAATTTGTACAGGTGTGCACTTTAATTTTTATTCGCATCCTTCGGAGCAAATGATATTTGAAAAGCCAAAAAGAATTTTTATAGAATCGAACAAAAGTTTACTATTTGAAATTGAACTCCCTTTCTCTCTGTCTATGTGTGTTTGGTGAGGTATATATATATATATATTTTATTTTTTCAATACCACCAAGCTCGGAGAAAAATTTAGTGTGGCAAATAAATTGAAGGAAGGAAAATAATAGCGAAGCTTTTGTAAAGTTGCTTCCATTGTACAATAAATACCAATCAGTTACAAATGTAGTATAACAATTCAGTAGAGCAATCACCGCAAACGCTTTCATTGCTTAACACTCTCTTTGTTCCAACGTAATTTTCTTCTCGGTTTACTCGTTTCTTTTTTTCCCCTTTCCCTCTCTCTCTCTCTCTCTCTCCTTTCATTTTATTTTTATATTCATTAATTCTCGGTGATCTCTTGACACTCTGCCATTTTCAAATTACTAAATCGTCGATAGCAATAATCGTTACACGGTCAAACGGTGTATCGTATATAGATCGGCGAATTCTAATAAAATTACTGGGTGAATTTCGTTGAATTCGTTGAATTTCTTGCAGGATCGTAAAGCGAGTACCTTGGAAAACGATATGTTAATTTTTTAACGAATTTGTTATACGTATAGGGGATTTAAATCAAAATGCATTGCGGGGGTGTACACCGCAACCCTTTTCCAATTTAACGATTTTAATCGAAATTTCAAAGAGCGAGGGAAAAGGAATCATATATATATAAGTGTATCCCGTGTTCTCCAGTGGGTATAAGAAAAAGCATCAACGGACCACGAAGCATTATCTCGAAATGCATTTGTCGAGGTATCCGTAGACTTTTAGCTCCTTGAGAGAAAGCAAAGTTTGCGGTGTACCACGATACATCTTACCCGAGAGAGGTTAAATAGCGCTCTGGAAAGGCTTAAGTTTACACCTCGCCCGCGTGTATACATATATATATATATATAAATACATACACGGATGCACACACACACACACGCACACACACAGACAGAGACAGACAGGGAGAGACAGACAAATATACAAGTGACCAAAAAGAATAATTCCAATTTTTGCTGAATCTCCTTTTCCTCTTTTATCTTCGTTTTCTGTTCTGGTATCTCGGTCGGTTGCGCAACCTCGAGGGAAAAGCCAACACAAACTCGAACCCGGGATGAGACGAAGCAATTTGAGAGAGAAAAGGAGGGGAAAGAAAAAATAGAGGAGCTCTCGTAAAGTTACTTCCGCACTCGGAACCTCTTGGCTCTCTTCGAGAAAGAACCGAGAGAAAGAGACCGAGAGTGACTATACCACGCAGAAAGAGAATATAACGGAGAAAGATAATGAGAGAGTGAGTGAGAGAGAGTGAGAGAGGCGGGGAAGAGGGTGGAAGAAAAGGTGGAGATTGATTTATTGATGTGTATTTTCTCATGAACTAAATGACCGTGCGGCACGAGTTAATACACAGAAGAGAGGATGAAATATATTGCGAAAATTAAAAGAGAAACGATATATATATATATATACGTATATTCGGAACGAGATGAATTTAGCATACTTGTTAAACGTTTCCTCTCGTACACCATCCCTCGAGATTATTAGATTATCATTGTCAGAGAGTGAATTGGGTGAGATACGATACATTATTCGATTATATTTCGAGGAAATGTACACGAGAACACGATCTTTTTCTTCGTATATATATAACGGTTGTCTGACCACACCTACTCCTTTCTACTTATAATACGAACAAAAAAATCCTATGCTCGAGATAATTTTTTAATGATATTCATTTCGGACGAAATATAAAAGGTAATCTCGAGGAAATGGTTATATTTTCTTATTTTTACCGGTTGTTGACTCGAAAACGTTATTTTCTCAATTAATTTCTTTGAGCGGAACGGTAGTTAATAGCGCGAGAAAGAAAAATCCTTAATAACCGCTCGTTTTATCCGAATGAATTATTTATCAAACTTGTTCGAGATATACTTATATATATATACGTGCAGGATATTAATTATTAATTTAGTCGAATTTTATTAACGTTACAACGTAATTATAATTAATCTATTTTGATTAAATAGTTTAATTTGTTGTTGTAATAGTACAAATCGCATATATATTGATTTGTTGTTTAGTTCGCTCTACAAATTTCAACTAAATACGTTTTGTTTAATTACCGATTGTATGTTAAATTTGATACGTCGACGCTATTAACGATTACGAGGTTTACACGGAGGTCACGGCTCGATACTGGGTCAAGCCAATTTTTTTCTTTCTTTTTTCCGGTATCAAGTTTTTTAAGACTTTAAATTGACGTATATCCCTTTCAGACGCAATGTACATTGTAATGTACGTAGATGAAAAATTTTAAACTCACCAAACGATAACGTATATTATTGAAAGTATATAGGAAAATAAATATTTCATTAGTAGTTTTAGATTGATAAGATGGTATTAAACCAATTCTCTATTTTAAAACAATCTATATATACGATTCGGATAATAAAATATGCTCTCGAAATTCGATTAGATATTCAATATTAAAAAGTTGCTGGTATAATTAGAGGGGTTTTAAATTCAATTTTTACCCTGGCTACAGTTTGCCGACTTAAAAAATTGTATGGACGTGATTAGAGAAAGGACAGTAAATCTTGGAGGTAAATTATCTATGTACTAAATTTTAGGTAGAAATATTCATTAGTTTGTGAAAACCATCCCTTATTAAAAACGTAAAAATAAATTTTAAATTATAGAACGTAGAACCTCGTAACGTAAGAAAATAATTGTAAATTTTGATAAAAAAAGATGATTATGAAAAATTAATAAATATTTATGACTGAAATTTACTCTACATGCATTGATTACTAAAAAAAACTTTTTAATTAAATCGAAACTGGGAACAATTAGGAGTTAAACAAATATAATTATGATTACAATATCTGTATTAATACTCGTATAACACTTATTTTTTATCATTTCTGTTTGATTTATTTTTACGTTGCATAATATATCTCGTTACAGGCATATATTGATATCGACGCTATCGTGTTTCAAAAAATAAATTGATACTTTTATTTTTTCTCGAAATGGGATGCAATTTATTAATAAAACTTTTTATTTATTTAAGATTTCCCTATCGAAATTGCGAACGTATATTTCGAACTGTAAGATCAAGTGAAAAGTAATATGCAGTCTCTAAAAAATTTTAATTAGCAAAATAAATTTAAAGAGTAAATTATTATCAGCGTAATCGATGTACAAAATTTTCAATATACAAACCCATTAATAAATATTTCAAAGGAAACGTCACTAAATGTACGAAGGTTCGAACGAGTATAAAACGAAAAAAAAAAGAACCCGTTGGTTCTTGGATGAAATACCTGTCGCGAGGATAAAATGTAACCAAGAGAGAGTCGAAGAGCGGGACTCGCCGTGTACACGAAATCGATATTATCGGTTCGCAGAATGACGCGACCCTGCCTCTTCTACAAGTACATAAAGCTAAGAGTAATTAATTGGTAAATGACGAAAGACCAAAGAGAAATGCGTGCATACATATCTACGCGAAATATTCGGTATAGCGCATCTTCGAAATAAAATAAAATCGATAATTTACAAGGTCCAATATAGTGCGAATATATACCAACTCGATTAACCTGGAGTGCCAGTCGCATCGTGGTTTTTTTTTTCGTTCACAGGATAGAAAATAATAAAAGAAAATCGATTTTCCACCCCTTGAGCCGTTCGCTCGGGGGTTTTCTTTTTTCTCCCTCATTTCCTGCTCATTTCAGAATTGAGAAAGATGGACGCGCGACCTCCCCGCGAGCATTCGTCGTATTTTTTTTCTTTTATTTTCAAGCTTTTTGAATCCTCCGAGGATTATATTGAAAATTTTAAGCGGTCTTACTTTGTCGAGTAGAGGGTGGCGGACGATTCTCGACTATTTCGCGTTTGAATATTGCAACGCGCGAGGATTTATGAAAAATTATAGGGAAATCTTTTTGACTGGTGAATTTTAATTTACAAACACCTCCGAGCTTTTTAAGCGAAAAGGAAATGGAAAACCAATCGGGCGTTTGTGTCCTTCGGGGGGAATTGCTCTCGCGATAAACAACACATTCGACAAAGAGATACCTTTTCTTTTATTCTTTTTTCTTCACATTTATGCACCAAAGTTTATACCTTTCCACGTAAAATACGCATATAGTTACGTAATTGCATAATTTTTATTAATACTATTGCCGGCGAAAGCGATATTTCATCGAATAGCGCGTACCGTCTGTTTTATATTTAATATACGGAAGGATCGATTTTGATAAATTTTTAAAGTTCGCCAAGAGAAGACGCGGGGAAAAATCAGATTTTCAATATTTGACTTGGGGAAGAAACTCTGATGTTATCTACTTATATTACAATTTTTCTGGCTAAGGAAGATAATAAATCTTGAAACTTTTATCTCGGTAGTAATAAAGTTTAACAAGAGGATGTTCCGAACGAAAGGCAAAACGAGAGAAAAGGTAATTTCATCTTCATCGAGTAAGGAAGAAAGAAAAAAATAAGAATACAACAAAACTATTTTATAACGCCGAGTTATTTATTATTTAAAACGTTAAAGTTAATTGTTTCGTTAACTGTACAACTATTTGTATATTTGCATACTGGATGAGAATTGCAGATGCAAAAGCATTAACCGCGGTAATGCCGAAAAGAAAGGAAAACGAAAAAAAAAAAAAAAATTTCCCCGCATTTTAAATGAAACAATTCGAGGATCTCGTTTTTATAAAAAGAACTCGAGCGAAAATGAAACGTTTAAATAATGTTCGAGGAAACGAGAATACATAATGGAGAAAAGTGTAATATACTTTGCCGCGCGATAAGAGAAAGAATTTTTTTTTTTACACACGTATATATATATATATATATATATATATGTATTCGAGGTTGAGATTTTTTTTTCGTACAGCCGAGCAGTCAACGACAACGAATCTCATTCTTCTCCTAGCTTCGTGAATTTTTATCCTTTACGAAATATTTGGTTGCGCAAACACGGCGAGCTATTCTCGCAGCTGCGGCAACGTCTTAGGAATTACTTTCTCTTCGTCTTGAATGAGAGGGAAAGAGAGAGAAGGAGAGAGAGAGAGAGAGAGGTGGTGTGCCACTAATATATTCGAAACAAAAGAAATATGCGGATTTCACTCGAAAGCGAACATTGCAGTCTGCGGGATTAGATGTCGGAGTAGCACGCGAGACTCGCCAGGATTAAAGGTTTTCACGAAATGTTTGGTATTAAGCTGGATTTTAGACCCTCTTTCGCATTGAAAAATCGATTCCTTTTTCATTACTCCGCGGCGAAAGAAGGAGAAGAGAGAGGGAGATGAAGGACACGCGACATTATGAAAATCGCTTCAAGCGATAGTTTAAAATATTAATGAAGTTGACATTTGGCTGGATTTTATGGTGACGATATAAATTTTAAATATATTGCTATAATGTGTGTCACTACATTTTTCCCTTAATGACATGTATTATTTTAATCTTTGTAATATTCATGTACACGCGAAGAAATGTCGTTAAAACATTTTTAGCGAGGGTTCCTAATTTTCCAAAATTCACCGCTGAGAGCAATTTTTAAGTAAATATTTTATTACATTAAATGGTTTTAGAGATAGTTGAATTATAAGAAGATATAATGAAACTTTCAGTTATATTTTTTCTTATGGCAATATATGAAGCTTTTACTATCAAATACAGTACTATTTACTATACGCGCGTTTCATTTCTTACTCATCAAATATAATAATATTCAAAAACATATTTTAACATATATTTCTAGGTAAAAATAAATAAAGTAGTAATACTTATATTTTAAGGTTGTATTAAAAATTAGAATCGATTTTACAGGTGATTTATTTCACGACCACGTGTCGTTCACTTAATCGGTGAAACTAATAAATACAAAAATTTGACATTCAATTCTTATTATAAGTACGGTGTAGTATATTATTCGTTGTAATTGCTATTTCTTAGTTGCACATTCATGAATTAAAATAAGACAGCGAAAATGTGTAGCGTTGATCGTGACTGTCGAGCTTTCTTGAACACATGTCGGAATAACAAATAATTTAATCTTGCTTGTAATTGGAGTTCTAATAGTAACTACCTTATTTCTATCCCTTAAACTTAGTCAATCTGATGTTTGATATTTTGATAATAGAAGAAGTATCACATTATACATTCAAATTTTTGTTCACCCTACGGTACACCTATATAAATCCCAAATAGGCAAGGGTGGTGAGTATTAAGCACATTCGGTTTGTACCCACCAAAAAATTCAGAGCTTTTTTTTGTAAATCATGAAAAACATTATAAACAGTGTTAAAAATTTTCGTCATATTTATGCGCAGTGCATAAAAATATACTCTATTGAATTTTTGGATGAACGGTCTTATTTTATAACTGTGAATGTACATGTCTTCTATATAAGATATTTAAAATTTATTGCACTAATAAAAAATCTAGTAAATGAAAATTTATTATTTATGTTGCTTTATTTTAAATAAGTATTTCAATTGTACGTAGAATTAATATACCTATACCTGTAGCTTTGTCACGTGTCTCAAACGTACGTTTCAAAATCAGCTACCGAAATAAAAATTTTAATACCAGTTAAATAAATAGATGCATTTATAATTAAAAATATTTAATAACGTAAGAAATTGTATTTATCGTAAAAGAAATTCTTTTGACATTGCAATATCCTAGTGAACGTATAAATTGAAAATGTTTAATATTTAAAATGTTAGATATTACATTTACTTTTAATATATTTATTTTCGCATTACTCATTACAAATTAGTAATAAAAAAAATATTGTAATTTATTATTTAACATAATATAACATATATCTACGAATATAAAATAGAAATTTTATTTTATATTGAGAAATATTACTTTATATTTAATAACATCGATAATATCAATACCTGTTTAATATATAATATTCCTAATATTACATGTTTAAAATACATAGTAAAAAACTTGTATTAACATTAATAATATTAAAAGTTATAAAAAATACGTTTCAAAACGTACACTAAATTAAAAAAGTTGTTTTTTACAGCATAAAAATATGTTTAATTCTTTTTGAGATTGCCACATATTAAGTACCTAATAGTTTACTGGCAATTAAAAAAAATTCTCTTCAATGCCTGTTCTGAATTATCTTTTTTGAAATAATTAAAATTAACGTAAAAAGTCATATTGTTTGTAAGAAAATCTTCATAATTTTACTTGCCGCACAAACGGGCCAGGTTACCACGGTAAATATTTCTAAAATAAATAAATACTCACTCCGCGTGTATCACAAATGAAAATTCAGTTCGGGACACGCGTCTACGTCTAAAAACGCAAAAGAAGTAAAAAAAGGCAAACTAAGTGATTTCCAGAAGCATTATCCTTAGAAATAAAGGTGTTCCGGAAACGTTGGTTAAACCAATTTTTATCATGTCGTTAGATGAAATCGGAGTCGACCCGAGAGAGCTCGTCAGACACGAAAAAGAGTTCAAGGCACGCGCCACGATAAGTTCACGTTTTTTTTTTTCTTATCCGGTATCGCTTTCGAAACCTAATAACCGATAAGGAAAAAAGACGAAGGAAGGAAGGAAAAGGGGAGGAGGGAGAAAAAAAAACAAAAGACCGAAAAAAAAAATCCAAACGAAATATCCGTAAAGCAATGGTGCACATCTGGAACCCTCTTAAAGAAAGGGGAAAAAAAGATAGAGAAGGAAATAAAATCGAAAATAGGATAGCAATTTTCTCACTTTACCATTCTATACATCAAGATATTTCCAAAGGTCGAGAAAAAAGAGAGAGGGAGATAGAGGATAGAGGAGGAGCGGGTTGGGTATATCGTCAAGATATAGGCACGTATGTGTGTGTGTGTACCAAAACGTAAAGTATATATAGTAGAAGCTCTTTTGTCACTGAAATATCACCATAGCCCAAGCGTGTACTGTTTTATTCCTTTATCTCAAGCTCGCGCGCTCACGCGGGGATCTGGCTGGCTTCCCATATTTTTCTGAAAAAAAAACACCCCACCTTCCTTTCCCTAGTTCGCGCTTTGTTTTTATGGGCTCGCCTCCTTAGGTTCTTTATATGCGCGCACATACATACACACACACACACACCTACGTCTTTTCGGATAAAGGTTTCGCGGCCGGTCTCGCGCGCATACAAGCGACGCGTAGATCACGCGACGACCTCTTTTGTTCTATTTTTCCTTCTCGTATCCCATCTCGACTATTACTTCCCTCGGGTTTTTTTCCTTTCTTTTTTTTTTGAAAAATTGCTACCTGACGCACCCGCACCTTTTAACTTTTATCCGCGAGCCACGGAGATCCGGTAAATTAAAGAGGAAAAATCGCTGGCAATACGCTCGCGAAATACACACCCAACTTTTGACTTTACATTCTTATACGTAGACACGACGATGTTTCTCCCCTCATCTCCCATCTGCATACTTCCCTCGAAAAAGTTGGTGCGAGCCTTCGTCAACTTTCGAGATTATCGTAAAAACGAATTTGCGGCTAATGCGTGTATTCCGCGCGAAAGAGAGAGAGAGAGATTGATTGATAACTAGAATTTATTTTTGCCAAGGTCATAAAAGACCGAATGGCAATTTCAATAATAATACAAAAAATATATTAAACATATAAATATACAGATAGTTGGATCAACGTAATATAAATCTACTTTTACATCTATGATTCGCTATACAATTTGACGTATATCTGGAGTGTTTCAAATTAACATTGTCATCATCACCATCATTATCAGTTTATCATTATCAGTTTATCATTATCACTTTATAGCATAAAACGATATAATTGTATAGACAGAAATAAATACATAATGAATTATTACTGTTGGCAATATGAAACGAAAAAGAATAGCAGAGTAGAATCAAGATAAATAAAATTAATAAAATAATAAAATTAGCATTAATAAAATTAGTAACGTAAAAATTATAATTTAAGTTTTAATATTTAAGTTTTAATATTTACACTAATATGAGGCCTTTTAATATCACATGCGTAAGGTTCGAGATCAACAGTAATATCAATTAAGTTGAATTGTGTATCAAATGATTGCGAAAGTTTTTTTTAAAAATAGCCAAACTACTACTATCTCTAATACTGGCTGGTATACTTTCCCATAACAACATACTTTGAATAGAGAATGACATTTTATAGCTATCCCTTGTTGCAGTTGGGATAATGAATAATGAGTTTATGCGATCGGACCTTCTACAGTCATCGTTATTAAAAGTAAGCAGATCAAACAGGTAATGAGGTTTGTGAGTAGCAAGAAGCTTGTACATGCTAATCCCCAAGAAATATCTACGACGATCTGCCAAAGACAACCATCCCAATTTTTCATAATATGGTCGAAGAAATGTATCCCGCTTCAGATGATAAATAAATCTTACAATAGTATTGCACAATCGTTGTAGCTTAACAGCAAGATATTTTGGCAGATCATAATATACTAAACATGCGTAGTCAAAAAGAGGCATAACTAGTGCATTCACCAATTTTGCCCTTATATTTTGAGGCAGGTGTTGCCCCTTATAACGTAGACGATAGAGTACACCATGTACCTTAGAGCAAATCATACCTGTTTGAGTGTTCCATGATAAATCGCTAGAGAATGTAATACCGAGATTCTTGATCGATTTTTTTAGATCAATTGGTACATCACCAACAATTATAGGCCGTAAGTTTGAGTAATCAATGAATCTATTTAATTGAACGGACGCAAATATTATAGCATCCGTTTTGTATACATTTAATCTCAGGCCATTATTAGTAACCCAATCAACAATAGAGTCAGCATCATGATTTATATCATTAATTGCTTGGTTTAAATCACCCGGTTTGCACTGGAGGTAGATCTTTAAATCGTCAGCAAATAACATGAATCTGCAGTGCTTGATTACCTTAGTGATAGAATTTATGTAGATTAAGAACAGTATTGGGCCAGGAGTTGAGCCTTGAGGTACTCCAGAGGACATTTGCCTAAATTCAGACGGTTCACCACCCACATCAAGCACCGCTTGTTCACGATAACTGAGGTATGAATATACCCATTTCAATGCTTTGGGAGAAAAATTGCATTCTTTTAGTTTAGATAGCAAGATGGTATGGCTAATTGAATCAAAGGCTTTACTCAAATCAAATAAAACCATTATAGTAACAAGACCGGTTTCGAAGCCTCTACGAATGTCATCGGTGGTTTTCAAAAGATCTGCCTGAGTACTATAGCCACTTCTAAATCCAGATTGATATGGAGATATCAAAAATGTCGATTCTAAATAATCAACTAATTGGTTCGTAATAATAGTATCAAATACTTTAGCTAAATGTGGCAAGTTGGTAATCGGTCTAGTATCAGCAAGAGACCTCGGAGGATTTATCTTACTCAAGGGAATTATAATAGACCTTTTCCAAAGGGTAGGATAATGGCATGACTGAATGGACCTATTAAATAACCTCACAAAGAATGGAGCAATAACATGTAATGTATCAGAAAAATAATTTAATGATAGGCCATCACAGCTTCGACTTCTAGCTTTAGGTAGACATTGCCTTAATGCAGCGATAACTTGTACGAAATCAACCGATTCAAAGCTAAATAACACAGAATTACTAGAATAAGGTTGAGCAATGATATTATCAAATTCATTTTTAGAGCAATTTGGATGGCAACTAGAAATCAAGGAGAAATGTGCAATCAGTTTAGAAGCACTAAATCTTAGCAACGGAGAATCATTCTTCTGTTTTGCTAGTCCGTGCTTACGTAAGATTTTCCAATATTTCGAAGCGTCTGATGCAGTTGACAGGCTATGTAGAAAATAATCTTCACGAGCTTTCTTAATTTCAAATTTAGTTTGTTTACGCAAGGCTTTATACTCATTTAAAAAAACAATACTCTTAGTGCGACGTGCTCGTTGATATAATTTATTCCTTTTTTTGCACATTGATCTCAAATATTCCGTGAACCATGGAGCAGGAGCTTTCTTAAATACACGCGTTTTAAAAGGCGCATGAATATTAAGCAACTCGATCGAGGATGCACGAAAATGCTCCAAAAGCTGATCTACGTCTAATTCAGCATTTGAGATCAGATCATCGCCTTCTAAACGTTGCTGAAGTTGTTTAGAGAAGTCAACTAATGAAAAATTACAAAAATCTCTCGACATTACCTTAATTGGATTTGTGGTTCGTTCCTTTAACTTAAAATCTACCAAAATATAATCATGACAATTAATAAAAGGTGTAGTTGATTTGAGAAAACTAATAACTTTTTCCACCGAATCAGTCAACACGATATCAAGCCAGGTATCAGAGTTGTCGCGATGATGCGTTGGACCAGATGGAACCAAATAAAATGAGTTCTCAAATATAAGACTTTTTAGGTGCTTGGAGTAGTAATTTTCACTAGCAAGGTCAGAATTTAGGTCTCCAGCTACTATAACATCAGAATAAAGATGAAGGTATTGGTTAATTAATTCAAATAACTTACACAATACTTGCCCTTTAGGGCGTCTGTAAATCGAAATTAAAAGAATTTTCTGCTGTTCATTCGGTGTAAGTTCAAGGAAGATATATTCAGTGTTATTTATGTTTATATTTTCAGACCGACATAAGACCTTGGTTTGTATATCCTTACGAATATAACATCCAACACCACCACCCTGAATGAATTCACGCTTGCCCTTGCCAGATTTAATACCACGATCATTTCGAATCAAGTAATAGTTTTCAATGTCAAAGAGTGATGAAGGTTGCTTAGGAGTAAGCCATGTCTCAGACATAGATAGGATATCAACAGAATTACCAACCATAAAATCTCTTATAATATCTAAGTGTTCCTTCACAGAATTCACATTGGCTTGAGCTACACGCAAACTACATTTGAAGGAGGCTGTTTGTGATGTTAAGGAAGAACCTATATCCACCGATAGTCACTGTAACTTATTTAAATCATCAATCGAGCGAACAACGATGGCTTCCGATTTATCAGAACGCCGCACCAAAATGCAATCGTTTCGAGCCCACACATGCTTATAATTCATTTCACGAGCTCTTTTTTTAGTTAAGACTAGCAAATGATACAGATCAGCGGGTAGCATGTCATAGAGGTTAAGATTCTTCGACAGGTCACTATTACTACCTGTTGGAAAGAGGTCGTTAAAAGTAATGATTCCCTTTTCGCGCTTAGTTTTAAGAATGTGTTCTTTCACTGTGACAGATTTAAACTTCACAATCAAAGTGATGAATTTATGAGCTATATCTGGATTATTAGAAATATTGTCTACCTGTTTAGGTTTAAATTCACGAATTTCAAGTATGTCATTCTCAAGGCGCTCCAAATCTAAACACTTTAAAATGGCAATTATAAGATCTTGATAAGTAACAGAGACAGCAGCTGGAATACCTGTAACCTTAATCTCGTGCCCAGGTAAAAAGGTGCGCTGTGAGGTAATTTTTTGTTGCATTTCAGATTCAAGATTTGCTATTCGTTGTGAATTAGTAAGTACCGTTTGTGAGAGATTATTGAATTGTGTGTTAAGCAAAGAAAGCTGACTAGACATATTGAAGAAATTTGTTTGCATCTGTTGAAATATGAATGCAGATCGTTCAGGCTCGGGCATATCATTCCAGTTAGAAGGCAAGGAAGGGACAGTAAGTGGTGTAATATTCGATGATGTCGAAGTGTTATTATTCATGATGCTATGGTTCTGAGACAAATTAGTATTGTTAATAACAGAATCAGCAAAGCCCAAATTACGAGTCTGATCAAACCTGTCTGATCTACGAGATATAGAATTGTTCATACAAGTATGATTGCTTTTATTATTATTTTTATTCCGGGGACTTGACATTCGCAACGATTTCGCACAGCAAATAGAATTAGGCTTTGACGCGATATATTGAATAATACAACCAGGATGAAAATACTTGCCACAGTAAGAACACTTGCAATTTTCCTTTACTATATTACGCTTACATTTGCTGCATTTAGGCATTTGTGAACAAATAACAGATAATAGATGCGTAACATATGTACAATAACTCAAAAGAGAAAATAAATAATATTATAACTTAACAAGTATTAAAATGTTCACTAAATATTGATAGAAAATTACTCAAAAGAGAAAATAAATAATAATATAGATTTACAGGTATTAAAATTTTCACTAAATATTGTTAGATTAAACATTAAAACCAACTCGTCTATTGCACGTAATTTAAAATATAGAATATCTTTTAACAACTATAATTGCCAACAGTATTACAAATTTCCGCAAAGATTAAACTATGAAGCATAATAAAATAAAACAAATAAAATGCTGAATAGACAACAGATAAAGAGTATACAAAATTAGACTAATAAAATTTAAATTTCATGAATATAATCATAAATATAATCATATAACGTTTACAATTACGCAATTCAATACAATACACTCTATTCAAAATTATGCAAATCCTTTCAAAGTGTAATTTAGCAAACAATTTAAGCAATTTAAAAAATCACAGTTTATATCACAACAAATAATATAAATGATTACATTATAAATTGAATTAAATAATTGTTTAAATAAAAATTTATAATTGAATAATATAAAAACACGACAAAATAACAATAGCAATAAAAAGAAGGTGCTAAATAAATCAATTTTATCATCGAGAGTACAATGCGATAAGATAAAGAAAGCAATTATTATGAAAATTGATTATGTGTCGCCATCTAATTAATGCTTACTTAAATGATAAATATCAATACTAAAAATAAAATTAGAGAGAGAAAGATATGTAGAGGGTAAATCGATAAATGCGCTTGTGTTTTAAAATTCAAAAGGAGGGAGGGATAGAAAGTGCTTTTCCTCGGTTATTTACTAGCTTTCTCGTCGGATGAAATATTTTTATGCATTACCAACGTCATTGTGTAAAGTATAATTTTTCTACGGATCTCAATATACGAGTTACGACTTTGAACTTTCGATGGCGTTGGCGCGGTTACAATGTCTATGTGTCTCGTGTATGTATGTATGTACGTATAAAGGCTTGTACGACCGGAGAGGAATTTGTAAGCTTATGGTTTTCACTTTAAGATGCGTAAATGTCAAAAACTGTATAACCATTTGCCACTAAACTAGGAAGATAATAAAAAAACTCGAGAGAGAGAGAGAGAGAGGGAAAGAGAGAAGGTAATAAAAAAACTTTTAAATGCGTCTGCATTCAATATGATGAACGGAGGAAACTAAATTTCTTCGTTGCAACTTATCCTTTTACCTCAAAAATGAACAGCGATGAAAAGTTACTGTAATATTTTTCACCTGAATTATTCGAGCTCCAATGGAATGATGGACCGTCTCATATTTTAAATAATTATTCATATTTACGCCTTGGCGGTTTGATTTAAGAAATCTTACTTTACTTATCGACTTTCCTTCCGAAAATTATTAATCCTCACCTAAATCTCGTAAACGGATGAATATTAAAAATAGTACTTAATATAAATTTCGGAAGATTTTTATTAAAACATATCGACATCATATATATCATGTATAGAGCTTCGGTAAAAAAAACATTTCAATTACGATATACTGCCAATCATTATTAATTTTGTTTATATTCCTTCGATAATTTATTAATATTTATATAATAAATATTTTATCAAACCTTTTTA
Source organism: Theocolax elegans (assembly GCA_026168455.1). Taxonomy (NCBI): domain Eukaryota; kingdom Metazoa; phylum Arthropoda; class Insecta; order Hymenoptera; family Cerocephalidae; genus Theocolax; species Theocolax elegans. The sequence goes on from CM047427.1 coordinate 6,540,318, forward strand.
TTTGTATTATACGTGAAATGTAAAATTTAACGATATACGTAATTAGCGGCGAATAATTAAAAAATTCAGGTAATTCGACGTTCGTTCTTATAAAATAAATATATAGGTTTTGCATACACGTTACTAAATTATATTCCCATATAATTTTTAAGTAACGCAATATGTTTACTCAATTAAAAAAAAAAAATAAAATAAAATTAATTATCATGGAATATATCGATCACGTATAAATATATACCGATTTATTTTTTTTTATAATCAACATAAAATGATATTTTATTTCGCATATTGTTTAAACATGCATATGGAGCATTCCATATCAAGTCAGCAAATGAAAATTTAAAAATTATTGATATTTTACTAAACAATTCCTTTTTTTATCTAGAATATGTTAACAGATTTTTAAATGCTTTATTTAGATATGATAAAAGTTATTAATAACCATGAAATACATATTTTAGTTGTAAAATAAAATTCAATTCATGAGTATAACTCTAAAATTTCATTGAAATCTTGATGTAATTTCCAATCCTAAAGATATCTATCACTTTTTTGTAGGATGCATATATTTTGAGTTATAAAGTCATGAAAATTGGTTATATAAGTGCAAACAGGAAAATATATGTTTTTTAGTTATTAATAACTTTTATCATATCCAAATAAAGCATCTCAAAATTTGTTTACATATTCTAGGTTAAAAAAAGAGTTGTTTAGCAGAATATCAATAATTTTTATTATTTGACATGGAATGCACCATATACACGCATGTACATATCTATATATACGTGAATTTTAATTACTTAATGAAAGTATAACGAGTAATTATACAAATTTAATTATAACAATTAAAACTCTTATTAAATTGTGTATAAAATGTGAGTGTGCATATTAATACAACATAATTAAAATAATTTTAATGAAATTATATACCTTGCAAGAAAATATGCGAGTGTTTAACTTACTCTCAAATTAAAAAACATTTAATCTTTGTTTTCTTTTCTACATTTTGTCACAATTACGATTACAAAATATTCAATTAAATATATGTAAATAATGTAACCTATAGGTAAATTAAACCTTTCACAATAGTTCAATAAATTATTAATATTAATATTAATATTGATTTCAATAGTCGATCTGCACGTAATTATTAACATTTGGATAATTCGTTAGAATAAAACAGGTATTTGTAAACACAGTATGGAATTCGCGTAAAAAGCGCGTCTAATCAAAGTTTATAATGAAAATGCAATAAGGTTGATAATTATTAGTTGGTGGAGCGGTATTATTGTATCGAATCTAATATAATCTTATAAAGAAAATATAAACATAGGGAGACAAATATTAACAGCAGTTGAATATTCAAACCAAATCATCAATGTATATATTAACAAATTTCTGGTAGGTATGAATTCCATTTTGCTTCCTTGTAGAAATAAATTTTTTATTTGCTAGAGAGATTTTACAAGTTTTGATATGCCGTGGATTTAAAAAATGTGTTTGTTCAAATGTATTTATGTGTAAGTTTGTACGTATACCGTAATTTTTTCATATTTTAAATAGAAATGTAAATTATGATTATTTGGCTTGAATAAGAAGACCCGTGTCTCAGGGTTTTATTTCATGGGTCTTAGATTTTAGAAAATCTGGGGAAAAAATACTTTGCGTCAATTGAAACAACTCGAGTTTCATTTAATCTACAGGTAATTATACAAAAACAAGAAGAAACCTGGCTTCAAAAGCTATTATTTGAAGTTTGGTTTGTTTTAACAGCTTTGACTATTCAAAAGTTATGTTTAATTGAAAAAATACTTAGAAATTCGAGTTAATATTTGTAGAAACGATTACATTGATTTTTTATCTTACTAGGAGTCATCTCGCGTGCAAGCTCGTACAACTTTTCTCAATAGAATCACTAAGTTTGTTTAATTTTAAAATATGAAACTTTAGTTGTTATTTTTGTATAGATAACACATCTATACGAATTATACATTAGTATATCGATTCTTTAGCAGTATTTCGCCACTGACTTAACTTGGTAAGTTGATTTTGTCTATATAGAAACTATTTCTGATAAGCAGCAAATGTTCCAATTTTCATCCTTGCGATATGAAACGCATTTCACCGCAGTATTCGTCCACTTATTAAAATGCAAACAGCTGTTCCATGTTACTTGTAGATTTAACCTTATAAACATTACTTTCATCGAGTTATAGTCATTACCAAGAAAGTATACACGCGATTAAAAATACATGAAAATGGTTTTTAGCGAATCGAATAAAAAATTGTACACGCAAATTGAATATACATTGAAATAAATAATCGCAAATGCAATTAAAATAAATTAAAATAAAATTTAAATAAATAAATGCAATATGCAATTGAAATGAATAATTGTTTGACTGATCCGACGTGATAGGAAATTTAGGCTTTATAGTGACGAAAGTATTGCATACCTAATTATATAATAAATACAAGGTTTTCTCATTCTATTAAAAGAAAACAAATTTATTTTAAGGGTTAGTCAGATTAAAAAAACTTTTTGGGTTCATCTTCACATTCTAAAAACTTTTCTGGAAAATTTCAACAAAAATGTATTAAAGTACAAATTAGTGTTCGATATCAAATTCTCCTTGTAGCACATCAATTGTTTAATTTTTTTTATTAGATAAAAAATATAATTTATTCAAAAATAAAATGTCTTTAATATAATACTATTTTTGTATAAAAATTAATGTTTTAATAATATATTTTTCATCTTGATCATCTAAAAAATCTAATTTATTAACATCTACGAGTGGAATAAAATTGCATTTTATTCCTTCGATCACTTTATTCCCCGTAGATTTTTTGTGTCTTAAACACTTAATTTAACTTTTTTCTACAAATTAAAAATTACATTTATGATATTAAATTAAAAATACCAACAAATTTTACAATATTGAAAAAATTTAGAAATTAAAAAACAATTGTTATTGCAAAAAGTGACTTTATAATTATCAGGGTGAAAAATTTTATATGCACTTCTGGAGTAAAAGGCGATTATTCCCTTGGATGAATTACTTCCAAAAGCTAAAGTTCGGTCAGCAACTTTCATCCCGGGAATAAATGCCTATTTTACTCCCTAAGTGCATAAATAACTATTTTTAAGAAACAAAAAAACTGTTAAAGTAAAAAAATCAAAATATTTGTGGGGTCACTGATTTTTTGTTTATAAAATTATTTTTAAAATTATTGCTAATGAATTTTATTATATTATGAATATTTTTAGCTGAAAATTAGTGTACGAGTTGGTTATGAATAGAAGATGGGTTTATAAATTCTTAAAATTACGTTAATTAATGCTGTCTCTTAAATATGTCGATTCTACGTGATATTTTACTTATCGATAATATAGAGAGGGTAAAAGACGGTAAAAGTAGAGAACAACACCTTCAATTAAATTAATAATTCCTACAAAGTACACCGAGAGAAAGGAATATTTCAGATAATTGACATTTCGTAACCATTATAATCTGATCATTTAAAATACACATTTGCCGACATTAACTATGAATTTTCAAATTTATCATTCAATTCGCATATTATTTCTAATTCATATGAGTTAAGGTACATTCTATGATGTGCAATAATTGTGCGTGTGCTAAAAAAATGTAGAAAAAATAAAAATTTAAAGATATATTAGAGAAATCAATTACAGGTATCTGTAATCTGTACGGACTCCCCTTAAGTGAACAAGCTAGAACTAACTCAAAAAAACAATATCAATTTTTTTGATTAGCAAATATTTTAAATTTAATTTCTTTGATATGCTAAAGCAAAATTAAAGTTCACATTAAGTACTTTATAGGAAGCCTGCGGTAGCTCGGTCGGTTAGGGCGTCGGCCGATTGATACAAGCACCACTGGGGAATGTATGTCAACACGTGCTTTCTTTACAAAGACATGGTATGACCTCCATCGCTGATTAGCCCCAGTTAGGAGCATAAAAAGAGTGATGTTAAAATAATAAAAAAAGTACTTTAGAGAAAAAAAATTCTAGATATGCAGGTTTTTAAATAAAATTAGGAAAGCAAATGAAATACATGTTTGTTTCTTTAAGAATATTTTTTTATAGTTAAGTGTAATCAGTTATTAACAGTAATTTATTTCTATTTTCCTGAAATCTTAATAGTATAAAAAACAATGAATACTCATATTGAAGAAATATAATTTTATTGCTTTTTATATAATTTCTACATAAACTAATAACAAATGCAGATTCCTTACAACAAATATATCTCTCTCCCAGTGTATTAATAGTTATTATAAAAATACGTTTAATTAAACGATCGTGTATAATTGTGATATATATATAAAAGTAAGGTATAGAACGAGTAAAGGGTCTAAACCTGTCCGTTTCGATTTTCCTGCAACCCAGTATAGGTTAATAAGCTGTACGGCTAGCCAGCTCGCTCGGTTAGCCGACACTCTCGAACCGCACCTACATATACATATATACACATACATATATACATATATATATATAGTTATGTATATACATGTAGATACTGGATCGTCGCGTATAGCAGCGTCTCCTCTCGATCATTTGCGCGTTATATAGAGGGTAGTTAAACGTAATATATCTCTGGCAATTATGATTATAGGGATATTCGCTCTCACTTATTCACCGTCGAGCTATGTGTGTGTGTGTGTGTGTGTGTATTTGTAAGCCTGTCGCGAAACCCGAGATTCCTGGCAGCACCGACAACAACGACAACAACAACGGTGACCTGAAGAAAAGGATCTAGTAATACGCGCATGAGAGCTTGGATTTATACATATAAACGGGAGGGAGAGAGAGAGAAGGGGGTTGGTAATTAATTCGTAAGAGGATACTTGACCGCGAACGTTACGAGCCTTAGGACACCACGTCGACAATCTTGTACATATACATATATACATGGAAGCTCACTGCGTCTCGAGGCATTGTTACATTATTTAAGGAGTATATCTGCCCCCGAAACGAGCGCGCGGGAGTAATGTTTTTCCGAGTGTAAACACTGTAATTGCCACTGCTGCTGCTGCTGCTGCCTCTTGCCTGAACTTGAGTGATTTTAAAGACTCCGCGAGATTTCTTTCGTTTTTTTCCTTTTTTTTTCCTCTCTTTCTTTTTTAACTCTAATCTCACCAAAGTCAGATTGTGCACGTGTCACCGAAGTCTTTTAATATTTATATATATACTTGCGCGGGGATCACTTTTTTCATTTACGTAACTTTACATCTTCTTTCCTTCCTTCCTTCCTTCCTTCCTTCCTTATTTTTTGTATCGTTATATACGTTTAATTATTCTTAAAATAAATATTGCTAGAATTTTTCAATTAACGATATTTCGATTTAATGAAAATATATATAAGACGGTTGAAAATTGTTTTCTTTCGGTAAGTCGATTTCGCGCGAACCTCTGTGTTCGCCGTTTCTTATGTATACATCCATCTGGAAAATTATTCTATATACCGATTGGTTTTCTTTACTCTTTAAACATATATATTAAGTATACTTTTTCACGTGTGTGTATATATCGATATATAAAATAACTCGGATGCATTTTTCGTTTACTGCTATTGTAATAAAATCGTAATATTGTTTAAATATAAGCACACACACACACACATACACGTTTTTAACGATGTTACGCGTGCCGTATAAAATATCGTTGAGGCGATTATCGATGTTTTCGAAAACAATGTTAGTTATACATTTTTTATTATTATATAAACGAATTTAAGGTGTTTACTGATAATTACATTATCTTATAAAAAATATTAATTGATATTTTGTACACTGAGAAAAAATTGTCTGATAAATTTTTTCCTGCTGTTCTAATAAAACTGGAACGAAAGACACAGCAGGGTAAAAAATACCCAGATTTCAAATATATTTTAAAAATCCGATTAGCAAGGGTAAAAATTATTTGAAAACATGGGGTATTTGTTACCCTGCTGTGGCCTTTGTTCCCACCTTTACTAAAACAGCAGGGTAAAATATTATCAGAAATTTTTCTCCGTGTACAATGATGTATTAATTTTTCCGTATAATTATAACCATTAAGATTATATTTGATTCTTGGTGAATAAACGACATTTTTAATTAGATTGAAAACGTTTCGTTGAGCGTTTTTAGTTAGCATAATTCTGTTTGGTAACTTAAGGTGTTACCAAAGCTAACTTTAGCAATTTAACATTTCGCTGCTAAAATTTATAATTGATTTATTCCTTGTTTATTGTAAAATAATTGTTTTAAATAAAGATGTTGTCCCTGCTATATGTCATAACAACCATTATTTCTGTCAAGAGGAGAGTAAATAATATTCTTTCGTTTTTCTGAAAATTTTGACTTATTAAAACAAGATGAAGCATAAACTCTTCTTTAGTAAGTCAAAGTAAAACACAAAAACGAAACAGTATTATTTACTCTTCGTTGATAGAAATGTTGCTTGTTAAAGCAGCTACTAACGATAAATCTTTATTTTACAATAAACACGGAATAATCAATACAGGATTTGGCGGGAAATTCAAATTTTAAAGAGGTTGTGGCGTCATTTTAAACTACCAACTCGCTTTGTCGATAAAAATTGACTGTGAATTTTTCTTAAAAATTCATTAATATTCTCGTATCCAGTGCTTGTTTAAATATTATATGTATTATATACGTGAGAGTGAATTTGCGTTTTCGAAATTCATTTAGAATAGTAAATGTGTTTTTTAGTACATGATTTAGTACTTCCTGATCACTTAGGCATCGTGTACAAAGCGACTACTTTGTTTTTGTGTTATCAATAATTTTTTTATACAATTTAATTTTCTTACATACGATAATACCTCAATACTCTATACCATAATTTACATTTTTACGGTGAACCATAGTATCAAAATACGAAGTAAAATTTGACTAATAACCCCGAACCCCATAATTATACATTACCGTAATATATAACTGCGACTATACGCGAACAAATCGATTTGACAAATTATTATTTACCAATCGTTATATACATCGCGTACGCCACGCGTTAACTCGAATCGTTTGCACACCGTCCATCGGTTAAACCGATTGGTTTTCTTTACTCTTTAAACATATATATTAAGTATACTTTTTCACGTGTGTGTATATATCGATATATAAAATAACTCGGATGCATTTTTCGTTTACTGCTATTGTAATAAAATCGTAATATTGTTTAAATATAAGCACACACACACACACACACACACACACACACACACACACACACACACACACACACACACACCACACACACACACACACACACACACACACACACACCACACACACACACACACACACACACCCGTTTTTAACGACGATGCGCGTGTTGTATAAAATATTGTAGAGGCGATTATCGATGTTTTCGAAAACAATGTTGGTTATACATTTTTTGATTATTATACGAACGAATTTCAAGTGAAAGATACCATATAACGGAAGATACTATGCAACAGAAAGTATTTTCAAATGCAATGGAAATTAGTATACCGTGTAGTCTAAGGAATCGTAGGATTTATTTCACGGACTAGCGGTTTCAATCTTTTATAACCCTAATAGAAATTAAATTATAAAAATATTATACAGGCATGTATGGTCGTACTTCCGAATCAAGTAAACTTAAATTAAAGAAGGCACTGAATTTTCCAAAAGGAAGCCCCCATCAAAAAAAGCTTCTTCATGCCTGTAAAATAAGACTCATTACCGAATGATAATTACATTATCTTATAAAAATATTAATTGATATTTTGTACACGGAGAAAAATTTCTGATAAATTTTTTCCTGCTGTTCTAATAAAACTGGAACGAAAGACACAGCAGGGTAAAAATACCCAGATTTCAAATAAATTTTAACCGATAGCAGTGTAAAAATTATTTGAAAACTGGGTATTTTTTACCCTGCTGTGTCCTTTGTCCCACCTTTACTAAAACAGCAGGGTAAAATTTATCAGAAATTTTTCTCCGTGTACAATGATGTATTAATTTTTCGTATAATTATAACCATATTTTATTTAGATAGATGATTTTCATTGTCAGTCACGCAATATTTATTTCAAGAGAGTATTATTGATCTTGGTGAATAAACGACATTTTTAATTAGATGACGTTTCGTTGAGCGTTTATTTAGCATAATTCTGTTTGTAACTTAAGGTGTTACCAAAGCTACTTTAGCAATTTAAATTTCGCGCTAAAATTTTAATTGATTATTCCTTGTTTATTGTAAAAATAATTGTTTTAAATAAAGATGTTGTCCCTGCTATATGTCATAACAACCATTATTTCTGTCAAGGGAGAGTAAATAATATTCTTTCGTTTTTCTGAAAATTTTGACTTATTAAAACAAGATGAAGCATAAACTCTTTCTTTAGTAAGTCAAAGTAAAACACAAAAACGAAACAGTATTATTTACTCTTCGTTGATAGAAATGTTGCTTGTTAAAGCAGCTACTAACGATAAATCTTTATTTTTACAATAAACACGGAATAATCAATACAGGATTTGGCGGGAAATTCAAATTTTTAAAGAGGTTGTGGCGTCATTTTAAACTACCAACTCGCTTTGTCGATAAAAATTGACTGTGAATTTTTCTTAAAAATTCATTAATATTCTCGGTATCCAGTGCTTGTTTAAATATTATATGTATTATATACGTGAGAGTGAATTTGCGTTTTCGAAATTCATTTAGAATAGTAAATGTGTTTTTTAGTACATGATTTAGTACTTCCTGATCACTTAGGCATCGTGTACAAAGCGACTACTTTGTTTTTGTGTTATCAATAATTTTTTTATACAATTTAATTTTCTTACATACGATAATACCTCAATACTCTATACCATAATTTACATTTTTACGGTGAACCATAGTATCAAAATACGAAGTAAAATTTGACTAATAACCCCGAACCCCATAATTATACATTACCGTAATATATAACTGCGACTATACGCGAACAAATCGATTTGACAAATTATTATTTACCAATCGTTATATACATCGCGTACGCCACGCGTTAACTCGAATCGTTTGCACACCGTCCATCGGTTAAACCGATAAAGATTAAAATTAAATTATCGTCACTGAATCTCGTGTATAATTCCCATCATAATCTCGCACTCATTCTTAAGAACCTGACTATTTAATTCCATTCTACTTGAAATATCGTGTACATACAGAAAATGTTTTCACGGAGATTCTCAAACATATCGCGATAACGATGTAATGCATACACACTGCACATACGCGTATATATACATATACACGTGAAATAAAGTCAATTGAATCGAAACAATTAGACACCTCAATTATTGAAAGAAGATTCGGAATTTAATTCTCAATTAAGACGCGCGGTAGAGTCGTACAAATTTATGTACTGGAGAAAACAAAATACGCAAGGTAACTCAATTAAGCGGAACGAACCAAGGAGAATTTCTTCCGTGTTACTTTACTTTTTTTGTTCCTTTGCTCGCAAGCTTGCTCACTCTCGCGTCCCAACGTTTTTAAACGATTCTCGTCTTCGTTACCCTTACTCGTTTTCATCCACCCTCCCTCCCCTCTTCTCTCGTTCTATACCACCGGTTGGATTAACAACGAGGAGAAACCGAGCGAGCGAGCGCGACCTTGCCGGAGGGAAAATCGGAGGTGCCGGAGAATGAGAAAGAGACCCGGGATATTTTCGTAAGGAGGAAATGGAGATCGGTCGGTTGATACGAACAAAAGGGGAGGGTGGTGACTACGGAAGAAAGAGAAATGCTTTCGTGGATGCTTCGACGGTACAGTCACACTAGAAAAACCAGTGATATTTCAACATCGTTTTCGGTCGTTTTACATTTTTATTATACCTCTTACATTTTATTTAGCAAAATATAAAATAAATTAATCGTTGTATTTGCGATGTTTAAAATTTAATTAATTTTTGACGAAGATAATAATTATCTTGTACGTTCGAAAGATTTCACGATAATTTCGCGATATAATTTTGTCGTTTCGTATAGTTAATTATATACGTGTACATTCGGTATGTATTGTTGAATTATTCCAATGTTTAGCGGAGATTGATTTCCCAAACAAATAAATTGTCATTTAAACATTCTATATACCTACGATATGGTGAATTGAGTATTATTAACAGTTGCGTTTAAATAATCTGTGCAATGATAATAATTATAACCGCTTTTACAAAAATATATTTTGCGAACGTTACGAGGATTGCACACTAGATTTTGTTACCGACTGAGTGGAATATGGAAACTATTACATTTATTTAACTAAATTCACTATTTCGTGAAAAATAATTTATTTTTCCGCAAGGATTATAGACGAACATGTTAAGTGTTTCTTCAAAATTATATAAAATATATCTGTGCTAATTTTTTGTATATTTCATTTATTTATCTGGAAATGTGCATAATGTAAAATTATTTAATTGTAGACTGCTTCTGAAAATAGTTTTTTTTGTTAAATAATAATAAACCTTAACTTATTTTCCTCAAATTGTAACAATCAGTTGTGCCAGTTTGTTAGTAATTAAACTGTAAATCTATAGATTGAAAAGTTTAAGTAGGTTTATTATTTCAGTATTTAAAGAGTATTCAATCAAGCTATCTCTTTTCAAAGACCACTCCACCTTTTAAGTGATTCATCCGATAACCGTGGAAAAGGGAAGAAGAAAAAAAAGAAAAATAATACTGTATTGAAATATAACGGCCGTATTATTGAAAAGTAAATACTTTACAAATATTTTGTAGAAAGTTATGTAAACCGAAATCTAGTTTGAGCATAAATGTTTATTTAAATATTCATTTTATCAAAAAACTTAAATTTTTACCTAACAGAGGTGCTTTGAATATGCATTTAAGAATTTTTATAATGTTCGAATTATAATTTTTCTGAAAAAACGTTCCTTTTGAGCGAGGATCTTCAGAATATATATATAGTTTACTAATAGTCGTACAGTTTATCAGATTACAAATATTAGTATACTGTATAATATTTAATTAATACGTTTGTTATAATTGTTGTAAATAATATAAAAAGGAAACCGATTTCATTGGTTCCGAGAGTTTGTACAATATTATCACGAAAAAATAAAAAAAAATTTCGAATGTAATAAAAAATGAAACGAAACGTATATTAAAGCTCAACCTATGTTCTTAATTCATAAAATCATTATACGACTAAAATATAAGTGTTGCAAGTACCACAGATAAAAGTTAAATTTCTCGTCATTGTATGTAAGAAACGATAATGCGGTGTAGCGATAAATAGAGCGTCAAAAATATAAGTGCATCAGTGTGGTCGGTGTTTCATCGAGGACTGTACCAATACGCCTCTGTCCTCCTCCAAGAAAATACGATACGTATATATATATATATATAGAGAGAGAGAGAGAGAAGTCTGAAAAAAAGGACAGAGATTGAGAAGGAGAAAGACGCGTTAGACATTCAGAGGATAAATGCGACACATTTGGAGAAAAAGCGCGGTAGACACGCGCGCGTTCCTAAGAAAAATGGTGTGCCTATATATATAGCCGCATTCTTCTCGGCCGATTAGAAAATCGTATTTCCCGATGGCTGCCTCTTTTTTTCTCTCTTTACCTTGAGCATCGGAGGGGTACATCTCGCGATAACGCATTATTCGATGTTCTCTCGGGAGTTTTGTTTACCTTCTCCCCCTTCCCTTTTTCGTGGTTTCTTTTTCCTCACCCCAACTTACTTCCTTGTTTCTTTCTCTCTCTCTCTCTCTCTCTCTCTCTCTCTCTCTCTCTCTCTCTCGTTTTTTTGGTTCGAATCCTGTAAATATTCATGTACTTTAACGGTGTTACTTTTACGAAATTTATGGGTTTCAGATGTTTACCGAGTTCTTCCTTCTTCTTTCACTTCCTCGTCTACGGAGGGGGGGGGGGAGCTTTTTTCTGTCTTTTTCGATGCGGTAGCGATTTTGTATATTTTATTTAGATTATTTGAGTTTTTCGGAAGTGACAAAACTTTTCGCTTGTAAATAAATACATATGTATGTACATATACATACATATACTTCTTTTCGAAATCTTTGGTATTGGCTTATTTATCGCATTGTTTATATATATATATATATATATATCTGCTCTTTGTATTTTTATCGTATGTGTGTACGATTTTTCGAAAATGGAATACTGTTCGAGATATACGTTTAGAAGACCCCGATATATTTATCATAAGTTTCATACACATATATGCATACGCCTGTTACAATAAATTATCCATGATAATATTTAAATATTATCATGTATCAAAAGGGCGTAACAAAACACAAGGAATATTTATGATTCATGGTATATATATATTACATTTTAATCCGAAATTTTTACGCGAAACCATTAATTTTAAAATATGAGTCGTTTACATCACCTAAGTAGTAATTTATATGATCAGTTTACGTACGTGTGTGTGGGTGTGGTTACACGTACGTAGCGGGAGCATACATTTATAATCGCAAGTATATATATATATATATATATATGTATATATATATACATATTTACTGCGCATAAATTCATCGACTATCTATATTTATGCAAGTGAAGATGACGAGAAAAAAATATAACGTTGACAAGTAAGTAGTACAGATAAATAAATAGTCAGCCGTGTAATCAATTTTGTACGATTGCGCACGTTTAGAGCGAGGTGTATACAAGAAAAGGTGAAGTAAGAAGTGCACTTATACGACACTATATATACACATTGTAAAATACATCTTATTTATACATAAATAATAGATTCTATATGTAGTCTTATTTGTAGAATAGAAATTATTTGAGAAGAAAGTTATGTTATAGTCGTTTGACCTATTTTTTTTCCTTGCTTTCAAGTGACATATTTGATTTTCTTTTTAAATTTTTTATTTAATAAGAATGTCATTTTTTTAATTGTTGTAAGTACGGGCTTGTTAACTAGATTTCTAAGCCAATTTTTAGCTTATCGATAAAACGATAATCCTGTAACTCTCTAGTATGAAATCGTGTTCCATTTAATAAGTGATAAACAGATTGTTCTAATAAAATGGATGTAAAATGGGGGAAAATGCGATTTACTATATTTTATAATCACTTATTTGACAAATTTTTGTTCTTATAAGCTATTTTTAGGTTATAAAAATATAACAAATTTCAATTTAAGGTTGACGCATATAATTGCATATTTCTTCGTAATCTTTGCAAGTACAGGAAGTTGGAAAAAGAATGTAAAAGTTTTCGAGATTTGTTTTTATTAAATTCTAAAGTAATGGGCGGTAAAGCATTTCATCACAAGCTACTCACTACCAATTTGTATTTTGTAACTCTAAGACTAAGATTTCTACTAGGATAAGTAGTACAGTAAAAATATCAAGAACAGCTCTGTAGATTGATAAAATATCATGAGTAGCTCTGTAAAATTTTTAGTACATGACAGTTGGGAAGATATACTTGGAAAGTCAATAATATTTGGGTCTGAAAATTCGTACACTCTCAAATTATCGGGTAAAAAAACTCTTATTTATTTTTACACATAATATTTAATTTTATTTATAAATCAACTGTTTTAAAACATTAAATATTGTATCTAGGACATATTTAGAATGGATCACAAAAAATATTTCATTATTTAACGATACTGATGGTATAATAATAATAATTCAGTTTCCGTAAGTGAAAATTTCTTACGTATATTTAACATGTCTTTGTAGTAATTTATAAATATTTTAAATTAATTATCGACTCCTAAAAAATTTCTAGATATTTGTAATTTGTTTTTAACGTTTCTTAAAAAAATATCAACACTCGAACAGTTAAATAAACATTAAACTGCAGCGTAAAAATGGAAATTAAAAATGTTGATTAAATTTGAATTCTAAGTCAGAATTTACTTAAAAGTAATTATCATACTGTCAACTACATTAGACGCTCCGCTTAAACATATTTACTTTGTTCTAATTCGCTCTGCATTACAATGAATCTTAGTCTTTCCTAATTGAAAATCGCAAGGGATAAATGCCGTCGGAGTTGTACAACTTCTTTAAGAAAATTTCACTTTCGACAAATTCAATTAGTCCGATTGATACGTGCAAGTTAGTTAATTAATATTTCAATAATCATACCATTTAATGTCCATATCTAGAAAAATAATTTCTTTTTACAATTCCACCTCGCTGAAATTGCAGAATAATCAAATGTCCATTGCGTTTCGGATACGATAAAAAGGATTAAATAAAGAAAGAAAGAAAGAAAAAAAAACTAATTTTTCTACCCAAGATCTAAGAATACACTCGAATCTTAAACCGTTTAATATCCACTCTCGGAGTTAACCGAGTTAAGATAGCAACGTCACGGAAAAGTTTTTGAAAAATTAATTAATAGACTGCGCGTACGTGGGCGTACCGCGAGCGATAAATCATATAAAAGAAAAAAAGAAAGGAATAAGAAGAAGAAAAGGCAAACGGAGGTGCAATAATATTACGGAAACGAGGAGACGTACCACACCAGTGTACCAGTTGTTTCCTCTATTTTTCCGCGTCGCGTCTTGTCATAAGGAATTTCGCGCGATTTTCCACATTAAGTATCGCTATCTGCTCGGGCCGCGCGTAAGATTAACGAGAAGCAACGAGCGAGTTTCCTTCGGGGCCAAAGGAGAGGAAAGAAATAACCGGTGGAAACTGTAATGGAAGTTAAACGAAGATTAGTATCCGTAAGAAGAGAAAGAGGGAGATAGAGAAATAAAAGGCGTACGACGAGCCCGCGAAAAAGTCGTTACTGAACTAAACGCCCTTGCGCCCACTGGGAAGAAGAAGTTTGAATTTAGGTAAAAAAAAAAGAAATGAGAAGAGAGAGAGAGAAAATCGGGAAGAGTTTACAGCTCTCGGAAAAATGATCCTTTTGTTGGTAACTTCGGATTCTACAAAATTATTCAGTTTGGAGTGAATGGTTCTTTCTTTGTTGTAAAACTAAAACTAAAAAAAAAGGAGAGGGAGAAGATGTAAGAAATCCAGTTTGCTTTCCGCGGGAGATTGTTTCTTTAGGAAAAAGAAATTTTTTCCCTTCGTGGTAAAGTGAATTTTTATTACCGGGATACTCGACCTTTACTACGAAATCCCCGTATATTACGAAACACGCGGAAATATCTTTCATTGTTCTTGATAAACATAAATTTTGAAATAAGCTTCACCTCGGAAATGCGCAAACGTTATTGTTTCCCTCGAAAACTGTAAATTAAAGGTACTAATTTAATATACCCGTCTACTAAAAGGATCATTGTTTCTTTTAACATCGAGATTACGGAATTCGGAATTGTAACAAATATTATTCCGGTAAATAGTTCCGAATGAAAAATAAACGGATATTTTTTAATGCGTGTACACTCAATATTTTCATTCTTTTCTTTTATTTATTATTTTATTGGCAGTATAGGTTCCTCTCTAAGATTCGTTACACATACACGAAAGTGAGCATAAATATATATTTTTATGCACGTTATGATTCCCGGATTCTCAAACCAGCTGTACCTTTGTTTTTTCTCTCTTGCCACGATAAAACTTTCTTCGGGAGAAAACGAGAACGGAAACGCGAAGTACAATACTTCTGTAAACACGGAGAACGACGAAGAGAGACATTAATTATTCAACGTTCAACTTTCTATCCTTAATATTTGCGTTGTCCTAAGTTTGATGTATTAATTAACGCGTGAAACAAACTTATGTTTACACACATATATTGTTGTATGGTAGAATAAACCACGTGTTGAAACACCGTTGAGAGAAAAAAAAACCGGAGTATGTGAAACAAAATATAAACGCAAACGTATAGGTAACTTGCTGCCGGTTACATTTTTCATCATCTCAGTTTCTTTTTATACGACGTTTTCTTTTTTTTACAAGAGAAAATATATGGTGCATACGTTTCAACGGTTAAATATGCAATCGTATAAAAATTACTGTATCGGATGTATATACCGATGGTGAGACAAGTTTTATTGTATTCGACTGAACAATTTCGCGTAATATTGAATATTTTCTATCCGTAGAACATTTTTAAAATTTATTTAAAATTAATAATTTTTAAATTCGCTCACGTCACACATATGATTTTATTATTTAATGTCACTTGTGCACTTGAGTTTTTATTAGAGTAGTGTCAGTCCTGACAATTTTACTAGAGTTAATCCAATTAAAAATCTACTAACTTGACTCTTAGGAAAATAATTTACTCAAGAGATTTATGTAATTTTTATGTGTGTTTTTTTCCCCGCGTATGTAATTAAAATGTACATCTCAAATAAATATGTAGTAATTTAATAATATACTAAATAGCAACTTCAATTTCGGAAAATGAATTTATTTGAAAACTGTGGACTATGATTCTGTGTCCATAAAGATAAAAAGATACGTGTCTCGAGGTTTTCACCAATGGACCCTAAGGATAGAGATATTCGATTTTTCGAATGTACCTAAAGAAAAAAGACTTTACATCGATTCAAATTACTTATGTACTGTAATTATCCTAAAACATAAAAAAGTGACCGACAGAAAGAGCTATTATTTCAATTTCAGTTTATTCAAATAGCTCTAAAGTCTCATTATGTTCTATTGAAAAATATTTACAAAATAGTAATTTATAATGAAATGTTTACATTCACTTTTTATCTAATTTTTTAATATTTCTTCAATCGCTCGTAGCCTTTGAATCGTTCGTGCTATTTTCGTGAACCAAAGTTAATATTAAACCTCTTGATTTGAATTTCCTTACGCTTTTGATTAGTAATTTTAAAGTTGCATAGAACTCGAGTTATTTCTGTTTTTACTAAGCCCCATTTCCACTGGATGTTTTTTCTAAAAGGTCTAATGACTTTATCCATGAAGCCAATTGCAGGTCAAAACTCTAAGATACGAGTTTTTTTTATTTTGGACAAGTCATATTCAAAGTTTTAAACTCTTTTAGTGATAGAAGTCTATATGCACTCAAAATTGTATTTTCCTCATTTTTTCCATTTTCTGTTAGATAAATTCTCAAGTTTAAGAAATATAATTTATTTATAGAATTGTTTATGAATAAATTTATGACAAAAAATGATATTTTTGTGAATTGCATTTGTGAGGAGGAAAAATCGATGATTAACATTTACTTTAAACACTACGGATTGATTGTTTGATCTAGAGAGATTGTAAAATTATCATTAAGTATGTAAAAATTGAAATTGACGGATCCGATGACCCAAAAACCAAAAAATTATTATTTAGTTCTTTTTCATCGTACTTTAGATTTACGTTTATATTTTTTTATTTTTTAACATTTCAAAATCGTACACGCGATGTAAAGGGTATAGTTTTTACCACACTGTAAGGAATATTTTTAGATTTATTGGATTGCTTAGTACATATGTTGAAAATAATTTATTATTATATGATAAAAGGGTAGTTTTTAACCCATTATAGAGGCTAGATTTGGATGTATTATATTTTAAACTCAAATTCCTGTATTTGCAATTGTCAACCAAACGTAGGTGAATCGCATGACTGAAAGGGTCGAACAAATCCGTTTTCTCAAATTTAAACACTCTTCTTATTAGTACCCTTAAAAGGTAAAAAATATATTCATTTTTTTATTCGAAATTCTCTAAGTTTATTATTTTTATAAAAAGTTTGCGAATAATTCTGTATAATATTTACATATTATACAAAAAAAAATTTATACATAATTTCGTGCCGAGACTTTTCGCTCAAAAAATTATAATTTTTATACCGTAAGACCCGAAAATGATAACGTTTCGCTATGTACTGAATAAAATAAATGTGATTTATAATAATGAATTATATCTATATTCCCACTGACGAATTGAACGAGGTACCGCCGAATCGCGCAGTTTCCGAACTCGTTAAATATTCATGGGTTATGGAACTTTATAATATTAATGAAGATTTTAAATGCACAAGTGGGCAATTTCAATCTTTTACTGATAAAACTTATTACTTTCTTTGAGTGAGATCAAATAAATCATCCTATGTATTTAGATAGATATTTAGATCGCTAATGCAGATATTACTATGTGGTTTCGAGATAGACAGAGAAAGAGAGTGAGAGAGAGAGAGAGTGTAATGGATCGATTTAGCTGTATTATCCGTACCTTAATGCAACTGCTCTTAGCCTACGTGTATTATGCTATTAATTGGAGTAAAATGAGGATTATGCATATGCATGTATGTACGAAGGCGATGCATCTTGACCTCTTGAACTCAACTGCCCATTCCGATCTTCTAATTATAACTAATCTGTTATAACCGTCCGTAACGCTTGGGAAATATAACTATATATATACATTTTCTTTTTTTATATTATCAACGAATAATTTTATAACGATTTTTCTATATTTCTCTCTCATCGTGTAAAATTTATCCGATAATTTCTATTGTGAATGATGATTTTCACGAAATAATAACACTCGTTTATATACGGTTTTGAAAAGCAATGCACGATCATAGGCGATCGTTTAGCGCCGATGCGATTTTCGATACTTTAACAAATTATAGATACGTTGTCGAGTGATAATTAATTTAAATTCCGAAACTCAGTATCAAATGCAATTATTAAATATTTAGCACAAATAATCTCCTCGTTAACGTTAATGGTGCTATACATATGCTATATATATACGTAAATGGCATACGTTCACATTAAAATCAAAGTTATGTTTATTAACCTTTTGTTTTAACGTGACGTTATATCTTTTTTTTCATCGAAATTTGTTTTTTTTTTTAAATTTATTAAGATTATGTTATAATATTCGTATATACGCGCGCGTTCCCTTTTGCTTTTAGTGTGCCGAAGTAATTATATTATAAAAGGTATACAAGGATAATGTAGTGCTTTTAACCGAAGAAAATTCTTGTTGCGCAAATTATCTATTATTATTAATTTATTGTCACGAAACATTTTGTAAGTAGACTCAAATCGATCTTAACGGTTTTTAGGGGTTTTATTTTCATTTTTGTTAATCTATGATAATATCGAAGACTTTTTTGGTTTGATACTTATGTGTGTGCTTGTAAAATAATTGTAAGTATTTTTTTGATTATTTGTGTATAATATTTAATTGGTGAAGATAAGTCGATGGAAATTTTTAAGTTTTTAACACCTTTAGCTTTTATATCACTACTTATACTAAATATTATTTTTCAACTTTCTACGAATAAAAAACATAGTAAAGTTTTTTTTTAGTAAAAGTCACTGCATTTTTAGTAATGCTGGGACGTACATAAGGTATGACAAAATTTACAGTAATTTATAAGAAATATTAATATATTTGTTCTAATTTACTATGATAAATTAATAATCGCATCAATTACAATTCCACTTATTTCAGTCTTATAGATGAAATTAAAGGAATATGTATTTAGATTGTAGTTTTTATTGTAATTATTACTATGTTAAAAAAAGTTCAATTTAGCTGTATTATAAATTAATAAAAATATAGTAATTTTTACTGTAAAAATTCATCCTGTTAACATAAAAAATCTTATATATTCGATTAGCTATTTAAAATTTTTTATAATTTATAACTGACTATTGTTAATTGTGTGGTATT
Source organism: Theocolax elegans (assembly GCA_026168455.1). Taxonomy (NCBI): domain Eukaryota; kingdom Metazoa; phylum Arthropoda; class Insecta; order Hymenoptera; family Cerocephalidae; genus Theocolax; species Theocolax elegans. The sequence continues at coordinate 6,559,949 of CM047427.1, forward strand.
TACATATTTTTACCAACAATTTTTAGTAGGATTTTTATGGATTAGAACTACATTCCAACTTAATCTATGTTTAAAAGCTGAAGAACAGTTTCAAACACGCTAAAAATTGGATTTTACTCCAGTAAATAGCTATGAAATGAGAAAAGAGCATTATATAAACAGGCCAAACATGGACACACTTTTCGTCCATTCTATCAAAACAATCTATTTATCATTTGTTAATTTTTTAAAATATGGTTTACAATACCATACAATACCATACCATACAATACCATCATCGAATTTACACTATGCTATTTATTTTTCTAACTTAATAAAATATATGATAAATTTCGGTTATATTAAAAACTGCATATTACTTTAAAAATTTTGATACATTTAACACGGGTTAATTAAAAAAAATTTTGATACGCTCTTTCAAATTTACAGCGAAATATACGCCGGGGCGCAGTAATATTTACGAGGTAAAAGGAAATTTCACGTCCACAAACAGAATTGTGGTGGAACATTAAGTGAGTTTTCTTGGCGCAACATAAAGGAAATTTTGCGTGGCAATTTTCGAGATACTTTTTACAAATTTTTTGAAATTGCCGTTTAAACTTTTCTGTGCGCCGACGTAGGGTAAGTAGCCGTAATACGACAGTTTTACAAAATTTTCGCGTATAACCCAAATTCCTCGGTGTTATTATATTTAAAAAGTTTGAAATTTCACACGTCCCGAAATAATCGATTTCGACACTTCCGAGGGTGTTTTGCAAACCTTTGTAAAGTAGACAACGGCTATACCGTAACTTTTCGTTTGGACACCGAGAGAGAGAGAGACGCATCGAGTTTGTAAACGCGTAATCCAAGGAGAGGCGAATAAAAGTGGCACTTAATATAAGCTTGCAGCACGAAGTACTTTCGGTGTACGGGAAAGGAAAGAGGTAACTGGGATTACAAACCGAAAAAATTAATGAACTTTTGAAAAGTTGGGCGAATCCGCGTATATCCCGTAAATGACTAAGCATTTTCGAGAATCACGGGAGGGAAGTAAAAAGTTGGCCCCACACCTTTACGCGGTACCGTAGAATTTCGCAATCTAAACAGCCTGTTCAACTTTCTCTCTTTGCAACCTTACTCGCGAAACGTGGCAGAACCTCCTGACGTGGAAAATATAAATCAAAACGTTACGTCCTTTAATAAATTGTCATTTTCCCTTATTTCTCCTTTACTTTTTAAATTGAAATGTTATATTGTAACGCGATAGTAAAAGACGATATATAATGCTTTTAATTCGGTCGTCAGGAGACTCTCGATGAAAAGCTCTCTCGCAATTAAATCACTCGTTTAGAAATTACGTCTTAGCTCTGATTGTCTGTAAAGAGACGCGAGAAGATCCGTAGCGATGGTGTGGAAGGAGGGTGTCTTTAGTGTTGAGAAAAGTCGCTCCCTGAATGTTGTCACTTTCAAACGGGATACTTTCTATCTAACTCCCCGAGCTTTTCATCGCTTCCTTTCTTTTTTTTCCTCCCCCTCAGGGCTTCCTTTCCTCTCCTCCCCCCTATCTCTCTTTCTCTGTGATTCGAAATACAAAGCGCGCTTGGACACTCAATCAGAAAGCTCGATCTGTTTTTATTCTTAAGGGCTTTTCGTATTTCTATCTTGGCGCGTTTTTTCAAATAGAAAGTGTTGATGCATTTTAAATTAATTTAATACGGTTTTCTCTTTGTACGCATATATAGTGATAAGCGTAATCATCCAAATGTAATTATACTTTAGATGCAATTTTATTTTTCACGTTGGAAAAAATGTTGTATGAAAGATGGCTGGTTTTGTTTTTGGAGAAGCAATGGGATGGGACAATTATTTTTGTCACGCTGTCAAGTGATTACCAACTCGATATGCATGTTCGCATTTTACATACAGTGTTTGTGTTTTGAATTTGGAAGTATAAGTATTTAATTAATTAAAAAGGGTTTTGAACTAATCGATTCGAACTGGCGACCTTGGATTATATATTGTAGACTTTTGTGGATTTTTAGTAAAAATTATGACATATTATACATTGAGCAATTTTCACGTAATAAATGTTATTACAGTATTTTTTTCTACTTATACATCTAAAAAAAATGTTGGGATGTGCAGTAATTATGTATCAATTGTTTTTGTCGGAGAACATAAGTTGTGCCTCTCTGATCAATTATTAAAATTACAAAATAAATTGACATAAATAAAAATCAATTAATAAGCGAAAATAATACATATAAAATAGTATAAATCGTACGACAGGTCGAAAAGACATTTTATAAAATTGAAAGTGACATATACAATATTTTTATAATATCTCCAATTCTCGAATTAGCTAATTCATTGTTATTACGGAATCTTTACTTCATCATATCTACAACTTTAAAACATGTAAATTATACCTGTACACCAATTGGATCAGATTTCAATCACAATTTTTCTAATAAACAACTTTTTATAATAATCTTGAATAATACTTTTAAAATTTCAAGTCTAAGAAATGTGTTACAATAATGTGTAAAGTACTGTATAATCAATTGGTAAGAATTAAGTATACTAACTGCATTTTATAGTTTTCACCAGTTTTTTCATACCTACACGGTGTCCAAATTTTAATAATTTTTATTCTACTGTTTATGGTATAAACACGTACGAGATAAACAGTTATTTTATGATAAATTTTATAAAGCTTTCGAGTAAATTTTATTATAAAAACAGTTCGTCCCACGTTTAGGATAAAAATTACTAGATTTTATTCTACGTGTAGGAAATGTGAAATATTTATTTATTGTTGTCACAACAGGTACATCAACATATATTTTTATTAACATTAAATAAATCACTGGGATAGCCAACTGAATTTTCAGTGGATTCTATTACATACCCCACAATAACCCAATAACGTAAACAACTATTTGTACACACTATATATACACTAGTTTAGAAGATCGTGTAAAGTTGAAATAAGTATTTTTAACCGAACGGAAAATACAACGTAAAAAAGTTTAATTAATTCTCCCAGTTCATTTATGTCCCATCCTTAGATATATATATATATAAAAGTTGAGAGCCACGTGTTCCCAGTATAACGCGCTTCGAACTTGGAAAGTAAATCCATACATAAAAGCGTGTCTTCGCGCCCTCGCTCAAGACTTTGAAGGATGTGGAACGAGGGAGAAAGGCCTCGACTTTACCGCGCGTAAACTTATATTCCCCCGACCCCTCTCTCTGTCTCTATCGACGATTTACAAAAGGGGTGGGAGGGAGAGAAGGGGGAGGGGGGGAGGGGGGGTGGAAGAACGCAAGGTACGATAAGATAACGAAATGCGTGAGGGGTTCGCGCCGCCGGCGTATTTCGAGGGTTTTGAGGTGCATTATTATACATTAAGATAAATCGATGCAGTACACGTAGAAAGAACCGATATCGCTTGTGTCTCCTTGGTTATGTACGTATAAGGACCCATACTATCGTGCGATTTATTACTGTCGAAATGACGATTATAAGATAGAGCTCCTTTATTTTTTTCTTCTCTCCCTCCCTTTCTCTCTTTCTCTTATACCGTTCGTGTATATATGTATATATATATATGTCGAGGAAATTGCCGTATGTCTTTCTCTCGCGATCGAGTGGAATGTGTTTTTAAACCATTTGTGTTGTTCCATTCTGCATCCGAGATAAAGGATATACGTGCTTTTATTTGCGGATCTCTTTGTACTTTGTTAACTATAACGGCTGATAAGCTTTTACTTCTCAAGGATACGTAAAACGAGAATTCTATCTATTTCTTTTTGCCGATTAGCGCGTTAGAAATTTTCCGAGATGTTTATCGACCGTGAGAGATTTTATAGGATACGTTCGATTCGTCAATCGACGTGTCGACGTACCGGAAACCGATTTTTCAAACGTGATGAAATAAATAGTTATATATGTATACATTGAGCATTGCTCATCAAATGAGTAGATGAAAATTATTACATTATCGATTTTCTTGGTTTTACAAAAAACTTTAATACATAAGTTAGATATATAAAAATTTATCGATCACCAAAAAATACTAATTTTTTATTTTACATGTTTTTTTTAATTTAAAATCTTTAATTTCATTCTCTGTATCGATTTTTTCAAATGTTATGGTATATAAATAAATAAATAAATAAATCTTACATAAGTTTAATTAACTTGACTGTCACACTGGGGTATATACGATCCCAATCAATATTAAGTTAAATTAACACACTTGTATAAAAAAAAATTTGAAAATGTTTTTTTCATATACTAAATATCATTTTTTTTAATAAAATAACATTTTTTAAATAAAAAAATCTTCACATTACAATTTTCTTACGATGGGGTACGAAATGCACAAATGTGGCAGTTATGGATTAACATTGTTTACATTATCGTATCATAACCAATTCCTGATCAGCAATCAATACACCGATCATTTTGTTAATATAAATCATATAAGGAAACTAATTGTTCAATATTAAAATATGTGGACAACAATATAAATAGTAATGAATGGAGTTTAAAATGCATATATTACGATATAATAAAATAAGGTCAAGTTTTATAAGGTATAATTAAGAGTTGGTTTTAACTAATCACATATACATTATGCAGTTATATATTACATTCTTTGAGATAAGATGAATATCGGTTGGAAACCTGCGATGGATGGTTATTTTACATTAAAATGTCCAATTTTTACAACCCTGTCATTTCCCAGTATATAAATAAATTTTCATCCGCTAATTTGCTATGAAATTTTGCATGTATATTATACGTAAAAGATAAAATGATTTACAACTATATTGTACACGGCAGGTGGAGAAAAAGCAATATTATTCGATTAGCGCGCAGAGTGTCTACAATGATGTAAGAAGAGACGACAATATTCGAAAACAATGGCATTGCAATTCAGTTCGTCTAACTTACCAATTAGTTAATTTGTCCAAAGTTTCGGGATGTTTCAGGTGAAAACGCATAGTTAGAATTCGATTAACCAACTTTTTGATTATTCTAATTTGTTGGGTTTACTTTACAATGTGTAAAGCTAGACTGTAATTCTAATTAATTTTACATTCGAACTTTTGTTTTCAAGTGTAACGAATAAACTATACTACACGGCTAAAACTTAACCAAGATTATTTCACATACACATACATACATACATACCGGTAATTCTCCCGTGTATTAACGTTACTTTACTTTAAATCGTAAGATATACAGTTCGAAGAAGTCTTGTATATTTAGTTACATAGCTGAAATTGTCTTTACGATATCTCTCCTATATAGTGGAGATAAAACCATTTAGGAAATTTATATATATTTATTTTAATTTTTTTCTTTCAACATTTGACGAATTGTGATCAATAAGAAAAATGGTTTAAAATGACCTTAGAAATGTAAGGTGGTATTAAACTTACCAGTCAGAAATTAGTCTATTTAAAATAGCAAATTAATTTCAAAGGATTAAACATAATCAAGAAAATGAGTAATTGTAGCTTTGAAATTCCGATTGTAACTTTGACTAAGCTTTCTTACATAAAAATATGAAAAATAACGTAGCAATTGTTTCTCACGAGTTCTCTTTGTCAAAAGAGTTGTAAGGTATTAAATTGAAATTTCAAAGGAAATCAGTACTGGTTTAAACGCTTACAACTAACTAGCAATTAGCGACAGCCAGTGAAATTCGGTTTTAAAAGAACAAGGATTAGCTCGAATATTTCAGTTGATGTCGAAATTGTAAAAGCAATAACAAGTGATAGATTTTTAATTTATAACATTTTTTTAGTTGAAATATCGTAATATTTTTGTTTTTACTTCAATTTCTTTTACGTTTATATTGTAATGATTATTTCTAATCCCTGAAATTTTTATATTAAATATTAAAAATTAATAATTTTTTTGATATCGATTATAAACATTTCTTTATTTTTTAAACAAATTGTATTATTATTAATTTTTATTTAAAATTTTTTGATTAATATATTTGTAACAGCAACTTTAATTAATCCTTATAAATCTATTTGAACGAAATAGACTGTGTTAACATTGTATTAAAATTATTCTTACAAAATTGTTTAATAAAAATTGCGAAAATGTGCAAAAAACAGCTAAATAATTTTTTTAAATAAATATTAGACGTTTATTGGAATTCCGTTTCATTTAAGTGGATTTAAATCAAGTTTTTTGCTATTTGAAAATTTTAGCCTACTCGATAAAGTGGTTCCTGAGATATCCTGCGATAAATCCGTTATGGAAAAAATCAAAGTATGGAATCTCATACTTAATTAAAATATAATTTATGAAATTTAGCGATGCAATTTTTGTATACAAATTACAGTGTTTATATTAGAGGGTGTATTCAAATTTCCTTCTTTCATTCTTATATTTTTTTAATTTCTTTTCGTTATCCGAATTGTATTGTTTTATTTTTAAATAAAATCTTTTATGCAGCCTGAAGAGGGTGGCATTGACCATCGAAACGTTACAAAAGAAAAGAATGGGTTAACCCATTAACGCAGAACCACAATACATTTATTAGCTTCACTTTGAGTTCAGTTTTGATATATTTAAAAGAGTGAAATCCATACCAAACCTATATTTCCTAGTGTTTTTGAATGTGCCCTTTAGACTTCCAGGGAGCAAAAATCGATTTTGACGAATCAGCAAAAAGGTTCGATCGGTTTTAAATAAAAAAGTACTAAAATTCTTGTACATATTATGAATAAACGTGCACAAAATATTTAAACTTTCGAAAGAAATTTTTTTTCTTTAAATATAACGTTTTTAAAATAACTTTTTTTTGGGCACATCCAAAAACACTAGGAAATATAGGTTTCGTTAAAGTATTTACTTTTCCGATTCCGTTTCATTTAAGTGGATTTAAATCAAGTTTTTTGCTATTTGAAAATTTTAGCCTACTCGATAAAGTGGTTCCTGAGATATCCTGCGATAAATCCGTTATGGAAAAAATCAAAGTATGGAATCTCATACTTAATTAAAATATAATTTATGAAATTTAGCGATGCAATTTTTGTATACAAATTACAGTGTTTATATTAGAGGTGTATTCAAATTTCCTTCTTTCATTCTTATATTTTTTCAATTTCTTTTCGTTATCCGAATTGTATTGTTTCCTTAGCTATTCTTTGAGTTCCGTTGTTGATATATTAAAAGAGTGAAATCCATACCAAACCTATATTTCCTAGTGTTTTTGATGTGCCCTTAGATTTCCAGGGAACATAAATCGATTATGACCTAACCAGCACAAAGGTCGATGGGTTTTAAATCAAAAAAGTACTAAAAGTTTTATAAAAAATTTTTTTTATCATTTTTTTGGAGGCTATGCAGGACTAAATCTTGTGCATATTATGATAAACGTGCACAAAATATTTAACTTTCGAAAGAAATTTTTTGTTCTTATATATAACGTTTTTAAATAACTTTTTTTTGGGCACATCCAAAAACACTAGGAAATATAGGTTCGTTAAAGTATTTACTTTTCCGATTCCTTTTCTCCTTTGATTCAGGAAGATCGATAAATTTCTATTAATCAATTAATTTCTATTAATCAATTTATATTAAATAGCTAAACAAATTTGAATAATAGTAAATAATAATTTATTTAAAAATAAAGAAATGATTATAATCGTTGTGAAATAAATTATTAACTTTTAATATCGATGATTGTTTTTTCAATTTTACCCAGGCTCGTCCATTTAATGTAAACTAACTTATACTGTTTTACTCTCAAAGGTATATAAACCATTCGAAACATACAATTAATATTCTAACAAGACTCACTAGATATATCAAAAACATCTCCAATTTATTTTTGTTGCTTCTGACTCACTCAATTAAAGGTATAATTTGAATGTTTAAAAATATAGTTCGTTAATTTATAGTCGTAGCATTAAATATCCGATTTAATTTCAACAAGTGAAACACTTATTAAAAACGTTTTACCACAAAATATTATTTCACAGTTAATCGATAATCTCCTTAAATTTGAAGTTCACCTATACATCAACGTTAAAATATATAAATTTGAATATGAATTCGACTAAAGTCGTAATAACGATGCTACACCGTAAATATATCAAACGAATTGTCGAACGAACTCAAACTTTCGTGGAGGTGAAAGAACGCATTTTACGTTTGCAATAACCGCAACACCCAAACGAAAAGTTTTAATTAATGCCGTGAAAATAAATTATACATTTTCGGATGTAACGGCGCACCCATTCGTGAATTCCACAGCTATACACTCAAGGAGTCAAAGAAAATTCGCTTGGCCGGTAGTTATAAAATTTTATCTATATATACACAACGTAATCCGCGATTTCACGAAACAAAAATCTGCAACTATATAATCTCGAGAAATAATACACGTATATATAATTATTATCATACATCAAAAAATATATAAATATATATATACACTCTACGAGTTATCGAGTACTTCCTCCGCAATATCTTTCGCGGGACCCGATTTATTTTTCGCGAAAAAAAAAATACGAAATTTATTTTTTTATCAACCTGCAAACCGTATTGGTACACGGAAAGAAATTTGGAAGGCTGAAGCGTCGAAGATTTGGAAACAATGTATGTCCGAAAAATACTGCGTCTTTACACCACAAAAATGGGAGTTATTCGCTTCTAAATAGAAGTGTTTCGGTTCCAACAATTTCGGATATACAACGCGCTCAGAATGGAAGTAGGAGCAGTCATACTGGAAGGGCTGGGTATTCGAGATTTCGCTGCGTAGTGAGCTCCGCCCGTTGGAGCTCTCAGACCTCCAAACGTGGTATCTTGTCGGGTCGAGCACGTGAAGCGTATTTTGACTTAGCGCTTCTTAGAATTAGTCGCTTTAATGTAAAAATTCTTATTATTTTCGAGCTCGCAAAATAAACAGCTATTATTTTCATTTCTATATAAATTATTTTAATACCGCTACACAAATATATAATGTAAATATAAAATGTAAACACTCAACTCGATCGTTCGTATAAGCGCATCCGAGATCCCGCAGATTTGGAAGTCTGAGAGCTCCAAAGCGGAATCAACACGACGCCGTAAAACTCGGAGGTTTTGGGGGGCGCTACTGGGAGCGCTACACTTCGTCTTTGAAGCGTGGAGCCTCCGAGAATATCGGAGTCTCATAGGTGCCGATTTCGACGCGAATTCTTACAAGAACTTGCATAAATAGTGCCGATTGTCGGAAATGAGTCGAGTTGACATTTATTTTAAGTGTCAGCCTTCCAAATTTCTTTCCGTGTATAGAATATAAATCATCGGTATACGCGCACTCGCCGATAATGCAATCGATTTGTCAAAGTTGCGTGTATTTCTGATTTACATGTAACATTATATACGTGTACACAGTGTATATATATACGTGTGGCCGATTTGACGGTTATTTTTTTTTTCGCCGCAGGAACGTGACCGATAATGATCGGTGAATAAGGAGGGAAATAAATTAATTTATGGTTCGAGATTACGCGTATACGAACGTACTTTTTCCCTATTTTTTTTTAGTTTCATGCACAGGACGTCGATTATGATATCTCCCTGATATATATTTGTCGAAAATGTGCCGGAGGCGATTTCAATATATCTTCCTACACGCTAGATCTACTTTAATAAATATTCTGCGTATTCTCTTATTCCCCTTTTTTTCGTTTCGTTTTGTTTTTAATACGTGTAGATTATTGGAAATTAATGAATAATTCGATATTTAAACTTCGCAGTCGCGGATTTAAATGTTATTCCAAAACGATTTCAAACGAACAATGTACCTCTTAACCCGCGATAGTTGTATAATAACAATTATTCTTTTTTTTTATACGCGAGGAGAGAAAAAGTAATAATCGGGTTTGAAAAAGATAAAGTTGAAATGGAATAGTTTGAACGTGTGTATAGTATATATGTATATATTTTTAGGCTTCTGTTAAATCTATTTAACAGTGGTAAGCCAAAAAAATGTAAAGCTCTCCCGTTATTTTGTGTCTTTACAGATATGGAGGTAATATTGAATTGTTTGACTTAATTCTCCTATTCTCCAATTTTTGTTTTAGTTTTCACGCGGTCAATAATATTGGTATTCGGTACATTTTTATAAAGATTGGGGATATATAACGAACGAAATGTTTTCCTTTTATTTTTCATCGAATGTACGAGATTAGAGGTTTCCGCCGTGTTCGTAATTTATTAATTGAATTTTAAAATATAGAATATATGGTCTGTTTTATTAAAGGTTTTCTTTTTATCACGAGAGTCGCAAATTAAGTGAAAAATGATTAGATTGTTATTGTGTGATCGAGAGACAAAATTTAACAAATCCTAGGCAATACTATGTTGGATATAGCGACAATTCAATACAATTTTTAAAAATACAAGTAAATAATAAAGAATTAGTATTCCTATTAGAAATATCAAAGTATTTATGATGAATCTTATAAGCCAAGAACTATCCATTCCACCAAATGCTGATCAATAAGTCCGTAATTAATGTTCTAAAAATAGATAATTCTTCTAACCTCACAATTTTCAATTTCAACTAGGTATAGTAAATTTTTCTATAAAATAGCAATTTTTATAATAATTATCAAGTCTTACGATGACTGAATATCATACTAATAGTAACATTTACTTCAACTTTTTTCCGTGAAAGATCACTCAGTGATTAAATATCTTTCAATAACTAGTTTCTGCTTACTCAATCCAACTGACCAGTTAGAAGTCTAGTCACTGAAAAAGTATTACCTAAAAATCGATACTAATGTATAAATTACACATAATCTACAAAAACGCCAACTAAATTATTTGTCCATTCTGTCTAACTTATATCTAATTATTCCTGTACTTTTTCTTATCTGTTTTCAGTACTTTATTTCTTTGAGGGAACTATAATTCTTATTTAATTAATTTTCATTTATATTTTTTTGAAATCTTGGACATTTAAATAATGTAGCCATTGTGAAAAATTTATTTTTAATTGTTATATAAACAATAAGTGGAAAAAAATATCGTCTGTTGGTAAATATTGCTTAGTACTATTATAAAGATTTCTTTTAAATTCAAGTAAAAAAAGAGTTTATTCTTGGTTTTTGGAAAAAATTTTGAATATTGAATAAAAGTAGCTATTGGAAGCCTGCGGTGATTCGTGTTCGAGTCCTGATCTCTGCCGATTGATATAAACATTACTAGGGAATGTATTTTCAACAAGTGCTTTCTTAAGAGACGTCGTATGATCTCCATTGCTGATTAGCACCGATTTGGAAATATAAAAAGAGCGACGTTAAAATATTAAAAAAAAGTAGGTATGACCTTCAGTATAGGTTTTAAAAAAAATATATCCTTCAAACTGTTAACAGGACCTCAAATACGAATATTTATCGACGTTTAAAGCCTCAAACTTTAGAAAGCCAATAATCACGTTTTCGACATTGTACGAGTTATTCCCCCTACGTTTGGATAAAAGCTAGCAAAGACAACTCATAAAATTTATAAAAATTAAAAATACTCTTAGCGAAGTTTGAATCCGTAAATATGTCAGTATAAACTTTAAATTATATGATTTTCGTTGAATTCCAATTCGTTTCCCTGGCTAGTAAATACTAAAAAAATCGGATGCAAATAACATATCAACTAATCAGCTCATTTTTCACAATATAGGTATAGGTATACGGAGTATATACCTAAAAATGCTTAACGATTCCTCTGCCAAAGGATATACATCCCGAAATCCACCCCTCAATCACGTAAATTAGTACACACGTAATCGTTTACGTTTTCCACCGTATAATTAAAATCTGAATTACAGTGCGGTATGAGCGAATGAACCTCTTGAAATCTGTTGTTCCCGAGACCACAGAGAACTGCAGAATCCCGCGCGACTCTGGAGATAAAAGTACAGAGAGTGAGTGAAGGTGTGTTAGTCTACGTTAGAGAAAGAGAAAGAGAGAAAGAGGAGAAAAAGTGCCGGAAGGCATCGCAAAGTGAATTTCCAACGTCGATGCAACCGGTATGTGTTTTACTTTCACAAATATCCTTGACGCGTCATTCGTCATCCACAGCGAATCGCGCGCTCTCTCTCTCTCTCTCTCTCTCTCTCTTTTTTCCGAAAAGGAAAATGCAAGCGCCACGGAGAAGCGAATAAAAAAAATAAATGAAAGCAAAACGCTTCTCTCCCTCTCCCTGTACGTGTCGACGAGAGAGAAGAGAAGAGAAGAGAAGAGAAGAGAGGGAAAACGAGAGACGGATTAAGGAGAAAAGAGAAAGACGAGAAGCAGGAACAGAGGTTGAAGAAAGAGGAAAAGCTTCTGGTTGCCTCGAGCGCGCGCACGCCAGCAATCGCGACCTGTTATCTGCGGGTATGTGTGCGTATGTGTGTGTGTCTCCCTCTGTATACAGATGCTTCGTTCTCGTTTATTTACACGTTTATACACACACACACACACATACACAGAGAGAGAGAGGTAAAAGACGGCCGAAAACCCGAGGAGATGGAACGAGTTTTCACGCGCAACGGTAAACCTTGGCTCTCTTTCCTCCAGCTGGTAAAACGCGTCATTTGTCATAGGTCTTTTTGCGAGGAGGAGAGTGGGATGGTACGACGGTAACGTAGACGAAATTTTTGCCCGACTCCCGTACCTTTTTTCCATCTTTACGTTATTTCCGGGATAGCTTCGGGAAATTCGTCTTTTCCAACCGTTTACGGGTTATATTTTAATGCTCCCTTCCTCCACGATTAATTGCGTCACTCGCTACTTTTTATTTATTATTCTCGTATCTCGCTTATACACATACACACACACACCCACATGCTCGGTTTATTTATCAAAATCTTTGCGTACGCACTGTCGTTTCTTATTCCCAGAAGCGTATAATACCTTTTTTCCTATATATGTACATACACACACACACACGCGCGGGAAAGAGAAGACCGCGCGAGTTTTGATTTAAAATGTAATACTAAATTTCATTATAATATCGCAAGGGCTTCAGTTACAGGTAGTGCGCTTCGCATATGCGGAGGAAAAAGTGTCTATATTCACAACGCATATATGTATATACGATATATTGAACTAATATATGTATAGATATATGGATAGGTGGAACGGTTTGAATTGCGAGAAAGAATTTTACTATAAGTAGCTCAAGTTACTACATGTACGTGTGTGTGTGTGTGTGTGTATATATATATTCGCGCGAAAGTCAGTGTCACAACGTGTCAATCTCACTGACATTTTATGCGAAAACCTTTTAGTTGACAGGCAGTTACTACGAGCTACGTTTTCGAATGCTGAGTTGCCGGATGTTATATCCGAACGTAAATTCCGTGATGCTCCAACATTTTCGAAATGTCTGTACACACACACACACACACACATCCGCACACAATCACTCGCACATACAGATATACTTTTAAGAAATTTTCGCGTTTTCGCGCATTTCATAGCGCGTGTGAGAGCGTTCGTTCGTGCATATCTTCTTCGTGAAAAGATGGTTTACACGTACGTTAGAAAATAATTTAATAAACATAATTATGTTATAAAATTGTATTTTGTTGTAAGTTACATTTAAAATATTTGTGTATATAATATAGAAGTACGCATCTAAGTAAGTACTTTTCCGTTTATTCAGCTCGATTATTTTGAAAATCTCTAAGTGCACGTCGATCAAAATTGATTCTTGCAAAAGGGTATGTTTCTAGGACAATTTATTAATATTTTATTAAACTACTGTTCGCGTTCCGTATACGCGAAACGAGACAAACGTTCTACGTGTATATACACGAGACGACTGTAGATTGTGCAAATTGTTGAGTAATAATATAATAATATTAATAATATGATAATACTAATAATCAAAGTGATTACAAGAGACCAAGTGAAATATTTTCATTGCGCAGCGAATACTCATATACATATATGTTGCGTGTGTGGGTGCGCGTGTGTGTAGGTGTACAAAGCCATAGTTTTAACGCGTGTAAATTTAGATAATGATTATCTTATCCTCAAATAACCTAAGAAAATGTATAGATATATACACATATGCCAGGAGGGAAAATTCGTATAGGGGACTGTTGGTAAAGAACCGAAGAAACAAAGGGTATAACGAGTGAGGAAGAGAAGCAGCTGCAGTGTACAAACAAACTGGAATAATCCAAGGTATATACATATATATACGCGTAGAGAAAGAGAGAGAAGAAAAAAAATCATCTCCTCCTTTAGCCATCGTAACAATTTAGCGCTCTGGTAAGAAAACGTCACAGTGGCCTCGAAAGTAAATTTTCTCTGTTTCTCTATCCGGTCTATTTGCGCGTACTTCTCTCTCTCTCTCTTTCTCTTGTCTTGCGTCGTCATATAAGCGCGCGGGTTGGTGATGTTTGCGCGGTTTCGCTCTGGCTCGTTTATCTTGCTCTCCCGTCGAAAATCACATTTAACAAGAGGGCGCACTCTTTCTCTCGGTTATATATACGTATAAACGCGCCCCCCGTAATCGATGTGTGCACTCTTTTCTGGCGCCCTTAAACGGAATCGCGAACCGGTAAACAGACCATTGCACGCGTGATGCTGCTTCCTATGGTTCTTCCCTTTTCTCCCTTTTTTTACTTTGTTACAGCGAGGTACTTTTCTCCGAGAGTTTTTCTTTTTGTTTTTAACGGTTTGTATACGGGATATGTGATTATTTTTAGGTATATATTTGGTTTTCTCGTCTTTGATCAATCGCGATTTAGGTTGGGCGGATTTTTTTTCTTGATGTGACGTGGGTTCTGTGTATAATGCGCGTGGAGAATTTTCTTGTGAGAATCTAACCGTGAAAACGGACGGTTTACTTCGTGGCTTTTGATTAGTAATCCGATAGTTATGGGTCAAAATGATGACGATTTCCTTATAGTTTCAGGTCTAATTTTTTCGGAATACTCGTATTTTATAATGGTCCGATTATGTAACGACCGCGTTGTCAAACTTAATTATAAAAATTTCTTCCTGCGAAAAAAATAAGATGTTTCAAACGTAAACGAAAATAAAAGAATATCCGCATAAAAATAAATAAATAAAAAAAAAATAAATAAAAGAACTGTACACATTGATTGATCGTTTTAAAACTACGTATTTATTTTTACCAAGCAGGAGAGATATAACGGTATGTGGCATTAGAAACATATGTACGACAAAATTTCAATGCTTTAAAACAGATTTATTTTTACAAAAATGTTATAGAATACGTCGTACTGCGGTATGTATAAAATAATTAAAATAAAACAATCAAATGAAATATAGAGATAAAAACCGTAACGAAATGTATTTTCAAGACAACCGCAAGTATATAAATTTAGTAAAACGTTTTTACCATAAAGGTCACGTAGTGATAATGATTATTTTAAGATATATTCCATAATTTATCTGAAACATATCCATCGCACTTACACGGATTTTAACCAAACTGTAAGATATGTATTATAATATAAAAATATGAGGTAAGTCAGATTTTTAGACCCTAACGCGTTGATTTACCCAAGTTATGACTAACTAAAGTTAGTTTTGTAAAATAATTATTTCCATTTTGATCGCCTATAATTAAAAAAATAAATGGAGATAGATGCTTAATCTAATATTCAAAAGAAAGATGAGATAAAACAGATGTAATTTGAAAAAAAAAACTTAAATCGGTCAATTTGGAAAAAAGTTATAAAGAAAACAAGAAATTGCTGAAATTTTAACTAAAATAAAAAAGTAATGACGTTCTTGGCCAAAATTTCAGTAATTTCTTATTTTTTTCGAATCTTTGCTACAAAATGACTGATTTGAGCTTTTCTTTTCAAATCACATCTATACTTGATCTCAGCTCTCTTTTGAATTTTAGATTAAGTACCTATCTCCATTTTTTTTTTAATTATAAGCAATCAAAGTGAAAGTAATTTTTTTACATAATTAGCTTTAGTTAGCTATAACTTGGTTCAACGCATTAGCGCTTAAAAATCTGTGTTTCCCCATATTTTTACATTACAAAACATATCCTAGAGTTTGGTTATGATCTGTGATCCGAAGGCCATAGCCTCCCCTAGTTAGATTATTTTAATAATCATAGAGATTGATATTTTAAATTACCACATTGTAAGAATCGAAGAGTAAAATTTTTACATTATTTTACATTATTCCTAGCAACCTGTAAGTCGAACCAAACGTATACTTACAACCTGTATATTTTGAAACCGTATCTAAAAAAAAAAAAATTAAAACAACGGGTATATTACATGATCCCTTTAATAAATATATATCTATACGTAAACATTCTCATACGCTTAGAGTTAGCTACGATAAACAGTCCACTCGAAGGAACGTCATGAAGGAGAAGAGAGAGGAAGGGAAAAAAGAAAAAGAAAAAGAAATAGAAAAAGGAAATCAACCGGGTCAATGCGACCCATGGGCGCTATTTTACGACTTGTGGATAAAAAAAAAAGAAAAGACTCTCCACCCTACTCTTTCATTCGACATCTGTGTGTGTGTGTGTACGTGCGTATTTCGCCGAGGGCATTATTTGCTCGACGGGACGAGCTTCCTGAAGTGCGAATTTCGCGAGGCAAAAGGGGAAAGAAAAGAGAGAGAGATTACATAACAGTCAGGGTGGGAATTCGAGGGGATATACCGATAGTTCGGCGAGCTCAAATGATATCTCGACGAGATAGCCGAGAACGAACGTGAAATGGATTTCTCTCTCTCCTTTTTTCCCTCGAACCGTCTTCTTTCACGTAGAAAAATAATTATCATAACTGCGTTGTATTACGCACGGTACCTCCAGAAGGAAAGGGGAGTTGATATATACGTATATATTGAGCCCGTGCCAATTTTTTCTTTACACACGAGAATTGTATATATGGGAAGATATCGAGGGGTATACTATATATATACGTATTGATATTTATTTACTGTATAGGAGTTTATACTTGTCTGAATTATCTTTGTCGCGCGGTAATTAAAAATCGATGATAATTGCAATAATACCGTGGAAAAAGAAAAAGGATCGATTGGGAATTATACCGGTAGACTTATATATCGACACTTCGATTTATATTTGATCGTTGATATATATATTTCGGGTGGTCGATATACACACTATGACTATATACACGCGCTAATGTCGATCAATTTAACTTAAACGAGATAGATTGCTTTTAAAAGTGTATTATTGTCGAGAGATTTATGAACGCTGAATGTTATTTATCACGTATCTAATATACACGCGTGTTATTGAAATTTCTTCTAAAACACGGTAATTTTCGATTATATATATATATATATATAAATATCTACAATTAAATATATAAAATGTACATATTTAATATTTTTCACAGATTATTTATCACTTTTCTTACTTTACATTATTAACATTGAACGACGGTCTTTTTCGGGCTACGATTTCGAAGGTATATAACAAACGACTATTAATTACTAAATGATAATTATATTTCAGGCTTATTGTTCCGCAGTAGCGTTTGAAAAGGAATCCGTATAGCGATCAATTTATTTGTGAATAGTTTATATATCACTCGATACAAATTGCATAAATTATATAGATCCCATCTTGCGTTACCAAGTATTTAAAAGCACGCGATTCGAGGTATTTCATTAAGCTTTTCCATATATAGACGAATTAGGTAAATACTTCTTTCTTAATTAAACTTCTTTCAACGATCCAAAAAGTTAGATATATATCGTATCGCGTACACATTTCGTTTCCGTTCGGTTATATTTACAAAATTTATTAATTTTACGAATAACGCATCAATCGTACGAGAAACGATCGTTAAAATTATTTGTTAATTGAATAAAACAAGCCTCGAAGTAATCAGAGGTGAATTTAAATAACTTTAATATAAGTACCTATAAATATTGCAATCCCAGTATATACGCGTTAAGTCTATAAATGTTTTCTTTAAACTTTCGTATACCTGGTTTAGAGAAAGGAGTTGTTTAAGAAGTAGAGAAAGATCATGAAAAATGCAATTACTTTCTGTGGGTTTCGGATAAACTTCTCCTCTTTTACTTCCTTTTTTTTTCTTCAGTTCGCTGAAAGTTACCGTTTAGTTGCTGTTGCTCGCGTACATCTTTTTTTTTTCGTATAATCGCATTTGCAAATTGAAGCGAATTTGATGGTCTTTGAGGAAGCAGCGCAAGCCTTTGTGGATAAACAATTAAACAATTTACGTTGCGTACCGAGTAAATTTCGTGAGGGAATAAAGATTTTTAAAACTTGAACGTTATGTACAGGTTTTGTTGTTGTGTTACGTGTGTATGCACAATAAAAAAATGGTATTTTAACAAATGACTGAATTACATGTAGAAATATGTACTTCGATTATCATAATTTTTGTAATGAATTTTAAGATGTATATAATATAGTAATTTTTTAAATTATAATAAATATTACTGTGAAACGTAATAAAAAAATAATAATAATGAATTAACACATTTAAACTGCGAAATGTAGTATTTTTTTTAATATAGTAATTTGTGATGTGCCATTATTTTTAGTGCGACTGTTTGCAAGATTAACAGAGCGAAGTCATTCCAACGAAGTCTAACGTGCAAAAAATTATTGACTGGCATTACGAAAGAAAAACTATATAAGTAATTCTTTGTATAAAACTTTCCGTAATTTCCTTAAAAATAATGCAAAATAAAATTTAAAAAAAACCAAACGAAAGCTCATTTTAAAAAAAGCTTCATTTTTGATTGCATAAAATTTTAATATAAAAAAATGTCCATGTCATAAGATAAATTAAAAATTTGCAAATAGGCTTTATAAATACAAGTTAATCGAAAGCTTATCGAACTAGATATTGAATAATCTCCAATTTCGAAGTATATGGGTCTATTTTTACTACAAACTTACGAACGATAATACATTTTGAATTCAAACAAAAGAAAAAAAGAAAAAAGAAATATCTTAAAGTAATTGTTAAACTTAAAAAACAAACCACAACGTGAAATTAATTCAAATCGAAGAAAAAGAAAACTATTAATATCACAGATTGATATAAATAGAGTTAAGACCGAGGGGTAGAAGTTGAGGAGAACGTCTTAAGGAATTATCATAAAAACGAGTCGTCTCGGAGCAGACTCCAGACAGGTTTTGCGGGGGTTGATGAACGCAGGGCGCAACTAAGATTCTCGTTAAAAATAATCCAATTAGCGCGGAACGATGGCGGAATAGGGAAGGGGAGGGTAGGGCAATGTACACGTATATAGGAGATATCGTAGTAGAAGATTCACGCTCAATTAAACGAGTCGTCCGCATACGTGAAAGGCAGCTCGAGTCCAGGTCCCTCGGTATCCCCCGTGAAATCCATTTAGTCATCTACCCGCACGCGAAAATAATTAAACGTACGCCTTCTCTCTCGCTATATATATACATCGCACCTTTCTTCAAAAAGTTTTATTCGTCGTCGTCGTCTATATATATATACATGAAACACACTTTCTCTTGAATACGCTCGAAAAAAAGAGAATGTGGAAGGCTTACAGTCGTTAAGGTGATTTCCGTGAATTGTCAAGGAAATCGGATTTTGAATCGACGGTCAAGACTCGCCTAAAACCTGTGTGCATAGCTATGCGAATGTGTATGTGTGTGTGTGTGGTACGTGAGCTTCTACTCTTACTGACGGCTTATTCACTCACTCGTATCTTTTCTTTAAATCTTTGTAAAGCTTTTTCCAGGAAAATCGACTCCTTCTTTATATATATTTTTTTTTTGAAACCTGAGCTTTTCTTGTATATATATACCTTCCCTATTACCCCTTATCGATGCCCTTTTTCTTCATTTTCTTCTTTTAAATTCAATTACGTAGTTATTTTTGCTTCTCGAGCTGCTCAACGGATTTTAATATTATTTTTATCTATTATTATTTCGTTACGTCGACTCGCGGGAAAGTGAAATTATTTTCAAACGTTTTGTAGTACTATCTTTTAGGTTGATTTATACTCTTTATTTTATTCTTGTTGTTCGCGTAACGATATATATATATATAGTCTTCTAATTTCTCGAGACATCGGACGTCGCTTATCGATCGTTCAGTTATTCAAAAGGAAATGCGAGATTATATTCTGAGAAAAGCGTAAAGATGATTGAATGTACTATAATAGTTATCGAAAAATGTTTGGGTAAATTTTTAATTATCCTATAAATCAAATAAATATATATTGAATCGACGGAACAAAAGTACAAACAATTAGGAAAAAAAATGCGCCATTAATCGTGCTCTTTGACCTTACTAATTGTGAATTCGATGTGCGTTTAAAGAGAGGCCGCGCTTCCCCGTTTTTCATCCCGGAGCTTTTTAGTATTTTAAAAGCTGTGAATCAATTACGACATCGATTGATGTTTATCTTGCGTGAAACGGTATAGATAATAATAATAGCTATAGAGAGCTCGGTTCTTTGTTTCCGGGAAGATTAGATGTTTATAAAATAATTAAGTAAAATCAATGCGACCGGCATTTTTAATTTAGTATTGTCCGTCCGTAAACGGAACTTTGTTATTTTAAATGTATTAAAATAAACAACTTATTAAATGAATTATAGAATCTTAAATCGAAAATACTCTTTGAAACCGAATATTGTACGGTGTTCTTCTTTGGGTTAGTTATTTTTACAGAATTTGCCTGCGCGAATTTTGCTTCATACGTCTCTTTGAGAGGTGGTGTCAATTCCAATCAATATTTCGATGGCGTATGATTAATTGATATTTTACTTTCAAATTTAAGGCAAATCATGATGTGATACAATTTATGATTTAATTATCTGCGACGGAGATTGAAAAATATATAATTTCTTACTTCAAACGTAATTCTTTTTAAATGAGATCCAAGAAGAAATGTGCACGACATTAAAGAAATCCTCTATAATAAAATTGTATCTCCTTATGTTCAAAAATAATATACAGAATCAAGCATATTCTTCTAAATTTTATAAGATTAATTTAAGGCTAGAATAAAATTTAGAAAATATAAAAAAAAATTTTTTTGTTTTTCAACTTAATGAGCTAAAAGTTTGATGGTATATTTGTAATAAAAATATAAACGTATTTGGAAATTTTTATCAAAATAAAATCATTTTAACCAAAGTTATGCAGAACAAATGTATCAACAATTAGTGTTCGGTGCTAAATGCTCCATATGGCACGTCAATTTTTGGATTTATTTGACATTTTTAGTGACCATTCTTTCAAGCAATTGTTTAAATTTTGCACAGGTTTTTTTATCATCTTAAAAATTTGTATACAATTCAATTTTAATGTATAAAATATTAATCAATAGTACACGTCAATCGATAACATTAAGCGCGGGAAATTTGAATTATTTTGACATCCTTTCAACCGAGACATCGCACAATACTGAGTGACAATAAAATAATAGTCCCTAAATACGAAAATACAAAATGTTACCATTTCGTTTTATGCACAAACGCAATTAACGTTAAGGCATAATAGTAGTAAAATTATCGGAACGCTCGTAAAATCCTTTAAATTCGGTCGAAATGTATATATATATATACACACGCATCCACGTACACATATACACACCTTCCACGAAAATTTAGAACACATCCGCATATATAGATACACATATATACCGAACCAATAGCGTTAAATATGCATAATTTAGCAAACGTCATATCCAAGTGATAATTAACAAGAGAACGGTTATAATACCTAATGGCGACGATAATCCGTGATTTCGCATAATGGTAAGCTAATCGCAGTCGAATAAAAAAGAAAAAGGAAAATGTGTTAACAACCATTATGGGAAAAAGAAACGTGTATACAGAACGCGGTCTTAATATCATATCGACCTAGCAATAGTTTTTACAGTCCGGCTAACAATTTCACTAACGTCCGAAGCATCCGACTCCTCTCTCGGTCTATATATATGTATATAAAATATGAGGAAAAACCGGCTGACAAAAACAAAAGCGAGAAAGGAGTAGGATGGAGAGACAGAAAAAAAGCAGAGTTTTCTCTTTCACGGAAAACAAAAACCGGTCGTTTCTAGGCGTGCAATCTCCCAAGCATTAATTATTTTCAACTCGACAACGAGAGCGAGAAAAAAATATTTAATGAATATCCGCGACATTCCATCTCAAGTATTTCAGTAGCAAAAGAAAGTATCTATTGTATACAAAAATATAATATCTCGAATAGGATCTATATATTCTCTTTCAAACGAGTATTTAAAAAAAATAATGAAGATATACCGGACCACCCTTGTTTTTATATATACGAATTAATTTTATGAAATTATACGATTGATATATATTTCATCGTTTTAATTGCGACGAAAAATTTATCGAGCTTAATAGTATTGAGTTTGGGTAACCTTTGAGAGATGTTTATATCTATAATATGGGTGAGAACTTACGTGACCATTGAGAAGTTCGTTAAGTAAGATATTGTACTTAAACTCACCTGTAACATAAACAAAAATATTTTAATTAGACGTTGCAACGTATTGTATATTATAATTATTAATACAAGATGTGTATCGCTAATTATATTTCCTAAGATAATTTAATTACACAATTCATTGTGTTATGTAAAATAGGTCTTCATTATTATGTAATTAAGAAATTCTACTGTAAAACGTATACAATCAGTTTGTTATAATTACATCTAAGTAAGTTTAATAAATATAATGCAGGTACTATTTTACATCTTATATTTTCTATTCCAATAAAAAACATTTTTTTTAGAAATATTACGTTCAAAACTTTGAATTGTAAAAATTGACGGTAGATTGTGTGTATAGGCAATTTTATTGACGAGACCATACTAAAAAGTTTTGGGCAAAACGCCATTTATTAACTTTTTTTTAATTTTTTAGTTTTGGAAATGATACTCGGGGACTTCCATCAACCATAGTGGACGAAGAGTAAAATATTTTATATATAAAGCATATTGGAAATGGTTCGCATAATCCGTAATATTTTATCTTAAATCGAAAACTTTATATTTTAGGAAAGTAAAATGTAAAAATTGTGTTATTCAATAGTATAATGCTTGATTTTTTTACTCTTTTTAAAAGTGTTAAATTGTCGATTTACACCTGATAGCGTGAATTTTACAATGTATGAGTGCATACAAAACCATAAATTATAATTCCGATTATTTTTTATGAAATAATAATTTTCACCTTGCTGTTTGATTTTCTAAAATTGACGTGTATCGTTAAAATAATTTGAATAAATAAAAGGTAGCATCTTATCTTACATGGAAATAAAATTTACTAAATTTGGGACTACATTTTGTGAAGTTTATACAAGATACTTTAAATTTATACTCGCAAATTTGACTATATTTATGATGTAACATTTAACCATCTTTTATGTTGACATAGGAAATATTACACAAATTATGATTTTCAGTATAATAAATAAATAAGCATAAGTATTCCTAATATTTTTTAAAAATTTCCTCATTGAAGTACGTACAAATTTCTAGCCTACACGCACAATATTAATAAAAATATTTCTTTTCTATTTTTAGTATAATATAAAGGGTAAAGATTTTAGAAAAAAATAACGTTGTTTATCAATTTAAATGTAAAAATGTGCAGCGTATCATATATTGGTGAAACAAAAAGAACAGTAAAAATTTGAATAAACGAACATAAAAATAGTAAAAATGATGAATCGGTAATTAAAGCATATCAGTTAAATTATAATCATCAATTTGATTGAGAAATACTAATATTTTAGGTACGGAATTTATTTATCAACAAGAATTATTTCAGAAATGATCCAAATTAAAAATGATAAAAATAGTATAAATAAGAAAGAAGATATATATTCTTTGAATAATGTTTATTTCCCTTTTCTAAGAAATGGAAAATAATAGGTTTAATTATGATTAGTCACTTACATTTACATTACGTACTTGTTTGACACTGATTAGTATATAAATAGGTGAAAACGAGTAATAAAGTAAACTGTCATTGTGTCATTGTGTCAATTTAATTAAAGTTTTGTATTATTAGTTTTTTGATTGTGTAATTTAATAATAAAAATGTTTTAATTTACTATGAAGAGGTTGGCGAATTTTGCTAATGAAACATTGCATATAATAGAAAAATAGTTTTTTTAGTTATTTAAACCAAAAACTTACTTGGCCCTCAAGAAATTGAAAAATAATCCTTTTAATTTTGTAAATTACTCATGGACAGACCATAAATAGAATGAACAAATTAAATCCATGCACTATACGCTAAGGACTTAAAAAAATAAGTTAAGATAAAATAAAAATAGATAAACGGTGGATTAATCGTGTAGTCTAAGCATCCGACGTATTCGTAAAAAGGTCGAATCTATCTATCACGCAGAGTTGTCGGTATAGATATATATATAAGGGCGAGAGCACGAGAGGATCTTGGAACTCAGGCTCGAACTAATAATCAACCGAGCGAGTGAGAGGACCAACCAAAAATAGTTTTCACGGAGTTAGGTACAAGTTAGTGGAAAATTCCCGCAAAATCCCACCTTGACTAGACATCCACGCAGAAGGGTGGGGTTTCCGATGAAATTCTCGTATATACTTTAACAAACAGGAGTGCTCAAACGTATATATATATATATCTATATCTATATAGAGAGTTAAAATTTCCAAACGCAAATGTTCACACGCACCTGCACACGTATAATATATATATATATATATACTAGGTTATGAAGTAGCGAGATCGTCGTCGTCGTCGTCCAGTGCCCGTTGCATATACGCGGCTCTATAATAAATTCGGTCGGTCCTCGCGCCGTCTTTTGTGTCTCGAGTAAAAGGAGGATGGAACGACTCGAACGTGTATACGTACGAGATAGAGATAGAGATAGAGAGACATAGGGGGAGGTAGGAAGGATTGGATTTTCGTGAGAAAGATGAAGAGAGAGAGAGAGAGAGAGAGAGAGTGGCTTTGAACAAGAGCAGTTTCCGGCCTTGTTAAACGCGGTACGCTTGTTGCTACTGGCGCTTGGCTTCCTACTCCATCCCTTTCTCGCGTACAGTTCAGTTTTCGGCTTTTAGGGTGGTTCTGGCGATGAGTTGACGGAACATATACTCCCACTGCATATATATATATATATACATATATACATACATAGACGTCATCCATACATACACGTATACGAATGTTCCCTTTACCGCAATATATACATATATACACGCATATACATATTTATTTTCCGGACATATATATGTCGATTGTTCGAAGACAAAGGGGCCTCCACGACGAATTTCACGTAACGAGGATTTTCGGGGAGAGATTCTGTATATACATATATATATATGTATGTGTGGGTGCATTAATTTTATACGGATTGCTACATGGACATTATTTTCAAACTTTTTTTACACTTTATCGATAACTATGTGCTTTTCAAAATTACGCTCGGATGTGTACGTACTTTGTATACGTTATCGGTCAAATTTTAATGCCGACGATGAATCATAACTATATATAAGTGTACACGTATGTCGATTTGTTTATATACGTTTTTCCATGTATATATCGTTTTGAAGAGATGGGTTTAATCGATTGTCCGTGATTCAGCGCGATTCTCTTTCGAATGAAATTAATAATTTCTAGTTTTTTTTTTACATTGTGGAACAATAACTTATTGATTGATCATTAGTAGTGGGAAAAGTGCGATATTACAGCAATAATCGTGTAAAAGTCTAAAAGAAATTTAATTTTAAGTCAGAAAAAATTTTCTTTTTCTAATATTTTAAATTTACTAAAGTTAGTTCCGAGATAACTAAGTTTTCCTATGCGTAAAATGATATAAAGAGTTATTTGAATATATGTTTCTGGATGATAATATTAAAAATTGAAGGTGTGTCTTGTAGAGAAAATTTGACTTGCACATTCAATTCATTCATACTACTTAACCAAAGTAATTGTTGTAGATAAATCTATATATCATTTAATACGTGGAAAAATTTTATTTTCCTTAATCTGACTGGTCTTAAATACTCTAAATATTACTAAGAAATTTTATCTCAAAAAGAATTTTAACGTAATTTTGATCTTACAGTCTAAACGATGTAACCCTAATAGCAATAGTTAGTATATTCGTTCGGAATATCTGCTTTTTTATAATTTTATTTCAACTTTATAAAATACTGGTCTTCAGCGTACTCATTATAACTAGAATTGAAAAATTTTTTTTTTCTTTTGATTTCAATGTATTTCAAAATAATCATTTTTATGAGACAAAATAGGCAAGTAACGTGGAATAGTATATTTTATTCAAATAAACGAGCGAACACAATTAAAACAAAAATTTCGCAAGCAAGAAACAATTAATATGGTTATTTAATAGTTAAAAAATGGAATAAACTTCAGCTAGGAAATACATTTGACCTGTAAAAAAACCAAAATGTTCTTACGATCACTAATTTTTGTTCACTTTATTATTTCAATACCCGCAATTAGAAGCTTCAAAAAGAACATTACCCCAAAGTTCAAAAATTTAATTTACTAACAAACGTACGTGTTTAAAAAGCATTCAAACTTCCGAAACTTAACAATATTAAGTTACAGATACTCAGAGAAAAATATAAAATAATAAATTACGAACCAAGTACACAAACAGCATTATCGAAATAAACTTGGAATTAATTTGACTAATTTGGAATTCTCTATAAAAAAAAGAAGGTCAAAATAGTGCATTACTTGAAATGCATTGCAAGTTTCAGTATGGTCGGGATTATTTGAATATTTGACGGTTACTCGTAAACCCACAAACTTTGAATATTTAAATATTCAAAACCTTCTAAATCCCGCAATGTTGGCGTACACTTAATTCAATGCGTGCTATTTTTCAAACGAATAAATGCATTATCCAACGGAGAAAAAAAACACACACACACGTACGTATATACGTTTATTTTCTAAGTAGCTACTAAAATTAGTAATTAACCGAGAAACAAAAGTTACGAATTGTATAAATTATCTTTTTAATCTTTATATTTTTTTTGACTTACGCGTATATATATATGTGTATATAAACGTATTAACGGAATAATCTCTCTTTGTGTGTGTGTGTGTAGTATAATCCACAAGTGAATCTGAATTTAATAATGTTTCGTTTGGTGTATTGTCGAAAGATATACTGAATAATTTTAATGATGATATATGACGTTTTTGGTTTATAAACAAATTCATCAGGTGCATTTCGATTGTTTTCATCGACTTATAGTTTTCCTCGATATACATAACTTTTCCAGGCCCCATTGTTCTCTCTCGGTAGAGTCTATACCGTTCATCCTTTATTGAAAACAAAGTCACCCTCAAAGTGGAAACTTGACTACCATAATCAATGAACTCCTTATTCAAATATTCAGACGCCGGTGCAGTGCATATATATATAATAAAATATATAAGCTATATATAAGCTATATATAAGCTATATATATATGTGTGTGTGTGTATGTGTATGTGTATATATATATCAACTCTTTGACACGCGATCGGTAATCTTTTGAGTATATATATATATATATATATATATATAAACTTTTTGCTACTGAAAATATGACTCTTTTAATTAGAAAAGTAATTATATAAAGGTATAGCTGGAAAATACGACTTTCCAACGAGTGTGATATATATACACAGACAATTTTAATACGGTTAGATAAAGAGTCGAAGGAAAAACAGGATCTCCACGAATTTGGAAAGACTGTCCATCTTCGTTTACCGGTAATTACAGTCCGAAGTTGAGTCGAGTTTTAAAAGTCAAAGACACACGCGGGAAGACGTAAACTTGATCGCGTTGATAAATTTTAATTTTCCAACCGTTTTCCTTAATTGCACTCGGTCTAATACGAATGAACGAGACACCGAGTTACATAACTGTCCCTTAACACGATAAAGAAAACATTCTCGAGTGTCCCGACCGTATACCGACGACGAGGGAGCCAAGTGCCAAGAAACGAGACGATGTATCTCCAAATGGACGAAACTCGCTAAGAGGATTCCTCTTCCTCTCTCTCTCTCTCTCTCCTTATACCCTCTTTTTTGGAATGGGAATTATGTGTACCCTCGAAATTCTGCATAGATATACTTATCGTACGTTACTCTAAATTTTACAAACCACATTTGTTTGGTCAAACTTTTACCTCGATACTCTATATATAAAACACTCATTTATCGTTACCGTACGTCTACAGTACGGAGTAACGAGTTCCTCCTCGAAATCACCTAGTGTTATACTTTTATTTTTTATTTTGATTTTTAATGATTAACAAAAATAATACATTTTTTATTCATTTCAACATATAAATGGTGTAACTCGTGATGTAATTATTCAAATAAAAATCCCTGTATTCACAGCATAACTAATATATTTTTTTAAACAATATCCTTAAATTTGAACTCATTTGGTCCATCGGCTTCTTTGGAAACTTACGATAGGTGCAGAATTTTGAGTTTTCTTCTGTAAGTAAGAATTATAGGGATACAGAGGTCCTATAGACCCCAAAATATAGGTAAATATAGACAAAATTTAGTTTATATATGTTTTAATTAGAATTTTTTATAATAAAATTTGTAATTGTATATTCAAAAAAGCGCTTTACCCCTTCAACTACTTTAACCCCTATGTACACTCCAAAATTGCGCTCGATACACTGGAAATACGATTCTAAGTCTTCTAAAAATTAAAAGATCGTTAAGTATCAAAAAACGATGTTGTACAGCTGCAGCAATTAAAAAGTTCAATTTACTTCCAGGTGAATTTAAAAGAATTTGAGTTGTAACAATAATTGTATAAAAAGGAATTATAAATTTCTATGTTACTTTTCGTTTATAAATTGAGTATAGTTTCTAGATTTAAAGTTTTTTTTTATCTTTGTATGTACATTAATTCATCATCTTATGGTATCTGCAGATGAGTTATACTTTTCGTATGCTTGTTGCAAATGCATAAATAAACATTAGTTGTTTCAATTATTATTCAACTACACTTTGCATTCGCACAATGCAAAATGTGTTTTATTTCACTTTATTCATAGTTGCATTTGAATCGTATAAGTAATCGAATAAATTTTAGCGAATCGAAAATCAACTTAATTTGAAACAAAAGTTGGAGTTTGAGAAGGATAGATGAAATATGAAAATGAAAAGGAGAGGCGAGAATTGGTATAGGCGAGTTTATATATACATCTCTCCTTGTCGGCGCTTCAAAAAAATCCGATGCTTCAACAAGATCTTATTTGGATAACCAGCGAAAAAAAAGAAAGTATCTAATCTCTACCGAAGGGTGCGACGTAGATAAATATAAAAAAAAATCTGTAGGTGAATATATACACATACAACTATGTCTTCTTTTTTTCGTCTTCCACGTATATTCGGATGTGGGTTAGGTTGTAAAGTATATCTTATCTTCACCCGAAAGATGAAGGTAAAAGAGTTATGATATATTTCACTGTGACTCGAATTTTGACTATCATTTTTAAAGGTATATTTCGTTTCTTTTTTTTTTTTTACTTTTCGATGGTGAATTTTGTAGCTCGATCTTTTGAAAAGTCGTAGGGGCGTGTATACGCATACGCGATAATGCACTAGTGTCCTTTAACACGGGAATTTCGTATGCACGAGGATTTTCATTTTCTAATTTCACGTGGAATTTGATTTGTTAATTTATTTACAAGGCTACAAGAAAGCGAGGAGGGGAGGTGGGTTGGGGGGTATGTTAACATTGTTCAAGTGTATACAATCCTCCTGGTTCACAATATCTTTAAGCTCGTAGGATGTTACGCGCTATTTCCCTTTTAAACACCGGGGCCTTTTACGAGATCAAACGCTGAAGGTACAATTTATACTGTCGAGAACTTAATTAAACCTGTATAAAATATAGCGTGTATCTAAAAAAAGAGTGTCGGAAAGAGAGAGGCAGAGAGAAAGAGAGAGAGAGAGGAAGGGGTGGAGGTTTTATTTAACGACCTTGCGCTATCTTCGACTTTGCTGACGAAAAAAAAAGAAAAAAAAAAACGAGGATGAGAAAGAAAGGAGTCGGATGAAATCGAAAAAGATAAAGAAAAAAAATGGAGTATCGCGTCCTACGGGAGATTCTTTAATAAAATCACATCCGGTGGAATTTCCGAGGTCCAAAATAAAATAGCCAAGGAGGGAAAAGAGATTTGATTTGATTTGATTTGATTTATTTATTGGGTAATGAGGGGTAAGACCCCGTATACACTTCGGAAAATAACTGCGCACATTAATAATACTGATAAAACAAAAATAAGAGTATAAAAATATAAAAATATATAAATATAAATATAAAAGTATAAAAGTATAAAAGTATAAATAAAAATATATACAAAAATAAAATAACAATAAAATATTTAACAGTAGTAAAAAATAACAATAAAGAGAGAGAGAGAGAGAGAGAGAGAACGCAACCGTACGATTTTACCCACAACGACGATAACCGACCTACCAGTCGGAAGTCCTTTTTCTTATCGCTTTTACTCTCCCCCCTTTTTCCTCTATATACACACACACATACGTACACGAATGGTGAAGTGAAGTGTGCACTACCGCGAATAGAAAGAGAGAGAGAGAGAGAGAGAGAGAGACATAGAGAGTGAGAGAAAAAATTATACCGAGCCGGAAGTGCGAGAGAAAATAACGCCTCGTTCTTTTGGATTTTGAGAAAATCCCAGTGGATCAAAGGAGATCGTACCGCGCCGCGATAAACGTGAAATAAAGTATACTGCATTTTCTGGTATAGCAGTTGGTTTACCTCTCAAATATTTAAACATTCGAAGGTGTGACACAGGTGCGATCGAATATTTCCCCCCTTACGACAATGAGGTTTTTATACAACTTTTCTTCTTCATCTCTTTTTTTTAATAACACACAACGCGAGATAAATAATTGAACCGCGCAAGAAAAAAAAAATAATATTATTTTGTTATTCACATTTTTAAAAAATTTGAACTATGATCGAGAGAAATTGAATTTTTATATAAACTTGATATATATTCTTGAATTAGAAAAGTTATGTACTCCGTAACTGGTTCATCTTATGCGGGACGAGTTTTGGGATCATTTATAGGTCATATTTCAAGGAGCATCGCAAAAGTCAGGTTGGTTTCGAGCCAAAAACTTTCATCAGTATGGAACTCTTATATAATATATATATATATATATGCATATAGATGTGTGTGTGTAGAAAATAAAACTAGAGGAAATTTTTACGGAAATATTTGTACGGCACATTAATCTTCCTTATCATGGTACTGCTACTCTGATTCATTAAGATAATGACGAAATGTATACATAATTTTAAAAACACAAATACCAGCTGCACCTCCTAGAAATCTTCAGCAATTTTAGATTGTATTATAGCGGAATTTTCAACCAGGTCTACGATGATAATTTCGTTGAAAGTGATACGCTTATTTGTGGTCGAAAACCTAGTTTTATAATGTAAATAATATTTTGAAATATAATAACATTTGACGGAAGGGTTTTATATAAATAAATTTAGTTCGTCCAAAAGAAATTTGTCTATTTCTTTATTACTCTGTATGTTGATTTGTAGTTGTGCGCATCATCCTGATCTTATTGTCTTTTAATTATGTATCTATTTTTTTCCCACGACATGTTTTTAAACTGAACATTTTTGATTTTTTAATTGTTTATCAGGTAAATATAGGAACATTAGAATTTCAATAAAAACATCATTTTTATTTATTTATAAATAAATAAGTACATATCAAATGCACATGTTTGCAGTCATTTGAATTATTGCCAATACATTTTCATTATGAAAAAAAAAATCAAAAGTTAAAAATTTCTAAATTATTTAAATATACATATTTTTTATATTACTTACGTCGTATCAACGGAAATAATGAGAATAAAAACACCGATACGTGCATGACTTTATGAAAATAATAATTATAGATACATGTATATATTTAATAAAATAATTCTATTTATTAAAAAAAAATCTAATTATCTCTTTGCAACATTACGAATTTACGGTCAATTTACGAGGATTCGAACGATTATTAAATATTATTATATAAAATGACAAACCCTTCCTCGGGAACGTCAAAATTTCAAGTAGGTTAATAATCGTTCCAAAGAAGGTTAAGGATCAAACAAAGAAAAAAAGAAGTTGCAAAAGACGCGTATATATCACACAAAGTATATACGAAAAAAAGTCCTCGAAAGCAAACTCGTAGCGGTATAGAGTACAAGTCGTTAGGCCGACTGCGTAGTGGATTTTCTTGGCCCTCTCTCTCTCTCTCTCTCTCATGTAAGTTCGAACTAGACCTGCTTACTCGACTCTTGCCTTATCGGAGAATTTCTTCTGCCGCATTCTGCCTACGGGCATTTTTGTTTCAGAATCTTGCACGCAATCTCATGCAAGCCATTTTTTAACATTAATTCAATTGTGCATTTATATGGTTTGCTTGTATTTTCTACAAAAAGTTGCGGCCTTCAAAAGTGAGGTTATCTTAGAGGGAAGCGAGGGATTCGAGCAACCCAGGTTTACATTAACGCTGTGAGGTTGGTAGCATTATTTCACCGGACCTGGCTTGATATAGTTAATGCGCCTATCAGCTACATGAGTGTCTACCGAATTATTGTGTGACCGCTCTCCCTCTCTCTACATATGCCTCCTAACGTAGACGAGTACACCGATGACTACATTTACATTTGCGAGGAGTGAGAATGAGGCAATCTACGTCTACAGTACATTTGTATGACACATTTTGAGTTTTAATCGTCATTAAACAAGTTGGTAAAAATTGAAAATCGATTATAATTGCGGAATACATTGCATTGATGAGGTTATGTCGCAATGTTTTTATATTCGTGCGGACACGTGGTTTTTGGTATCGACTGTCGATAATTGTTTTACGAATTTAATTATGTATTGTATATACACGTGCTAGATGTCACTGCTTGGACTATTTTTAAATTACTTGTTAAGTGCTATCTATTTTTATACTAATTAATTATTTATATTTAAATCTGATAATTTTCAGTATTAGTATAGCTGTATTTATTATAGTTTTATTATTGTATTTTGGGCAGAGTTATATATGTAGTGTGAGAATTGAAATTGGACGAAATCTTTAATGTGATAACTGTAAATTGCTTAGTTTAGTAGTATCTCTTACAAACTAATGATACAATGCTGTGGTTGCCATAAATCTTTCTTTGTTAATCTGCTATCTAAATAGAACATGTAACAGCATTATACATAGAATACTACATGTGTAACTTTACCTTACGCTATTTGAGTATCATGAAAATACGGATAATTATTTTGTGTTTAAGTATTATTATTGTATTATTAGTCTAAGTGTGAATGTGATTTACTAACTCAAGCGATCTAAATTTTTTGATCAATACAGTTAAATTGATCATTCGATTATCTAAGTTTTATCTAAGTTTTATAGAAATTTTTAAGTTCTAATTTATATATATTTAATCTTGTATTATTACTTTAATGTAGAGCTATAATATGCGTTAAGAATTCTAGTTGATCTCATTTCGAGTGTTGTTATGATTTGTGTGTCATGCTTCTAAGGAGCAAATTTATTTAAAGCGTTAAATATTATATATATTTCATCTATCATTTTATTATTTTAAGCATTATCTTCATGTGCTCAATTAGTCCAAATGCCGAAATGTAATAGGTGTAAAGGTAATATTGCCAAAGAAAGTCGTAAATGCCTAATCTGTGGTAAATCTTATCATCCTGGTTGCGCGATCATTTACATCTCGAAAAAACCAGCAGATAATTGTTGTACACGATCTTTCGTTATTGATCGTAAGCATCAAGACTCTCTCAACGCCAAATTGCCCTCAACTTCTAGCCGGTCACGGGGTTACGATAAACTTCGTAATTTACACATAGATTTGAATTCGGATTCTGACCATCTCTTTGATCAGCCTCTAGATATGTCCACCATCAGCAATCCTAATAATTCTGTTCATGACAGGTCGATTTCTTTGGTACCGGAGATGATAATCCAGCCAGTTTTACAAACATCTGTGCAATCTGTCCCTAATGACTTATCAAATATGTCTGATTCAGACAAAATGAATATGATTCTTGCTAAAATGACACAGAATCATAGTGAGGTAACCAATCGGCTTGACTCTCTCCAATCTCTTTTGGGTGAGAATGCCTCTCGCATGGACAGGATTGAAGCCCAAATCGAGGAGATGAAATCTGTGCGCTCCATACCCCTCGGTTCTGAATTAAGAGTGTCTGGTATCCCGGCAAACTCCATAGTACCGGCGAGAGAGTTGATTGTCTCTATTTTGAAGTGTCTACAACTGTCACATTTTGAAAATGATATTATTGAAGTCCGTCATTTCCAACCAAATCGGCGTGACTCTAACAATGTGTCTGTTCCGCAGTCTTCTACACATAAGTTTATTTCGTACATCGTGAAATTTAAATCTTATGAAATTAAGGAACATGTTCTGAAGGTGAAACGCGACTATGGGGATATTGTATACCAGAGTCTTGTTCCGGATTCAATCGCTTCTGATAATGGGTCTGTGATTAAACTGTATGATATGTTACCACCGGTTATATATCGCCTGCTTATGCAGACTAGGCTCAAGGCGCGTGAGCTGAATTACAAGCATGTATGGTCGAGAAATGGACTAATTTATGTTCGTCGGAATGATCGTTCAGATGTTATCACTATTTCCACTGAGCAGGACCTTACAAAATTGCATTGACGGTCTCTGGTACAAACAAATGTTCTCACCAACCCGGTAGCACGTCCATTTAACCAACCACATTTGAGAGTTGCACAAATTAATGCAAATTCGCTAAAGGAACATTTTAATGATGTCCAAGGTCTTATTGTAAATAAATCCGTTGATGTGCTCTCGATATCTGAGACATGGCTTACTGCAAGACAACCAACCTCTCTTTTTAACATCAATAATTATACTCTTATCAGAAACGACAGAAACATCAAATCGGTAGGTGGAAAGAGAGACTTTGTTCAGGGAGGAGGAGTAGCTTGTTATGTCCGAAATACTATTTCCTTCAAGATCCTCTCAAGATCTGATAATACGGATATAAATGCAAATGAGTTTCTCTTTCTTGAATTGTGTCCTTGCTCTAACCAAAAAATCTTAATGATATCAGTTTATCGTCGACCTAAGGGGCATGTTCTTTCAAATGTCTTCCAGGCGCTTGGTGAATATATTCATTTATATCATGATATTATCCTAGCAGGTGACCTCAACTCGGATCTCACCAATGATAACTACTATGCATGTCACCTTAGAAGCCTGATTAGTGATTTAAATCTAACGTTGATCCCCTTTGGTCCCACTCATCATCGCGACTCATCTGATACATGGTTGGACGTGATAATTGTCGATTCTGAAGACAAGATTAAATCGTATCACAAATCTCAGTCTCCTTTCATAAACTGCCATGATTTCTTAATTTTAGACTTCGTATTAGATCAACCAGTAAGACCTCAACTATCTTTGTCATCTCGTAAATTCACTGATTTTAATTCCGAATTATTTTCATCTGAACTGAAACTGTATCTTAATGATAACTTTATCTGTCAGAATTTAAATGGGACTTTTGATGTTGATGCAGCCCTTAGTATTTTTAGAGACAAAGCTTTGAACCTGCTTGATACACATGCGCCGATTGTAAATAGAACGCTGAAAAGAAGGCCGGCCCCATGGTTCACGAACGAGCTTAGACTTATGTGTCATTCTCGTGATCGACTTTATAAAAAATCTCGCAGGCAACATAGTGGCGCTCTACTCGTTCAATATAAGGCTCTGCGCAAACAGATTAAGAGAGAGATTAAATCAACTCGCGATAGGTATATTATCAATGCCTTAAATAATGCTCCTGATTCGGCTGGTTACTGGAGAGTGCTGCGGAATTATGGTCTGACTAAACCTAAGTTTGAGTCCCCACTTCATTACTTTAATGCGGAAGACCTTATCAGATATTATTCCTCGATTGCGTGCTGTCATCCAGCTTGCTCTATTAGTCAATTGGACGAGATTTTGAATTGTTCTAGTGGAGGTGATACGTTACAGTTCTCCTTTCATAATGTGGACTTTGATGCAGTACTCATGGCAATGAAATCATCTTTACCTAAATCGAGGAGTCGTAGCTGTGATGGTCTTTCTCTGTCATTTTTCGCAGACGTATTACATGACATAGTGCCGTTCTTTGTGAATCTCTTTAACATATCTATTGAAACCGGAGTTTACCCTGCCCTTTGGAAGAAATCAGTAATTATACCTTTATTAAAGAAAAATATGCCTGACACAATGGCAGATACTCGTCCAATTGCTCAATTACCACATTTTGCGAAAGTATTTGATTCCATTATTACCAGACAACTAGTTCATTATCTTGAATCCACATTTTTACTGTCGCCTTCTCAATCTGGTTTTCGCAGTGGTTATAGTACTCAGGCAGATTTGTTAAAAACTACCGATGACATTCGTCTGGGGTTTGAGCAGGGTATGGTCACTTTCATGGTCCTCTTTGACATGAGTAGGGCATTCGACACAATTAACCATACGAAACTTATTTCGAAGTTGAAAGAACTTCATTTTTCACCATTAGCAATGAAGTGGATACATTCTTACCTATCCGAGCGTACTCAGGCTGTTCTGAATCTTGACAACACGCCTTCTACTTTTTTATCAGTAACATCTGGTGTACCTCAAGGATCTACTCCGGGTCCTATAATATTTCTAATATATATTAATTCCATCGTTAGAGTAATCAAATTTTGTAAATTCAAGCTATTCGCCGATGACTTAAAAATTTACATACAATGCAAACCTGCGCGCATTAATGAGACTATTGTCGAAATTAATCAAGATATCCAATCGATAGCGGAATGGGTGGCCGCAAATGGCTTAAAACTGAACATCAGCAAAACCAAAGCTATCCTTTTTGCGTCAACGCAAATGTCATTGCGTTTAAATGACTATGCCATGCAACCGATTTTACTTCTTGGCAATCAAATTCAATTGTCTGCCTCGGTAAAGAGTTTGGGTGTTACTTTGGCAAGTGATCTTTCATGGAACGCACAGATAGCTAATATTTCATCCAATGTCCATGGTGTTTTGTATCGTCTGCGATATAAGGGCCAATGTCTACCAGAGGCGGGACGAATTGCGCTTGCCAACGCCTTGGTTATCCCACATTTCGATTATGCCTGTCTCGTATTTAATGATCTTCCATCATACCTGGAGTTGAAACTTCAAAGACTCTGCAATACTGTCGTGCGCTATATATTCCATTTAAAACGAGATGCGGCTTTGCGTCCTTACTATGAGCGCTTAGGTTGGTTTTCTCTAAAAGATCGACGCAAGTACTTTCTTGCCTGTTTTATGTATAAATTGTTATCAACTGAAAGGCCCAGCTACTTATTTGATGATTTGACATTCATAAATGAGGAAAGTCGTAGATCCATACGTTTGGGAAACATTTTTACAATTCCGACTAGTAGAAGAGACTCGTATAAAGCTTCCTTCTCAGTCTCGGCTATGGAGCTATGGAATAAATTGCCTAGTTCCATTAGAAACAGTTCTAGTGTGGACAGTTTCAGGATGAATATGCGCAGCTATCTTCAGAATGTTTCTAACTCGAGCATCTGATTTTGCATATTGAATCTTACATTGATTGATCAATTGTTCATGTCTCTCCTTCTAGTACAGATGTTATATTATATTGTATGTGCTTGAATTGAATCATACTTTCTTAATTTTAAAAAATTTTAAATTTGTTTGTACACTCACACAATTGTACCGTCTTTGCAAAAACTATATGCGATTTTATATTATATTATATTATTTTTATTACTATATTTCAGTGTATTTTATGTATTATCGATAATTTATTGTATTTATTTTTCTTGTTTTATTTTAAATTTTAATGTATTTTATTATAATGCGCTCTAATAATTTGTATATACAACATGCGACATTGTATTACATTAATATAATTATATTTATACTTCCATGTAATTTTGAGTGCCATTCGGTTTAGTTAAACCTTGGCACAAATAAATAATGTTATCAATCAATCAATCTCTCTGGAAAACCCAAGCGCGTATAACGTTCAAACATATTAAAGTGAAAGGGAGTCGGTGGCGCACAAAAGCGCGTAGTCGCCCGTGTAATTCGCACGGGTAAAGTAAAGCCGGTTAAACGCGTATATATACCCCCCGCTTCCCGTCGCTAAACGTGGAAAGAGAATGGGGGATGGAACCGAAAAGGGGAGAGGGGCTCAGTTGGACGTGAATGAACGGATAGACACACACAGAGGAGAAAGTGAAAGACAAAGAGAAGATAAATACGTATATACGTATATGCGCGCGGTTGGTTGAATGAAGGTCTGAAGGACCAATTTAAAAGTGCCGCAACTTTAAATTGGGAAAGAGGGGTGCCTCGTTTAATTGACCCCGTGTGTCCCAGCGATATCGTTTGATAATATATGCCATTTTTTTTGTCAAACGGATGAGGAATTATTTTTCAACGTTCTCGAAGTATGTATATGTACTCTTTTTTGTTATTTCGAGTAAATTGTATCGAAAACTCGGAGCTAATTTAATTAATCGATTCGCGATATTTTATTTTAACGGGATGTCGGGCCCAAGTTACAGGGATGATCTACACCTTTCAACATAAGAATTATGTTAAAAATATTGAATTAAAAATCTGAAAAAATCATATGGGTAGTTTAAAACAAAAGCGAGGGCATGACGTAATAATTTAAAAAATTAAATTGTTAATAATAATTGAATAAACAATTTTCAGTCGGTAACTACTTATCTAAAAACGCATGAATTTTCAACGCAAAAATCATAATTAAATTACAGATTTGAAAACCTGAAAAATTTGAGTATACTGTTTAAAACATGCCTAAAGGCATGCCGTTCACGATTTTTTCAAAAATTTGTTCTTTTGTTTATAAAAAAATATTAAAAATAACCATTTTCTGAGTCGGACAGCCCCTTAACGCGGAGAACGAGAGAGAAATTTCGATTATATCTCATTTCGTTTTTTTTCCTTCCACGGGATTATAAATGAGTTTAATAGTAACTTTTTTAATTTTAAAATCCAACATATTCTATAGAAGTTATAGAGTGTTAAAGTTCTATTCTGACGTTATAACGTGGACGATCTTCATATCGCGACGTCGTATTCTTCTGATATATTTAATCTTTCATAACTTCTTCAATTTTAACGAAAATTTCGTAAGATTTTTAAAAGCTATAT
Organism: Theocolax elegans; assembly: GCA_026168455.1. Classification (NCBI taxonomy): domain Eukaryota; kingdom Metazoa; phylum Arthropoda; class Insecta; order Hymenoptera; family Cerocephalidae; genus Theocolax; species Theocolax elegans. Next base: position 6,599,299 of record CM047427.1, read on the forward strand.
ATACTAGGGAATTCGATGTACGCTCACTCGCACACCGTATAAAGATAATGTTGCAAAATCAACGTAGGTGTAATAACGTTTAATATACGGTAACGTTACTGGAAATAACGAGGTACGAGATGCAATATATTTCGAACCGCTGTAAAAGAGAAGAGGGAGAAAAAAGATTTCAAGTACACATTGTATATATCTGTATAGCTGCCCGAAACGTCGATGGGCTAGTATTAGATATTTTCTGTGACAAATGATTGTGCTTTATATTGAGAAAATTTCCGTTGGATATAGGTTTTAACAAGAAAAAGCTGACCCTAGCGCACCTGAGGTTAGACCAAAAGAAAAAAAAATGAGAATCGTTGAACTTGATGTAACGGCTTGTAACGTGTATAATATTGCTCGTACCGATATTGTTATTAATAATTGACCAATTGTTATTTTTTATAATTATCGGTCTTTACGAACCGAAACTTAAGTTTAAAATAAAGAAGGTTCATATTTTAATTTTTGTATACACTATGGTCGGTGGAAAATTATAGGCGTTTCGTCCTCGATCTCCAGTTTCGACTCTTCAGTAAATAGTAAGTTTATTTTAAAGTAAAGTTTTGATTCGAAAATACCGGTTAATGTACACATACATACGTATCACTCGAGTGTTGAATACATTCTTATTTTCGATTATTAATTTTGTATAAATTTTTAACAAATAATGGTATAGCCTAAAGAGGATCATCGAAACGTCTAGTCATCTAATTAAAAGTGTGATTTATTTACCAAGATCCTTTAATATGCCTTCGAAATAATCTCTGCGTGGATGAAAAGAAGAATTATGTATATATAAATTTTTACATTTGAAGGTATTTTTTTGTGGTTAATGAGGATAAGTACTACTAACAAGGTTTAGGATATAGAACATACGGAAAAAGTACATCAACATTTAATCAATAAAAGAGAGTAAAATCAAAGTAAAATAAAAAGAGTAAAATCAAAAATGAGTAAAAAAAATGTAAATATTGCAAAACTTATAAGTGAAATAAATAAGTATCAATAACCCAATAATTTATCTTTAATATTAAACAACATCTAGTACTATGACATACGATTTGTAGGTTTAATTAAACCAAGATAACTTATTTAATAGAATTAATAAAATATAGTATCGAGCATAAATCGCCATAAACCTTAAAGTATAATAATTGTCGATGAAAATTGTAATTTGGTAATTTTATACATATAAGTAATAAATATGAGAATTACATCTCGTCAGAGTAATATGTGTTAAAATAGTAAATAATAAATAGTACATTTTAACAGAAGATGAAGAAGGACAATTTTTTAAAATAAAAAATACATTTCACATTTATTATATCTATTTAACTATTTACAATGTAGATGTTTTATCCGACGTTGTATCACTATCATGTTTTGAGTTAAAAACATCTTGCGTAATTTTTACACGTTTCACGATTTAATCCTTTGAGGTTAACAAAGTTTCACACTCACTTTCTACGTTGGACGAGATTACTTTTAAAATTTAATTTATTTTTCGAGTATAAAATCCATTATTTACACTATTATATAATTACTGTCTGAAATTTTGCACTTTACGTGAGTACAATACTCTTTCCGGAAAGTGTAAAGTTAACAATTTACACGTTCTTACTTTTTAGGGTTTAGAATTGTTCGTTGTACAAGGTGCTTTGTTACGTATACTTGAATTATAATGTAAAATGTCTACACTATATTTATACACGTTAGAAAACATGTAAATACGGTGTGAATTACCAATACGAAAAAAATGCTTATGACACTCTTTAGTGGTTGTAACATTATATATTATTCGCCTGCAACAGCAACTAAATCAGCTACTTTCCCGCGGTTCTGAGTGACGTGCTGCGAAAAACGTACATACGTAGTTTTTTTTTCTATTCGCCTAAAATGTACTCGTGAAACTTTTGTCGTAACGTAACTTCGAATTTTTTTTTTAAAAAAACAAAATTTAAAAAAGCCTCTCTTTTCGTAAGGGTAGAGTAAATTGATAAATATGAACTTTGCAACTAAGGCAGTATGTATAGGTATATATAAAACGTGTACCTTAGAAGAGACGTCTGACTAAATTCAGTGTACATCTACTTGGAGATATAGAAATACTACAAGTTTCAAACTTCGGCGCAGTATTCTTCAACTTTTTCCTTTAGGTAAGAGGGATAAGAATTTTATAAAATTCATAAAATTTCGTACTTTATGTTTTCGGTACAGATTTTACACTATTTTGAGTTTCATGCGCCCTTTCTATGGGATGAATAAAAACAATGAATAAAATGTCAGTTGACTTGAATGAAAATTATAATTAAAATACTTTACAGTTTGGTTAAAACACTAATGAGTTAATTTCAATGAGCTAATAATTTATTGAAAATTGACACTTTTTTTTAACTATGCTTACTCATTTCTGACAATAAATTTATAGAAGCTTTTCTTAAATTATCAGCTTTATCGTACATAAAGTGAAAAATAAACCTTAAGGTAATCGAGTACGAACCCTAATTTTGAGTCCTTCTATGAACCAACAATTCTGATGGATTTATTTTGTCGATTTTTTTACTAAAATTTTTAATTGTTTGCAAAAACATTAAAATACATCAATAAATGTCGTATTACATACAATGAATTAAACAATTAATTCAAATCTTTCATTTTATGAATTTTACAGGTGAAATCTGGTCACTTTGAATGATTGTTTATCTGAACTGTTATGAAAAAATCATCTGATATATTTTTTAGGTGATAAAAGTAATACTCATTCAGAATATCCATTGTTACATGTATTAAAATAAATAAATAAAAAGAAAATAATTATGATTTGTATTTAATATTGCTAAGTGCACGAGATAACCTAAAAGGCCATTATATAATATAAACGTAGTTCGCCTCTGTAGTTTTGTAAATAAGTCATGTGTATTCAAAAACATAACCTTGCCAAATATACCTATAATAAGATTTTACGAGTTTCTAAATTATTTTTATTAGCTGAGAATTATAAATTGTAAATTATAAATAAATTATAAACCGTAGTAAGAAAACAAAGAAAGAGAAATAATACTACCTATAATAAATCAGTAAAATATTTTTAAAAAATCTAGTAAAATGTTAATTTAATCTTCATATTGATCGAGTTCAGGTTATTTATTTGTAAAAAAATATATTAACAAACAATTAATAGCAACCAAAGAAGCTATTAATCATACGGTTGAAACAATTAAAACAAAATTCTTACATTTCTTATTCATTAACCTCACTTCAAGGAAACAAATATCTTTATATACTTGTATCAATGATTGCCTATATAAATAAATGTAATATACCAAAAATCGAAACATACATCGTAAATAAATTGTTTCCTTCGAAAATTATTAATAAACCTATAAAATTTAAATATTTTTTTCAATATTTAATATTTTCAAACACTTGTTTCTTGATATAACCCAACACAGCAGTGATCGTAACAGTTAAATAATATAATTTTTCGTAAATATATATATTTATCTAACGGCACCAACAAAAGAAGCTACATAATTCAGAATGAAGAATAGCGTACAATCTCGTTTGTATATAAACGCAACAGAATTTTATTTATACCAACACGTGTATATATATATTTTTTTTACGTACAGGGATAAAGAAAGGAAGGAAGGAAGGTTGATCGGAAGTAGGGTAAAATTGAGAGGGCGGATCGTTGCTCCAGCCTCTTATTTGAGAGGCATGCTTGCAATGCTCGCCGCGGAATCAAACGCATCGCGCGGTGTATAGGTCGGTAATTGTATTTGGCCAGCACCGCTAGGGGCTTGAAAATTGCCCTCGACCATCATTGTGTTCCCCGTATATATCATTGGTTCGCAAAATAACTAATGGCTTTCCTCAATGGTATTTATTTTTGACTATTTCGTTATTCCGTCGATCTGTATCGCCCAATATTACGATTATTATGTATTTAGCAAGTTTCGAGATATTATTTTAATACGCTTTGTTTCGAGACGGTGTTGAAGTATTTTAATGTTTCGTCGTTTCTCTGAGATATATAATTGATTATTGTGATTCAAAGTATGGAAAAGAAATTTTTATTGAACAGAAATGCTCATCGGATGCGAGTATACAGATATTTTTTTCTTGTTTTCGCGTGTTGTTTAATTAATGTATCTTACGGTAGTTATGTATATGTAAGATTAATGAATTTATCGATCTTTCTAAGTCAAGGAGTGGAAAAAATAAACAGTATAAGTATTTTATTCCACATTTTACTAAAATGGCTACTTTTCGATCCTGAAAATAGGGGCGAAAGTAGCATATATTTCCCGCATACACATATTTACGGGGCGAAAGTAAAATAAGCGGGATGTAAGTAAAATTTAAGATATATATAACAGGAAATCGGTTATACATACGGGATATAAAACTTGAAAAGTGTATCGGCATTTCTTCCCTCGCGTGATTATTGAATCACACCCTATAGTGAACAATCTTCTGGTTCGAACAGTAAATCCACCCGAGGGAAAAATCTTCTACTTTCGCCCCATATTGCAAAATGTGCTATTTATTTTCGTCGATATAAGGTAAATTTTCGTCGTGTGAAACAGCTGATATTGACGTTTTCTTATAAATACAACGATGAAAAGAGATGCGAAAATTTTTAGACATGCGGTGAGAAAAATTGTAAACGACGATCAAATTAAAACACTCAAGCGAGTGGCAGGATTGTAAATGACATTTTTTATAGAAACAAAGTAAAAATTAACAATATTAACATAATTCAATAATTAGGTCAAATTCGAAACTGAATCTGTTCGAAATTTTTTAAATTCGAAACTGAGTTTGTTTCTTTTAGGAAACCGAAATACCTTGATCGATAGTCAAGATACAAAAGATTCAGTCAAACGTAAAAGCTTAATCATTAAAATTAAAAATATAAGTAGAGTTTATGAATAAAAATTTAACTTCAACTCTAATCTCAAGATATTTATGATCTACGCTATTTCTAAATAAAAAATCTAAATAAAACTAAATGCTATATATCTAAATTATTGTTAAAAATTATATATTATTATAATTATATATAAAAATTATAAAAGATGTTTGTCATTTTTTATGAATAAACTAAATTAAATTTTTTTTAAAATTAAAAATTAGTGTAATATTAACGTAAGGCTTAAAATAAACACCTAATAATCAAATGTATTTAAAATATTTATATAAAGGTATAGCCTGAGGAGAACAGCAAAAAGCCACCGGAACGTCGCCATTGAATTAAATTTGTAGTTTATTCACCAAGATCGACAAACACCTTTTATAATAAATAGTATATTACATACCATGGCCAGTAAAATAAGAAATGTCTCAGATCACATGTAATTGTCGGCCGAGGCGAAGCCGAGGTGGACGATCATGTGATCTGAGGCTTTCTTTTTTACTGGCCAAGGTGTGTATACTATTTTTCTGCTCGACGTTGCCGGAAAACGGCGACTTCGATTCGTGCAGCGGCCGGGAAGTTGCTGTTTTCCGGCCGGAGGGCAGAAATAGTATATTACATACCATGGCCAGTAAAATAAGAAATGTCTCAGATCACATGTAATTGTCGGCCGAGGCGAAGCCGAGGTGGACGATCATGTGATCTGAGGCTTTCTTTTTTACTGGCCATGGTGTGTATACTATTTTTCTGCTCGACGTTACCGGAAAACGGCAACTTCAATTCGCGCAGCGGCCGGGAAGTTGCCGCTTTCCGGCCGGAGGGCAGAAAAATTATATACATCCTAATTGCACAGTTATAATACGTCTCCTTTAATTTACAAGTAAAATTAATTTCCTCCTTCTTATATCTTTATAATTTGAGAAAATGTTACTATCAGCCGTTCACCAAAAGATTTGTTCATTTATAAAACAAAATACGGTTTCTTGTAATAATGCGTATGGTATTATTTATCAATTATCAAAATTTCTTGCTAAAGAAAAGATGAAAATTTAGTTACGAGTTGACACAGGTAATTTACTATCTACGAGTCAATCACTCCGGTGTAAAGTTCAGTGGAGGATGTGACACGTTACCTCCGGAAAGCCTGATCGTCGAGGACACACTCGACGCGCAACCTGAACCTCGCAACTCAAATTTCTAGCTCGAACGTAAAAAATCTAAGATAAATCGACAATGCAACAATTTTTAACAATAATTTCAAACACACGCGTTTGAGATAAATGGTAGTCACACGTATATACATACACATTTGTCAATATTTGTTACATTATTTTCACTGTTATTAACTACAAGTGCCCGTTTATATAGTACACTCTTGGTTGTAACTTTTCCCGTTTTACAAGTCGTCGAGTGTTTCGACTCAATTACACGTACGCGAGCTGCCGTAAAATACGTTCGCTATCTCCTCTTTCCCCGAAGATTAATAAATAGCGGTGTGATATGCCCTTTTGAAACGGACACAATACCGTGGTGTAAAAAAACAAGAATAAGGTAAAACTCGAGGTTTACCGGTAAGAGGGGGCGCGTCAAAGCGAATCCGGGGTAAAGAAAAAAAAAAGAAAAAGGTAAAACAAAGAACGTTGACCAAGACGCGTTGGATAGATAAAGAAAGTCGAGCAGAAAAGCCATACGCGTCGAGCAGAAGAAAAAGAGAGATAGAGAGAGGAAGAGAAGGGGAAGGAGGAAAGAACGTCTTAGTGGAAAAGCCCGGCGTGTGCGTTTCCTGAGTGCAAACATATTTCTTCTCGGTGTCCGCGGCTCCTTGGTAAAAAGGAAACTTATATACCTACGTCCCCTCGTAAAAGTGTTTCACTATTTTAGACTTAGACGAGGAAGAGGAAGAAGAAGAAGAAGAAGAAGAAGAAGGAGCGAGGATACGTACCCTTTGGTACTCTTACGGGTCCGCCGGCAAAGTCTACGTCTCTGCATTTTCATCTCGCTCGGGATCTATATATATATACGTACGTGTATAGACGAGGAGCCTCCTTTCACTTTGCATAAACATTGCCGTGCCGAGACTGACGCGCGAGCCGCGCAAAACTCTGGAAAAACTCGGAGCGAAATTGACACTACGACCCAACTTTTTCGCGCGATGTCTCCCTATACCTGCCGTCCTTTTTCTTACCTCTTCCCTTCCCTCCTTTTTTTATTCCCACTTGCAGCTGTAGGATCATTTCGTTTTGGATTTTAACGAGGCAACTCAGTTTTATGATAAAATTCTTGGGTTACCTCTCCCTTTCTCTCTCTCTCTCACTTTCTTTTCTTTTCTTTTCTTTTCTTTTCTCCTCACTCTCTTCTTCTATTTTTTTGCCAATTACCGCGACAATTTCGTGAATTAATTTTCATCAATTTGCAATGATGACTTTCTCTCTTCGTTCTACGTTTATTTTACCTTCCTCTTCTCACTCTTTTCTTTTTTTTTTACGAGTCCGGTAAATTATAATTTTAATTGAATAAAAACGTCGACGAGAAGTTTTTGACACAGTCGTACATATATTTTTGTAGTGACTGAATTTTTTTTTATTTAATTTAAAATTACACTTGCTTACTAAACGCGTAACGCGTTCGCAAAATTTATATCTATCCGAGCGATGAATGATTAAATTAAACATTAATAAAACTATTTTTCGTTCATCTAAACTCTTATCAAAGATAATCTGATAATGACTTGTGTATAAGCGACAAATCTATCATATATCTGGGAATGGCGAATCGTTATAAATACGAGAGATAAATAAAAATGTCCTCTGAATTAAAAATAAAAATAAAAATTAATTAAACAAGTTAGATCTATAACCGTGTAAAATTTTAAAAATGCGATAGACGCGTAAAAATTCAGACGTACACACATACACAGACACAGACACACACATATCGTCCGAATATTTACGATCTACTCGAGTGTAAAACTCGAGTCCTCCACCCTCTCTCTTTTTCTGCTTCACACGTGCATAGGAGAGTATCCTCGGAATAAACTAGTCCCGACAAGGAGATTCGCAAGTCTACATCGGAAATCGTAGCACAGATATATATATATATATATACACCCCGGAATCAAAAAGCGATAAAAAAAAATATGACGTCTTCGAATTCCCTCTCTCTCTCTTCCTCGTACCGTATAGTTATACATTTCTTCTCGCGAGAGAAACAAAAGAATAAAGAACAGATGTCGGATCCGAGTTTCGAGGTAAAGATCCAGGGCACCGAGCTTTTTCTTATATACGTACACCAGATCGAGCATTAAAGCCACTGAGAGCGAAGATCAATGCTTCGGGAAGTTTACGCGCTCGCTCGCGCGCGATATAAATTTTCTCGCGTCTTCTGTAGTGGTTATATAGGTGTGTGTGTGTGTATGTGTATCACACGTAGAGGAAGATGCTCGATGCAGTCCCCGAGTGACGGATAAAGACGGGCTGTAGAATCATTTCGCAAGATAGACTAGGAACAACCAAGCCCTTGACGATCCTTTCATCCATCCCGAATAAATCTCGGGGGCATTGCTGTTTTCCTGCTCTTAATTTCTTTTTTTTTACTCCCATCCCTCTTTGTATCGCGGTTTTTATTTTCCGTTGAGACAGTCGAGCTTAAAGCTCTTTATACGGAGACGCGTCTGTCAAACCTGAATTACTGTACCTTGACGAACCTTTGGGTGTTTTTTTCTACACGGAGAAAAAGCTTTTTCGTAAATTTTACTAAACTTTCGCTGACGAAATCTGTAAAATTACTAAACTTCTAGTCATACTTTGTTACTTTCTATCAATTTTTAATCAAGTCTACTAATAAAAGTTCAGTAATTTTTTTATTCTTCTCAGTCTGTTACCACGTTACTGAAAATTTACGAAAATATTTCTTTCCGCTTACGTATTACTTTAAGAATGGTAATTTCGTTGGTTTCTGTACATATATTCGATATATCCGTTTTATTGCGGTTCCTAATGTGATTTATATGTACCCATTGATTATTATTATCTCTCTGTACGAGGCCTCGCGTTCTAGTTGTTCGGGAATTTCGAAATTAGCGTTTAGAAATTTCATCGTTCGATTCTTAATATTTCTTGGGACGTATAATGCGTTATCGGAAATTATCTCTCGCGCGATATATTACACGCGCGTTGTAAACGTATTAATTCCGTATCGTAAATTTAATTTTGTTCAATACAATAAGTGTTTCGAGTATAAGATATTAGTCGGAAGCGCAGTTATTTTCGCATTGTGTGTGTCTATATATATATGCCGATTAGAAGAACGCTCGTTCGATAAATTTGGCTCTGTCAGAAAAAAAGCTTTCGCTATTTTAATGAAAAGACTCGTGTTATCGAATTGAAAGGATAATAATAATAAAAATATATTGCATAATGACTGTACATCCATTAAAAATTAGTATGTCGACACACCGAATACGTAATGTTAATTTGCCTTTTTCTAAAAAAAGCTCCCTTTAAAAACTGAATTGAAAATATCACGATCAACACGATTATGTGATTCACATAAATGACAATGGTCCCAAACACCGAACACGCGAGTGCCATAAAAATCGTCATTCCTTTTTTTTGTCTCGCTCAAAGACACAGCGTAAATCAGAGTTAACGTGAAATATTCTATATAAGTAAAACGTATGATACACTTTACCTTTCTTGTATAGACAACGCGTTTTATAACTTATTGACCATTTCACTGAAAAAAAATAGATTTTTGATACCAAAGAGGAATTCTTGTTAAATATATGTCTCAAGAGGAAAATCTCTTTGTTCCTAAAAAACAACAAGAAGTACAACTCAAAAAGCTCAAAATATTCTAAAATCAATCAAATTCCTCTTGATAATAAAATAATTACATTGTACCAATCGAATTTTCTTCTTGAGGCAAATTTAAGGAAAATTCAGCTTAGATATCAAAAATCTATTTTTTTCAGTGTTATACAATATATAGGGGAGACTGGAATATTTTTGAACAGGGGAATTTTTGAACTTTTTGAATAGCTCTTTATATCGTAATATTTATGTTATAATAGGACGGTTTCTTTAAATACACGCTACTATCTTAAATCTCCCATAGTTACGAGCTATTCCGAATCGATTGTTTACGTTTACTCAAGACCTGCCAAAATGAAAATCTCATTTTATTTTATTTGTACTTCTTAGTTTTTGCAAATCACACACGCTAAAAGTATCCATACTACCTTTTTTTAAATCAAAAGGCGCAACAGCGCATTAAGTATAAAGGCGCGTAACCCATATATAGAACTAATCGTAATTACGTTAAAAAATATTAATTTACTGCTGCGCACTGTATATCTAAAGTTTTTTCTTCTATTTTGGGGTAATTTTGATCACGAACCCTGGGGTAAATTTGAACGTGTTAATTAAATGGGTGCACGGTGATTTTATAGCATATTCATCGTGTGTCCAATCTACAAGAAACGAAACCTAAAAAGAGTATAACAATATTGTTAAACAAAAACATTCAAAAGGAGAGAATAGTGATTAAAAAAACAAAAAGTTATGCAGTTAATATTGAAATCTCTGAAAGAAGAGCAAGTAGAATTTGTAACCCAATACATAATTATTAAATTTTATCATTGGAAAAATTTACTTTTTATAAACATCTTAATTGATTTATAAATTTTATGCATAAGTTTACTGTAATTTTAATACTTGTATTTTACTTAATAACTAATAAATTTTGTATTTAAAAATCAAAGTTATATATCATAAAGCAGAAAAACTTTAACAATTATTTTGTCCCAATTTAAAATACTCTTACAAATTTCGCACACGGAGAAGTTAAAATTCACAAAAATAATTTTGCTTTAGCGTGAAAGTGAAATGTTATATTGATAAATTTGGATTTGAAGTTCCGTTAGTTTAGATTGGAAAATATTAATGTTTGCATTGAAAAAAAAATAAATCGCAAATAAGTTCAAAATACCTCAAGGTTGGGGGTGCCTTTTTTCAACTGTAAAATAAACCGTCCTATCAATAAATATCTTGGGTAAAAAAATTTGACTTAATAGTTAGAGGCAAATACTTAAAGCTGCCATGGTCTCAAGTATAAAATTATATCGTTTTCGATAAGAAAAAAAAACAAATAAAAAAAATGCTCCATCTCCCCTAGGTGTAATATCTTAATTAAAAGTATGCAGTAAATTTTAACATTCGGATACGTACATCAACAATTTGCATTAAACGCGTACAATCGAGAAATGGAGCCTCGAGCATTAAATCAAAATATTATAAAATTAAACTTGGAGGTTGCCTTTCGATGCGCGTTTGCATGAAAAATTTAATACCGCGTAAAGCGATATTATCCTCAACGGTTCGAAATGTACACGCGTGTTTCTACGTTTTTACCCTTAAAAGAACAACCTATATATATATATATATATATATATATATAGACACGCATTGTGTAATAATCGTTATTGTCAATAGCCATTATTTTTGAGTTTATCACACAACCCACAATCATACAGACACTTTGTTCGAAACGAATTTATATAAAAATATGCATTAATTGTTTCGCGGGTTATACATTATCGATCGAATTATCGAAATAATTAATATCGAGTTCTATTTGAAAGTGGCCTATATATGTATATAATTGATTACCCAATCTTGATGTGGTATATATCCGTAAGGTTCCCACACATATATATACACACATACACAGAGGCTTTTATATCAAATCATTGACCATGTGATTGAATCCAATCAATTTTTAATCAACAGTCGAAATGAATTTAAATTACCGTTATATGTATGTATATATATATATTATATATATGAATATTCATAAATCGTACGCGAGTATATAAGTGGGTGTGGATTTCATATTTATATATATGTGGAATTTACTTTTGAACAATAAAATAGTTGGATCTACCTATGGCGAGAACAAAAAGGAAGGAAGTAAATTTATTGGACATTCATATATTCGTCGATGAATTCCTTTTTCCTCCCGATAAACTTTCGTCGCCCCCAGAATGATCGGTCGGTGTGGGAAAGAAGAGGGAAGGGGGGGGATGGTGGATAAAAAAAAGACCGATCGGTACGGTACGGAAGAAAAAAAAAAGAGGCGAACGAGAGAGGGAAATTCTTCAATTAATCACGGGCGGTGAGAAAAACGCTTTATCGGCTAGATTTTCACGGTCTCGTCACTCAATATATACCGGGAACCCGTCCCGCTCGTTTCCTTTTATCTATTCAAATCCACGAGGCTCTTTGGATCTCTCTCTCAAATAATTGCACTTTCGCATTTAGAAAACGAAGGCTTTTAACCATTTGTCCCCGATTTCCTGTCCGAATGGAGTTACCCGTCGAAATGAACGATACAGAGAGCAGAACCCGAGAGAGAGCGAGAGAGAGAGAAGGTTGCCTAGAGGGGGTGTACCGGCAGAACGCGTAAAACAAACGACCAGCTCAGCGCGTTCGATTCGAATATTTCGCACGTGTATGTGTGTGTGTGTGTGTGTGTGACCCGGGTGTAATTCAACGATTCGTGTAAACACGTGAGTCGAAACGCTATACCGGGACATTTTGAGTCGAGCGAGAAAAGCCCGAGGAATTTTCGACCGCTGAAACGTTTTATATATATATATATATATATATATTTCACTCTGCACTCGCAACAAACGAACAACAAAAAAAGGAGCGAGTGTATATTCTATTTACGAACGGTTAGATATCCAGACACTTAATAATCATTATTCAATTTATTTACATTGTTTCTTATTTTCACTTTTTCCATCCAGAATTAGTCTACATTATTTGGATCAGACCGCAATCAATATTCATTAGAGTTTGATTTTTCCTTTTTTTTTTTTTAATATAAATATAAAACGTTGTGAGTGTAAATTTTAAAGTTGACTCGAATCGATGTAACCCTGGTGTATTTTTTTTTCGAGAGAGAGAGAAAGAGAGAGAAAGAGGAGAGTATTCAAAAAGTTTACTGCACCGACGTAGGTATCTGTAAGAGCTGTTCGAAGTTTATTAAATAAATATACAACTGGAAAGTCAAACGTTGACTTAGTCTATGTTTCTGAAATTATATATGTACATCTATTCGAGAGAATTCCACGGTGAAAAATATCGCTCGACTTCTCGAGATCTGATTTACAAGAAAGAATGTATAAGAATACAGATGCTCTTTTGATATGTAAATATTATTTCTTTCTTAACAAAAAAAAATATATATACACACACACGTTTTCTTCAAAAATATTTAGAACACCTAACAGGGTTTGTACAAGGGAAAAATAAATTTACGTTGACTGGTCGTTTTTAGTATAGTATAATGAATAAGAAAAGAAAAAACGTACATATATATATATATATATATTTGAAATTAAAAAAACGTCTATCATTCGGTGTTGGTAGCCCACGCGATAATACTTTCTTTCGAGTCGAAAATTTTCGTTAGACAAACACCTGTTCAAAATATGCATATACAATCGAGCGTGCAAGATAAAATGAAAAATACTATAGATAGGAGTATACGAAAATATAGGGATATACATGTAAGTATATGCGTGTACATGTGTGGGTGTACGAGTGAACATCGGATATTTTTCTATAGGAAGAATCGTAGGGATTATTTATATGCGAAGGTTCAAAGCTCTCGGTCGGTGGAATTTCACGGTGGCACGGACTCGAGCAATTCCTTTGGGGGGGTGTATACGACGAATCGATGCACGGAACGTTTCTCATCCCTTTTGCGACATCTCTTTCTCGTGTATGTACACTATGGTCTGGCTGCTGTCTGCAGTCTCGTATTAACTCCTCGAATTTGGCTCGGTGTTTATATTTTTCCGTGCCGTCCGAATGAAAATCTGATTCCCTTAATATTTTTTTCGGAACACGCGACATTTACATCACGGAGAATCTCCTATACATCCATCACGATAAATTGAAATTAAACGAATTTTAAATGGATCTTTTATCTCGATACGTGATCTTAATGTATTAATTTGCGGTGTCGCGATTGACTTTTATTTCCCATTTATTTTTCACTCGGAGGATCCAATATTTACGGGAAATTATATGTATAGACGACGAGTATCTAATTTAAAAGTTTCTCCTTGAATGAATAAATACGAAACTTTTCTAACGGTAACGAGAAAATTATTTAGGACGACACGAAAAATAAATTTACTAAATTGTTGTACACGGATAATTGTAATTTTTTAATCGATTCCAATCTAATCTCTAATGTGCAAAAGTTTACCCCAAACAAACGAATAGTAGCGTAAGGGAAATGTTCTACTTATTTGCGTTAATTTTTGTACTCTTTAGACCGTGCGCCACTGTAATTATATTGGTCGCGGTGAATAAAATTCTAATCGACGTTAGAAAACTTTTCTAATTTCGCATTCTTATTTTGAGGTTCCTAGGGGAAATCAAAGTATTAATGAAATGTTTAGTTTTTTTTGGTAGAGATTCGTAATCCGTAGTTATTAGGCAAAAATGGTTTAGGCTCACCTCGGAATCCTTAATTTTTAATAAGAAATATACGATTTTTTCATATTCCTTAAATTATTACAAAAATATATTGAATGTTAACAAATAATTATTTTAAAGCTCTCAACTCAAATCTAAGCACCATCTCGTAAATAAAACCAAGAGATATATATTTATGCCTATAAATTTTAATGCAAAAAACCTAATATAATTTACAAAAGTTTACCCACGAAACTACTTTGAAATAATATATTTATTTATGGATTCACAGCAACAATAATATTTAACGTCAGAGATTCATAAGGATAGATTTTAATAACAAATATTCATGAATATTTAAAGCTGAGCTTGGAAGTTCATTTTCATCCCGTACGTAAAGTAAAATAAATACACTTTTTTCTTTCAAACCAAATATAAAATTTTGATCGGAGAGTCGACCTATTATTTTAATACGGTATATTTAAAAAGAAAATATCCAGTAAATACGATTTCCCGGGTTAATTCTCAATCAGGTCAACGAAATGTAAATGAACAATATTTATATTTAACATTACCTCGTGGAAATAAAGTTGTTATTTTCACACGCTCCTAAGTAGAAAGTGAAATTGCCTTGTTTACTGACCCGATTTGCCTTTTTCGATTTTATTCGTATTTCCACACATGTACAATACAAAATGCTCGTTCGATTGCACCGTTATCTGAATTCACCGGTTTCGATGTATATATATATATAGCTAATTTCAAATAAACCGCCAGGTAATTATTGTTAAAAAAAATCTTAAGCGTATAATATTATATCGTGAGGGAAAAGTTGCATTAAATACCTCGTATAAGAATGAATAGACATTTTACTCGGTTTGGTATACAGGCAGGAAGTTTCTCGATTTATCAATATCGATGAATCGTCGAATGGAGTCGTATCGCCTCGCGGCAAAAGAGATGAGAAACGCTCGCCCGCGCGATGGAAGGAATCGTCGAAAAGGTATATAGTACAGAAGCCGCTTGGTATTCCACTGAAAGAGCCATGGCTCGCATCTCTGGAATTCCGTAAAAAGCCGTGCACTCGGCTACTTTTTGCATTTTTCACGCTCAAAAATCTCAAAGCTTTCGGTCTTCTCCTTTTTTTTATACACGTATATACCAACGACTCGGCGGACTTCTCTCTCTCTCTCTCGCTCTTTCGATCGTACTATATGGCACTTTTTTTCTTCTTCTTTAGATTTTTGCTTAATTACTTGAGACTTTGCATTACACAAATTTTTATCTCCTCTTTACGTGGACGTTCGACGTTTTATTTTATATTTAGATTTACTTTGAAAATATAATCCTGACGTTTTTCGAGATTGGCTAAAGATGGTAAAGGAACATTATGAATAACTTGTAATTATTGCAGAAAACAAATTATCTTTTACTGCACTGGATGTTTTCCTGATATTTAAAATTATATATACTAAAATATTATTTTTACGATGATAATATTTTACGGTTAAATTTAAGAAAAATCACGAGAACATTGCCATTTAAAACGCATGAATTTAAAACGCATTTTCTTGACATTCAACGATTTTTAAAATAATTAATCTCCTAAACACCTGAACACCTATCGCTTTGAAAGAATACAAAATATTCTTAGATTTATAATGAGAATCTGAAAAATATACGAAAATATAAGCTTATAAACAAAAATTTACTTTTATGCAAAAAGGAAAATATTTATGAATTGATTGTAATAAATTTATACTACTGAATGTAGGACGAAATCACGATATTACTACTGATTTTTTCAATTTTTACTCTCAATCTACTAATTTTACCTTTATCTACCCAAATTAATTTTTTATTTACAAATTATAATTAAAAATATAGCATTTGTTTAATACATTATTTTATATGTTAATAACAATGTTCTCGTGATTATTTTAAATATTAACTTAAAATATTAGTTTTCGTGAAAATAGTACTTCTCTCAATCGATAACTTTTAGCACGACAAATTTGAATTATTGATTAAGTCATATAGTATCAATAAACTTTCAAATATATTTAACAGCCTAAAATTAGTATAACAATTTATTATTAAAGTAACTTCCTCTTAATGTAATCTACAATTTTTTCAACATTTTTTTATTCTTAATCTAAAAAATGATAATTTCGGTAAAGATTCTGCTAAGGAAATGAATGAACTTTTTTGGTAAAAGCCGGTAAAAGCACGATTTTGCATTTAATAATTACTAACGGGAAGTGACTATTTATTATTAATTAGAATTTTAAAAATTAATTACTTTAAATATCTCGCTCCTTAAATTTCTTCTATATCATTTATAAGCATTATGCCCTGAATTTCGTTCAGATTTATAATTCCACGATTTAATTACAGTTTTCGAATTTCTGAAAGAAGATCCCCTTCAATCCTCCACGTCTCTTTACAAAACTTTAATAAAAGTTAAAATAAATCCCATTTATTTTTCGAGTGATCGTCAGTCGTAACGTCGCAAAACATAATCCAAAATCAATAATTTGTAAAAAAAAAAAAAAACAAATGCTAATTTGAAATTTTATTCACCGCATTAAATACGAATGAAATAGCGATAATCTCGCGAGCTCAAATTTAAATCGAATTCGATAAAAAAATGTAAATAATAATAATGAAAATCATGATTCGCATCAATGCTGGGGTAAAAATCGAGAGCATTTAAAAAAGAAATTTTCCATCGAGTCTTGGGATTAACATCGGCAACAAGTGACGCATGAAAAGATAAAGTGAGAGCTCGTGCATAAAGCAAAAAAAAAAAAGAAAAAGATGAGCCGAAGTCCCTTGTGAGGTAAAAAATTTTCTGCGACCCGTATTCTATGAGAAAGGAAGTGTAGAAAAACAGGTATAAAGAGAGAGAAAGAGAGAGAGAGAGGGAGAGGTGGAAAGAAAGTCATAAAAGACTATACGCTGATCGACGGTGCGCTGATGTTGCAAGTAAAGCTTTTAAGGGCGCGTATAAGAACTTTGCCAATCCGTGGTTTAACTGTGCCGTTAAGATAGAATTGCGCACACCTTCGACTTCTTCTCCTTATTTTTTTTTTCGTTCCGCGACACTCTTCAATCAAAAAATCATCGAGTACGATATTGTTGTACGATTCTTTTCTTAGTTAACTTTACTTCTCTTTATTTTTTTTCAAAGTTCGATTTATACTCGGGGTGTTTTTACACGCGAAGGGATACGACGAGATGAGACTGTTTTCAAAGAATTTTCTCTCGGTTGGTTCTGCCCACGGTAGAGTAAATTTTCTCGAGTATCGATTTCGTGAAAATGGCTTGTCAAACAATTGAGACTACACGGAGGTGCATAGTTTTCTCACACACGCAATTGAGTTGTTTATCCTTCCCTGTGCAAGTTTAGTTTTACACGTATGCACGGTGTGCCGTTTGATCTTAAGTACAAAATTTTTGTTAAGTACACGCGTATACGCAAGTGCAAGCGCGACGGATTCGCATCGGAAGTTCGACACGCATTTACGAGAGGTTACGCATATTTTTTTTGTATCATCGCGCAAAGTTTAATTAATATTTACAAATTTAGATTTCACTCGGTACACCCGCGCGTCACACGCGTTATTTTTTCATCTGAAGTTTACGAAATTAATTTCTGTGTACATTCAAAATTAACCAATACTGAAACTTTTCCGTTATTATTACAGTCGGGATATGTGTGTGTGTGTGTGCGGGAACGCGTAAACTTTTCTCGTACGTACATGTATGTACATATATTTTTTATTTTATAATAAAACGCTTTATACTCTATACTCCGGGACATTACAGCGATATAAAACATTAAAACAGCGACGTGTATTTTCTTTGTTTAATTAACATTTTATCAAATACTCATTGTGTAGATTAAATTTTAATAATTCGCGTAAACCCTTTTTTTTTAATTTGTATGCGTTTTTTATTGTATTATCCGTATATAACAATAATGAAATTTTATACATATTATTTATTACGAGGTATATGCAAAAAAAGTAAACGTTTAACATTTTAATAAAGTGGTCGATATAATTAAATACCAACACGAACATATCGAAATCCATTGGAAAAAAAGAAATAAAGAACCCTATTTGACACGAGTGATTAGAAAATAAATTTTTTTAGTTGTTAGAATTCACGCGCGAAATAAAAAGAGAGAGAGATGTATAACCAAGGAACAAATTCTCTACGGGCGTATAATCACCATCGTCGATGGAACGAAACGCAATATATGAAATGGATCCTTGCGTTTGGTTCATACCGGTAATGGTTTCACATCGTGCCGATTTTTATTGCCAGTCGTTTTCTACGCTTTTCTCTCACTCTTTTCTCTCTCGGTGCGAAGCGTATATACAATTTTTTTTGTTTGTCCCCAGGCTCGATTTATCAGGCTGTCTGTCTTCTCCCGTTGTAATGTATAGGAAAAATTCCACGTCGAATATAGGATAGTATAAAGTTTAATTAAATTTGAAGGTTTCCTGTATCTTCGACACGCATCGCGTAAATAAATATTTATGTATCTTTATTTTCCATCAAATTAAATTTATCGATGTGAATTATGTTTTACTATTTGTTACACGTGCGTTTATATATATATGCATATATTGTTTTAATTTTAGGCATCTTCGTATATTTATAGATTTGTTGTGACTTTTGTTCTTTACAAAAAAATGACGAGTTTTGTTCAATTGAGATAGATATATAAATCGATACTCCATATTTGGACCATTAATTTTTGTGACAAATTTATATTCATCATTTAGTTTGAGAGATCGAGCGGAATGTGTTGTAATCGAGATTGATATTTTAGAATATATGTAAAAAATAGAACTTTTAATTTATCATTTTTTTTATTTATGTTGACGATTTTATCGTTATAGGTGGCTTTTTTGTATTAGATGTCACACTTTATCGATATTTTCGAGTCAAGGTATAGGAAGAAACGATGGACAACACGGATTTGCTTTTTTGTAAACTGTTGGTCAATGCAACTATATTTAGAATTTTTTATTTATTATATGTTTGTGAGTATATATAATAACACCTGATTGTAATCTATAAGGATGTGTAAAAAAAATCAATAATTCAAATTTTTCACGTTTAGAATTTTCGACGGAGTAGTCACTGTTTTTAAGAATCATTATTATTCATATTGTAATTTATGAAAAATAACAAAAACATTGATTTTCCAAATTTACAAAGCGATTAATCTCGCAGTTCATTGTTTTTCGAACAATTTTTTCCCAAAAATTACTTAACCTATCCCTTCGAACACGTCACATCATACGAAAGGTCAATGTTCTCATGTTTCTCCTTCAATTTTAATGTAAATTACTCCATTTTTTTGTAAATAGTACTTCTCAGTCGGTATAAATGACATCCCTTTACAAACGTTAAAACTTTTCAAATAATTCAAAAGAAACACCAATTAAAAATTTAATTACTGAATCAATCGAAGTGATAACTCCGATTTATTCGTCAAAAAGGAAAGTAGAGAAAAAAAGTAGCTGAGAATTTAATTTTAAATCTACTAAAAAAAAGTGATTCATGAAGAGGTAAAATTTAATTATATTTAAAGAATTTCATGTTTACATTTGCTCTACACGTACACATATATTATATATTTATCTCGATCAAAAATTTCAATACTATATCACCGATTTATATTTTACATTTGAAAACGTTTACAACTTTACTAACGAAATGCGTTACACGGTTATGTAAATGCACATGTAAACGTATATATTTTCTTTTAAAACGTATATACCTTCGTTAAATAAATATGATTTCTCTTAGCGGTTGAATAAATGCACTTCCCCTCGCATTTCTAATTAAGTTCGTGAAAAGAAAATTTTCCGCAAATATAAAATACTGTGTGTATATGTATACGTATAAGTTTCGACTACACATACTCGAAATGTAAAACGAACGGTTAATGTTCGACACGGACGTTCGAAAAACAAAAAAGAAAGAAAAATACCTCGGTTTATAATAAACCGCGGACGTACATCCGGACATCATAAAGCTCTGACGATATTTTTAATATTCACGATTTACGCGGAAAATTATCCGCGCGCGTTTATATTCACGGATCGGAAAAGGTCAACGATCGATGTTGGCATCTGTACATTTTCATCATTAATAACGGATAACCTCTCGCTATTGTTAACTATACAAACGCACGGGACTTGCGCGTTGATTCAATATTTCAGATGCACCAGCGCCTAATATTTCTTCTCGAATTTATATCAACTGGATTTGCGAATCGTGATCTTTCCGTTAATTTTTATTTATATTCTTTATCCGTATAAGTAAAAGTTTCTCAAAGGGTGCAACGTTTGTTTTTTTTTTACATTTAATTAACTCGGATCCACAATAATGATAATCATTTATGTGAAACTTGAAAATTACGGTTAAACAGGTTTTAAATGTATATGACTGAATTTATTTTATCTTCATACGTTGGTTTTGTATATTTTATTGAAATATACGTTTACGGAAAATGCACGTTTACTAAAAAAACGATGTATGTAACATTTATTTTTATTTCATAACGGTAAAATTCTTTGTATTGCTATTATTTATTCTAAAAATTTAAAAACCACGTCTAGTACTTGGTGGTTTAATCCGAGCAGTCATAACGCGTTAAACGTTGCGATTGCAATTGATATTATCAATTATTCGGAATTGCTTGAAATTCGGAGATTGTAAGGTTTCACGGTGACCTAATCGTAGAATAATAATTTTCTGAATTTCAAACGCGTTCCCCTTTGAATAAGCCAACTGTCCTATTGAATAATTCAATTTACTTTTTACTTTCACATATATGACCTAGTACACTTTTCTCCAAAATTTATTTCATCCAAATATAAGGATATTTTCTTATTACATAAGAATTCTTGATGCATATAGGTTTCATATTTGGTATACACGGAGAAAAATTTACTAAGTAAATATTACTACGTTATAAATATGGTAACTCTGAGATATATATGTATATACATATATACTTGAATTACAAGAAATTTCTTGAAAAAATGTCTGGAATATTTACGTTTGTATTTTGCAAAAGTTCAAATAAAAATTTTTATTGTGTTGTATAGTAAAAATTGTAATCTGTGTACGTTTCCTTACTCTCTAAACCCTGAAATATAAAAATTGACGGTGAAATACGTGTAAATTGACAACTTTACACTTTAAGAAAGTAGTAAAATACGAATATTACACTTTTGAACAGTGTAAAATTACAGGTCGTATAATTTTGTTATGTGTGAAAAATATTAAATATTTATTTTTTTGAGTAAAAAATGGTAATTGTAAAATAAATTCGAATACTTCATACTTTTAAAGTTGTTAGGTTATAATTTTTTAAAATCTTGTATTTAAGTGTAATAATTATTATTTGTTCTTCTAACATATCTTATGTTTTAAACTGTGCAATTTTCACATTTTACATTTTTTAAATGTTTAAAGTTATCGATTTACACTTTAAGCGTCAATTTTTTAACGTTAGGGTTTAGATTAGTGTATATAAATTAGAAACGTATATCATAAAAGATAGCCAAATTTCCTCCGCGTATTTCATACTTTACTATCGAATATATAGAAATTCGTATAAACAAAATTTAACCGTGCATGCGATCGTTGATCAAGAAAATTAGAAAACGATAAAACGTTATATTGATTAGTATGTAATTAGTATAAACTCTGCATAGTTAATTTATATATTATATATTTGCGAATTAAAAGTGTATGATGATGTAACAAAATTGTACAGCAGGTCAACCTTTCCAGTTCTGTTTCTTTAATTGAAATACCCGAATGACATAGAGAAATTTTGGTCATTCTTGATAAAACAAATATGATCTCTTGAAATTAGTCATCAAATTCATAGATCGTTCTAATATCAATGAATGAAATTTCCCAGTGTGAATATAAAATATTACTATGAAAATTATAATTTTTCCGATAAATCGGAGGACATACGATATGATGGTATCAATCGGTCCGGGCCGGGAATCGAACCTGGGACCTGCAGATTACGAGCTCGACGCCCTAACCGATCAAGCTATCGCCTAGGCTTCAAAATATAAATGTAATGTAATAAAATTATGGGAATTTTGACTATCATTGATAATACCTTCTATATATAAATAAGGCTAAGCTTTCTTTTACCATATTAAATGAGTAACATTTACTATACGATACTTAACTCATTGTAAAAATTCGAACGAACGTAAATAACATAGTATAACACGTCATCTTTTAGGAAAAATAATTTAAAATGTTAATTTTGAAGATTGTTACACTCACAGTGTTCATCGTACCAAACAAGACCAGGTACATACCTATGTGTAGCTCGGTTAAAGCGTTATAAGAATATAAAGTACGATATTCTTGTCAACGGAATAAGCCTTAATCCAACAGCAAACATCCGTGCAACCAGGTTTTTCCTCTCATTCCCCCCCCCTCTCTCTCTTTTTTAGGTCAGTACAAAACGACATTGGGAAAAACACTATACGACATATCAACTCCCAACATACCCAGCATTTCACGACTTTTCCAACCGGCAGACATAAATATCCCCGCGATAAACACTCGTATAACTTTTTCACCGCTCCGCCGAGGTTATAAATAAAAGGACCGCGGTAGGTATACACCGCCACCAAAATTTATCATCCATCGAAAACCAAAAAACCAGCTGCGTGCTCGGAATATACACCGTGTATACACGGTTGTTACGTTATATAAACTGTTTAAGGAGCGAGGGTCGCCCGAACCTTTTTTCCGAGAGACGTCGCGCGATCCCGAATTTTATCGATCGAACCGTAAATCTATCTATATATATATTATATATTTTCCTGTAAAATAAGAAAGAAAAACGTTTCGTATAGAAAAAAAAGGAAAGTTTTACAAAGAAATCTTTAACGATCTTTCGTTAGTTTATCAGAGTTAACCGAGATGTTGAAAAATACTTTTCGCGCGGAGAAAAAAAAAAGAGCTAGAAAGATTTCACAGTTTCTTTGGAGGGGGACTGCAGTGATCAAACTGACTTTCGTTCCTGTCAAAGACTTGTCTTCGCAAGAGTACGGCGAAAGACAGTCTTACAGCTTCCTAATGTAGTTTTCTTCAGGTTTTCAACCTATCGTTATACCTTTCTCTACATATAACTTTCGTGTGTGCGTATGTGTGTGTGTACGTGTAATCAGTTTTTACAGGATCTCACCTGTTATTCCAGAGGATAAGACGGTATTGATCCTGGTTGAAATTTTACGGTGTTAAGCGTATTGTAAAATCACTGTAAATTTGTTGAAATCAAATTAATATCAATATAACCCTAGTAGAAATGGAAATGATTTTTAAAGTAGAAACAAGTCTTCTGTTGGTCGCATAACTCTTTACCAGTCAGCAATAACCCAATAACATTAACAGATTGTTTAATTTATGAATAAATAATGATTTATTAATTTGAAGTACCTTCGAATGTTTCGTAATGTATTTCAAAACGCATAAAAGACTAATGTTTTTAATAGTCATTTATAGTTATTTATCCAATTACGGAGTAAAGTAAGTTGCTGCGTAAGGTTTAGCTTTTGATAGTAATTCATCCAAGGGAATGATCGCCTTTTACTCCCGAAATGTATACAATTTTTCATCCTAATCATTTGAAAAGTCACTTTTTGCAATAACAATTTTTTTTAATTTTTAAATTTTATTCAATATTGTAAAATTTTTTGATATATATATTTAATTTAATATAATGAATTTAATTTTGTAATTGTATGAAAAGGCTGAAATAAGTGTTCAAAGGAAGAAGTTTAGTCTATGATGAATAAAATGAGTCTACGAGGAATAAAATCATCAAAGGAAATAAAATGTAAGTTTATTCTCTTCGTAGAGTTCAATAAAGTAGACTTTCTAGATATTTAGGGTCAAAAAATTATTAAAATTAAATAAAAAATTATGGATATTTATTAATAATATATTCAAAAATTCAAGGTGCAGTTTAATGTCACTGAAAAATAAATTAGTATTTTTTTTAAATTTAATCCACGTTTTCTTCCGTAACTGTTTTCAATGCCCATTCTACTTATAGGTCTTTGAACTCTATATGTAATATTCGCGTCATTATAGCATTTTTCGAATTATCGAGTAGTAAATTGCAGTGATCCGTCGATAATACGATAACCACCCGATTTTCTTTTATTATGAATTAATTACATAAAACTCGACGACATAGCGATATTATATTTATAATAATAATAATGTAATAAGGTCATTTTAAAAATACGAATGACACTATAATTAGAACGATCTATTACCGTCGATACAATAATGCACAAAGCATGGATCTCGTAAAAGTGTTCATCATCGTGTATATATATGTGTGGTATAGAGGTGTTAACGATGTCGTATCTGGTCTCGTATAATTTTAAGAGGACAAGCGTCTGATAACCCTAACGAATAATCGAAAGGTAAAGAGGGTAAAGAAAAGAGAAGAAAAAGAAGAAGAAGAAGAAGAAGAAGCCATTGAAGAGAAAAGCGTCATAGAGAGAGGTAGAGTTGACGTTAATCGGTATCACCGACCCGACAAAACTATCCAGCCCCGTCTTAAAATGTAGGAAGGCGCTCGAGGCGTTCACCCTGTAGGGTACAAGATCTTCCACTAGCATATCGGATCCGTTCCATGACAGTCTCACCTAGCCCCCGCGGTTCGCATTAGCGTTCGCGATACCGTAACGTCGGAAATTGAAATCTCACCCTCTCTCTCTCTCTCTCTCGCTCTCGGTTGTACGCCTAGCGTAATATGGTGCACCTATGTATTACGCGAGGCAAGAACCGTGTCGGTTCCTTCGGGCAAATTGGACAGCTAATTCCGTGGAGCAGCCCTAGTGCGCTACCCGAATTCGACTGTCGACCTCCTGACTAGGAATTCGCGCAGGACCAATTCGGACGGGTTGATGGTTAACGAGATCTTCCTCTTCGCATTATGTTATCCGTAGGACCTAAGGACGATATAACTTGGACGGTATATACATATATATATATAGACGTATACATACCCCTTCTCTGATTATATCCAAATATTACCATTGACTAACGATATATACATCCATAGAGAGAGATGCCTACCTCGAGCGCTCCTCCTAATTGTGTTATGCAAATGTCCAGTGCGTGAATTAACGAAATTTTGTAGCAGTTTGAATTGCACTATAGGTGACTCTATTTTCAATTTTCAACTGACCATGTTTTCCAAATTTTTCGTCTAATCCATCCGTTTGCGTCTTGCGGTAACTTCGGTACACCCGATAATTATTCTTAGGCTACTTGATACGAGAATTAAAATGATATAGCACAGTTCGGGATTAAACTCACCGCGTTTACCCTATGAGTTATTTTAACTCTTTTTTTTTGAAGGTTCACTCTTTCAGATTGATGATATATTCTTCTCTCTCTCTTTTTTACACGCTCATCGCTTCTTCGCAATTTACATGATGGATATTACCGCAGCGGTTCGAGTTTACCTCGACATCGCTATTTTCGATTCGCGGCTGGGTATTTTACATTCAAATTCATGAATTTTAATCAGCTCAAGTATTTACTCGGACGGTGATGATGAAAATATTCGAATGTTTTAGGGATTATGTATTCGATATGGGCAGTGTCTTCTTTTTCTCTTTTACGATATACCTATAATACAAGATTAAAGTTATTCCATTTGACACATTGTAATTTATATTTTTTATAAATTATTCAGTATTAGTGTTTTACCGACATATACATTTGATATAGTTTTCAATATTTATGAATTAATGAAAAAGGTTAGTATTTCGAGTAATCTGTCTACTTTTAACGTAATACCGTGATTCACACATTTACACGAGAATCATGGTTTATTGATATTTTTCGTTATTATACTCAACGGATCCAAAATTTGACAAATTACTTGTAGTACGGTACAGTTTTCAGCTCTGCTGGTTCCAAAAATCTAGATGTTAACCCTTTTTAATTAACCTAATAATAGGATTTGTTCAGGCTAAAATTTTGCAAAAAGTTCTTATAAATTAACTGTTGGTAAATAAGGATATTGACAATAATTAAAAACTGCCAAACATATAATATCGGAAAAGTTTTAGTTTCAACGTCCTCTTAATAATAAAATACATTGATACTAAAATTCAATTATTAAAAACATTGATGGAAAATAATGCCTTTCTTAACGTCCTCTCGCCTTTTAAAAATTCAGAAGAAAATTTATTTCGCTCTTTTTTGTCGATAATTCAATTACGAGATATCGGATTAAACATTCTAAATTAAAGTATCTTTATATTACAGTGACGTATATACGAATGTTCATACGTCCTAACATTGCTGAAAGATTAAATAAAATAATTTCTACAATTCGACTAAAATTAATGTTTCTGCACATTATTAAATTACCGTGACCGTGGTTAAAAATGATTTTTTCATCGAGTTTAAGGTTTATTCGTTCATCTTAATAATTAACCGAATTAAGGCTCCCTCGGTAAGTTATGAGCCCCGTCAGGTTAAGTCGTATATATTAAATATCTAGAATTACACAAGTCGACGTAGCGATATTACGCTTGGATTTATAAATGTCGTCGTCGTCGTCGTCGTCGTCACACTTAAAGAGGATGAGAAAGAGAGAGAGGGAGAGAGACAGAGAAGCAAGAAAATAAGATGCTTCGTCTGATGTGCTAAACGTGTCGTGAAGTGAGCCCTCGTAAAATCGATTCTCGCTCGCTCACGTGCGCAGCTCTTCGTATATAGGCAGTAAAAAATTGTGTATAACGCGTAAAAAATTTCAAGCTGTTAAACTTCTCTCTCTCTCTCTTTCTCTCTTGATTCGCCTTCCCTTTCGTCTGGATATATTCCTCGGTATCGTTTATTCGGCACACACGTGCGCGAGATTCGAAAGGGGTTGCGGCCGGTCGGGTATAGGGATAGAGAGGGGGGGGGGGGGTGTCGCTATATGAAAATATGGAAATCTATTTCGAGGCGAATTTGTGGTCGTTGTTCGCAACCTCTCCAAATATATATATATATGTATATATATATTTTTCTTTTCTCTTTTACTTTTCATTCAATCTGGAATTGCCGTACCGTAACGTAAATTTTCGAGAACACTTCGCGTAAACTGTATTTGAGTATACGAATAAAACTTAACCGTATGTACAAATTGCTCGCGTCTTCTATTTCGACGAGGATGGCAAACTTGTGTGTATACATTTTCATCAACGAATTAAGACACATTAGACTATTACGGTCATCGCACGTACATGCGCGAATAGTCGATTATTATATATCTATATTTTACTCATAAAATAACTTTGTTACTTAATATTATTATTATTATACGATCGTGAGCGAAAAATAGAATTAATTTCATATATATATCGCGATGAAAGTGAATCCTTTGATTTAAATATATCACCGACGTAACTATATATATACATCGATAGCTTTCAAAGCTAGAATTCGATATAGGGAATTGTATATATGGAGAATCTAGCAAATCCTAACTGAACTCCTGAAAAATTTATCGATAAAATTTTTACCATAGTCGAAATATCGAATGTCCATATATTCATCGCTTGCAGAATGAATTTTGATAGTTTATTCTCTGTTAATTCAAAAAAATAATTCATTATAGATTAGGCTGTAACATTATATTCAATACTTAGCACCTGAAGAGCTCTGCAAACCTTGCAGACAAAACGTTATGCACTTAAATAAATAAGTTGGATTTATTTATTATTGACCCTTAACAATCGATAATTTACTAAATAATAATTTATTATATATAATTTATCAAGGTTATACGCAACGACACAATTTGTTAATAATCTGCAATGTTTATTTCTTAGAGGAATTCTTAATAGAACAATAATGTACCTATTTTCGAGTTATAATCTTCAGAGAAGACGTTTAAACCGAGTATTATTATGTTCATTTGAAAGAAGAGACGTGCTCACAGTGCGATAAAAATTACTATATTGGGTAAGTTAACAATCAGTAATTTTAAAATTTACTGCACAGATTAGCAATTTCATTATTTTTATTTTTTTTAAACGTATTTAATATTTTTATAAATTATATTCTTTCAAATATTTAAAAAAATTGTTCTTACATAATAAAAAAAGTATCTTAATGCCGCTGAAATTCATATATACAAATTGATTAAAAATGTCAGACGTTAAATTTATAGAATATATAGCGACCTATGAGTTCAAGCCTTTTTCAGATTGCGCCATTTCTAATTCGGTTAGATATTGAATATTACGTTGACGTTCGTGGTGCAATTCCAAAAAACGTTGAATTCACCTGTTGCTACCTATAGACTCGGTTCAAGTCGGTATTAGGACCGCAAGAGACTCAACATAGAAATGAAATACCCGAGCTATTTAACGAGAAACGGAACTATAGAGATCAAATATAACGCGGCATCGTTGATTTCGAAGCTGGTACATCTACGGTCTCAATGCTAAAATGAATCGATACGAAACGGAGACTACACGGGAATTCAACGATTCTAAGGCTTAAGTCGTGATGAACTTGGATATGTATTATTCGCATTTTCGATAGATTTTAAACCTTATAGCATTTGATGTCGTATATTACAAATTTAGTAAATGGAAAATTGCAGTTTTCTTAATGTATTAAATGTTCAATTTTTTTTAGTAATCAGGTAGTATTCTTAATTTAAAAAATGCGTTGCACGTGTATTTATAAAATTATCTTTATTAAATGTTAAAATTATTTCGACATTGTTTTTATGATAATTATATATAAATATCAACTAAAAATCTTTTCATTTGATTAACACACTGATCAGTGGAACTGGGTTATTATCTTATTTTGGTTTTTTAAGCGATCTTGTAGAGCAATTGACAGGATGTTGAATAAATTTAACACCTTTTTTTTAATTAAAAATTGCGACGTTTCGTCTGATTATATTTTCAGACCTCTTCTGGCACTAATTTATTAACAGAGACACAAATATTAACAATTTTTTAAAATTGAACATGAACAACAAAAAATAATTTTTTTATATAAATACACAAAAACGCAATAATTACCAATATTGAAAATAAGTTAAGCTCAAGTTAAGCTTCTATCTACTAGAGAATAGGTTACTTTTAGAATTGAATTTCATTTTAAATTAGCAAAAATTATCTGATTTTAATATCTACTAATTTAATTTAATCGTACTAAATCACTTATTTTTAACTAATTTTTTGTTTAAAATTCGTGAGTAATGTAGAACGTGAAATATTAATGAAAACATAGAGTGGTGAAATGTTTCCAAAAATAATAATTACTTTTCTTATTAATAAAATAATGAATCTGGTTATCAAAGAAGTATTCAAACCCTTTCTGTTCAGTATGTATCTAATCTAAAAATATTACAAATTATAATAACATTTTGATTATCAAACTTTAATTGAATATTAACTTCTGTGTTGATCTGAAGGAGGCTAATGGTAAGAAAGATGGTAATTAATATTCCAAAATATTTTGCTTTATGCAAGCGACGTTTCGTTAGCTTGCTACACCAATCTCATCAGGTTAATTTATAAAATCATAAGATAAATTATAACATCGGATTATTTACTAATGGAAATATATAACGGATAAAACAATGAATTATTTTTAAAAGTAAGTCGACAATTACTGACATAGTCAAAGTTTTAAAGGACTTATATATATATTAACATTAATATTAATAGAATCAAAGTGCGGTTTCGAATATTATCTATTTCGTACACGAATTCATACATAGACACGCAGAGCAATAAAATACCTTCGAAACCCTGTCTGTTTTTTCGCATATATATTACCGCAAGAATATCGTAATTTTTTCGATCATTTTTTTTCACTGGTTGCGGGTGTATCGAAATAAGTTAATTGTATATACATACACATACGCATGAAAAATGTGCGCGGTACACCCGACGAAATTCGCCAGGAGGGAGGGCAGGGGGGTCTGTATAAAAACAAAAAATAAAATCAATATCCCGCTCCTTATAACCATTAATAAAGCTAATACAATCAACACCACATCAATCTTGCGGGATAGTACGCGTATACCCTTAAACGATCCGGTCTATATATGTATGTACTAAAAGCACAAAGAAAAGTGATTGAAAACCTCTCGGTTAACCAGGAGATGCACTCAATACAACGAAGCAGCAGCGTATACTGTCTTAGCGTCCGATATCCATCTGGAGTTACGCATTGTCATGAACCTTCGATTTCTCGTGGTACATATACATATACACCTCCACTATTTGTACCACAAGATACACTACGTGATATACCACACGTACGTATGTATAAATATATGTGTAGTCGACACATTGGCGAAATTGAATAGGTATACGACTCGTGAAACACAGCATAATCAAGAGAGTGTAACCTCGTTACTTTATGCAGGAACTCTGATCTACTTTCTCCCCTGCACGAGCCAGTGAAATGGGCTTTTAAAAAATCTGCTTCTCCTCTCTGGTTTTTCTTTTTTTTTTTTAAACTTTTCACGGTTTTTCTCGTGTATGTACATATATATTTGTTTGTCGCGTATCTCTTTTTTTTTGTTGTCAAGAGTTAAGTGCAGACATCAGTGAGGATGAATATGAAAATTTTTTTTTACCTATTTGTTATGTTTTTTTTTGTTACTGCGTCACCTAAACGGATTCTTTATTTTTTCGCGATGCGTCTATACGGGGGGAGAAGGTGGTCGAAACAGTTTTGAAAGCTACGTATGAAATACTGGCGTTCCAAGCGCTTTAATGTCTTTACCGAGAGAAATAAAGCGTCCTTTTGAAAGCCACTTTGTTGCGTTCGGGATTTTAGGATTATTCAATTGGGGAATAAATTTTCGTTTGTTACCGATTGTCGTTTGATTTTTTTGATAATAACTTTTAGATGTATCCTATATGCAGTTGCTTATTCTTCTTTTAAATCGAGGAATTAAATACGAACGAACATATATAATAGACGTATGTGACTGATTGATAAATAATCAATACTGAATTATGTAGTATACGCTGCTGTCCATTTACTGGTATCTACCGTGGGCACGGAGAGAGTATTTGTTTTAAGAAGTATCTAAATGTTTTTTGGGTAAAAATTGTAGTGCCCCAGCAGGATCAAAATTCTGAAACAAAACACGTGCTCGATGTCTACCCCTCGTCTGGGATAAATTACTATCAAGCATGGTCAGAATTTCAATTTGATCCGCAATTTTTGTAGTAAATTCTAGACAAAAATGATATAATATCGCATATAACCTACCCTTTTTCCCATGAAAATTTTTATAATTTTTATACAATTTTTTTTTCTCTCCGTGTCTCAAAACTTTAATGTTTGGTATACTTAAACGTTAAGAATATCAGGAGATTTTGTTTTAAAGGTTCTTCGAAGGGACATTTACGTTTTTCTGTTTTTTTTAAATATTTTATGACGAAACATTTTTTTCTTTTTTTCTCCCGCAAAATGTTGGTGCGTTTTCTTTGTGAGTAACAGTTGGGGCAAAAAAAACTGAACACATTTTTTTTTAAAAAACGGTCTTCATCCGTGTAAATTTTAAATTTACAAAAAATTTAAACAAAAGGAAATGTTACAATTTGCAAGAGTTAAATGCGTATTAAGTTTTACAGTAAAAAAACATCCATTTTTTTCGTTCATATACACAAATTTAAAGTTTTAGTGAATTGGATTTACGTTGTGAATATTTTTTTTTCGTCACATACTTAGAAAAATGTCCCAGTAAAAATTACATTATTATTGAATGATGGAGAGGCAAACTTGAAAATTATTATAAAAATTGAGTCTTATGTGGAATATTCTAAATGTATATATTGGAGTAATTTCCTTAATGTCCTTAATCTTCTTTAACTTTTGATTTTCTTTGTGAAAATTCCACTTGGTAAAAAAACGTGAAGGATTACCTCTTACAAAAACATGAAACTGAAGTTAGCAAGTAGGTAGATTTCACTGCGGTTTATAATCGGAGAAAAATGATTGATCGCGATTCATTTAATGTAATATCCATGCTAGTTGAAATTGAGGATTTCGAGATTAGTCGGAACCACTTTCAATAAAGTAATTACGAATTTATTGGCTTTTATTGATCAAACGACCAGATTTTTGTCTAAAAACGTTTCATATAAATTCTTTGATGTTTACTACGGTAAGTCATACATATTAAAATTAAAAATTAAATACGACGCATAATTAAAGATTTTGTTGTTGTAATACTGTAAAATATACATGCTTGGAAAAAAATATAATACTGCAATAGCCTGAGACTTGGGCTTGGTAACTTCGGTCGATGTACTGGCGACGCGAAAGCCGATGCCTCGAACCGTTTTATCTTGGGCTTAACAAGTAATATGAACGGCGAAACGGCCATATTTGCCGATAACTTAGAAACAATATTCATTATTTTGAAATACATAGTTTTATCTATTAATATCATTTATAACACATAAGTATAGAATACATGAAAATGGCAAAAGATTTTTTTAGCCTAAAAATTTAGATATTTATTGTAAACACTCTCAAAATTGCAAATTTAAAACGTTTTTGTTTGACGTTTGTATCGAAAAATATACTGCTGAGGAAATATACTGCTCTAGCAAATTTTAAATAATTAATAAATTGATTTGCTGTGCGTTGTAAAAAAAATCCAAATGTATGTATACATATATATAATATTAATAATGTTAACGAGATTAATGAAATTAAATTTTCCTACATGAATATTACATTATTAACGTTAAATACAGAATAATTAGGTAAAAATTTGTCAGAAAAGGATAATAATAAAAAATAATTAAACATTAATTTATTAATCTGAAGAACTGTTGAGTTGACCGTAAACTAAGACTTCAATTGCCTGGCACCGTTCAAGTAACTTTAGCTTAAAACTGTATCAGTACTATATTTTTTCGCTATCATTACTGCAACGGTCTGACTGCTGATTTGAATATCGTTACAAAAAATACAACATTTATAAAGGCTTTTCATTAATCGATTGTCACGGGTGTATGATGTATATTTAAAATACGAAATGCATATAACAATCAACACAAAACGATATACAATATAAAATTATCGTCAATTTATAATAACGCGATTTTGTTAGACGAGCTAGTGTAGAGAGTATAATTAAAAGAAGTCATTTGATTAAAAATTATGCATTCACGAGTAACCCAACATATATAATAAATTAATATCAAAGCTCGGTAAATGACGGGAAAGAAAGAAGGTAGTGTATGTAATTAAATGTCATTAAACGAGTATAATGAATTTTCAATAATTCCCGTTGAACGAAACGAATCGAATTAAAAATTATCACCGAGTGCAAATTGATTTATAATATTCTATCTAAAAGCGCATTCGCGTGTCACTTAAACAATGCGTTATATATATACATCGAAACAATCTGCGTAAAATATGTATATATACACCGATCGGAATTATTTTTATGATAAAAAAAACGTATTCGAAACTCTATACTACCCGTCAACGAATTAATTTGTAAGAGTATATAAAAAAAGCAATATATACCATACTATAGAAAATGTGATGTAAAAATAATGCAGCGCGTAAGGTATTAGCGCTGAACAAAAAAGCAGGTCACTGCGCATTATTATACTTAACGTCGTTGTCGCGTAACCCGTTGTTTTAATACACAAATGTATGTATATATATAAAAGAGTAATTGAACTGTATTCGAAATTGTATTAGACTACGCGTTCGTTACCTTTTTTTCTTGCCCTTACATAGCGTCAACAAGTAACCTCTTTTCCTTTCTCAATCGCCGCGATTTTTGTACTCGACGAGGTCGCTGTCTAGATGCATAACGTCGTTGGCGCGTATCGTAAAATTACGTTACGTCTATTATGTATTCAATGTATTTACTGGAGAGCGGTCAATCGTTGAGTTTTCCTTCGCGAATCCTAGACCAATTTATACCCGAAACGCTTCGTTTCATAATACCTTAATGTAAATATATATCACCCTCGCTGATATCGAACAACCATGTACTCTCTAAATGAATAGTGGAAATTCAGTACTTCATATAGTGACTGTGTATTTTTGAAAAATCGGCCACTACGATATAGTGATCGTTCACTTATTAAAAATAGTGAAAAATTCAAATTTGGATTAGTGGAATTTGAAATAGATCGATTTTTATATAGTTATTCGATCTTTACATCGAAGTCTATCTCGAATGAATCATGTTTTGTAGCAATGCCCACTGTATAATGAGATTGTAATTGATAAGTAAATTAATATTTGTAATAATCTAATAAGCTCATCGTCAAAATTCTGAGAGAGAGAGGGAATGTTCAAGAGAGAGGGAAACATTATAAGTCGACTAGTCTTCTATAAGATGTAAATCAGACTAGAAGAGGAGAGCCACTGTTTAGCATGGCTTACTCCTAAACCCAATTATATCTCTCTCTATTAATATTATTGATAAGACGATCACTGTATTAAACGTGAAGAGCAAAAACAAGGAAAAAACAGATTTTATATCGCCTCAAAACAAATACTGTGTACGGAGCGGGCCCGAATTCGATTCTCCAACCAAGCAGAAATATTAAGGTGAATTAAGAAGAGAGAAGAGGGGAAATACCTGAATGTGTGAGTGAATGTGCGGATTGTTAGCATTAAATTGTATAATGTAATAATTCATTAATTGTATTTCATTAAATTAATATCGTGAAAAAGTTGAGAAATAAAAAGTTTAATTTTATTATAAATATTAGTACCATTACATATTCAAACATTTTTAACTACCACTTAATGTAGACATATTCATTGCTCAACCAAATACAAACTTCTCTAAGCTAATATGTCAATTTTTTGCAAAAAACTGAATTATATGTTTCATACAACCATACTGTTTCTGTAAAATTTTAGTGAATTTGAACTATATGTATGTACATACAGATGTAAAATATTCCCTTTAACTATGTAAAAACCCATGTAGAGACAATATATTTTGTAATATTTATATATGCTATTTCTAAATCTATTATAATGCTGATTTTTCTAAATAGATCTATTTTAAGTTACTCTTCGTATTTTTGGCCAAAATTTTATTGCGTATAACAATATTTTAACAATACCAGTGATTATTCACTATTTGAATAGTGAACAATTATTTGACTATCCGATGAAATAGTCAGTCTCGCTATTTTGACACTGAAAATAATTTCACTAGTTAACATAGTGAAATTTCCACTATTCGACATTTACATAGAGTAACGTTCCTTGTGAAAAATTTACGTTTACTTTGCATATTTCAACGAAGTGCGTATATATACACGATTCTTCCTTTTTTTAATACAAATTGCTCGTACTCTTTCACCGTGTCGTTTCTGCATATATATACGCCAATAAAACGGCTTATCCGTATAATTCCGAAGCATCGGTGTAAAGTTCGGACGGAAAATATTGACGTGTTAAAATTTAATAATTTTCGTCGAAGAATCCATTACCGCGAGAAAGAGAGAGAGAGAGAGAGAGAGGGATAGAGAGAGAGAGAGAAGAAGAGAAGGGAGGGAGTGAAAAAAAATAAAATGCAGGCTCTTACGAGATTTACTCATTGTAATGAAATGTTAGAGTTCGACGTAATTGAAGAACGTGATAAAATCAAATTGCGTTTCTGACACTTTTAAAGAAAGAGTTATAGGCCGTTAATAAAATGACCAATTCTATCATACGTATATATATACATCTATACCGGAAAAGTGTACGTTACATTCGTAAAAAAAGAGGCATTAAATCTGATGTTAACAAAACAGAGCGCACATTATGCGTTATTTTGCAACATTATACCTCTTTATATTCCGTTCGTGTCGTTAAATAATATAAAACAAAATATTAATCGTTTAAAACTGTATTGGTCGTAACGACGAGTGTACGTACAATTACGTGACAAATGTACAGTGCGTTAAAATAAATTAGGTATTTCGAAAACAAAAAAAAACTGGTTAATATTTCGTTCGGTTCATCGAGGTATCGAGTGTACTATATATAAAAGAAAAGGATAAACTAACAACGTCACGAATTGAATAATAATGAACGTTTAATTTGTGTGATATATTTATTTATTTATATCGGTGTATATTTGTATTAAAATATATTGCAACCGTTTCAATAAAAAAAAATAACAACTTTGTCAAGAATATGCTGCGGAGAGAGTACTATGAATATGTAAAATCCTCTATGCATATAAATGATCTAATGATGATGGATGTTATAAATCAGGAAAACTTTTAATATGATATAATACACATTTTTTTAACTTCTTTTTCGCTAACTCGAAGTGTACTGTCATAATTTGAAAAAAATGCGGTTTTAACGAGACTGCATTACTATAGTTAATTATATGTTCAAAATATGCATTATGCATTTGTTATTTGGAAAAGTATGGTTTTAATTTGTTTCTATTTTGTATATTGTTAGGTCATGATAAATTTTGTTAATTATTTGCATTAAATATTATTTCAAATATTTATACGAAAAATAGTCTGGTATTTTTAGAACGTCAAATGTTTTATTCATTCGTAAAATAAAAGAAACATGTAAATATTAGAATGTTATTGTTTACTCGACTAAACAATTAATTTTTAAAGACTATTAACCCTTTGAGTCACAGTGGTACTGCCAGAGTACCAACTTTTTAAACCGCTGTCAAAAATGTTCTACTGCATATTTTGGTCTGAAATTTTGTACTCGGGGCTTTCTGGGATCGCTGAACATGAATCTGAGGTTAAAATTTTAAAATTCAAAATGGCGGATCGAAGATGGCGGAAAAATGTGTAAAATTGAAATAATTATTTCGACAAACCAATCAAACTGTATTTTACTGCATATTTTAGTTTATATATTCGTATTTGGGGGTTTTCGAATAAAAAGAATGCAAAAACATCCTGGAAAAAATTGAATGATGTGTAGATTGAAGGTACATGATGAAAAGCAATTGCTCAAATTATTCTGAAAAGGAGGTCACTAAAATGCAGTTTATGGCTTTTATGCTTTTTTTTATGTCCCACCTAGCGGCAAGTAAAGAAACTACTTTGTATTCGTTTCCATGTGAAACGGTTGATCTAAGGAGTACAGAACTGGGAGGAAAAGAAAAAAAATATAACCTCAGATTCGTGATCAGCGACCCCAAAAAACCCCAAGTACAAAATTTCAGGTCAAAATGTGCAGTAGAAAAAAGCATGAATTAAAGGGTTAATAAATTCTCATTGTTTCTCTATGACAGTTTCGATCGTTCCTAAAACATTATATCCTTAAATATCGTATAAAAATATCGTACAAGTATGTAGAATATTTTTGTCTTCCAAGCAGTATATGTTTAATAAGAAATGAGTTTTTCTCGATTTTGATGAACAAACCATATATGTTTTTATTTGGCAACATTTCGACTCGTACAAGTGATAGTATGTTGTACAAGTAGCAAGTGTTTAAAATGTGGAAAATAAGGATTGTATATATCTACAGTATTCAAGTGCTCACTTTAAAAAAATGTAACTTACTTAAGTGATTATTTATAAAATGACAGAATAAGTGGATCACCGTCAATGGCATCAATAGTTCATTTATATAACATATACAAATTTTCTTTCAATTTCTGTTAAATTTATAAGTCGAATACATATTGTGTCTCCAAGATTTTTAGTTCTAGTAGTATATAAAAAATATAATACTCTTGATCGTTTGACGTAAAATATTAAAAATATAATGTCCGATATAAAAGTGTTCATATATTCCTACATGTATGACAAAATTCGTGGCCGCATTGCTATGTTACGTTTGTCGTGGTACGATAAACATTTAGATATTTACCTTCTAGTAGTATTTTTGTAATCACCAAAACTTGATGTTAAAATTTTTTTTATAAATCGTTTCTCAATAACAATATTGTAAACGTAATTTTAACGTTAGGTTCTCCACATCCGCCGTTCTGTAGGTACACATGTACAAAGCGGGTACCAATCAATTCCGGAAATTTTTTAAATATTCGTAAGTATCGCATTATTCGCATTAAATAGCGTGAATTTTTTAAGCACATTTTATTAATCCACTGTACTGGATTATCCGCAGTAATAGCTACACCTAAAGTAATTTCTCCTATTCTATCTGTTAATAAAGATAATAACAAAAACTTACGCAATATCTCGGGTGTAATGAATACTAAAATTTCTATATTTTACTAAATCTAAGTCTAAATATTAACGAGATGTCAAACCCAAGTTACAGGAATCTACACTTTTCAACATAAAAATTATGTTGACAATATTGAATTAAAAATCTGAAAAATTCATATGGGTAGTTTAAAACAAAAGCGATGGCATGGCGTTGATTTCTTAAGAAAAAATAAATTTGTTAATTATTATTGAATATACAATTTTCGATCGGTTATTATTGGTCTAAAAAGGCATCAATTTTCAACGCAAAAATCAAAATTAAATTACAAATTTAAAAATTTGAAAAAATTTGACTATATTGCTTAAAACATGCCTAAGGGTATGGCGTTCGATTTTTTCAAAAATATATTCTTTTGTTTATAAAAAATACTAAAAATGACCATTTTCTGAGTCTGACTCGTTGCAAGCATGTCGCTTCTTTAAATTAAAATTACGATGAAATATAGCGTATCTAAAAAAAAGCGTAATTTGATAATCATTAAAAAGTAAGTGAAAACAAATGTGACATCGATATATCGATTTTCAGTGTCCTTTACCGGTTGCCATTCAACGTGCAATCGCAAAACAATAAAGAAAACTATACAAAACGCGAAAGAACGTATCGTATCGTTATTTCCAGCATATACGAAACCTTGGAGATATATCCCTTGATGACAAAGCAACCGTTGAAATATCAGTTATTCTTATTTGAAAAAAAAGGCAACTCGATTCCTCAGTTGAATATATATATATATATATATACATATTGCTAACGATGCATAAATCACAAGGAAAACAGGGTGGATTTCACGCGCAGAAACTAAAGAAAAAGTCAAAGTCGTATATATATATTTTTGTACCGATCGCGCGAGACGGGGCTCTCTACACTACGTACACCCACACATATACACGAAGTAGACT
Organism: Theocolax elegans; assembly: GCA_026168455.1. Lineage (NCBI taxonomy): Eukaryota > Metazoa > Arthropoda > Insecta > Hymenoptera > Cerocephalidae > Theocolax > Theocolax elegans. The sequence goes on from CM047427.1 coordinate 6,638,946, forward strand.
CGAAATTGTCGAAGCCAGGGTAAACGTTCAAGAGGAGAATATAAGCTCGACGTGCATGCACAATAAATGTTGGCTGGTATTTTCGAGGCGTCAAGAGGGCAGCAACCAACGTAGATCTGCGTCTGACTACTACGTAAAATATGATCGGTGGACCACACCTACTTACTCGGTGGGTCTACACCTACACCCACACATACGCCAGGTACGTCGCGGAGACGTTGCTCGAGAGATAACTTATTCCCGTTGTATCGTACAATGAGATAGGGGCTTCTTAGAGTACGAGAAAAAAAAATACACGTACAATCTTGAAAAGAATTTATATATATATACGCGAAGAAGAGGGAGATGAATAGTCGGCAAGTTTTTGTTTTTATACGAGCACACGTTAAAATGTCCGTCTCTTTCGTACGCGGAGGGTGTTTTGAGTGACAAAGCGACTAAAATTTTATGAATTATTCGACTGTTTGAAAGTATTTTGAATGAAAAGCTTTCCCCGGCGCAATGTTTTAAATTTACACTAATTTAAACTTGGAGAAGATTTAGAATGACAAAGGTTGGATTGTTAAAACTTTTCCTACTGGTACTTCCTGCACGAGGTACGAGCGATGACAATTTATTTTAACCAGAAAGGAATATCGATTTAACATTTACTTAAATGACGTTTGTAGTCCCTTCCGCAACGTTCTTCCTCATTATTTTACGTTTGATTTTTCTTTTTATTAAGATAGTTGTTTCTGTATAATAAATAATAAAAAAAGATATAGTGTATGTAAATAATAAACGAATAACGAATTATTAATCAAAGTATTGAAGTATTTTAATTACACGAGACTTCGACGAATGTTAATCAATCGCCCGATGAGAAGAAAAAAAAGCGCAAATAATTTATCTTCAATAAATAACCGGATTATATTATAAATAAAAATAAAACGAAAGGAACGACAACCGGTAGGAATAATTCATATGGGAAAGAAAAAAGGCAATATATAAATTTGAATAAATAATTGGAATGTATTTACGCGGAATAACGGCGTTAATGCTTATGTAATATTACATTAACGTATAATCAATTATTTATTATTACACATATGCCCCATAAATATCGAAGTTATAAATTTACGAATAATTTTACATCGACCGAGAGATATACGCGCGTGCATGAGAACGATGATTCGATCGTTGCAAACGAATGACCAATTTTTTTCTCTCCCTCTCTCTCTCTCTCTCTCTCTCTCCTCTCTCTTTTCACGAGGATAGTCAAATAAATTACGAAGACAATGAGATTACGGATGAGAAAATATGAATTTACGCGGTAAACAATATTTCTTTGGTATAGTCGGTAGTTTGTTGTAAACGAAAGGAGAAAATAATATACAACAACAAGGACTATAATATTGGAGTTCATTGTTTTCGTTTGCCCGACAGCAACAAAATTAACCTGACTCGATTTTCCGCAACTTTGAAAAGTCATTACGGACCTAATTAAAGTTCTATTGTCCGAAAGAAAATAAGAATTGGTTTATACCGACTAGAAATACGGATAGTAAAAAAAACGAGTGAGAAAGAGAGAGAGGGAAAGTGGAAAAGAAAATCCAATTAAACGTTGATAAAAAATTGTTTTCGCGCCTTTGGAAAAACCCATAATATTTACCTATTTACGTTTACGTTTTTTGTATCAACAAAAACGTACACATCATTCATCTGTTACAAAATTCATGTACATATATACATACATACGTGAACGCTTAACAATTAACAGTGTTCAATCGCATCGATATCCCAAGTAATTTTTTTTTATAATTATTGATGATGAAAGGACAATTATGTTCACTTCATCGTGTTCCGTACATATATGCATATATAGATAAAAAAAAAGCGCGCAACATTTTCACGCTCCATTTATATCACAAGTTATATATACGTATACATATAGGTATGTACACATCGATTTACCGGGTAGAAAAGGTTTAAAAATTTACAAAAAAATCCGGGAGTAGAGGGAAAAAGCGAGAGATTTTCCTTTTTTTTCGGAAATTCGTTAGTCCCTCACGTAGGGTAACTTGATTACAGCTAAGCCTCGGGAACATTTTTCAACGACGGCATTAATTGAATTTTGCTCGCGCACGCGTCCCGGCTCTTAACACGCGCGCGCGTCAACGAACTTTGACCCTTTCCGCATAAAAATCCCGGAGAATGAAGTGGCTCGATGTTTTGTAAGGGCCGCGTCTGAGTGCCTTTCTCCATGTCTCTCGGGTTCTTATTGTTCGGGCGCGTTCTCTTATAACCTTCCGTCCTATCCCAACCTCGAAAGTTCGTCTTACATATATATATATACGTATGCACGTTCGCATGTGTGGGTGGCCTCGTAACAATGCCCATACGGTTAAAGACCTCCTTCCGTCTGGCCGCATCCTTTTTTCGGGATCTCGGGAATCTTTCTACGCACCCTATATATATATACAGAGTGGAAAAATGAACGGCGTCGGGACGATGGTCTTGCTGCTGCTGCTAGTGCTGCTTCTGAGGTTGGAATGAACGATAAAACTTCGCGAGTGAACCGGCGATGATACATCGTTAGAAAGATACGATTTACGGTTTTATTTTGCGGTGTGATGAATAAGGCGATATCGTATGTGTGTGTATATATATATATATATCTTCTGACTTTCTTTTCATTTAATTCAATACTGCAAGTGTACGGGATGTCAAAACATTTTTTTTTCTTAAAGTTCTGTTTACGTCGTTATTTAATGTACAGTTTATTTATTTATAAATATAAAGAAATACCGTGTGCTTTTTTACTGTCTAAATGTACGAGACAAAAATTAATAATGATAAATGTAATATTATATACATTGACTTGGTTAAAAATTCTGAAAGAATTCTTTATGAATTTTGTTTTTAATTTTTAAAACAAACTTTAATTGCCCAAGCTATATTTATTTTTTTTTTCATTATTAATAAAATCTAGAATTATATATTTTTGTACGTAGATCATGAAGGGGTTATAATATAATTATTTTTTTAATGTAAATTTAAATACACAAATTTAAAAATGAATATATATATCTGTAATGAATAATGATTATTAACATATTATTTACAAAGTCATCGGAAATAATTCCCTTGACAGAATACATTATAATTATATGTTACCACACATAACGTTGCATTGTCCCTCAAGAAATTAAAAAATTATACTTTTTATTAAGAAAAATTATTTTAAGTGTTTAAAAGTACACCCAAAGATCTATTGTGAATCGTATATTAGTGCAACTGATATATCCCTAATGAATTCAACGTATTTTGGACAAACTGTAAATTTCTGTTATTCAAAAATTCCATGTACGATAGTCGTCTTACGGTAATACGAAAAAAAAGTTCAAGTTAATAATGACTTAATACTCAAGTAAAATTTGTTTTAGTGCTTAGCCTATAGAGTACTGAAGTAAACATTGTTCAACCACTCGAAATATTGAACTACTCGAGTTAAATTTCCTCGAGCGGTCGAGTTACAGAGATTTCTACTTGAGTAATCGAGTAATTTTTATCGAACTCCTGTAGTAAATCGAGTAATTCGGTTATTTAAATGAATTTACACGTGTTTCGTTATATCCAACTATAAATATTATGAAAAGGAAGTTTAAATTAATTAAGCGCATACGGTATCGCGTGTTGTTTTAATTTATTTTTATACCAAACGTATGAAATATGTGTAATATAATACCTATATACTCGTAATTTTGTTTTTTTTTATGATAATGTTTATTAACGTTACTTACGTAATGGGTGTAAATAAAACTGAAATTATATTTAGATAAATTTATTGAATTATTAGGGTAATTTTTAGTTGACCTGTAAAAAAAATTAATACTCAAGTTTATTTCCGTATAGCATTCTTTGGTTTCGCATATACGTATTGGCTGACTGAAAATGTACCGATTGGTTATAATGCATATAATTTTTTTTTTTGAGAAATACTCGCAGAATATTCACATGTGTAAGTATATATATGTTCATAAATACGCATCGTTGTATCAATAATTAAATTTGTCATATATGTTTCTGAATGCTTGCGTGTAACAAATATAACCTTATTTTATTACACACAGCGATGAACAGAGATGATTGGTAACATGAGAAAAAAGCTCTAGTAAAAATTAAAACAAAGTAGTATAGTATATAATTAAGTACATACATAATTTTACAGTGCAACGAGTTAGGCATAACTATACGAGATATCTTTATCGTGTATTATGACAATAGAGTAAGTAGTTGAAAATTATGTATAACAATTTGTAATTAATTTATATTTATATTTAAATAATTGCGTTATTTGCACAATCAGTAATGTAATTTTGTGTTTTTGATTTAATTAGAGAAAAAAGTATAACCTGATGATAAGAAAGAAATCGTTATCGTAACGTCGTTAACTAACTTTTGCTCAATAACGATCGATTAATTTATTATACATCAAAGACAATTGATGAGCGATAGAGATAATTATAGATATTAAAATGAATTGCGCTTTTTGAGAAAAACTAGATGTGAAGTAAGTATTTAATTAAATCGGTAGTAATTTCTATCATTTGCGAATCAATGAGACAGTAATATATACTGTCAATTTAAAAACATGAAAAATAATTTATTTAAATACTTAATATCTATTCAGTTCAAAGTTTCAAACAGAGCCTCTGAAGTATCCGAAAAAATCGGACACTTTTATCAAAACTTATAGTTATCCTGAGTATGTTTTCCCTTTATAGTTTATCATAATTAATTATTTTTTCTTTTCAAAACTGTACCAGAAGAGTTCTGCAAATCCTGGCAGATGAAACGTCGTATGACTTTTTTACACAAATACGGTGGTGTTTTAATAATATTTATTTTTCTACCGAGAGTATCCCTCAAAAAATCGTGTCCTTAAGATATATACTTATCGTACAAAACAATTTTTTTCATAGATACAAGTTTAACACTGATTAAGTTAATAAAAATATATTTAGAAAAAGTATCCGAAAACAGTATCTCAAAAAATGAGTAATTTTATTACCAGTAGTTAAATATACGCTAAACCGTATTGAAATAATATGTTTCATACCCAAATAATCACACAGTATACTTTTTTTAAGAAAAAAAATAACCTAATTATGATATATAAATATACGATTGCATAAATATCGTAAGCACAACAACTACACAGCGAATCCAAGTACGTCTGACAATATCAAACGTATACTACTTGTTCCATTGGAAATGGCTTATGTAATGCAAGTAACATTTAACTTGGTCTTTGCATTCTCCTCTCGGTTGAACAAATGTACTTTTGAAAGCCCAGCATTCGTAAAACCTTATGAATAAATCAAGAATTTATTATTTTAATGTCTTCTTTTTTTTTTTTTAAATGATGCGATGCGATACGTGGTATTATATATATATAGTATCGATTGTTGTTAAACGCATATACATATATGTACGTATATAATAACGTTGAAATTTAATACAATATAAGCGTAATTAAATTTCGTTAAATAGCGATATGTATTAAATAGGACTTATGAGAACAGAATTACTTATGCACGCGGATTCTCCTACGTATATCATATGCATCAGTTACTTTAATCGCCTTTTTCTCTTTCTCTCTATATATATTACCCTAGAGTAAAGTATTGTATCAGATTCAAAAGCTTCTCTGATACTACTAAATTCTACGTATTTTAACACTCAGCTTGTTTTATGAATTGTGCATTGTTATTATAAATATATAAACACACGATACAACATATATTTCATCACGACTGTACGAATTATTAAAATATCATTTTTAAGGTTCACATAATATTTGAAGTTAAACTAATCTTGATTATTTTCCTTAACCACGACGGAAGTATAGATAATTTAAAAATATTTTCGACCCACTTATATATTTTCGTTCCACTTTAGTTAAACATTATATACTTTACCGTCGAGTTTCTACAACGAAAATAAAGTAAGAGAGAAAAGAAACTAGTCTAGTTTTTCACGAGAGCGTATAAGCGCATCCATTAAACAAAACTTTAATGTTCATTGTAAAAAGAAGATAATAATTTAAAAAAAATTATAATACAAGCCTTTCATCATTGTTGTATCCATCAAAATTAAAAAAAAAATTTTAAAAACATTTTTCAACCGAGGAGGGTTTGGTCGGGTTGAGAGAGAGAGAGAGAGAGGGGGAAAAAAGTTGAACAGTTTTAAAACACCCGTCATTCGAGCTGTCCGTTTGTAACTTAATTAAATTTTCATCTCCACGCCAAGCTGAAAAATGGACTTGGACGTGGCTGTTTGGTTATGCTCCCCAGTACGTTTCTCGACGTACACACACACATCGAGACTTCACGTATGTATTTATATACATGTATATATACATATACATATACGTTTAGACACATCTACATAGACCGTTTGTAAAATTTGGTGCGCACGGATAAACCTAATATAGAGTCGATTCTATATTCAGAGCGACCTTTTGCGATTTCCTTACACTCGGTAGGTCCCGAGACCTTTAACGTTTTGCCTTTCGAAATACCCCAAGACAGAGGAACCGAGCGATGCCTTCTACTCTATTTTCGCGGAGTATGTACCTTATAATACAACCAATCGGGTATATGCGACTTATTTGGTGTACTGACCCATCAATAATTTGACGCATGGAGAAACGATTGTGCTTGCGCTCCAACTTACCGAAAGCTCGATGATAAGTGCACTCGGGATAACGATTAGTTACCAATAAAACGATATGCGATTCGTCTAATTTTGTAATGTTACTTTTGAGGAAACACGGGAAATCACCATCATGGAAAAGAAATTATAAAGTTTTTAATCAAGATTTACATAGTTTATGTATATACATTTTTTTTAATTTTATAACGTTATATTCTGTACAAATTGTTCAGTGTTGTATTGTCTTATTGTATATAATATCGAGAATAATATACTGGAACCAATTTATTTTTTTATAACTATGTTCAAACATAGTACAAACTATAAAATATCAAGTTCATAATCATTTCGAATATTTATTAACTGAAAAAATTAACTGGTCATCAGCTTTTCGATTCCATGTTTTTTTGTAACCATTATTGCTTATTGTTTGTAAGTATAAGTATTACAGTTACTGTATAACAAAATCGTTTCTTCATTGCAGAAAAATGTCTATTGTTCAAATGTCAAAGTTTCAAAACAAAAATTTCTTCAGGAAATAACAAGTCTTTGAATGGGACACAGTAAAATAACTTAAAATTCGTGTCTTTAATAATAAAAAATCCATTGTAGGTGATCGTTATAAAGTCTCGATCAGTATTTGAATCTATCTAAAATATAATAAACCAATATAACAGGAACCAAAAGATCTTCAAACGTCATTTTTAGCAACTATACTATGAAAATATCATCGATTTCATCACTAAAATTAAATTAAATAAAGAATTTCAAAATTCAAATTTATTTCTTATAATTTTACACATGTATACTAAACTATCAAACTTTCTCCATCTAACTTTGTAAACAATATATACATTAAACACTTCTACGCGTACACTTCACGTAACAAAAAACGATATATACACCGCTAATATACCTATATCAAGTGACTACAACTCGAAATAAGTAAAAAAAAAAAAAGAAGAAAATGTTATCATATTTTTCGAGAAAAGTTGAGTCTCCTACAGATACTCACATCCGATCCCGTGAAATGTGCTCAAAACCGATGAGAAAAATAATATTACACGGTGTGTGTGATTTCAAGTGTACATACCGTGAATATATATATACCTTCTTTTTTAATATCTTTAATAATAATCACCCAATAAAGTATAAACTTTACCCCGGAGAAAGGGTAAAGGTACGAGGTATAGAGAATACTCGTAAAAATAGAGTTTGTGTACAAACTTTTGGATATAACGTCGAAAATATCGTCGCACCGACCGAAAATTTGTTTACAGTTGGCTTCGCTTCCTCTGTCCTACGACGAAACCTTATGCGATACTCGGTCGTTCTGGCACTGAACAGACGCTACTCGAATGAATCCTATTATGAGATTAGAATAACTTTTCGTATATACATTTGCGGGCAATGTGTTAAATTTAATAAATTATTACATTGGTGTCTACACGTACAAATATACATATACATATAAGTGTATAAATGTGTGCGTGTGTGTGTGTGTGAGTATACGTGTACACGTACACGTTCACTGCAACTCCTATTTAATTTCGTAATGGGTTTATATAATTTAAGTGGTAATTTTCTATATGACTTAAGCGGTAACTAAAATATTAATGCACACGCGCTACTTAAACAACGATAACGCAATAATAGCTTCTTCTACTTGGTGAAAAAAAAGAAATAATGAATTTTATAAGGTTTTTGTAATTTCTCATTTTTCGTATGGATGTTAATAAATAATAACAGCGTTGTTGGATTGATAGTTAAGAATATCCATAATTAATATTTAGTATTGTTATATATGTATTTGATGATTAGCCACAATTTTCTTTTTGAAATTATAAACATGTTTCAACTACTTCGAATATTATTTTAAAATTTTTTTAATATTGCATTGCCTCTTAAGATCCAGGGTTATAAAATAAATAAGTAGGTATTCTTGATCATAATTTAATGATCGTTACGAGCCAAAACAATCAATTTAGGACTTGACAAGATCTACATTCTCAGTCCCGGGTAGTGGTCCTGTTATGAATGACTCAATCCTATCCTTCGGAGAATTTTGGAGACTCTAAAATTAAGGTAGATATTGAGAAAAAGTTATAAGTATATAATATAGTAAAACAATATTTATTATGTGAATTAAAGTTTGTAAGCTATATAAATTTTCCTCCGTTTGATAGTCTGTGATTTCTTTACTGGAAAACTATTCTAATTTTTACAAAATATTTTGTAAGTTTTAATTCAAAATTTCTCTCCGTGTACAACATCAATTACATACACGTACATAACTTGTTTCTCAGAAAAAATGACGCATACAAAATAAATGAAGCCATTCCCGTTGTAAGAATAATTTTTTTTTCATCTCCTCGATTGTATTTTCAATCGATATTACGTCACGATAAAATATCCCGTAAAACGTGAGAGGGTCTAGGATAAGATAAAGTAAAACTAAAAAGGAAATAGAGAGAGAGAGAGAGAGAGAGCGCGCAAAGAAAAAAAAATAGCCCAAGTTTTTCTATCTCGGGTATATATATCCAAAGCCACCGAACGATTTCAACATCACCTCTCGTGAATTCGCAACGACACGCTGAATCGGCAAAACTGTAAGAACATCGGGGCTTCGTACCTCCGTATATTCACTCAAAACACACATGAAATATGAATAACTCGGATCCCCCGTGGAGTGACGTGGGCAACAAGATGCGCGCACGCTGCTTGAAAAATAAAGTTCATACGTATATATATATTGACGCAGGAGTATAAGGAACTACCGCAGAATAAACATTGATGAGAAAAATCTACGGTAACAATGAGCCCTCCTCCTAATATTTATATTTCGAACATCGTATATGTTTACGTTATATTCCGGTTTACGCGAAGAAACCAGCCATCGTACGCGGTACGTTAGAAAGGATTAATCGAAAAAAATCGTTGTTTTATATATTCGTTAATTAAGTTATACATACATTTATTTTTTAATAGTCACTCTCTCTTTTTTTTTCCGACTATTTGAATATTCAGCAGCATCTTTCATTTTCATTATTAACGTGTTGATGCATAATTCTTCGCGCGTTACTTCACGTGAAACACGGGTTAAACTTTCAGTGAGCATTAACTTTTCGGTGGATTTTGATTATCCACGGTCCAAAGGACGTAATTTATCTAACTCCCGGGAAAATTTAATTATGCGAAACTATGGGTTAAATGTTATATTTTCAATATATTAACGGTCGTTAGCGTACAAGCTTTTCAACATTGTAACGGAAATATATTCTTTTAAAGATAGCACGGGAGAGAAGCTAAATGATTACTCGGGGACATGTTTCGTAATGAAGTGCTATTTGATTTTACGTGAATCCTCGAACATCAGTTGTTATATACTTGAGTATCAAGAGATCCAAGTTTCAAGTTACTCTACCAGAGGTTATATTCAAAAGGTACTTCATTCGATAATTTTCGTAACGAAAAGTTTCAACCAACATTAAATACGTATATTATTGTAATAATCAACATTTACATAACTATTTATTACTGTTATTTTTTTTATTAGCAACCACATTGTAAATACTTACATAAGAAATCGTGTTCGATAATTCATAAATCGTACATTACGATCAATTGTAATAAACATTAAAAATAATTACGTATATTATTTAATATATATAAAATATCATAATTCATACGTGAAATAACATAAATCATCATAAATAATTATTAATGTATTATACAATAATTTAAAGCATTTTAATATTTTTTAAAAAAACTGTATTATTGTTAACCATTATTTATCCAATATTTTTTAGTTAATTTATTCGTAACATAATCTTTTTACTCAGTACGAAGATTTTTTATATAATGCACTTACCACAAGCTATACCTCAGTAACCACTTTATTGAATAGGCGAAGGTTTTAATACTAACAACAAAAGATGTTTTTAATCCATTTAATGGAACAGGATAAAACAAAATTTATAAACTGCTCATTTAAAAAATTAATCATCTATTTTTGAATAATTGTTAATAAATTATTTATTATTTATAATAAATCATCTTTTTAATATTTATGCAGTTCACGTTTAGTTCATACATGGTGTAATGATTAACAAGTACTTGATGCTCTTATCCTCGGTCGTCGTATTAACAACGCTATTCTCATTACACACGCTCCGGTAGAAATCAAAAACAATTAACATAGTCATCTCCAAGGTATGAAAAATTGATAAAAAGCATTCAGTGAAACTATTCAAGTATTCAATAGGATATATATAGAAAGTGATTGTAGAGATAATAGAATATTATCTTAATTACTTATCGGAACGCGATTGGAAAGCTTCAAACGTGTACATGCAATATAAATTAAGAGATCGTAATTATTTAAATCGTTGCGCGAGAGAAATATTTTTCGATTCTCTGATATTGCAATAATGATATAATGAAAATGCAAATCCCAAACAATTTTCCTGAAATTTTATGAGCGTAAATTTTCTGATCGCTCATTACGCATTTATCGCCATATGGTGTATACAAATATATATAGATATATATATCGTAAAATATCGTTATTTATAGGGTCACAAAATATTTATAATAACATATTAAACTTTCGCGGTTATAAAAATTAAATCTATATAGCGCGACCCGGCATTAGTTACCTTTTGAATTTTCATATTATTCACACAAACTCGCGCGTACACGCACATTTACATGTATGCGTATACGTATAATATATAATAAGTGATATTAATTTACAGTTTAAGTATAACAGTTATTTAATCTATTTAATACGATTGTAAATTAGAGCGTAAACATAATAATATTTAGGTTGTTATTAATTTTATGTTGCCGACCCGTACATTATAAATTTCGCGTTATTAAATTTTCGGAAAACGACCAAGTAATATCGTTGTTGGGATTTCAAACAAAGGTATGCGGAAATAATGAAAAGTTTAAACATTTAGAGAATTATATCATGATGTGATTAATACTTTTAAACTCCTGAGTGATAAGAATATTTAAAATTGTCGGGATTGTTTGTCGACACGAGTTTGTCTGACCTCACACGGGTTTGTACTCCTCGTCGTTGAGGTCCCGTGACGCGGAACGATATTTTTTTTAGTGTTTGATCAAAGGTAAGGTAAGAAACGATTTTTGAGGTATAAATATATCATTAAGTACTTAAAGAAATGATAGAAAATCGCGATGTAATTGCATTCGAATTATGTGAGAACGAATCGTTACCGTGTATAAAATTGAATCTGTTGGAATAAAAAAAATTGAGAAATTTTAATAGAATAATTTTTATAATAAACGTGATAACAAGAAAAGTTAGTTTTACGATCTAATATAATGATTTTATTTTAATAATCTAATCGAGTGATATAGGTTTTACCATGAATCGTTAGAGCAATAAATAATACTTTCAACCTATTCATTATTTTATCGGAAAGGACCTCCAGTTGTTCAAGATCACTCTGAGAGATACAAAAATGTTTTTTTCTTATAATGTCGCGTCTATAGTGTCGCTGTAATGTAAATTACACTGAGTAAAAAAATGTATTCAAATCAATAAAATATTTGTTTGAAACTAATGTCTATTTTACAGTTTCAAGTATGTCTTATTTATTTGAAATGTGTTTTATTCATCCTAAATGTTTGTGTTTTTATTTGATTAAAATGCATCTAATCTACATACATATAAAATAAATTCAACAAATATTTTACTGTCCGTATATTCAATAAAATATTTTATTGATTCGAATAAATTTTTTTCTTAGTGTAGAAAAGTTCAGTTTATCAGATCGAACTTTGGTCTGGACTGTTATCAAAATTATCATCAAGATTTAATTAACAAACTTAACGATGATACAAAAAACAATGAAAAATATATGGGCGACACGTACAAAGAAAAATAACCAAAAAATAAAGAACCACGTTGTCTCGAAAAGGAACAACAATCTGTCGGATTATCGCAAGCTCGTTCCAGTGATAAAACGGTTATAGCTCTCGTGTAAATGTTTCTTAACGCGTAATAAACTATTTTTGCCTTCGCAGACTTTTCGTCTCCCATTCTCTCCCGTAGCAATAATACAAAATAAAAAAAAAGGAAACGGGAACATCCCGTTTTACATCCCGCAACGAAGCGATATTGTTAATTCATTAGATCGGTGAAAACAGGAGTTTCCGTATAAGCGATCGCGAACCGATGGAAAGGTATACGTATAGATACAAACTCGCAAACAAAACTCTATACCATCCGCGAGTTTAAACTTTTGTAAAAATACGGAGTCTTTTCACATTTAGCGACACTCGACACCGATACGCTTCGCCTTCGGGTATCTATATATACACGTACATACATACATACATACATACATATATATATATATATAAATGTAAGGAAAGGAAAAACACTTTCTAGGAAAGAGTCGAAAGGAAGAAAAGCGCAAGAAGAATCCGCGGATGCAGCAAGGCGATAAAATAGCCTTGGACGTGGATCCGAAAAACGCACAATAGCTGAGGAGGAGGCGCGAGCGGAAAGGGAAAATGAGATACAGCTCGGTGGAGAAAAGAGATGATGAAAGCGGTTTGACCCAGATGCGCTGGTATATAAGGACGACACACATTCGCCTATACAATCGAGAGGTACATTATATATATATACATCTGCGCGGGCGTCTGTATGTGTACCGCCACTAGAAAAACACGCAGAGATACACACACACACACACACGCAGTGTGAGTCGTAAGCGCGCGCGCAGGCGAGCGCAAACACAAACATGGATTGTGTGTGTAGATAGGTAAGGAGTCGACGTTCGCATAATCAAATACTAATACAGATATACGCGCTCGACTGGAGGCGGACAAACGTTAGTACAGATATATGCTAACAAATGCTACCGGGTATGTGCATGTGTGTATGAACACGCGCGCACACGTGTGTGTAAAAGCCGCGCGCGCGCGCGCGCACTTAACTATACGAATAAAGATATTTTATGCACGGCTACGCCGGGTTGTGCAGGGTAACATTTTGTTGAGTTTACTCGGTAAGGGAAGATTGGCAATTTTGTTGAGTACGTACCAAATAGTTGGACGACCTTGTAATATTCCCGTAAATGTTGAGATGCATCTCGATGAATTTCTACCTGTACCTTAGAATATCCGTCCTATGCGATTTCGAGGATATAGGGAGAAAATCTATTGTAAGGTTCTTTGAACTTTGGTATACGTGTTTTAGGTCTATCTACACTGACAAATATAGATTTTTTATCGTGTTTCGTTCTATAATCGAGCGGAATGTTCTTTTTGTAAAATATGAGATACTATAACTCAAAAAAATCAATATTCTAAAATTAATCAGATTCTTCTCAATTTTAAAGGAATCGCATTGGGTAAGCAGATTTTTTTCTTGAGACATATTTAACAGGAATTTCGCTTAGATCCAAAAATATATTTTATTTAATGTAGGCTGTAATGTCTTCTTGAATAATGAATTTTAATAGATCTTTCGAAATTTTTAACACCCGTCACTAACAACGACCTTCACTTTTCAAAAGACGTTTTCAAACCCGTTACAAAAGTATAGATTTAGGCTATAGTTACTTAAAACCGTCCGAAACAACTTAAATGTAAATATTTTTTTCTCTTCGTGTAAATAAATACGCATAGGTTGCAATCGTTCAGGAGTACGTAAAATATTTTTGTATACCTAGATAAAAATAACAAGTACAATATAAATACAGTTGCTAAAATTATAAAGTTACAACGTGTATTTATACATACACATATCCCATACACGCGAACTTAAATTTTGCAAGTGAAATCGAAAATTCTACGTTTGCTTTTAGAAAAGGGGGTGAAGTTCGTTGTTGGTACGCAAATTAACAGGTTAAAACATTTCTAATTTTCTATTTGAACAATATACCGTACATAAAATAATAATTTGCAATTGTGATTTGCGCGCTTTTCCTTTTCCGCAGTAGTAAATGCAAACGAGAGTTCCGCGTGCTCGTGAACCGTGACCGTAAAATTTAGATTCATTCGAATAAACATTAAATTCGTTAATAATAATAAAACCGTTATCAAAATTCTTGATAACACGAAATTGAACAATTAGGGTAAACGAAGCCATGTGTCGAATCTCACGGTTTATCCGGGCGTGTTCTTTAATTACGAACAAAGGTCGAGTTCTTTGAGTATTTTGATAAACGAGGTTGTTTTCCGCGTGAAATGTAATTTGTACGTTGTAAACAGGGAGTATAATAATAATAAGCGAACGTAACGTGTATATATACCGCTAATTAATATTTTAATGCAACGTCTCTCGAGGACGACGTAACTATGAAAAAAAAGAAGAAGAAGAAGAAGGGAAAAGAGGGAGGTTTTAACGAACGGTCAAACTTCTTGGCCCCGTTCCCATGTATTTTCCGTTAACACCAGGAGTTTAATAGCCCATTAAAAAAGATCACAACCGATGTGTATAGTATATGGGTTAGTAGATACCGCCTACTTCGTCAATGCGTTCATAAACTCATATAGGTGTCGACTCGTACAGGAATCCAGAAGCAGGAGGTTAGTTCGACTGAGCCCCCTCCCTGAGGAAGCGCAAGGGTATTACACACATAGACACGCGGAGAACCCGAGAGATGGGAAGGGAGGCACATCCATAAACTCTCGTCCTTTCGCGCTGAACCTTCCGCCCATAGAAATCCGGGCTTAACGAGCGCCGACGTCGCCTAGCAATAAAGCTCAGACGATGAACTGGACGCGACGACGCGGAGACGGCATTCGGACCGTCAGCTCGTTAAAGATTTTAACTGCCAAAGCGCACGCACACGCTAATGCTTTTCTAATTGTGTTGCCATAAAGTTACCGGGCATCGTTACGCCACCTATCCTTTTGAGCAATAATGTCCACGACGAATGAATGGCCCGATGAGGGGGAGACCGAGAATCTCGACGAGTCTGACTTGGCCAATTAAGACTCCGAAACGAAATTACCAATCGGCCGAATGTTAACTCGAATCAAGATTCGTACGAGAGACCTTTCGATCCTCTGCCTCTTCTACCGCAATCTCTTCTTTATTTCGAAGATGTAATTGTACGATTTCGTTATTTCTTATATGTATACATCGTTCAATTGTCGAAAATAGATGTTTGGTGCTTCGTAGCATTTTAGTTTTCCTTCACATGTAGTTAATTAAAGGACATAATAAAAATAACAATATTTTGTTACTGTTTTGTTGATTAAGGAATCTTTTATAGAAAGTTGAATTTAAAATTAAAACTAATTTTACGTTTGAAAACGTTATAAAATGCCAACTATTTAAGAGTTGGCTTCTAATACATAAATGTAACATAAAAATATAATCAATTTTATCGATAATTTTTCCTTTCGTTAAGATACTTGAAAGGATGTCAAAGCTTTTGAACATTTTTAACATTAGAGCTTAATTCTTTATAGTACAAGTAATCTTTCAAATTTTGTTATACATCCGTTTAGTATGAACAACACGGCCAAGAAATTTTAGACTAATAGTCGAGGCTAAATTTACTATACTTTCTAGGAAATCAGAAACTTCTTGATTTTTAGCAATTATTACAATTTTTTCTATGAAACTTTTACAAATTTTACTGTTTCATTTACAGCAGTTTTCATATAACGTTCTATATAACGAAAAAATTAATTTGGTAGTTGTTTTAAAATAATTATAATTGTTATTATCGAAGGTGATTGAAATCTCCATAGACGGTCATGTAATGTTTTTGTACGTGTACTTCGAAGAAACGGATCCACCGGAAGAATAAGACACAACCAATGACCTACCCTACAACAGGACACAAATATATACCTTTAAATTATTAAGTGTAAAAAAAAATGTACTAAACCCTATTTATATATAAATTGATCTACCATTCTACGTTTCCTAGTTTGCTCGATCTAGATAACGGCACCTAACGGCATTTTGTGAAAATTCATGCGTAGCGCAAATAAGAAATTTTACTATATTTGTAATGTTTATTAAAGAGTTTATTAAGTAAAATTTCAGATTGCTAATCAATTATAGTAATTCTTATTTTTTAAAGTTACAATTGCATTATTTAGTATTTTACATTTCTAAATTATTAAAGATAAAGAAAAAATACATTTTTAGAGTATTTTTTCATTATATATAAATAATTTATCGAACCAATATGCTTTATTAAGCGACACTTAATACTCTTCGTCCACTATAATTAGTAGAAGTCCCAAGATAAGCCTTTTCCAGGTTTTTTTTTTTTAATTTTTGGAAAGGCCTACTCTAGGACTTCGACCAACCATAGTGGACGAAGAGAATTATTATAAGCTTCGCTTAATAAAGCATATTGGTTCGCAAAGCCCGATAAATTTTATATATCGAAATAATCTTTAGTGAACGTTAAATTTTCTATTTTATTTTTTCTTTATATTTCCTTGGAAACCATGGCTGTTTACTTCATTATCATAGTTTATTTCCACGTAGAAATATTATTTATTCATATAAATATACTAAATCGTGCTTACGTGATTTATACGTCAAGCCAATTAACATTTATACATTCGCGAGTTCGATTAACCGAGGCGACGCCACTTGGCGGTACCTCTTGAAAGCTCGTACAACGTAACGTTACAATATAAGCATTCCAAGTATCAAACGTTGATTCGACTAATTTAATGAATATTTTTTTAATAACAATCTAAATAATAAACAGTATGAATTTTTTCATGATATCAATTCGTAATATATTCAAATCTTCAATATTAAGTTAGTACCTCGTACCTTTTATATTAATATTCGCGAATTCGAAAATTTCTTACAAATATTATTATTATATTTGATAGTAAAACTGCGACAGTCTCGTTGGAAAAATTACACAGATCACGATTTTTACTATATAATATAATAAAATTTAAGATCTCAATTTGAACTTTTACAAATAAAATCGTAAATATCCCTGACGTTTATTTTAAATTTTTCTCATAATTCAAGTATTTCCTCGAGTTAATATCTAATATTTACCTAAACATTTACCTCGCCGTGTAACGAAAATACGTTACTGATATTTTTTTAGAAATTTCGTTATCGGAGTTTAACTCGAAAAAAAGATAACTTAAAGAAAACAAGAACTTAAGGATATAGCTGCTTCCTTCATATTTTTATGCAAGAAGGCATCTCTCGATGTTAGGATGCAATCTGTGACCCGGCGACTTTATCATCTCCAAGTTAATACTGTCACAAAATAATATTTTCCTCCACCTTTATCATAATATTTTTAAAACTCATTGTTTAACTTTATTTTTCTCACTTTATCTATATGTATTAGTAAATTTAGTGTAATTGCAAGTTAAAATGATTTATCGAAACGATAAAACAGTTAAATCACACGACAATTTTCTTGGGACGAATGAAAAAGTTAAAAAAAAAAGACTACATTTCTTTATTCCTTTTTACTAACAGTTCTTTCTTATTTAGGAATATGAAATTTTTATAATAAAATACTAAAAATTCATTCCTCTTCAGTTCATCTAACTACTTATTTTTCTCTCGTGCCAGAGCCAAGTGTCATAATAAAAGTGTCTCGGGATGCGTTTCACTTGTACGTTGATGCATGGCAATAAAACAGTTGCAATAACCCGTCGAGAGATAATAATCTTTGTGCTTTTTAATACAGGCCATCAGTCACGCATATTCCAAAACTATAAATAACTTTATTAAAAGCGAAATCTGATATATGTATCAAAGAATATTTATTCTTTTTTCTTTTTTTTTTTGACACTTTGAAATTAAAACTGTTTTATCGGATGAACTATCGCTACGGAAATTTTCAATAAATATTCGTATATTTCTATAAATAATAATAATAATGATAAAGATGAGCATTTCAATTTACAATGTACATCGCGTAAAAGAGTAAATTACGAGGATATTAATTTCCATATGGTACTTAGAAAAACGTATTAATCGAAATGTGAATGCGAATCCCGTATAAAAATTGACTCTCTGTTATTAATTTATAAATTATAACTGAAACATTTCGAACATGTAAAAATGTATGTGTATTAAATTGATCAAAGGTAATTCGCCATTTCGCATTTTAACACTTGAAAGCAATTGTCGAAAGAGCAACTTTTGCCGGTTCATTAAAAATTGTGCTATCTTTGTTGTCGTTCCCGCTATGCTAATTGTCCATGTTATTAGCGTTTATTTGTTATTAAAATGTTTTGGTGTTATTAATAACACCCAAACTGTATTAAAACATACTATTAGAATTCAATTTTAATAATAACGTTAAAGGTTATTCATTCTTTAATACAATTAATTTTATACTGAGAAAAATGGTTCTATTTATTTATTTACTTATTTACAAAAATTATACTGGCTTAAACCCCAAACCAGATAGTGAAAAGAGAAAAATAAATTAAAAAAAAACACTAACTTTTATAGCTAAAAGTAAAACATACGCTTAAAGGAACCCATACAATAGATTGAAGTAATGCGAATTTGTAGAGAAGGTCCGAGACCTTTTATTCGATTTGATAAATATTAATATATTTTATAGTAATGTACGGATATACTCGAATTATCGTAAATTTTATAGTAAATTTTAACATGAACGCAGTAATTTTTAGAAGAACTTATAAACAGTTAGTACATGATAATGTTTCCTATAAAATGCAGTGAAAATTACGATAATTCAAATATATCGCAACCTTATACCATAATCTATAATAATTTATAAAATAAAACAAAAGTGTGTGTAATAATTGTGTTCAACTGTTCAATTTTAATTTAGGAGACAGGTCTGGATTAAAAGTAAAAAAGAACCATTTAATATTAAAAACTAGTCTTTTTTCCACAGCAATTGAAAATATTTCTTTATTTTTTAAACAAATTATATTATTATTAACTTCAATGCAAAATTTTTTAGCTAATGTATTTGTAACACAACTATTTTATTTAATTATGAGACTCCGTACTCCAATTTTTTTCGATAATGGACTTACCGTAGGATATCACAGAAACCACTTTATCGAATAGACTGAAAATTTAACAGTAATAGGAAAGCGTGATTTAAATCCACTTAAATGAAACAGTATTGCAAAAAAAGTCGAAATGTTTATTTTAAAAAATTATTACCTACTTTTACGCAATTTGATTAGAATAATTTTTTTATTGAAATGTTAACACATTCTATTCCCATTCAAGTGGATTAAAATTGTATTAAAAAGTTATTGTTTAAATTTCAGATTCCTGAGATATCCTGTGGTAAGTGCATTATGGAAAAAAATCAGAGTACGGAGAGCCAACAATTGATTAACATAATTATGTAGCAAATAAATTAGCTAAAAAATACAAAATAAATATTAATAATAATATAAATTCATTTGAAAAATTAATAAAAACTTTCAATTTATTTAAAGAAATTATTAATTGTTAATATTGAATAGTTTTTTTGTTAAGAACGCTTTGTTAACAATATTTTAAACAGAATTTCCTGTATACAAAAATGATGTACACAATTCTTATGTACCTAAACGTGTCAATTTTAATGCAAACCATTTTTCTACGTATACGGTGGTTTATACACCCAGTAATTAAACCTGTTACGTTTAAGCAAAGAAAAATAATTGTCACTTATTTGTGCACCGTAGACAAATATTGTAAAATGTAATTAAAATATTAAAGCGTTACTTTTGCAAGGTGTATTAATAATTCTATAATATAATAATTCTATAATAAATTCAAAAGAATTGAGAGCTATTTAAATGAAATTTGTAGTGGTAGGTTACAACTAAAATTCAAATAAACATCCGAAAAATTTCCATCTGAATTTTTAGGCTAACGCTCACTCGGATAACAAAACGGATAAAGGGATATATCTCCCCCCCCCCCCCAACTCTCTCTCTCTCTTAGGAAAATTCGGAGGTGAAAAATTTGGAGAGCGTAAGGCGACGTATTCGGTAGCGGGAATTCCCTCGTAAAATGGTAAAACAGCAAATGGACAAGGCTCGGTAGATTCGCGTATATACCGTCTCCGGGCGTCCTCAGGATTTACATTTTCAGATATTCAATAGGCAGAGAAAGAGAGAGAGAGAGAGGGAGAGAGAGAGAGGAAGAGACGCCCTCGCGACCCCATGTGTTCTCTCACCGAAGCCGCATAAGCATGCGCGCAAGCTCGAACCTCCTTCCACCCTACGTTCAATTTCCGGTTCTACCCCATCTTCACGAGGCGTCTTATCTATTGCCTACCTTATATTCTACCTCGTCTCTTTTAACCCTCTATTTTTCCACTGGCTTGTGTGACTTTCTCACTCTCTCTCTCCCACTGTATGTGTGTGTGTGTCAGTGTACCTCTTCCCATTTTCTCTTATTTTTTTTCCTCTCATTCGATGCTTTCGTCTGGTTTATATATGCTTTAAGTCTCTCTGTGTAAACTTTGTTTTCAGACTAACTTTATATACAATATTATGGGCTATCTACAACGTGTACGTACAATTATATTGTGAGGTGAACGTATAGTGTTTTACGGGGTTCGCAAGTTTTATTTTTTCTGTATATGTTTCTATAGGCTTTCGTAACTTTTGACACTAGTCTTTTCGTGTTGACGATGGAGGGAACAGATTGTTATTTTTTATTCAATTTTTGTCGTCTATGCTATTTTAATTATAAAGGAATTTGGTCGAATTTGATGAACAAACCGTGATATTCATTTGGTGACGTTTCGATGGACGTTCTCCATCCTTCAGGCTATTCTTTTATTATTATATCCAATTTAATTACATCTTTTTTCACAAACAGAAATTTTTTTTATAAATTAGTTACGTACTATTGCGTCATATTATTACACTTACAGTTGTAGACGTTGTAAATAGTACATATCCAATTTGCCGCTCTGTAATAAAAAACAAATATAAAACAACATTGTTAACTTGCACAAAGGTTGAGTATATCACGGTTTTGTTTATCAAAATCGACCAAATTCCTTGATAAATAAAGATTGTTATTTTCTTGTGCTGGCTTTCATATATCGCTTACATGAAGTTCACTTTTTCGGTGTTCTAAGCATCTATTTTTCTAAAACGTTCGATATTTAATTATCAAATTCATTGCATATTAAAAACTGAATGTCGCGTGTATTTTCAATTCACCGTTGGATGGTGTATTGGGTTCAACGTGTACATTCGATCATATACTCCAGTGATATAAAATTCATTCATGACGCGGGGTCCTCAGCGTTATTAACTAAGTGATACAACGACAATTAACACGAAAACAAAGCTTGCTGTATACACTTTCGTTGGGTTTTTACGCCTCTACAGCTTTCCCCCAAGAGTCGATGAAGATAATTTGTCATCGGTTCAATTGACGACGTATTTATTTATCATTTATCCTATACAATTAACGGCGAAACACGAAATTACGAAATAACTCCGTGTTAAACGAGTTTCTACTTAACAAATATTAATACATTTTATCATTTGATCGGTACTTGGCAATCGTACTTTTTAGCATTCATTCTACTTTAAAATTAAAAAAAAGCATACAATAAATATTTTATTTTATTTAAAAAAAACACGGTTTATTCGTTAAAAAATATAAATAACATATTTTTCTTTTTAGGAAATTGAATACTTTGTAACCAAATATATATATATATACACATTCCAATGGTTATTATTACGTATATACGATAGAAACATTAAACTAACGGAAAAAAGTTTTTTTATATTTACTACTGTTTGTTGACTTTATAGAACCTACATTTTTTTCAGTTAAATGACATGCGGAGAAATTTTTTTTTATAAAATTTACAGGAAACTGTATATCTGTGACATTTAATCAGTGACTTAAAAATTATCGTGAAAACACGGTGAAAATCATGGTAATTTATTTACAACTATTATAATAATGATTGTGTTTCAATTAATTTTTCTTGGACAACCAATAAAAGACCCAAAGTCATCATGGTAATTTTTATTAGAAATATTTGCAACGTTATAGCTAAACTATTTTATATAAGTAGACTCAACTATATCGACTCCAATCATCCAGGTGATTTCAGAGTACTTTAGCCAAGTGAATAAAAAATAAAATTTTTTACTTTTATTAGCACAATAAAAATACTTTTTAAGAAAAAAGATTCGGCGTGACAGCCACATAGTTAGTTAAATTAATTAAAAACCGATCTCTAGGTTTTAAACAAACAACAAATTCGTTTACCGGAATATAAATATGAGTATATATCACTTGGTATATGCTAAATTATTTAAATTGTTGGTAAAAACTACTAGCTCTGATAGTTTTTTTTTATTAATTTATTGGTAATTTAGTTACTTTGCCAATATTTTTGGTATATTATAGAGGACCAACCCTGCGGAAAACGAATCTTTATTAAACTCTAGGATATTTTTTAGGCTATAAAAATATGAAGAAAACCATAGTTATAGATTTTAATGCCCTTTCTTTTGATAGGTATAAGCAAATAACGAAAAATCTCGGCGAAAAAACCCTTGACTATTACATCGCATTGCAACTCGGAAACTAATAAAAAATGTTTCTAAACTCAAATTCAGAACAAAACTGAAAACGAGTAGGTTTCATGTAAAGGATGCTCAAATATCTTGATTTGGCTAAAAGTTATGTAAGAAATAAGAATTTAGCGATATTTTGATAAATATTTTGAATTAATAAATGTATTAATTTGTTAGACAAAAATATCTAAACTAAATAATACACGGAAGAAATAATTTCAATATATAAAAAAAATTAAAACTACAATTAAAAATTACGAAATTCGCAGCATTACTTGTGGCTTGAAGAATTTTCACCATTCTGTTTTGTAACATTCACAACAAATTTCTCCCCGTGTTTAAAAAAAAAACAACCAATACGTCAAATTATATATCCAACTAATATTTTGACTCATTCGTTATACGAATGTGTAAAAATGATTTGCGGAATCGCCCGACACGACTGTATATCCACTATTTTTTTACGATCTGTCTGTGCGACCGAGAATTCTTCATTTTGGGTATAAGACAGCGGGAAGTAATGAAAGCCGGGGAGGATAGTACGCGCGAAGAAAATCGTCGGGATTCTTTTTTTCAAAATTTTTTCATTTTAAAGGGACTTTAGCGCCCGTCCTACTGGACGTTTTTACGGCCTCGCTCCAAAGGCTACGGCAATTGCCTTTGCTATACCAGACTGCGCCTTCGTTCTTTTATCTCTCTCAAAGGAAGCCGATACTTCCGTACACCCTGCTCTCAAAGTGTCTTTCTATCCGTGTGCCTGTGTGTATATCCGCTACAAGGTTTTATTTTTGTTAAATTAACTTTCATCGAATTAACTTTTGATTTAATTAATTAGTTTCACGTCGGATAGCGATTCGACGCGCTCGACGTCATTCGAGTTGTAGCGATTGTCAAGAGGTTGTAATTTCTTATACACGTATTTATAATATGGAAATATAATAGATTGTGAGCTTAATTATGTAACAAAAGAATAATATCAGAAATTATTCTAATAAAGGAGGACGCCAATAAGTGTTGAAACGTTACAAAACTTATAAATCATAGTTTATCGTTTATTTTCAATGATGACATTTCATCTTCAAACAAAAAAATTTGCGGGAAATGAAGGGAAAAACCATAATTAAACATTTTAGAGTTTCTACTATAGCATTAAGTGTATACCCATATATACAAATTTTTGATATATAGGTATAATTTTACTGTCACTATATTCCGTTAGCGTTCTCCTTTAATAATAGTATTATTAATGAAAAAGATAAAGAAATATTAATAATAAAGAACATTTATTATATACATTAAAAAGATGTTATTGGGCGGTCATAAGACATTTAAAATCTTAGTTCTATACTGGTTTATGTTTACACTCATCAGCTGTCTATAAATTCGAGCAGCGGTGTCTTTATTTTATTTATTGACAGTTAAACTTGATTTCTGACAAGATATGTTCTCAAATCTAGACTTTTAAAATTTTGACTACGTGATTAATCCCGACTTATTTTTAAAGGTAATTCATTGTTTCAAGTATATTTAATGTTGGTATTAATTAATAATCTATTTGTTAAAATGTTTGTAAAATGTTTAGTGATTTAATAAATTAACCTTTTTTCATCAATTTTCCTTTAATTCGCCTCCTTCAGAACGACATGCAAGTTAACATTCAATACATTCACATCTTCCAATCGACGTATACAATATATACGATACGTTACGCGTGACAAAAATATCAACACACACCCTCATCTGCAAATGAATTAAGTTTTAAATAAAACAAAAAATTTAATCACCGCTCACAAGATTATTAATTTCATCGCGTTAATTTTTATTTACTCAAGAAAAAAAATGTGATTTTAACGAGACGCCCTCGATTCTCACGCGCATATTTCATTTCCACGTTCGTCAAAAATCACGCGCGTCATCGTACGATACGTAGACAAGTATCGAGCGTCGTTTAATTAAAATATTAATTACACGTCTTACCAGTGATCACTTTTTGTATATGTATACGAACAAAACACGTATACAGATACATTAATACGTTTAACCTGTCACTTTTATACACAATTATACACGTAAGGGGATGCTCATAATTTAGATAAATGTGATATAGCCGTGCGTAAAACGCGTAACGAAGTACCATTCGTGCTCAAGAGGAAACTCGAAATTTTATCTATATATATACATATATATACACGATGTATAGAACGCGTTTTATCGTTTCGCTCAAGGTCGTAATCCGCAGACTTAACCGCAATTAAATCAACAGGGGAAATTAATGCAAAAGAGTGTGAATAAATTCTCATCAAGATTCAAGAGATAAACGGTGCGTAATCCTTATTTTCCCGGACAACAATCTTGATTTAATGTTATACGACATCAAACATTTATCCCGAAGCTATGAAAGATTCCCCTTAAATGTGGAGAGAAAAAAGAAATATATATAAAACGCTGTATATTCAATGTAATCAAAAGGCTTTTACAAAGACGTTTCATTTGAAAATACAATTTTTCCGACTGACGATTTCCTATCCCTTATCGAAGCGAAAAACCGGAAAAAGTGGAATAGCCGAGAGAGTTGATAAAAGAACTTTGGGTAAAGCAGCTTCCACCATGAAGAATAATGATAAAAGGACCAAGACACCGAGGACCGTATAGGTATAAGAAAAGAAAACATCCAGGGTTAAATAGAAAATCTCAATTTCTGCATAAATCCGATTAAAATAAAGAACCTCGGTGAGAATAAGATCTGTTAGTATCTTCTTTTCTCTTTATGCGCATATGCCAGTTTTTATTTATTTTACATTTTCCTTTCTTCGTTTTTTTTTTTCGTTTTCAAGGGTTGGAAAAATTTTCGTTGAGTGTTTGCGCGGAGTGTACCGGTTGTTTTTCAATTCACTCGCCTAACGTGAAGCCCGGAGAGAAGGTATACAACAACGGGGAGAAAAAAAAACAACTCGAGTTTTATGTGTCTGAATAACTCGACAGAGGGACGGTTTGTTGTCGCGTAAGTGGAGCGAGCGGACGGTACTCGAATTTTTCCGAGGAGGTGGATTCGAGCCCGCATGGGGGGAGGGGGAGCATTGTACATTGAAATTTATTGAAATTTTTGACAGTATAACGCGCGCGCGCGCACGCGTGCGTATAGTTTTTATTTCTTTGGGATTGCCGACCGAGCAAATTTCTTTTTTCTTTTTTTTATGAAGGTATACATTAAAATTTATCGTTTTTGGTGTATTCTTTTTTTTTCATGGGTTTTCAGGTGAGAGTAACCGTTTAATTGTTTCGACAAGGGATGAGATTGCGACTAGATAGTTCTTTCGTATTTCTTCTCGCGATGTAGATTATTATTTCGTAGAGCTGCGTCTACGCGGAAAGTACACCGTACACAAGCCTTTACCAAAAAAAAAAGGATGGAATCTATAAAATACTTTTTTTTTTTATTAAAAGAGGTATGCGACATGTGCTTTATGTTTTACATAAAATTTATGAGAAAAAATTTTTCATCGTTTTAAAAATTTGAAGTAGAGATATATCGTTGTTATTTATATAAAAAAAAGGTCAATTTTACTATCTTTCTCCTTTTTTTTAATATATTTTTTTCATATTCGCTTTAAGATGTAATTGAAAAAATTTTAATTTCAAATTTATTTGGATTGATTGATTTTAAATTGTTTGCTTACGTGGGCGATCGATACGTTTTAGTGCGGTAAGCGTTCTAATTTCTGTAACCAGTAAATCATTTCAACCTATTTCGTACTTTATAGTTTAAAAATAATAAAATACCTCTCTAAAACTTTTTTATTTTTTGTTACAATAATGGTTTCGTGCATAATCGTACATTTATACTCCATTGTTTTAGAGATATTTCCACTATTTCTGCGGATTCTTGACTGCAGTAAAGAAGGAGCATGAATATTCATAATAATTATTCATAAGAGGTCGAAAAAGTATAAGCTTTGTATAAATATTTATCTTTATAAGGGGATGTCAAACTCGTTATATTATCATCCGAGTCATTTACCGACTGAGAAGTATTTTTTTTTTTACAATAATTAACAGTTCGTATTGTAATTTTAGGAAAATCAAGAGAATACAATGTATCAAGTAAACTGATTAATGAGATTTTATTTATTATTTTAAATACTTTTAATATTATCGATACGGAATGATTAAAATTTTTCAACACAAATAATCTTAGTTATTGCAAGCTTAGCACAAATAATGTATTCCTGATTTTCCTTGAATTTAAATATAAAATGTTAATTTTTGTAAAACCAATACTTCAATAATTGTAATCGCGGGCACTGTTACAAATCGATAAGTTTTAATAGACTTTTCGTATAGGTATATGAAAAAATGTTAAAAAGTAAATAAATATAAAGTAAAATTAGCAAATTTTCATTAGTTATTGTATCATCGCTGCGTTTAATGTATCATGTAATGAGAAAATAAAGTATATTAAAAATGACTATATTGTTATAGTAACGTAGGGATATGCTTGGATTATCATAATTTTAACTATATATATTTTATAGCGAATATTAACATGTATATCGTATTTTTTATTAGAATTTATAACACCAAATTGCTATATAATATAATAAATATTCCGATAAATCCAAGTATATGTCGTTTTCAATATACCATTTTTCTCAATATAATTAACATAGCTTTTCGCCGTATTAATATTATTTTACATGTATCAAACTTTCATATCGCTTGTCAATTAATTTCTTTAACTTTTGTTCATGTATGAAAAGTTTTATTAATCAACCCTATAGAGGCAGAATCTATTTTCTCACGCAAATACAATTGTAAAATATTTTTGATGTCTATATAGGTTACAAATATTTTTGTTTTATACAATTTTACTGGTCATAATGCTACCAGACGAACCATTATTAATTTTTACATTTTTGTTAGAAACAGTTTTTATTTATTGTTCCTATAACAGATACTATTAACGTTTTCTTACATATTGTCACGGGCGTCTCCGCGCGACGTAGGTGTATGAGAAGGATCGAGTGAGCGATAAGACGTCTCGACTCGCGGACGTTAGCTCGATAGTTAGAGTACGAGATTCGTAATCCAAGGTCCGTGTGTTCGAATTCTGTCGTCCACCTTTTTTCGCTCCTCGCTTTTTTAATCCGTAATAATATTATTAATATTTTCTCTCATTCTACAAATAAAGCTTTTTCGTACCCGATAAACAAATATGTATTTAATGAAGTACGGGTGTGTATATATATAGTTTAAAGCCAAAAATGTAATGTATAATTGACAATTTAACTGTAAAACTGTTTGATCTAGTATTTTATTCAAAATGTACATATATAGATATTAAAATAATATACAATTGTACAAAGTAAAAAATATTAAACAACGATACATATGAAAACTGAAACAATTAACTACTATTACCAATACGAAAATTAACATCGCCTTTATAGATATATATACGTAAACGTCGATTTCTACTCGAACGAGAAAGATAAGTATATATACACCGATATCCGTTGTACGAGAAAATCAAATAAAATCGCGTAAAAGTATAAAAACAGAAAATAATCGTTGAGTAAACACCGGCAATAACACCGATTGAGAAAGTGAATCGTCGAGTTGCGGAAGATCGCGTCTATACAGAGCATATAATACGCGCACGCGCTTATATCGTTTCGTACAAGCAATGGTCGTTTGGTCGATTGTTATTATTACGTTGGGGGATCGATGAAAAGCGCCGTTATCAATATATATATATATATATATATAACGAGAGACTGGTGTTGGTTGTCCCGTAAGTTATTCATCGGAAGGCAGGGGCCTAAACAAGCATCTTTCGCAACCGCAAAACTCCTATACATCAACAAATACATGTGTATATTTATATGTGTGTGCGTGCGTGTGTATATGTATCTATGTATGGAAGTACGTAGAGAGTATAGATAGGAAATCCATTGAGTAGAGGGTACAGAATCACCAACACTCGAAGCTACACGTATATATATATATACATAGATTCATAGTCGGTTGGTATAAGTGAGGAGCAATATCAAATGGAGGGTATGTATGTATATGTACGTATACGGGTGCGAAGCACCGGAACGGTTAGATCTCAATCCTCGGAACACAGACGGTATAATTTCTAACGGGAAACACGTGCGATGGGGGGGGGGGGAGGGAAGGGAGGTTGTACGAAAGATGTGCGGTCGGCTCGAGGAGATGACACAATTGGAAACGTGCCTCTGATACGTCGTCGAGTTGGGAAGGGAAGAGAAGAAGGATAAGAACCAAAGAGCGAGGAGCAAACGGAGCTTCCGTATAGTCAAAGCAAGAGAATTCCGCCTCCGGCGACGATTATTAAGAGCCCGCCACGAGATCTAATAACCGGTGCGACCAAGCGTTAACGCGCTTCGACGTTCCGACGACGAAGGTGCGACCTGGTGATTGCCGTTGATGAGCAATTACGTACCAGGATTACGCTTCTCGCCCGGCTATTTTCAGAGATGCATCCTCCTCCACTTGACTTTACGGACCGACCGCCTTCCCGGATTACATCCTCTTGCGCACTATGGATTTATTAACGTTTCACCTACATTCACCATAACCTACTTCAATCGAATATTCTATGCCTATTTCTTATAACTTTCGGATTGCTTATTTTATTTTTCTTAAGACCTTTGCACGTTCCATTGTGCGACTTTACACCGAGTCTTCAGGAGACAGTGGAATATCCTACCATTTTTTAAGAATAGGTATTCAATGAGTTAGGAAGGTGAGATTAACATGCGAATGGTTACCGAGAAGTAGGTTGTACATAGTCAAAATTACTATTTTAGTGAATAATTTTAAAGAGAAATAGAATCGACAGGTTATAAATATTACTATTTTTTATACGAAAGTTATTACCAGGTACATATTACAGTAATTATTAATAAATCTCTAGTAACATTTTATCTATAACAGAATATAGTAATTTCTATATTTTGTCAATTCTGTATCTCGATTACTCAAAATAAATACACTGCCAAGGAGGGGTTCCATCCTCTGGGTCACGGATTTTGTTGCAACTTTGGGAACTTAATAACCATATAATAACCGTCTGTCATGTTTTCATTCGTGTTTACCTGACTGCTTTTGCTTTTTCTTTGTGTTAACTACGTTGTGTTTTGTTCCAATTATTTATTTATTTATTTATTTATTTATTTTATTTTATTGATTTCTATTTTTATAATAATGTGTAAATCACATAAAGGAGAGTGCAACGATTCAGAGATACTACGAAAGAATTTTTATAATTTTTAATGAATATTGACGTGTAGTAATGCCTGAAGAGGATGGAGAATTTCCCTCGAAACGTTGCAATGTAATGTAAACAATACAGTGTGTTCATCAATTATCGATACAATACCTAATCTACAACTTTGGGAACTGTTTTCTGGTATACAAAATATGAAAGAATTCATGTGAAATTCAATATCATAAGCTACTTAACGAAAATTCCACTCACTAATAGAAAATTTTGAAAAAATTATGATTGAGTTTAATTGCTGACAGAAGCAAGTAGAGATGATATACACTCAAACTTAAATTTGGCAAAAAGCTAAGATCAAGTAGATACGATTTAAAAAAAGAAGCTCAAATATATTAATTTGGTCAAAAGTTATGGAAGAAATAAGAAGAAAACGTAATTTTTGCCTAAAATTTTAATAGTAAAATTTAGGAAAATTTCGTCTTATTCTTGTTTCTTCCATAACTTTTGACCAAATTAAAATATATAAGCTTCTTTTTTTCAAATTGTGCTTACTTGATCTTAGCATTTTGTAAAATTTAAGTTTGAGTGTATATCATCTCTTCTTGCTTGTGTCAGCAATTAAACTGAAGCATAATTTTTTCACAATTTTCTATTAAGTGAGTAGAACTTTCGTCATGTAGTGTATGATATTGAATTTCACATGAATTCTTTCATATTTGTGTATACCAGAAAACAGTTCCCAAAGTTGTAACAAAATCCTGACCACGAGGATGGAACCCTTCCTTGTGAGAGTATAAGGAATATTTCAGACAATCGACATTTCTTAACTGTTAAGATCTGATAATTTAAATATAAGGAAATGAATATTTCTTTACAGTTAACTATTACTTGAATAAGTTAATCTATCATTGATATTTATATTTTGCTAAAATCTTAATACTTAAAAATTGGGTATTAATATCGACGAAATATTGTTTTACCCTACGTCAATATTAATTTCTAATAACAAATAGAGTGTTTCTTTATCACAAATATTTTTTACTATGAGTGCAGTGATTTTCACTACTATCTTTTCTTCGTGTAGACTTCTCGAATTTTTACAAAATATAATATATTTATAAACGAGTGTACATGATTAAAAATCTGGATACTCGTTAATTTTAATGAATAAAATTATACGTTGGCTCGAGCATATGCAGGGAGATGCCTTTTATTAACATTCATTTATAATGTGTAGAACAAATGATTATATACTTTTTTTTACATGGTTACGATTTGTTTCCTTTTTTAACAACCAATTTTGTTCTCCTCTTTGTATGTGTGTGTGATAAATTGAATTAAAGGTTAACATATCTTATTGCAGATAAAATAAAAAATATAATTTATATAATAATGTATTAATTTCTTCACGTTTTGCGCGGAAAGTATAAAATATCGTTAAAGTCGAAATAATGTATTCAACATTATGTTTTATTAAAAGGTTCAGAAGCTTATTTGTAGTTTGTAAAGTCATGTAATATATAAATTAATTTTACTATTTCAAATTTATTTTAAAATTAATGCCTATAAGACATGTTGCTATTTTAAATACTTTCAGGTTAAAAGTTATATTATAACTCATGGTGAAATATTTTTTACCCGTGTATTTAAACGAATGGCTGATTTGTATCTAAATAATACAAGATGCATATATACAACATTTCAATGAATTGTATCAATGTGTATTACGTACATTTTATTACGGCGAAGAAAATAAATTATACAGTTAAATGTTTTTGCCAAAGTGTCAAATCCATTATTTACACTTTTATTTTGATGCTCGAGAAATTTTACATCGGACAAATTTTATAATACTCATATTTTACACTTTTTAAAGTGCAATTGTCACTTATATTTCTGTACAATGACCAGTTAAGTAAAATTTAATTTTTAACCTTTTGTAAACTGTAAAATGTACATTTTAGATACAACTTTTACAATCTACAGGTTTCAGAATGTAATACGTCATCTCAATTATCTCACAAATTTAATTATTGTTTGCTTATTCACTTCGTTTTTTATTACGTTAAGGGGGTGCCAAAGTTAATTTTAATTTTACAAATAATTAATATCTTTATAAAATATCAACGACTAAATACAATATGATTTTCGAGAAATTCCTTACCAAAAAAACCGAGTAGTTTAGTCAAAAATTTTGTACAGAGATTTATTCATTGTAGACAAAGGCGCGTCTACTCCTTCTTTTTAAAATACTATAATATTTTATAAATCACAATTGAATCTTTGTTTAGCTCGGTTGGTAAAGCAGGAAGGATAAAAAATAACTAAACCTTCGTTAAATCCTTTACACAGCATTTTTGTTGATTGCAACCCAACGTATTTCGACGATTTGATATTAGGAAAAATAAAAAGATTAACAACATTTTGTAATAGTATCGTTGCGTAATATATCATCACACATAATAGCTTTCTAAAAGCAACAATGCGCATTAAAAACTTTTCGCATAAAAATTTTATATACGCTACTTTTATATGCATAGACGCTTATCGGATCGTAAATTAAAAGTTTTATAGCAACATCCGACTGTTTGAGAAACGTAATTTAAACAATTAATAATACCATTAGTTTAAACTTTTTCCCTCTTTCTTCCACACCCAATGCGTGCAATGTTAATTGAAATATTTGGGTAAAAGCACTATCTATTATCTGCTTTTCCGAGATAATATTAAACAACTATAACGATGTAGTCAAATCCAATTATCTTTGTAATTGATAATATTTTTTTTTCCTCCTTGAAATTGTTCCCCGATAAAAAGTGACCATTTGTAAATAGTACAAAACGTTAAATTCACAGCAACGTATATTTCAACTCTAACACCAAATCATTTACTTAATGCCGCATAAGGAGTTTTCCATTCCGCTCGCGAAAAGAAGAATAAAAAGGCGCAGACACTCAATTTTTCTTATACGTTTTTAAATTGATAAATCTAGATTCCGCTACTATTTTCCATTCGTACAACTCCCAATCTAAATCTTACGTGACTTTTAATAACTGGTAACGGGGAAAAATGAAATAAATATATATGTATATGAAGGTAGAAAATTTTTAGCGAGATCGGGCAAGAGCGGTATGTAGTTTTTATAAAGCACTGACATTCTATCTGTAGATGAAGCGCTTCGCATCAACAGTACCATTCGGAATTTCATACTCTTGAAATATGTTATCCAAACGTATATTTTTCTCTATATATCGAAAAGTTATTAATTAAAACTAAATTTTTTACATATTTGAGTATTTTCGAAAATGGAAGTGCTGTTTCTTCTTTTTTTATTGTTTATTTTTTTTTTGAGAAAAGCTAACGAAACTATCTTGTTTGAAATAAATATATATATATAACTAGCGGTACGAAAAATAAAGGATAGACAGAAAGTTACAACGTAGTTCGTATAATTTTTTTCTTCCCTTCATTTACTTAGGATCGATCGAGCCACTTACATAAATGCAAATAAAAACTAAACCGGAATTGCTTTCGAACAAAGTAATTCGTAACATTCTCGAATGCGCTTCTCAATCTCCTGTAAATAATATTACAATTATTTATTTTTTTCACTCGGGAACCATCCGACTACGCCTATACATATATTTAGTTTACAATTTTTTTCTACCTAGCCCCATCGCAGCAACAAATAAAAATTTTATTTCATCGAATCTGCGCGAGCACGTTGGTGTACGCAGTGGATCGCGAAAGGTATATATAGAAAGAGATAGAAAGAGAGCAGGACGTATAGCTAATAAATATTATTACATAACGTAGCAATAAACCACGTGCATATCATAAAGAATTTCATTTCCTCCGATCTAAAATATTCGAAATGTATACAAACACGCACGCACACGAGGAAAAAGAAAAAGCATGTATAGTAAACTAAAACGTTTTGAGGTATAAGTGATATCGTATACAATTATTTATTATTTTATTTAGTTATCTTCGGCATAGACGATTTTAACAATATATCTTGATCTAGGGTACGTCGGGTAGCAGGATCGTTAATCCGTATTCATCGATTTAACGGATGATGAATTTAACGCGAGTATAACCAGACCGAGGAGAAGAGCGATCACGGAATCAACGCTCGATGCATTGGCAGGGGACGAGATGACGGCGGAGACGCGCGCCACAGAGTATAGATGAGCAAGAGAGAGAGAGGGAAAACGATAATATACATTGGCTAAGCGAAACGGCCTCGTGAGTGAAGCTAATCGATAAATCGATGAACGAAGAGGATGTAGGAAGTAGTAGGAGAAGGAGGAGGAAGAGGAGAATAGATGGATGGATGGACGTTGGTTCCAATTTCGGAGAGTATGCAAAATTCTGGACGAAATGCGATATTATGTATTACGACGGTATTTTATTCGTATATATATACAGAGAGAGAAAGAGTTGTACGGTCGATCAATGCGTTTGGAAAAATTATTATCGAATTGCTGAAATTAAATGAGAGACGAGGGAGATCGGGGTTATTGAATGCTAATTGTTAATGAAGATTTTACGTCGGATGGATTTTGCATAATCACAGCTATTTTGTCGAGACCGATGGGACGAGCACACGAGGGCTTTTATTTCTCTGAATCTCTAATGTTTACGAGCTGATTGATATAGACGTAGTTGATCGAATTTCATAGGTAACACTCGGAAATGTATGTATGATTTAAAATTAATTAATAATCTTGTGTATAATGAAATTACGTATATTCGAAATTGAACAATATTACTATAGATACTGTATAGTAAAGTGTGTAAGGAATATTATAAATTTAACTAATATTTGTTATTTTTTTCAGTCATTTCATTATTAACGACTATAATCATTATGTGTAATCCAACATTTTTCGTCATGTATTCCACAGTATACCGACATTCATATTATATAGAAAAGTACAATTCTAAAATTAAAAAAGTATACAAGTCTAATTTAGTAATATAGACATATATTTTATTTAAATTTTAATTTATTTTTATTGTAAACGTTAACATAATTTTAATATTCGTTTATTTTCCTTCGTACGGATTTATCGGTTGCTTAAATTGCATACTAAAATTTCAAGAAAAATATAAGTAAATTGACAATAAGTATACACGTGAGATTACCATATATTTTTGATAACTATATTTATACCGCGATTTATTATTACAATGAATTCTTTGTTATTAATAAATTATAGCAGTTTAAATTTTTTCAGTATTTTTTCCTTTATTTTCTGTTATACACTTCATTTGAAATACTAGTAATTTATTCCATAAATAAAAGTATATGATAAAGAAAACATTTTTATTTACGTTATCGATTGTTCCTCATTCCTTTAACTATACTATTTTTCGGAGCGTCAATTTTTATGGGTTAATGGTAATACGTCGTGTTGTACCAAAGATAGATTCTCGATACAACGTATCTCTTTACTGTTCAGCTTATAGAAGATAAATTGTTTAATTATATATAGTGCACTATTCAACGTTGTGGAACTGCAGTGCCGGCGAAAGATGTTCTTAGAATATGTTCGAAAAATAAATGATTATTTAAGCTATTGTATCGTAAGGTCTATTAATTGTGGATTGAAAATAGAAAAAGTGAATGTTAAAAATTTATTTGAATCAACAAAATATTTTATTCAATACACGGAGAATAAAATATTTGTTTGAAACTAATGTCTAGTTTGCTGTTTCAGCTAATTTAATATTCTTTAATGTTTTAAAACATTCTATAGAGTATTAACCTCAGTGATCAAAATTGAAGCTCTCTATGGAATAATGGCGTATTTCGAAAAACTTCAATTTGAGATAATTGTTTTTAAAAATTTATACATAACATTAAATTCTTGTAAGCATTAACAATGGCTAAAACTTTAGAGATTAATTAATTTAGATTTTTTAAGGATCTTTCAAGTTTTTTTTGGAATTTTTTTATCTAACACTATTTGTAATAATATTACAAGTAATTAAACCAATTTTTGAGAAATTTTGCAATCTAAATTTTATTAAATTTAATATATGTATTTTTTTACATAACATTAAATGCTATATATCAATTTTAAATATTATAATTTCGATAGGTTAAACATATGTTTTTATATATCTTTTAGATATCTTTGTAGAAATCCGTTTTCTTGAGAAATTTTGACTTGATGACAGTGTTTTTTTAATAGGACAGTATATATTGTGCTTTCTTAATTTTTCTGGATACAATATAGTATACGATTCTAAGTTTTATTCTAACTTTTTCCATGATTTTGTTATTATAACGAAAACAAAAAACTTCTAATCATACCTATACTGAGCTATATTTTATATTAACGGGATGCCGGACCCAAGTTACAGGGATCTACACCTTTCAACACAAGAATTATCTTGGAAATATTTAATTAAAAATCTGAAAAAAATCATATGGGTAGTTTAATACAAAAGCCAGGGCACTGCGTTTTGATTTTTTAAGAAACAATAAATTTGTTAATAATAAATGAATAAACAGTTTTCAGTCGGTAATTATTGATCTAAAAAGGCATGAATTTTCAACGCAAAAATGAGAATTAAGTTACAAATTTAAAAATCTGCAAAATTTTGAGTATACTGTTTAAAACATGCCTAAGAGCATGGCGTACAGAATTTTTTAAAAAATTAATTTTTTTTGTTTATAGAAAAGTATTAAAAATGACCATTTTTTGAATCCGACATCCCCTTAACTTTATCGTACATATTTTCACAGTGGTTATACTTAATGATGATTAAAAATATCTACGTGTTGTATATCAAATATACTTTTTACCGCTAAAATTACATTTTGTTTATATTATCAGAAACAACGGATTAGAACGAACCTAGACAATTTCTGCTATAAACTGACGTGTAACATGTGCATTTCATTTTCTCTTCAGTAAAAGTAAACATAAACTTTTTATTTAACACTCCCGGACTTTTATATGCGTATTTTTGAGGTAAGTGTTAAACGCGATTAGATATATAGAAATAAAATGAAATATCTTTCACTTTCTCGGTGGACGTATAAATGAATTGAATTTCAAACACGGTTAGAATTTTCTTATGTCAATTTAAATTCGCTATGTATTAAAGATAAAATTGTATATATTTTTTTGTCTTTTTTTTAATTATACGTGTACAAAAACATAACGTTCAAATTGAGTTATCCAATTTAGAAATAATGATATAGTAAAAATTACTAGTGGATTCTATGTGATGAAATAATTTTTCCGGATCGAGTTTGTTTTTTTTTTATTTCAAAATGCTTTTTGAGATTTTCTTTTCTGTTATTATTAAACGCATTAGAAAGTTTCATGAAAAGAGACGCCGGATGTACTGGCATACGAAAATGCAATAATTCGAAAATATCAGTAAATAGTCGATTGTTAAGTGTCAATAATAAATAAATCCAATTTACTTATTTAAGTGCACTTAGATAAATGAATTGGATTTATTTATTATTGACCCTGAACAATCGATTATTTACTAATTCAACAATGGAGGGTGAAAATTACAAATTAAAAAATTATTCAAAATTATCGACTAAGATTTTGATTTTCACTTGGTGTTAGGGAAACAGCTTATTCAATTTCTATAAAATCATGCTTTAAGTGAAAATTAATATTTATTTTATTTTCTCGCTTGTAATCGAACATAGATATACATACATGTACATATTATGCCTTTAACCGACTATTACATTCGCTACGACTGCCTAAATTTTGTAAACAAATAACCAGCTCGAAGCCTCGCGTCCTTGCAACATTTGGAGTCGCAGTTAGTATGTGGTATACTCGCTTACACGCAACACATTACACTTTTAAATAAATGCAACGCTACTATTTAACGCCGTTTTTTCTCAAAACTAATTATTGTGTTTACAATTTTTAGTAGGGAGCAAAAATTTAAGAAATTGACACAGTTAAGATAATTCACCAAGAATTTTATCGATCCTTATACTGAATGAAACCTTATTGCAAATATCAGTACAACTGTAAGAAAAATTAGGATAGTATGTTGGTTGGGAAGGACAGACTCGCGCCGCACTAAAAATAGCTATGTAACATAGTAAATTTTAATACAAACATAGTAATTTTGTATACATCAAGTAACAAAAGATACAGTACCCATAGTGATTTTTGCTGTAATTATATAAAAAATTATGATAGATCAAGTCTGTGCCTTCCGTTCAATGGTCTACACTAATTTTTAGAACAACATTTCTTTTCGTGGACGAACTAATTTGCGTCTATTCAATATTTTTCAATAATGCATAAACCCACCTATTTCAGTAACTTACTTGCATAAATGTTGCCCAGTGGCGTTAGAAAATTAAATTGAAGGGAAAACACAACGTCTCTAGTTTGACATTGGTGTAGACTATAAGATTTAAATTTTCCTTATATAAAAAAGTGATTACCGGATGTTGTGAAGCCAAGTGAAACGGCTATGTGATTAGTTTACGTTTTGCACATGTGTGTAAAACATTGTAAGTTACATTTGGCAGCGCGGGAAAAATGTAAAGTTCTAATTTTTTTGATAAAATCGGGGTATAATAAATCATGAATAAATATATTATTAAAAATTGTTGTTTTAAGTAAATAAGGCAGCGCAATATTTCAAATAATGACTGTTAAAAAACGCAAGAGCGCGCAAAGCGCGTATGGTTAATTATAGTTGTACCCAAAAAAGTTAGTTCTGCTGGAGACAATTTCGTTTGTACCGTCATTTAGTAAGGTTGTGCGTACGTTCAAAATATTTTTCTGGTCATTTTCAAATATTATTATTTTTTTATTAGAACAGTATAAATCATGTTCTTATGTCTTAATAGTCTACTTTGATTTAAGAATTTGATTATCATACTGGATATACGGTAAAAGTAAAATTTAATAACAATATATTCATTTTTGCTACAAATATTCTAAATTTCACTATAAATTATGCTAATTTAATTAATTATCGAATCATTCTGTATATATAATTTTTATACATACAATACTTTATCAGTGTACAATCTTTAAAATTAATCTGTATAATTTGGATGTACTTAACCTATAAACGTATAAGAACGTAATAAATCGTAAAGAGGGTTACAATCTCGCGATTCAATTTGGCGAGCCACGTCACCACGAAACTGTGCTTCTTATTACTCTTCATACGTTGACCGTCTTCCACGACAATTCAATAATAATTTGATATACTTCAAATAGTGATTTATACACATTGATTCAAATAATAAACTTAGTTATTAGAAAACGTTTTTAACACTATATTTAATTCAATTTAGAATAATTCTTTTTTAATTTTCAACTCATAGTAAAATTTACTAGAACAACAGGGCCTCCCGCGTTTATAAAACTTAATGGTATAATTAAAACCTGAATCAATTTATACCTGAATTTGTATAGTCAAGTACTAAATTCAAATTCGTTCTACGTTTACAAGCTGATAAATAACTTTAAACTCCAAAGTATTTGGACAATTTCTTGTATACCAAAAAATATATTTATATTTTATCTATCACAATAAAACAATATCTACTCGGCATCACTTACCAAATACAATATGATCTCTCCATAGGAAAAGCGTTAACAGTCTGAATTATCAATCGAATTATCATTACGAATTTCGGAATTAGAATGAAAAAATTCGTCCTTCGACAAGCTAAATTTTACCTATAATTATTCCATCCGGTCGAAATAAATAGATAATTTAAACACCGCATGGTATATACACACGTATACAATACCTATATATATGGAGATATGTACGTGTAGTATAAAATTAAAATTTCGTAGGAGGAAAGTTAGCCCTTTCATCAGGTTATGCGAAGTTTGAATAGCTCTCAGGTATACCCTCAAGTTGATTAGGAGTATATATATATAGCTCGACATCCTACTCGTATTCATTGACAGAACCCTTGAGATCCGAGTACGGAATATTAGAATCCAAGCTAACTAGTATAGAAACACGTACGGATATGTATGAGTGTGTGTATGTGTATATATATAGAGGACTTACCCATTGAAGGAGCGTAGATGTTAAGATACAAACAGTCCTCGCTCTGATTGCGAAGATGAGGGAGAATCTTTTTGAGATACTCGAATCTACCTCTAGGCATGTGATCCAACGCTTCTTGCTCGACCGAGATGTCCGGTAGCTTTTGCGGGCAAACCGGGCTCAGCTTGTCCGCCAGTCTGCGAATTCAAGACGTAACGTCGTTACACCTCCATACAACGATTTACTTTTACAAATATTTATACATTCCCATACCAATTATTCTTTTTCTGTTCTATTGTATCGAAATCACATTTGAATATTTAATTATACTTTTTTAAATAATAGATTATGTGATCAACATCGACAGAACGTCGCGTAGATTTAGATTAAGGAAATAAATGGAAAATTTTTATTTTCTCGAGAGGAGCGTGCGTTCTCTTATTCGGAGATAATTCTTTCGTTACTTATTCATACGTATATAAAACCGATCGGCGTATATGACAATTTAACGATGCGTGTAACCTCCATTTTTATTTTTATACGTATTTATTTATTTATATTCAATTTAATATACAAATGATATCCGGACGAACCTTTTATTATTATCCCTTTGTTTTTTTTTCAAGATCGGACATTGCGAGTGTATATTATACGAATCACTTGGCATTCGATTATTATGCGTTTACAACGAACGAAACGTGTATAGGGTGTTGTGTATACACACCGTTGATTTTATCAATTATCGCCAGTGGATATTTTGTACGTGCAGAAACAAGATGAAGATAGGGTCTAGCAGGAAAAAAAGAGACACGAGTTTCCCTATATCACCGTCAAAAAATCGCAATCCAAAGGAAACATACGATTTTCGCGGTAAAACTGATCGGTTTCGGTATAGCAGATCTCGAAATTTATTAAGACGCGAATGTTACTTCCTTTTCCCCTTTCCATTCGCCTTCCATCACAAGAATATACACTGAGAATATTATATTACATACCATGGCCAGCAAAATAAGAAATGTCTTATTTCTTTCTTTTTCACTGACCAAGTTGAGTATACTATTTTTTTGGGAGAAAAATCTTTCTTAACTGTTAAGAAACGTGGATTGAAATACATAGGCACGGGACTTAATAAAGTTTTCCATGACTTCCTTGGCAAGGTGCACATTATATTTAAATTTTTTGTAGTGTTGCGTATGGGGAAGGTGATAGAAGAGGACCGAATAAAAAAATTGTTCAGACGCCGGGACTCAAACCGAGGATCCGCGAGTTTTCAGTCACGAGGCCTAACCACTAGGCCACCGTCTGCGATTTTTTGTTGTAGTTGCATTCGTCTTGATATTTTGCATTTCGGTCATCCTACACCATTCTCACACGCGTGCCGATTCGCGCATCGATGTTACATACGTAACAATAGTTAAGACGCAAATTATTTACAAGTAAAAATTGTGATTTTCATATGAGTTCAGTGAATTAATCAGTTTTCTCAAGTCACGTGTATTAAATTTAAATTAAATATAATGATATTAAAGAAAATTAATAAGAATAAATAAATTAAGATTAATTTTTCACATATCTGTAAATAATAATTTATTTTTATGATAATTAATATCAAATAAGAGTTTTCCTTGCAATTCTACATTTCTTAAAAATGAATATTTTCTTCAACTCATATTCTCTAACTATTAGCAATTATGTACTCCATATTAGATAATAAATATTTTTCTTTTACAAAAAAAGTTTATAATAGTAAAGAAATATTTATTAACTATTAAGAAATCGACATGTGCGACAAATGAAATAAAATTTTACGCTACGAAAATCATGGTTTTTTTGAATGAAAGAATCGTTTTACCTATAAGTGTACGCGTAACCCAAATTTCGAGTTGTTCTTATATTATAAAAACGTACGATTTTTTTCCTTTCCTCATTTTCTCGATGCCCAATTCAATAATCTACAACGCAAAAACGCGACGTAGAAAATAAAACACATCAATCTCTCTCTCGTAAAATTACAGTTCGACAATTAGGCAAACGCATTCGAGTATAGTTTTAATGAATTCTTTAACTTCTTTTTTCGTTTCTCCTCTATAGATCTTGGTATTAAAAATGAATTACACACACGTACATACACACACCCCTCGAAATCTGAACGCGGGTAAGCTTCATTTCTCTGGAAAAGTAAAAGGAGGAGGGGGAATTTAGTTTTATCATTAATAATACAACCCTCGTTGGTTTTTTAAAAGGGAAAAAGAGATTTAACGCGAAAACGTAAGATCGAGGACGGAAAAAATGCAAGGAAACTGGTGGTATATGATTAATGACTTACTTGTTACCGTCCCAAGGGCTTAACGCCCGAGTCGGTGAGAAGCGATTGCCTCCGGTTGGTGGCGTTGCGTACGGTACTCCGAGGTAAACGTCGATTGACTTCAAGTGCCGGGTGTTCTCGAACGTCGTCACCAGACCTTGTAACTTACCGTACCTGGACAAAAAACAATATATACATGTACATATGTTTGTTTATTTGTTCGCATCAGAAGCGCTAATTAATATATTCCAGATAAATATTTCGTTATTTAATTTATTTATTATATACTCAGATTTTTCCATTTAATAATTATTTATTTTTTATACATAACAAGAAAATGATAATGTTTTCTACTTCGTATGTACTATATACTTGATAATATCTTGCAATATCGTAATACAATGAATGTAAAGTACGTTCAAAATTTTATTAAACAAAATTATCGCGTATAGTTATATCCATGGATAAAAATATGAACCTTAGAGGTCTTACAAATGTGTATATGCACTACTGAAAAGAATTTACCGAATTTTATAAAATAATTTGATGAATATTCTTAAAAAAATATTTTTTAGAACTAAAAAAATTTTGTAGTTTCAAATACGTTATCTTTTTCAGTTACTCCGAATTAAAATTGGGTTCGATTTCAGTTATTTATATACATACATATTTTTCAGGAACATTAAAAACATATTTTATTAAATTCACCATATTTTCTTTCAGTAAATGTGTAAAAATAAATATTGGGCATTGCATATTTTTATTTTGTGTGTAACATAGTAGTAAATACTACTAGTATCAAAGTGTACGTATTACTGCGGAGAGTAAAATACGGGTTCACATTACTGCGGTACGTTTGTCGCAGTTTCGACGAACTTTAAATTTTTACGTACGACAAGGGTCTTGATTTTTAGTTTTTATTATTATTTTTATGAAAACCGAGGCTTTTCATGTTTTATATTTTTAAAATTCGTATTTATTAACGTTACGAATATTCTACAAAAAATTCGTACAAATGTGTACACCCGCAGTAATTTCATCAAATACAGAAAATAATTTAAAGATATTTACGATAAAAAGCAGTTTTAGATAGAAAGTAAGATCCCAATTTTTCCTTACAATTATTTATACCTTCAATTTAGTTGGAATATATCCTACAAATCAAAATAAAAAAAAAACCCAAAATATCTCTTCTTTTGTACGAAAATATACACGAGTAAGTAGATTAG
This sequence comes from Theocolax elegans, assembly GCA_026168455.1. Lineage (NCBI taxonomy): Eukaryota > Metazoa > Arthropoda > Insecta > Hymenoptera > Cerocephalidae > Theocolax > Theocolax elegans. The sequence goes on from CM047427.1 coordinate 6,683,014, forward strand.
CGTCACTACGAAGTTTATCATTTTTACTGTCCATTGAAATAATCTCATTCTCGGATAAAAATTATAGTTTATATCTAATTCTAACAGTATAACATCAAAAGATTTATTGTTATTGTACGAAATGTATTTATAGCTTTCGTGGATTTCGTACACAGACGTACTTTTTTTTTATTGTGCCCAGGATTGATGGGAGACTGGTTGATGGATGAATCTCAGAAGAATGGTTTTTTTTTGTTCTTTAATATTATTTGTAACCCTACGTTTTACTTTACTTTATTTCCGTATCTATTTAATTTTATCCGAGATAGAAAATAGCCGAGACTTCATATATATGTTTGTACAATAATACTTATAATTAACGAAATAATGGATTAAGTGAACAAAATTAAATTTTGAAATATTTAACGATATACTTTTTAATTTGTTCATTACAGACACTCGTGTACGATGATTTTTTATCTTTTTTTTCGAGGACTCGAATACGTTTAGTTCCTGGTACTCAAAAAGAAATGTTGGTAAAAGAATTTTTGTAGAATTTAATAAAGCGTTTAATATGGAATGCTTAATAGAAAAAAACAACAAAGAATTTATCGACTATTGATTTATGGTTTTACATACAACGGAAGACTAGATATAACTCAATAAAATGTTTAATATTTTGATTAGAAAAAAAAATATATATATATATGTATATATATTTACATCAGAAAAACACAAGTATTTATATTGAGCAAATAATAATATTTCAATGATTCGTATATGTATATCGTCGTTGGTATAATTAAAAGTATATATACAAATATTCGAATGGGTATATTTTTAAAAAAATTACTCTAATTGCCTTAAGCTAAGAATAATTAATCTAATGCAGTAAAGTTATTATAAAAAAAAACATTATATTTCCATTTGAAGCTTTTATATTATTAGATGCATCATATTATAAGTATTAGATTCGATTGGCAATTGAATAATATTCATTTTTTTAAGTTTTCATTGATACGATTTCAATTTACAATTAACTTTATTAATTTTTTACTGTTCGAGAGATATTCAAGTTGTTAGGTTTATTAGATAGATATCGATAAGGCACATTTACTAGGCGAAGAGATTTGTGAATTTAATTATTCCATTTATCAATATATAAAGTATCAAAAAATATTAGAATTTAAAATAAAAACTGTTCAAATGCTGTAAGTTCCACTTTTGAATGTATCAATAATGTCACTATAGGTTTTTATTACATTCAAAAATAGTACACTGAAATATTCTTCGGAAATTTGATACAAGTACACGGACGGAGAAATATTTATTATTATAAATTTATACCATTAAATTCAGAGAAATCGTGGAATATATTTATTTAATTTTTATTTATGTATATAGTTATCATATTTTGTATCTCCAAGTATACCTGGTAAAATTACGATAAAGGTGTTAGCATTCCAAATTTCGTTTAATATTTACAATTAATCGTGTTAAACAGTGTATTGAAATTATGCAAATTTTTATGAACTTCTTGTAATTTTTCACAGCAATGTGCAAGTCCGTTAGTATACTGTATAATTAAGTAAGACTATAACGTTGTACATACGTTCAAATTATTTTTCTCGATATTACCAAAAACAATAATTATTTTTACGAGTAGTATATATTTTGTTATTATTTTTCAATTGTACGTTTTGATTGAATTCTTTGATCATCGTTCTGAGCCGTACGAGATGTCTAACGTATATATACTGTACACAGAATACTGACATATCTGAGTGAATGCACATGTAACGTGTGTCGTTAAAACTTTTAATGGAAAATCTTTCTTTGTAACAAATTGGCATTAAAATTGATTTTTGTGAAAAATGAAATTCGAGTAGACAAAATAAGAAATATATTTCTACAAACAATAACTTCGTTGGTCCTCATTGTTTTTATGTGTACATTGCCGTATGTATACATACAATGTTTAAAATTAATTGGTAATTTTGATATATTCTTAATTAATAGATTTATGAATTTAACATTTACTTCAACTTTCAAATTTGCAACCATGGAGTTTGTATTAAATCTATGAACATATGAAGAATAATACAGTGGTCCCTGTGAGATGTGTGTAAATAATATTTTACAAAGGTGAAATTGCAATGTATTCGTGAACAATGTAAATTCATGAAACGTTTAGTTAAGCTAATTATTTTATAAAATTATTACTAATTACAATGTAAAAACATAAAAAGTGCATAATATAAAAAAAAATTAAATAATTATAATTATGAATAGTGGATTAAAATTGAACAGCGTTGATAGTTTGTGAGAGACAATAAAATAAGAGAATTTGTTAAACCGTGTATAAATTAATAATATAGTAATGTAAAAAACACGATAATTTATTGTAGTTAATAAAGTAAAAAAAAGAGAGAAAGAAAGAAATAAATAAAAGAGAAGAGATAAGAGTCTTACCTGGTTTGAACGAACCGGGGATTGGTCTTGGTCTTGGTAGTGATGGCCTGAGCTCGTAAAGGTACCATCGAGATCGCGGCAACGAATAGGAGCACCATCAGGATCCAAGGCCCCGGGGCCGGGGGCAATTCCATCCTGAGGGTAGCCTCCAGCCCTCCGCCCGGGCCTGGGAGTACGGCGCCACTCTCGACGCCTATACGGCCCGGGTAAACCACGAGGCCCGCGACCTCATTTTCCAACCCGTCACGTATACCCTTGCATAGACCTTGTGTCGCTCGAGCACGCACACCAATTAAATTTCACCCGGGAAAAATATCCTTTCCTTTCCAGGCTTTATTTCCCTCTTCCGGTAACTCTACCCAGTACCCTCTCTCGCTTCCTTTTTTTCTTCTCCCGCTGTATACCCCTTTCGTTCCGGGTCTCTATACCGCTCTCTCGCGCACTCGAGAATGTCTTATCCGTTCGTTAATCCAATTAAGGCGCCGCTGTAGCATCTCCTGCCCGGAAGACGAGTGGAGGAGAAACCAGAGGATGGATGAACCTTTCCTTCTCTCCTCCTCCCCTTACTTGCTTTTTTTCTTCTTCCTCCCTCTCGATCTATCCTTAGATTTTTCGCCTCTCGACTCGGCAGTTGAGCGGCTCTGGATCCCCGTGCTCCTCCTGCCAATTCCTGAAACATCCGTATACGGGGGAAAAATAAATAAAGTAAACTAAACGAACAACTCGGTATTTAATTAGTACGGTCGAGTATGTCTCGTCAACGACATAACGTCGCTTTATTTTACATTTGCCTCGATTAACCCAGTCAACCCTACATCCATCCCTACTACCCTCTCTTAACCTACCCCACACCACGGATCGCTTAACCAATAGGCTCGAATTTACTCTCGAGTATGTATACCACATTTTTTTTGTTTGTTTATTTATTTACCTGGGCCACTCGGTACTTTTTATTTTCATCCTTTATTTTTCAAACTACTTAATCGGTTCAAGAAGATTTTTAAATCGCGAACGCGCGTTTAAGCTTAATCTTTTGATGGGCATTAAGCGAAGTGCACTTGTTTTTTTTTTTCTTTTTTTTACCTGTTTGTATTTTACCTTTTTATTATAAACTTTTTAAACTCGACGAACTTTCGAATAGCTTATCTTTAATTTTGTATTAAAGATAATCAACTCCGTTGAATTAAAAATGTTAAAACGGAGACGCGCGATAAAGTTCTGTATTTCTTTCTGTTGCATCAACGTCGATTTAATTGTAAACCGCGTGCAATGGGAAAGGTAAGTAATAGAGAAAAGTTCAAATTGATTTGGATTATTCCTTCGTTAATCAATCGTTCGATTAAAATTATATATATATAAAAGTTACGAACCCATAATTTACAAACAGTTTTATGCGCTATACAAGCGTATTACATGAAGTAAACGACATTGTGATAAAACTAATACGTTACTTATAGATTACGATAGATGAAAAAAGTAGGAAATTTTATTTTGTCCTTTTCTTTATGATTATACTAGATCCTTTTGAAAACGACTTTATGTAGAAATGCGATTTACCCGGGAAGCTTTAGACTACTTTGAAAAGTATCCTTTCCCTTATGAAGGTTTATGCAGAGTATCTTGGCGTATAAAATAAATTGCTAAAGTACATCGTACATGGTGCTCGTACATATATATGTGATGTGTATACAAAAATTTAGGGAAAAAAAAGAAATTTTTTTTCTTTCATTTTAATTTCTTAGGGAAGGAAAGATATAGAGAGAAAATCTTATTTAGATTACTGTTGAGAAAATGGTAAACGCATATATATATATATATATATATATATATATATATATACACTGCATATATCACTGGTATAAAGTTTTTCCGTATACTCCGGGGCTCTCGCGATAAAACATGACAGTTCGGAAAGTTAATATCTTGATGCACTTTAAAAAAGGGAATTCTCGAGCTTTCAAATCGAATTTTTAATACGTCACGTCGTATCGCAAGGTGTCGAGAAACTTTTGATCGCCGATGTATTTCAATGACACTAAATATAAGTAAAACTGCGCCTTTTTCCCCCCATCGTCTGCATAAAGAAATTTTTTCACATAAACATTCGTTGCGAATCCAATAACTTTTATCATTAATCATCGTTCTCCTCAATCTTTACCCCTTTTTTTACCCTCATAGATGAATATATACCTTAGCCAATTTCAATTTCCTTTACGATTATCGATTATTTGGGATTATTAGCTTAAAAGGAATGCAATGGAATTGCCTTTTTAAAACCACTACTTTATTTTATTAATTTTGTTTCATTTGGATTTTCATCTTTTTTTACTTTTTTGAACATATTATTCAATTAGTTTAATGCATTATCTATATATAGTTATCGTTTTGTTACCGTCGAGTAGGAATCTACCGAGGGTTTTTAAATATCTTGCTGCATCTTCAATAGTGATTTAAAGTTATAGTTGTTGCATAATGGTTCCATTTTTAATAGTCGTGAAAATTAGTAATAGTACAATGATATTATTTTCGGATTAATGCGCCTGAAGTGGTTAGCGGATTTTTCCAACAAAAGCAGTTGCAATAACGTAAAAAATGTTTTTTTTATTTAGGTTAAATATTCTACTTAGCCCTCACGAAATTCGTAAATTATCTTTTACAATTCTTTTAATTAACAATAAATGGTGAAAAACAAATATAATTATCAGTGAAAATAGTAATTGAAAGTTCTTAGCACCTCTTACGTAAAAAAAACACATAATTTTAATTTTAAAATGATTGGAAAGTCGATATTTACCTACTAATGATAATTTATTTATAAAATCATACATTAATGTATGTTAAAATAAAAATTAAATATAAAAGTCAATAACCTAGTAGTGTGCTAAATTCAAAAAATAATATAGCGTTACCCAGAACCATCCCTTACCAAAAAATGTGATGCTGACGTCAACGTGGTGCACATCCTTTACATTTTCGGAAAAGGATTTCTTGAAAACGAAATAATATTTTTGACTGAAATCTAGCATAGTATAAGATTATTGCCAAAAGAAAGTGCAATGTACTTTTACATATACTGTTATATTTTATGATTTTTAATCGATTTCCTTTTTGTTTGGATAGGATGAAAAAATGGTATTTGGGAATTAATTAAATATTATTGATACTTCAACAAAAATAGTTGCATCGACTTCGCGTATTTAATGTAGAATGAAAAGTCGCTGGAGGTTTTCGCAAAAAGTAAGTTACTACTTTCATTTTCGAGTGAATTTGTCATACGAATTGAATAAATTTTCTATAAGCTTGATGCTTACTTGAATATAATAAAATCCTGCTTTCACTCTAGTCACTCAAGTTTACCTTTAAGGGGGTAGCATACCCAGTGGGTTACTGACCGAGCAGAAAAAGATAATTATTGCATTTATTTAAAAAAATATACAATTTTATGAAAAACCCAAATACAGAAACACTAGATAATTAAATGGTAAGTCATTCTATAAAGTTTCAGGTTAATTCAACAAAGACACCCTAAAAAACTTCTGCACCGATAATGTACGATTTTCTGTGATTTTTCGGTGCAGGAGTTTTTTAGGGTGTCTTTGTTGTATTGACTTGAAACTTTGTAGAATGAATTATTATTTAATTATCTAGTGCTTCTGTATTTGGGTTTTTCATAAAATTATATATTTAAATTTTGATTTTAAATTTATTTTAAACAAATTTATTTTAAATTGTATTTTTAAATAAATGCAATAATTATCTTTTTCTGCTCGGTCGGTAACTTACTGAGTATGCCACCTCCTTAACGAAATGTCGGACCCAAATTACAGGAATCTGCACCTTTCAACCCAAAATTGTATCTGAACTATTGAATTAAAAATCTAAACAAAATCATACGGATAGCATGAAACATAAGAAAGAAAGAACTTTACGCTTAGGGTTTTTTTAAAAAATGTATTCATTTGTTTATAAAAAAAAAAATAAAAAATTACCATTTTCTGGGAATTTGTATAGATTACAGATTTCTGTATTTGATTTTTCAAATATAGTTTTTAGGTCCACGCAGAATTGTTTGCACGTCATAGAATGTGTCGTAACTCGTACACATTAGAAAAAATATACAAATTCAAAGATAAAGTTGAAAAGTTATATAAATGTCGGTAACTGTGTATATTAAATGAAGGTGCATTTCACGAGATTTAAAGAAACGATTGCTAAATTTTATTTAAATTCCATGGACATATAAATAACAGGTTATCCATCTAAAATCGAATAAAATCGTTTCTTTATATACTCTTTTGGCACATATAAGTGTAAATGTGAATTGTGTAAGTAGCAACTCCGAAATAATGACTAATCCACTTCAAGTAAAATGCACAGTTATAATTTAATTTATTTGATATTTGCATATTCCATGTACCGCATTGCTCAAGAATTTTGAAATTTTGATTTTAATGTCTTACAGGAAGTTCCGACATGTTCCACAAATCTATTCAACCATATTTAGAAATTCTTAGGGAGTTTAATTAAAATATATTTCGCGAAATATGCGCTTTATTAATGGAACTATTTTAACCCGTTGATGAAACTAATTCGAACCGCTCTACCGTCGTATTTATTAACTTCCATTCCAATTGTGAAAATGTAAAACAACTTTTCGAAACTGCATATTTTCAGTTAATATTATATTTATGCGCAATGTTTCGAAAATAGTTAATCGAGATTGGTTTTTTTTTCTTTTGCAAACATAATATTTGTATATACGAAAAACTCACGGTTCGTTCGTTAATAATAAATCGTTCTACAATTTATTGTTTAAATTTATTGTTTGCACGATTTACGAATTTATAATTTTAAACCAAATTCTGTTTGTTTTATACACGAATCGCGCTGGGTGTAGTATGTGTGTGGGTGTGTGTGATTTTTTTTTCAAAATAAGTTTATTAAAATACAATTCAATACTGTTAAGTAAATTTGATACTAATCGATAAAAGCTACAGCGCGGTCCTTTAATTTGTGCGGAAGGTGTATTCGGGGGGGTGGGCAATTTGCAGGAAAATTACAATTCAAATATGCGTAATTGTTCGGTGGAATTGTTGAATTTAAATTACATTCGATTTTATTTTTTACTTTCGCTGACTTATTTAACTTTGATTTTAGTAGTCGAAATTAAAATTCATGTAGCGATAGAATTTATTAATGGAATTAAAGTTTGATCCGTCAATCTTGGAATAAGCTGTTGCCAAATACAAGTAACGGTATTCGAAAATTTTTCCGCTTAAAAGTAAATTAGATTTTCGTAAAATATTTTTAAAGAGAAAATTAAGATACCTGTTTCACATTTTTAGAAATTCTTTAAAACATTGTTTCAAGATGTTTTTAAAAAATTTTGTAAAAAATTTTTTATTTAATTATTAATCAATTCTTTTATTGGCTGCCATTAATTACATTTACAATTCCTGTTATTTCGGTCTTACTATCGAAATTAAGGAGATGTTATACCCAAATTACAGGAACCTGCCTCTAAAATTCCAAAAATTTTAAAAACTAATGGAATTAAAAATCTGAAAAAATTTACAGATAATGTTGAACGCAAATAGAATACCGTTACAGAGCGATTTTTTCGATAAATTATACTGTTCGCTTAAGAAAAAATAAATAGTGATTCTGTTTTAATGGGATTACATCTCCTTAAACACTTATTCCCAAATTTTTTAAATAACATTCTATAATAATAAATTATTAAATATTAAAGAGATGTCACAGTTGTTATGCTACTAACCAAGTCATTTAACAACCGGCCAATAAATATTATCTTTATAAAAATTAATATTTAATCTTAAAATTTGGTGCATTAACAAACGACATTAATTGTTATAAAAATCTTCAAAACCTCCAGCGACTAAAATTTGTAAAACGTGTATGATATCATCAATTAAAGTTCTTTTGGTTTTATAAAAATAAAAATTTATACAAACATTGTGTTAAAAATAAATAGACTTTCAGTAAATGTTACCTCATTACAGTAAATAATTTTCTGAATTTTGACAGTCTGTAATTTCATTACTAAACAGTATTGTTATTTTCATTAGTACATTTTCCTCACAAGGGTGCATGACCTCCGGGAAGCAGATCTTATCCTAACTTTGGTATATCTTTTTTATTCTTTTGTGATGTAGAAATATGAAGAAAGCCAAATTATTACTTGCCAATGGCTACTTTTGCGAAAGTTCTTCGACATCTAGTGATAATTTCAATAAAAATTTCTTCCACTTTAATTGCTTATAACTCTGAAACGAATAGAGATATACTCTCGGACCGAAAACCAGAAGAAAAGTTGAGTTTAAGTAGATATGGTTTCAAAAAAAAGCTTCATATTTGCTCAATTTGGAGTAAAGTTATAAAGAAAATAAGAAACTGATGAATTTTAAGCCAAAAGAAATAATAAATTTTTCATATTAAATTTTTGTTAAAATTTCTTATTTTCTTCATAACTTTGCTCCAAATTGAGCAAATGAAGCTTTTTTTTGAAACCGTATCTACTTAAACTCAACTTTCTTTTGGTTTTGGTTTGAGTGCCTATCTCTATTTGTTTTCGGGTTATACGCGATCAAATTGGAAGTAATTTTTATTGAAATTATTATTAGATGACGAATAACTTTCGTCAATGTGGCCATTGACAAGTAATTCTCTTGTCAGTGCAAAATATATAAATCTGTGTAAAAATAATACTTTACAGAAAAATATGTAAAAAAAGATCTAACCGGATTAATAATTAGTTACATTAATTTAAAAATATTTCTAAAAAGTACTTTAAAAGATATTATAAATAAATTTTAAAAACATATCACCTATAAATATCTTATAAAATCAGTTAAATCCGAATTCAAAACCTCTTTGCTAAAAGGATCTAATTTACTTGTCCACGTATCGTCAATAACTAATCGATCCGCCATCAAATAAAAATTAAGCTGAATAAAATGCGCATTAAAAATATCCCATTTTTTTCGTAATTATACGCATAGCTATATATACACTACAGAGACGATTGAACGAGTGTATACTTAGACATGTAAATTTTTTTTTCTCTTTCGGGTTCTCTCGGTCGTCGACATTTTGTTATTTAGTTCGCGTGTGTAGTAGCGTTAATAACGAACACGCGATGCCTAGCGGTACGTGACAGGTCGTGAGTTTCTGAAGGAAAGCCCTGCAAGAGAAGAAAACCCGGCGAAGAAAACGAAGGGGGTGGCAGTAGTCGTACAGAAGAGAGACTATATTTTGTCTAATGAGCCGCGAACTACGGAAGAATGTCGGGGTGTATACCTGGCGGAGCTTGTTACCGTTGTCGCGCAAAAATAGACTTACAAAGTGGCTTGTCGTCGACGTGGAAGGGGGGGCGGAAGGGGGGGTTGCTCGCTCCCTCCTCGTGTGCTTGCGCGCGACTCTCTGCCCTGTGTGTCACACCCTTTTTGTATCTCCCTTTTCTTCGTTTTCCTCTCCTCTTTTTCTTTCCAATTTTACTCGCGTTTCTACGCGGTCTTTCAAACTTTATGATATATTTGCGCCTTTTTACGCTGGCTCTCGAACTACTCCTTTATATATATATATACATAGCCGTGTATATGTACACGCATCTATTTCTCTTGGTTAACGATGTCTGATGCGATTGGTCTACGAGGAAACCTGTTAAAATCCTTGTATACCTTCCTGTAATTGCAAACTACCACTAAAACATTTTTCTTTTTCTCGCTTCGTGCGAATGGTAATACTAATAAAAATGTAATATGAATTCTAAGAGATGTTATTTTAATGGTTCTCCTTGTTCTTCGAATGTGGGCAATAATGTATGTGATGGTATTGGGTGAAATATACCTTGGACAATTAATGTTATAGATCGAGAGATTTTGTACTGAAGTAATTAACCCAATAACGGAATAACCAAATTGACAATTAATTTTGATAGTACATTGAACGAATATTAAAATTTTTCCGAGTCTAAATTTTACAAATTTTATTACTATTCATCACCTAAAATTCACGTTAAATTTATAAAAACAGTCGCTAATGTTTCTCTGTCAAAGTGTATTATAGACATTAATTGTTAAATTATTATTAAATTTTTGTTAAAATTTCTTATTTTCTTCATAACTTTGCTCCAAATTGAGCAAATGAAGCTTTTTTTTGAAACCGTATCTACTTAAACTCAACTTTCTTTTGGTTTTGGTTTGAGTGCCTATCTCTATTTGTTTTCGGGTTATACGCGATCAAATTGGAAGTAATTTTTATTGAAATTATTATTAGATGACGAATAACTTTCGTCAATGTGGCCATTGACAAGTAATTCTCTTGTCAGTGCAAAATATATAAATCTGTGTAAAAATAATACTTTACAGAAAAATATGTAAAAAAAGATCTAACCGGATTAATAATTAGTTACATTAATTTAAAAATATTTCTAAAAAGTACTTTAAAAGATATTATAAATAAATTTTAAAAACATATCACCTATAAATATCTTATAAAATCAGTTAAATCCGAATTCAAAACCTCTTTGCTAAAAGGATCTAATTTACTTGTCCACGTATCGTCAATAACTAATCGATCCGCCATCAAATAAAAATTAAGCTGAATAAAATGCGCATTAAAAATATCCCATTTTTTTTCGTAATTATACGCATAGCTATATATACACTACAGAGACGATTGAACGAGTGTATACTTAGACATGTAAATTTTTTTTTCTCTTTCGGGTTCTCTCGGTCGTCGACATTTTGTTATTTAGTTCGCGTGTGTAGTAGCGTTAATAACGAACACGCGATGCCTAGCGGTACGTGACAGGTCGTGAGTTTCTGAAGGAAAGCCCTGCAAGAGAAGAAAACCCGGCGAAGAAAACGAAGGGGGTGGCAGTAGTCGTACAGAAGAGAGACTATATTTTGTCTAATGAGCCGCGAACTACGGAAGAATGTCGGGGTGTATACCTGGCGGAGCTTGTTACCGTTGTCGCGCAAAAATAGACTTACAAAGTGGCTTGTCGTCGACGTGGAAGGGGGGGCGGAAGGGGGGGGGGGTTGCTCGCTCCCTCCTCGTGTGCTTGCGCGCGACTCTCTGCCCTGTGTGTCACACCCTTTTTGTATCTCCCTTTTCTTCGTTTTCCTCTCCTCTTTTTCTTTCCAATTTTACTCGCGTTTCTACGCGGTCTTTCAAACTTTATGATATATTTGCGCCTTTTTACGCTGGCTCTCGAACTACTCCTTTATATATATATATATACATAGCCGTGTATATGTACACGCATCTATTTCTCTTGGTTAACGATGTCTGATGCGATTGGTCTACGAGGAAACCTGTTAAAATCCTTGTATACCTTCCTGTAATTGCAAACTACCACTAAAACATTTTTCTTTTTCTCGCTTCGTGCGAATGGTAATACTAATAAAAATGTAATATGAATTCTAAGAGATGTTATTTTAATGGTTCTCCTTGTTCTTCGAATGTGGGCAATAATGTATGTGATGGTATTGGGTGAAATATACCTTGGACAATTATTATGTTATAGATCGAGAGATTTTGTACTGAAGTAATTAACCCAATAACGGAATAACCAAATTGACAATTAATTTTGATAGTACATTGAACGAATATTAAAATTTTTCCGAGTCTAAATTTTACAAATTTTATTACTATTCATCACCTAAAATTCACGTTAAATTTATAAAAACAGTCGCTAATGTTTCTCTGTCAAAGTGTATTATAGACATTAATTGTTAAATTATTATTAAATATTTATTAACAAGAATATTTTATACTTCATATTTTATTATAAACTATATATTACATTTTTGTTCAATAACTAATTTTCGATTTTAACAATTTTTTTTTAATATTTTCAATGTAGCAGATTATATTTATCTTTTTCATTTTTACTGTTTATCAAATAAAATCATTCATAAGCAAAATAGGCATTTTCGGAGGTTTAAAACTGCTTAAAAAAAATTGTACATAAATGTATTAAATATTAAAATAAAAAGAGAACAATAATTCATTACTTTCGTAAAATATTTTAAACTTTTTGTTACGCGCAAAATTATTATAAAATAAAAAAAGAATTAATTCTAAAAAAATTCCTTTGTTATAAATGAATAAATAATTTATATACCGATTATTTTGATGAATTATTGATTTCGAATATATCTGAAGTAATATTATGGGTTTATCTAGCGACGCTTCTAGAAAATCACACACACTGAAAAAAGTTAATGCTTCGAGCCGCAATACTTATTGGTCTGTTAACGATACCGTATTGTTAGTAAGTGCGAGAACCATATGGTATTGCTCTCCCAGCAATACCGATTTTGTCAATGCATTTTGATTTCTGCATCGATGCAATATAGTTGAGAGAACAATACCACATTTGTCAGAGAGTTACAAAAGTTTAGGTGTTGAACCTATGCTTTAAATACTAACCTCAAATGATTATAAATCAAACTAATTAAATAATTTATTAATAAGTTAAGAATTATTATCCTCCAATACATAAAATTTTACATTCATAATCTTTTTATTTTATTTAAACATTGTTAAATATAATTACATTAAATACAAACATTTTATACATAAGAACGCATGATAATATACAATTTACCCCTCTTTGTTGTCGAATACATTGGATTTACGTACAATAAATTGTTGTATTGCATTAAAATATATTCTTTCGACTTATCTATTACTTCGTAGGAGTATTCGTGGTAGCGGAAAATTGTTTTTACGGTAGCACAAATGAACATTAAATAATCGTTTTCGATAATAATAAATTCTACTTCTGCAAAAACAGACTCATTATATACTTCATTAACACATAATATCATTTTTGGCTTATACAAAGTACCATTCTTTCTGACCCAATTAAATACACTTACATTGCTTAAAAAATTTGTGTTAGCTAAGGAATCGAAAGAAACAATGTTTAAGCTTTTTAAAGAACAAAATTTTGACGTAACTTTTCACTGACCCATTCATCCATATTTGATAGCAAATTGAAATAATTCAATATTTTACATTAGTGTAAAATAAAAATCGATATCGGTCGCTGGTTTCTTAAATGTTTATTTACAATTACTATAGTTACCGCAACTATAGTTTATACTATCGACAACAATCGGTATCGGTCTGACAGCTATACACAATTTATCTGTATTCTAAATTCTACAATATCGTCGTCGTAGCAATCATAAATTGTTACCCTACCAATTTTATCGCAAATGCATCTGAACAATTATATGTAGTTCGCGTTGCAATATTAATGCCAGCGATAACAATTTATGTAGGATTTCGCACAAAAATATGAAAATATTGTCCAGCGAACTATTAATCGTTTTCAGTGCATCATTTGCATATCAATTGTTGATATATTTTTAAAGCATATTTAAAAATAGACAATATTTATTTAATTTTAAACATCAGCATTAATACGTCGATCGTAAGCATAAAAAAATTACATTCCACCCCTGTAATTTTTACCGTGACTGTCATAACATTATTTGTAGGGAAAATTGTCCTCGTATATAAATAAATATATATATACACCCATTTTATTTGAATGCATTCTCTTAATAATTTCGAATTGTATTACATCGTATTATATATACAATAGAGACAAAGTCAAAGATGAATTTTAAATCAAAAGGGGAATAACCAATGTTGTAGAGTATTTTATCATTAATATACAATACATTATTATTACTGAGAGAGTTGGTTTAAGCTCTTTGAACAAAGCGTTTTGGCAATGGGAACATACGTACACATACACACACACACACACACACTCAGAGACGTTGCTTTTACACTTTGCAATTTGACCTAGCCCGTAATCTCGAATTACCGTGTTTACGATTTTACCAACGATCCGAAAACGATTTCACATAGAGAAAGATAGATAGAGAGAGAGAGAGAGAGAGAGAGAGAGAGAGAAAGCTAGAAAACGGATCGATAAATTTCATGAAAACATATAACTTTGAGCAGTTTTGCGCGCATTTTTTTTCCGGGCAATTATAAAATGTAATACGACTTCGTATAATCACTGACCGAAATACGTAAAATAACAACCAGTAACGCGTGAATATAAATATATTACATTTTCCGTCGAATAAATTCGTCTCGTGTATATACCTATACAAAAATTTTTAACGAAGAAAAAACGAACGCATGAATATTTCATGGAGAGCCACGTTTACCATAAACAAACAAGTGATTCGTTTTTCTTAAATAAACAAATGTATATAAGTATTAACGAAAATCTCTCTCTCTTTTTCTCTCTTTTAGTGATCTCGCAACAGCGATGGCTCTGAAAATACATCTATATGTATATATATTTTATTATATATTTAAATTTTCCTGGGTTTAGCAAAAAAAAGAAAGAAAGAAAGGAACAAAGGCAGGAAAAGAAAACTGAAAAGTCAATACGATAAAACTCTTTCTTTTCCTTTCGCTTCTTCTTCATTTTTTTTCTTTTATTTTTCGTACTTTGATTATCAAGCTGTTATTTCTTCACCGTATATATAAAAATATGAAATTCACGATATTTTATACGCATCGAAAAGTTTAGAATGTTGGGGGAAAAAAAACACACACGCAGCGGAAAAATAAATTGTACAATCCTACACCGCACGTGTATATACGGTGTGTGCGCGCACGATTTTATTTATACTTTTCATTTGAATATCTTCATTTGCACGGTGTTTAATTTATCAAACGAGGGGAGTAACTGACTTTTTTAAATCTCGTGTATACGAGTGTAACGTTATATATATATATATATTTAATTCAGAAATACGATATTTAAATTAATCGAAGTTCATATTTGTGCATTATAAATTGTAACGTGTATACGTTGAAATCGAAACACGTAAACTCCATAATTTATGAAAAGCAAGGGACGGCAACGATACGTTTAGAAAAAAATCTCCTGAATCTCCTAATTTTTCTAGACTACTTTCAGGACATATATAACTAACTTATCAAAAATTAATAAATCTAACAATCAACTAGCACTGCAAGACTCAAATAACTATATAGAACACCTGTTAATTAAATGTCAACATTACGGAAAGAAAACGTAAAGATTTAGACCTAAAAACAAGTTTAAGGGGGTTCCATACTCAAATTTTGATGATTAATTAATAAAACAGTAGAACAGTATGTGAAAAAATAAGAGAAGAGGCGCCTTCGTTTATTGACAATCTAACTGTGTGCTGAATTTTAGATTAAAATATTATTGCGTTTTCGAGAAAAGACTTACAAACAAATATCAAATCTTTTAACCTCCTTGAGGTTTGATTCACATTTTTGGTAAGACTTTTCTCAAAAACGCAATATAATTTTCATCTGAAATTCAGCACACAGTAAGATTATTAATAAACAAAGGCGCCTCTTCTCTTATTTTTTCACATACTGTTTTATTCATAAATTTATTACTAATAATCACGATTGCCGATAAGGCAGGGAGGATAAATATTGACTATGGCACCCCGTGACACAATGTGAAAAAGACATCAGGTTGCTAGAAATGATAAATCTCAACAAAAAATTTAAAATTCACAGATAAAATATACATTTCTTTTAAACAATTGCAATCTCTACTGGAGAGATTATTTTGCAAATATATATACATTGAGAAAAAAGTTGTAGTAAAAATGACAATATTGTCGAGTAATAAAATGACAGACAGTTAAAATGCAATAAATTACTATACTATAGAATAAAATTTACGAAAATTATGGTAAATATTAGAAAAATTGCCCTGGTCAAAAATAAACCATCCAATATGGTCGGTTCATCATCTATTGGCCATTCCGGGTGGCCAGAGATTAGACCAGACATTCACCATCGTTTCACCATAATATGGCCTATATGCTCCTTAACTTTATAACCTCAAAAGTTGTTTTCAGATTTTGTCATTAAAGTGAAACTTTTTATCTTATCACTTCAAATGATTAAACTATTTAAAACTATACTATTTTTCATTAACCATACAAGGAAAAGTAATAAATAGCTAGTAAAAATGTATAATAACTTGAATGCTCTAGTGTATACTATTCTCCATTGAACCTCAAATTTTTTATATTGATGTTCGTATGCAAAGATACCAGTTGATTATAATATATTCTCTTTACTGTAAAAGTTTAAAAAATTTTTTTAGTAAACTTGTTTGTTTTAACCAAAAAAGTGTTTTAGATGAATTTTAGATTTAATTACTACGATACCTTTAACGTATCGTTGCAAATTTTACCAGGGTGGTAGTAAAAATTAATAGACTTTTAGTAAATGTAACCTCATTACGGTATAGTAATTTTTTCAATTTTCACAATTTTTTCATTTTTAGTAATTCCATTACTAGACAGTATTCTAATTTTTACTAGAACTTAATTCTTCTTAGTAATAGTAATCACTAATAATTAAATAATTCGTAACAATAATAGTAAAAATAAGTAATTAGTTACATTAATAGTAGCGTACATTACAAATACAATGATAATAATTCTTCTTAACTTATAGATTTAGAATATTGTCTACAAGGTACATACACAATTTATTAAACGTTAAGTTATTTTATTGTAAGAATTCGTGTGTTAGTTTACATATACTAATTGTTGGTTCATTAAGTAGCACGTTTCATGAGAGAGGAAGAAACATATGCGTTTGAATCGCAATTTTTATATAAACCTGATTCTTTGATTATTTTATAAAGAGCACGATCAATGTCTTGTCGTTCGTCATTACATTTGCAACTCGAATCGCCGATTCTAGTTACGGAATGAGCTAAGTAATAAAATATATATAGACATAAACGCATGAAATTTAATAAAATATAAATATATAATACAATAAGATTAGTAAATAAACCATATGTAAATATCTATATGCACTTCAATAATAACGTGACTTGAGATTATAAATGAACTAAAATCTTCGAACGAGAGAACGAAAAAACGTTCTAATAGAGAGAAAAAAGAATGTTAAGAAAGTCAAAACCAAACGATTCAACCATCATGAACACTCGTTGAGGAAAGTTGATGACAAAAACCTTTATATATAGACACACACACACACATACACACAGAGAGAGAGAGAGAGAGATACGTTAGTATATGTTGTAGAGAGTAAATACTGTATAAGTCATAGAGTGTAGTGGTGGATGCGTGCGTATAATGCCCCACGCGTGTCCGAGTTCATTAATCGTCGTATCGTGTGCGGCCGGTTCATTAATCGGCACCACCACTCCCTTTCTAGCTTGCATTATTGGAAACCGAGCGTAACAAACAGCGGACGAGCGCAAACGCTTATTGCGCGCAATTACGCAAAGTTATGCTGATGTTACGTCAGCCTTAACGAGTTAAACATAGAGAGAGAAAGAGCTTTTTTTGGTAAAGTTGAGTAACTTGTTGAGAGGGAAAAAAAACATTGTATGTATACAGAAATTGTAAAATACATATATATAGTTATAGAGGATGAAGATGGTTACCGAAGCGATTCTCTTCAGAATATTGGCCAGTCGCGAGTGCAAAGTTTTAATAATGAATTGCCTCTGCGTATATGCGCGGTGTTGTGTCTATGTATCTACACGTACATTAGGTTCGCCAATGCAACTCTCACTCGAGATGGTAAATATTTAATGTTGGTTATATTAAAGGAACTATGCTAAAAACTTGGATGAGGCTTTTAGCGCTACGTCCAGTGTAACAATATTTACATATTTTCGGGTAATTTCGACTAATATCTATGTGTGTATGTATATATGTATAGACTATACAATGTATACTCTTTCGGCTCCAATAGCTTTGCATAATACGATTTATTGTAAGAACCAGGATAACGATGTGCAATCTATAATTGCAATAACGATCCGAGCTTCTTAAAAATTAGAGAGATGATATATACGCACTTTTCGTTAAAATGTCGAGAATTAAGAAAAACTATGAAGCCTTGTTTTAGTAATAGTATACGATGAATTTAATGGTCAAAATTGCCGAATGCGAAATTAAAATGTACTCATCGGAGAAAATAATGCGTAAAAAGAATAGTAATTAGCTTCTAATCTAATTAAAAAGCGTTAAAGGTTTCATAATTACGTGTATTTACAGTATTTAAAAAAATACAATATTTAATACTATTAAACACTATTTAGACATCGTATGACCTCTGTCGCTGATTAACACCGATTTGGGAGCATAAAAAGTGCGACGTTAAAATAATTAAAAAAAAACACTATTTAGATTTACGTTCTTAAGAGACCGTGGTAAAACGGTCTACTGGGGTCAAACGGACTTTTTTGATTTATCGCCTACTATTAGTGCCATTTATATATATCACCAATGACATCTCTTTAAGAATGTTTATATTATCATTTTGTATGTAATTGACACGTCAACAGTACCATTCTGTTGATTTTATCGAAGGTAAAAGTTTTCCGAACTTGCAAGATCGATTTTATCGTAGCACTCACGTTTAATCTTCCTAAAGGAAACAAATCTTTTCAGTAAGTATGTAGTCTTAAAATTAACATTTTTATTAATTGGAACGGGTATATATTTTTTTATTTAACGTAAAAATTCATTGTAAAAAAAGGATAATTGTTTTTTTATCAACCTTGGGGTAAAAAGGTCCACTTTAAATTGGGGTAAAACAGACTAGCATATTTCTATAGTGCTGCTTATATAACTGTATAAGCAGCGTATAATATATAAAAATTTATTTTTTTTCGGTAAAGAAATGCGAAAATATGTGAGGAAGACATCTCGGCAAAGCTGGTCCGAACATAACATGACTTCGGCCATTGAAGATGTTTTAAAGAGAGAAATGGAATTTAAAAAAGCTAGAGACCTGTACAAAATTCAAATACATGTACAAATTTGAAAAAGATAATGCAGCTGGTCGGTGTACTCTCGTAAATTTTTAATAACACTGTTGTAAAATTATTTTTTTTTAAAACTCAGTCTACTTTTAGTTTTTTAAAAATAAAATAAAGACTTCATACATGCTAAATATTTATTTGACTTGTTTTTTTTTTTTTTTTTGCAAACGAACAATTTCTACAAAGTAGTCCGTTTTACTCCGGTCTCTCCTACTACTTTTATAAGACAATGTAATGAATGTAATGTATAAATGAGAATAATATTTCATCATATATATTGGTGCATTGGTGAATGTATTAATTTTCCTTAAAACTACTAAACAAATTTTACTATCGAATATACTAATACTCTTTTATTTTGATTAGTATAAAATATAATAATTTTTAATACTATTTTTTAAGTTCACTTTGGATCAAACAAAATAAACGAATAATAGTAATAATTTCTTTATCGCCTTATACAAACGATATTTTTAAGGCATAAGATAATTGCTGTTTAACAATCCGAAGAAAATAGCTTACTGTAAATTTTAAAATAGCTATTTTTAACCTCAAAACAATGACCAAATTTTTACTAGTGACGAAAACTTCAAAATGTCCTTTCCATCATATCCATTCATATTTGGATTGACATTGAATCTAAAATTTACTAAACAATATAATATTCCATTATTCGTTCAAACTGGTAAAATATACAATTTCTAAAATCGAATGATTTACAATGGTCCTGTAAAATGTCGAACGTTGCTTCGAATATAGGTAATGAACGATAAAAATTCAATAATACCGAAACAGAAGTAGTGTACGTAACACCTTGCGAAGATATGTCTGACCTCGTATAGACTTTTCTACTTACGACTATAAGCTTATATATTTCACAAAGTACACGACACATACGTATTCGTATACGTTTTTTTTTATTCCACCTCTCTCTCTTTTTTTTGTTTCCTTTTCTTTTAATTTAATAAGCCGAACGAAAACATTGAAGAGTAATAAAATATTTGGTATAATCATATCGATTCCATTTTTGTAACGATGATAGTGAAGATGGCCATAAAATGTCGTAAGCAAGTACGTTCTTTGAAAATCAATTTTCTGACTATCGCGGTGACCTCGAGACACAATATGGACCGCGTCTGTATCGAATTGCAGTATCGGAAAGTGGCTCGAGGGTAAGACTACCCTCTCTCTCTCTCTCTCTATTTCTTGTCGAGGGAACGCGGACACAATAGATGTGACTCGGAGGCAAAAAAAAGACCCCCGTCTCGCTTATACCGACGACTCGACGAGGAAAAAGTTTCTACAGTTCTAACGTAACGATAAGAACATTTTGACATATTATTCCCGGAACGATCGTTCGATGAGATTTTTATACATGAAAGATATTCAGGGTACCTTAATATCAACCTGGCCATTCGTAAATTCGACCGTCGTTTAGCTTTTTTCGATCGTTTCTTACGCCTTATGGAAAAGTGAAGGATATGTACCAAAGGTGCACGGTAAAATTGGTACGTTTATGAAGAATGTTACGTAGAAAAAAATAATAAAATATTAATAATTATAAGAAAAATAATAATAACAACAATAATAAGAAGAAAAAATAATAATTATAACAATAATAATCGTGTTGAATAGAAACGTCTCAAAAAAAATTGAATTGTAAAGTTGCGAAAAGTTCGAAAACGCTAGGAATTTCCGAGAGTAAAAATTCGAAAAATTAACTGCCTGCCACTTAAAAAAAGTAACATCTTATTTCCTCGAACCATTATCACGTTTCAATTCGTTTATCACATACATGGAAGACGACGTATTATCCAATTTGTAACGGTAAATGTGCGTGTAAAATGTTTGTTCGAGCATTATTAACTAAGCCCTGAGCAAATGGCTAATTAGCACTTTACGTACATTATAGACAATTGAGTGAGTCGTAATAAAATAAATAATCGCTATAATCGGTTTATAGACATGGTTGAGAAAATCGATTGTATAACGTATAACTGAAGATAACGTATATATATGTAATAATGTAAAAGAAAAATTATGTTCGTACACGTGTTCACGACGCGTTTACAGTTACATGAATATATTAATCTGAGTAATTTAAAGAGTTCAAATTGTCGTGTTTGTATTATTTTTTGGTTTTCTTTAACACACCTCTCCATTCAACGTGGTTTAAGAGATTTTTAATTAAAAAGTTAATAATTTGGGATTTCGACCTCTGCAAACATTGCCAACTCATCGATCCGTCTCTCTAATACCCCGTACGCTTTTAATATTAGCTGGTTTGCAAAAAAGAAATTTGAAAAACGTTGTACTCCCGAAAATAGAAAAATTTTCTCGTTAAATTACTATTTTTTGTGCACTTTTAAAATAAAGGTGATTAAATGAGATTTATACACATTTATTCTGTCATCGTGATTGATACATTGGAGAAGAATGACGAAATAAATTTAAAAATATTGTTATGAATATTTTTTTTGTAGATCTAACCGTAAACGTATTTAGCAATTATTCATTAAACGTACGCAAAATACGCTCGCAAATCGCACATTTGTATTAACAATGTTTAATCGATTATAAATTTTGTTTTATAAAATTATTAAACCATTTTTAGTTACACCAGTTTTTACACCATTATATAAATTATCAATCTAAAGAATGTATTAAAAACAAAGGTCGATATATGTGCGAAATGTAAACTGGACCAAGTAAAAAAGTGTAATTCGCTTCATCTAAACGTTGCCCCCTCCCCTGAAAGAAACAAAGTAATTGTATATCGAGCTGGTTCTCTCTGAGAGGCGTCTTAATTGAAAACTCGAAATTGCATTTCAAGCGCAGGGTGATCGGTACCTTCCCTTCCACGAAATCGTAAATACATCAAGGGAGCGAAAGAGAGAGAGAGAGATGAGAGGGAGGCGGGCGATTGTTAAGTCACTGCTAAAGTACAAAGTCCCTTGTGTGCTTTCAACCGTTGGAATAATTAGGGGAATGAACTTGACTCAAAAGTGACATTCGCGGAAACAAGACCAGTTTATTACCGTATAAATGAAAGAACGCTTGATTTTTTTTCCTTTTTTTTTACCAATTACCATTATCACACCATTTGTGGATTGGTTAACTACCTTTTTCTAATTTGCTTTAGAATCCGTGCCCCGTAAGAATACAAGAAATTATCTGGAATATACCAATGCTATGAGAGAAAGAAGGGGATCGAGGGAGGCTCACTTTTCAAGTCGAAGAAAACGAGGAAATCATTAGCGGGATGGTCATTAGTACTCTCTACTTGGTATCTCTATCTCGTCGGTTCGTTCATGCGTTTCCTACGCTGCACTTTATGTTTCAATATTCTCCCTTTTTTCGGCCTT
Source organism: Theocolax elegans (assembly GCA_026168455.1). Classification (NCBI taxonomy): domain Eukaryota; kingdom Metazoa; phylum Arthropoda; class Insecta; order Hymenoptera; family Cerocephalidae; genus Theocolax; species Theocolax elegans. The sequence continues at coordinate 6,705,733 of CM047427.1, forward strand.
TTTTTGTTCGTTCGGTGTTAAAATATACTCTCTTCGTTTTGTTTTATTTTAATCGTATAGCTATACGAATCTTTGGACGTAAATGTTCTACAGTTTCAACTTACCTAACCTTCTTTTGGTTTATATAGTCTATTCGTGGCTTTTCTTTAATTCCAATTGCATTCGATATTCGTTCTGTATAATAGTCCGTGTATCCTAAGGGGACCAGCCTGGGTGAAAATTAAAAAACGAACTATTCAATATTAAAAATTAATAATTTCTTTCATAATAATTAAAAATATTTCGTAATTTTTTAAACAAATTATATTATTATTAACTTTTATTTTAAAATTTATTGGAAAATTTATATGTAATATAACTATTTTCATTACTTAGGAGACTCTAAACTCTGATTTTTTTTCCATAATGAACTTACCGTAGGATATCTCAAAAACCAGTTTATCGAATAAGCTGAACAGTAACTTTTAAATATGTTTTTAATCCATATGAAAGGAATAGCCTGTGTTAACGTTTTAATAAAAATATTATTCTTACCAAAGTATTTAAAAAAATTCTAAAATTGTGTAACAACAGCTAAATAATTTTTTAAAATAAACATTTTGACTTTTTTTGCAATTCTGTTTCATTTCAGTGGATTTAAATTGTTTTGCTATTACTGTTAAAATTTTAGCTTATTCAATGACGTGTTTCCTGAGATATCCTGCGGTAAGACCATTATGGAAAAAAATCAGAGTCGAGAGTCTCAGCATTAATGAAAATAGTTATGTTACATATAAATTGACCAAAAGATTTACGTAAAAGTGAATAATAATACAATTTGTTTAAAAAATTAAGAAATATTTTCCATTGTTATGAAAAAAATTATTAATTGTTAATTTAACCCAGGATTGTCCTCTTAATTTAATAGGCATTTTGAAAGAATGGCAACTAAACGACCGCAAAATTTTTTGAATGATTTCTAATATTATTTCCTGGATGTCGATCAAAGTAATACCTGAAAGTCTATGAAATATATTAATAATGTGTATAGGAAGTTATTGAAAAATATTTGAATGAACTATTCGTCAAATACTTTGTAAAAAGTCTCTATATACACATTATTAAGATTTCTGTAGCTGATACATTATTTTTAAATAATATATTATTAGAAAAATATTTGAAAAATGTTGTGGCCGAATAGTTGCCAATCTCTGTTTTTATTGAATAATAATTTAAATTTTTATTTTTAGTCCATATTTGTAGAACATTTACTTCATTCTTTTTGAAATCTGTCACTTTGACATCTCATTGACAATTTTCTCTGTTTTTTAAAATTATCGAAAATTATTCTGAAAAAAATTTTGACGGAATTATTTATTTAATAACAAGTTTTACCATATAGTTACCTTTTTAGTACCTATTAAATATATTAAACTTTTAATTGCACAAAGCTCAGTTAAAATTGTTTAAAGAGTATTTGCAAAGTCGCGATAACGTAATTTACATATTTCACTTTTGTAATTTAACCAAACGAATTTAATAAATTATATTTACAGAGTGTTTGAAAAGTAGTATCCTGTTAAATACTCCACGAGTTCTAGATAATTTTCTTTTTCGCATTTTATTAAAGAACCTTTAAGCGCAAGCTACTAATTTTTGTTTCCTGTGTTTATCCCGCGTGGAACAACGAAATACTCCCGAAAAATAAATCCAAACATCTTTGAAAAGTGGTACTTCCCGCGCGTTAAAATATTTTCCTTTTCATCTCGTTTTAAATCGCCAAAATTAAATCTATCGTTAAATATTGGTAACCTCGCCAACATTATTGGAGTATCGCGTGTATACCAACAATCGGGCTAACTTAAAGCCTAAAGTGATTATAACTTTATTTACTAGAATTTTGAACGAAATGTTTGAAAGTTCAACAATACGTGTTTCCTCTTTAACGAACTATGCTGCAATATGCTGCGATGTAAACCAAGTGTATAAACATTCGGTGTAATTGATAAAAAACATATAACATACATATATATATAAACATATATAACATTGAAATCGAGCGTTCTTCTAAAAAAGAGGTTATTATTATAAATGTAACGATACATCCGAGTACAAAAAATTATTTTGTAGTTAAGTATTCATGGTTACGTATACATATACATTTTCCGATTTTTTTTTTTCGTATTAATGTAGGTTAAAATTCGTAAAATCGTAATTAAATTCTCGTAAAATATTTCGTACGTTCGAAATGCATTTATATACATATAACTATTCAGGAAAATTTTGATTTGGGAATCCCTCATTCGATAGTGAAATAATTAATTAATGCAGCTACAGCGCAATTGATATGTTTAATAAAATGTTCCGTATGTTATTTTAATTAATTCGTAATGGATTGAATTTACATTTATTAAAATTAGTGCATCGTGTTGAATATCAGGTATATTCTATTCTGGCTGCAGCATCGGCACACTACAAATCAGTCGCCTAAAAAGTGTTGAGTAATTATTTAGCGATTTATTATTTAATAGTTGGAAAGTATGTCATATGTCTTCCTATCAATTAAAATTTTTTCGATTTTCATAAGAATTTCTTAATTTCAATCATTATTTTTATAAGAATTGTTTGATTAAATATTTCATCGAATCAACTTTTTTCAGTGTAGTAAGTATCATCGTCTGATAAGAATATTTATTAAAACTCAATGGTGTAATATGTTCTTATAATTCAAAAAGTCAAAAAATCATCCATCCCATGCTATATAGTGAAAGTAGAATTCCTAGTAGAGATTAATAATTTTGAAGATAATTAAAAAATTTGTTAGTTACACATTGTGGTAGTCAACTTTCAGTCAAATGACTATAGTTGCTTTAAATTGAAAAAGCGTTTCGTAAATCCTTTGATTTTTCTACTAATTTTAAGAATTATTTTTGATGTTACGATATAATTGCTTCATCGGTATCTAAAAATTACTGGAGCACCAATATCGATTATAACGTAACAAAATGTGTAACAAATTGTTAAATTAATGTAAAATTTTGAATGTTTATAATTTGTTTTTCATGCAATCTTTACGGATAACGACGTATATACCTCACGGTATTTTAAAAGAACACGTTACGTCGTTTAGTTTACGTGAATATATCGTAATTACAATCATAATTACAGCAACATCAATTTTGCTCAGAAAATAATTATTTTCTAATATTAATTAAGAAACAAAAATATATTCCACAGTAGAAATTAAAATTAATTTCTCAAGTATATTTTGGATATTTTAAATATTTAGTAGAAAATTACTTTTGTTATTAGTTATAAAATATAGTAATTTTTAGCCATAAATCCATTAAAAGTACTACTATATCATTCATCCTAATAATGACATTAGAGCACAACTATACCAAAACCAGGCAGAGGTATTCACAAGATTGAAAAAAAAGAGTCGAGTATTTCGTCCTTAATGAGGTTCGACTATACCTTTCGGAAATAAAAAGAAAAATAAACACACATAGTGTGTGAGAGAGAGAGAGAGAGAGAGAGAGTAAATTACGAGAAAACGAAGAATTAGCTGGAGTAACAAGCCTAGTACTAAAAATATGGTGGAAGTCGAAAAAGCCAGAAGGTCATTAACCCCCATCTCATTTTCTTCTTCCCTTCCTCTCTTCCCTCCTTACTTCCTCGTGCTTCACATTTTAACATTCTCGTTTTTGTAGTGAAATTTCCGGGTGTACCCACCTCTTCCCTTTTACACTATGACTCCCTCCCTTCCTCTCTCACTCTCTCTCTCTCTCCGTCCGTTTATCTCTCGGTCTTTCGGTCCTTCCGAGTTCTCGACTCCACTCGAGGAGAGCGCAGTATATAGCGGAGAGGCAACGAGATGAGAGGGAGAGGGAGAGTGGCGGTAGTGCAATCACCTCATTTTAGCTTCTTCGCGTGTGTGTTTCTTGCCGGAAAATGAAGTCGTCGTCGTACACCAACGGATTCTAGGCCACGAGAGTCTAAGCCAAAAGATGTCTTCTTCTTCTTCTTCTTCTTCTTCTTCTCCCTCATACTCTTCTCCTTACTCTCCCTCTTTCTCACTCTGTTTTTCATTAAAACCTTCTTCTTTACGCCAACTTTCGTACCAAGTCGACGGAAAGAAATTTTATATATATATATATGTGTGTGTGCGTGTATGATGTGTATGTACGCAATGGGTTCGGACACTACGAATTTGAAAAAAAAATTCATTCGAATTGTAGGATAATGTGTCAAATCTAACATTTGAATATCGAATTTTCAACTTTGCACGACTTAACTACTCGTGAATATTTCAGTAAAAGTTGCGTCGATCCAATTTAAACTAAAAGACGTACACACTTAAATTTCCGAAAATTAAATATTTCCCCGTCGTAACTTCGTAATTTAATTAAACTTACGTCGTTATTACACGTGCAAAATTAATTTTATAATTATTTTAAACATTTATATTATTTTTTTTCTTAAAATCCTGCAATGATTCGTCGGGAAATCTTTTAATTCTGTGATTTGTACGGCAGTTTCAGTAAGAGTATTTAAGTAATTGTATGATTTAATGGAGTTTTCAAAGTTCTTACGTTGAAACCGTGAAAGGTGTACGCTGTCGTAAGAAAAATACGATACATATATTATTGAATTCTTTTTTCTTAAATAATCATTATTTATATATTTTAAATTAAATTATTACTCGAATATCTTAAAAACCCACGAAATTTCTAAAGAATAACAAATTTTTTCATTTAAGAATCCTTTTCATTATTTAACATTCACGGATTACTATGTATATATACAGCGTTCGTTAAATTGTGTGGGTATATGTACGTAACAATCGACGTTAACGTAAATTTAATGTTCGTGCATAAATTATACTCGGAAAAAATATTTAATAAACTGCGATATGAAAAAAAATATATTTTGTGAAATGAGTAAAAAGGATAAGTCTCCTTGATTGATGATCCAATTTCTAGGTATAGAATATAAGTAGGTCAATTGACACTTCTACACGTATATGTACCACTCGCATCGCGAATTCAAATTCTCTTATTTACCGTAAACTGTAATCGAAAAAATTCTTCGCATAATATTTATTTATCAAAAAAATAATGAGGGATTAAGCGTTTGCGCGCGTAGAACTCTCTCGCAAAGTAAAACGCGCTGATAAACAGAAAAAAAGGGAATGAAGGAAGTATAAAGAAAATATAAAAAGACGAGGGGAGGATAAAAGAAAAGTCAATGGAAGTTGTTGCGTACGTCGAGAAGCAAGTTTTGATATGTCGTCGGGTCTATTGACGGGAATGCAGGAAAAATTTCTGTGTACCCGTATAGATGCAACGAAAAAGAGAGAGAGAGGGTGCTATAGATATTTCGAAAAAACCAAGCTTAACGAGAACGCGTTCGAGTGCGCAATTATGCTGCGTCAAGGCAACTTTTGCCTCTCCTCACTTTCTCTCTCTCTCTCTCTCTCTCTCTGTTTCTCGTTATATATATGTATATGTAGAGCTGTGTTTCGCGACGGCGCAATTTATGCCGGCGTCGACTAGACACCCCAGTTAGCACGAAGATAACTGCCAGGATGTGAAAAAGGTGTCCCGACAAAAAAATATGAGAAACTATCTTTTCCCCTTTTTTTCTCTCTCTCCCTCTCGTAGAAATCCTAGGCTACCGTTGTAAGAATTCTTTTTTAGGAAGATTTTTGAACGTTATACAGGGGTAAATACAATTATAACTCGCACAAAGGGCTTTTCATCATTTAAGCAACGTCGAAATTTCATTGCGACGGACAATAAGTATTTGTGGTCGAGTTAAAGTTCGTATACACTTTGATAAATATCTAAATAACGTTTCTCACGTTTGCAATGAAAATCAATGGCTTTTGTAGGATACTACCAATAAAATTTGTATAGGATGTTAAATACGTTGTAATTTAACACATATAATAAATATAATAATAATACGTATCTGCTAAGAAAAGTTCTTAATTAAAAAGCTATTACAACGCTCATTAAATATTAGATATAAGATTTTAAACGATAAACAGTAATTTCCACATTGTATTCAACAATTTTTTTAGGTTAAATGTTATGTATGCGACAGATGGAAACAATTAATTTGTATGTTAATGTAAAATCGATTGTTAAATAAATACGATGTATTCAGTATTCGATAATAATTTACTCCAATCATTTCTATTGCACAATTTGTATTGCAAATAATAATATTTACTTTAACAATAATTTGCTGAAATATACACAAAATTAAAACTTTTGGGTTAATGACTCGGTTTTAGAATTTAATCATTTTCATTATCAATTTAACAGAATTACAATATAATTCTACTTTGTTAATGAAAAAGCGCATAAGAATTAATTAACTTATTCAATGTTCGTATATGCAGAAAAAAAACTAGAAAAACAGTATAATTAAAAATCTATATATCTGATACTGAAGTTGCATGTATTATATTGACGAATACAGTTTGATAATATAAATCTTATTGATTATGATCAATTCATGGATATTAACAATCAACTTCTGGAAAAAGCTTGTAAATGCAATACAACTAAAATCTGTTTACACGATAAAATAAAAAATATATCTTATGCTTTTATAAAATTTATTTAAAATATCAATCGAAAAGCAATGATTTCTTAACTTCAAAAACGGTTTAAAATCATTAAAAAAATCATTTAAAAAAATTTGGTTAACATAATTTTACTAACATTTTATTATATTTTTGTAAGTTTTTGTAATGTATTCAAGTACGTAATGACATTAAATCATAAGATCCAGAATTTCGAGTAGAAAAATATTATAGTTTTTATTCGCTTAATCAATTTCGAATAATTAAGCAAATAAAAGCTATAATATTTGACTATTGTACGTGTAAATTAAAATAAGTAAATTTGATTTTCTCATTTTCTTGATTTACTAGAGCTTCGATAAAAATTACTAGAGTGTTCGAGTAAAATCTCTATAACTCGGTCATTCAATTGCTCATGTAAATTTTAGTCAAGTAGTTCAGTCAATTTTACTCAAATATTTAAGCAATGTTTACTTCTGTACTCTGAACTGAGAACTCAAGTAAACTCGATTTTAATCAGGTTTACTCGAGCTTTTTCCGAGAGAAAATCCATTTTTTAGCGAAGAAAAAACAATCACAATAAAGTACTACGTTACTTGATTGGTCACTTCGTATAAGAGCCAAATCCCTCGAGTCTCCAGGTCATATCAAGGTATCATTTACATGGGAGTAGATTTATTATTTTAAACTATATTAAAAATAATAAATAGATGCTTTTTCAAACTTATTTAAAACATAAGTCTTAATAAATAATTTAAAAACGGTTAGTAGTATTCAAAATATATATTAATAAATAATTTACAAAATAAATAGAAAAATTCATGAAACTGAAAAGTATCGAAATATGATATTGCGATTATCAAGTATATAATATAGATATTTGACAGTAAAACGTGATTACCATTATATTCAAATTATTGCAAACGTTAACAGATTCTTGACGAGGACCATTTAATAAATGCAGAAATTAATATCCAAACCTAAAATTCTCGATTCGAATTCACTCCACGCCCACCATTTTTTTCAACCCATTTTGAATTAAGTAAGCGTTTAAAATGCAAAATTTAAAAACACAAATACTGAATCTTGAATATGAACATGTATTTTGCGTTGTTAACGATTTCTGGGACATAAGTAAAAGAGTAATAATTTATATTTAAACTCGGTTCTTACCCGGTATAACGCAAATTACATAGTAAATTTCCTATTAATCAAGTGAATTCCATCGTTCCTCTAAAGAATAAAAATTTAATTATACAATAAACAATTTTTTATTATACATATAAGTGTACATTACGTATTATATCTATTATTCTATTACATTGAAAATTAAATAGTCTACAATTTATGATAATGATCTGCATTAAAATTTCTATCTACATATATCCCCCTTTAAAAAAATGATGTGAAGCCTCTTAAAACGTGATATGATTGGTCGATTGAAAATGACGTAATTGCATGTATCTATGGAAACGAGCAAAACAAAAGTTTTTAAAATCTATGCTTAGGAAAAGTACGTAACCTGCTTTAAAATTAAAACATTAAAAATATAAAGAAACTAAACATAAATGTAAGGTGCGCGCTTGCGCGCCACATGGCTTCTAGTATATATATATTTACGGTTACAATCCTTTGAATATAGGTTAAATTTATTCGCAAAGAAATATATAGTTATCGAGAATATTTAGTATTACGTTAATTTTACCACGAACATTGAATTAAAATCTACAGTAGCGTTGAAAACTTTGTTAATACTTTCTTTCCGTGATTGACTGAAAGTTCACAGTTGTTTTACACAATTTTCCGTAATAACTTTCCAATATTAAAAAACAAAGTTTTACTTCACTGTAATACATGTACAATATAGTAATCCTTTACTTACTATACAAAATAAATATTATTCTATTGATAAATAATCATATATGATCGTGTTGTTACCGAAACAAAACTCAATAGTATATTTTTTATTTGGAAAAGTTTTTTTTTATTTATTTATAGTCGCATTAACTTGTAGAGTCATTAGCGACTTCATTTATTATACATTTTTATTTTATATTTGTTACATACCTATAAATTTGATAAGTTATATTACACAAGAATCAAAACATAACATTAGATGATTATGATATATAATGTCGTAGATGTTATATACAATATTTCTAGTATAGTTATTTTACAATGTACATAACGTAATATTCATTTTATATAAAATTAAATACTTTGATATCTTTAAGGAATACTAACATTTTTATGCGTGGTACTTTTATTTGATAAACAATCTTTTATGTTGTTTGATAATTGATGTTTAGATTTGGATTTTTTTTTAAATACTCAAAAATTCTCTGCAATTATCGTACTAAAAATCTGGAAAAATTCAAACGTGACACTTAAGTTGTATAGAATAAGATGACAGAGAGATTACTTTTAAATAATTACTTTTAAATTAATTAAAAATTAATAACCATTTTTCGTTGCTAATGATTCGGTGAAAAATTGATCCTATCGGTTGCACAAAAATCTCAATCAGTGATGAAAAATTTAGAAAAAATTCATACGTTATACTACTCCAAGCAAGTAGAAAAACGTTACAGAGAGATTTTTTGGAAAAAGACAACCCATTGTTAATTAAAAAAAAGGGATTCCAATTTTTTAGTCTCACAAATCCTTAATAGTGATCGGTCATTGAATAAGCATGTGTTGTACAGTTTTGGGAAGATTACATCCTCCGAAAATATTTTGCTCTCCTTTACTTATAATGTGAATATAACTTAAATTGGTGTGTGCAATTTCAGGTTTATTTATCACGCCTTAGTCCTTTCTAGGAAGTGTCCTATACATGGATTTTTATCATATATCGATTCACGGATTCGATGCAATTTTTGTGGTTTTAATGTTTGCCAGTATTGATTCCAGTTGTTAAGAAGTGCTTCATTAGTTTCTTTTTTAATATCTTTGACATTACTTATACGTTGCATATGAATAGAAGGAAAAATTTTAATAATACTTAAATTTAATCATTGTTTCAATTACTAAGTACAATTAGTGATATCAAACTATTCTTTTCCTTACGATCTAATTTCGCGCAACCTCGTTGACAGCGGTAAAGAAGGCAAAACAAATTTAATTTTTGGGAAAGGCAGAAAAAGTTTCATCTATAGCCTTTTTTCGATGAAACCAAACTAACCTCGAGTTAAACATTATACTTTTTTCACGCATATAAGTTTCCGAGTGTATCCGTTAATATACTTTTACAATAAAAAAAGGTGTATAAAACAACTTAGTTTCGTTATTAACTTCCTCATTTATTTGCAATTTACCGATTTTTTTCATCCACCCTCGCAATATGCGGAAAAAATTTCACCTCGGCGTAATTCTTTGAAACGGACGTATACGTTTCGATAATATAGACCGTAGATGTATAAAATAATATCGTCTAAAACTTTTCCCCGAGTTCTGCATAAAGTAAATTTTATCTATATACTCGACAGATGGAAAAACTCTATTTCTTACAACGGTTTTGCGCGCGCATGTATCGAAGAAAACATTGTTTTAGTGCGTGTATATCTTTGAAAATATTGCACGTAAGAAAAAGAAAGAAACGTATATGCGACTTTCCACGTATATATAATGCATTGTTATTATTAGATATACACGTTTAGATACATTTCTTCAAAACGTTTACAAAAACGCTGTATTAATTTTTTTTCGAAATTTTTAACGAATATACGCAACTGACGTAACATGTATAAACATCACGGTTGTTTACATATATTGAAAAATATACTTAAATATTTTGCAAAATTTATAGATTTCGTTTAGCGCGGTATTATATTTTAAAAACTTTTATCTTAAGATAATAATAGAATTTAAACTTTCAATTCGGTTGACATTAAATATTTATAGAGAACTGGAAAATCCTTTTTTTTAACGTTTCATCCAATCTCTCTGGATTGTGTTGAAGTTGCAATCGTTTAAACATTTTCAGTATAATACCACTTTTCCATTATTATTCATGCAATTAACTTCCACTTTTATTGCGGAAATTGATATGTAAAAGGTTTTCACACTATATTAGGTCAATCCAATGTAAATTTACTGCGAACAAACTCGGAGGAATCTTCCGTTTTGAATAAAATTAACCGATACATTAATTTTTTTTACTTCGATTACGAAATACTGAATCTGGAGTAAAATTTAAGTTTAAATTTAAGTTTAAGTTTTAATTTGAGTGTAAAATTTAAAACTATTAATCCTAGTAAAAATGAAAAAAATTTAAATATGTTTTATATGGTAGTAATTATAGGCAGTAAAAATGTACAAAATTAAAGTATCTATAATCTTTTGGGTATATTTTAAACTTGTTTTAGTGTGATAAAATAGGTGATACCAGTCTGAACGATTAATATAATTAAAAATAAAGTGACACAATTTTAAGAAAGGATTTTTATAATCGAAAAAGAACCGCTTTCAACATGTAACTCGTACAATACGGCATTATGAAATTAAAGCCGGCCTACAAAATGTCTAGAATCTTGTAGTTTCCTAGAGTCAGCCTATTCATTGGTATACTAAGAATTTTCATCCAATTAGCATATTCGATCAGGATTTAGTGATAATTTTTTTAATCAACAACTTTTCTACAGTTATATTTTTCCTGTGCGTGCTTGCTGAAAAGCTTAAAATATCCTATCTAGCGAATGCTTGAAAAATGTGAAAAACGATGTTAATAATAAGAACAAGTTTTTTATAATAATAAAAGTACAGCCTTGTAAGGATGGAGATCAATCGAAACATATCGTCTCTTAAGTAATTTAAATAGTTCTTCAAAATCGAAAATTCAACCTTTCCCTAAAAAGAAAAAATAACGTTTCGTTAACTGGTAGAAAATTAGCTAACTTTTCTAGTTAAATTATACTTTTTATACTCAAAAAGTGACCAGGTTCATATTCTAAACAGTTAAAGAAGAAATAAATCGAACCTTATCCACTTGAGAGTCAAAACAACAAAGTACTCTGTTGGAAATCAATCTATACAACGGAATAATAGTCATGTAGCTAGAAACTGTAGATATGAAAAATGATCAGTAAATGTAGGTTAAATGAAACAATTGTTCCTACCGCGTACATCCATTTAATGGAACGGACGTAACCTCAAAAGATTAAATAGAACCTATTCTATAACGGTGCGCGTACTTTTTACACCGAATTTTGGTTCGTTTACTCGATGATATTAATGCTAATTTATTGTTGTTTTTTTCTCTTTAAAATCAATTATTTTAAAGACTTAATTAAGTATTTAATTTTCGAATATTTATTTGTCCAAGTAACATATATTTAATGTATCATCGGAAGACATGTTTCGGATTATGCACATATAAGAATTGAACACGTTATTTTAGTACACAAAATTTAAAACGCTTAATATTACTCACTGTGTATATAAAAAAATAGTTTATCAAAACTCACAGTTATCAAAACTCGAAAAATTTTTTATCGTTTGAAACGAACCCGTAAATTGACATGTCCATTAACATCAGTTCTTTTGAATCTGAGAAATAACTAAAAGAAATACTAGCATTAACAATGCAACAAAAATATCTTAAAAAACGTTAATATCCCAAATTAGTGTTTACCGCATTCAAGCAGCCCGTTGTAATCATTCGCAAAACTTTGAAAAGGAGAAAGAGGAAAAAAAAGTAAAAAATTGAAAAAAAAGGAGAGGCGTCGGGGACACAAGTTTTCGGTGAGAGTAAAAGAAAAAAGTATAGAAAGTAAAAAAGGACTGCCGACAATCGTCCTCGAAAGTCCTTGTACGGTAGAACGAGCATATTCCCTCATAGAGTTCGGTTGGCATCGTCCTGCGAAAGAGAGGATTCACCGACAGTAAAAATGACGGAGCAGCTTTACGCGACCGAGGGAGCGAGCTCTCTCGTCTAATATCCATCGGAAGTGAAGCGAGTTTAAGGAGTGAAGATAGCAAGATCGAGCGTGCTTCGTGAGCTAAGAAGGGATATAGGTATCTGGCTCTACACCGCGTCACACCGTCGACGCGTGAAAATTTGAACGTCTCTCGTGTCGTTGACTAGGTTCATCTTTCGACGCTCTGCGACAAACTTTTCATTTATTATGGATATATATACATATATACCTTATCCTATATACCCCGGAAAATTTTAACTAGTTTCATCGTTACTTCTAACAAAATGTAATACTTTCCATCGTGCTAAACAATCTGTCGTTTTTGTGTTTAATGTATTAATCGTTTGTGTTTTCATAAATTAATTAAGGACATGTTGGACCCAAATTACAGGGATCTACCCTTTCCAACCCGAAAATTTTGTTTAAAAAAGTAATTTAAGAATCTGCAACAAATCACCAAGAGAGTTTTAAATATTTGGTAGGGTTTAGCGGTTCGATTTTTAACAAAAATAATATTTATAATTATAATTGAGTGAGCTACGTTGTGTCGGTAATTTTCAATCCAAAAGCAGCAATATTTCTAACCCAAAAATATATTTTTTAAAATAAGTCCGAGATCCTGACAGTGTCCGTATTTTGAAAATTGATGATCATTACATTAATAACATTAAGAAAATTGATGTTTTATGGTCCTCTACATCCCCTCGATACTTTTCGTATATTTAATTAAGGATACAAGCCTAGGTAAAAATTGGAAAAAAAACTATTCAATATTAACAATTATTAATCATTTTTTCTTACCAATGGAAAACATCTCTTAATTTTTTAAACAAATTGTATTATTATTAACTTTTATTCAAAATTTTTTGACCAATTTATTTTTAACATAACTATTTCAATTAATTATCAGACTCTGGACTCTGATTTTTTTCCATAATGGACTTACCGCAGGATATCTCATAAACCATTTCATCGAATAGGCTGACATTTTACAGTTATTTTTAAATATCATTTGAATTCACTTGAGTGGACGAGAATTTCACTAAAAGTCTAAATGTTTATCTAAAAAAAATTATCTATCTGATGTTTTTACGCAATTTTTCATTTATTTAAATAATTTGGTAAGAATAATTTTTTTATTACAGTGTTAACACTGTCTGATCTGTTCAAGTAGATTAAAATCATATTTAAAAGTTACTGTTACAATGTCAGCCTATTCCATGAAATGGTTCCTGAGATATCCTGCGGTAAGTCCATTATGGAAAAAAATCAGAGTACGAAGTCTCATAATTAATTAAAATAGTTATGTGACATATTAATTGGCCAAAAAATTTTATATAAAAGTTAACAATAATATAATTTGTTTAAAAAATTAAGAAATAGTTTCAATTAATATGAAAAAAAATTATTAATCGTTAACATTGAATAGCTTTTTTCAATTTTAACACTGCCTGGTCCCCTTAAATACAATCTATATCTGACCCTCAACTAATCGTCGCGCTATCCTTTAAATTTAAGTTTCAAATCATTATAATCAATATAGCAAATTGAAAAATGATGTTTTTTTGTTTAATTTTATTTATAACTTTTATTACGTCAACAGGGAAAGTAGCGCTCGCCAAATGATAATGGAGCAAGCTGCATTCGTTACGAAATTTATACGTCTATATTAATTTTACCACGTTAACATTGTTATTCCAGTATCAAACTGATATTACACCGTTTTATTGGTTTAATCGCAACGAAATAGGTATGTATGTACAATTGATCGTAACATTAGGTTGAACTAAAATTCTAAAATTTACCCGAAACTACCTTGTGATAACGTAACGTTGAACTTTATTTACGTAACTCCCACCGTCGGCGTTGATAATTTTGTTGATGCCGATTAATTTATAATTTGCTAAATCCAACGTAAAATTTGACTCTCAAAATTCGCTCCAATTTTTCGCACCCTCGTAAAGTATAACACCACACCATGATTGCACGCAGGTGTTCATTTATTGTTATTATCGTTTCATCGATCGTGTCTCGGCGATTGAACCACAGGGGCGGGGTGGGGAGGGATGGAGCGAAGGGAGGGTGAGAAGAGGGGGAGGCATCCGAGGCGCCAATTTCCACCGGAATTTCAAAATGAGAAAACAGATATTTGAGTTACCGTAGTTAGCTTTTTATCCATTATTTATTCGATCAGAAATTACGAAACGAAAATTGTCGAGCTGTCGAGGTGTGCGTACACGTATTGTAAATACAATAAATTTTATATATTATTTAAATAAACATCATTATACTTATGTATTTTCAGCGCGTCAAGGAAAATTTACTTCGCTTTAGATGATTAATTAATGATATTTCACGATATGATGGCAAGTTATTTATTATTTTTTTTTCATTTTTAATAATTATGTTTGACCTACTATAACGTTGAAACGCAGTAGAACGAGAGTATTTATTTTAAAGATATATTCAATGTTGATTAATGTATGCTATTTTTGTCCATGGATAATATAATCCTGAATAAAAAATATTTTTGTTTATTATTTTTGTGAATTTTTTCTATTTTTATTTTAGATTTCCGTGGTAGAAATTTAAATCTCACATAAGGATGGCTAGTAAATAGCCCGGATAATCAATAAGGGGATGTGATGCCCATATTGCAGAGACCTACCTAAAAATCCCAAAAATTTAAAAACCTAATTATAAGAAAAATATGAAAAATTTTACAGATACTGTTCAAAACCAATGGAATAGCGTGGCAGAGAGATTTTTACGAAATAATTAATTATAAATTAATTATACATGAGTAATTATTTTTATGTTGGTAACATATATAGCGATAAAACAATTATTCGCGGCTGTCCAAAAATCTCGCCGATTTATCAATAAAACGATTTTAAAAAATGCACATGCGATTTTGTAGGGCAAACCACAGGATGTTAAATAAAAAATTAACACCTTTCATCAAACTTTAGTGAAAACGTGCGACGATTCCTCGTCTTATCATATTTTCAGACCTTTTCTGACACTATTTATTAACAAACGCACAAATATTAACAAAGTTTACAATACAAATGTCGAGCTCAACCTAATATTAATCTATAGGTAACTATTACGTTTTTTAAAAAAATAATTTTGTCGTTTGTTACGAATATTGTTAAATGTGTTAATATTATGTGTCTTTGTTAATACAACATTTTAAATTTAATATATTTTTAATACTGTTTTCATATACGTTATCAGTACAGTCAAACTTGATCTATGGTAACAAATGGTGAAAAATAATTTTGAAAAACGGATAAGAATATCCAAATGGACAAACCGAAGATGATAAAATGTATATATTTCCATATACTTTTTTCCACTGATTCCATTAAAAAATCCATTAATTGCTCATATTAAATGATTTCAATTATAAGTTTTGTCCGCAAATTTATCTTATTAAAAAAAAATCGTCGATCAACAGATACCATTAGTAATCCAGACGAGAATATGTATATTCACCGAAAGTATACACAGACACACTTATACCGAATCCCCGGGTAATAAATGTATAACCATGAATTTCCGGAAGTAAGGGAAAGAAAGGGAGCAACAGTTTATCAAGTACCGTGAGCACCGTAGACCAAATCACGAAAAGAGGGAAAAATCGTTGAAATATAGTAAAACGTATAGGTTTTCTTGCTGGTAGTCTCGGAGACCGATTTCATCCAAGTTGCGAGAGTGTACATATATATGTGTGTGTGTGTGTGCAACGGTAGCCGCTTAAGAGATACCCAAAGCTTTAACCCTTCCCCCGTTCCTGTGCATAAAAAGAGGAGGAGAGGCAAAAGAGAAGTAAGGAGTGTAGGTACTACCGAGCGGAAGTAGAAAACTACCGATAGAAAAACCGACTGGCGTCTTCTCTTTGGTGACAGATCGACGAAGGAGCGAGAGAGAGAGAGAGAGTGAGGAGGGGAGGGGGGTGGTAGAGAGAAGAAGTTCGAGTTCAATTTTCCAATTTCCCGGGTTGTCACTCTCCTCGTCGATTCCTCGTCGTTCGGAATATTTTTCTCTCGGTTGTGTGATGCACGCACACATACATGCGCGTGAGAGGTTTAGATCCGGTGTAGATATATACACGCACACACATATAGACACGCAGGGGGGTGGGGAGGATGAAAGAACTCTGGTTATTTAAAATTCCCGCGGTCCTTCGTCGCTTCTGTTTTAAAAATCACTCCTACGAACGCTTAGTATGCCGCGTCCGATCGCGCTAGTCGACTGTGATATTGCCTCTCGGCTGTCTCTTGACTGCACGGTGAGGCCTCCCCCCCTCTCCCGGGGAAAAATTGGACCAAGCCGAGACAATAGGAGGGTCTTGAGAGATAACGTTCGAAAATGCGGCACGAGAACGGGAGTAGGGAGAGAGAGAGTGAGAGAGAGAAAGACAAAGTCAGAGAGAAAGAGAGACGAGGCTTCCGTAAAATATCGACTCTCCGAGTGCGCATCCTTTTCTTTATTTTCGTACGATCGTCTCTCTCCATATATATATACCTTCCGCGTGCCTGGTTGATACGAAGACGAATCTACCGGCGGATATTATCCTTCGAACGCGTAAGATTAGTCGCACCCACTCGTTTTTTTTTCTTTAAATACTACTTCCTTTTTCATTCGTTCGTTCATTCTAAGAATATTTTATAAAAAACATACGTATTTGTAACTTGCATACCTGATAAAAGTTCAATGCTAATCGAAAATCGTGTGGCTCGTTGATCGTATACAATTTGCAAATGTGCGATATCGGTATATTGAATTAATTGTCTGGTTTTCCCTTGCCGGTATATACCAGTGCGATGATTAATCATTTTTCGGTACGCGAGTGATTGTTCGACTCGCCCGAATCATCTCGTCAATTAGGAATTTTATATACGAATCGAACGAACAACTATTTTCATCATTCGTATATATATATATATGTATACGTTAAATTATACGCGTTTATATGTATATATATTCGCGAAATAATATCACGACTAGGCAATATTGCATGGATCGACGTTAAACTTATATTACTTTTAAAAGATGTATAATACTCCTTATTAACGAAATTATCGTAACGCGCGATTATACACACGTTATTATCAGATTTCACGCAAAACCGTACTTACCTTGACAAGAAATTTAAAAAGAGAGAGAGGGAGATGGAGGAAGAAAAAAAAATGTTCACGTCGAAGAAAATTGAATGGAGTGCTCACGCAAGCATTCAACCATGTAAGAGAAATGGAAATAATAAATCCCACATTTTTAGAAGCAAAGTATAGAAAATTGAGTTCTTTATGCTGTTTAAATACACGCTGCAATTCCCGCTCACCTTTTATTCGCCGTTAACATTTTATTTTCTTCGATTCTCGACGCTTAAATTTGTTAATAAAATAAAAAAGAAAAAAGAAAGAACGACGAAGACGAAATCGGAATCAAGTACGTCACGTAAAATTGAGAGGTATACGGTATAAAAAAAGGAAGGAGAAAGAGAGATAGCAAAAAAGAAGGAGACACGAGAATATTTCATAAATAGCGTCGTGTTTCGTTTTTTTTTGTTGTTCGCTTCTTTTGCCAAGAGGTATACATACGCGCGTATATACACATTTCATAAAGCGAATGCACCTCTCTGTAAATAAATATGTCTTGGGGAAATGCGACTCGGAACATATGAGAATCAGGGGCTGGTAATGTTGTTGTTTTGCGAGCTAATGCAACAAAAGACCAGTGCTCGAATCGAAAAGAGGATAGTCATGTAAAGCGAGAAAAAGCGAAAGAACACGAATGAGAGAGAGAGAGAGAGAGAGAGAGAGAGAGGGAGAGGGAGAGGAAAAAAAACGGGTCAGCATCACGCGAGAATAGGGAGGAGGAAGAGTAAATTTGGGAGATTCCATTTCAAAGCTTTCTCCGTCTCTCTTTCTAGCTGGGCATCATTCGTCTTCTTCCGAGCCCCTCCCGATTCCTCCTCTACTAGCTTTTACGCTCTTTTCGTCCATTTCCCGCGTGCTATTCCTCTTCCTCCTTTTTTTCACCCCCTTCCCACCTCCTACTCAGTTCCTCTCTGTCTCCCTCTCTCTTTTTAGCGTAGGTATTCACGGCTCAAATTGAATCTCGTGAGCGAGCTTCAGCGTAATTCACCGAAAATTTTCGTCCCGTCGCAACCTCGACCCATCTTCTCTCCTCTCTCTTTCTCTCTCATTCCAACATTCTTTTAAAAATTGACTAGATAGGAGAGGATCGATTATACGTTTGACCTTATAGTGTTTTGTGTGCGGACGAGGAAAATCGTGTATAGACCAAGAGAGAAAAGGTTCAGGAGATTCAAATACGACCGAATTTTTGCAGTTTCACGCTATCATTCGGAGGAAAAGACGGGATTTTTCGAGAGATACGCGCTCTTAGAGAAGAGAGAGAGAGAGAGAGAAAGAGAGAGAGGGAGAGAGAGAGAGAGAGAGAACGCGTGACTAATCTTTTTTTGATGGCTGGAGATTTATTCGTCGATTGCTTTTAGACTCTCTACGTTAGACCTGATTTCCGTTCCAGAAATCTCGGGTGTTTTATCGCCTGATTGCAAAAACTTGTTAATCGCTATCTTATGTTAAATATACGCGAACAATATTTATTCTAATGCGAAAAACAATTTGCAACAACGAACATTTACATATTGATGTTTTTACAACGTTTCAACTGTATAATTATAATCGTGTGCGAATAATTAATTATTATCGACGGCACTATATGTATTAATGAATGGCGTATCAATATAGATTAATAATGATATTATTTATTATTTAATTAACGAGAGGTTAACTTTTCTGGGGATATCTCGTCCTGTAAGCTTTTTTTATATCATTTAAGCACCATGAATTAATTTCTTTCAGATAATCAGTTCTGTAATTTAACTACAACTGTTTAATTAAACTTCCTCCAAAATGAAGTTATTTTGCAATTTTGTATTTTGTCTAGAGGACCATACGTCATGAACGAATTTTATATCACTGGCATATATCGCACGTAGAGCCCAGTACTCAATCTTATCAGCAAAAGGAAAATACACGTGAGATCTGATTTTAAAGTCGTGATGAATTAATAATTAAATATCGAACGTTTTAGAGAATTTAAACGACGCTTTCTCAACTGAGAGTACCGAAAACATGAACCTCTTAAGCGATATATGCAAGCTAACGCAAGAAAATAACAAATCTGGTACCACTACCTTCAATACAAAGAGGATTGGTGTTAAGAAAAGTCCATACAGATTACAGATTTTTGTAATTGATTTTTCAAATATTGTTTTTAATTTTTATTTATTCTAAATTTTGTTTACTACACGCACAATTGCTGCACATCATATAATGTGCTTTAACTCGTACATCATAGAAAAAGTATGAAAATTGGAAGATAAATTTGAAAAATCAGTCATATATACACAATACATTAAATATATCAACCCCGTAAAACTGTTTATTCAACAAACACCAACGACTTTTAGGTTTTTCAATGTACACCCCTGTTGCTCGATTGTCACGTGCATCCACGAATATAAAGAAAAAAATACGTATAAACATTGAAATCCTTTATGTTTTAATTAACTAATTAAATATATTCTAATCTGTAGATATATCACGTAAGCTACCGATCAATTTGAGATTAACAAGAAGAAATAATTTACGATTGTTAGCGCATTGTAATCCAGTACAAGTGTATGAAATTTCACAATAGCTTACAATGGTAAAAGGAGTATTATTCAAAGCTACGTTGATACTACGTCAAGTCACTTAGTAGTCTACGCGATTCAATGAGATAATGTCGATTTAATGAACTATAGATACAATTATTAAATTGCATATACTACAATGCTAGATCTAATTACTATTATCATAAATTACTCTTGTCAAGCACATCCTGGCCAGGCGAAACGTATAGCTAATACCAGACGATTACCAGTACATTACAAATTTATCAAAATTTGGTTAATAGACCTCGTGTTCAACATTACGATGCACAATAAGCCTAAAATTTTACATCATAAAAGTACTTTAAATATTTAACATCGCTAATTTTATTACGCGATCAAATATTCACTGAAAGTTAATTTGCCTGATCTTAATCGAAGGTAAAAAGCATATCGCATATACACTGAATAAAATAATTTGTTACTTCAAGTGAAATTCTTATTAAATACGATCAGCCAAGATAAAATCTGGTTGGTATTAAATAAATCTTGTAAAATTTAGAAGAATATGCTTGATTCTACTCAAGTGAACCTTCCTAGTTTTGAACATTAGGAAATACAGTTTGATTATAGAGGATTCAATTAATGTCATCTTGAGTCACATATTAAAGAAAAATTCTTTTTGAAGTAAGACATTATTTTCATTGTAGATATATTACAGGTTTCTCGAACGATTCAACGAGTGACCAACAATAATATCCACATTTTTTTGTGTGTCGATGTGTGGGAATTCAGGATAATCATCGGTATAATGTAGGTATGTACCTCTTCCTCGTGACAGTCGATGGGAAACAGTCTACGTCGTTGGTGACGACAGCTCTGGCTGACTAGATCGAAGAGCGTTACCGTGTTTCGCACCGTTTGTTCGATCCTGCTCCATGCTACTACTGCGACACCCGACCAAATCATTGTTCCTCATATACGTACGTATATATATATTTAGAAAATCCGGTAAACCGACATATGTTTAATCAATAAACCATTTCACGAAGTAATTCTCTTTTCTTTTCTCCACGCTCTTCAATGACAAAAATATGGATTCTTGAACTTGTTTTTAAATATATGACTTAAACGGAAACTCTACTTACTTTAACCCTTTAAAGCTCAGTGGTACTACTATACTTATCACCTAAATTCTTTTACTATTTAATTATTTATTCTCTTTACAACGGATTTAAAATTGGTTTTTTGTTTTTCATTTATCTCTAAAATGTTAAGGGACGTGTAGAAAAATTCTACATACCTTTGACAACAATTGTTTTTTATTTATAAACAATCATATGCAAACAAAATCCTGATTTTTTGGGAGACATTTTTTTACGACGTTTTTGGTCTCATCCTTTTGAAAGTAGGTACACAATGGTTTTTAGAGTCGTTGAATACGAATCTGGTATCAGATTTTGAAGATTCAAAATGGCGGATCTAAAATGACGGCTAAATGAATGAACATTCACATAAAGAAAAATGTGTGCTTCGAAGGTTTAAAATAATTTTTCTATAATCAAGAGGCATATGCTTGATCTTATAAGACATTGGTTTCTTTTCAGTTATATTTCCCAATTTTTTTTAACAGTATGTTTCCACTTAATTATATAGAAGAATCCACTGGATTATAAAACGAATCATTCTAGAGCAAGAACATTTTCCGTTTGAGTCATATTTAACAATAATTCCTCTGAGAATGAGAATCCTTTTTATTTTCAAGTATTTATCCTGCATTCGTTGTACTTATACATGCAGTATATTAATTTGTAGAAATTCATTTTAAAATTAGATATTTTTGTGTGTTTTTTTATACATTTATTCATTCTTCATTCTCTCATTTTCAGAGTACACAGCCATTGAAATTTTTAATTAAAACATTTATAAATTATCAATGTAATATATCACATACATATATAAGTTTTATATTTAGCAGCGAAAATGATACAATTAATTTTAGAATGAATTAGAAAATTATTAGTTTAATCAAGGTATATATAAGGTTGCAACAAACTAGAAAATTTGAAAATTGTTAATAATGCTTTTACAACTTTCCGAATATTTGGTTTCGTTTCGATTAGTACGATGTTCGCGCGTTTCATTAATGCAAATGAATTCTGTTCAATTTGCCTGGTCAAAACAAGATTTATTTAAATCCATCAAGAATTCGCTTTTAAAGCTTTCGGAAAGGTCAATCAGTCTGTACTAAATATATGTATATATGGGAGTGAAGGATCTAAAATGTATTACTAATGATGATTTAAGGATAATTTATATTCATTCATCAAGACGATTTTGATATTAATTATAGTGATATTACACGATAATAATTATATCAAATCCTGATTAGAAATACTGTACGTGTTTCAATGTTATTTTAAGATTTCTTATTTAGTTACCGTATTAAAAGTGCGAGTGTTACAATATTTAAATAAAATTATAAGAAGATAAATCAAGTAAGTTTGGTCTATATTTATTACAAAATGAAACAAAATTAACCCTAAATATTTATAAATTTTATCCAATTTATTTCTCTGTCCGACAAAGATAATACGTTATTTCGTAATTTCTTAAAAAATTTGTACCTATATTAACTTTAGTACAAAGTAAAAAATTAAAAATGTTTGGTTTAATAGTAACTATAGGGTATAATTGAAGTATCTATACTTAAGGTGCTAAAAATCTTTGAAATTATATTTAAACGAGAATATTATAAACATCTGTGCGATCGACTAAAAAATTAAGAAAATAAATCGACAAAAATTAAAAGGTAGAAGGAAACCACTTTGAATGCATATAAAATAAGACGTATAAAAGAAAAGGTATAATACACATAAAATCATATAATGAACGATTTTTTTTCTCTTGTACAGTAAATAACCACTTGCTGAACAAGAAAAACCGTTTCGTCAACTAATAAGAATCATCTAACTTTACTAGGTATAGTTTGTAATTTCAACCAATTTTTTATACCTAGAAAATAAATAATAATTAAATAAATAATAATGATGAATGAATTAATTGATGAATCTTTTCGATTTCTAAAAGTTTTTTTTATTAATAAAGTTATTAAATAGAAGATATTTTAATAGATGTCTTTTTCAATTCAATTATTCAATTGACGTAGGCGAGTCAATGAAAAAATTTATACAAAAATCGGGCCTCTTTCAGGACCTTAATCAGTCCCACAAGTCGTTTATATATATACAGACTAGTATAAATGTAAAAAAAAGATACAATCGAAACGCGATAAAAGTTTAAATGTATATTACGCGATTGTCGAGGGTATATTTATATAGAGGAATTCCTACGACTAATTACGAACACAGCTACTACTTCGTTCTATTGATTTCGTTAATGTATGTTCCTGATTCAATTCTGCCACTGTCATTACTTTATTCCGTGTATATTTATCAGCTCATTGTTCCCTTGTTATAAAGCTATTTTAATTAAATGTATTCAGAGTCCTCGACGTCTACGTAATGACACTGGATTCGAGATATCATTATCGAAACTGAGAGAGAGAAAGGGTGCGAGTTTAGCAATAAAAGATTAAAACGTCGTATTTTAACAAAAAAAAAAACGAAAGAATTTTTTTTCGTCTCCATAAGTTTGTTAATTCTGATTGTTTTCATGAATAATTCAACGATGGCATTTAAATCCCCTCGTGCGTGGCTCACGGATATTGCGAGAAAATATTAAAATTTTCATTTGCCTCGGCTAATTAGCCGATAAAACTTTCAAGCGAATTCGCATTTTTTTTTTTTATTATTTAACGCTGTACGAGAGGCTCGACCATTTTACCGGAGATGTACTTTAGTCTGGAAGTGGGGAGGGGGGGGGGGGGAGGGAGGCGTAAATAAAACTTGGGGTCCAGTAAATAGAAACTATTGAGCGCACGCGTGCGAATCATCATCGGGTAAAAGCAAGAATTGTATTGTGCACAAACCTCGTCCACTCCAGATTTTACTCCCCGTTTCTCTCTTTCGATTGTTTGCTCTTCCATTTTCTCTCTCTCTCTCTCTCTCTCTCTCTCTCTCCCTCTTTCTCTCTCTCGCACTCTTTTAAGTATTTCTTTTTTATTTCAATTTTCCGACCCACTCGGGTATTTTTTTTTCGATCGTTCGTTCATTTCCACTTGTCGGTCACCCGTGTGTTTCTATTTTTTTTTGTTTTTCGTCAACGTCGTATATATATGGTTAAACTGTAATTGATGAGCATTTGATTGTCAGGAATTGACTGTCGAATTACCGGATCTTTTATTTTGGTAACGTTTCCTTTCTCTCGGGATAATGGATATATACGTGTGCTTAGCGTGCATTTTCTTCGATCCGTGGTATTTAGGACGTAATCTTTCTTTGATTAGTATGCGATCGCAATAGGCGACTCGGAAATCTCATGTGTGATACTGCAATAATATTCGAGAGTCTGACGAGTATTATTGGATTTTTTGTATATATGTTATTTTCAAAAAATTATTCACTAATGCGTTTTAACAATTTGTCGATTTTTACGGCTCTTATCAGTGTATATATTATTTAATGTGATAATTATTTATTATTATTGTTCCATAGAGTTTCATAATATACTATTTAAGAATGGGAGTATAATTGTATTTAGATCCGAGCATAATCTTTCGGAAAATTCATTTTAAATTCCTTATTATATATTTTCACATTTAATATCGTCCAATTTACGCATTATTTAACAAATTCACTGAAGTACATGTACACACGTGTATTTTAAACAAATTCAATTAATAAAGTATGCTACGAATCACGTACATGATGGAATTCATATATAAAATTACTTGTACGTTTTCACTTTGCTGACTACAATTATATTTATCTATATATATACATGTCAAATTATTAAAATATAATTATACCGTAGTTTTCAATCCGTTACGTTTAAATAATCAAATATTTTTTTCATCGTGTTATATACCTATATATTTAGAAAATTAAAATTACCCCCGTTCGAATTGAACTACAGTGAGCGCGATTACAAATCAATCAACCGAATGATTGTAACTTTTTTACCGTAAATTTTTTAATATAAAGAAATTTAATATTTGTGTATATACTCGACAGTTCAAAGACTTCCGTAGCGTTTATTTAAGTGAACCAATTACCACGCAGTTTACTGCTATAACGGATTTGTTGGACCCAAATTTTAGGGATTTAACCCTTCCCAATTATGCGAAAATCGTTTTTAAAATATTTTATTTAACAATCTGACGAAAGGGCTCATGCTAGTAACATTTCGAGAATACAAGACAGTTTTATTTTATGACAAAAAAAAAGATAAACTGTATATTGTGGCGATGATATTTGATTGTATATAGAATGTATAAGTTAACCGAAACATTATGTATAAAATTATCAATCTTAAAAAATGTACGTATAGACAGTTTAAATCATATAAGAGGGTAGAATGGAAAGGATATTTCCAAAAAATCAATTTTCTTTGTTCATAAAAAATAAAATGTATATGCCTATTATCAAGAATCAAAATTTCTTTATACCGTTACATCTAAACCCTATTATACGAGTGTTTCAGCGATTATGCGTTGCATACAATTGTCATTAAATGAACAATAATCCAAATTTCTTAACATAACCTTCTAAAGCATATTTTTAAATTCCAAAGGTGAAAAACGATAATTGCAATATAATTGTGCATATGCATATCATTATTTTCTTTTGTGACCAAATACAGTAAAAAGAAGTAAAAACAAACATGCATGTATAGTTTATATTACATCCTTGGTAGAAATTCGAAAACATGTTATAAGTATAAAATAACAATCGCCTAATAGCTAATTTAGTTTGAATCATCGCACCAAAATCGAGTAACTAAAATTTCACGTTTAAGCCAATGTAATATATTTTTTTTTTTAATTTAAATGTTTTTACTTGACAACCGTTATGTTGGATATTTTTTAAACACTTTTTGATTTTTGTATCTCAATTGCGTAAACTGTAATCCATAAACATATATATACAAATTATTTCTATACACGAAATAAAAGATAGCTGTTGGTTATGGTTACTTTCATGTCGTTAGGGCAACCGCTCTGCGCATATAAGGACGTTTCGCAACGTGAATTTTTAATATTTGTAATTATTATTGGTATGATAAATAAAAGTCGTCATACAAATATTAAAAAATTTTTGTTCTTTAATTGAATGGTGTCTTAACCCTTTCAGACCTGAATTAATTTAGAATTTGCTCATAAATTTATTTATAATTTTATCACCACGGTTGTTTTCAAATATATAATTGGTTTAATATACAATCTTAATAATCTATTAAAATTTTTCATCTATGTACGTTTATTGAATCTGAAAGGGTTAAATACAAGTTTTTCTCAGTGTATAGATATGGTGAAAATTGAATTTTTCTCGTTAAACTCTGCCCCTTGTGGGGAGATCAAAACCCCACATTCCCCCGTCTTAACGAACGCTCTTTTGTATTTCAAAGGCTATGAATCAATTATGACATCGATTGATATTTGTCTTCCACAAAATGATAGATAATAATAATAGTTATGGAGCTTATCTTTTTATTTCCGGGACATTTAGATGTATACATATGAAATAATTTAATGAATTCAATGTGACTGACATTTTGAATGTTAAATAATTAACTTATTAAATCGATAGAATTTTGAACGGTAAATACTCTTGTACCGAGCGCGAAAGCATTGTACTATACTTATTCTTTGGATTAGTCATTTTTGCAGAATTTATATGCAAAGGAAAATGCGAGAATTTCGCTTTAGCCTCTCCGTTTTGGTACTTGTTGACACACCCTTGAAAAGTTGAGGTTATAGAGCTATTTATTTCTTAGGGTTCTTAGTAATTACGGTTGAATAAAATGAGTGGCGAATTCATAAGTACACCCGAACACAAAATATATTTAAGGAGTCGATAGTTTAAGGATTTTCGTACCTGTTGACCGAGAGAAGCGTTAAAAGTTGAGAAGTTTTATTAAAATTTCCTTAGTTTTCCTCAATATCGGTTTTCTATTCCCTTAACACTACATCGTTAAGTGCACTTTCTCTAGTTCTTATGTTTAAGAGATAGTTTACGAAAAAATAATTAAAAATATACCAGTTTAAATAATAAATAAACTGGCCAGTTTATTTCGTTGGAAATGTTTGAAAAATCTTGCTAATGGTAGCGAAATAAGAGGATTATATTTTTTCGAAACATATTTTGTTTGTTTTAAAACAATATGTTAAAAATAAAATATCGTAGAGTTTGTTTCAAATCCGGGCCAAGGCTGTTTTTTTATAATTAAAATATCAAATTTATTTTTAATTTTTTTTCTGTTTACGAATGTATTAGAATATTTTGCGAATAAAGATGCAAAATTTATATGCATCGGAAATATCGATCAATTGAATCTTGCATTTTAATAATATTGTATAATTATTATATAATTTAATATTTTTGAGAAAATGTGTAATTGGGTATCTTTTGGTTCATTCTTACTTTAAAATTGATATTTCGGATATATTGAAGTAATTTAAACGAATTTCTACAATAGAGTTGACAATAGGTCAGACGATGTCTTGGTAAAGAAAGCACTTGTTGAAAATACATTCCCCAGTGGTGGTTGTATCAATCGGCCGGGGCCGGGAATCGAACCTGAGACCTCAAGATTACGAACCCGACACCCTACCGATCGAGCTATCGCAGGCCTCAAAAAGATTTGTATATATACACTGAGAAAATTTTTAGACCTATGCTGTAAGTGCTAGTACGCCAGACGTCCAAAACGCGTTACAGTATTTGCACGAGCATTTTGGGCAGATGCTGTACAAAAATTGTGAATTGGACGTCCAAATGTAGCACTATAGTGTCGCTCAAACAGCGAAAAATCCTCATTTTTGGGCTGCAGCGGTACAAAAATTAGTAGAGCTGCTGTCTAAAAGGTTACGTACGGCAGCTAACTTGAGCAAATACGAGTGTCCAAAAATCTCTCAGTGTACCTGTTCACTTAAAACGTACTTTCCATTACTAATAAAAAGTAAGAGAAATCCGACCTATTAATCGGTTGGATTTAAAAAAATAAACGCATAAATAAATAAAATAATCAAACATGTTTCTATAGGTAATTTTGGCTGCTCAGTCAGTTTGACCCTACGATCCTTTGGAAAAGAGTCTCAGTAGTTTTAAAGGGGTAGTTTTTCATTCTTGAAAAACCTCATGGTACCCTGCTGGACTGCCAAAAAATATTATTTTCCCGATATTTTATAAAAATTTTACCCTCAACCTTATTTTTCACCCCTGGAAAAAATTTACATAATTTTTTCGAGTAGGTAGCATTAAAATATTGATGAGAAATCATTATTACAGTTATATCCATTGTCACGAACACACATGAGTGTACGCAACGTATAAGATGATCCGCAGCTATCTTAGATGCCGTCTAACGTTGACGCATCAATGAGTTTATAATCCCCCATCATCGCGAAGGAGGAGTAGTTAAGAATAGTTAAAGGATATAAGTAGTTAAGTTTAATTTAGAGTAGTTAGTAGATATCATTCTCGTATTATTTTGTATTTTGTATTATCTCGCATTGTGTTATATTACATTGTACCTTTTTTACACTTATATCACCCTATTGCGATATCTAATATTGCGCTATGTTACTATACTAGGTTATTTTAGGTGACATTACGTTACTTCACTTTATATTATATTCTAATCCATAAGTACTCAAATCGGCGACGATCTTGTGTCTCATTATTTCGATCTTGTTCTATTTGTATTGCATTTATCTGGCTAATTTAACTGCTACTTTGTGAAATTTAGAATTTTGTACTTCCGCTGTTCACTAAACAACATCAATCAATCAATTTCTGGACCTCTTGGTCCATGTATATTGCCATTTAATAAATCGACTACACTTAACTCGACTATTTGTTACTAAATCTCTCACCTTTCCTCATCCAAAAATAGGGAATAAAACCAATCCACGTAATATCATAAAGATTATCGGAATTAAGAAAACCCTATTACAATATGATTATTACACTGAAATCAGAATCGGACGTGTATATGATGAGATGAATTGCGAAGGTACGAATTTTTCTACACGGAATTGTTATTGTAGAAACACGCGTTTCCCAAATAAAATATTTAATCCTAAATACACATTACACGCTGAATGTTACTTTCATTTTTATATTAAAATATTACATCCTTTTACAACAATATGTACAAAAAAGACTTAACTTTTTTAAGACGATGGAATGAGGGAAAAACAAAGAAAGATATCCAATCTACAACGTCATTATTATAAAAAAAAAATTCATTTCAATGCAGAAACGCGGTCAAAATAATTGAAACCTCGTGATATTACATTTACGACATAATCTGACAGATCTGCGTGTATATACGAAGAACCGACCGAAAATCTTTTCGAATTTCCCGCGCTCAATTACCGATCTTAATAACTGTCAGCTCCCGATGCGCTATAGCAAACTTAATAAACCCGAGAAAGAGAGAGAGAGAGTGAGAGGTCACAGAGACGAGACGGTTAGATATATATATAATATCGTCGTCGCCCAACCTGCACCGCTTTAACACTGTCAGCCACGGGATTTACGAAACTGTCAGTGACAAAGACAATCGGCTTATTCTTATAAACGCCAGGGTTACAAGCTCGAATGAAAAAAAGGTACAATACACATCGGTACATTCAGTCACTAAGAAAACGGAGACGGTGCAAGTAATACGCGATTTTCCTTTTCGTTCGAGTCTACTTTTATATATACCCTTCAATTTGACTTCGTTATCTTTGAGTTTCGTCGTTAGTGAAGAATTTTAAAATAACCTCGACGACTTTCGGTTTTTAAAAAGTACATATATATATAAATCGCATTAAAATTTGCGCAATCGAAATGTAAAGGAGCGTTATCTTTAGAAATAGAGAAATTAGATTTGTTCGACGGAACGTAGGGGCCTTAAATTCAATAAATGTAACAAAAGGCTTTTAATTACAATTTAAATGCAGGGAAAACCGGGGCTCATTAAAATGGGGCGAAGCGAATTAGAACAAAGTAAATATGTTTAAGTAGGAACGTCTAATGCAGCTGCCGTTACAGCTAGCTACTATCAAAATGACATTTTACTATGTCTGGCCAAGAAAAATCTTAAATCTACCGTATAATTATTTAACTTCCTTTAAAATGCTTGGTTAATTTTTCAAGTAATTTCTTTTCTTTTCTTTTTTTACGCGGTCCCTCTTAAATTGTTTCGTTGACTCTTTAACTTTCGGAGAGGGATGACGGGCCTAAATTACCAGACCATCTGCATTTTTCAACTGAGAAATTGTGTTAAAAATACCGAATATAAAATGTGAATAAATTTTTAAATGTGGTTTAGGACGTATGGAATAAAATGACGGAGGTAAATTTTAAAGAAAAATTTATACCTTTTTTATTACACAATTAAGTGAAGCAATATATGTGTATGACAATTAGGGATAATGTAAAAAATCCATGAGTTTTGATTTACAGAACAAATTGTAACTGAAAATATAATGTGAACTAGATAAGAACATCGTTTTTGAGTTGTATATATATTAATAAATAAATATTAAAGAGAAGAGGTCTGCAAATCAAGCAGACGAAACGTTGTACAACTAACTCAAATAAATAATTTTTTATTTATTTAATATTCACCCTCGACATTGATTTATTTGATATAATAAATATTAAATTTGTTTAAATATTTAACATCATAAATTTTATAATTACACAGTATTGCAAGCTTTTCTTCTTTAGCAATTTACGAATTAGAATATATGTTAAGATTTCTTGTTTGAGATTTAAGCTTTCTAATAGCTTGATGATTTTTTCATATTTATTTTTGTTATTGAAAGTGTCCTTAAAGTTGTTTTTTAGGTTTAGGTCTTTACATTTTTTTCCATGATGTTGACATTTTAATAATAATGTTCTACAGTCATTTGAGTTTTGCAGTGCTGGCATTAATTTGGTTGATTTTTATTTATTAATTGTTGGTGAGTTAAATACGTGTATGCTAAACGTAGTCTAGTAATGATTATTTTTTTTCATTTCTGTTTTCCACAGTTTGTTCCAAAGTTTTTTAATTTTTATATATTTTAATGTATCTATTTCTTCTAGGTTATTATATTGTAAGTTACATACCATTTCTGCTGTTTGTAAAGTAGTGTTTAGATTAATAATTGTGCATTGTAAATAACATAATAAAATTTTTTCGTCGAGGTTTTCTATTTTTTTTTATTATTTCTGTAGCTGTCTTTCGGAGAGATTTTGAATGATAGTCGGAGTTTATGTATATGATTTTTTTATTTTTTGATTTGTTCAAGTGATCTATGGTAGTTATTATTAAATTATCCATTGCTGTTCCAAGGTTCATCTATTTAGGAAATTTTAATAGAATTTTATCCTGGTTTGGTAGTATTGCTGCAGTTAATCCAGTGTTCGGTTTGGATGATATTTGTTGTTATTTGCTATAGTTATGGTATTGGTTTTCGATATCTCTAATGGTAATTTTTCCTACGTTGATAATGTATTCATTTGTTGTATTTGAGTGTGATTTTGTTGTTATATTTGATCTATTTTTGCTTCGAAAGGGGTTATTTATTTTTAGTTCTTGTATATATTTGTGTATACTAATGTTGAATGGTAGGTATATATTGTTGCCTTTGTTTGCATTTTCATTTTTGTGTATTAGTTTGTATGCTTGATTTTTAGGATGATTGTTATTCTATTAGCGTATTTTAGTGATAATATTATGAATCTTAGGTGTATTGGTATTATGTTGCTCTCGCTTAAGATATATTTTACTGGACTGGTCCTGTAGCAATCCTCATGCTAGTATTT
The DNA here is from genome assembly GCA_026168455.1 of Theocolax elegans. Classification (NCBI taxonomy): domain Eukaryota; kingdom Metazoa; phylum Arthropoda; class Insecta; order Hymenoptera; family Cerocephalidae; genus Theocolax; species Theocolax elegans. Next base: position 6,737,851 of record CM047427.1, read on the forward strand.
AGTATTAGTTCAAGTTTTTAATAGTATTTTTATTAACAGAGCTGTAAGCTACACAACCGTAATCTAATTTTTGTTGAATTATACTTTTGTAGGTGTTAATCAGTATTTTTTATTGGTTCCCCAATTTTTTGCGGCGAGTGTTTTGAGAATGTTTATTCGTTGTATACAACGCCTATAGGCATTGATTTTTTACATTATTCACGTGAGGTATCCAAGTCATTCTGTCGTCAAATGTTAGTCCTTGAACTTTAATTTGTTTTACTATTTCAATTTTATTTTCTTCAATTTTTTTTTCAAGTTTTTGTTGTTGTTTTTTTTTTAATATAATTGCTTGCGTTTTAGTTTTTGATAGTTTAAATCCTGCAGTATTTGTAAATTCTATTATTTTATCTAGACTTTTTGAAGATTGAATTAAGTAATACTTAAATTTTTGTCTTTCATAAATAATGTGATGTCATCTGCAAAAATAGTCATTTTCGTTGGTGGTATTAAGTTCTTTTTGAATATCATTTATTTTTATTAAAAATGTGGTTACACTTAAAACTGATCCCTGTGGTACTCCATTTTCTATGTTAACGAGGTTCGAGTATGAATTGTTAACTTTCACTTTGATGTATCTATTGGCTAGAAAGTTCTTAAAAAAGTAATACATATTGTTAGTTATTTTGTTTTCGATAAGTATTTCTAGTACTTTTCTTCTCCATATTAAGTCATATGCTTTCTCCATATCTAGACATATTGCTACTAGGTGTTGTTTATTGTTAAAGGCTTCGTGGATATTGGATTCCAGAGTTACGAGGCAGTCTATTGTAGAACACTTTTTTCTGAATCCGCTTTGATAATTATATAATTTTTCGTGTTCATATTGTTGGAAATAACTTGATTCCGTATATAGTTATAATATTTTTAACATGCATTCTAGTCTAATTGTTGGTAATTTTTTTATTAATAAGTTGGAAATATTATCTAGTCCAGCAGTTGTATTTTTTGTTAATTTTAATGTTTCGGTGAGTTCTTGCATAGTTATTTCTTTGATTAGTTTGTTATTGACCTTTTTAAATTTAATTTTTAACTGGTTAATTTTTCAACTAGTGCTTTTCTTTGTTTATAAAAACTAATAAGATTGTTTTATCGCCATAGTATCATTGTATCAATTTCGTAAATATAAACAAATTACTCGTACAAAATTTGAATACGCATATAAATAAAATTTTTATCATAAAAACTTCTAGTCCATATTCACGACATGTCAAATGTTTGATTTGAATACTACACATTTATAAATCTTTCCGTGTAAGTGCACATGATACGATCATTTTTAAAAAAAATTGAATAAGGAATCTTAATAACGTCGAGTCGAGACGTAAAGAAAGACAATAAGGAAAGTAATAGTAGTAGTAGAGACACTCCGAGTTGATTTAGGCACGCTCATTTTCTTCCTCCTCTTTATTCTCTTTCGCAGATTGTATAAACGGACGACGATATAGCTAACACGGCTCGTACTACAGCTACTTGACGTTTTATTTTTATTTTATTTTTTTTCAATTTGTTTTACAATCAACTCTTTAACTTCGATCAAATTTTCAAAGTCCAACGTTAACGAACAGGCACGTACAACACCGCCGATCACTGTAATAACCTTGTTAAACAGCGGATAGCTTTTGAATTGCAGCCCAAATTTTGTTTGGACAAACTTGAGCTCTCTGTACTCCGAAATGAGAGGGAAAAGCGTCGAGAGCGGAATACACGCGTCAAATCGTAACTTTACTGGATTCTAAATGTTAAGGATTGATTCGCGGCTTCGTTTCTGACCTAATTGCCAAATGAGTTCGTAATTGTATAATTATCTAAAGGAAAAGCAATGGTACAGATTATCCGAATTTGGTTTAGTGCAATTGTATATACTTAACGTTACGAATTGACAATCTTTTAATTTTTTTATTTTCATTTTATTTTACAATTTTACGGATAAAATGCGATATATTACAAATATAACAATAAAAATAGTGACAAAGAAGAAAATACCTATAAAGTAGTCCCTTATTTTTTTTACAAATAATTTTAAATCTCCCTATAGAATCACAATTAATTAATTCAAGTTTTTTTAACGCATTTATTCAACTTTTCATTTGTTGCACAACGTACTTATTCCCTTTAACATTTTGTTATTTTATGAAGTTTTCCCGGCGAATTTATTTACGACGGGAAATCGCATTGCCATTGCATAAATAAATAAGCCAGTGTGGTGTATCAACGTAATGCACTGATATTTCATATGGATATTTTTCTCTGATAAAGTTGTTGCTGGGTTTTTTTTAATAAATAGCAATAATCCTTTTTTTATCGCTCGCGAGTGCAAAGATATTGACATCGAAATATTGTTTTTTTTTAAAATTTAACGTATCAATTTCTCATCTCCATTCGTGCACTTGAGATAATTTCTTATTTAGCAAAATTACTGCGTAATATAAAGGTGATATGTGTGTATTTACAGTTTATTGTTTATTTTTCGAGTGAATGATAATTTTGTTTATCTTTTTTTCCGGTGTTTATAGTCAGACGATTCCTAGTAGAAATTATATTTTATTTTTTAGTATATATTTTTTATTATGAAAACATTAATAAATTTGATTGTGGTAACGGTCTATACATAAGTCTTATTAAAAAATTTTCAGCAATTAAAATTATCGGGTAAGAATAAAGACTATTAATATACGAAAACATTGCTCTTCACTTAGGATACAATCTGTGATTTTGTAAAGATTATTAACAATCGAGTTCGTTACAAATATTATACGAAAACTTAAAATTTTGCACAAGATCGCATTTACCGAATGTGAAATTCTTGAGGTTTTCCTTATATTTTAATATAAATTATTAATTTGTGTAAAAAATAATACTTCCTAGATAGTAAAAGGAGCGATTGGTAACGAGTTTGACTTCATTTTTCGTAAAAAAATCTGATAAAATCGCATTTATCTTCGTAAATAATGGAAATATGACTCAAATCACTTGATTTTAGAAACCCAACTGAATCTATATAGATATTTTCAAGCTTACTACTCGTAGAAAATTGGAAAAATGATTTGAGAGTTTTGATGTTACGATTATTATTTCATCGTATTTAAAATACCGCAATTTTTGCTACTTAAGTTCGAATCCCTACCAGGTGTAAAAAATATAGGCAGTCAATATATAAATTACGATAAATTTATCTTTTGATAAATCATTGAATTTCTTTACAATTCCCACTATGTTCCTATAACAAAAGTCATCGTTCAAACGATTCGATAAATTTTAAACATTAAAAAAAAAGAATCTATATCGGTCTTCTATTAAAACAATCAAAGATTTACCGAAAGCCGGGACTATTTGACATTCCGTAAAAAAAAAGAAGAGATTACGCTTACCCATAGAGCCGCGGCTCCATAAAAATCGATTGGCTCGATCTTGAAAAATTGATGGAAAAAAGGAAAAATTAATAATACGTCTATATATAAAATGATAGACAAATAAAAGATATACATATATATACACTATGATCACCCTTGAAAATGAAGAAAGATATACGAATGAAAATTTCACGAATTGCCGATCGAGAGTATATGGAAATAAAATCCGAAGCGATATTAAATATATCTACCCTAGGCGATTATCAATTGCCGAGGGGGTGGGGGTATATACATATATAGCAACGCGAGCGAGGAAGATGGGGAATTAGGCGACTGTGCGAAAACAATGGCTAGAGAGAAGGTTTGAGATAATATATAAGGTCCTTCGAAACTTTATTTTCGTCGTCGCGGGCTCGGGTAATCCGAGATTCGAGTCTAGCGAAAGATAGAGAGAGAGAGAGAGAGCGCCGGCGGCTGTCTTAAAGGCGGAGGATTTCTGAAAGCTTCTGCGCCTCCCGAGAAGGTGGGGGAAACTTTAATAATTAAGAAGTTTGACACGACGTATATACGCCGAGACGGCGCCGCCACCACCACTACTCTACCACCGGTGTACGAAGGACGACAACGCCTTTGGCTCAACGTATACCTCCTCTTTTACCAAACGCTCGGTCTTACGCCTTGACATTACTATACCTATCTACATATATATATGAACGGATAAGTGGATTAACGGATCTGCACAATCCTTTAACGACCAACGTTTTCGGATGGGCGTATATATCGATACGTGTGTATTAATTTACAACGACGAGGAGTCGTTATCACGATCCGAAGATGCGGTATATATAAGGACCACCGAGATTTTCGGTCCATGGATTGTAAATAAGAAAAGATCCTATTAACAACTTGTAAGCGACGATTTTTAAAATATATTAATTTCAAAGTAATTTATTCATGGAAATTAGATATACACCCACAGAGGAGAGAGGACCACCTTATATAGCCGACCCAAGTGAAACTTTATAAATTAATTCGAGTTAAATTAATAATCAACCGCGTGCATTAAACGGGTCGAGCTAGATCAAATAGTAATCAAATCGTATACATTCTCAAACGTCGGGTAATAATCGATATGATAAAAAATATTACGGCCGGACACACGCACCCGCAAACTTATATGTATATATATATATACATATTGGAATATGCACCAATTAGTCATTTGAATTGCAAGATGCAAATTGATAACGTTCACATTGATTTCCTTGACGTACATATAAATATATATATATATATTAACATATAAGCGAATGATGATCGCTAACGTATTCACCCCGTTTCATCATAAATTCAGTTTGAAATGTATTACCGGGGATGTTGAAAATTGGTAACTAGGCTAATTAAGTCTTTACTTCGAAATGACTCGCAACTCGATGTGTATATATATATATGCATAAGTCTCCGTCAAAGTACGTCGACCCGGAATCGTCCTAGATACTGGCCTCTTCCCCCGGTAATACGAGGTCAATATTATTAAGTCGACGATAACGTTCGAATCGGCTTCTGAAAATTTCTTCTTCTTCTTCTTCTACTACTACTACTACCACTTCTGCGTTTCCTTCACGGGATAATTAATAAGAAGGAACATTCCGCAATCGTCTTTTTCGTTATCGCGACTTTTTAAAAAAAATTCATTAAACCGTATATATATACACTTTGGTATATAAATTTATCACGGTATATATCGTTCGCCGTTATATATACGAAGGAGGTGGAGGAAAAAAAAGCAGTGGGATGGGGTAAAATTTATTGGCCTTCGGTTGGATATTTAGGTCGTGAATTGAAAAAAAAGTTGCTACGTAAGCATTCTCGGATGTTCTCTCATTCTCTTTGAATATCTTTCCATCTCTCTATCTCTCTTTTGCGCGTTCTATTATCTATCGGTCGAGTGCACGAATTATCATGCGCTATGTAAGAATGATTCGATGACGTGAAAACTTGAATGAAAGTTTGTGAGCGCCCTATATATATTATTTACGTAGTAATTCTTTGGTGACGTAAAGTAAGAGTAAGAAATATAGAGGTGTGTGTATATATTGTGACACGGTGTTTCTCTTATTCAGGAAAAGCGTACCCGTTCTCCGTGCACAATCTTAGTTTTTTAACTTCGAGGCAAACTAAAGCGAATATCCCAGAGGGAATTCCGAGGACGATATCTTCACAACTCCGGGAATGGGAAGGTAGGGGACAGGTGTAACGGTATATTTGAAATTACCCGCGAAGTCATAATGCTCGCATGCGGCACGAGATGGTTTACCCTTTCCATAAACTGACAAAATAGTTCGGGAAGCGTTACGAAAAGTGCGGGGCTCGCTCTCTCTCGTCTAGGGATCGCCGAACGAGTAGGACCTCTCGTTGCTGTCTGTCACCCATCCATGTAATATAAACGGATACGTCGCCAATGGAATCAATATTAATTCCAACCACGCTTGAGGCCTAACAATTAAGATTTGCCCTGGACGGGGTAGAGCCACCGACACCACCTCGAAGAAGATATAATATTAAGTTAAGTTAACATTATGTTAATAACATCGAGACGGAAATAAGAAAATTTATTCACATCATAAAGAGAAATTATTCACGTGGCGAAGTTTATATAGATTGCGTTGTTAAATTATATTATTAATATTGTGCTTTCCGAATAAACTGGTGCCGGGCAAATATTACTACATTTTTATTAATTTTTATAATAAATCCGATTTTATAAATTGTATATTTTATTTTCGTAGTATCACTTTCATTTCGTTTACGCTGATAAAAATATAGTTTACACAGGCAATTAATAAATTACGCGAAATTAGTCGGAATTGTAAACTTTAATAATCAACAGTTCATATATACGTATACGTAAACTCGATATTTATTAACAAAATACGCGAAATACCTATTTTCCCAACACTCTCTCGCTGCACTATGTGGACGACCATGACACACACACGCTTTAACACACACTCTCACATACGCACACTTCGTAACTCTCCTCTTCAGAGAGTTGTTGACGACTTAACTCTTCCCCGAATCGAAATAAATAACTACCCTTCACATTTCTTAATTTTATTCTTCGCGACAATTCTTATCTGTGTGCGTGAATTTTGCGGCTTCCCTTTTCCTACCGTCGTCTCTTTCTCTCTTTACTGCGTAGATCCCGTAATATTGATTAAATTTGAATAAAGATTAATTGAACAGCTAGAGAGAAAATTCGGTATTGCCTTGGGTATGGATATGTCCTTTGTAAATTCACCTTGTTCACTGATGTCGATATATTTTTTTAATAAAAATTCAAATTGCATACCCGACCCCTCTTACCCTCGTAACTCCCTCATTTTTAACGTTTTATAAATAACTCCACGTATACACATTCACCTTTTTATCGTTATTAATGCTAGTCCGTTACTTTGTAAATTTATGAAAATTTTATATATATGTGCACATAGTTATACGTACACGCGTGATCTTTTATAATATGTATATATATATATCGATAACGCGAGTATACTTTTTAATGTTTTAATCCATTTTAATTTTAAATACATTTCGTCGGGTTTCAAGAGTTTTAATGAAATTTATATATATCGTATCGATACATATTTGGGAATTAAAAATAAACGATGCAATCCGTAACGATATGTGGGTATGTACAGTGCCGCGTTGAAACTGTGTTTTTTATGTGTGTATAACAAAAATGAAGCTGTACGAGAGAACATTAGCTCTGTGTTGAAATTAGGAGTTGCGTTCGTTTCAGTTGATTTTCAACGAGTACACCGATTTTCGTGTTTTTTTACATTATACGTACCCCGAAAAAATGTGGTTGATTCAATTTAAATTGTTGTTTAGAGTATAGTGGTAAACGAATATTGGATGAAAATTAAGAAATATTTTGTACGCGTGCGAGAAAAAGTTTTAATAATAATTATACAAAGTTACTTTGAATTACCGAGATGCAGACCTATAACGAATTACAAAAATTATTTTAGATTTATTAATATTTACTGTATATCTGATAATTTATCCCAAAAAATTTCGTTTCGTGATATTTTTGGGATTTTGATTATTCAATAACACGCAACAATTTTTACTAAAGAATATTCAATATACAGTATACATAATATATTTTTTAATTAAAATTTCGTTCGATCTTAATAAATATTTCTTAGTTTCGAACAATTATTTATTGACAACCATTTTATAAATAATAATTTATTGAATTTACTACTCTTATTTTCGTATACAAACGGATGTAAGAAGCAAATTTTTCTCGGTTTACGTTTATTAATTCCTCGAAATTGGATGTATAAACTGTGCGTTTATTTAGTTATTAAAATATTCCGTCCATAATTTACACGCGTACTTGCTGGTATGAATTAGATACGAATTATAAAGTTAGGTAACGATACGTTTTTGTTGCACTTGTAATGTTTGTAACGATTGACAAAAATATCTATTTCCATTGGAAGATTTTTTTGTTATTGTTGAACGCGTTAGATAATGTTTCATAAATGCGAATATCACAATATGAAAATAAAATTCTTGTTTAAAAAATATTTAACAGTGATAATTTAAATTTGGCGCTTTAATTTACACGGTTTTGTATATATCTATACGCACAAGAAAAAAAATACATATCTCTATATACGTACATAAATAAATACATATCACATTAAATATTAATCGTGATACAAACGATTACAAAAAATATAATACTCTTCCTTACAATATTGACTTGTTAATCGAGATCAATCGTTATTACGATCAAGTGTAACAACGCGCGTTTTAATAACACAGCGGGTTATGAATTTTCAATTTCACCACCAATTTTGCGACGCGAAAGACAATCGATATATATATATACATACACACACATACACGTATATATAACCAGCCTATTTTCTCAACCTTTCCGCTCTAATAAGAATGAAAGAGTAGTGCGCGAACCGGGAGATAAAAAAGAAATTCCAGAGAAAAAGAAAGAGCGCGGCGAATGAAAAAAAAAGAGAGAGAAAGAGAGAGAGAGAGAGAGAGAGGAAGCGTAAAAAAAGGGAAGAACGAGCGTCCGAGGTAGAGAAAAACTTTCACGGCGCGCTTGCAAATCTTGATAAAATTTCGTTTAATTAATTCTTAAGACATGTTTACGGGGCCGGGTGTATCTATTATAATGAGCACCGACCGCGCTCTAATTGGAAAGTATGTAAAACGCGAGGGGAAATCCGTACACCCCCAACACCTTCAGTTTAAAGATGAAAATTTTTTTTTCGCCAATCGCGGAAATTGGTGCGAAAATTCGAACTTTACGCGACGTGAAAGGGTGTTTGAAAATTATTTGATATACGCAAGATTTTGTTGGTTAAGGAGTGATAAGTGACTTCTTTCCTTTTTTAAACGTGTAGGTTTCTCATTTACGTGATCGTTTCATTTTTGGATGGGAATTCTCAGGGTTGGGAGATGTGTATAAATAGCTTAGTTTCGGCTAACTGCGTAGATTCGAGTTTTTTTTTGATCATTCACCTTGACACATAGATATATCGACACAGTTATATATATGGTTATAAATAAATACAACAATGTAAACTACGATAGTCAAAGCTTTATTTTTATCCGAACACTGCTTGGATTGACTCTGAATTTTTCTAATATAACAATATTGAAATACGTCGATTTTGTATTGTTAATCTTTAAAGGATCAGAATTTTGAAAAATTTGAAAGTTTATTATCTCTATATTGATACGTGTTTTGACATCTCTAAAATAATGACAACGTTAGATTTAATTATGTAAAACAAATTATGATAATTTTAAAGTAAGTTTTTAATTTTAAGTTATACATTAACAAAATTCGCGATGGTCGATTCAAAAAATGGCGAAAGAGTTTTTCGAAAATTGTATGTAATTTTTCATACGGAGCTTTCAAGAATCGGTGATCATGAATTTGAAGTGATATTGAAATGAAATATTGACATTGTAATCTTCTCACATTCAATATGACGTACCTTAAAGATTTTTAAAAAAAGATTGAAAAATTTTCGACCGTCTAAAGTGTGCTTGCTCAAAGAATCTTAGTAAAAGGTTGTTACCTGGCTACTTTAACACTAAACCTACCAGAGCATTCAAATGACCGCTTTTGAGACTAATAATCAAAATTGTTGAATTCCAGGTCTTTATTTTTCTTGAACTTCATGTACGACTTTTTCTGTACTATAGCTGTTTAAGTTTTCAACATATATTTCTCTTCTTCTCTTGTTTTTCCCAATAATAATATGAATTCTACCGTTGGTGTATATAATATGTCGGTAGGTATAGTGTTAATTCTGCTTGTGAATTTGGACTGTCTGTGATATTTCACACATAAATATATACTTACAATACTAAGCTTGTTAAAATAGTCCATACTCAAAATTACATACATATTTTTAACTGTTTATAAAAAAAAATTACATTTTCCGTACATTAAATTTCTATAAAAATTGAAATTCTAAGCCCTGCGATTCGTTCCAGGTTCGACTTCCAAACTCTGCATATGGATTGTGCATAAGGATTGTATATTTTCAATAATTGCTTTCTTCACAAATACACATCGTATGACGTCTTTTCGTCGCTAATTACTGCCAATTTGGGAGCGTTGTTAAAATAATAATAAAAAATGCGGCATTCTAATAACATTACTGTAATATTACTTTCGTCAGTAAAATTTACCTAAATACGAGATTACAAAGACAAATGCTACTTCTTCTTGCGTATATAAGACGAAGTGGGTAATAAAGGGAAATAAAACACTAGAGTAAAAGAGAAAGAGAGAGAGAGAGAGAATGAGCGAGAGAGTGAGAGAAGCGTCGGGTTGGATCAGTCAATCTATTGCATGGAATTTCGAAATCCTAAGACGACTTAAAGACTTTGGCTATATACCTTGTGAATTGCCGTAGAGAGTATATAGTATAGTCTACCACTTGCCTGGCTATTTCACTCGAGATTATTCCTCAATATCTAACGCCCGGCTAAAGTAAATATTTAGTATACCCTTCGATCCGATCCCTCACCGAAACAAAAGTAATTATTCTTATCGCGCGTATAACGCTCGGCACAATCAAAAGTCAAATTGTGATATACCTCGTAAATATTACATAGAATAGAATATACTAATTTAACTAACGTATTCGTATAGGTATATATCAAGAAAATTATCTTCACGTCTTATTTTTTTTTTTTCGGTAAATATATATGTACTATTTTTATAGATTCGCGATACTTTATTATTTACAAGGAGTCGAGCTGGTACTTTTATTTGAAATTGTGGAACATGGTTGTTCGGATAAAACAAAACATACACGTGTTGTTCAATGGGCTGTATATATAGGGATAAAGATATTTTTTATAATAACTTGGGTTCTATACTATCCTAGATTCATTATCAAAAAACGAAAAAGAAATAAGCTGATATTATTAAGGACCATTATTTGATTTGATCGAATAGCTCAAACGGTTCAAAATTGAAAAATCTTAACGCATCCACGTTCATTTTTAGTTATATCTTTTCGTTAATTTTTTAATTCTATATTTTTACATCATTTCTATTTTATCAAACGTCATTTGGGAACCGTTCGTGTTATCTTAGTAACCAAAAAACAGTATTAAGCTCTTGATTCAAGTTTCTTTTCGCATTTAACGGGATGTCCAAGTCAGAAAAATGATGATATTTATTATATCTTTTTTATAAACAATAGAAAATGAGTATTTGAAATAATCCTGTCAGGCCCTCAGGCATGTTTTCAACAATAAACTCAAATTTTTTCAGATTTTTAAATCGATATTTTAATTACGATGTTTCGGTTGAAAATTTATGCTTTTTTACATTAATAATTAAGGTAAAAGACTCAGTAATTGGACATGTCCTAGTTGTTGAACAGAATCATTAATATCTATTATATAAAAATATGTAGGAAACAAATTCGACTATGAATACTGATTTAATTAAGTAACTGTTTGTTTTGCATAATTTTTTTCGGCTAGAAACAATATTCTTAAAATAAATACTAAATTTTGGTGTCCAATTACTACATCATTTCGGTAAGATTAAGTGTCCAATCACTGGGTCTTTTACCTTACCGACCCGACATTGTTTATTCAATTATTATAAAAAAAATTATTTTTTCTTAAAAAATCAATCTTAGGCCCTTCCTTATGATTTAAACTATCCTTATGAATTTTTTCAGATTTATAATCCAATATTTTCGATAAAATTGTGTGGGTTGAAAAGTGTAGATCCCTGGCAATTTGAGCCCGACATTCCCTTAATCATATAGCAAATATTATTTCTTACGTGAAACGCGTGCCGTATTAAAAAGAGTACATAAAGTTATGTGTAATCAAACGAACAATAAAATTCAACACGATATCATATATATAAAGTTATATAATTTCTTTTTCGTGTAATTTAATATTAAACGCAAATTTTATTATTAATAATTATATGAACGTTTACCGGTGTATTATACACGTTAACGTCATAAAAATTCAATTACAATTACATATTTTCGCCGTATTGGCGGATAATATTATTCGATAATTAAATTTTCGATATGTTAATTTTCCTGTATAAACATGGAAAATTAATAAAATTTATATATATTTTCTTTCAATTATCATAAGTGCTTCGTATTTATCGAGAATAAAAATAATTTTATCTCTCTGTGTATTTTCGTTAAATTTAATTAACACAGGGCGAATCAAATAAAATATTCGTTTAAAAAAAAAGAGGTCGATACCAATTAAAAACTAAACTGTGCATTTTTAGTTACGATAAAAATTGTCACAAAAATATACGAAAATATTTGAGTCTTTTGTGCGATTGATTTGATCACACTCGCACATGTAAGATCTAACCGTACATGCACGCATTGGCTCTGTAACCCCGAATAACCCAGAAGTTTCGAACTCGTTTAAAATAGAATAATGAATTTTCGGCGTTTATAATTCGAGGAGCATCTAATCAAAGCCCCGAGTATTACGAAAGTTCGGCGCAGTGTGAAAATGATCGGGGGTAACAGATAAGACTCTTAAGCGTAAATATTGAATCGAGCAAAGTGGCCTACCGAATCTCTATTCACATGTATCCACCCCCCTAACCCACCCTGGTAACCTTTTCCTCTCTGTCTCTCTTACGGTTGTACTACGCAGGGGATATCCGCAATTTTGCGAAATAGTTTCACGAAAGTGGTAACATTCATTACGTAATGTAGCTTGAACCCGCGTGTATATATATAAGACTCGGTGGCGCCCAAGGCGCAAAGTTAAGCAGAAATCGCGAGACGTCGAGGAGCCACTAATTTTACCTCTACCTCTCTCTTACACACATATACACTATCGCTCTTGCCTCTCCACCAGAAGACGAAGGTGAATTCTCGCTGGGGCGCTCGAAATTTATCGCGACGATGTTAAGCTCCTTCAAGGGGTCGAGAGCATCGAGAATCGCACACGTACATAGAGTAAACGTTCTACTTCTACTTCTTCTTCTTCTTCTTCCTCTTCCTCTTCTTCTTTTTTTCTATCGCTCCCTCGTTTCTTCGTCTTTACCTCGCATTTTCTCCCGGTGTTTTAATCGTCTCTTCTCCCGTAACTCGCGTCTCTCCTGTAATCGCTATTCCTCGAGTCTTTCTTTCCCAGTTTCATTGTACCGGTATTTATCTCTCGCTCCGAAACCATCTCCACCCACCTTATATACCCATACTCTCTCTCTTTCTCTCTCTCATACCTTCTCCTCGTGAACTTCATTTCTCTTTTTCTACCTTTAATCGCTTGTCTCGCGCGCTATTGCAACATACTCTCCTCTCTTTCTCTCTCGCCTTCCTTTTCGGACGCTCGTACACGCGGGAAAACGAAAAATAAAAGGAACATGCCTTCTTTTTGACCTACATCGCGCTCGTTTTTTCGGATGCGCTGCAGAACCATCCGAATAGAATGCGAGACAACGCTCTATCCTCTCTTCTAATTATCTTTAAAAAATTTAAACTCCTTTTTTCTCTTGTAAATTAATCCGACGAAGGAAGTTACAAGTGATTAATTAAAATTTACTATATATACACGTGTGCTTTTGCGATTACGCATCGGACGTCGATTGTTATATACGAATAATTTCCGACTAAAATGGTATATTATACTCTTATTTTTAGAGTACGTAATAAAGGTTAAATTTAACGTAATGTTGGATTTAAGTTACAGTGATCTACAGCCTTCAACATAAGAATTATCTTGGAAATATTTAATTAAAAACCTGAACAAAGTTCGTATGGGTAGATTAAAAAAAAGCGAGGGTATGACGTTTTGATTTTTTAAGAATTAATAAATTTGTTAATAATAATTGAATAAACAATTTTCGGTCAGTAATTATTGGTTTAAAAAGACATGAATTTTCAACGCAAAAATCAGAATTAAATTACAAATTTAAAAATCTGAAAAAATTTGAGTATACAGTTTAAAACATACCTAAGGGCATGCCGTTCACGACTTTTTCAAAAATTTATTCTTTTGTTTATAAAAAAATATTAAAAATTACCATTTTCGAAGTCCGACATCCCCTTAAATTACCCTCGCGCGATTGCGAAAAATAAAAAGCACATCATACGTCGACTAAATTATAATCGTCTAATTCACAGTTTTAATAATACGTGTAGAACGGTCGAATCTATCTATAACTATATATAATCGAGTATAAACACGATGTCCTTGTATATGTAAGCGTAATGTTGTAAACGAAAATATATAAAGTTGAAGACCATTAGGGGAAATTCGCAACAATAGCTCGAAGCGCACCCGAGTAAATCTGCCAAAATATCCAGAGTTAAAATAAGCAAACAAATGGCATGTATATATATATATAGGGAGAGATAGAAGAGGAGGGAGTGAAAGCGATGTTGTAAATATACGCGCGACCGCACTTCTCTCCTTCACCCTGAGTTGGTCCTTATTTCACGCACCGTCGTGCCGAAAGAGCTATTCTCACGTATTCCGGGCACTTATGGAATCACTAAATAATTCAGTTAAAATGTGTTCAATTTCATTTATATCCAGAGAGAGAGAGAGGGAGGTTCCATAAATCCGGTAGCGTAAAGTTGCATCCCGTCTAACCCGATTAAGATGGCGCAATTTCGTCTATCTCTCTCTCTCTCTCTCTCTCTCTCTAGAACGCGCACGCATCCAAATGTATATATATACATAGAGAGAGAGAGAGAGTTGGAGTAGGTGGAGTGAAGCCAGGAGTGCACCGAACCATTAGGAAGAGACGAGAAAAGCCGATGGACGAGGAAATCAACGAGGCGTCCACAATTCTCGTGAAATGCAATTCGTTGTTCCTCCGGAGAATGCGAAAAAAGGCTCCCGCACAAAGGAAGAAAGAGGAGGAGGAGGACGAGTCCTTGGCATTGATTTCCCTCATCGGGATTTATTCTCCGTGGAGACCAGGACGTAGTTTCGAGGGAGAGAACAACCATTGGGACGACGTAGATTCTCTCCTATATATACGACGGGGATGTACCCAGTTTGAAAGAGTGATCGATTATTTATGCCAGAGCTTGATTGTTTGCTGGCTGCATGGTTAATGTGGTTTTGGCTATATGTTCTCTTCCTTCCTTCCTTCCTTCCTTCCTTCCTTCCTTCCTCCCTCTTCCTTCCTTTTATCAATGCGCCTCTCTCTCTCTCTTTTTTGTACTTCCTGCTTCTTTAACGCTTTGAACGCTCCGCGGCGATTGAAAGCTTCCACCGTTTCCTTTACCCGTGTATATTTACGCGAATAACGACCTCAAGATTTATCTCTAACGCGCAACAACATTCTTCCCGTGAATTATGCGATACAATGCAGTTTACTCAGTTTGTACGTTTACCCATCTGTGTATCAGTCTTCTTTTTTTTTAAATTAATTATCTATTCGCTGTACGTTGTAGATCCACCTATATCAAATGATAATACAATATATCGTCGCCTTAGTGCAATAAGCTTCCAATTCAAATTTTTTTTCAAAAAGGTTTCAATTCACTTATTGATTTTGTTACTCTAAAAAACGCTTGTGCCTCTGCACTTTCTTTTTAAATTGTAATTATTACATTTATTATAAACAAATAATAGTGTAAAATATAATTGTTGCTTTCATCCTCCTGACATTATGTAAAAAATCATTGACATTTTTTCAATTTGAAAATTAAGGTGCTTTCACAATTTTTAGAGTAACAAGTGAATTGTAACCTTTTCGAAAAAATATTTGAATAGATACCTTCTTAAAAAAAATTTGAATTAGAACTTTTTTGAAATAAAAATTTGTTTGGACCCCTTTTCAAGAAAAATTTGATATAGAACTTTAGTGAATAAAAATTTTGAATCGGATCCTTTTTGAAAGAAAATTTGATTTGAAACATTATTGCACTAAGGCGACGATATATGCAGAGTCGGTTCATTAAAAACTGTCTTTCTTTATAGTAAAAGCTTAACATTTTGATATATACATACGAATTTAATACAACGACAGAAACCAACACAATGAATAAGAAATCGTAGGTGATTGATACACCGCACCAGCGAGGTTACACTTCGTCGTCGATTCCACAAATTTCTGGATTTTTTTTCATAAATTTCGCAGCCACCGCAATTGAAATGATTAAACGGGCACGTGTATGTATATATATAAAGCGATTCATTTTTTATACCGTCCAATTTTAGTTTTATTAAAGTTCGATCGTTAAGTGCATGAATAAAAGAACGTCCCGGGATAAATACAAATACAAGACGGTGAATTCTTAAAACAGCTCTAGGATATAGTGTACATACAGGATAAAAGTTTCGAGGTTAGATTTGCTAGGTGCATAGACATCAATTGAACTCATTCAACTTCCGAGAAAAACGAAACTTTACGGTAGGGGGTGGGAGGAAAAAAGGTGATTTTATTTAGCCACGTTCACTTCCTACGTGATGTAATTTACATTCGTTTGATCGAAACTTCTTGACGAGCCACTACAATCGAACTTTTCCATGGCTCGCTCTCTCGCTCTCTCTCATCAAACTTTTTCTTCGAGCAGCAGAAAAATTGATCAAGATTACTATTTTTTTTATATACTCTGACGCGTGTCTCTCTTTCAACGTTAACGTAATTGTACGCAATTGCAGGACAATGTGTATGAATTATTCTTTTCTACTGAATTACGAGATATATATATGAGTTTATTTTTCTCTTCGTAATAAAGAAGTACCGCGGGTAAAAAGTTTCTTAACGCTCTGTAATTCCTTTCATTTGAGTGTAACTTTTGTTTAAGCATTTTGTTGATCCGTATAGGTATATATATATATCCTTTATTGTTCGATTGTGTAATATCTCGTTGTCACAAACTTTTCTTCACTGTCGAGAGCGCGTCTCTCTCTCTCTCTCTCTCTCTCTCTTTCTCTTATGCCTCTTGTATAAAAATTAATCATTTCATTTACTCGTACAAAGCATTAAAAAAGACAGTTCGCCAACTTATACTGCTTTATCAAAAAAGTTTAGTACGCATTTGAGTTGCAAAAAAGAGAGAGAGAGAGAGAGAGAGAGACAGCGCGCGCGCAAAAAGGAGATCTCGCTGAATAACTCCAAATTAAGAAAGTATGTGAGTAATTTAACAGAATAACTTTGTTTGAGGGAAAACCAACAGTTTTACAAGAGACTTTCGAAAGTTTAACGTTGAAATATTTTTCCGGGTCGTTTCTTTTTACGGGAATTCCGTTGAACGAAGACGAATTAAAGTTAATTGGAATCAATTACATCGATATACCGAGAGATAAGAATTTATTAATCGTTGATAAATATATGCGTTGATTCGTAATAAAAGATATTTATGTAAAACGTTTTTATTGTTACACCGCGTTATTGTAATATTTAATAAATATTTTGTGTATATAGACTATTAAAGCAAATTATTTTACCCTACCTGTTAGGAATTTCCGAAGCGGTTGATTTATAATTAAACTCTGTATAAAATGATTCTACGTAAAAAAATACGTGGCTAATTCATTTTTTTAAATTTCGAAAATGAGTTTGTAAAAAAAAAAATATATTAATTATTTAAAAGTAAAAGCTAAAATATTAAATTAATGATCTGAAATAATTCATACGGATAGATTAAAACAAAAGCGAAGGCATGACGTTTTGATCTTTAAAGAAAAAATAATGTTTTTAATAATAATTGAATAAACCATTTTTGGTCGGTAAATATTAATAAAGAAAGATAGAAACTTTCAATCCAAGTATCCTTATTAAATGGTCGAATTAAAAATCTGCAAAAATTTAGGTATGTTGTTTAAAACATGCCTACGGGCCTCCGTTCAATATTTTTTCCAAAATTCATTTTTCTGTTCATAAAAGGATATAAAAATTGATAATTTTGAGTGTAACATGTCCTTAACAGGGTGCGAACCCCAAAAAATAAAAAGTAATATATTTCTTATTAAATGAAGAATTCAATCTATCGAAAAAAAAGTTCTGTAACGATGTTGTGCTTCCTTTGAATACAATCTGTAATTTTTTTAAAATCTTTTTATTGATAAATTGACGAAATTTTTGGGCAGCCGTGAATAATGGTTTTATAGCTATATATTACCTACCAAAAATAATTATTTGCGTATAATTAATTTACAATTCATTATTTCGTAAACATTTCTTTGCCACACAATACTAGTTATTTGTTTTGAACATAATCTGTATTTTATTTTTCCGATTTTTCTTATAATTAGGTTTAAAATTTTAGGGATTTTATTATAATTTTCAAGATTTTCTTGACAACTTATTGTTATAATAACTTGATACTTTCTAAAATAATAGATAATTACATAACGGAGGGCAACTAAATCCTGCTTTTGCGTAAATTTGTTATTATTAATTGTTATAAAATTATTTGCTTTTTCGTATGCTATGAGTATGACACTTCCTTAAGAAGATACAAAGGTAGATCATAAAAAATGTAAACTGTCAAACACGTAAAGTCGGTAAAACTTTATCTTGGACATCCGTTAACGTTAAAATCAATTGCATTCTCACTAACGAAACCATTTTTGAAAATAAAATCGACAGATGAAAATCAGGTACGTACAAAGTTTAGACCGACGAAGAGACCGAGCGAGTATATTTGTATTTGGAATTTCCAAGTAAGTTCGTAGGTACTTTAAATTACAAAACAGGCGAAACGAGAGGAGAGAGACAATTAGATTGTAAGGCATTATATTTTTTTCCAATAAGAATTTCAAAAATCTTGGCGCAGCAACAAAGTAGTTATATATACATACATCTTTTCCCAACGCTATTATTTGCGAAGCGAGAAAAATCGCATGGGCGAATATAGATGTGGTATTAGTCGCGTAATCCCCTCGAAAACTTCATAAAACTCGGGGAAAGAACGTTTGAAACTCTCCAGTAGGACGAGGAAAACTTGGTAACCACTGTGCAACAAAAAAAAGCTAAATAGATCATTCCATAAAACGTCTTCGAAGCGCTTGGGATCTTTTATAAAAAGAAGAAAAGAAAATAAGGGAAAGAAAAGACCAATCGTTCTCATCTTCTTTTCTTTTTGCGGGTCAAACGTTTTATTAAATACGACTGATTTTTTTACGAATTTATACATATATATATATATGTCGACACGTTTAGTTTTTAATTCTAATTGGTAGTAACTCTTTCGCAAAGCGGTTTTATTACCGAGAGGCCGCAATTTGGCATTCATCATTTCCCTTAGTTATTTCGCAGTGCGCTCGAACTTTCGAGGAGGTGGATTCAATTATAATGGTAATTGAAATAATTTGAAATTTCGCATTATTGACTTCCAGCTTACTTTGGAGCTCAATTAATGTCCTTTGTGAATACAAAATTAAGCTTCGGTTTGTAATATACACGCAATAGATGTTTTGTATCGCATCGTACCAAATTAAATTTAATTACACGTATA
The DNA here is from genome assembly GCA_026168455.1 of Theocolax elegans. Classification (NCBI taxonomy): domain Eukaryota; kingdom Metazoa; phylum Arthropoda; class Insecta; order Hymenoptera; family Cerocephalidae; genus Theocolax; species Theocolax elegans. The sequence continues at coordinate 6,757,241 of CM047427.1, forward strand.
TATACACACACACACACATGTCACAAAATTGCACAGGATTACGTTAGAGCGAAATATTAATTATTGCGCTTAGATTTAGATATATTTGTATTAATACTTTGAATACGCGGGATGATCGTAATGTAATGAGCATTCGTAAATATATATATGAGAGAGAAACCAATTTAACATGCCAAATCAAAGAATAAAGTAGTTGCGTATCAATTTTCCTCTTGTATTTTAACCGAACGCGCCATTTTGAATTTGAGTATCTTCGTCTCGGAGTCACTTAGATCGGTGACCTGGAAAATCTCCAAGGAAGATTTCAGATAAATCGCATGAAACATAACAAGACGCACCTTATTCACTTCGAAAAATCTTTCGACACAAAAGAGAGCATATTGCCATTTGTCATACGACATTTTTATATATTCCACTCTAGTATTCTTAGCCAATACTCGGTACGGAGTAAAGGATGGAAAATTTCCCTCTTGTCAATTCGCATCGAAGTTGCAGAGAATTCACTTTGAATTTACCTACAATATATCTAACAATTTTTCGAGTTATTGAATTAACGGTGTGTAATATTAAAAATTTATACCGACCGAGTCAACGACAGCGTAAACAAGGATTTTAACTAAATACATTTGATAAATTATGGGAAACTAAGAAAAAAAATGATATATTTTTACCTATTATTGACTAACAAGGAGAGTACATGACCTTCGGGAAACGGATCTTATCTTAACTTTGGTATATCTTTTACAATGTAGAAATATGAAGAAAGCCAAATTATTACTTGCTAATGACCACTTTCACGAAAGTTATTGAACATCTAGTAATAATTTCAGTGAAAATTACTTCCAATTTAATCGCATATTACTTCGAAACGAATAAAAGTAGACACTCAAACTAAAAACCAAAAGAAAGTTGAGTTCAAGTAGATACAATTTGAAAAAAAGAAGCTTGAATTGCTCAATTTGGAGCAAAGTTATGAAGAAAATAAGAAATTGAAGAATTTTTAACCAAAATTTAGTATGAAAAATTTATTGTTTCTTTTAGCCTAAAATTCTTCAATTTCTTATTGTTTTCATAACTTCACTCTAAATTGAGTAAATTAAGCTTCTATTTTTTCAAATTGTATCTACTTTGAACTCAACTTTTCTTCTAGTCGTTAGTTTCAGTGTCTATCTCTATTTGTTTCGAAATATTATGTGATTTCATTGGAACTAGGAAAATTATTAATATAGTTTCCAGTAAAAATATGACTATAGTTTATAATAAAATTCAATATAATTCTTATAATATTTACTACACTTTCATAAATTTGTCATATTAATTATAGTAATTTTCCTCAATTAATCACTCTGAGATTTCTTTAATGAAAACTATTGAAATTTAAAAAAAAAGATTTTATAATTTTTAATACAAAATGTCTCTTTGTGTTATATAACAAATAATAGATGCAATGTTAGTCCAATCCTTGAACCTCAAAATGATTTTTCTTCATCCCCCCGCCGAAAGTACATGTTTCCCGGCCGCATATGGGTACGGGAAGAGCGACTTTTGCGGCCGCTCCGATTCAGCGCGCGTCCTGATTGGTTAATCCGGAAAGCGGCAACTTCAATTCGCGCAGCGGCCAGAAAGTTATCGCAAATCGGTGACCAGTTTTTGTGCAAAAAGAGACAAAGTTCAACAAATCAAAATGAATGAATTTTCATCAGATGAATCTCTAGATGAAGAAGAAATATTGAGAAATTTTGAAGAGGAAGCAAAATTAATCGTGCGAAGTGAAACGTTGCCAAAAAAATCTTCCGAGAGATACCTTCTTGTATACAATAATTACAAGAAATTTTTAGATGAGCACACATGCTTACTATCTACCTCGCATGAAAGCAATTTAATTGTTTATTTTAATATTTTAAAAGAAAAACTGAAACCACCTACTCTATGGAGTATATGGAGTATGCTGCGTAAAACTTTAAATACACATGACAATATTAATATAAATGATTTTTGTAACCTAAAAAGTCTGATTAAAAATAATGCCAAAGGATATCAACCTAAAAAATCATTGATATTAAGATGGGATCAAATTATGAAATTTATGACGGAAGCTTTAGATGACACTTACTTAGCTACAAAGGTAATTATTGTCATATCTACGTATTAGTTTTACATTGTATACTCTATATACATTCAATTTAATTTTTTTTTTATTATTTACAGGTGATACTTATCTTTGGAGTGTGCGGTGCACTGCGCTGTGACGAGATAACTAATATGAAAGTTAAAGATGTGGAAGACTTGGGCAATAAGTTTCTCGTCACAATTCACTACAACAAGAATGAGTATCCTGGTCAATTTATTATTGGCAACCTATTTTATGACAAAGTAAAAAAATATATTTCATTAAGGCCTAGTGATCAGTTTAGCGATAGATTTTTTATTCAATATCAGAATAATAAGTGTACCCGACAACCTATTGGGAGGCACAAAATAGGTGAAGTGCCAGAAAAAATTGCCTGCTATTTAAAGTTGGAAAATTCAAAAAGATATACGGGTCACTGTTTTCGACGAACAGCAGCAACTCTCCTTTCTGAATCTGGCGCTAACATGCAAATGATCAAACAATTAGGAAGATGGCGATCCGACATTATAGCACAAGGTTATATAGAAAATTCTTTGCGAAACAAACAACTAATTTATGATGGTATTACTCATGCTGCGACAATAAAAAATAGTAATTTGCAAGACCCAACAACAAGTACAGCTGCATCAAGTACAACGGTACCTACAATCCACAACGAAGCAGAATCAATTCTTAACTTGGATTGGTCAGACTTTTCAGAAGAATTTACAATTAACAATGTTGAAGAAAATCCTAGTAAGTATATATGTTTCACATAATTATATACAATACAAAACAAAACTTTACTTACGCCTCTTTTAACACTAATTTTTCTTTCCAGATGAGGTTGTAGAAAGTGGTTTTATTACCGCTAATAATAAAAAAATTCTTACTCCGTCAACAAACAAAGCCTTATCAATTTCAAGTAATAAAAATAAATTATTTTTTAATAAACCACCTATTAAATTAAATTTTAATAATCAACAAACCAATCAGACACCTTCGTGTAAAAAAAGAAAATTTCTGGAGAGTATGACTTGTCAGGATGAAAATTACAGTAATGTAAATAAAAGTGTAACTTTCAATAACTGCACATTTAATAACTGTGTTTTTAACATTACGAATTGTAAATGTGACAAAGAAAATCATTCATAATTGAAAAAAATTATGCAAGTTTAATTTTATGTCATAATTAAATCTTAAAAAATCTATATAATAATAAATTTGTATAACATGAGTAACTTGCTTTTATTTTATAACCTGCACGTATTTTATAAAATATAAATCATTTGAATTTAAACAAAAAAAAGTTACAAAAATTAAGGATGCTCATATGTATATTGTAATGTGTAAAACATGCATCATCATTTACTTTTAATAGTTATACTTCACTTTGGTAAGAAAATATTTTGGAAAAGTCACAGTTAACCGTCAAAGTTTCATTTTTTACAATATTGAAAGTATATCTACATCTACAAGTCACTGATGAATCAAATATTCATCGTGGGCATACTTCTTTACAACAACCATGAAAAGACAATTACTGTAAACTTATATTCTCCATCTAAGTAAATTATACGTCAAAGAATTATACTTCTTATACATCATCATTTACTTTTAATACTGATATTTCATTTTATCGTAAATAAATATCTTGGAAAAGTCACAGTTAACCGGCAAGGTCTATACATGAAAAGACGTCAACTGTAAACTGATATTCTTTAGCTAAGTACATTAAACCTGTAAACATTATAAGCATATTTAGATATAGTTTTAAAACAAAGTGTAACATTATCTGTCTTACTATGAAAAGTATTAGAAACTCGCTTCTTGATTAAAATATACAAAGTTCTTACCAATTCTTTAGCTTTGTTTGAATTTATGTATATATTATATGCAGATAAACAACGCATGTACATGTTTTTGAGATTCGCATCATGCCTCCTATATTTTATTGCTCGGATCCTGTTAATAAATTTCATATTATTATTGAGGTTATTATTAAGACTTATAGATAAATTTAAATATAAACAGACAGGTGCAGGTAAAAGATGGGTTGCTATAATACTTACAGTTTTTAATGTATACTATGATTTATATTAAAAGTAAATATGTCTTTAAATTATCCTTCATACAAAATCTTAGTCTACGGAAATGTAACCTGAAAAAAACCACAAAGATCAATACTTATAAAAATATTGTGCTGTTGTCAATATAAAGAAAGTATACTTGTACGTATCTGACAATTATATTATTCGATTTTTCTATCATTCTTCTCTCTTAAACAGTTTTTGAACATACACTTATTACTTAAAATAAAAAAAAATAAATGAATTGCACTCAGCAATATAACTGCTTTATCTCAACATTAACCTTTTTACACTTTTTGTCTTCATCTCTCTATCTCTCTCTTAAATATTTGTAGGTACTCTGCATAAAAAATATGCACTTTCTACCTTTTTGACGTCCGCCCCGACCAGCAATACCTCGGCTTCGCCTCGGTTCTGCAAAAGTCGGGCGGACAACCGACAAAGTAGCAGAAGTCGCGGGACGGCAAAAGGCCATGCATATCGCACAAGTTATGTGAAGTAGCCGAGTGATGGCGCTGATGCAAGTCACAAAAAAGATGTAGATGAATTCAAATATTTCATTGATACTAATTTTATTAAATTTGTTAATAAGCTAATACTAATTTTATATAAGATACTAATTTTATTAAATTTGTCAGTAAGCGTATACTTTCGGACAGGGATGAAGAAAAATAGTATACGACACTCGGCCAGAATTTTAGATGCCCTCGCCTGCGTATAATGACGTCCTCGGCTTCGCCTCGGCCGTCATATAACGTCAGGCCAGGAAATCCAACTTTCTGGCCATGTATCGTAATATACTATATTTCATAACGATAACTCCTGCAATTTAGAAATGTATCGCGTACGATACACTGAAGCATAAAAGATTTAATAGTATAAGAAAAAAATTACGCATAAGTATATCGTTACCTACCCAATTATTGACCACTTGATTCTAGATCATTTTTACATTTATTTTACAATCAAATTAATAGATCAATAATGTAGAATCCTATCAGAATAATTAATTGAAAATCAGAAATAAATACACTCAGAAAAAAGTTGTAGTAACAATGACAATAACATGTCTACAGTAGTGAAACGACAGACTGTCACAATTCAAAAAATTACTATACTGTACAGTAAATATTTACTAAAAGTTTATTAATTTTCACTACAATAGTTTTGTAATATTTACCATAAGTTGCGTAAATTGTTACTATACAGTATAGTCATTTATTGCGTTTTGACAGTCTGTTATTTCATTACTAGTCAGTATTGTCATTTATTCTACAACTTTATTCAAATTGTATACAATCTTTGAAATAGATAATCAACATATCCTATAGTAAACGTAAAATAGTGATAAGAAATCGGTCTTAAGTGATCAAGAAGTATCGGTATAGTTATGTAAAATAACGTTATTTTTATTATGTTCAAATTGTACACATAATCGCAATTCCTATTGAATCAGTTAATTATCCGAGTTGAGTGGAGTATATACGGAACGTACCGAGTAGATTTTTCCTACGTCTAATCCATTTATCCGAGGAAACACGGGAAAGAAAAAAAAACAAATGTCCAGTCGGTAGATTCAAGACACATTCTTTCAAATAATTTTAATCCTCGACTCGGTAAAAATCCCTCTCTCTCGTCCTGATAAAGTCAGGTGGATACAAATTTTCGTGTGTAGCATCCTCACGCCGTAGCTTGTCGAGCCGTATATATATATATATATATATACACGAGCTTAACCTTCCTCCAAGAAAAATCGCTTTAATCGCTCTTTCTCTCTTTCTCTCGTATTCTCTTTCCTTTCTATATCCGCGGGCTCGATTCGTTCTCTTTAAAACGGACGCCCATCCAAGTAAAACAGAATCACCGAGAGAGATCTCAGGATATCACGGTGCGCGAGCGTCAATTCGTTTCACTTAATAGAAAAGAGAGAAAAAATATATATATAATAAAACCGTACGGTTTCCGTAGGCTCCTGCCAACGTCGACGAAAACGAAAAAAAAAAGATAAAATAAAATAAACCCGCAAATGCGTACTTTTCATCCAACCTGCCGCTTTCTCTCTCTTTTTCCTAGCTATATAAAAAGCGTATATATATATAACGAGTCTCGCGCAGATTTTGATTTGGAAAAATGAATTTTCACGCGGTTTAACTAAAGCCAGCTCCCATACGCTTTCGGTAGCTTATCGCGTTTTAGTATAATTGTTATTTATGAAGCGTGTTTATGTTACTGTCAAAATTACTTGCCAGTATTCATTAACGTTCGTATATGTATATATGTATATAAACACATAAAGCATATTGGTTACGGTAATGGACATGTGCTATCCATTTTAATTTCTTTACATCTCAACTATGCATATATACCTGTATACGTTTATATTTCGTACCGTTTTTTTTTCTAACTTTTCTTCGAGGTTGATTTATTTTCTACAACATGTGGGATGCTAACGTTAAACGATTATTATAACAATATAGCCATTTATTTAAGGCGATGTGTCGGTTACATTACAGGGATTTATCTTGAAAGAATAGGAAACATTACAATTACATTACGAAACTAAAAAACTGAAAAAGAAGAAAAGAGCTCGAAACCAAATTTTCAATCTCCGTATCTTAATCACCTAACAAATTCATAAAATCGGACATAATGAAAAAAGATATCAATTTATGGTATTATAATAGTGATGTGGACTTTGTTTATTATTAATCCATTCACTGGCTAAATTTAGTCAAAAATATTTGTTATTTTTGAAGCGATTATTCAACAACATGTTTCAATTCTTTACTGAGGAGTCCATACTGAAATTCGAGGCTGAAATGCCTTTAATTTTTTAAAAGGTCATACTCTGAGAAATTTCACCAACCATACTAGACAAAATGTAAAATGAGCCTTCTTTTTATTTTAAAGTCCGATAAATATATTCTATACATATATACTCAAAATGTAACCGAAAGTTAAATTTTTTTATATGGAATAATTATTATTTATTTAATTTATTTGATTACTTTTATGTATTTATTTATTTATAGTGGCAGTGGTTACTTTAAGTTGAATAGTGTGTGGATCACATTCATGCTGTATTTTTTAATAATTCCCATTTTTAACGCTAGATGCAGATGATACATTTATTTTCCTCTAGCAAATCCGTTGTTTTTATATTATATGTAGAACCCCTACATAAATTTATCAGAATACACGGACGAAACATTTCAGTTAATTTTTCCTTATTTTTCAAATTTTAAATAATAATAATTTTTTGTGCTTCTTATTTTATATTTTTACATTTCCTTATTACAATCTTCCTTAAACTTAGACCTTTATAATATTCTCCAAAAACAAATATATGTTACTAATGGTGGGACCACTTTCCGGGACTGAGAATTGAAGCCTTGCCAGTTTTTGCAATGATTTTGTTCGTAGATATCAATAAATCCATTTTTATCTATTTGAATATTAATCTTGATCGCCTACAATATGTCAGTACTCTGTATAGCGCACAATACAGGTGTTCAATATATATTTTGTATTTTGTATACCTTCTTTTTGCAAGGTGTCAAAAAAAAATACCGGAAACCTGTATGTATATCTTTAGAAAATGTACATGTTGGACAAAGGTTCGGTAACTTTTTTGACACCGTGCATATACAGTTACCAAAAAGGTCCAGACGCGCAAGAAATTGGATGTATGTGCATCCATATACGTCCTATACATTATAAAGCACTGGCTATTCGGTACACCGCATTGAGAAATATAATAAAAAATGAAAACAACATATTTAAGTCATGTAAATGTTGTATAGCATGGAGTACGTCATTTTGACAATCGCACTGAGAATAATAGTATATTAAAAATTACTATATTTTATAGTAAATATTAATCTATTTAAATTTATAATAAAAATTACTATAAAGTATAGTAAATATTTTGATAATCCAAGTATATCCCTATGATACTATAACAATATTGTAATTTTTAATATACCATTTTTCTCAGTGCACTATATACATATGTGTAAAACTAAAACTATGTACATTTTATAAACTTATATGTATAACTTGTTTTATAAATAAAAATAAATTTTTAAAAACAAAATTTTAACTATCTTTTTATTTCGCACAACCGTATCTTAAAGTCTAACTTATTATAAATTATAGTAAAACTAAAAATTATGATGCATTTGTAATATTATATTTCTATTAATTTCTATTATAATTTATAGTAGTGTTTAATAAAAATATAATATAGTAATTTTTAATAAATAAATATTTTTAAATATATAGTTAAATTACAATTTCTTTTTTGTAAATGGTACTTACAATTTTCAGAAATAGTTTTACCATAAAATATTGCAATATAGTTATTGCACTATATTTTCTGGTAATTTTATAGTAAAATTAACCTTTTTTTCTCTCAGTGTGCACAAGTGAGGAGAATGTGAAAACACAAATAAATTGCAAATTGAAGGGCTTAGTGTTGTAATTATAAAATTCTGTTTATTTGATATGCTAAAAGAAAGACAATTTTATCGATAGTCTAAAGATTTTATACGATATCTATTTATAGCAATTTAAAATGAAACACTATAAGTATATCTAATAACACAGGCCAACAAAATTTTGTCGATTTTCGAAACCTAAAACTCTGTTATATTTTTCTGAAGGATTTTGAATCGCGCAATCCGAGTATGTCCATAGAATTGCTCTAGCACGGCAGGTTTTTGAGATATCTTAACCTAAAAGTGTAAATACACTGTTTTTCGTCATATTTGAGGTTACGTAGCACTATCAATTTTTTTCCTAGACAAATTATTCATGGCATCGTAAATTATAATTCTTCTTTAAACTGTCATTGAGTTTATCTAATTATCTTTCTTTTGCTGAGATAAAGCGTTTTGAAATTTTTATTTGTTATACATTTTTAAATAAATTTTGCATTTGGTAATAAATATACCAGTCGACTTTTTGACGCATAATCCTAATATGTTAAAATCATAAAAGTTGTTGCATATCTTTTCCTCGAGATAATTTAATCTATAACTAAACTCAATTTTTTCTTGAAAATATCATTATTTGTATAAATTCTCAAATCATGCATTTTAATAACCATCATAAATTCTAAATGAACAATAATATTTCTAATAGTTTAAGTGGAACTAATGATCGATCACGCATTGGACATAGTTTGATTAATTAATTGAAAAATAATATTTAGATTCAAAAAAATGAATAGAATATCTTAATCTTATTCCGGTTTTTGTCAACATTTCAATAGTAGGTTATATTATTTAAAGAACGAGAACCAATATTCGATCACTTAAAAAATTAAAATAAAAGTGACATTATGTAAGTACTACCATTTTTATTTTATTCGTTTTCATCTAAAATGTGTATATATTTATGATTTTTAATAACAAAAAATTCATAATTAAACAAATTAACTATGGTTGTAGGTAGTTGCACTCGAAATTCGACCTTAACATTTTTTCTTTATAATGCCAAACATTAATGATTAAAAACTTTTTGATTATTACTCATTATAACACAAATAACAATAATAAATAATCATTTTTTTATTATTATAACTTCGTTCTTTTTATGCTTCCAATTCGGTGCTAATCAGCGACGGAGGCAGCATACGATGTCTTTGTTAAGAAAGCACTTGGTGAAAATACATTCCCCAGTGTTGCTTGTATCAATCGACCGGGGCCGGAAATCGAACCTGGATCTCCAGATTACGAACCCATCAATGCAATCAAGGCATCGCAGGCCTTAATAAATAATCATCATTTTATCAAAATTATCAATAATTAGTTAGGAATCGACAATTGGTTCCAGTACCTTAAATATAATCTTGTAATCTATTTATCTGTTTTCGATATTTCGAAAACTTTTATTCGATCGCCAATCATTAGTCAGTGAATGGTAAAACATCAGCGAAAAATAACACGTCGACTGACTAGTCACTAGATAGTTAATTTTTCACTGGGTTATTTAATTTATTAATTAAAAGCTGCTTATTTGTGTTTACTGTGATTAATAAACAAAGGTTAATTTAATAATTAATAAACGAACTCCTTAAGTAGCATTAATTAATGCTCCCCTCTAATTATAGGCAATGTTACGTGATATTTTACGGAGGATAAGGTATAGGTAGGGTAAAAATAGGGTTTGGTATATCCGGTAATTAATAGTAAATAATGACTTTTCGACGATAACGATTCAAGGTATACAATAGAATTTTTTTCAGCCACCTCTTAAAAATCTCACAAAAATCTCAATAATTCAGTGTTACAAGTTTAACATTTAAAGGTGAGAAATACAATTCGAATTTTCCCATTAATTGGACATTTTTTCGGTATTTTACGACAATTGGACGTTTTTTGGCTTAAAAAAACCCGTTGAATTTTTGGTCACATTTACACTAGGAATATATAATAAAAAATTGGTAAGTCATATTCAATGCGTTAAATGCGGTAAATGTCGTCGAAATAGAAATTAATTAAAAAATAAATACGGATAGAAGAGCAATAAAGTATATATTCTAAAAATCCATGCTATGTACGTAACGAATGTCGGTATACTACCTACAATAATAGTGATGTATGCACTTTGTTCGCGCCAATATGCGCTTTGAATCACGGGAAATAGTATATTTATTTTCTATATCGTCTATAGTTCGGCGCGTCGCGTATTTTTGAACGTAATAATAATATTTTCTTTAAAATGTGCAAGGTTTCGATCAATTCGAGTTTAGGACATGCTTAAACAGGCAGGTACAAGCGGGCTTCGGGATTTTCCAATTCGTGAACAATTAATGTCTCTCGTTATATTTCGGTATTCTTGCACGGATGAGTTTATTACCGCTAATAAACATCAGTGGCGCGTCACCCGGGAAATCCCGCTCGGGTCTTGACCATAGGTAGCATCATGAGTTCCGAGGTATGAAAGGTCGTCGATATACTTCGTATATTAGTACGTACGGGGTCCAAATTGGCATTGCGCCCCCACCCTTCTTTCTGGTGCAGTTAGGACGATTGAGTTGCGACTTGAACGTCATTCGGCAATTACGCTCGTGCGTTCGAGGTGATCGGTTCGTGCGTCGGTGGAAGCTTCGGGTGATACCTACGGGAGTTAACGGATGTTTTTGGTCGGGCGTCTGAGTGTGTCGTACGGAGTGCATCGCGAGTGCTAACGATATCGTGTGGGGCCGTTTGTGCTGGTCCTTGTGTCTGTGAGCAGGTGGTTCCAGGTTGGTTTGAAGCGAGAATAGCTTCACGTTGTGATTGGGTTAGGCGATAGTTGTGCAGCTGCTAACCCCAAATTGGGCAGGGTTCGGCGATAGTTGTACAACTGCTAACCCCAGGTTTACGGAACTAGTTTCCTTGTGGCCGGCTTTCGGTAAGTTCCAAGAGGGGAACCCGAAGTCGACACTCGCTCAGGACGTTATCCAAAGTGACGGATCTCCTGAGCGACGAACCACCGTAACACAGCGAGGACCAGCGGCCCACGAGTAGCGCCTTCGGATTCATTGGCGACAGCGGTACCGCTTGAATAGGTATAATTTAAGGATAATTCACATTAAGTTTCCGAAGTTGTTTTTAAACGGTTATTTTATAATGTAATTACCAATAGTTTAATTATCAAGTTAATGTTTATCTTTCTCATGTCGATTTATACTTATTATAATCAATTAAATAATACTAAGGCTTTTTCCCCACTTAATCTGGGGTTTTTTAATGCCAGTATTTTGTCTTTTAATAAATATTCTATTTTCTTCTGTTCACGTTAATTACTGTGTTTTATTTTAGTATTAAGTTGCACGATACCTCATTGTCCTCGAACCACCCTCTTTTCCTTATATTAAACAGCTTTGATTATGAGTAATCAAAACATGGTGCCCCGGGTGAGGAATGAGTAATCGTGCAAGCTTATTTTAATTTGTAAAGTATACGAATTGTTTATTGTTTATTTTTGAGTTGAATTGAAGAGATTTTGGAAACTTAATGATTTATTACGAAGATATATCTTTTTGAAAGTTAATGACATATTGTATTAATATAATAGTTTATTAATTTAGGTTAACCGTGCAGTGTCTAATATTGTTAAGTAATTACGGATTAATTGTTCATTGTTAATTTATTGCGAGATTTGTACTGCGTTAAATATTGCTACGTCAAAGTTTATATTGGTGCATTTTGCGCATGGTAAAAGTAATATTAATTTAAAATTAGTTCGCGATTTATGTGAAAACGACGGTATTAAAAATAATAATAACTTGTGATTTTAAGAAATTTATAATAATTCTATCTGTTTAATTAATTCTCGCATCGCCAACCGTTTGAACGTGCTTAGATTTAAGATGGCGCCGACAGTCATAAAAAAGCTTCTTGCCGTACAAAAATCACGTTTAGCGGAATTGGAATTAATGTGTACTCGATTAAAAAATAGACCTCGGGAATCTTTCAATATGAATATAGCTACAGCGCGTTGTACAGCATTAGAAAAAATGTGGAACGATGTACGTAGTGCTCACGCAGAAATTATGGCGCGCGAGGAAGCCGCGAACGAACCTTACGTAATCGACGGAATGATGGCACGTATGCAAATATTATATGAAGATACTTTCGACTTTCTGTTAACCTTGCAATCGGATTTTGCCCGGAGTCAAGCACCGGCAGCGTGTACATCGCTTAATAATTTTGAACCGCGTATGGCAAAACTGCCCAAGTTAGATCTTCCTTCGTTCTCGGGACAATACGCAGATTGGGAAAATTTTTGTGACTTGTTCACAACATTAGTACACAATGTTCCTCGGCTATCCGACGCTACTAAATTGCAGTATTTAAAAACGTGTTTGAAAGGTACCGCGGCAGATTTGGTTAAAGAGGTAGCGACTACAAATGCAAACTACATCACGACTTGGGAAGCATTAAAATCACGTTTTTATAATCCGCGGTTGATTGTTTATAATCATTTTCAAGCTCTTTTAGATATACCGCGTATGAAAAGAGAATCCGCGACGGAGCTTCGTACGTTCGCCGATGAGGCTCAGCGTATAGTCCGCGCACTAACTAACCTAAAATTGCCTGTCGAGCAATGGGACGTATGGCTCGTATTTACTTTAGCTTCGCGCTTAGATCCGGAATCGCGTAAGATGTGGGAGTCGAATATAAACATAAGGGCGATGAGTAGAAGCGAAAATATTCTTGACCATTTTCCAAAGTTTTCTCAATTCGCGGAATTTTTAGAATATCGCGCACGAACGTTGAGTATGATCGCGTCAGAAACTAGTAAATTTGATGAAAGGGGGTTTTCATCGAATAAGCCAACACTGGGATCGCGTAGAATACATCACGCATCTAGGTCACAATCACAAGAGGATGATCGGTTAAAATGCCCATTATGCTCAGGTGCTCACGGTCTCCATAAATGTTATAAGTTTAAAGCCAAAACGTTACACGATCGACGCCAAGACGTATCTCGACTTCGTCTTTGTTATAATTGTTTCGGTAAACATAGAGTTAGGGAATGTAAAGCAACTGATAGATGCATGACTTGTGAGAAACGGCATCATACGTTAATACACATGGATCGATTTGGCAATGATTCTCTTGAGAAGGACGTAGTGGAATGCGATAAACGCGATAATAAAGATTTAACGAAACTATCCGGCGTAAATATACATACGGCTAGTCTTTCGGTGCGAAACCATTCGATTATTTTAGCGACCGCTCAACTAATAGTCGTGGGACCAAACGGCAAGGAAACTCGCGTAAGAGCGTTGCTCGACCAAGGATCGGAAGCATCTTTCGTTACAGATTCCATCGCGAGTCTCGTGGATTTACCTAAACGCCGCGTAAACGTCTCATTGAGTGGACTCGGTACTAGCCGGGCGGGCACGGCACGTCAAGCTACGCAACTACTTTTACGTTCATTAATTAATCCATCTTTTGAAATTAAAACGGACGCGCTAGTACTTCAAAAACTAACGTCTCAGCTTCCAGCTCGACGTCTTATGGGACTTGACCTAACGCTCTTTAAAGATTTAAAACTTGCTGATCCGAACTTTTACGTACCCGATACCGTGAATATGATACTTGGCGCGGATGTATACGGACAATTGCTTCTCTCAGGTATACGGAAATTCGAGGGTTTGGAATTAATCGCGCAAGAAACAGCCTTAGGCTGGGTTATCTCAGGACCACTTGGTGCAACCGAGCCACGGCGGGCGGAACCGCGAGCTCAAGAGCCGTGCCGTACTTTGCACTGTGCGGCCGACGATAATTTAGATACATTGTTAGAGCGATTCTGGAATATCGAAGATTGTCATTTATAAATCGTTGTAAGCAAGCATATAACTAGATCGGGAGGTTCGTCCGCGGACGAAGGCGGGCGGTGTGTTCGCGCCAATATGCGCTTTGAATCACGGGAAATAGTATATTTATTTTCTATATCGTCTATAGTTCGGCGCGTCGCGTATTTTTGAACGTAATAATAATATTTTCTTTAAAATGTGCAAGGTTTCGATCAATTCGAGTTTAGGACATGCTTAAACAGGCAGGTACAAGCGGGCTTCGGGATTTTTCAATTCGTGAACAATTAATGTCTCTCGTTATATTTCGGTATTCTTGCACGGATGAGTTTATTACCGCTAATAAACATCAGTGGCGCGTCACCCGGGAAATCCCGCTCGGGTCTTGACCATAGGTAGCATCATGAGTTCCGAGGTATGAAAGGTCGTCGATATACTTCGTATATTAGTACGTACGGGGTCCAAATTGGCATTGCGCCCCCACCCTTCTTTCTGGTGCAGTTAGGACGATTGAGTTGCGACTTGAACGTCATTCGGCAATTACGCTCGTGCGTTCGAGGTGATCGGTTCGTGCGTCGGTGGAAGCTTCGGGTGATACCTACGGGAGTTAACGGATGTTTTTGGTCGGGCGTCTGAGTGTGTCGTACGGAGTGCATCGCGAGTGCTAACGATATCGTGTGGGGCCGTTTGTGCTGGTCCTTGTGTCTGTGAGCAGGTGGTTCCAGGTTGGTTTGAAGCGAGAATAGCTTCACGTTGTGATTGGGTTAGGCGATAGTTGTGCAGCTGCTAACCCCAAATTGGGCAGGGTTCGGCGATAGTTGTACAACTGCTAACCCCAGGTTTACGGAACTAGTTTCCTTGTGGCCGGCTTTCGGTAAGTTCCAAGAGGGGAACCCGAAGTCGACACTCGCTCAGGACGTTATCCAAAGTGACGGATCTCCTGAGCGACGAACCACCGTAACACAGCGAGGACCAGCGGCCCACGAGTAGCGCCTTCGGATTCATTGGCGACAGCGGTACCGCTTGAATAGGTATAATTTAAGGATAATTCACATTAAGTTTCCGAAGTTGTTTTTAAACGGTTATTTTATAATGTAATTACCAATAGTTTAATTATCAAGTTAATGTTTATCTTTCTCATGTCGATTTATACTTATTATAATCAATTAAATAATACTAAGGCTTTTTCCCCACTTAATCTGGGGTTTTTTAATGCCAGTATTTTGTCTTTTAATAAATATTCTATTTTCTTCTGTTCACGTTAATTACTGTGTTTTATTTTAGTATTAAGTTGCACGATACCTCATTGTCCTCGAACCACCCTCTTTTCCTTATATTAAACAGCTTTGATTATGAGTAATCAAAACACACTTACTGAGTTAAATAGGCCGTTATTCTCGGAATGATAGTTGCAATTCTTCCAAAGGAATAATTTTTTAATTTAAAATATATAATTTAATTTAATATAACAAATTTAATTTTGTATTTGTATGAAAAGACTGAAATAAGTGTTCAAAGGAAGAAGTTCAGTGTATGATGAATAATATGGGTCCGTGGGGAATAAAATAATCAAAGAAATAAAATTGAACTTTACACCCGACACAAGTATGGGCGCGTAGCTTTATATACACAGCTAATTCAGTCCTCGCACTTTTCCATTTTCAACCATTTATTACAACATATATTACTTAAAGTAGTCTTTTTAGATGATCAGGGTGAAAATATAATGAGTGTAAGGTTAATATCCCCGTGCGCCTAGATAAATACCAGGTCGAAATTCGCAGTTAACGCGCGAACGATGAAAGGATCGATCGAACGGGCAACATAACCGAGGACTCCTGGATAATTCGAATCGAGAAGCATATACAGCCTCGAGGACACGCGGATCGGTAATTGCAAATGCGCAAAGCCGTTGACCTCTCCCTTGAGTCCGAAACCTGGTGCGCCGGAAACTTTGTGTGCGCACCGACAGTCCCGAGTCTTTGGGTTGTGCGGGCCACCTACCACGCTAGCAAATTGCCAATCTCGGCCGTCCCACGCACGCTCGGACAAAAGGAGAGAGAGAGAGAGAGAGAGAAAGGGTTGTTCTAGGTATACGCAACCCGTATACATATATATATACAGGTTTGTCGAACGCGTGAAAACTGCGTGCGTACACCTTCCTCCTTCGCGATGGAAATCGATCTGTGTATGCGCGTACTACCAGCTTGAGATTTGAAACTCTATATTGGGAGTATACCTTCGAGTCAGCTCCTCAACGTTCGTGAGCGAAAGGTATCGACCCCTTGGAATCCGAATTAATACGCTATGTACCTATGTCAACGTGCCGAAGTATCATTGTTATTATTATTATTATTATTGTTATACGTACACCCATATATATATATATATATATATATATATGTTACACATAGGATAAGCAGCCGCGTTGCCAGTGCACGGTGAACAAACATTTTGTACTCTCCAACGTGAATTATGCACGCCAGTTTAAGTACGTTTTGTATACACGCGACAAATTTATTTACGTACTCGGTTATATACGCACTTTTACGCGGTGAGAAAACGTTTGCCTCTTATATATATATATATACCCGACGTTGGAAAATGTTATAACGTTGATTATCTCGGAAATTAATATATATTATACACGTGTTTTCGTACGCGACTCTCGCGAACAATGTTGAATTGGAGTCCGAGTGCGTGGAGTTTTCTTCCGCGAGTTTTCCTTTAATTGAGAGAAATCGCGGAATCCCGCGGTACAGTTTTGCAAATGCAGTTTAAACGCCCGGAAAATAATACATACAGGAGAATTAAGAAAGTTTTGATTGATCTACGAAACTAGTTGGATCAACAAATTCGTGAAGTTTAACTTTCAACTTTGAAATATTTACTCGCGAGAATTCTAATTCATTGTCTTATATATATATATATTGTTTGCATTCTAATTGAATAACACCTTACGGAAATTCAACTATGTGTTTTTTTTTCGGTTCGTCTTACTCTTACTTTACTCGACGTACGTTCGATTTCACTACATCGCTTTTTTACACGGTGATCGTAATTTGCGTTACGGAAATATTTCTATACAAATGTAATAATAAAATATCTGCTTTGGGCGTTTTTTTTTTTTTTTTTTTTTTTCGAAATACGGCTGCTTTGTGAAATTGATGTTGCGCCTATGTGTACAAAAAGCCAGCGAATTCGACACAAAATTTTCCAGAACGTTGAATATCCCTGATTTTACAATGTATCTCTTAACATATTTCACATTTCAGATACAGCTGTATATACATAGACGAACGTTGTTGTTAGTTTAAAAAAAATAAGAAAATTAGATAGTTTTGAATTTAAATGAAGAGAGAGTTGAAATGAAGTTTGAGAAAAAAAAATAAATATAAACGTATGTGACATGATTTAATTAGTAATTAGTAAAACTAGGCTTAACAACAGGACGCTAATTATACATCCATTTGAAAAAGTAATTTGCCTTTGTTTCTCTCTCTTTCTCGCCGCTGTTGGTACGAAATTTTAATTCGTTAAAATTGCGCGTGGTGATTATAATTAAAAGATTACGCAACGTTGCATACAACGCGCACATTTGACAATCCTGTAATTCTCAATCGATCATTTCGCTTGGTGAAGAAGTTGTTTCAGTTGAAAAGAAGAAGGAAGAAGACGAAGTGTCAACTCTTACCCGAAACTCGTTAATTATCCATGAAAAGGTAAAAATCCAATAATGCAATTGACAAGAGAGGAGTAATTCGAAACATATAAGAAATCGTCGAGTCATCATCCTAAAACTATATATTTATACAATCGATCCGAACGCAAAAATCCTATATATAGGGCCTAATAACAGAGAAAAAGCGAGAGAGAGAGAGAGAGAGAGAGAGAGAGAGAGAGAGAGAGAGAGAGAGAGAGAGAGAGAGAGAGAGAGAGAGAGAGAGAGAGAGAGAGTGGGTGGAAGAGAGTAGCCGTTCGTGTAAATGTAAATACCTCGAGGTTGATAAAAATTCAAGTACCTAGTGGTAGCACTCGGGAAAGCACGCGGATTTTCCCTTAGATCTGGCTCGGCTGAATAAATTCATAAGCACGCACCTCTATATATGTGAGAGCGTGAGCGATAAAATCGAAAACGCCTGTAACTCGAGTCCCGGCCAACTCTCATTTTACTCCTATACCTTCGAATTCGTTTTTCCTACTTTCTTTCTTTCTTCCTTTTTTTTCTACTCCTCCTCCCTGCTCCCTTCTTCCTCTATACCGTGCGAGCTTTATGGAGAGAATTATCGCGCGTTTCACTTTTTGTTTCAAAACGACGAAATTTACGATTTTTATACAGTTATATACATTTCGTACGCGCTTTTAGTCACGAGCTCCGGTTATTATATATATACGGTATATTACGATCGGAGAGCGCGTACCAACTGCATCCCCCGATTATTCATATAATGTACAATTTAATTTGATGTGTAAATTTATTTAATTAATATTTAATTTATATACGTATTATATTTAATATATACCTGTGTATGTGTGTATTATCGATTAATTTTCACTTGGCGTGCTGTGCACTTTGTCTACCGGAGAGAGAGAGAGAGAGAGAGAGAAGAGAGAAAAAAAGAATTTATTGCAATTTTGCTTCTTGTTTAATTAAATCAAATTCAAATTATACTCATTTATATATTTTGGGGTGCTTAATGTATTTCCAATTAATTGACTCGTATGTACTCCCGAGTTACATCCGTCGTGTACGCTATAAATATATATTTTTTAATTGAAGGAACTCTCGATTTTTACAATACTTTATTTCTTCTTCGCTCTATTATACGAAGAAAAAGTTTGTAGTAAAAATTAGAATGTACAGAATATTGTCATTTTAACTATATTTTTCTCTGGCGTATAAAATAATAATCAACCCTTTCAAACTGAATTAATTTAGAATTTCATTAATATATTTATTTATAATATTATCACCACGATTGCTTTTTAATTATACAGAATTGGTTTAACAACATTTTATTGATCTAAAAATACCAATGAAATATTTTTTACTATACTTTTAATGATTTATTTATTTACTTTGTAAAATATACAAAATCATGCAATATAAATTCACGTTATAATTTATGTAATTTAAAAATATTATATCTATATATGCATTACAATGTACATTAGTGAAAATAATGTCTTCTATATATACGTCAGGTTTATTAAATTATTCAAATATTATAAACGTCTAGTAAGTGTTGTACAGGAGGAGAGATAGGGATAGGAATATTCGAGTAAGGTTCAAAGCAAATTAATGGATTCCAACGTTTTCACGTTGGAAC
The DNA here is from genome assembly GCA_026168455.1 of Theocolax elegans. Taxonomy (NCBI): domain Eukaryota; kingdom Metazoa; phylum Arthropoda; class Insecta; order Hymenoptera; family Cerocephalidae; genus Theocolax; species Theocolax elegans. The sequence continues at coordinate 6,777,086 of CM047427.1, forward strand.
CTCATCAAAAGTTATTAGAGTGTAATTATGAATTTCTATCTTTACCCTCGCTTGAATCGTCAAAACTCTTTCAAGAGTTTCGGATGTACAATGTCAGTTTGGATTTTAACTTTATTGGTGTATATACATTGAATCGTTGTTGAGTAGTCGAGTATTTATAATGCTCAGTATAAACACGATTATCCGTTTGCGCGTATATATATATGTTTAAAATTTCATTTAATTAACGTTTCCGTATATATACACACGCTGCATAAATAAAAACGAAAAATATATATAGTGAAGTGAAATTAAAAAAAAAATACGATAATGTCGGTTGTGCGCGCGTATAAACGTCAATTGACATTTATCCGTTGAATAATTTAGTAGTCGATATCGCTTTTTCTTCTATATATACCTATATGTTATATATTTATATATATATACACACACACGTATACATATATATATTAAATTTATATATAGTTAAAAGCTTTTAAAAGATTGATCGCTCGACGGTACGAATGCTCGTAGCGCGAATTTTACGATATATTTTAGAGAAATTTTTACGGGTTTTCCATTTATAACAAAAAAAAAAGAAAGAAATAAAAAAAACGAAGAAGAAAATTTTCGTATTAGAATTCTACAGGTTTATCAGTCTATATTTATATATATATATATATAGATACGAGAGAAATGTATACTCTCTAAAAATGAAATAGTGATACGTCAGTCACTGTCACGAAATTAGTGAATATTCACTATTAAAATAGTAAATTTTGACTAATTGAATTAGTAACAATTCACTACTTTGTGATAGTGACTGACTTATCACTATATTTTTAGTGATTATTCACTAATTCACATTTAGAGAGTATATACAAATCAAAGATAAAATAATACAATAATCGAATTGATTTTGATGAACGTTGATATACGACGTTAAGCACAAATTTACTTTGGATGGTCGTGTGTGTGTGTGTGTGTGTGTGCGTGTATGTATATAGAACGCATGGGAAACGCATTAATCTTGAAGGATGATTTTCAATGATATCCAATCCTCGAGATAGTGTATCAAGTTAGTTTCCGCGCCATGGAACCCAATAACCTATCGTGCATATCCAACTACTTAGGGGTAGAGTAATAAGCAATTCCGCGGAGCAACCGTGTATAATCAATAAACAAAATATAATACGATCACCGACGCGTCTGCACGTGCGTGTGTACACACACACACACACACACACATACACAGAGAGAGAGAGGGAGGTTTAAGTGTGTAGAGGAGGTCGGGCCAAGTCCTTATTATCTTTCAGCGCGCGAGTAGCCCACCGATGAATTACCAAGCCGATGCTAGCGAAACGTCATAAAGCTCCGCACGAATGCCTCGAATCCAACCCTATACGGACTTTACGATCAGCTCACGTTTCGCAAGGCCCTTTCACGCCTAGCTACTCTCTCCCTACCTCCCACCCTCTCTCTTTACCGCTCGGGCTTTTACACCGTACGGCTGCGTAACTGCGACTTTATTTTTCGAGTGCGACGTGCGGTAATAAGACTCCACGGCCGATTGAAAACTATATATATATATATACATACATACAATGGGCTCGTGTGTAGGAGTAAGCCTTGTCGATCGAGTGATTGATTTCTCTGTCTCTACGGAGATTATACCACGCGCTCTCTCTCTCTCTCTCTTTCTCTTCTTTTGTATACACACACTTTTCCTTCTATCGGTCTCATTTTTTTTAACCTTTCGGAATAACAGAAAACGCTCGGGGAAAATGATTAATTTCACCAACGGTTGTATGTAGAGGTGATATTAAAAATTTTGCAACTGTGCGGATTCCACGCAACTTTCTTCCTCGGAGACGCGCGTTCTGTTGGGAGAAATTAAAACTACTTGAGTGATAAATAATTTGATGGATACTCTTATATATATATATATATATACGTATTTTCTGCGTATACGCATCTTACTACATCTCTCTCTCTCTCTCTCTCTCTTTCTATTTACCGAGTAATGGAATAACTTGTGTGATTGAGTTTTCTTATAGGCTTTGTTACTACAACTTTCGCGAGCGCGAATCGTTAAATTTTTCATCATCTTATACCTATGTAGATACCCCACCGTTTTTATTTCACGTGATGTATCACGCAATTATATATATTATATATATTCTTTCCATTTTTTTTATTTATCAATTTGTGTGTTCGGAATGATAATTTAACCGTCGTGATATTTTTCGTATTCTTGTATCATTGAAATTTTAGTATTTTTTTATCATTACAATTTGATTCATTAAGTTAACCGAAAATATTGTCAATAAGTATATCTTAATACGAGTGAATATATAACAAATAACGAACTATTTTTTGTTATATCCGAAAGATGATGATGATGCTTCTAGAACTATCTTTAGATATACAATATTGCTGTTTATAATGAGAATTTTCACAAATCTGCTGTAAATTTTAAGTAAGATATTTTTATGTAAGAATTTATTCTTTGGATATGAAAAATTTGATAAGGACAATTTTGATATGAATAATTGTTAATGTAGAAATTTTTCAAAATTAAATGACACTAAGAGAGATAATAAATATTACTAATAATTTTTACGGTAGATTGCGACGTATTGCAATAATGTTAAAAATTGTTAACACTATTAATTAAATAATCAAACAAAAATTCGTATCGTATAAGCGCGTGTAAAAAAGTGAATACATATTCCATTTCCAAAAAAAAATAATAATTACAACACATATACATTAGGTAGAGCAAAATAATAGAGAATAAAATAGCCATTATTATTATTAACTAAATGCAATATATTGTTTAAATATATATTATCAGTTCTAAAATGATTTCATTACCTTCACAATGTATATATTGCACAATTGTATGTTGATTGTGATCTGAAATTTTAGGTGCCTTAAATAATAGTCCCATTGCCTTAACGTTAAAAATTCAGGTAAAGTAGGATGCTTCTTATTAGAAGTTAAAAATTTGCACGTAAAAACTAAATCATCCAAAAGATGAGTAAAGTTTACGAAACTAGGTTAATTTCACTTGCAGTTTCAACATAATTATGATCCATGTGACTCATCGGAGTAAAGAATTTAAATTTCACATTTTAAACTCAATTATTATGGGGGGTACGTGGTATACCCGGTGGGTTACCGACTGAGCAAACAATCATAATTATTACATTTATTTAAACAAATATACAATTTAATGGAATCGGAAAACGGGTTTGACCTTATTTTTTTTAAATCGCATCTATTTAATCTGAGTTTCTTTTTAAAACCAAATTCTAATAGCTATATTTAGTGGCTGATCTTTATTATCTTTTTTTTATTTAAGCAAATTGAATCTTACATAGATTATTTTGCCTTCGTTATCTTTGATAGACGATCTGAAAATTTATCGTAAGGGTTTGTCAGATTCAGAAAGCGGTAATTTTTTATATTCTTTTACAAACAAAAAAATAAATATTTGAAAAAATCATTAATGAATAATATAAACAATATATCCAAATTTCTCTAGATTTTTATGACTTTATTTTATTTTCAAATTTTTATTAATAATTACCGACCAAAAATAGTTTATTAATATATTATTTAAAAAACGATTTTATCTTAAGAAAATCAAAACGTCAAGCTTTTTCTTATGTTTAAGTTATCTGTACACCGAGAGAAATTTATAAAAATTGTAGTTAAATTCACGAGAAAAATTACCATGAAGTCTTGTAAATGTGAGACGTCGTGACGTTCTCTGTAAATTTTACCATGAGCTTCCTGGTAAAAATTTCTTATCCTTAAACAATCGAAGCTTATTCATACCCTCAATCAATAACGTTAAGAGCTACAATATTTGCTTAAATAAATAAAAAAAGAATACATATACAACAAATGCTATTATTGTTTACTTTAAACAGTAGGGAATTTAAATTAAAGAAATTCGTAATGAACAGGTGTGCCCCTACACTTGTAGATTAAGTGCATGAAATTTATATGGATTTCTTTTAAATAAAGTCATTGGGTATAGAAATAATTGAGATTCATAAATAGTATATTACATACCATGGCCAGTAAAGTAAGAAATGTCTCAGATCACATGTAATTGTCGGCCGAGGCGAAGCCGAGGTGGACGAACATGTGATCTGAGGCTTTCTTACTTACTGGCCAAGGTGTGTATACTATTTTTCTGCTCGACGTTGCCGGAAATCGACAAATTCAATTCGCGCAGCGGCCGGGAAGTTGCCGCTTTCCGGCCGGAGGGCAGAAAATATTATTTATTGTATTTATTGGGTTGTTGTTCGTTACGCATAGATAGGAGAGGAGCGAACGATCGAAATGAAAATGCGGATCGACACGGCGGGTGCCTCAGTGCGAAAATTGCTAGTTGCGTTCCAGTTGCAATTTCTTTAACCGGTCACTTGACGCATCCTCACATACCTGAGCCGCCTCTGTCTACATGACACGTTAGAAATATGCAGACGAATATTTCGGAGAACTGGACCTAGTTGGACATAAACGATACATTTAACCTTTCCGGCACTTTCAATCGCGCGTGCGCTTATGCTTGTTTTTCGAGTGGGTACGAACGAATTTTTTATTACCGACAGATCGCTTTTTTCGTCTATATCACACTATCACAAGTAGAAATTCCAATAAGAGCAGAACACCTCAATATTGCCATGAATTTACTGGTAAGTTTTATAATATTTTTTTCTCCGTGTATGAATTTCTCCAGACTTTTTAATTTAATGTTTTAGTTATAATTTTTGGGTTGAAAGGTATAGGTCCCTGTAATTTGGGTCCAACATTCCTATAGGTTTAGATTTGTTAATAATTATCCATGACGTACATACGTGAGGCAATGTACGATCGGTCGACAAGCTTATATAATAAATTCTACTTTGCTCGAACAACCCCTATACTTTTTTTTAGTAAGTAGATCGATCTATTAGGATATAATTATTGATAGTTTATTTATAATAATTTCTTAAAACAGTATCACGAAATATTGATTTATTGTTATATTTTTATATATTAATGTACGTTTTTCTTATATACTTATTGATCCACGTGTACGTCTAAATATTAATAATGTATATTTATTCATAAGAATGCAAAAAATTAGCTAATACATCGTTACATTTTCAATTTCACAGTACTCCAATATACTACTAAAATTTGTTACCGCAAACACTATTCATTACCGCATAAATATGAATTCAGTAATATATACGATCGTGATTATTATCATTAAAAATTAATAAACTCGAGTTATACTTTTAATTAAATTAACTTTAAATCTTCTCCATAAAATGAAGCAATAACAGGTCTTCCGGAAACAAACTTGATTCTCGAGAAAACTACGTCAGTCCTTACCCAAGATGAAGTTAAAAAAGTATATGTATATGTATGTGCACGTGTATATATACATACACACACACACACACACCCACAGAAGAGTCTCGTTTCTAAAAAATGTTTCACTTTTAATAACAGTTTCGCTCCTCCCTACGCTTCTCAAAATAGAGAATAAGAAGAAGAAGAAGAAGAGGGGGGGAAAAAAAAGAAAAGTGGAGAAAGTAGCAAGGCAACAGTCACCGGGACTGCAGAAGGAACGTAAAAATGTCTTAGCGTCGTCTAAAATATATTTCCTTCGAGTGCAGTGCTGCACAACTCGAGCGAGTTCCCTCGCTCGCGTGCATTTTCTATCTACCCTCAGAATCTGCATTTCCGTATACCAACGAGGGAGGGACTTTCGGGGTAAGTTTTGATGAAATGCTCTCCGCGACTTTCCGGCTTATATACAGATATGTATACGTATATATATATACGATGTACGTACACACACACACACACCTTAATATTTCCCTTAGGTTGCGTCGACGGTCGTCCACTTTGGGGAATTAAAATTAATTAAATTTTCATCGAGAAAAGATTTGAGAGAGGTGAATTGAAAGGAATTCCTTCGTGCCGGGTATAAAATAAAAAAAAGTGCAACGTATACTCGTTTTTCATTGTGTGTCGTTAATCGCTAGGGGACGCGCGGATTAAAGAGATAAGATCAGACAAGAATCTGATGATAGGTTTGGCAAAGCGGCACGCGAGCTTTCGCCTCTATATATATACATATACATTTTCGTGCTTTATCAATTGAATAAATGATTGCCTCTCTTGTTACTCGACCATTACCTTTTGATGGGCTATTTTAAGTCATATTAAATAAATTAGCAACGTTACGTTTCTTTTTTTCCGTTAGTACCATGTCGATTAATAAAAAGGAGATAACGCAATTTAATGAAAAAACGTCGTATCCGATTGTTGTCGTGTAAGAAAAAAAAACGTACAATTATGTATAAAAAATGTACCGTATTATAATAACGTTAAAACCAAAAAAATTGCCGTAAACAAATGCTCAGTATGAAATAAAAGTAAGATGTGACATTGCATGATAAAATTTACGTTTGTGGAGTACATTTGCATGTAATTTTGTGTATTATATATATATATATAATTGTACGTTGTTGCACGTCACATCTTATCGCCTAGTTTTTCCAGTGGAAATTGTTACCTTTATTGTGTATATTATTTGTTAAATATAATGTAAATAAATATTTTGTTAAACATTTTTTGTTCGTAATTACTATTGCGAGTAAAACAAATTGACGTGATTAAATGAAATGACGGATAATTTGTTTATTACCTATTTCACGAAAATTGCTTAATTCTGGTTGATTAGAAAATTTTGAGATTCGTATCGAACCTCGTGATTTTCTTTATAAATAATAATTAAATATATACATGCTTGGGTTAAGCATTTATTTACGTCTATTAATTTTACGATCCATTAATCGATACACGTATGTATGTATATATACACGCGTACACATACTTTTATACAATGCAAATTGTGTATAACCGATATATACATACATATATATACATATATATATACATATATATATATACAGTAACTTAATATTCCGAGCACTAACGTGTATAAAATCATAATGCGCTTAATCGTACGAGGTTTAAATTCATCTTTTTTGGATTAGCGTAGAATACACGTTTCGTATGTGTATATATATGCGCACTTACACACACTTACACACACGCGCGCGCACACGCACACACGCGCACCACATACATATTCGACCGGGCAATATTCAATTACCAGCGAGAGAGCTCATTTTATTTCAAATTGACGGGAATTTCAACCTCGGAGCAATTTGAATTTTACTGTGCGCGAAATGAGATCCATAAACAAATTTATAACTTAAAATAGCAAAATGACTTTGGCAATAAAAATAAATAACAATTAAAATTTTATTTTCATTGGGTTCGATTACCCGGGCGACTGCTGTGCACAACAAAATAATCATCCGACTCGTTTAAAATTACCTTTACCATTCCCGAATGAATGAGAAAATTATTTTAATTGTCGGGTACACGGGTATTACCCAGCCCGCGACCCGTCCCGAATTGTTATATTTACGCAAAACATTTTACGTTCTATTAACAACTACGCGCGAGATAAAGAGAGACCGATGAAAAATAATCATTAAATTTGCACCTCTTTCTCTCTGGAGGTTCAGACGGTTCGGATGACCTTTACGACTTCGCGAAATGATACATGTACTTCGAGAAAAAAATATTTGCAACTTGATAGTAACGTGTAGTTGCTCATCGAAACGTGAATGACTTTTTTTCTTCTTTTTCGAAAAAAGAATAAAGGTAATAAAATTGTAGCAGCAACTAACTGAAATATCAGTTATCCTCAATTTGACCGTGACAACGAAGTCAGCAGTTTTTTCTTTCCTGTCTCCTCGGCGTGAGGCAACCTAATTTTCGTTAAGGTGTAGGTAAGGGGTAAATATAAATTTCACCTGAAGCAAGACGCTGAAGAAAAAGAAAAATAAGAAGAAGAAGAAATGGAAGAAAATAATCGGGCAACAGACTCGCATAACACCCATTTGGTATTCCAGTCGCGTGGATGACATTTTTTTCCCCGCTAAAATGTCACGGGATACACAAAGGAGGAACTGGGAAAAGTGAAAGAAAACAAAGAGAAAGAAAGAGAGAGAGAGAGAGATCAGAAAGCCGCGTGGACGTGAACAGAAGGTAATACAATCGAAGATATCATATATATACGATTCATTGAAACTGTCTGTTATACAACTATCTGAAAATATTCAGATCTAACGATTTGAACAAAAAAAAGGGAACCGGGTAGAGGGGGCCAAGGACCCAGATGGAACGAGTAAACGAAGCGAAGGAAACTTTAGCAATTACTTAACTCGACGCGGGCGCGCGGGATATAACATTAATTAGGTAGACTTTTAAAATACGAGGGAACCTAAGAGACAGACTTACCGCGCATGAAGAAGAAGAAGAAGAAGAAGAAGTGGATGAAGAATAAAAAAAAGAAGGCTATTTTCCCTTTGGCCCATTAATAACGCAATGACGAGGTAGCGGGACTCTCTGCACCGAAGAAGATGAAGGACGAGACGTGCGTATGTGCTACGTGAACCTCCAGCGATCCGATATCTTTTTCTTGAGATTCTTCTATCTCTCTCTCTACTTCTTCTTCACGTAAGTTGATACTTTGCAGAGTTCATTTGAGTAGCGAAGTGAGTTGACGAAAGGAAATTTCTTTTTAAAGTTAGATGTACTTGAGGTGTAGAGTTTCAGTCCAACGATAGAACCTTACCTTAACGTATTTACTTTAAATTTCATTTATAGTTGAAAAATCGGATTGACTAACTTTTACAAATTTATATGTACCTACATGTGCGTGTGTATCTATGTACTGAATTTTACAAAATTATTCTTCTCAAGACTCTCCAAGGAACAATGTATATTTCTGCAAGATTTCCTTCTTTTTCTTTTATTATTAATGCAATTAAACCTTTTACATGATGTTATTTACTTAACTTTAATATTTACATTAATGCTTAAATTAAGAGTTATTCTTAATATTATTTCTTATATTTTAGGATTACATTTTTTTATGTACGTATCTATTAGCCATACATGTATACACAGTAAGTTATGATCGTGGATAATAATTTTATTTTCTTAAATAATCATTTTTTTATTAATAATAAAATCTTTTTTTATTATGTACTTTAAATTATTTTTCATTTTAATTACCGTTACCTATTCCATTGTTGATTACCACCCGGTTCTTAAACATTTTTATATTTAAGTTACACACAAAATTTGATTAATATCGATCAGCAATGTAGAATCCTATACAAGAATAATAAAATGAAAATCAGAAATGAATGTATAATCTTTGAAAAAAGGTAATCAACACACTGAGAAAAAAATTCTAATGAAAATGACAATACTGTCTAATAATGAAATTACACTGTCAAAATTAAAAAATTTACTATACTGTAATGAGGTAACATTTACTAAAATCTATTAATTTTTACAATTTTTGTAATATTTACCATAAGTTGCGTAAATTGTTACTATACAGTATAGTCATTTATTGCGTTTTGACCGTTTGTTATTTCATTACTAGTCAGTATTGTCATTTTTATTACGACTTTTTGCAAATTGTGTAGAATTTTTGAAAAAGATAATCAACATTTCCTATATTAAACGTAAAGTAAAGATTAGAAATCGGTCTTAAGTGATCAAGAATTGGATATGTGACGATCGTATTGAAATTATTATTAACAAATATATGTCGTAATATTCGACGGAGTAAAAATATAACACGCAACGAACGTTTTTCATAGGACTCGTTTTAGGGTGAGTGATTATATAATTCATTTCGTGGAAAATCCTTTAAATTGTATGTGCCACATAAACAAAGCAATAAAACCTGCGTGCAGAAATTTAGAGGGAATACAGTGCTTTTAGGTTTACGGATGCGCACAAAACCGAACGATATAATGTAAATTCTACGGCAAACTGTTGCTGAATTTACATGAAAACCGTAATTACATCATACACTGGAGACGTGTTACAGGATCACCGTCAAATTCATTGTTTATCTCGATTTTCGTTTGGTTTTTTTAAAATATCTTAAAAAGAAATGTTATTCAACGTTACGATTACCAAATAGTAAAATTTGATACTGGAAATTATAATCCGACGTGATAAAGCTCGATGTGTATTACGAGATAGAAAGTAAACTCTGGACGATTTGGTTTTAAATTATATTCGATATTTAAACGAGATGATCTCAAGAGACAGCTGTTGTTACAACCTTACGAATTGCACTGAGATTTATTTTTCTTCGTTCAGTACTGATTAAGATATAGAATTTTTTGAAATTTCCAAAAAATGAACATATAATATCAAGAAAGATCACAAATATATAATTTAAACAGTAGAAAATCTACAATGTAGCAACTTTTTAAGAAAAACTCTCTTTCCGTTTTTAACAATAATATCAATCGGTCGATAATTACGAATAAAAAGATGTGTATTTAAAATTCAACGCAATTAATAAATTTCAAAATCTGAAAAATTTAAGTATATCGTTATACAAACGAACACAAACCATTGCAACCAAAATATTTCCATAAAATCATTTCCTCCACAAAAAAATAAATGATTGAAATCACTCGTGCAAAAAGAAAATGACTATATACCCATACTTCCCAATTCCGACTTATCCCTAAATAAATCAAGACTCGTATTTTTTTAAATTAGTAAATAGTCGATTGTTAAGGGTCAATAATAATCCTATTTTTTTTTCCTTTTTAGAAAACTCTCACGCCACTTCCGCTTCGTATACAAAACGTCAACACACGCGACATTTAATTAACAAAATTAAAATTCAATAACAATCAATTAATAATCTTACCTTTGTAAATTCTTCATATATATATACACACGATTAACAAAGATCAATTTGTTTAACTCGACACATAAATATATAAATAAAGCATTATAAAGTAAAAGTTCGAACCCCATACGCAACACACGCGCGAGAGTTACGATAATATTACTTTTTCATTATTTACGATACACGCGCGCGTATAAATGAATATACTGATAAGAGATAATAAAAACTGATGGGGCACACCTACGCGCACCTCTATATAAATGTGATGCTTAAATAAATAAAACGAGCAACGTAGATAAATATCTGATAAATTATAAAATCCGATGTAAAATGAGGAAATAAAAAGGAAAGAGAGAGGAAAGAAACGTGGCGTGTATATATACGTAAACAAAAGGAAATAATTCATTTCTAATTGAACGTAACGGTGACGTTGAAAGTTATTGCGTTGCACAAATGAGGTACACGAAAATCAAGTATACACACAGTGTGTCATATATGTTTATACACAAATTTCTAAGTGTGATTTACGCACATATATATATATACGTATATATAGGAAAATCTAAAACGCGACCGTAAATATTTAATATGTTGTAATTAGGAAAAGGTCATATTTCTTTCTACCTATTTTAATTTGAAATACGTGCCATTTCAAAATCGCTGAAAAGATTTAATTAAAATGAATTTGAAATTCAATTAAATTTTAATCCCTTCTCTCTCGGGTGAGTAACGTGTAGTTTTACAACGAGAATACCGAACCTCTTTTTCTTTTTTTTTTTTTTTTTGTTAAATATGATTATACAGACCTTTTAAAACGTAAAAACGTGAAATTAATTAAAATAAAAATAATCGGACACTGTTTTTACCCCCTCCGTTTCTCTCGCCCAATTTATATATACCTCGATCTCCCTATCTCTCTCTCTTTCTTTCTCGTTCGCCGTGATATGTATATATATATTCGACGAGAAAGAAAAAAATAATGGATTAAATATATAAAAAGAAATCTATATATATATATGTATCGATGGAAATCAAGTAATTCTATAATATTTATACGTATACTTAACCAAGCTTAAACGCTACTTTGAAAGATTTATTCGACGTTTCGGCTCGCTATACCCTCCCCCCCTCCTCTCGTAATCGGAAAAAAGAAACGTATGTACGTATATATATATATATCCATTCAAATGTTATTCATGAGTCGAATCCACTAGAAAACAAGGCGCGACCATTCCGAAAATGAAGAGAGAGAGAGAGAAAGAAGTAGGGAAACAAGAAGAGTTAAAGAGCTTTTGACGTATTGGACAATAAAAGGGAGACGATAGGTTAGCCAAGTGCGCGTAGCGTAAGGGTGTAGTTGGAGAATCAAAATAAAAATGGGCGCGAAAAGTGTGGACGATGTAAAATGATCGTGTCGAGGAACGCGGTGTACCTATAAGAGTAAACGGTTTTTGTAACTCTCTCTCTCTCTCTCTCTCTCTCGCCTCCTGACCTCCGTGTGCCCACAAAACGTAGTAAATAACCTATACGATTCGACCTGGCGTACGTGTATGCGTATCACCTATATATATACACACGTTACTCCAAAGTGTTTTGTCGAGCGCTTTTACGACTATCCAGTCTAATAATAACGTTTTCCGTTCACTCCCTCTGTGATATCACTGTGTGGTGCATTTAGTATTTAATCGACGATTCTTGCGTGATAAGTATGCTGCGTACCGATAAATCTAAATTAGCGATATGGATTTGTTAATTAGCGTTTGCGAGATAAAGCGAATAATATGTAGTGTTCGTCGTGTTGGAGTTATTTATTCAATTTTTGTTGATTAATTAATTAATAATAAGAGAGTATGTGGAAATATAAGAGAAATTTCTTTAAAGACGGTTTTTTTGTTTATACACAATCTAAATGTGTAACCTGAATTTCAAACTAAAATGTTAATGTGTTTTAGAGGAATGGCTTACCAATAAGTGTCAAGTTTTGGCATCCTGTTGAGGTTAGGTTTACATTTTTGGTAAGTCTTTTCTCGAAAACGCAATAATATTTTTATTTTAAATTCAGCGCATAGTTAGATAATTCGTAAACGAAGGCGCCTTTTTTCTTTCATTTTTCACATATACTGTTTTATTGACAGATTTGTTGTCAATTATTGCGTTTGTCGGTAAGATAGGGAGTATTATGTATATAAAATTCATATAATAATTATTTTAATGATGATAATAAAAATTGCCTTAAACCCTCCATTGATGACGTAAATAATTAAAAGTATTTTTTTTCAATTTCTTGAAGTCCAAGTATAGGTTTTTCAGTTTACAAAAATTAAAAACTTATTTTTTACGTTTGTTGGCGAACCTACCTACATCTATATAATAACAGTAATCAAGAAATTGAAAAATAATTCTTTTAACTTCTTATATTATTTATTTTACATTGTTAACTACTTCATCTAAGAAAACTTTATGATTTATTAACATTTAACAAGTTTAATTACAATCATTTTGCTGTAGTATACGGCGAGTTTAAACAATTATCCACATCATATATATGTATAATGCGAGTATCATCCAAATGATATAAAACTGTCTATATGAAAAAATAAGTACGCTTCACGAGTAATAAAGTTATAATTGTGATAAAACATACCAAACGTGCAATAGCTATTCCCAACTTCAAAAACTTATATATATTATTTTACGTATATAGCATTTCATAACATTTTAGGAATATATATATGTATATAATATAATATAATATAATTACATAAAATATAGTCGTTTTTACATTATTGAACCCACTTTGAATATATTATTAAAGCTTCCCATTATGAAGATGTAATATACCGAAAAATTAGTACTCATATCGCTATAAATTCTTTAATCGCTTCATTAAAAATACAAAATCTCTCTGTATAACATTTTTCCGATTGCTCTTAATATCATTTACAAAAGTATATTGTTTAATGATTTTATCACTTGGTAGTTAAGCATGTAAGTGAATGAATATATCGATTTTCCTATGTTGTAGGTATTGAAAAAAAAGAAGTGCTTTGGGTGTTGTGACGTTTTAATGATAATCAATGCCACCCTTTGCAGACTTCTCATTTAATCGTTGTTAACAACTTTTTCCGATAAGTTTGCTGTTCCTTCGTGAATTATTGAAATTTTTTAAGATTACTTTAAAACTTAATTGTGTACTTAATTTTTACCAATGAACAGTGATTATTTATTAAATAATTAATTTTAAACGAATATGTTGCTTTTTTAGATGTTTAACATTATTTAGACATCACGTATACAAATATTGTTCAGATATTTAGTTTCATATTTTCTTTAATATTTTCGGGTTTTTAAAGGTAGATTCTTGTAGTTTAAATGGCTCATTTCTTTAACATTTTATAACAATATTAAATTAAATTTTAAGTTACAAACTATATAATTTTTTTAGAAACGGAGAAGTACCTAATAGAAGTGTAACATTTGAAGATTAAATAAAATTCTAATTTTGCCATTAATTAGGCATTTTATGACACCTGAATATTTTTTGGCTTAAAAAACGTTACATTTGTACTAAAAATATTAAAATTGTCTTATTTATCTATCAAGTATAAAAAAAATATTGATGAATAATATTTCTAGAAAGTAATAACATTCCTATACGCATTATTTATTAATTATTGTAACTGTTACAAATGCGGTTTCCACGCCCTACAAAAACTGCATAGCAATCTTATCATCGACAAATATATGATTCCTATAACTAAAATTTAATTAAAGACACATATCAAAAAAAAATAAAATACGAAAAATTTGCTATACAAAATATATAACGCACTATATACGCTACCCGCAGCAAATAAATAAATTAAAAAAATTTCAACATATAACGACAATTCAATTAACTATACACCACGCAACTTAATCGAATCGTTTTATATTTTAATTTTCGTTACACGCAGACGTATACCTCGTAATTTTAAAATTTTATATATAATCTTTAGATTGTAACTTCACCGGAGGAAGTTTATACAAGTTTATCTCGTTCTAATTCGCACTTCTATCGGACTTTTTTTTCACACTCGACCGGGAAAACTTTTACGGAATTTCTCAAAATTACATTTTCCGTTAGTCGTTATTTTAAGCCACGCGCACAAACACACATACATCGGAGACACGCCGTTAACTTTTAAATTTATCAAATTCGTAAAAACTACAACCGAGAATCGTGATTAAATATTTTCATAAACGTATTCGAATACCTATATGTATATATTATACGAATTAAAATAATTCATACGTTACACGCATCAATATTCGTTAAATTGCAAAAAAGGAAGAAAAAAATGTATTACAACACTCGTTCGCATCACATGTAATCAATACGAATATTTTCAATGTATATATTACATTATATTAAAAAGAAAAGAAATAAATAATAATGTACAGCTCGATATATCTCCACGACTAAAGTTTCTCACGCTCCACCCCATTGAACGTACAATATACATATATACATACACACCTCTATATATATATATATATATATGTATATACATGGGCGAAAAGTTTAAATTAATCGTGCATCGTATAACCTAGAAACTTGACAGTGTCGCTTATAAATGTCAGTGTGTAATTCAAACACGCACAAGTTATATAACGGATTATTGGTTAAACCAAAAGAGGTTAACTCAAAACCTTTGACGGGTTCGCGCGTTCCACCATATATATTTATATATATATGCGTACACCGTGCACGAGAGAGAGAGGGTAGCAATATTTAGTTCAGCAGTGTGTGTATGTGTACGTGTGTGTGTATATATATATCGGCCACAAGGAAAGTTTCAATGCCCAAGTTGAGGGTGGGAGGAAAGGCTATAGGTACACCCGTGGAACATAAGCCTTTAACCCCCTGTCGGTTTAACATCCGAGCAAACTCGTTGTTAGATTATCGGAACGGCGTAATTTTGGGGTCCGCGACATTCTTATCGAATCGACAAAGGATTAGGAAGTTGGGCTTAATGTCCGTACTACCCACTCTCTTTCGCGCGATCGGCTGCCAATAGCCTTTACCCTGCACACATACACACACACACACACACACACGCACACGCACGTGTATATATATATATATGTATATATACATGTGCAACGGTCTATTCGATAAAACGTTAATTTCTACCTCGTCGGTTTTTGCATTGGCGTACACGGAGATCTCCCTCCGTCATTACGATCGGGAGTGAATTAAGAATGTCGACTCGGGGCTTTCTTTATTCTCCTTCTTTTCCTTCGGCTTCTTCGTTTTCGTTCTATTTTTTTTTTTTTTTGATCCATGAATAATGTATGGGACCGACGCTGTTCGTGGCAAACAAATTTCTCTCTTTTCCATGTAAAAATATTGTAAGGAGACACGATTCTAAGTCAAACGCGAAGGACCTTTTTTCCCGTTTCTTTTTCTTCTTCGTTTTTTTCATAAATCCGTGCTAGTCATTTGCAAAGAGGAATATTTTTCGGGGTGGTTATATACGATTATTTGTCACGATTAGTTGTTTCTTTTTTTTTTTTTGCTTTGATCGTGCCGAGTATACGTGTATATAATTAAGGGAGGAGGGTGGATATTCGAGAGGCGTTTTTAGTTCAGTTGTATATAAAATACCTATCGTTATTTAAATATTACGCGTAAATAGTTCAAATTTACGTATCGCATTTCAGGACGTATAGCAATAAATTCCCGGGTATGGTTTTACAAATCCATGTACATATAGACATATATGCGTGTACAATAATACCCGCAACGAAACGTCGAAACGAGAGAGTATTTGATATAAAGAACGAAACGAAATTTTTCGAGGTAACCGTAAACATCGGTGTCTTCGCTCTTTTACCCGTTTAGTTTGTTATATCCGTCTATACACGTATAGCCAACCCATCGCGATTTACAAAGGAGATAGAAAGGAAAACCCCCAATTTCGCGTTTTCGAAAAAAAGTACCAAGGAAATTCGAAGAAATTTGATAAGATACGAAAAAATATATATGACTAAAACGATTTTGATATTGCGTGCCTGGGTTAAATCGATAAGTAAGCTGGGAGAGAGAGAGAAAAAAACGCAATCTCTCCGGTGTACGCGTACACACGGGTAACATTTGCATCTCTATATATAAAAAAATCCTCACCTGAGGTCGGTGTCCGCCGCCGCCGTCGCGGCGAGTGGAGGGTTACGCCGGGACGCGGCGGTGAATCCATCCTTACGCTGCATTTTTCTCCTCGGGATCTTCGGAATACGACTCGTAAATCTCCCGTAAACCTTACCGCGAACCAACACCACGTATGTGCGTATTTACATACACGTATGTATTATATAGGTGATACTCAGCTACGTCCAGTAGATCCCTCAATTTTCTCCTTCAGACGATGTAACATCATTTTTTTTTCCTCCTCCACCACCACTTCCTCCTCCTCCTCCTCCTTCTTCTTCTATATCTCTCCTATTTTTACATCGACGACGAATACATCACGTGATTCATCGATCGTGGATTTCGATCATACTCGGAGGTTGTCACCGAGCAGACTGTCACCGACTCGAAAACAAAAGAAAACAATATAATCAACCGGCACGTGTACACTCCTCTTTTTTTAGTATAATCATCATAATATTTTTTTTTAATCACGAAACGACGATCATCGCGTACGAGGATGCTGCGGCATCACACGATCCTTACATATAGGTATACGGATATCTCGGATAACCGAGCACTCGAGCTCACCGATCAAATGAAAGATAAAATAAAAAAACCAACAACAACACACCACTGCGCACACCACTGTAAACCCGCGGGTGGAGCGTCGTCACTCCGCGAAGAGCGCGGGACGGACTACGGCGGTCGAATGACGGGAGAGTATTCGCTTCCTACTTTCACCGCCACCAGAGGCTCCACCTTCGCTCGTTCTGTCCTTCTTCCACCGAGCCGATGGACCCGTTTACGCTACATCATCCTCCCTGCACATTTCCCGACTTGTGCATTTTCTCCTTTCGTTATCTATTCTCACGCGTATACGCTATCTCGTCGATTTTTAGCCACTTGGACCTATAAGTGGGGATCGCGTTGTTTTAAGTCCAAGCGTTTTTTTTTCTTATGACCAATAATATTCCCTTGATGTATTTAATTAAATAGCAATAATTATACGGATACCGCATTCTATAAATTGTATGTGTAATTAAATAATTTAATGTAAAAAATAATTACAAACCGTTAAAAAAGAATTATTGTTACAAATGATATTTTTGAGAGCCTTTAATCTTGACGTTGTCTTGGTTTTAAATCACTAACTCTTGTTTTGAATATTGAAATCAAGACAAAACAAGGCAATATCAATATAATTATTGACATTTTACGAAGCCCTATAACTGTGCATATCGAGGATTTTCAGAGTGGTCGAAACAATTTGTTTACGGAAACTTATTTAGATAGTTTTCGGATAAAAAAAGAAAAATGTTTTGTAAATCCTCTAATTTCTACTATTCTACTATTAGATAATAATATATCCTATAATAGGTTACTTAATAATTAAATATTCCTTTTTTTTACTTACTAAAACAATTTTTTTAATTATCTTCCGATGAAACAAAATAATTTTTATACTATTAAAATAATTCTCCTCTATGCATTTTTTAATTTTCTCGAATATCCGCTGTGAGTGTTTTACAATTTTTTGTATACAAAACGTATCGATTTATTTCGGAATTCCAACAGTATTTTTATTTCGAAACAATACCAACAACGAATTAAGTGAAAATTTATAAAAATCGATTGTTTAACGCGTCTAGTCCATTATATCGAATCTCAAAGTATTTCCGTGGATTTTCTTGGTCAACGTTATTTCCCGGCAACTTCTTTTTTCTCCTTTTTATCGGCATTTAAAAGTGAATCCCTATGATAAAACTGAAGTAGCTGTTATAACGATAAACCGAATTGCATAAAGAAAGTTTTTGAACTAAAAAATTTTTCATTTCGTTCGGTGTAAGACAGTATAGTTTTGACGTCAGTAAAAAAGCAATGGAACTTTTATTTAAACAACCCTTTCAAATCACTCTATGTATTAATATTTATATAAATTATTTGACTTCTCGATACGCCTATATATTTCACATGTTTTTTTTCTAAATCACCTGCTCAGTACTTGTAACATTATAATTGATTAGTTAATAAAAAACGTAATATTTTTTTCTTATCATTAAAAATTGTATTCGTATGATATTTAATTTTAATTTCTCCGATATGCGTATACGTCTACTTACCGTCTCGCGTGAAAATATTTATAAACACAAAAGTTGATAAAAAAAAAATAATAAAAAGCAATCACCCTGCATCTTACGAAATTTAAGCTACATCCTAAGAATAAATTCCCAGTATTTAATAAAATTCAACTACTTCGTAGACGAGCAATGAGCAAGAAAGAGAGAGAGAGAGAGAAAAAAAAGGAAAAATTTAATCTACAAGGAAGAAAAATAAATTGTATTCCTTTTGTTCTTATTACATTTCACGTTAAAGCTATTGAAGATTAGAAGTTAATTTGGAACTGCGGAAGAAGCAAAAAAAAAGCGGAATTCACTTCGAGATATAAAACATTAGCAGATAAGAGTTTATTAGTCGAGTAAATTTAAATTCCAACTATAGAACGAGAGATAACGTCGTTATTAGTAAAGGAAAATTAAAATTTCTAAGATACGAATCGCGAGAAACGTAATCTCCCATATCCTTATTTGTCTCATTTTTATTATACACGCAAACAAAATATTCTTCAACAAATATGTATATATATATTCCGTATTATTTCCGTATATCGAATGCCTCTATGAAACAACGATGAAATAACATTCGTGATTAATAATAAAAAAGTAAGAAATAAGGTAAAGAATCTCGAGTGACACGGACGTTTTCATATACACGATATATCGCATCCAAGTCCAGTCTTGATATTTCCCACGTCCTCTCGTCTATATACACGTACGGATTACCCAAGTCAGTACCAGTAGGTTCTCGCAAATGAACTGTCGCGGTATCGGTAGTCTATATACAAACACTCGCACGCACAGACACGCGCGCGCATACACACGTACATATATACGTGTGTAGGAACGAGAGAAGTAGGCGAGCGGAAATACGAGGAATTGGAGATGTACCAGGAGTGCTGGCAGAAAACCAAAACAGTAGACCGAATCCCTCGCTCGAAACACATAGACGGATTGGAGTACAGTGGGAGAGAGAGAGAGGGATAGGAGTCTCAGTGGGCGGTATTATTCGAGCCGCGAACGCGTACGCGGAATTGTTGTTGAATTTTAAGCGCCCGCGGGGGAATACACATGTGAATCGTAAGTGCTCCGGAGAAATTAAGATCGGTGAACTCCTCTATACATTATCTAATGTAAGGCAAATCAAATTAGAGGACGGAAAACCTGTATTCGAATTAACTTGACTATCAGTTTTGTTTTTTTTTTATTTTTCACAAATTTTTAACTAAAGGCACTTATATCTTGATAGGTGTAAAGTGAATTGCAGACGTCTCCGATTTTCGGCTCGAAAATGCCGATTATAATTTTTGCATGAAAAAATAAATTCTAAAATGTTAATTTTTTAATGCAAACGACACTTGGAGAAATAAAAATTTTTTTATTAACAATCAAGAAAGTTAAAAATACTTTGTCGGTAATTTTAAGGAGAGATGTGTGACTAAAAAATTGGGATCGTTATTTATTTTTTAATTAACAATTGGTTGATTTTGGCCAAAAAATCTTTGTGTAACGCTCTTTTACTTACTTTGAATAGAACGTACGATTTTTTTCAAAAAATTTTATTTCTAAATGATCGAGATTTTTGTCCAACCGCAAGGATCAATTTTTCACCTAATCATATTACCAATGAAAATTGATTACTAATTTTTAATTAATTTAAAATTAATTAATATAAAAAATCTCTTTATTAACTTCTTCTATATTGCTGAAGTGTCACGTATGAATTTTCCCACATTTTTAGTTCGATAATTGCAGAAAATTTTTAAATTTACAAAAGCAGGTCCCTGAAATTTGGCTATCACATCTCTTTAAAGAAAATAATCAGGACACAGTCGCGGTAATTAAGGAATATTCTATATCGAGTTGTCGAGTAATCAAAACAGACTTAACTAGAAATTATAAAAATTACTCTATGTTTTATAAGAAAACTTACAACAAGTTTATTAATACTTATTACACATATTTATCAAATTTTCCCGAACATTATAGTAAATTTTATTTTACAATAATATAGTAATATTTTGTATTCAAATTATCATGAATAACGCGATCTATTGTATAAACGTTTTTCATTAAAAAATAATTGCCTCTACTTATAAAAAATATTAAAAGAAACAACTACATCAAAGTTCGACACCGTTTGATACCAAAGTGTATAAACATTTGCAAATTACGCGAATTGCATCAGTAATATTTTTTTAAATTTCTATATATACATATACCTACGATATCAAAGAACAGATGTCAAATTAAATCTCCATGCACCCATTCGAAAATTGTTAGGAATCAATTTCTTTAATAGAGCGACATGTTACGCGTGCACACACATACAGAGAAAAAGAGCGAAGTAACATTGTTACACGCAATATTTTTTTCTCTCTGTTCGCTCGTTGCTGACAACAACGTTTTTTTTTTCGTACACCCAAAAATTTTTACTCGTACTACTGTAAAATCAAAACCGTATATACACACGCAATTTTGAGATTGCAAGGAATAAATAAATAAAATGATTTCATACGTTTAAGACAAAAGGAAAATATATATTATTTTCGATTTTTGTTTACTCTCAACGCGAATATAATTCTATTCCACTTTTTCGATCTAATAATCCGTCGAATTTAATAAACATTAAAAGTGCTACGTAAACAATCCGAGGGGTGCACTGGTACGTGTATGTACGTATATACGTGTAAGTTTAATGGAACCGACGGCACACACATTTTACAGGCGAAAATTGAAATTTTTATCGAATATTCAATAGTAAAGTTACGTAGTTACCGAGAAAAATATAGAATAAATTGAAAGGAGAGCATTTAAGATCGTTAAATCAGCGTACGCATAAAAATGCAAATCTTTTCAGAAATCTCGCGCGGCGCACTCTTCTAAAAGGAGGCATGAATTTAAATGCTATCAACTCTGATGGATTTGAAAACGAAATAGAAAAAAGCTTACGCATATCTGGATTGCATTTGAAATTTTTTTAAATTTGAATAACGACAATGAAAATATTTAATCTATTAAAACCTCGATAATTTTAAGGATATAGTGTATTATACACATAATCATTTTTCTTCGAATTCGACGGTATATATCCGCGTTACGAAATTATTCGAATGTTAATCTTCGAAATCTTCCTGTAGTTAATACAAAATAGTAAAAATACTAACAAATGCTTAATTAATTATTTTCATAATGTATACTGTATTAATTTTTATAATATTATACGATAATATTATTATTTATTGATAATAATAAATATAGTAATCTATAGTTTTTTTCATTGTTTACTATAATAAGCTATAGTATATTTTGTATAATATAAACAATTAATCATTGGCGTCGTATATACAAAAAACAATTGTTGCGATAACAATATACAACAAATTACGTAATTGATAAAGAAAAAAAAACTAAAACAAACGAATTGACAATATAAATAAACACGAATGAAAAAAGTAACGAAAAGGATAACACCGTTACGAAGAGTCAAGCGTAAGAGAGCCTCGCCGGGTCTGCCGGAGGTTGCGCGTGCCCGGAATGGTGCAAGCAAGACGAGCTGGCGGTGCCCGTCTCTCCCTCTCTCTTGGGCTATTGATTCAGTTCTGCCAACCGCTCGGGTGCTCGTACACCAACCGGAGCGAGACGAACGGACAAAGAGGATGTATGTGTCTACATACAAGGTGACTCCATACGTGTGTGTGTATACGTTGGAAAGGACCCCTTAGTGACTTTCGACATTTCTCGTTCCACCTAGGGAATTGTCAGGTTGTGGGGGCTTTGTTACAAGATAACGTACCACGAGGGACGCGCACGCGGACCTTCCTAATGGTTTTGACCACCTCTCTCGCTCTCTCTCTCTCTTTCTCTTTCCTTCTCGCTCCCTCTCTCTCTCCCTCTCTTTCGAAAAATTATGGTTACGCGTATATACAGCCGATACGTCGTGTTTGGTCTGACCGCACGCTGACGTGTGCTACTTCCGTATACTCTATGACAATTGTACAGAATTTTGTTATATTTTAACTTGGATTATGTACATCGATATATATATATCCAACTGATTACCGAGCTCTCTTTCGTGATTGATTTTTTACAATTATGTACCGTCCTCCAAAATAATGAATTTGTTTTTGAACAATTTACCAAACGAACAAGATATTGTACGATTGTTCGTCCGAGATTCGTTGGAAAAAGAATCGTGATTGGGTGTTTGTTTATTTGCAACTCGTAAATTGGGCTGTCCATGTCGAATATAAATAATGCAAATGATCATCCTTTCGCATCGATTTAATTTTTTTTTTAATTCATTGCGAACAATGTTACTGTTACCGACCGAGCCATTGGTAACGGAAAAACGTATTGTATTTATATAAATATGGTGCGAAATCAAGCGTGAATGATTTTCGTATGAGCATTATCAACCACTGTGCTAAATTTTAAATATTGGTGTATTAAAAAATGACATTCGAAAAAAATTTGATTCTTACATTTGTTACGAGCAGAAAAAAAATGTCAAATTTTTTAATATTTTTATTTTAAAATTTGAAGAGCAATAATATCTTGGTTATTCATAATTTACCATCATTATCTAGCTAGAATAATCGTTTTTATCGTTCAAGCCACTTTGTTAATAACAATTGAGTATGACATTTCCGTTAATAGCACTTTTAAATGGATCTTTTGAGTTATTAGGTTCTTAGACTTTTTAAGTCCGTCCATGAAAATTCGATTATCGTATCTCTTTGGTTTACGTTACGCGAATTACCAAAAAACCATTTATTTATTAATAATATTTGAGTAATTTATCAACATTTTAAACGAATTTTTTAACAATTCGTTACAAAATTGACATTTTAGAGCGATAAAGAGGATGCAAAGGATTTATTTCAGAGGATATACCAATGTCACAGTCGCCAAAATCATTTTACTTTAATACTTTTATTTTATATTCCTTGCGAACAATAATAATTAATCTTCGAGTAATAAATAATTAAAATTAAATTTCACCATGCAGCTTTGCAATAAAATTACCATTACATTTACATTTATTAATGATAAACAAGGCTACTTTACTTATCGATATTTCCTTCATACTTTCTACAAAGATCGTATTTAAAAACAATAATCCTAATAAAATAATTATCATTTTTTCCTAACGCGCGTACTCTCAAATCCCATCTGTACGTGGAATTAAACATACATTATAAAATGAGTTACATTCCATTACAACGTCGTAAAATTCAGTTATCGCATACTACGTATCTCAAAGAATATTCCATTTCGCATTTTACTATATTAAATTTCCCTATAACTAAAATGTAATACCATCAAAAATTTCTACCAAATCGTGTTGTCAAATTCTCCCGGTGTATTCCAATTAAATCCAACGCGTTTATTAAATGGACAAACACCTTGACGTTAATCGTGTATATATATATACATACACATCACACACATACACATAGGCAAATGTAATTTACTAATGTAATAGTTTACTGATGACGTATATTCGACATTACGATGTCGTAACAATTTTGCAGTATTACTTTATAATTCATCGTAACGAGAGTTGCATTTTCCCAATTTTCGTAAATTCCATGCATATAATATACGTGACGCCCAACGGTAACAAATTCTATATATATACTGTTTACATCGAACGAGCGCGTAATTATCATTAATTTGTTACCGAGATCTTCCTTTTTTATTATTATTATTAAACGCGTGTTATTTTAGCGTTCCTTCGGATAATAATGGTTAAAGGAGACTTTACACCTCGAAGACGGGAAGGCCCGACCTCGTTGGCATCCTCCTTAGAAACTGGAGAGAGAGAGGAGGGCAGGGGAGGGGGAGGAGGGTTTACTATACTTGGAGTTTTATAGCCGTCATTAAGAAACTGGTAAGGGAGAAATTTTTGGTAGTACTACGTAAGTCGATAACTACGTGGTCTTCCCGGTAAAACGAGGAAATATCGTTATATTCCGGATCAGGAAAAAAAATATACGGGGGGGCAAAGGAATGACTTGTTATGGATAATAAAATTTCATTGTTATCACGAGAAAAAGTTTATAACCGCATTTTCTTTATATATACATATATATAGCGCTTGTTCGAAGCGCGCACGCGCCTCGCGTATATAATTATAGGTATAAATATAAGGATTTTAATAATATTTCGTATTCGTTGTATTGATAAATTATTATACATTTAATTCGACGAGGGCGATATATAATTAATCGTGTAACCCCAAAGAATACTAGATGTTAATATACAAAATTTAATTATCGCGCGTTAAACATCTTTCGTGTGTAATAATCCGAAGATATATCCGTTTAATAATATTTGTCAGTGGCAGTGTGTGCGTCCCGGAAAGATACCGCAACCTCGAATAATGTAAAATTATTTTTGTTCTTAACAATTGCAATTATTACATTTCCATTGGGGGTGGGGGTCTACACGTGAAGTTGTTTACTTTGTGTAAGTGTTAATTATCAGTATTATTAATTATTCAAATTCGCTTCGGTAAATGCACAAAGTAGATTCATTGACTCGTGGTTTTCGTAATATTTAATGGTATATTATGTTGTACGTGTATTCAAAATTTATTTTTATATTCAAAGCGATCAACGTATTGTTCCTATGAAAAAATTTTTTTATTTACGTTTTTAATTATAGGCTATACAGGTGTCACATCTATATACTTGATCGAGATTGTAAAATAATACGTTTCACATGTAGATGAACGAGTTTTGTCGAAACAAGTTCAAATTATAACCTCTTGTAATATACCAGTTTAATATATACGAAGAAAAAAAATTTATTAGAATCCATAAAATATTTTATTGGATATCTGGACATTAAAATATTTATTAGAACTGTTGAATATGTATGTAGATTAGATCATTTTTTTTGGAATAACAAACAAATAAGACAACAAAATGGATATTAGTTGCAAACGAATATTTCGTTGTTCGTATGCAATAAGATATTTTGTTAATTGAAAAAAAAAATTTTCTCAGTGTATATTTTAGTCGTGACTACTTTTACTTTAATTATACTTTTACTTTAATCTCTTTGTATTAAATCATTTTTTGTTAAGCGTTATATTATTTATTGAATAACTTATTGAATTATTATCAATTTATCAAGGTGATTTTTTAAAATTTCAATGATACATGTGTATACTAAAAAATAGATGTAGGTATATAAATATTGTGAATTCTAATTTTGCCCTAACTTCTTTTTGAAATTTTATTATTTCTAGCTGTGTCCAATTTTTAAATAATTTTTTACTGTGCAACTTATTAAGTAAAATTTTAGATAAAATATTATTTTTTCGCAATAATTAAAAAAAATTGATTATATCTCATGTATATTCAACTTCATTTTATAAGTAATCATTATATTATCATTTATTATCTTTAAATAAATCGATGTATTAATTTTATAATAAAAGTACAACTTGATAATGATGATAAAGCACCATTGAATCTATATGATTGGTTTAATTGCTTAACAATTCCACCTATCTTTGAATATTAAATTGTTAATACGAAAATGTTACTCGAATGCATATATACGCTAAAAGAGGTGAAGCCAATCAAATATTTTATTAATATTCCTAAAAAGAAGTGTTTAAAACCGATTATTTATTATTATCTGATAAATTTTATAAGACAAGTTTATTTGACAACTAGTAAATATTTCTTACCATATAAGGGGATATCAAACTCAGAAAATATGGTTATTTTTTTTTTTTACATTTTTTTATAAAACAATGAATACATTTATTAAAATACTCTGAACGTCAGGCTTTCAGGTATGTTTTAAATGATCTACCCAAATTTTTCCAGATTTTTGAATCTATAATTTGATTACGATGTTTGGGTTGAGAGTTTGTGCCTTTTTTTTGACTAATTATTACCGACCAAAAATTGTTTACGTATCTATTATTAAAAATAAAATATTTTTTTCCTAAAAGAAAATGAACACAAGAGGCTTTTCCTTATATTTTAAGTTATCCTTGTGAATGTAGTTCAGATTTTTAATTCAATATTTTAGATATAATTATTGAGTTCAAAAATTGCAGATTCCCGTTATTTAAATCCGAGATTCAATTAAACAAATATTTTTATTAGAGTACATAATAAAGTATATTTTATTGAATTAATTTCCAGAGTCGAATAAATTAAGACGTATTCGTCATACAGGTTTCGCAATCAACAGGATCATCCGGTAGATCCAACCGATAAATAACTGTCAAAAGTTTCATTTTCACGGGAGACGAAATTTGGACGATAAGTCACAATAAAACTACGTCGTATACACTTATTATTTGACGATCGCGTCAATAATTTATACAATTATTATACCGAGAGAAAGGGAACTCATTTCCAACGCGAAATGCAAACGTCAAGGTCGTGAAGTTGAAATCAAAGATGAATTGATTTCTGAGTTTGGTCGAGCTTACGCAATTACAGCCTCAAGAGAGGTGAGGAGGAGAGAAGAAAAAAAAAGAAGCGGAAGCATCGGGGAAACGAGTTGAGAACCGTCAACCGCAGTTCAGGTTTCTCCAATCATAGCCGATGAAAGTCGGAGAAAAAGGAAGAGAGGTCGGTGAAAAAATAAAAGAACCGTCGAAAGGGAAGAAAGACAGACAATTAAGGAAAGGAAAGAAGCCTAGGTGAGAGAAAAAATGGTAAAGAAGGAATTGATAAATAAATATATATAGATAGATGGGGACGATGGTCGTTTTGTTTAATGGATTACAATGAATTGACGAGTACACGAAGGAGAACGGATGTATATATATATATATAGAGGAAGGGAAGTGAGGTCAAGGGAGAAAATTGCAGGATGTCGGGTCGAAAGGTGTTTGGAAGCGCGGCGATCTTAGGCCACAATAATCCCCGCGAGGATGATGAATCACCTTGTCGCACCTCCCTCTCTCTTCTTGCCGGGCGTCTATATCCTGAGACGTAGTACCTGGTGGGTGACGCCAAGCGAAATAGACGAGGCGAGAAAAGTGCGAGCGGATTATACCTTCTTTCTCTCTTTATCCTTTATTTTCTTCCTCCCTCTTTATTCTCTTTCTCCTTCTACGTGCTCTCCTCTTTTTTCCTTTTCCTTCGAGTGGAAGGGGAAAAGGCGCCTCGAGAACATCGTGACGCGCGCGCGAACCTCGATTCAATTTAACTGCCAACGCGAGATATATGAATGGCGCGGTTTCTTTCCTTTTACCCCTTTTGTGTGTGTGTGTGTGTGTGCGCGCGCGCGCGGGTCGGTGTGTTTCGTCGGAAGAAAAAAAGAATGACAAAGACAATGACACGAAGAGGTATATGTACGCGTATATAGAAGTGGATGATTGAAGAAACGTATAGGATAGAAAATGGTTTGTATCGAAGTCGCTGATTTCTTTCGTGCCCTCCGGGGATTGCTAAAACTCTCACGGCTGGTGTACTTTCCTCTCTTTCTCTCTACACACGGACGCGCACAACTTTTGCATTCGAATTCGGCGTATACGCTCTAGCCGTTCTATTACCAAACGAATTCTAGAAAATACGTTTTTAAGAACCGTTTATTCGCTCGGGACGTCTGAGAGAGGCTATATAGGCTATTTTTTATTTTTTGAAAAAGAAAAAAATTTTTTTTCGATTTCCCCATTTATTTTTGATGTATTAAATTGAAATAAAACGGAAGCGTCTCTTTCTTTTTTTTCTCTCTTCTTTCCTCTTTTTCACGACTCCGTGTATACCGAACGTGAAAATGTTTATAGATGCGATATCAATTGGCTATGTGAGGCCAGTAAGAGTTTACATTTTTTATGTTTATTACTTTATAATTTTATATTTTTTGGTAGAGTATTTTCGTATAATTTGACACCAGAATACATTGAATTTAAGTAAATTTAAGTGTATGAAGAAGAAAAAATGTTTAATTGTGACATTTTGTTGTTAATTATTGTAAACAAGGAAAAGTGGTATTTTGAAAAATGTAAAATGTGGATTTTATAGTCTTAAAAGAGTTTTCGGGCTTTACATTTGAAAGTGCATCCGTTGAATTGTACAGTTTATACATTCATACTAAAATTAACGTTTTATATTAAAATTTAAAGAAACTTATGCGGAACATTGCTATTTAAGAATATGTAAAATTATTAAAAATAATTTAATTAATTAATGTCACTATTAATATACTCCACCAATCGCTCTGAATCCTTGCATAATTGTAATTTATATCATTATAAAGCGAAATATTCTCGTACTTTTCCTAAAATTTTACTATAAAATATTTATATTTGCAAAAGCACTGTTTCTCAGTAAATAATTCAAACGCGGGAAATTTGAATTTGGGTTTGATATTCTCTTAAGATAATACTAAAAAGCTAATACCACAATTTAGCATAGTGTAAAATTATAAAAATATTACAATCTGAATTTTCCAAACAATGGTAATTTATTGACTATTTACATTATTAGTTATATAATAAAAGAACACGAGCCAAAGACTATTCCTCACAATTGAGTAAGGCGGACTGTATTTATACCAGCCACTTTAATAACCTCACCGGATGAGTGTTTGAAAGAAGACAAAGAAAAGCTGAGTCAAAATAAAAATTAAATTGAAGTATAGAATTAAATAAAACGGAAGAAAAAAAATTGAGTCCACCAAGCATATACACAGGGCGAAACAAAATAAATTTTTTTCTTTTTTTACCGTTTTATTTAATTTTATACAACAATTTATTTTTTATTTTGACTTAGCTTATCTTGGTATTTTTCAAACACTCATTCGGTGAGTTTATTAAAGTGGCTGGTATAAATACAGTCAGCCTTACTTAGTTGTGAGGAATAGTTTTTGGCTTGTGGAGATCAATAAATTCATTTATCATATAACTGAAAAAAATATTTTTTTGAAAAATCGTAATGACGAGCTAGTTGTACAAACTATATATTCATAGTGAGAAAATATTTGCCTTTAAACCTACTCGATTAATGATTGTGTAATTTTACAAGCCCTTTTTATGTATCATATAAAAATGGATTGTTGCTGATCACATCTTTCTTGGACAAATTTTTTGGACCAAAAGATTTTCTGCGCATAATACGTATGTATGTAAGTGTTATTAAGAGGATCCTTAATTATTGTAATAAATATATCCCTGGTAGAAATACGCAAAAATTTTTAACAATAAAATAGGACTTATATTATATTACTTTATATAATAAAGAACCCAGACATACTATTTAAATATATACGGAATTATTTATTTATTATACTTTATTAGCCTGAGTAATAAAATTAATTAAAAACCATTCCATTCGACGACCAACGCATCAGCAAAATAAAATAATATATCCACAAATAAGAATAATGTACTTTTCAATTTCAACACTTTTGAAAAGTATAAATAACGGAAAGTTAATTTGAAACAGTGTTTATAATGAGTTTTATACTTTAACAAGAAAAGAAAATATTTGATTAAATATTAAATTTACATCGCGCAAAAAGTAAACTTATGTAATTAACATTTACATTTATCTTTTTAATGTTTTAATTTAATAAGTCTACACGTCGTGTATAAGAGTTAATAAAATAAATAATACGTCCATTGTTTAAATGAACCTGTATTTTATACATTATCGAATATTATTATGTCTTTATTCGCAACACTCTGTGTTTTAGTAACTTTTTACGTAATTGAAAAATAAGTAAGTACTTTCCATAATGTATAGCAGTAGTGACAATGATGCTCTCAAAATCAATTTAGGTGTCTATGCGTTTGTGAAAAGAAATTTTTTAAATAGTAAATAACGGTTTTTTAATATTTTTTTAACTTTCGTCTGTTTAAATAGTTTTTAATAACACTGCACTATTGTGACTTATCAGTCAATTTGATTGATTTATCGTTTTTCTAAGAATTAATTATTATTTAATAATAACGTTAGGTTAAAAAATTTTACTTTATGATTTAAAATTTTCGTGGTAAAAATATAAACACTTTTGGAAAATTTTAATAAGATTCAATCATTTTAATCAAAACTATGCAGTTAAATGTGTTAAAATTTGCGTTCAGTACCATATGTTCGTTGTGTATCATCAATTTTTGGATTCACTTCATATTCTTTAATGAGCTTTGGCAGAAAGAAATAGATTATTAAAAGATTAATTTGTTAAAAAGTAATCAAGTTTTAAACAATTACTTGACATAATAATCGAAACACTAATTGTTGATACATTTGTTCTGCGTGAATCACTTTAAAATAATTCTGAACTGTTAAAATTTTCCAGAAAATGTGCTTCAAAAAAAATTTCTTTAACCTAACTTTTACCCTTAAATTATATTTATGCAGTTTAGAGCCTTATCGAATCCGCTTGATTAATCGTTTAACTGGTAACTTTAACCGGATTTAAGACAATTTTTTTTATAAATTTTTAATTGAAATAACTTTTTAGCTGAAAAAAGATGGTATTAAATTTCTTGCACATTTCGCAATTACGAAGTTTATCAGAAATATAGGTATATAGAATAGATAATTAATGAAAATTTATAAATTGTTGGTACACATTGCGCTTAATTCTCATCGGTACGTTGAATCCTTACCAAAACGTGATAAATTTAAAAAATTAAAACTTGACCTTCCTATAATAAGTGGTAAAAATAAAAAAAAAAAGAAAGTTTGAAAGCTTCATTCTCCTTTTAACATCTTTTCGAGAATCGATGAAGAAGAAGAGTAAGAAAGAAGAAGAAGAAGAAGAAGAAGTCTAGTAAATCGGTCGTAAAGCCGATTAAATCTTGAGGGCATACGTCGCGAGAGAGAGTAGATTCGCGTAGAGAGGTGTGTATTAACACGTCGGCG
This sequence comes from Theocolax elegans, assembly GCA_026168455.1. Lineage (NCBI taxonomy): Eukaryota > Metazoa > Arthropoda > Insecta > Hymenoptera > Cerocephalidae > Theocolax > Theocolax elegans. The sequence continues at coordinate 6,809,039 of CM047427.1, forward strand.
AAGCAGTATAGGTATCCCCTCGGCCACAATTACATATAGGTTTGACGTTGTACGCGATATCAGGTATAAAGAAGAGAGAGAGGGAGAGAGAGAGAGAGAGAGAGAGAGGCCTTTGGGGACGAGGGCAATGAAATTAGTTGATCGCGGAAAACGATTCGCGCTTATCACACCGGAAAAGCATCGACCAAGTCGTTACCCTTCTTCTTCATCTTTTTTTTCTTTCCTTTTTTTTCCCTCCTCCTCTCTCCCCGAGTCCTCTCGACGCGGCCTCGATTATCTCGAGCGCGCAATCAGCGAGAGGTTCTTTTGAAGCGCGATAAGCCGATATCAGGGCGAATGATCCCTTAGCTAGGAGAAAGAGGAAGAGAATATATCGGATCATTCGCTAGGCGCATCAAACTAAAAGAAGAGGGAGAGAGAGAGAGAGAGAGAGAGAAATACTCACGCTTGTATTTCGCGCGAGCGCGAGTGCTTCAACGCAATTACAGCTTGACTCGAGCGTTAAAAGCTGCCGTAAAAGCTTTCTCCTCCCCCCTCCCCCCTCTCTCGCTCTCTCTCTTTTCCGTCTGTATCTTTCTTCCTACGTTAACTCGTAGTCTGTTTAAACTTACGTAGTCTTGACCATGCGATGCAACTTTTAATGCTACCCGTCTATCTTCTACATTAAATAATTTACAACGTAATGTATGCACATCTCTTTCTCTGTGTGTGTGTGTGTGTGTGTGTGTGTGCGTGTACCGAGTTGTTTCTATTCGCATCTAACTTCATCTTGGCAAGCACACACATGCGTATATATATCTTTGAGTGTGTCCGCAAAATCGCCGGTACGAGAGTACCCGCATTACGCAGTTTTCAGCCTAGCTTCAAACCCGTACCATCCTATCCGTCACGAAACTTCATTTTCAACATTTATAAAGATAATGATCCAAGTTTTGAATTTAAAGTGCTTTACGCGAATTCACGTGTATATGTGTATATATGTATGTATGTATACGTATGTATGTACATATACCGACTGACTAATAAATAAACGATGCTAATTGTAATTTTGTTTGCGTTTAGTTTAAGTATAATTTGGAAAATTGAATACAAACGTAAAGGGAAATATTCTGAAACGTATTTAAGTGATCTGGATAAAAATTGTAGTGGTCAATATATACCGAAACAAATCTGCACCATCTCTGATGCTTAATTTTTATTACAATTGTACGTAAACGAGCGAACGTCTATATTTTTATATCCTCGACATATTTTGGTAATTTTTATTTATTTTTTTACATTCCATTTAAAAAAAAATAAGTTTGCGTCTACGTAAAATAACTGCGGTTATCAAAAAAAAAGATATAAAATCTACAACGGCGGAAGGTATAAAGAAACGTGGAAACATTGTTGTGTTGTACATCCATCAGTCGTAAATAATGAACGCGGAACTATCACACTTCAAATAAATATATGACTAATAATTATTTTGATTAATCCGATCTTTTTGAGTCTTAGTGGTAATCGCGTTAAAAATCGCGTTAACGTTAATTATTAGTAAATAGTAAAACGTTGAAAATTGAATTATTAACATTTTTACAAGAATTTATTGTTTGGCAAATTGTTACAGTGCGCTTTCGTATGTATCAGTAGTATAGGTCAACATAATTGAAGTAATTCGAGTCAGCGTATGGTCAGCCGCGTCGACCGAATCCACTAGATAAAAAAAATTGTTCATTAATGACTGGTACGTTTATTATTAACCACACATCTTTAGTAAAAATTGAAACGAATTTTTTCGAAGAAAAAATTGTTGAAATTCTACTAGGAATAATAAAACCATATACTGTGTAAATATAAATTAGTGAATATATTCACTAATAATACAGTGACGGTAACCTACTTATTACTATTTAATATTTATAAATTATTTCTTTAATATTACTTACCATGTTTATCAAAGTCTTTAACCATTTATACATTAATATATTTTATGTTTTTAACATGTTACAGAAATACTACAGAAAAGTGAAACCTTAATTGAGAGGGCAAATTATTAATGAATAATTGGCACTTGTCATCTACTGACCTTTATCATCAATATATCTCAGGAGTTAAGTAAATGACAATTAAATTTAGGAAGATGTGTGTGATTGAAATAAATACAATTCATTTTGTATACATAATAATATAACGATTTCAATTAATTTCCTGGAATATTCCGACCAATAGTAATATACTATAGAAACGTGCATTAAAATCTACAGGTAGAATAATTGAGAATTTACACGATAAGATACCTGGTAATATCTTGATTTGGATTATTTGGACAAAGTAGCAAGTGCGGTGCTCGAATTTATTCGCAACAGGAGGCCTCCGCTTGTTTTTTGTTAAGTGTGTCTAATATGTTATAGTACAATCCCATCGCCAAATTTTCAGATCAAAGTGGTCTTATATTTTCATGGAAACAATTGGCGTAAAATCCGTATAAGTATGGTTTTTTAGTACTAGAACATATGTTATTTATGGTTTCCACGTTACATTATTTTATTTCTTTTAAGGATTAATTCGTCCTACATTATCGATGTATGCCTTATTTTATTGTATTAAAAATATTTTTATACTTATATTTGAAATTCAAGACATAAGCTTTAGATATAAACGACACTTTACTGAACGCTTGATAAGTACTCATTTCTTCTTATTTAATATTAATTAGTTGTTAAAAAAACAGTATACCTGACAAATGAAATTCCAACTTTTGTGAATCAACACAGATTAAAAATTTTTTTTTTCATTCGATTGCATCAATTGTTGATATTGCTATTACACGTATATACGACACAATATATTCAATCAATATAGTACGTATATTCTAATGAATTAAATGAAAATGATTCGTTCAAAATTTATAATGCACGTACGATGAAGGTAAAATAAAAAAAAAAGAATCATCAGGGATATAAAATAAAATTAAACGATGATTGGTCAGACGTGCCGTCAATTTCCCGTCTAAAGCGCATTTGAACTAAAATATAAAAATAATGCGTTTGACTTAAAACAGGGTTGAAAGCGTTGAACGATCCAGTGAGTCAACGTATCGGAGAGAAATAAACGCGGAGTGATTATCCCGGGTTATTTCGACACGCGTAACTCACCTGAATCGCCAATATCAAAAGTTATACATTCCGCGCATTGGAATCGATGATAATAATTGTCAAACCGAAATATAGAAAGTACATTATGCATAACGTATACATAAATTGAATTTTAATTATTATACCTATATATATATATATATATATATATATGTAAGTGGAACAAAACCATCAAGCGCCGAGTGAAAATTTAAATTAAAAAAAATCGAGACGGGGGTGTATAAGAGGAGAATGGGAAAAGATGTCTAGGTGGATTACACGGTTAACGTTAAATCTCCTCGAGCCGGCTTTCTCGGGAGTGTCTAATCGATAGGAGATGGCGCTCCTGGTATATGACACCCCGAAACGCGTGGGTCATTGCCACGTCGCATTGACCTGTCGGCGTATACACCCAAAGTTCAAGAGGTCGTATATATACATATATATAATACACCGACCGACCCTGTAAACATTTACACCGAATTATAACTGGATACTCCTAACCTTCCAGTTAACTTTTCCAAAGTGAGATACAGACCGAGCGACCGAAACTTTCTTATACTTATGGAAGATTGAAAGATCTACTACCACCCCTCTCCCCAAAAAAAAACTTCGAATGAAAATGAAAGAGGGAATCGTTTAGTTTTCGTACACTTTAAAAAAATAGATTCTTGGTCTCAGAAAAATTCTTTTTAAATATAACTTAAACGGAAGCTCCGCTTGCTCTAAAATGATTCTTAATAGCTAAATCAAGAGGAATATGCTTGATCTTATAAGTAATTGGTTTTTTTTAATTAAATTTCCTAATTTTTTTTAAGTCTCTAGTAGAAATTTGTCCATATTTAATGGTTTAAGGTTAAAAATTGCGATTTGTTAGTTTACGAATAGGCATTTTTCGCCCTTTTTTTAAAAATGGCTCGTTTATTATACCTAAAATATAGATTAAATTTCTTTTAGGGCTAGATTCCGTTTAATTATAGAAGAATCCGCTTGATTATAAAATAATCATTTTAGAACAACCAGATTTATCATTTCAATCATATTTAAGAAGAATTCCTCTAAGAACAAGATTCTATTTTTTTTTTTGAGTGTGTATATATACATATATATAAAATACGAGCTTGATTTACGGACTCTTGAATTATATAAAGCTTTTATATACCGTTCATTAAGCGGACACTGATGATTCTTCAATTGTGAGGAACGAAATCTGTTGGTTTTATTAACCAATTTATTTTTGTTGCTATAGATATATAGATGTATACACATCGTGTTTTAGTACACTCAAGTTTACATACAGTTAGGGCCTCTACAGTCCTTAGTTTCATTTTACGTTTATTCGGTATATAAATTTAAATAAAGAGGAACGATGTGCCTTTTAATGGCAATTATTTTGATGTATTACGTGAACGTCTTAAAGATTTACCTTTGCAAAATAAAAATGACATTTTTTTGTGTGCCTTGTATCGTTGGTAACGAGACGTCATTTTTTCCGTGCATTTTTTATTACTTAATAATTTAAGCGCGTTGATTGTTTCGTCTGTATTCGTTGTTATTGGAAGATTATTTGACCATTTTGAATTCGCTGTTATTATATATGCACCATTTAATTTTTTTAAGTTTTATAAATTCACATTTACTCGACATAATTCGATAGTATTAAAATGTTCATAAACAATAAGATATTGAAATTGTACGAGTAATAGCATTTTTAACCACTTATGATTATCGGTACTATAGATACATCTTATCGTATAAAATATGTATTTTCATCGATTTATCCGAACATACACACACATACTAAACTCCGAAGTGTAAAAATTGATGGTAGAATGTGTAAATCGACAACTTTGCACTTTACGAATACGCGAGTATCACACTTTACAAGAGTGTAAAATTTCGAGCATTACTTTTAATAAAATAAAATAAATATCTCATATTTTATACCTTTGAAACAACATTGTTTTCATAGTACAAAATGAATATAAAATATTAAAAACAGTTGTATCCGCGAACATGTAAAAATATATGCAAATATGCAAAATATTTTTTAGAGAAGGCTCACTCGTACTCTTCGTTCACAACGATCTGTGAAAGTTCTCAAAGCTTAACCTATTTAAAAAAAAATTAGATAGGCGTTTCGTTATCGATCTCATCTTAACACTTCAAGATTTTTTATAACAAATATATCGTATCGCTGTTTACTTTTCTTAAATAATAAAGCGTTTATTTTTTTCGAAGTATCTCTCTGTTACTCGTTTACACTAACCTCTGAATATTTCTGTATAAATATACGAAACATTAGAAGTTCATCAATATTTACAATTACATATGATATATTAAAAAAGCAAACAAGGTTGAAGAAATCAATTTCAGTTGTGTATTAAAATAAAAATCATTTTTTTTTATTTAAATCTCTAAAAGTTTGATTTGTATTATTTATTTAAATAAAATAAATAATTGTAATATAACTTTTCTTTCGTTCCTTTTTTCAATGAATACATTTAGTAATTATACTAAATAAATGAAAACGAATTTCATTGAAACACACAAAAGTTATATTATGATTATTTATTTTATTTAAATTTTAATGTAATAATTTACAGTATGCATAGTAAATATAATTTTATTCTCATATTAGTAACAAAGTTTTAATAAAATTTTTACAAATACGAACAATTAAAAAAAAAGAGTATTATAAATTAATTAGCAAATCAGAAAATATATAACACTTTCATAGTAAAGATTATTATTTTATTTTGGATGCATATTATTTTTAACCATTTTTTCAATAATTTCCATTCGATGATTGTTCAGATTTATTTTTTTTTGAGGTAATCTCAACACTCAATTGTATACCCTGTTTTATATATTTTAGTAACATTTGATTCGTATAATTAAACGATCTACTCACTCGACTACGATAGTAAAAACAACTATTAAAATTACTAAAAATATCTCATCGATATACGCACCTTTAACATTTTTATATCTTAGAAATGTTCTTTCTATATGTCGTATATATCTCCATATCCCTACGAGTCAAATTGTAAAAATCCTGAGGACTATTCGACCATCTATCTCTAGATCATATTGGATTAGTATGTTTGAAAGATAAACCACTAATAAAAAAATTAGTACATTTTTGTACGTCCATGTATTCGATACAGTATATCTCGCACGTCATCATCGTTGTGAATTGCTTCAAACAAAAGTTACGATTAGAAATCAAGCAAGTACATAATACAACCCTTTATATATTTCGACAGTAAGTAACAGTAAATTCAAGGAAAATAACGTGTAAAATCGAGATAAAAGCCCTAGACGTACATAGGAAAGAATAAAAAAAAAGTAAAGTGAAACGGAAGAAAAAAAAAGTAAAAGGGAGTATACGATAAGCACGTAGTGTAGTTATATAAATAAAATTGAAAGATAATCCCGACCGGGTGGTTGTTCGCGGGCAATCCAGCCTCTCGGAAGGTGCGGGAAAGAGAATGAGAGAGCGTAAGAGAAAGAGAGAAAGAGAGAGAGAGAGAGGGGGGGGGGGTGACGATACGATCGTAGATCCAGAAGCGGAAAAGGATCCGGTAGAGTTCCGAGCTCGTGGACAGTTGGCGCAACGAGAGAAACCCGCGAGGTCGACTATGGTGGTGGCACGGCCAGTAGACCCATTGTTCCTTGGCACAATAGCCGGTTGCCCATTTGCCAAAATGGAGGGCAAGCCTCTCCGAGAAATGGGTGGGGTCTGTTGTATCTCCTGGCCACCCGGCTGGTACAAATTTATTAATTGACCAGGAACAATGAGACTTAATCAGTGGAGAAGGGAGAAACGTTTATACGTTATATACATGCATATATATATATATATATATACATACACACATACATACATACATACACACACACACACAGACGCGCACACAGGTGTATATCCACGTATACGTATACAATATGGGTTGCAAGCTTATTGGCTTGCTGATGATACTCCATTAAACGTGAACTTTCTCTCTCTCTCATTCTCGTTTTCTGTCTTTCTCTCTCTGCTCTCCGGCATTCACGTTTCCAGTTGGTAATACCGCGACGTGGAACTAAGCGGTTTTACCCGCGCTTTAAATAATTCGCGCGTGTGCGAGTCCGTGCGGTTACGCCTCATGCAGTTCAAATGAATGAGTTTGTGGATGTGTAGCCACAGATTTTCTCTCTGTATATTTCTATTTTCGTATGTTGGTCGAGGGCTTACTCTCCACCTCTCTTTCTGGCTACGCACACCTGTATACATCTTGCAATTTCGACGTTTCGGACCTCGCGTTTTCAACCGTCGTGGCTTTTTAATCGGTTACGAGTTTATATGTATACCCAAAGAAATTTTCGGTGTACCTTAATTTTGATATAACGACGAAGATCCTCCTCTCTCTATCTCTCTATCTCTCTCGCTCAACCTTCATTTAATAAGTCCGTTTAAAATGTTACGGTGTATGTGTACCACACCTTTTCCAAAAATTTCGGTTCGTCCTTGCAGAGTTTTGTATATGAGCGCACTGTATATGTGTTATATATACGTTTGAATTAATTTTAAACTCGTTACGAATGAGCTAAAGTGGTTTAAGAAAAATTTGCTAACGAGATACGTTTCCTATAGTTGATACTCGACTTGTTTGGTTAGAGCAGTTACGAAGACTACAAAAATCTCTTAAAAATTCATTATCGCGTAAGATATTTAGAATTACAGCGGACGTAAACTAGCGACATTGAAAAAAATGTTATTGTAGATGTGAAAGTTAAGTTTTTACACTTTAAACACGATCGTTACAACAATACTAAAAAAATTATACAGATTTTTGCGTGAGGATCAATTTACAGAGATTTTAGAATTCAACATTTTTTTAAAATCGTAAATATTTCTTTAAATATTTAGGTTGTATTGAAATCTTTGATTAGGTATAGATTTTAAATCATATTTAACTTTAATATTTTAATTGAATATAGAGAATCATAAATTGAATATTATTTCACCAGTTTACCTTTCAAAAAATTATTCTTATTGTGAACTGTACAATAGAAAATATTTTGTAATTTTGAAACAAAAATATCGTGCACTTTCTGTGTAAAAGTACTAGATTTTAATCTATATAGTGAAAAAAACGTGCATTTTAGTGTATATTTTATTATTTTATGGTTTTTGTATGCTTATCTTTTAAAAAAATTGTTCTGATCAAAAACTATCCAATATAGATAAAAAGTTTTTCGTCAGTTTATATTTTTACGTAGGAGCGATACATTTCAATTCATTGCGAAAAAACGTGTTTTTTAAAGCATTTCTTTAATCATTTTCATCATTTTTGTATTCGCTTAGCTTTGATAATATTGCTTAAATCACAAAGAGTTGAATAAGAAAACATTTTGTAATTTTGAGACGAATATTTCGTTCCTATAGTTTTTAATGTTAGAATTATAATCTGCAAACGACAATTTAACGAAAATTGGAGAAAGAGAAATGATTTGAGCGGTTTTTTAGCGATTCATCTAGAAATAGAACCATATACTTATCATATAATGAGAAAAATACTTATAATTTTCAGGCGAATGAATATAAAAATATATCTGATTTACTACACTAATACTCTTACAAACATACATACGAGTCCATAATTTAAATTCAAATATTAATATTTATTCCTAGCAAAAAAATATAAAAGGCACACATCGATCGACGCAATTATAAAATTGAAAATAATTAAAAAACGTAATAAAAATGGACATCTCTAATTTCCGGTAAAAAATTAATGAACAGCAAAATCAAGATAAAAAAAAAATATACAAATAGTCAACAATCTAATAGACATAAAATGTATACACACACGATGTACGAATCTACGTTAGAATACGTCCTCCAAATTGTACACTAATTTCAAATCTTGACATTTCCGAAATTAGCCCTTTCGGAACGTGGCGGAAGTGTACGTGCTCGCGTTCGGGTATATACGCATGCGTATACATACACGGAAATAAGCGCGCGTGCGTATACGTGTGGCTTTGGCACACTGCGGGTTAAGTAATGCAAACGTCAAGGGTGCGAGGCCGATGCAGGGATGATTTTAATCAACCTCGCGTGCCTCTCCTATTATCGTGGATGAAAGAGGAGAGGACCCGTGTAGCCTCCCCCCTTTTTCTATCGATTAGATTTTTAAAGAGGTAATTGACCGAGATGATCGATTGCATATTAATGATTCTTGCGCGGCTGATCGGACAACCATTACATCGAACGCTAACGACGTAATTGATTCTTTGAATGTCCAAAATTTCGCTTGATTTAACCAATGACTATATACCTACCGTGTAATTTGTTGCAAGTGTTACGTACCTTCGAATAATCTCGATTTTTTTATGTATATGGATATTATTCGATCGATTATTCGTTTATAGTGGTATTTCTTTTTTGCTTAATCAGCTGGTAAATGTTTAATCGGAGGAGTTGTTTAGTGGATGCAACTAAACATTTAATGCCCTGGTAAATAAATTAGACAGTTTCACTGGTGAACGTGTTAATCGAATGAATTTTTAGTTGGTGTTTATATGTATAAATTTAATAAAAATAATGTTGTAATTATTTTAATAATTAATAAAGATAAAGTTACGAATACAAGAGCAATGAATTTTTTAAATGAAGAAATGTTAATTACAATATAAACAATTAAACGTTTTTCTTTTTAATAGTAGCTATCTACTGGCAGCTAGAAATTGGTGGAGATTTTTTATACCAGGGTGGAAACTATTGAAATTTCTTTTTTTTCACTGTGACAATAAATGAAACAATATTTGTATATTTATTGATTGAAGATATTTACATTTTATTATGATATGTATTACTTTATTGATTATTGTGATATTTATATTAGAAAAAATATTTCAAGCAAAAATAAGTACATACCATCAGAAAGGAGATACACACTTTCAATATTTCAAATTTGAAAATCCTTAAATTTATAACATAGAATAGCAATTCTAATTTCATATTTATACATATATGTTTAATCATACTTTTTTATGTTTGTATTTGTAATATATTTGTTAAAAGAAAATAAATTAACAGTGTCATTTTCCATTTCTTCCGCTATTTCTCAATCTTAAAAGTATCTTAAGTTAAAATTTTAACACTTTTATTTCTACTGCACATTGACGATCCTCCCTCCCAATTATTACAATACTATCTAGATATCGATTTCCTTTAACTTTTAAGAGGTCCGATATTTGATATTTGTAATTCCTAATAACATTAAATTCATATCATAGGCCGATCTTGTAAAGTTATAGATTTTCTTATGAGCGACTACTTTTTTTTAATTGTCTTAAAAACTTTAAATATACCTTTCTTTCGATGACCTGGAAATCACCATTGCTAAGCAGCTTGGACATGGCTGCAACAGGTAACTAATGTTTTTAAATTACTTGTTATAATGAATAACGAACTTTTTTTATTATTCTTAGTAATCAACAAATGAAGTTGTATTTTAACTGTTAAGGGGGTGGCTTACCCGATGGATTACCGACCGAGCCAGAAAAGGTAATTATTACATTTATTTTAAAAAATATGCAATTTTATACAAAACCTGGATACAGAAGCACTTGATAATTAAATAATAAGTCAATATACAACGTTTCAAGTAAATACAATAAGGACACCGTATACAATTTCTGCACCGAAAATGTACGATTTTCTGTGCTCGGTCGGTAACCCACCGGGTATGCCCTTTCGAAGAATACGAATAATATTTATAAATTCGTGAATTAGAAAAAAATAGTCAAGAGCGTGAATAATATCGTCAATATCTCAGTCTGAATGCCGGATATATATAATATGGATTTGTTACGATACAGTCCACGTAGATTTATACAAAAATATATGTAAGGTGTATAAGTTACATGCACCGGAAAGAATATGCGCTTTAAATGTAAGACAACAAACTTGTATATATAAATAAGAAACTAAGACTAAGCAGTCTCGGATCTAGAGAGAAAGAATAAGTGACGACATGCCGAAGTTACGACGATCACCGACGAAGACGCGAGAGATTCGATATCGAGTATCGTATCCTGTACAGCCTTGAAACCAATACCGCGAATAAACCTTAGCAATATGTGGACCTGGTGAAGACACGATGAAATTAAGGAATAAACTAATCTTATACTTGGATGTATATACTGAGTTCATATTTATTCCAACAACCCTGTTTACATCTCGATTACTCGCCGAATTGTCCGCTTGACGAGCCCGGTAGACAACGTATACGATATAAACTCGACACGTGACAGATTCAACGGGGTGCTAAAGTCAACTTTTATCCTTCCCTACCCTATCAGCTGAGCTAAAGTAAGAATTTGATAATAAATAATAATATATGATATTATTTGAAAAAGTACGAGAAGACGCGCTTTTCTTTACAAACAATTAACCTCTTTGTAAAATTTGATACTAAAATGCAATCGTGTTTTCGGGAATATATCTATACCAAGAAGTGTTGATTATTGACTTTTTATACTTTTATTAAGAGATTTCTTGTAATTTTTAGATTCAAGGAGATATGAAACTAAAAAAAATTGGAATCCTTATTTATTTTCTAATTAACAATAGGTATTGACTTTTTCCAAAAAATCTCTCTTCTATTTGCTTTGAATATGTACAGTCTTCTAATTGTATGTATGTACGATTTTTTTCAAAATTTTTGATCACTAAATGATCGCGTTTTTTGTACATCCGCAAGGATCAATTTTTCACTTAATCATTACCGACGAAAAGTGGTTATTAATTTTTAAATAATTTAAAATTATTTATTTCAAAACAATGTCTCTGTTAGATTCTTATATATTACTCAAGTATCGTATTTTTAGTTCGATAATTGCAGATAATTTTTGGGTTTTTTTAAAGTAGATCCCTGTAATTTGGCTATCACATCTCCTTAAATTTCATAAATTGTAATTTAAGTTATCTTTTCACTCGGTCGATAAACTAGGGAGGATAAAAGTTGACTTTGGCATCCTTTTTAACACACCACATATATTTCTTTTATAAAACATTTTTCGCTTACGAGAGTTATGCATAGTGTATCAGTCGTTGAGCAATATTTATTTGCCGCAAATATTCACATCTTTTAATATGTGCAATTTATATTTATTAGGAAAAAATATTAGTACAGAAAATTATTCAGAGAAAAACCATCCTTTAATTATTAAATAATCAAATATTTTATTGACAGAAACAATACTTTTTGTAGCATTCGTAACTGAGGACATTGTCACTAGTATTTCAATTACATTTTAAACAGTTTTAAGATTTTTCAAATAATAGCTCATATACAATGACAATTTAATTATTAAGTAGCTTTTCCATTATAAAACACATCGCATTTATCTTTATGAATATTAAAAATGTGATTCCCAACCATTGCCTATAACTATTTTCAAGCTTGATTAACGAAAATTCCAAACGTATGTTTGCGTTACATTGAATAATCACCCTCCATCTTATTTTTTGAAATCTAATATCAGATTAAAATAGCCAACAATCCTTCTAAAACTCCAAGTGAAGGTATATAAATAAAAATATGTATTTCTTTAAAAATCTAATTTATTACAGTTCCATGGTCCTCCAAACCGATATTCAGACCTTGGGTTATTCTAAAAAGCAAGTAAAATCCACTATGAGACACTTACCTCCTTCAAAAGTTTCACTACCCAATATATAAATTAATAATTATCAATTCAAATAAGATAATAATCTTCGAACGATACCTTTTTGTAATCTAAACGTTATTCTAAACGTATATACCTATATACGGTTAAAAACCTCGTAATTTTTCATAGGATTTTTTCCTCCGCGTGTACTATACATCAATTTAGTCAAGTGCAAATGTAAATCAACGCGAGCCATCAATCTCCAACGTACTTGAAACTATATATATATATACACTTAACAGTAGAGAGAAAGAAGGAAAAAACCCCGTAAAAGACAGACACACACAATATGTTAAGTTGAAACGATTTCCTGTTAAAAAAAAACGTCGGGGCAAACCTACGAGCCATAAAATTATTTCTAAAAGTTTTTCATTAAAACATTCTTCAGAGCGTATAATGTGACTTTCAGGATACTTTTCTTCACCACCGTGTTTGACCCTTCGATTGCTGTCTGCGATCCTACCTTTTTGTTCCTTATACTTATGAAACGGATGTTCGGCATTTGCCTCACGTACCTTTTTTTACGATTTTCCACTTTCTTCGTGTGTGTGTGTGTGTGTACATATATATAAAAGTATATAGGTATATAGGTATATAGATATATAGGTACATAGGTACGTATATATGTATATATCTAAGAAAATTGCCTCGGCTCACGTCGAGGAATTAAGAAAGGGGTCACGTAAGATACAACGGGTTTTGAAGATTTGATGCTGACTCGCGGGAAAAAATTGAGCGGTCGTGAAAGTATGGCTGTAAAAAAGCAATCCGAGATACACACACACACAGACACGTACATATACATATATATATATATATACGTGTGTATATGTATGATTTAAGGTTACCATTTTTAACGCACGGATATTAATATTTAATTGTAAACACTTATGATTTATTATTATTGAATTATGCATTCCGTGTTTATTTTTTCTCGTCGTTTACCACCAGGGGGAGTTTTTACACGATATATAGACGTTACCAACATATTTAGGAATTCCCTATGTGTGTGTAATTTTCTTTTTTTTTACATCGCGGTGTATAAGCTTACAAATATATGTGTATATATGAAATAAATAATGCATTATTTACGATTGTTAATTTATGCTCAATAAATATTTACCGTTGGCAGCTCGGGTTGCCAAACGAGTTGCCGTCATTAATCAACTTACCTTGATTAAATTGTATTTTTCCGTGCAGAGCCGCGCGCATTTATATGCGATTAAATTTATAAATTAATGTCCCCTAATTAATAAAGCATTCGGTCGGAAAATTTGCGTTCGGGAAAAATAAATAACGCATTGGAAAGTGAGATAGAGAGAACATTAAAGTACAAAATGTCTTTTATTCAATGTATATATATATAGAGTATACAAATGGCCTATACGAGAATATGTGTTGTCAACATACTCGAACGTGTGTGTGTGTGTATATGGCGATTCATTGGAATCGCCTCGTAATACATGTGTTATATATAAAATTGCATCGGAAAATCCTTATATTCCACACAATCGCGTGGCTAATACTTATATTTACATAAATTATCCTAATTATATGCGGCGCGATTATTTCCTTTTTTCTTCGTTAGAGCACACATTACGCAGAGAGAACTTTTACGTATTCTATATGTGTGTGTGTATATATATATATACAGGAAGCTCACGCTGAAAGATGACCACGACGCATGCGTTATGTCCAATGTTGAAAATAGCATCTATTACGCTTTGCCCTCACGTATTTTAACTCTGGAAAAACTCGACGTGTATATACCGTCTATTCAAAGACAAGCGTTTTCATTAAAATTTCACTCGTTTAGCGTTTTTATTTAAAATGAAATGAAATAAATAAAAAGAAGAAGAAGAAGAAGAACCGCCAGAGATGCCATATTTGCGGATCACTCGTGACGTTACCTCGCTTCGCGTATATATATTTACTTATTTCTCTCTCTTCGTATCTGTGTGTGCATGTGCGTGATATTCACCGAAAATGTCCTTTTGATTTTTATGAACGACGTTTCACGTGCGAGGGTAATTTTTCTTCTTCTTTTTTTTATTATTTTATTCCACAAAGGTGATGTATATCGTCTATATGACCAAGGTAGAATAAAATAACCGTCACTTAGACGATATTAATCGTGTGTATATACACATAAATGTAATAATTAATTAATTGTTATAAGTACGCAAACATTTACACTTCGAGTTACCTTAAGGGGACAAGCCAGTGTTAAAATTGAAAAAAGGCTATTCAATATTAACAATTAATAATTTATTTCATAATCATTGAAAATATTTCTAAATTTTTTAAACAAATTATATTAATAATAACTTTCATTTAAAATTTTTTGGCAAATTTATATGTTTCATTACTATTTTAATTAATTATGAGGCTCCGTAGTCTCATTTTTTTCCACAATGGACTTACCGCAGGATATCTCAGGAACTATTTCATCGAATAGGCTAAAATGTTAATAGTAACTCTTAAATACGATTTAAATCCACTTAAGCGGAACATAATTTCAATAAAGTTCTAAATGTTTATATAGAAAATTATGAAACTGTTTTTTATATAATTTTTCAATTTTTTAAATTAATTTGGTAATAATATGTAATTTTTTTATTACAATGTTAACATATTCTGTTCCGATCAATTGGATTAAAATCATATTTAAAAGTTGGTGTTAAAATTTTAGCCTATTCGATGAAATGCTTCCAGAGAAGTCCATTATGGAAAAAAATCAGAGTACACGTAGTCTCATAATTAATTAAAATAGTTATGTGACATAAATTAGTTAAAGAAAATTTAAGTAAAAGTTAATAGTAATATTATATGTTTAAAAAATTAAGAAATAGTTGAATGGTTATAAAAAAAATGATTAATTGTTAATATTGAATAGCTTTTTTTTTAATTTTATTACTGGCTTGTCCCCGAAAACTATTCGATAATATACGCTTTCTTCCACATTCATATACAAAATAAGTAATAGTTAATCGATAATCGTTTTGGCTTATATTTATAGTAGAAAAATTAATTATACCGTAACTTAACCAAGTTCTGATCAGTTAAGGACAATTCTTGATCATAGTTTTTAGAGCATATAAAATTTGACATTATTTTTCATATAATATCGTAATATATGCATTTTAAACTTATAGGTGCTAGACACGGTTTCGCCTGTAAAATTCATTAAAATTAAAAATTTTAATCAAAAGTTTAATTTGTAGTAATGCAGAATGTGTTAGTGTACGTAAATCAAAATATTATTTTTTGGGAACATTTTGAAATTTTATTCAGCGAAGGACCCAAAATTAACATTCGTATTCACCGTAAGGCTTATTTTTCTTAATTTATTTTAAAACAATATTTTATTAAAAATAAAAAAAAAGTGTATAAAAATCAAATTTCTGTTTGGGAATAACATTAAATTCATGTTTTTATAATTCTGTTCCACTTACTTTCTAACAATTAATTTAGAAAATGCACTCGAAATTTCAGACCAATCCTATGAAAAGTGAAAAATAAGTCTTACGGTAAATGAGTACAAATGCTAATTCTGTTAATGATTCCGTGTTGTTAATTTTCCTCACCAAAATGTTCAAAATATTCACAAAAATAATAAGTGAATGTATGCACATTAACACTTTCTGTATTATAATGAATTAAAATTTTAATTAAAATTTTTTATTTTAGCGAAATTCACAGGTGAAAGAGTGTCTGGCCTCCTTACATTGTTGTAAAAATATTTTAATATTGAAAAATCAGTTTCCTTATGAATCGTATTAAAAATATGATCAACAATTGGGTGCTGATCAGGAATTGGTTACGATTCGGTATATACGAAATGACCGTATAACAAAAAGAAAAAAAATGTATTACAATACGCTTGAAAAAAAAATCGTCTAAAAATAATAATAATTATCTCATCCCGTAGAGCTCCCCGTATCGTTTAGAGCAATGTATAAACGTTATTTTCCACGATAGCCTCAGCGATTCGACAAATACATTTATCGCTCGAGCGAATTTCGCAGCAGGATCGATCGTAATTTATATAAATATGCCGTTTGAATCATCTATAATGCACGAGCTCTTGTCCGTTCGCAAAACAAAAATATAGAAATTTTCATAGAACGTTAAAGCTCTTCGTACATACGCAATGTCTGCTCGTATACCGTGTACACGATTGATTTAAGTACTTTAAGCAAAATTTGTTGCTCTACTCGCTTATCGCGCGTATGTTTAATTGTCTATTTAGAGGTATAATCTCATTAGCAGTCCGCACAAATGATAAAATAAATTTTCGGTTGAATCGTGTCTATCTTTGCGTTGTTGTACGCATTAATATATATATACCGTCGAAGAATAATCGAGCAGGAATGAAAAATGTTGGTGCATCCCGTTTTCCTTATAAAATATACGTTATTAAAATAATTGTTTTCTTATACAAACACAGTGCAGCTTTACAATCTCTCCATATGTACGCAGTAAAAAAAAAGGATTAGACGATCAGATGTATATAATTCTTATGAGAAGTTAGTTGAAACGTCGCGCGTAAGAATATAAGAAGAAAAAAGGACCTGGTACGTATATGTGCGTCTATGTGTGTATAAAGTCGATATAAAGGATAACGAGTGAATAACAATTGTACGACTATACGTTGTTAGTTATAAGCCACGTCTATCTCGGAGATAAAGGATCTCGAATAGGAGAACGCGTAGTCAAAAGACTCGATATATCCCGGAAAGGCATCCAAGTCCCTTTCAACTCTCGGCTGTGTATATATGTGTGTGTACGCGAGTCCACTTTATCCAAGTTGAGAGAGTTGAGAAAGAAAACGAGGGAGAGAGAGACTGGATTTGTTCATTCTCCACTTAGAGTAAAGGGTCGAAAGAACGCGAATAGAAATCGAAGAAAAAAGTTGTGAGCTTCTTTCCATCTGGCGCCAGGCAATGTCTTTGATGTTCTCAGAGCTTGGTAACGGCAGCGTCGTTCACCCGCTCTACGACCTCGGTACGCTCTTGACGCCGATCGGGCATAGGAATTCGACTAGTTTCATACGGCAGAGGTAATCTTTCTCGACGAGCTAAAAGTCGTTGATACGTCTCGTTGTCCTGAAGGTTATTACCTATCGAACTTCCTACCGTTCCTTTATTTGGACGTCCTAGCGTCTGCGAACGGGGTAGGGTACTGTTCGTTGGCCGGATTATTATGCGTGGAAGTTTCGTTCCTCTCTCTGGAATAATACGTCTCGGGCAGTCCGGTTGATCTATGCTTCTCGTCCTCGGATCATCCTTTTCCGGCTGTTAGTCATCAACACACAATGTACTTATTTAAATAGATATTTATTAATTATTATTCGTTTAACATTACATTCGTACACTTTGAATCTATAATTTTCACGCTAGAATGTTTAAATTAGCAAATTTATGCTTTCAGAGAAATCAGAAAATTTTAAGCTTAATTTTAATTTAGAGTTAGGTTAAAAAAATTGTTACTTTTTCATTTATGATCTTAAACTTCTGTGCATAAAAAAAATTAATTTTTTTATGCAAAAATAACAATGATTATATAAATATTATTTTTTATCTGATACACAAAAAATTGTTAAAATTACAAAAAGACTGTGTAAAGTTTAAATCATTACTTGAAAGAATAATCACAGAAAATGCCAAATACATCCATAAATTGATGTCTCGTACAAAGCATTTGTTAAATATTTATAGAAATGTTTATATTTTTATTACAAATATACCACAAAAGTTCTAGCTCATTAAGTTTTAAAAACAAAAAAAATTTTTTTTTATATTTTCTCAATTTACTCAAGCATTAAAAGCCTAAAGTTATACTTTCAAAAATATTAAGCATCTACCGTTACCTATCAAATTGTTGATTACCCCCTGGTTCTTCATCATTTTTGTACTTAAGGTTACAAACAAAATTTAATTAATAGATCAACAATGTAGAATCAAAATAACAAATTTAAAATCAGAAATATATATGTAATCTTAGAAAAAGATAATCAACATGTCCGATATTAAACCTAAAGTAGTGCTCAGAAATTGGGTATGCGACGGTATAACTTATACATTTCAAAAAGATCAAACTAGGATTATTACACCTTACGAAATTGTATATAATGAAAAATTCACTTTAACAAAAGTGCAAAATGTGAGTATTTTGCTGTTGTAAATTGTAAAGTTCTTTGAAAATGCAATACAAAACAATAATATTAAATATATATAAATAATGGATTTTGCCCTTTATTAAATTACCCAATAACCCTATTTCAAAATTGTATTATTTACATCAAAGTATAAACTTTTTTATATTTTTGTAAATTGAAAACTTATTAATTTACACTTTTAAGTTAATTTAACCTTTTATTGTTTTAAAAAAATAGGAAGTTCATTACTTACACTATTAATATCTTACATTTTTCATAGGTATAATTTCGCATTTTTGTAAAGTGTTAAATTCAATATTCACATTTTTAAATTTATTTTATATTATTTAATATTGCAACTTTCATAATTTACACCTTTCAATAATGAACTGTAACTTTTTTTTATTGCTTTGAAAAGAATAATTTCTTATTTGACAATCCTAAATATTTAAGTATTTTACAAATGTAATTATAGATTTTCATTGTTTTGTTAAAGTGTAAAGTTTCAAATATAAACATTCTGGCGTCGATGTTTAAGATACTTCGGGGTTCACAGCGTATTAAATTATAATCCTCTCGCGCCATATAAGCAAATAAAAAAATACACTCTGCATTTTATATCTGCGTGAAATAAGAAAGTTAACTTTTTTTTCTAAATACCCGAACGAATATTTTGGAAAAGTTTCGAAACGATCTATATAAAGATAAAGTGCACAAGCAACTTTTTAAAATAGCAAAGTTAGGTTTTTAGAAAATCGACGCTCCGTGGATCGCACTCATCGTCGTGGAAGAAATAAAATATATTTTTATCTAATAAACTAAAAGAAAACTGTGCGCACTTGAATTAAATAATACTACGCGTATTTTGTTAAAAAATAAAGATCTTTTTAAGAAATTCTAAAATAAGAAATAAATACGAATTTCGCGAGATATTCTACTGGCTGATGAGTAATTTTTTTAGTTAATAATTTATTTATAGTGTAGATCGTCTTATCATTTTTTATAAATTTTGTTTCGTATTTTTTTCGCTTATAAATGTCACAGTTCTGAATTGAACGCTCCATTTCAAACTACTTGGAAATACGATGGACGAAACCATGATGCCAAACAATTCTACTATTGGTATATTGATAGTAAACTCATAGAATATTGTAAAGTTAACAAAATTATTTTTTCATAAACATATTTAATCATTAGGTTATCCCACGAAAAGAAGCAGAAATGAATCGGAAATATTAAACACAAATGAAATATAAATTAAAAAATATATACCGGTAAGTTCTTAATCCTTGTCTGCCACAGTGGAGCATATACGACCCCAATCAATATCAAGTTAAACACTTGTATCAAAAGAAATTAAAAAAATGTTTTTTTTATACTAAATATCATTTTTTTATAAATGGATTCATGTTCACTTCTAAAACAGTCTTTAATAATTTTTAAAAAAATTTTTTAATTAAAAAAGGTCAATAGCTACTTTACAGTACAATTTTCTTACGATGGAATACGAAATACCTCAGTGTGGCAGTTATCTTATTTACTGAAGTGTGACAGCTAAGGGTTAAAAGAACTTTTAAATAATTATATTTATTAAATTAATTTCCTTTTGAAGAACTTCTCAAATAGATCATATCGTTTTAAAACTAATCTTATCGACGAACAAAATATAAATTGGAGAATACGTAATATAAATGTTAGAAATTTAGAAATACGTTTAGCATGAATGAAAGAAAAGAAAAGTAGCCATCGGAATGTATCTCACCTGAATCTGCTGAGCATTCTCGACTCTTGGTGAAATAACAATTCGAGGCTCGCTCTTTGCTAGAGACACAGGAGGGTCCCTAGAGGCACCGTGAATAGGACAAACTGGTAAGCTCGCAGCACTAGATAACTGAGGGCTATCGGAAGTGTCGCTCAAACTCGGCACCGATTGGTTTTTAGGAGAATCCGTTTTCTTCCTTAGACGACCCACGTGTAAATTTGTCGTGACCGGCATCACCGTTATAGGATCGTCTTCTTCCGCCTCTTCGTCTTTGTCTTCGACGCAATCTAAACTCCTGAAAATTAAATAAAATTATTTAATTAATGCGAATCGAAACAAAACAATCAAAATCTTCGCCAAAAATAATTTTTTAATGATTTTCGGATATACAGATTAGAGGTTTCTGTATTTGATTTTTCAAATATAATTTTTATTTTTTTCTAAATTTTTTTAACACACGCTAAATTGTTGTGCATCATAGAACGTGTCTTAAGGGGATATCGAACCCAAGTTATAGGGATCTACAGTTTAGCAATTGTGATTTTTAAAAAATAATACTTTTTAAATAATAATCGAATAAACAATTTTTGGTCGGTAATCATTTATCAAACAAGACAGGAACGTTCAACCCAATCATCCTATTAAATTATCGATTTAAAAATCTAGAAAATTTTGGGTACATGGTTTAAGGCACTGTTTGAGGACCTGATGGTTCAGGATTATTTAAAAAATTAATTATTTTCTTTATAAAAAGATATAAAAATGACCATTTTTATTAGAAAATACTTTAAAAAAATTTGCAAATTGAAAGATAAATTTAAAAAGTCAGTTAATGTAAAATCCTTTTAAAGCGCTATATCATGATAATATCGAATTGAGATATTTGTAAGATAAATAAACATTTTCTGTAAAGTAAACCGCTCAATAAGTAAAATGTAAAAAAACAAATATAATTCGAGAGATTAAAAGTAAAGTATAAGTGATAGAGTATCAAAAGCGTATTTTATACAAAGCGAATTGAATCTGTCGGATTAATGTATAAGATGACGATAACGAGAAGGTATATAGGATCGTAAATAGCAATATTGTTAACTGATTAATTATGATTAGTAGTGTCAGCCGTTAATCTCGAGAGCATCAAGAGCAAAGGATCGGGTGAGCAAATAGGAGCTAATTCCCGAGGATCGTATCAGTAGTGAAACGGTCAGGAGCATCCCTCGAATCAATCGTGGTGGTGGGTGTACCTGGAGGTGCCGTAAATACGAGGTGGTGGCGAGGGTGGCGCAACTGGCTGTCGATGACCAGGAGGGAGATGCGCCTGCGGCCTGTTGTTGACCACGACGAAGGAAGCATTTGGTGGTAGCGATCTACGCTTCTCGATGTCCGGCAACACCTTCGGGTAGTTCCGACGCTTTATCGTGCGTAGCGCCTCCTCGTGGCTGTGGATTTCGGTGTCGGGTGTGGGATTAGTCTCGCGACTCGTCACGTTTACATCGACGTGTTCGGGGACTGGAGGAGGTGGAGCTACACCTCCGAAGGTCAAAAGCCTAGGTAACGTCGATGACCCGGCTCTCACGAACGGTCCTCCTACGCTTCGTACTTCCACTTCGGTTGCCTCTTCATTCTGCTGGAATTGAACGATACGTTTTACTTTTTCTTTCGTTGTTTACTTTCTTTCCTTTTTTTCTGTTTCGTATAGTTCTAGCTACTCGGGGGGCTAATACACTATTTTTAGATATGGAATCCTCTGTAGGCTCGTTCATCCTTCGACCTTTCCCAAATTTCTTGATCAAGTTGTACGTTATACATTTATACGAATATATTCATTTAAATTATACTTTTACACAAATTGTACTAGGATCTTGCTGAATATATGTTTTATATAATATTGTGACAAAGAACACGTTACACACCCCTATGAAATAAGTCAAGTTGGAGCTACATGTAGTTTTTTCGAAATTTCGGAAAAATATTTTATTCTTTAATATAGTCTTTTAGGACTATATATAAAAGTTGATGAAAATTAATATGACATTGCACGTGGAATAAAATGTGGATATTATCATTAACTTTTTTCTACAGTCAAAAAATACTATCATAAGGAATAAAATGTTTTTCCAAAAGTCTGAAAAATCACATGGAATCTCCCTGAATTTTTTTAATAAGGACGGAGATAATTTTCCAACAAAAATTATTGTGATATCGGATTTTTAGTATAGGATATATCAACTGATTGTGAATAATTATCCTAAAGTGTCATAATTTATTTTATAATTTTAACCCTGCTGTGACGTTACTGCGTAGATCAATTGTTCTGAGTTAATTACTATGTTAATTTATTACTAAAATAAACTCACCTTTTTCAGTTCAGTTGCAAAAAATTAAGTAATTTGATTAGCGAAAAAGAAACTGATTTTTTAATGATTGTCTTACTTTTGACTAATTTGTTTTTTTAAAATGGGTTAGAACTTCAATTCTGCTATTTATTGGGAATTTGTTCGTTATTTTAT
This sequence comes from Theocolax elegans, assembly GCA_026168455.1. Lineage (NCBI taxonomy): Eukaryota > Metazoa > Arthropoda > Insecta > Hymenoptera > Cerocephalidae > Theocolax > Theocolax elegans. The sequence goes on from CM047427.1 coordinate 6,832,316, forward strand.
GATACTTGGTGATTTTTTGGCTTTAAAAACGTTTAATTTACATTTGTGATCAGATTTCTACTATGGAATTGGAAATATTATAAAAAAAATAATATTGGTTTGTAGTCGAACATTATTTTTTTTTCTTTTTTCATTTATTTAGACTTTTTTAACCTTATGGGTTTATTTCGGCCTGAATATTATTTTTGTTCCTAAGAGTAAAGAAAGTAAACATAAACTAAAAATATATCAAAATTGACGTATTGATCAAATAATATAATATAACTATTTAAACATACATGATCTATCTTTAAACACGAGTAAAACAAATTAAAGTGGTATCATAATAACCAAATATAATTTTCAGCCAACAATTACCTAATTTTTTTTTTTTGAACTGAAAAGCATATATAACTTTTCTATATCCCATATTTATTCAATAGCTGCTTTTGCCAATATTTGCCTAAAAATCTGCTTTGTTATCTATAGCAGGAAAAAAAGAAGCAATATAATCAAAATAAAATTTTAATTAATTAAACAATCTATATCAATAAGGTTTTACTGGAGTAAAAAAGTAAAACAAAAAAGAGAGAGAAAAAGAGAAATAAGAAAAGTAAATCCATCTTGTTTATCCTACCGCAAGTTTTGGTTGTACGTGCTGGTGGACGGGCAAGCGTGACTTCATTCTGGGATTGATTTTCGCGTAAAGGCTACTGGCACTACCCGAGTCCGATTCATTTATTCGCGCTGACGAGGAGATTGCTTTGCTTGCACTATAACTTGGAACTTTGTCCATTGGTAAAGGATCGCTCCTGGAATGATGATGTTCAATAACAACTACGTTTGCTCCTCCACGTGCTTCCTCCTAAATAAAGATAAATTACGTAAATTTATTATACATCTGTGAACGATGTTTATTCGCGAGTATACACTTAGGAAAACAAAGTCAATTGAAATGTTGTATAATGTCACTCGTGACAAGTGATCGCATTGTTAATTGTTTAAATCAATTGTTTATTTAAACTATCGTTTTTTTTTTCTTGTAAATGATAGTATAGAGTGTAGAATAAATGCGAAATAATACGTGAACAATCGCTTATATCAGCCACAAATAATTCATTTTCTCAGTGTATTAAAAAAATGTTTTTGATATTTACGGTAACGATGACTATTTTTCGTTTTACATATTTCACCGTAAAATTGTAAAGTTTAACAAGTCAATCTTTTAACGCTGAACGCAGTAGTAATTTTTCCCGTAAAATACAAACTTCGGATAATATTTGATCAAAATTTTTTTACAATTTTCAGCATCGAATAGTACTCTTTTTATATCGACAGTGACTACGAGTTTGAATAATTGAAAAATTACTATATATATTTTTTTTTCGGTGCAATATATATATATATCGACAGTTTCGGTAAATAACTAAACAAAAGAAAATTATAGGATTATGGTAAATAAGAATTCGGTGATTCGTAACGAAATTTTATTCAAATATACAGCAATCTTTCCACCGCGCCGACAGACCGTTGTGTGGCGTTTTAATATAAAAGAGACAGCGCCACGGAAAAATACGAATATATATATATATATACACGTTTGATAGAAAAGATAGAAAATAAGAAATGAAACATTTCTAATAAAAATCACAAAGTGTCTAACTCGCATATTCGTAAAATATAAATCCACGTATATAAATTTTTATACCCTGTCGAAACAATAAAGTGCAGCAATAATCTTTTTTTTTACTTTTTACCTATATATAAGTTATTAAAATCTTATAGTGTTATAATCCATTTTAAAGTATATACACACTGTAGATACTTGTGATTTTGAAATCCTTCAAAGTACACTTCAGTTATTTTCTTTTACCCCAAGCTTACGGGTATTAAAGTCACTCATGAAAAAAAGAATAAAATACCCTTTTGACGCGCGAGCGAGATTATACAGAAAAAAAAAATATATATATATATATAGCGTTGACAAAAGATTCAAAGACTGGTATCACATTTTCAATTTCTATTTTAACGATTCCTCGCTTTAAATCGAGATTGAATTTTATAACTTTCAGAAATTGTTTTAACCTATATATATATTTAAAAAAAAAAGTACATCAAATATTGACCTAAGAAATTTACAGGTAAATTGTTGAATAAAGTTTAGTTTTTTCTTAATATTGACTCGTACGATGATTACAAAAAAATAGAACGCGCCAATTAATTGTACGGATGAAACATATTTCAATACACTGATGCTTCTCTCAAATGGGAAGGTATTAGGTTATTACCAATCGGAATATACATTCATGATTGTACGGATATATACACAGCAACGTTCGACGTGTCTTCGCTCGATTGATATTTTGTCTCACTGTCGTTAACCGTTCGGTTTATCATTTATATAATTCTATGTAACTAAATCCTTATATTTCTTCAAATATCCAACTATAAATCTTAACTTTTTTCCGTCTATGCAATATGCAACGTATCGTAAGGCATGCGAGATGTATCGTATCCCATATGAGATCATATCGTAAAAGTTTACGACGCGAATATCGTAAAAATTGCAGCTTCGTCAAATAATCTATTTCATTTCGAAGTAATATTATTGTTTCTAGCTTGATTTTGTTAAAGGGATCGTCATTAAATTGAAAATTTAATATTTCGTTATACGGGACGTGCGTTAGAGCGATGGATTTCACAACTATATACATTTTATTTTTTATCGTACTGTTTCGATATAACGTTGATTTCAAATGAAAGTTAGAGATGCATTGTTTAATAGGTAACTTGATTTTTTGTGTACGAATTCGGATGTAAATTAGAGGTATATGAGGTATAAAATATCCAATAGTTGGACAAAATGGTCTGTTTACTTTTTTTTTTATAGCATTTGAAGACGCGAAAAACTCTTATTTTTGCATCACCAGTGTTTTGAAATTGATTACGAGATGCATTTTTATTTTTTATTAATTTTTTTTTATTAATTATATGATTAATTATTTTTTATTCTATCGGATATAATATAGAAACAATAAAATACGTATTTCTTTTTTTATTATTTATGAATTTTCATTTAAATGTGACGGACATAAGATTTTGTAATAAAATTTATGTACGAACCAATTGTATGTAAATGTTATAGTTTAAGTTTATGCTTAGAACGTAATTTTACGAAAAAAGGTTGTCCAAGTTAACCTGCCTCTTCTATACCATTATCCAATACTTGGACACGTGTTGTAATACTGTTCAAGTATTGGATCACAGTAAAGTGTAAGTAACTGTATCCATGTTTTTAACGGTGTCCAACTACTGTAGTCTTGTACGTCGACTTTCGAAATTACTTATTTTATGTAATTTAACATGTAAATGGATTTATTTTTATACTGATAAGTATACTGATAAGTATAAAAATAATAATTATATATGTATATATTAAATAATAATAATTATATGACCAATCAGTATTGAATTGCAAAAGGTTCGAAAATTTCTACTGTCTGCTTCTATAAATATATCAGTTATTCAGAAACATGTTTCAAATCCAAGTATTGGGTCTTGTAAAATTTAAAAGTTAAGAGAAATTATGTTTTTTTTTTCGGAAAACCTCAGAATTTTTATATTTCTATCGTTTATTTTTTTATTATCTGTTGGTACAGTTCCAATTTAATTTTAATAAATTTTATAACTTTGAGTAATACAAGTCTCGTTAAGGATTTAAGTAATGATGAATACTGTAAAATTTAATCATATTCCGCGCGGAAAAAATTTTATGAAAAAATTACTAGATAATATTTATTTTTAAAATATTGGCAAAATCACAGCTACAGTGATTTTGTTAGTAGCATTTTTCCATAAAAATTTCTTGAATTTTAGTCAACACAAGATTAAATTTCGCTGCAAAAATATGGTACTTCATTATTTTTGACCATTTAAAAAATTATCTATCAAAGATTCAAAGTCATATGTTCTATCAACTGATCTATTATTAGTTATTCTTAATTTTCAGTATTTTCGAATCAACTGTAAAATGACAAGAACGCTAATTTCCGTAGGATAATTTTTTTTTAAATTTGTTCTAAATTAAATATCATATTATAGTACCTACAACGAATTTTAACAATCTTTTTATTAAATATTTAAATAAAATTAACGCCCCAATTTCGCCAAACAAGCAAACAGCTCAAAATGATCTTTTTCGTGAAATATTGTCTATACGCTTTCCTTAAAACTCTCGTAACGATTGATAAAAAATATACGTTAAACGAAATGTACCTCGTTAACCTCATCCGAGTGAAAATCAGCCGGTTCACAGTACTCGGAAGTACCAAGTATCGTGGCGGTATCTTCAAACGGATTGAGGTATTCGGCCGAGTGTTCGGCATGGATGAGCTCGATGGGTATTTGATTGAGGACAGAGTCCGTCCGAGTAGCCGGTGTCGCGTCGACAGCTACCGAAACTTTGGTCGGCCTGATTCCTGGCCTCACTCGAATCTGATGCTCTTCTTCGTCCATGCGTTGTCGTCGCAACTCTTCGTCCAGCTGACGCAAACGGTCCTCGTCCTCATCCCCCTGTTTCTGCTGTTGCTTCATCAGCTTCTCACGGTGCTCGCGTTGCAGCGTCTCGCGAGTCTTGCGCAGAAACCGTGGCGAGCATCTGCAAACATCACATTTTTTTTATTTCCAAAACGACCTTTTAATGGGCCTTCGGAACGAAACTTTTTTGAGGGAGATACTCTGTTTGTCGTACAGTTTCTCGATGTACCTTACTGTATGGTATATAACGATCTTTACTGTTTTTCGTAGGTAGCACTTCACGCAGTCGACGTGTTATTTAAATTTCGATTACTGCGTCCTACACTCTAAATCGTACGGGGTAAATATGTTGACGGTATAATTTGTAAGTTAAAAAGTTTAAGCTGTACGAAAAAATTGAATACTGATAATAATAAATTTAGAATATTGTAAAACAGGAAAATTATATCTTATAAGCTATATGTATATAATGTGTGCGCTACATTTTTGAAAAAATAAAATTTAAAAAAATAATCACACTTTTATTATTAATGTTCAGTATTTTATGTCTCATAGTAAAGCAAGTTTCTTTAGTTTCTTTTAAGGTATTAAATTCAGTATATTCAGAATTTTAATATATCTTACATTTTTAAAACGTGTAATTGTCACATTTTACATTACCTTTATAAAGCATAATCTATATATTATGCACTTCTACAATCATAATCGTTTCTAAACCTTTAAACATTTTATAGTGTAATTCTAGGTTTTCCAATATCGCAATCGTAATTCTACCGTAAATTTAAAAATTTTAGGATTTGAAGTGTATAAGACCCTAACAACTAAAACTTTATTAAAATGATTTTTTAAACAAAAACTGACCATTTAACCAAAATGTGGGTAATCATTTAACCAAAATAACAAAAATTAACGCAACGTGATAGTAAAATTACAGTAATCTATTTGTAAAAACCTAAAAATTGTAATTAAAATATTAAACTGAAACTATAAATATATTCGTATGCGATGCTTAAGTGGTATAGAAGAAGTTTAGAGAGCAAATTTATCGAAGAAATCAAATTTTTATTAATAAATAATAAATGATCACTTTTCATCGGCACATTGAGAGAATGAAATATTTAAATCGTGCATTTTTTATTATAAATGAACGTTATTGACTTGTGATTGAATAATATTTCTTCGATATTAACGCTTAATTTTCAACTATTAAGATTTTAGCAAAATATAAATATGAATGAAAGTTTAACTAATTCGAATAATACTCAATTGAAAAATATTATTCATTTCCTCATATTTAAGTCATCAGATCTTAACAGTTAAAAAACGTCGATTGTCTCGAATATTTTCTTCTTCTACCGTAATTAATATCTCCATGATTTAGAAAAAAATTATTAAAACATTTGTAGATGATCTTCAGAGTGAATAGAAGATTGGATAATAGAGCATTGGAGAGAAATTTTTCGAAAAAATCTAACTTCATGTTAATAAAAATTTAGTATCAAATGACATACTTTTAACGTTGAATGAGAAATTGTATTATTGTAATAAATTAAGCAATCGCCGCATTTCTATAAAGAGACTTTAACAGTTTGTCATAAAGAAAAATTTATTCAAACTTTCATGATAGTATCTTAAAGTTGTAAGGATATAAGCCTAAAGTTACACAAAGTTGTAGTTTCGTTGCTTAACCAAAGTTTCTAATGCTGATCAGACTCAGAATTTCTCTATAAGTTATTTACATAATCAACCTCGAAATTTTAATTGCATTATTACTATACGCACGGTTTTAACGACCGTACATTATTTTTGCGCGCGCGCGATATTACTAAACCGAAAAAGAAATAGTCTGCCAAAAAACGCATTTAACTGTAATAGTGCAATAATTAAGTAATTTTAACGTTTCGACGTTCGCAACGAATGAAAAAGAAAATATAAACGAATGGGATCTGTTTTTGATAGTTTACACTCGTCGTTTCGTTCGATATATTACAGGGTGTAGATTGATTTGAAAAAAAAAATAAAAAAAAAACGTGAAGCATATACGACCAACTCGTGTTTTTCGGGAGGTTCAAGCGCGAATTTCGCACCAACTAATTTGACGAGAGTAAAGTTGCATATAATCGATCCGAATTATTTTGGTAGCAACCGCACTCGAATATTTTGGAGTGACAAAAAAGAACGTGTAATCGCTGAGGATATATTCGCACTTTGTCACGCTGTGCTTGATCACGAAGAAAGATCGACGGAGCAACGAAAGTTGTAATCACGGAACACTTGGAGTTTCATTTGTAAAATCAAGTTGCAAAAGGCGAAAACATATTGAAAGAAGAGAGGAAGAGTAAACAAGAGAATGGCAATCGCATTTAAAGGAATAATTAGCTTAAAAAGTTTTGAACTTAATAGTACGGAGCATGACAAGCAGTTTCGATTGACCCAGTTCTCGATCCTATTAGTTTAAGGGTAACTCGAGAGATGTCAGCCCTTTAAATAGTCTTTGTCTTACAACCTCAGGAGTTATCCACTTTCGATGGGATGTTTCCGCAATCGCTGACGCAGTAAATATTTAGTGGCACTAATCATACGATAGCGCTTGCCCCTCGCCCTCCTTCAACGCAGAAGGATTAAACAATTTGGATTCGAGTAGTTTGTAAACGGCGACTTTCCATTATCTTCACCGAACTATACTTTATATTTTACTAACAGTTACTCAATTCTGATGAAATTCGACTAAGTAATAATTATATCATTTGAACTTGACTCTCGTAACCGATGCGGATCTCATATTTGTATTATAAGTATTATTCTTCACTGAAATGACGCATTTGTGATAATGTTACCATTTGAGCCAATTACCATCTCAAACATATTGTTTTATTACAGTAATTTATATTTAAATGTGAGGAATGAAGGGACTGATTCGTTATTATATGCACTCTGTATATGGGCACAGTGTCAGTGGCAGTGTCAGTATTCGCTTCATCGACTTACAAATTTCCACAAATATATTCTTTGATTACCTAGTGATTCTGTATTTGGATTTTCATGAAATACTAAATTTTTCAAATGAATATAACGATTAACTTATTATAGTCTATTGGTGATAGTGAGGTGTAGACGTTGGATTCATATAGATATATTAAAAGGATTTACTATTCTCAACCCAAAAATCTCATTTAATATAGTGAGGGGTAGCATAAATGATTGTTACCGACGGAGCAAAATACGTTAATTATTATATTTATTAAACAAAATTCGATAATTTATACCTAACCTCATCACATTTACACATAACATCATTTTTCACTTAAACATTTACGTTATACACATTTTCAAACGTACATTTCACCTACGTTTTTAAAAATGCATGCCACGAAAATATATTTTTTAATTTGAATTTATTGACTGAAAAATGAGCACGCTGTACTTCTGGATTTAGGATTTCTGTAAAATACGTAAGTATTGTTAAATAATTGCAAAAATTATGTATTTTTGGTCAGCCGGTAATAATCAGGTATGCCACTCACTTAATACATTAATTAATGAGATTAATCGTTTTCTAAATATAGCCCGCTCTGTAGTGATATCTAAAAAAAATGTTCAAACAATTAATCTAATTAATTAATGCACCAATTACCTCTCAATTTTGCATAATTACAGATTACATTTTAGTGATCACCAATGTTCTCATTTTGTTTCAAATATAAGGGGATGCTGTATTACCGACAATACAGTTTTTCGTTTTTTCCATGTATACGTAACATTTCCAAATTTTACCAATGTACCAACAATTTATATATATACATAGAGCGTAGGAACGTTCGTAAAATTGCGATTAAACAGTACTTGACTGCATAAAAGGAAAAATTGCTAATGTCGGTACAATCGGTATAAAACTATGATACTTAATTATTACCGACCGAGCTATATAGGTTAATCATTACAATCACGAGATGAAATCTATTATTTAATATGAAATTTAAATTTATGATTCTGCAAAATTGCATGTCAATAAACGAAAGATAATTTTAAACATGATTGCACGGAAAACTGTATATTTTCGGAGCAAACATTTTTGATGGCGCAGTTGAAACATATGTTTGTAAATGAAAAAAAATATATGTTTGAACTTTGAAGATAACTTTGATCTAAATGATCTGATATAAATTACAAAACACAAATTTACGAATGTGTATGTGTTCCTTGCCTTTTATTAAATAATAATGTATCCGTTTACTAAATTTTAGATGGAAATATTAATTTCTCATGTAAAATTTTCTTTCAATATAAAATTTTAATTTTTGTATTATTTTAAACATAACCTCAAATTATGCGAAAATTTCGATATGAGATTTCTTAAAGAGTAATAAATATTACTTTACCTAAACACCCGGACAGACAATAAATAAACGAACGTCAACAAACTCTTAGAATCCCATAAATCAATCGCCTCTTTCTAATTATGTCTAATTACATACTCTATATATATATACATTTTAAGTCGATAAAGCAGAACGGGTAAAAGTTGGATCTATACGTACCTCGTTAACATTGCGCACAAATCGTAGATAATTTAAATTTCTGTTACACATGTATATACGTGCACATAAATATTTTAAAAAATTCAAAGAAAGAACACGCAAGAGAGTACGATCGTCTCTGTCAAAGGAAATGAGCTCGTTGGTATTAAAATTTGACTATCCGTTAGTCGTGCCCACCCTCGGTATGCATTAAATATGCAAATCTCCATTACGCGAAACCAGATGTGTTGTAATTTTTAAAGGTTAGAGGTAACTGAAAACAACTGCAATAGCGTACCAAGCCGTTGGTACAACGTGCGCATGTGACCACGAAAAAAAAAATTCACTCTCGAAAAGTTTCATTGTTTGACTTATAAAATACATAGGAATTAATGTTCCTTAAATAAGAAAAGATCGTTTATACGTGTACTGCGTGAAATAGTATAATTAAAAATTAATATATTTTATAGTGACCTAGGGTCTTATTTCGATTATTGCAGTTTTCGCTGAATTTAATCACATTGAATATAGAATTGACATTGAATGGTTTACGTGTCTCCGTAAAAAAATGTTTTTTCTGTGAAAAATCTTTAAAGAAGTGATAAGCAAAATATGTCAAATCCAGGATGATTTGTTCAGAAAAATTAAAAATGGTGTTTTCTTATATAAAAAAAATAAAGCATATGTTTCATACTTAAAAAATATTCTTTATAATAAACAATTGCAATGAATGTTTTTCCCTAAGTAAATGTTATTTTTTTCGAAGTTATTTCGTCGTTGTTTTATTTAGCTTGCAAAAGAAAACATTTTTTCTCTAAGAGACTCTAGGTATATAGTATTTTTTTACAAAATATGTCACAATTTCTGAATGGATTGATAAAAATAGTTCGCGTGAAACTGATTTTTAAGATGATACAAATACCCATATTTTCTATACTAAAGTTTTTCATATCCGACTAGTCGTTCAAAATTTACAACCGATTTCTCATTTGGAAAGAACAAAAGCTTCATAATGATCAACATAATTTTTAGTCGTTTTGGATGAAATATCCGGTGTTTGAAAGATTTTGCTTTACACTTCAGAACGTTTTGGAGTTTTTAAAAAATGTATAAATAGGAATATTAACTGATATTTTTCGGCCAGAAAATTTGGTACGCTACCGTAGGCATTATACGTACACAGAACTAAATATTATACGTACATATAAAAATAATAATAATCAAAGTATATCTCAACGTTACTATAAAATCTATAGCCTTTTCTAAATGATCTGATATAAATTACAAAACACAAATTTACGAATGTGTATGTGTTCCTTGCCTTTTATTAAATAATAATGTATCCGTTTACTAAATTTTAGATGGAAATATTAATTTCTCATGTAAAATTTTCTTTCAATATAAAATTTTAATTTTTGTATTATTTTAAACATAACCTCAAATTATGCGAAAATTTCGATATGAGATTTCTTAAAGAGTAATAAATATTACTTTACCTAAACACCCGGACAGACAATAAATAAACGAACGTCAACAAACTCTTAGAATCCCATAAATCAATCGCCTCTTTCTAATTATGTCTAATTACATACTCTATATATATATACATTTTAAGTCGATAAAGCAGAACGGGTAAAAGTTGGATCTATACGTACCTCGTTAACATTGCGCACAAATCGTAGATAATTTAAATTTCTGTTACACATGTATATACGTGCACATAAATATTTTAAAAATTCAAAGAAAGAACACGCAAGAGAGTACGATCGTCTCTGTCAAAGGAAATGAGCTCGTTGGTATTAAAATTTGACTATCCGTTAGTCGTGCCCACCCTCGGTATGCATTAAATATGCAAATCTCCATTACGCGAAACCAGATGTGTTGTAATTTTTAAAGGTTAGAGGTAACTGAAAACAACTGCAATAGCGTACCAAGCCGTTGGTACAACGTGCGCATGTGACCACGAAAAAAAAATTCACTCTCGAAAAGTTTCATTGTTTGACTTATAAAATACATAGGAATTAATGTTCCTTAAATAAGAAAAGATCGTTTATACGTGTACTGCGTGAAATAGTATAATTAAAAATTAATATATTTTATAGTGACCTAGGGTCTTATTTCGATTATTGCAGTTTTCGCTGAATTTAATCACATTGAATATAGAATTGACATTGAATGGTTTACGTGTCTCCGTAAAAAAATGTTTTTTCTGTGAAAAATCTTTAAAGAAGTGATAAGCAAAATATGTCAAATCCAGGATGATTTGTTCAGAAAAATTAAAAATGGTGTTTTCTTATATAAAAAAAATAAAGCATATGTTTCATACTTAAAAAATATTCTTTATAATAAACAATTGCAATGAATGTTTTTCCCTAAGTAAATGTTATTTTTTTCGAAGTTATTTCGTCGTTGTTTTATTTAGCTTGCAAAAGAAAACATTTTTTCTCTAAGAGACTCTAGGTATATAGTATTTTTTTACAAAATATGTCACAATTTCTGAATGGATTGATAAAAATAGTTCGCGTGAAACTGATTTTTAAGATGATACAAATACCCATATTTTCTATACTAAAGTTTTTCATATCCGACTAGTCGTTCAAAATTTACAACCGATTTCTCATTTGGAAAGAACAAAAGCTTCATAATGATCAACATAATTTTTAGTCGTTTTGGATGAAATATCCGGTGTTTGAAAGATTTTGCTTTACACTTCAGAACGTTTTGGAGTTTTTAAAAAATGTATAAATAGGAATATTAACTGATATTTTTCGGCCAGAAAATTTGGTACGCTACCGTAGGCATTATACGTACACAGAACTAAATATTATACGTACATATAAAAATAATAATAATCAAAGTATATCTCAACGTTACTATAAAATCTATAGCCTTTTCTCAGTTTTCTGCTCACAATACAATAGGCACATGTTACAAAAATGAGTTATATCTGAAGTTTTTGTTTCTTTTGTAAATTTCAATTTCTTTTTGTACAGTCATGAAAAATAAATAGAAAATTATCTTTTCATGAAAGTGTATTATTATTGCACAGTATATTGTAATAAAATAGAATATTAATATGTATTATAAACAATAAAAAATTTTCTTTATTAATGATAAGTTCTATCATTTAAATTTAACGTACACCACGAAAACTGAAAATAAAAGTATGAAAATGCAGATTATCTTCAACAATGAATTATAAAAACGTTGTTTTTAAACCTAAAAATAAAAAGTATAAATAAGCCATAATAAATATGGTAGAATACTGGAGTCATGCTAGCATATACGATTCCCCTACCCAAAAAAAGGAGAAGAAGAAGAAAGGTAAGTGAATAACATTTATAAAATCAGAATTATCTGAAAATATAGAATAACATTTTAATGAGGATGTAAAGGTGAAACGAACTCGAACACGCGGTATAAAAGTGAAAAGAGAGAAAGAGAGAGAGAGAGAGAAAGAAAGTAATAATACGAGGTAACAGAGGCCATCAGGAATTCCCGGTGCATCGTCGCGTCGATGAACGTCCGTCCGTCAGCAATGCGTAAATTGTTTATTAGGGTAGAGAGTTAGCTTCGGTAGGTAAAAACGAAAGAGAAGAATTATCCCGGTTTATGCCTCGAGGTAAACCCCCTCCCCCTCCCCTTCCACCGGTGGAAATTGTGCTGCGCTCGTCCCGCTAATTTATGCCTCCGCATTAATTATACCGCTCGCGCGGAATGCGCAATATAAGCGCAACGGGCCACCGACGAAAAAGCTCACGTGCACCTCCTTCTCGCGACTATGGAAATGTTCGTGAGTTGCCCCTTCCCTTCCCTTCGTCCCCTCCCGACGGGGTTAATTGCTCGTTTAACTTCCATTAGCGGGACTCTGGACCCCGCGCTCAAAGATCAAAGGACGGAATTCCAATTAATGAATTTATTGTCGATGGCTCGGCAATGGTGTTATACTTTCACTTGAACCTAGTTAGAGCTACCTCGTCATCAACCGTTCTCCTATATTCACCCAACCCTCTTCTTTCTTTCTTTCTTTATTTCGTTTTTTTTTCCAACCGTTTCGGGCCTGCTGTTATTTGTCGATCATTAAGCTCTTGCCCATTCGTTCGTACAATTCGGTCAATTATTTGACAAGGTACCGTGTTTTTCTTTTTTTTTTACTACTCGTATATGACGTTTCGTTTAAATTACGACCTTTAATTCTAATCTTTTTTCGTTTACGCGAGGAGAAAAAAATGGAGGTGAAATTACTTGTTTTTTCCCGTATTCGAATTTGAGAAACGCATCGCGCTTTGAGTTACGCTTTTGTTAATTTGAAAGGTGCGTCGAGTACGCACCACGTAAAATATACCATCCGGTTTCGTAATATTTGTTCGACACAAACTGATATATCGTTAATTCGACGAAATAATGAACATCTTTTTTTTTTAATTATTACTTACTTTGTGCGCGAATGATCGTTAAAATACTATGCGCTCTTTAATTATAACGTTGGGTAAAATAATACAATTCAGTTGAGAACAATACTGACGAACCGTGAGTTTAATAAAGAGAGCACGGAAAATATATTTAATACATAAATTTTACTCGATAACTGATCTTTTAATTAAACGTTTCAACCTACCGTGCGTGACGTCTCAAGCACACTAATTTCGTAAGAGCCTGAAACATAGTTGTTTAGGAAATATATTAACAGAGCAGGAAGTGCAGTTAATTAATTTTTTTTTTTTTCGATGTAGTTGTAAAAATTTGTAGTGTATGCGTATCAAACTAGAGGATGTATTCCGTTTTAGATTCTTTACAATTCAGAAAAGCTCGTAAGCATCGGATTTGAAAAAAAAGCTTACTAACTCTCGATACGCACGATATTTTTTTATATTGATTTTTCGTATTTTCTTTTGCGCTCGACCGATCGGATTGAAGTTAATACCTTTTTTTTTGTATTTCGATAGAACATCTAAATTAATGGATTGTCTATTATTTCAACGGTTTTAGAAAAAATATTTTACATTATTCTAAGGGTGTGTCAAATTCGTTGTGTTACCGTCCGAATTATTTACCAACCGAAAAGTACTGTTTTTACTTAAATTTATAATGTTGCATGGTATGAATTAATGAAATACACAAGAATACTCACTTTTGTTAAATTATAATGTATAATTGTATAAATAGTTTCAAGATAATTGTTACATTAATTAACGAAATTCATTTTTTTAAATTTTAATTGCCCTGTATACTGACATCTAAAAAATTTAAACAATTAATTACAGTAATGGTAATAGTATAGGTATAATAAATTTTACTTTTCAGAAAAAACATCAAAAATTTTATACTTTCTTTTTTAAAGTACAAAATGATTTTTCTGTGCAGAAATTTTTTTAAGGCGTCTTTGTTGTATTGTTGTGGAACTTTATAGAATAACTTATTATTTAATTATCTAATGCAGTTTTGAATTCGGGTTTTGCATATAATTGTATATTTTAAAATAAATTTAAGAATTATCTATTTATACTAGTCTCGTAATTTTCCTATAAGAAGGTGGCATATCCAATTATTACCGACCGTGCAAAAAATGTTAATAAATACATTCACCTAACGGTATACAGTATTTAATGCAAAATCAAAATACAAAAACACTAAATTATTTAATAATTTATCATTCCACTAAGTTCTCAATGTATATATTTCATCGTCACCATTAAAAATATTTACACCGAAAATATGTAATTTTTCGTGCACACTTTGTTAAAGGTGTCTTCTACTTATAGACTCGCAACTTTGCTTAATAACGTTTTATTCAATTAATTAGTGTATCATCGTTAAATAAATGTAATAAAATCAACTATACTTGCTCGGTCGGTAACAACGAGGTATGCCGACCTCCTTAAATCATAATATTTATATAACTAATTTATGTATAAAACCAGTAGTGTTCAATCGATAAATAACTCGAATCTCAGCATAAAAACTTCGACATCCCTTCAACACCTTCGTAATAAGTATCCGATCGAACCTATATATACAATCCCATGTTGTAAAAAAAGAAAATTATAAAATTCTCGACTCTACGCAACGCGCGAGAATAACCGAGTTAAAATTTGAAGAAAACGAAGATTCAATTACAGTTGACAGCCAGTTTCCAGGTGGAATTCAATAAGAAACTCCCATTGTCTTTTATAAAGTTCAAAATAATAATTTTAAATGTGTAAAAGTTTCTCGGGCCGCCGTGAGACGGGTGAAAGAAGGAAAGAAAAATAACTAACAGTGACAAAGAAGGAAATAAACGTAGATATATATATATATATATGTGTCTGTGTGAGGGGGTAACATAAAGAACGTGAGAGGAAAAAAGAAGCGCAACAAAGGACGAGGAGGAAGGAATTCGAGATACGTTCGGTTTCTTTGTAAAGGACGTTGCTAAGGGCTCGACGAAACTTTTCTACGAAAAAGACTAGGTGTGTTTCGCTTTTCTCTCTCTCTCTTTCTTTCTATCTCTCTCTATCAAACCCTTTCCCATACATATATACATATACGCGCGTATAGTCTCGTTTCGTGGTTTCGCGTATAGGTATATATAAATGCGGGTACACTTATCTCCTCATTAGCCAAATGCCCACGGAATTTTCTCTTACGCGATATATGTATATATATATATATCGATTCTTTGTGGAAGTTTCGCAGTTCCGACCACCTGCACGCTCAACTTTTACTTTTACACCTGTTTTATATATAAATACATTCTAAGCTCGCTGATGCGTCTTACTTATAGACGGGTTATACGTGTGCGCATATAGATCGTTGATAAATCAAACTATACGAGGAATTTGAAACATCCCGAGTATTTTAATTTAAATGTTTAACGACTCGGCCAGGGTTGTATGGTGTTTCTTTTTTTTTGCACAATATGCGGATCTCGAATGTATTGTAATATCATCGATTCGAGGGAGGAATTTTAAAATTCTTGCAAGAAAAGTGTCGTACATCTGGGTCACGATATTGCCTATAACTTTCGGATACGCTTTGGCGTGCGAGCACATATATGAGAGAGAACCCGAGGCGATTTTTATATACCCGTCTATATATACATATACTCTAGAGGTCTCTCGAGAAAGTTAGGTACAGGTCGAGACGTTTAATTTCGCATTCGCTCGCGATCTATCAATTGCCACAAAAAAAAGGAAAAGTAAATGAATACAATGTGAGAGGAAAAAGAAAAGACGTGTTAAACAAAAGGAGAGTGTCGGTATAATAGGAGGATGAAAAGAGAGAGAGTGAGCGTAAAATAAAAAGGTGTATATAGGGGAAAGTACACGGAAAATGGTAGTTTAGTCTCGTGAGATTCTCGTTAATTAAATAAATCGAGCCTCCCTTGGTTTTCCCGATGTTATTATTCGTTATTAGCCTGTTCGCATTGTCGTGTGAGCACGTATAGTCGAATGGCCCGTTAACGGGGGCGCGCACGAAACCGGAAGCGCCTCTTAAACCTCTTGCGTATAATCTCTCGGGCCGATGTGGTTCGCTGGAAAGGTACTGAGAGAGAGAGAGAAAGGAAATGAAGATCGATAATGGGCCGTGGAATCTCTTCTCTGTCTCGCTGAGCGTCCCGCGGCTCTATCGCGAACTTGCGCTTTTAGTGCGGTTAGTTCGGACGTTCGAGTGCCTGGATGTACGCGAAAGTTAACGTCGTTCTATGCTCGCTTGGTTATGCCAAGTTTCACCAGTTATTTTCAAAGTCAATCTTATATACTTTTTCCTTCCCCTTTTTTTTACGTTCGAGTAACAAAGTAAATCTTTGAGTTTACTTTTCCTATAATTGAATTCAGATTTTTCTTTTATACTTATAAATATAGATGTATCCGACAGTTTTCAGACTTTTTAACGTTGTTTTTCTTTTTACTTTTGGCGTCCGATATACGCACCCTTGGTGTATGAATTTAAGGGAATAGAGAAATGTATGTATTAACGGTTTGTAGGTATTTTCTTTTATACTTTGTTCTGAATCTATCGATCTGTCGAACTATTTTTTTTCACTTGATACTTGTAGTACGTACAAAAAATACAATTGACTTTTTACATTGCATATTCTTGATTATCGTAAATTATTATAAATAATGATAGTTATATTATACACTTAAGGGGGTGGCTTACCCGATAGATTACCGACCGAGATAAAAAAGTTAATAATTACATTTATTAAAAAAATACGTTCTTTTATGCAAAACGCGAATACGGAAGCACTAGATAATTAAATAATAAATCATTCTACAAAGTTCCAGGTCAATACAACAAATACACCCTAAAAAATTTCTGCACCGAAGAATCACGGTCAATCGTACATTTTTTCGGTGCAGAAATTTTTTAGGGTGTCTTTGTTGTATTGACCTGGAACTTTGTAGAATGACTTATTATTTAATTATCTAGTGCTTCTGTATTCGGATTTTACATAAAATTGCGCATTTTTTTAAATAAATGGAATAATTTTTTTTTTTGCTTAGTGGGTAACCTACCGGGTATGTCACCCCCTTAAGGAGTAAAATAGGCATTTATTTCCGGGATAAAAGTTCCTTCCTAAGCTTTAGTTTTTGGCATTATTTCATCTAAGGGAATTAATCATCTTTTACTCCCGAAGATCATATGCAATTTTTCATCCTGATTATTGAATAATCAGTTGAATTGAAGAAGTCGATTGAAGAAGTCTTCTTTTATATATAGAACCGCATAACATCTTGCGATAGGCGTCTAAGGTAAGATCTCCAGTTCCTTTCTGAGGAGTCCAAACTGGAGATTGAGAAGGAAACGCTTAAAATTTGTATTAGCGAGGGTCTGTTCTCAGAATTTTCACTAAATATAGTGGACAAAGAGCAGATTTTGCCTCGTTTAATTTAAGTTTGATTGATTCGGAAAAACGACTTAAAATCCATTCAAAAATGATATTTTACTTCCATCGTAGAGGCGAATAAAGTAGACTTTTAAAATAATTAGAGTGAAAATTAATATCATTTGCCGAGTTTAGAAATTAACATTGCTACTGTTCGTTTCTTGCAATTATAGTATTAATAATTAAACTTCAAAGTTTTACCTTCAGAGTGCCGGTATGTCGCTTGTAGGCGTCATATGTTTTTTCATTAATTAAGTTAGGTCTCTGAACTTGATTCTGTCATCAAAATGAAAATTCAAAATGGTGGAAGTAATATCGCGGATACTATACCGGGTGTTTTTTTTAAACTATCCACCTAAATATCTCAGAAACCATTTTTTTAATTATATCAAATTAAAATGCGAAATCTTCATTACAATAAAATGCTTTCGATATTAAAAATTATTAGTGTATCAGACATGCACCAGAAGCGTAACTGAAAGTCACCCTTGAACATCGACAAGAAGTAACTTCTTATAAATTAAGATTTCAACTAACAATTTCAAAAAGAAAATTTTTTCGGCAGAAACTTCCAAGCACCAAAAATTATATTTAACAACATTATATTTATATCGTTTCGAATTCTACAAATTATATTTACGAAAACTTCTATTGATTTGTTACTATTGACAGATGGCAAAGATAATAAATTATGAATTCTGAGCGAGTACATAAGAATTTAGAATCATTCGTAAACGTTTGTTCAGATTAGTTCGAGAAAAGTATTCATGAAGAAATCTTAAGGACTTACGTGCATGTCCGGTAAAATGAATTCATTAAAGATCCGTTAACTTTATAAAGTTCCCACTTTTACATTGAAAAGTTCAAATATTATTCGTCACAAATTCTTAGAATATTATTTTTTTAATACAAATTGAGAATCGATAAACTATAAAAAACTATATGTATTATTTTTTTCTAATTTTGTAAAATGAAAATATCGTACTGCGTAACTTTCTATTACGTCGAATGTTACTGTAATTTAAATTTTTGTATATCATTTGATAATGAAATTATGTATTATCAAAAATTAGAAAATACTAAAATTTTAGTATAAAACAACAGTAATTTTCTGTAAAGATTTTTAATTTTAAAAAATAATATTTTAATATTTTCATTATAAATTAAATAAGAGAATATTGCAAGTTTCACATTACAATTAATACTTATTTTAAATTTACATTTTAATATGAAGCTGTGTCAAAATCTAATCGAAAGATCGTTATTTAGTAAGTATCTGTGGCCAATAATGTATTAAGTTTGACAGATAAACTTGGAACTAACAATATATGTTTGCATATCTAGATATTTTTTAAAATTATGACTTTTTTAAGCCTGATGATGTCGCTTATCAGATGCAGAATTTTTTGGAAACTTTCATCATTTTTCCTTCCACTGGTCTTCTTCAGATCGACATAGAAGTTAACATTCAATAAAAACTTGGAGAGTGTCAACAATCGAAGTACAAATATATTATAATTTTAAAAATGACAATAATTTTTTTTTGTAATTTAATTACGATGTATGCATTATATACGAAAAACCTGCAGAAATACGCAGACCCGCAGCAACTACTACCTTCACTCTTTATTGTTTTGATTATATTATATGACACATGATGGTTGTATCATTTATGATATTTCAATCAATTTTGTATCAATAATTTTGATAGTCTCACTAAATGTTGCATATTCATAAACAATTTTGTTATATTTAAAATTAGCTTATAATTGCATTTCACATTTATACTGTTTATTATAATGTCACAAGGTTGATAATCTTCACAATACGTATATTTAAAAGGTACATACCGATGGATTGTACCAATCATTACTTTATTTTACAAATAGATAATTTATTAAACAAAAGAAACTAACAATCTCCAATCAAAAATTAAGTACCCTGGTATAGATTTTATCATAGTGACAGTACAAGTTAAATATATACCTATATATCTGCACAGAGAAACTGAATAAGACTAGCCCGCGTAAAAATGTAAAACTTAATATCAAGTTGATATAAAGTTTATGTTTGGCAAAAGTTGATATCAACATACGCAATGAGACTATCCCAAACTTAGATAAATATTAATTAGACATTGGTATAAAGTATAGATAAACTTGCAATAATCTCTTATAAGATATCTATAGATAAGTTTAAAAATATTCTTTTGCAACGGGTAAATTTACTCGGCTATTGAAAATAGATAAGAAAAATAAAATATGAAAATAACAACAAATTTATGAAAAGCGACCTACAATATGTACAATATCACTACCGTAGAACAGAGATTTTTAAATAAATGTTCAAAAATGTTAAAAAAATACAATATAATGTTTGTCCGTTAATGTGCAAAAAATTAGATATGTTATAACTTTGGTAAAGACAAAACATCGAGTGGGATATGACTGGTTTAGTATATAAGTTAGTTGTAAAAATTGTCTGGCTACATATATAGGTGAAACAAAACGTGGTCTTAAAACAAGAGTTAAGAACATCAAAAAAATAATAACCCGGAAGCAGTTGTTACGCACATATTGCAAATAATAAAGATCATGATTTTAATTGGATGAATGTAAAAATATTAGACTATGACCTTGTTATAAAAAACGTTTAATTCAGAAATGTTATATATTAATTATTATAACGGTACTTTAATAGAAAAGAAGATACACAATTTCTACACGTAAAATTTTATTAATAAAAAAAATGTATTCCGAAATACGAACCTCCGATCTTCTACTTCGGAGGCTAGCCTTAGCAGTGTGCACGGCCCTTGCGTGGTATACTGAACTGGCCCTTAATATGGCGCATAACGGGTTGAATCCAAAGGCCCGGCGTGGTTAACCAAATGTATGGCTAGCCTTAATCTCACCCAATCAAATCCTGATGTAACTAGATTGGAATCAAGTACGGCCCTAGTATGGCTCGGTATAGGCTGTCCATGATCGAACGAGGTGTGTTTTTTAGGTTAAGATGTATACTGAGCACGGGGAAATAAGTGAATAATTATTGAATGGAGAAAGAAACTTGATTTTATAAGGGACCCAATAGAACTTTAAGCGGGAAGAAGTACTTGAATCGAGAAAATTGAAAAATAATGATGTATTCGAAACTAAGGCCTGCCATACGCCGGCCCATTACGCAACTTACCGGAGCATCATTCGATACCATGATAGGGCCTCGTCTGAATGTTCCGGTTACACACTCGGCCCAGATAGACGCCACAAAGTTATTTCCGATCGGGCAACTGAGCTATTTTATTGTTTATATTTAATAAGTTACATTCAGGTTATAAACTTAAAAGCATGTTTCAATTGTTCTTTATAACTAAAATTTAATATACAGAACTATACAAATCACTGGATTGCCCTAGAAAAGAAAAAAGATAAATTTACGTTTTGTTCAGTTATATTATGTTGACGTAACAATATAATAAATAGGAATTATGAAAATGCATATGTATTTTATTGAGATCATTACAATATTTAACATGAAAATTATGAGTGTGCTCGCGCCGATGGTGAGTATTCTATAAATTCTATGTAAATTCGTAGTTTTTAAACTTAAAATTGAAATTAGCGAGAATCTTTGCCTTAAAAAGGTTGACGTTTGTTTTTGTTTGCGTATCTATACCAGTACTCGGAACGTTCAAGTCGGTCAAGTTCCGAGTTACCTCGCGTTCTCGCATCAGCGTATTGACCGAAAACTCAGTCGTCATTATATTTCTTAAAAGCTCGGCATTATATTTAAATTAATATTGTTTTTTGTTTGTGAATAGCCTTATAGCTTTAGTTTATGTTTAATTTATGTTACTTTTTACCTTTAAATAAACTAAATATGTGATGTAATTTTCTTTCTTTTAAAACCTGTTCCACGTTCAAGATAATCAGTGACTTATAACTGTTTTGTAAATAATTGTTTATCTCACTGTTAATGTTTTGCATGTCCGCTGTGTTCTTTAATAAACAAATTCATAGTATATTACTAGGCAACAATAGAGGGTATATTCAGAAATTAAGAATGTATTTGAGCGAATGTATAACCTATAACCTTAAGTTTTATTTCATATCAAATGCAACATTTAGTTTTTAATTATCTACTCTCTAAATTCCTTCAAGTAAAGAATCACTCGATTCGAGTTAAAACTGCATCACTCGAGCCTAAGAGTAATTCACTTTTTACTCGAATCGAGTGGCTCTCACTCGAAGAAATTTAGAGTATTGACTATTAGAAGGAGAATTAAAATAAATAATAATAATTCATACTAACCCTATACAAAAGTATGAAGATTTGAACTGTAAGCGGTGATGAGAAATGTGAGGCTATAGGGACGAATTAAAAATCGGTGCGAATAAAAAGGCTTTTTCAGAAAATTGACGTGAATCATTTTATTTATTAGGAATTGCCATCATTGTATTATTATAAATTAAATTAAATATTTTATGAAATGTGAGATATAGCTACAATTATGCACTTGACGTTTTCTCTTCAACGAAATATTAAAAGACTATCGGGGCTCTGATCGCGAGTCTGATCGACTCTTTGCTTGATGCCTCGATACTTAATCAAAAAAGAAAATTAATATAGGTAATATTACAAGCGTTAAATCCTTTTAAACATTTGTAAAGACCTCTTTACAGATCTATATTGGGCGTGAATAAAATTTACAGTTCTATAACGCACCTCGATTAAATTTCTACTAGGATAAATATGCATAAAATCAATCCATGTAAAAATATTTAATTTATTTTTTTAAATCATTACAAATTGCAATTATTGTTACTTTGTAATAATTTTAATTATTAATAACAAATATTGAAGTTTTTAGTTAATAAATAATTAACGTTAATTACCGCATCATCATCCTCGAATCTCAAAAAATAACAATTGCCTTACTTTACTTATGTAATTTATCTTATATCATATTTATTATATTAACGAGAGAGAACATTTTTTTTCCTTCACACCGTGGCAATGAATGATATTTAATAATGAAGCAGAGAACCAGAAAAACATTTGATCGTTGAACCGTCTGGAAAATCGATTAAATTCAGCACAGTCATTCACGCCTATGAAATATTCATTTGATCGGTGGATCTTTCCAATTAAAAAGAATCGAACGAACAAAATAATCTAAATAATAACAAATGGTGAAATATTGTTTGATTAATAATCTAACGATTTTAATTGTTTAAAATACAGGACTTGAATGGACACTTGATTATATAAAATAATTGTTGAATTATCGGGAGAGGGGAGGGGATTGTATATACTATATATATTGCCAAGTACCCAGGTCTTTTGTGTTATTTATGAAAATTTCCATTGTCCGGTACGAAATAACAATACGTTTACGTATCTGGGATTAATGTTTAATAGAATACTCGATCGTTAGAACAAGCTTTTGTAAAATATAAACGTCGGTCCGAAATGTCTGGTATTTATATATATACTTTCTACGTAGGATTAATAAAATTAATTAAATATATATCACGTATAGTTTATATGTATGTATATATATATATTATAGATGGATAATTAAATGAGAGGTCTTACAAAACTTATAATATCTTTATTTAAATTCGAGTACAGAAACTTTGTGCACCATGTGCAGTTAACTAAATTATTCATAGAATCCTAAACTGGGTTAATCTTTAGTCACGTATAACCTACAATCAATTTTACCCAGGGAGACTATTAAATCTGAAATTAAGGTCTCGGTGGCGATATTTCTCTAACGATACGGGATTTAAATGCGAAGAATGCGCGTAACGGTGTATATCGATGACGCAACAAAGTGATGGTGCGTGTATATATATAGGAGCGCACCGATCGTTAATTCGATATCTTCGAAATGGATAATAATTTTTTTTTAAGGGGAGTGGGGCGACTAGCGGAAAAACAAGAAAGAACGAAGAAAAGTTTGGCGGGTAAAATCGTTGAGCCGATATATATATTCGTATAACCTTGCTATAAACATCGAAGAGTCTGTGAACGAGGAGGAGAGGGTGGTGTACGTATATAGGGAGAACCGATATCTCTACCGCGAAAATATGGCAACGAGGCCGATACGATATCGATGCGCGTTCACTCGATCAATTCTATCAAACTTTTCTGCCTGCCGAATAAAAAAGATGAGGAAATTTGTTTTTTCTTTTTTTTTCTCTTTACTTCAATATATACCCCCGCATCTTTTATGCAGATTATACTTTTCCATATACACGAATTTGGGTGTTTGCAAAATATTTCACCATCGTATATTACGGGTTTGATGAGGCACGGGTTTCTTTTTTTTTACTTTACGGCGCGAGTCGGGGAAATAATGAATCGGATGAATTGGAGTATAGGAAAAATAAGTTATACCGCTTCCGATCGAGATTCGGAATCCCTTCGAAATTGAAAATTCCTATCGGAAACCGAATAGTCACGGGAAAATTTTTGGGGGAAAAAAATAAACAAGCCGCTGGAAAAGTAGAAGCTTACTTCGTAGCATATCGCAAACGTCGGTGGCAACAACTTTGCATTAAAGCTGAACGAGCACAGTTGAGATGCGTGTGCAGAGGTAAGACTCTCGCCCAAATATATATATATATATATATATATATATACATATATATGTCGTCTCTTTTTAAAGGAGCTTGTAATTGGACCGGGTTCTCTCTGTCTCCCTCTTACATTCTTGTCTCCACTTGACTACTCGACTTGAAACTACTACAGTGGAGTCTCGAGCTTTGTCCTCTAGGCACTAAATGTTTCGGGTATATACTGTTTCGCGAGATGTTCCTCGTGGTAAACTGCAAAAAACTGCGGGTCCTTCTGCACACCGTTGCAATATATATTAATACATACGAAAATACATATACAGTTTTTTTGCCTTAAGAGGATGTGATACCCAAATTGCAAAGGAAAAAATAAAATACTTTTTAAAATAAATAATATAGCATATCAAAGAGATTTTTACGAAATAATTAATTATAAATTAATTATACGTAAATAATTATTTTTGGTCGGTAATGTATAGCTATAAATCAATGATTCATGGCTGCCCAAAAATCTCGCTGATTTATCTATAGAAAGATTTGAAAAAATTTACAGATTATCTTTAAAGATTTATCTTTAAAAGAAAAATTGAATTCCCCGTTTAATAAAAGTATATCATTTTTCTATATATTGGGGTTCGCATCTCGTTAAGTACTATATGTAAAGTGAATTTTATTGAGAAGGAGATTCAAGTCGATTTTGCTGAATAAATAGTATAATATTATTTACCGATTGATACACGGAGAGGAAAAATGAATAAAAATTACTCGGATGTTCTGGTGGAATGCTGACGTTCGCTTGTTTTTATAATTTTTGTTTAAATTTTTTTTTCAAAAAAATTGATAATCATATTAACCATTTTGACTATTCCGGATTGTTATTTTTATAGAACCTTAGATAATTTTTGTTCTCCGTGTATCTTTCATCCTATTTACGGGTTTATTTAAATATTTAAATATATTTTAATATTATAGAAATGCGTTGTATTTTGCGATTTTATCTATTTGAATTGTATTAATTTTTCAATTAATTAATTGAATAAGAAGTAGAGACCGACACATTAAATATACCGAAATTATGAATAATTTTCAAATACGAATGGAATATACTATAGTCCGAAGAGAACGGTGGATATAATCCATCGAAAATAATCAAATGCAAGGTTGTAGTCCATATATTAACGAAGCACAATAATTTTCACATTTTACATACGCCAATTCGGCATTCCTATTCGTGAAACGTTCAAACGTATCATTCATTAATTTCAGGAAAAAATCTTAAAAAGACACTTTGCAATTTCAATGAAAAAAGAATACTCGTTCCATCCACGCAAAAATATTTTAACGAAAAATTAGTTGCCGAAACGATATGAATTTCAGTTTACGTTTTGTTTTTTTCTTCTTTCATTCGTAACTTGGGTTCTCCAGTGAGAAACTAAATAACGAAATTAATTTTTGGGTAATTATTTTTCTGGTTAAATTAGAATAGTTTTAGTTATATATTTGAAAAGTTAGATTAAACAGAGAGAACGAGCAAGAGAAAGAGAGAGAGACTTTCAGATAAAGAATGATTTAATTAATTTCAAAGTTGGCGACCAGATGAATATTGTTACATCGGTAAGATAGATCTGACACGAGATTTCATTTTACAAAATGATACAACTACCTAACTGTTTAAGATTTTTTTTACGATTTTTTTTCTTTTTTCTCGGATGTATAATCAGTTACTTCAACTGCACCTATCATAATTAAATTCGTTAAAATATCTTTAAACAACTTTTGACCTTATTTCAAAAGCGGGTCATGCTTTGTGCATGCAATTTAATTACGCCTCTTGGAGAGAGGTTGTAAAAAAGAAGGAAAGATGAAATTTTGCGGAAAATACATAATTTGAAAATATGGTTCTTCTTAATTTTAATAGGCTTATCTCTGGTTAATCTTGAAGTAAATTTTCAAACGGGATGTTGACGGTTGGTGTGGGAACTTTCAAATTGGGAAATCTATTACCTCGATAAATAATCCTTGTTTTTTTTGACAAAGTTACGGCGTATTCTAGAAGTTTACCAGAAGTTCGATTATTTAATTTATTTTGCTATTAATTTCGTTTTTTTTTCTACATAATTTTCAAAAGTAATTTGTAATTTTTCGTTTTACAGAATTATTATTCAATCTCTATTTCAATGAAGAATTTTATTCGATACCTCCGTAGTACAGTAATTTTCGTATGCCTAATATTTTGTATGAAACTTTCAAATGCGTTCAACAATCTGATAAGATAAATTAAAAAAAAAATATTTTGAAATTCCGATGAAAAAAAAGAAATTTTTAATCTCTAATTGGTGTAATAAAGAGTTTATCCGTGGATGAACCGAGGAAATTGAAGATTACGACCGTTGGAACCTTCTTTCATTGGGTAAAGCGTTTCTCTTTACCTGGTCGGTTGACCGCGCAATCCTGATCAAAAGCTTTTAACGACAATCCGCACGAGTACCAGCAACATCCGCCGAAGTATACGTTTGTCGACGTCGAACATAGGACCAAACGTTTCCATCAGGATTCATGAATGGAATTGTGTAGGTGATCGGTCACGAGAGAAAGCGAACGAGTTACGAGTTGGCAAAGTTGACGTGCGGAGTTAAATAAAAAAATGTTATTTTGTTGTATATTTTGGTAACACGTATGTATACCGTAATTATGTAAACTATAAAGTACAAAAATATAGACACCGTTACCTACCCAATTGTTGATCACCACCCGGTGATCTTGATCATTTTTATTATTAAATTGCAAGAAAAATATGCAACAATGTAGAATCTTATAAGAATAATAAACGTAAAGTAGTGATCAGCAATTATTGGTATGTGACGGTATACATGTGTACACCGCGTACAAATATATAGGCTACATTAATTTGGATCGATTGGGAAAAAATGGAGGATTTGGAGTATCATTATGTATATAGCCTCGGATAAAATTATGTCAATTAGAGGAGTCAGAAAGCAATATAACCTAGGGTGGCCAATTCCCGAGTGGACAATGTCCGTAGGTTCAGTGTACTGTTAGTACTACTCCAAAGACGGTAAAGTCGAGTCGGCAAGCTGGACAAGTGCCCTCGAATTGAGCTCTCGCCTCTGCCATCTACTTCTCTCTGAGACTACCTCTACCTCGCTCGTCCAATTAGGCAAAGCCGGAAAAGACACATAGACGTCTTCGTCTTTCTCTTAGTCTCGGTGAAACTCCGCTCGTTCCACTTTTTCTCCTCGTTTCTCTCTCTCTTTCTCTCTCTTTCTCTTTCCTGAACCTCGTAAGAAACCTAGCTAATCGATTTTTTCGTTTTACCTCTTCTACAGATTTTTCCCCTTTCCGCGGTTTTCCTCCGTTTTTATTTTTCTTTTTCTCTCTCTTTCCTTTTTACGTTTCCTTATAAGGTAATTTGGTTTTCGTTTTCTTCTCATTTCTCAATGGGATAAAGTTCTTGTATATAAGACTTTTAAGTACTTTTTCGAGATCTGTTAAATGAAATTTTGTTGAAATGTTCAAGTTTTAGGTTTTTTTTCCTTTCCTTTTTCAAATTTTTAGATAAGTTTACAAAACTGTGTAAATTTATTCACTAATTATTTATTAGAGGAGGTGACCTGCTCAATTTTTATCCTCTCTTCCTTCAAATATCGAGCAATTGGAGATACTATTCGAAAAGAATAATCTACCCCATGTGCCAAATTTCTCGACAGAAATGTATATTACTTTTTAACCGCTATCCATTACCAAAAATTTTAATTTTCGTCGAATGTTACCTCAAACGGTGCAAAAAATATCATAAATTTCAGTGAAAAATTTCTTGAAAAATAGTGAATATTTTTTATTCAAATTTAGAACCTAGATTTATCATTAATAAGTGAAGTAATAAATTAATTATCTTAAATATTACATGATAATTTACATCGCTAAGGTTTAAAGTGAGTAAGAATTGAATATAACACTTCTTTATAACTAAAAATATTGATTAGAATTTCCTATTGTGAAAACTAAATTTCAGTACAATAAAATAATTTACTTCAATTGTTTGTAAACGAAGACATGTCTTCTTCTATTTTTTCAAATATTATTATATATTATTTTTTATTATTAAATTCTTTGCTTAGCTCGGCTGGTAGGATAGGGAGGATAAAAGTTAAGTTTAATCCCCTTTAAGAAGGTGGTATACCCACGTTTTTATGCAAAACCCGAATTTAGAAGTGTATTAGATAATTAAATAATAAGTAATTCTACAAAGTACCAGGTTAATACATCAAGGGCACTATATAAAACTTGTGCACCGAAAATCTACGATTTACTGTAATTTTGTATTAAATTGCATATTTTTTTAATAAATGTAATATTGTCTTTTTCTGCTTAGTCGGTAACCCACCTGGTAGACCATATTTTGCTTCCTCATAGAGGAAGCTTTGTAATAGTAAAAATTTTTCGACTAGCTAATAACATTGTTATAAGTATGTTTTAACATGTCGAAGTCACGTGTTTTTAGAAAATGTCTGTATGGATGTGTGTGTATGTTTGTGTGTCGCCGTATTTTCAAAGCTACTCGGTCAATATCGCCCAGCTTGTTTGTTTTCAAAAATTAAAACGTGAAAAAATTGGGGTTTACATGTCGAACATTTTCGGGAATATAAAGCATTTAATCCACTTGAAATTTTGGAAAAGAATAGTCTTTTTCACCCTGATCATCTAAAAAGTCAACTTTATTAACCTCTACGAGTGGAGTAAAATTGTATTTTATTCCTTCGATCATTTTATTCCCCGTACACCTATTTTATTCGTCGAAGACATTTTATTCATCGAAGACTTATTTTTTTCACCGTAGACTTACTTTTTGTTTTTAACACATACAAGAAGAGTGTCACACCTGCGGGAAATGGATATTTACCCAACTGTAGGATATGTTTTCTACTATAAAAATATGAAGAAATGAGCCGGAGTTATAGACTTTAATGCTCTATTTTTCGATAGTTACAAGCACAAAACGTAAAATTTCGGCAAAAATACTTCTAAGTTTGATTTTTTATAACTCGAAATCGACTAAAGATATACATTCAAACTTAAGTTTAAAAGAAGGCTAAGATAAAGTTGATACATTTAAAAAAAAGAAGCTCAAATATCTAAATTTGATCTGAAGTTATGGAAGGTATAAGAGTTGGACGAAGTTTTGACTTAAAAAAATCATCAAATTGCAAAGATAAATTTTTGTTAAAATTTTGTCTTATTCTTATTTCTTCCATAACCTAGGGTGTCATCTATGAAAAACGTTTCACATCAGCTTTTTTTTAAACTTAAGTTTGCATGTATATCTTTAGCCGATTTCGAGTTATAAAAAATCAAACTTAGAAGTTTTTTTGGCGAGATTTTACTTTTTTTGCTTGTAACTATCGAAAAATAAAGCATTAGAGTCTATAGCTCCGGCTTTCTTCATATTTTTATAGTAGAAAACATATCCTAAAGTTTGGTAAAGATCCGTTTCCCGCAAGTGTGACACTCTTCTAGTTAGTTTAAACTTTTTCTACAAATATAAAATTAAATTTATTATATTAAATTAAATATATAAAAAAATTTAGAAATTAAAAAAAAATAAATTGTTATTGCAAAAAAGTAACTTTTTGAATGATCAGGGAGAAAAATTTTATATGCACTTCGGGAGTAAAAGGCGATTATTCCCTTGGATAAATTATTGCCCACGCTAAAGCTCGGGAAACAATGTTCATCACGGAATAAATGCCTATTTTACTCCCTAAGTGCATAAATAACTATTTTGTATTTTCGATTCCTATAGTTTTATATTGACAAAAATTGTGGAATTATAACATAATAATAAGATTATGCTGTAAAAATTTCAAAATCTTTCATATATATATTTTTGAGAAAAAAATTATAATCTAAAATGTCATTTTTGCTAAAATTACTTATAAAGTAGTGTAAAGTGGTTTTTACTTATAGTGGTAGTTTACTTATAAAGTAGTGTAAAGTGGAACTAATCTAATCCAAAGAAAAGCAAAAAGATAATTTTATATATTATTAGTTGATACCACCAAAGGTTTTTATATCAGTTAGAAAAACTTCAATCTTGGGAAAAATTCAAAAGAATTTTCTTATTATGAACAGAAACCGCAGAAAAGTAATAAAGATAATTTTTGATATTTTTAATTGGTGTCATCTAAAATTTTCTATGCCAGTTGATGAAAATATTTTTTTAATTTAATTTAGAATTAATAACGCAAATTACTTGCTATATAAGTTTTAATCATAAAAGAATAATATTTTTCAAAATGTTATAACATTTTGTTTTAAATAATTAAATAATACTATTTTTGAGTAGTATATTACTATTTTTTTAGTAATCACCAATTGCTGCAATTTCATAAATTAATGTTCTTTCTTAAGTGTTCAATTTTATGACTTTTATGGGTTCTAAGGTAGGGAAAGTAAAATATGAGTTTTTGACCCCTTAAAAACTTGGGTGAAAAAATTATGTCTAAATGTTGATGTATCTAGAAAATTCCTAAACAATTATTGGAAATTATTTAAGGTGTCTTCGTCGTATTATTAAATTGCTTATTTTTAAATAAACGTAATAATTGTCTGTTTTTTGATCGGTCGGTAACCAACCGAATAATCCATCCCCTTATCAAAGCTTTTACGACAAACCGTTGTATCCGCAATAATTCCGTTAAATTGCTTTATAATAAAATTTCTCCTTTTTTCTTTGAATAAATCAAAATTCTAATTGGTTTAGAATAAACGAGAGAAAGTGCAAATAAATCAAAACATTTGGTACAGTAATTTGCGTACACACAACGTGCAAGTTTAATTATATTTCCTCAAAACTAACGTTAAAAGTGAAATACGATTCGAGCAATGCAGATACCTTCGAATTAAATACGCAATAACTATCGAATTATTCAAATTGAGACGTGTGTACGATCGACATTGTAACAAATAGAAATCGTTTAAAAAGCAGAAAATGAGAATTATAATCATTGTTTGCGAGTCAATATTATTTATAATCATTAATTCATATTTTATTGTTGTAATCTGCGCACTAATCATCGATTTATCTAGATTAAAATACTACAACCTTCGAATTTATCAATATTACTCGATATATTTGAACTTTATTCAAAATTAAGCTTACGGGGGTGACCTAATCGTTACTGTAATTTAGAGTTATTTTCGTAATAGTATCGATTACGAAATAACGGGTTATTCTGTAGTGTTATATTTGACAAAAGGTCGTCGGGCAAGGTGATTCAATTACACGAATTTAAGATCAAATACACAGATATCGAGGTTTCTCGTACATCCTAAACCTTAAATTATAAAAATGGACGCAGGTATGCTTAAATTGACAACTTTACGCTATAGGAAAAGTAAAATTACTAAACTACACTTCTAGAAAGGTTAATAATTTAAAATTATTCTTTGCAGAATATGAGAATTACACGTTACTTATTATTAAATACTGTATACGTAATGAATTTTACATTTTACCACAAGTTTAAATAGCTGAATTCAAACTTCAGAAAAATGATAAATACGTGAATATTATCTTTAATAAGTATCAATATTAAACTTGGTGCAGAATGAAGATAGATCGACAGGAAATCACGTAAGGGTAGACATGTTATGTAAATGATTAATTATATATATATATATATATATATATATATATATATATATATATATATATATATATATATAATTATATATTTAAATAAAATCGGATTTAAATAAAAGTGTAAAGAATAAATTTTATACTTTATAAATATAAAAAATTATACTTACTTTTATATTTGTATTATATTTACTTTTTAAATTTTACAAAAATGTGAAATTCATTATTTAATTTTTAAAATTAATGCTCGAAATTGTAGGCATAATGTTAGGCGACTTTTAGTTTTTGCGATTTCTTACTATATAAAGTGTAATAATCAAGTATTTTTGTCAAATGTATTACATAATGAAGCAATTTTGATTTTATAAAATGTAATGTTCTTCGTGAAATGTTCGTGTCGATGTTTAAACTGATTGATAGTATAATTTTAGGTTTTTAATCGAATCATTTTATCAAATTCTAATATCAATAGTTAGAAGTTTAAGGTTTATAGTGTGCTTTTTATAAATATAATATAAATTGAAAAAAATGTTAGATGTAAGTCTTACCTGTGAACGATTTCTTGTTGAATCCATTCTCTGACCTTGATTCTGGTGTCAATGGTGGACGACGAATTTTCTCTGGATCTTCTACCAAAGTTGGAATTATTGTCGTAGGCTTTATCGCTTTTTATTAATTCTCGAATATCAGGCTTGCTGGTGCTATTGCAGAAGCCCAGTTCCCTTTGCTGCTCGAGTTTAGTCCCCTTCGACCTCTTGGACATCGTCGTCGTGGATGGCTCGTGTATCGAGTTTCCAGCCCCAGAGGGGTTACCAGCTCGTCGACTCGGTGCCATGGGAACACCCATAGCTTGGGCCTTCTTTCGTATCCTCTGGCGTTTGTGGTAAAGGTAGACCAAAGCCGTCGCGTTAATTAGGAGGAAGACGACGCCGAAGCCGATTACCAGAGATATGGCCGAGCTACTTCTCCCTTCATCCTTGTTGTTGGATTCCTGGACGTTTGATACCGTTACGAAAGAAACAACGAGAGAAAAAAGAGGAAATAAAGGGTAAATCCCACTGTGTGTGTCTGCGGGTGCGTGGGTGGGTGGAACTTAATGGAGAGTAGTTGTAAGCAGCGTAGAAGTCGAGAGCTCAAAAAAAAAAAGAAAAAACAGAAGGATTAATGGCTGAGGCCCGGCGAGGGAGTTAAGGTGGAACGTTAGTAGTTACGCTGAATCGGCTCAAGTCTTATTCGTCAATGTACTCTCGGAATTTATGTGCAAGCTGCGGAATCAATATTAACCTCTTGTGTCATTGTGCATTCATGCAAGTGGCTGGGTTACATGTTTCGCTATCTATTACAAGGGAACGCTTTTAATGTATCTTGCTAATCTCGATCACGATTTCACCTGCTTATGCCACGCGAATTACATTTTTATACGCTTTATT
The DNA here is from genome assembly GCA_026168455.1 of Theocolax elegans. Classification (NCBI taxonomy): domain Eukaryota; kingdom Metazoa; phylum Arthropoda; class Insecta; order Hymenoptera; family Cerocephalidae; genus Theocolax; species Theocolax elegans. Next base: position 6,865,894 of record CM047427.1, read on the forward strand.
CGTTTTCACAGTGAGTATATCGATGTTTTTACTTTTAATTCTCGAAGTCTGATTCAAATTCTCACGGAGTTTATTATTAGCTGATTTTCACATTAACACTTTCAGAACCGAATTAATTTTGAATTTTATTCAGATTTTTGTTTATAATTTTATCACCGTCACGATTGTTTTTAAATATTTAATTACTATCTTATTAATATAAAGGATCAATAAATCATTTTTACTATACTTATAATAAATACGTGAATATTATCTTTAATAAGTATCAATATTAAACTTGGTGCAGAATGAAGATAGATCGACAGGAAATCACGTAAGGGTAGACATGTTATGTAAATGATTAATTATATATATATATATATATATATATATATATATATATATATATATATATATATAATTATATATTTAAATAAAATCGGATTTAAATAAAAGTGTAAAGAATAAATTTTATACTTTATAAATATAAAAAATTATACTTACTTTTATATTTGTATTATATTTACTTTTTAAATTTTACAAAAATGTGAAATTCATTATTTAATTTTTAAAATTAATGCTCGAAATTGTAGGCATAATGTTAGGCGACTTTTAGTTTTTGCGATTTCTTACTATATAAAGTGTAATAATCAAGTATTTTTGTCAAATGTATTACATAATGAAGCAATTTTGATTTTATAAAATGTAATGTTCTTCGTGAAATGTTCGTGTCGATGTTTAAACTGATTGATAGTATAATTTTAGGTTTTTAATCGAATCATTTTATCAAATTCTAATATCAATAGTTAGAAGTTTAAGGTTTATAGTGTGCTTTTTATAAATATAATATAAATTGAAAAAAATGTTAGATGTAAGTCTTACCTGTGAACGATTTCTTGTTGAATCCATTCTCTGACCTTGATTCTGGTGTCAATGGTGGACGACGAATTTTCTCTGGATCTTCTACCAAAGTTGGAATTATTGTCGTAGGCTTTATCGCTTTTTATTAATTCTCGAATATCAGGCTTGCTGGTGCTATTGCAGAAGCCCAGTTCCCTTTGCTGCTCGAGTTTAGTCCCCTTCGACCTCTTGGACATCGTCGTCGTGGATGGCTCGTGTATCGAGTTTCCAGCCCCAGAGGGGTTACCAGCTCGTCGACTCGGTGCCATGGGAACACCCATAGCTTGGGCCTTCTTTCGTATCCTCTGGCGTTTGTGGTAAAGGTAGACCAAAGCCGTCGCGTTAATTAGGAGGAAGACGACGCCGAAGCCGATTACCAGAGATATGGCCGAGCTACTTCTCCCTTCATCCTTGTTGTTGGATTCCTGGACGTTTGATACCGTTACGAAAGAAACAACGAGAGAAAAAAGAGGAAATAAAGGGTAAATCCCACTGTGTGTGTCTGCGGGTGCGTGGGTGGGTGGAACTTAATGGAGAGTAGTTGTAAGCAGCGTAGAAGTCGAGAGCTCAAAAAAAAAAAGAAAAAACAGAAGGATTAATGGCTGAGGCCCGGCGAGGGAGTTAAGGTGGAACGTTAGTAGTTACGCTGAATCGGCTCAAGTCTTATTCGTCAATGTACTCTCGGAATTTATGTGCAAGCTGCGGAATCAATATTAACCTCTTGTGTCATTGTGCATTCATGCAAGTGGCTGGGTTACATGTTTCGCTATCTATTACAAGGGAACGCTTTTAATGTATCTTGCTAATCTCGATCACGATTTCACCTGCTTATGCCACGCGAATTACATTTTTATACGCTTTATTCGTTTTCACAGTGAGTATATCGATGTTTTTACTTTTAATTCTCGAAGTCTGATTCAAATTCTCACGGAGTTTATTATTAGCTGATTTTCACATTAACACTTTCAGAACCGAATTAATTTTGAATTTTATTCAGATTTTTGTTTATAATTTTATCACCGTCACGATTGTTTTTAAATATTTAATTACTATCTTATTAATATAAAAGGATCAATAAATCATTTTTTACTATACTTATAATAATTTACGTTATAATTTTTTTAATTACAATCCATCGAATCAGCTAATATTCAACTACAAATCATATTTAGTTATTTGTATAAAAATTAATAATTTCATTTGCTTGATTTAATTTTAAAGTTGAATTATATCAAAAGTCATCAAGAAAAAATAATTTATAATAGCTAAATAATTTCTTCAACTCGTAAATTTTGATGTATTTTATAAATAAACTATTTATCTATTAAAATTATAAATAATTCTTAACTCAAAATATTAATTAATTTAGTAACAGAGAACTCTTTATGTTAAATACAAGTTGTATATGAGAAGAAAAATTTTACAATCAATGGAAAATTTTCTTAATCCGCGTTCAAAGAAATATTATTAATACGATAAGTAAATATTATAAGTAGTAAAATTATTTTTATTATATTATACTGATTTTAAAATAGTATTGATTTATTTTTACGGTAAACATTATTTTTCTCTTTTAATGTATATACATCGTTTAGTAAAATTATTGCAACAAAAATTTTATAAAATATTGCAAGAACTCATAGAATTCTATGTACTAATAAAAAAAATGTAGTAAAGTGTATTAGAAAAAGCTACAAAAAAATAGCCGTCACGTATATATTATACAACTTACATTTTTAGTAAAAATTTAGTAACCTGCGCCATACACTGCATTATCAGTGTATATATATTTTTCTAAAATTTTTTTATTAATTCTACATATATATATAACAAATACCATGCCCCGTGCAACATAAAACATTATCAATATCTTAAGCATTCGAATTACTTATTCTTTAAGCTCTAAAATAAACTAATCTGTCACTGGCTAAAGTAAATACTCGAATATTATTTATAAAAACGACATATAAATAACTGAGAAGACGTATATTTCATCAACTGACAGGCTTATAAATTCAAGTATTAGGCAAGGACGCAGTCGTTTTGAAACATTTATGTTCTTCAAATTCAGAGGTATATAGCTTTATTTAATTTTTCACCGAGCACTGGCTTATGAGGTGTATATTAATACACATTTTATACGATAAACTACCGAGTAAATTATTATTATAAAAATAATATTGGATAAGCGGGATTTCCTAACTTTTTTTTCACGACGTAGAGCTAAATAAAGAAGTAAAAAGAGTACGAGTTCCCGCGGAAAAAATTTCATAGAAAAATCATTGGAGAATATTTAAACTTGGAAAATGTCAGCGAAATTATGGTTAATTAGTATAACTTTATTCACGAAATTTTTGACATACAAATCATTCAAATTTAATAAAAAGTATATTGTTAAAATTCGTTGTAAGAATATATTACTTAATTTATTTTAAATTGTTAAAGAAAAATTACTTTTCGGAGATTAAAAAGTGCGATGTTTTACACTGAAGCTTTTACTCTGTTCGCTTTACTGTTGTTAAGTGTATGTTAATTTCAAATTTAGTATAGGGAACAGTTTAGACAAAATTGCAATTACATAACCTGAATTTAAAATATCGGCATAAAGAATATAAGAGTTTCTAGTAGAAAATAGACGATTTTCGTTGGTTAAGAGGATGACGCACCTTCATTCAATGTACAATCTTACCGACATTAAATGAGTTTTCAAATATATCTTTCAAATTGCATACATTTTCTATATGTATGAGTTAACGCACATTTTATGATATACAACAATGTGCGTGTAGTAATAGAATTTAGAGAAAATAAAAATTAAAAATCAACGTGTTAATCGAATGGGAGCCTTGATGTCAAATATCAATAATAAACCTTTAATTAAAATAATTAATTATGAGAAATAGACATACATCAATATTCCGAGCAAAACAAACTGTTACAAAATCCTTTTATAAATATTACTGAGCATTTGAGTGTCTTCCTTCTTATTTATAGTATATTTACAAATATTAATATGCAGCATCTCTGAATAATACGTTTTTTATATGAGGGTTCTTTGTCTAAAACCGAAACATTGTCAAAATTGAATGTGTGATTATTTTGTAGCATATGTAAGCTAACAACAGAATCACTATTATACATGTTTTTGTGTTCTCTAATTCTATCTTTTAATGCACGTTTTGTTTGTCCTATATAAGAAGAATTACACTCATTACAATTGAACTTATAAACAACGTTACATAAATCAAGCTTTTTTGTCGTATCTTTACATAATGTTATGACATTATCAAGTTTTTTTATTAATATTAGGCACTGTACCTATGTTGAATTTTTTTAACATGTTAGAACATTTTTCATAGAAATTTTTAAAGTACGGGAGTGAAAAGTAGCTAATTTTTTTATCAACGACAACATCTTTTGGTACTAAAACACAATTTATTTTTCGTAACCTAGTGTTAATATTTTGTTGACAAATTTTAATGGATAGTCATTTTCTGTCAAAATGTGTCGAATAATATTTAGATTATCTTTATGAAAATCAGTGTGAGATAGTAATATCGCTCTATCAGTCAAATTAAAAATTATGTTGCATTTCTGTTTCAAAGTATGATTAGACCAATAGTTGAGAACTCGATTTGAGTTTGACAGTTTTCTATACCAATTTGTGATAATTTTCTCTTCTTTTTTCATTATAGTTAAGTCCAAAAAATTAATAGAATTATTATTTTCCAATTCATGCGTAAATTGTAAATTTTTGTCAAAGTCATTAAAAACATTGATAACAGTATTTATATAATTTTTATGGATACACATAATGGTATCATCCACATATCTATAATAAAACAGAGGAATGCATTTATAAGTTTCTTTAAGCTCCTTGAGACAAAACGTATATACAACAATGGTGCAGTAATCGGCTAGAGCGAAAATAAAATACAAATCAACGTTAATTCGAATGGGAGGAGCCTTGATGTCAAATATCAATAATAAAACCTTATTAATTAAGATTATAGGTTCAATTAACAACAATAAAACATATGTTTATGTAAATAAAAAATGAATTTTTATCGATAACGATAGTATGACGTTTTCAACTCCAAAATTAACAAAGAATTAACCATCGAGTTGCTATGACGTTTCTACCTTGCCAGTTGGTGAATCAAAATACTTTAAAAAAAGCGTCAGAGGTTCGAAGTATAATTTTTCTTTAATATTTTAATTTAAATATAATTTTAATCCCAAAAACCAGGACTTTGCAAGTAAATAAATAAAATCCAATGTTAATAACCCCAAATTTTTTTCCAAAATTAAGACCACAAACGTTTAAAACTCGGAATATACATATGTATAGGAAGAAAAAGAAAGTAAATCCATTTTGGTTGTTCGTACCAAGATTTAATTACAATCTATAGACGAAGTAAGTGTACGGTGTCAGAAGGAGGATTATACATTACATTGGTTTTATCGAGGTTGCCGTCGCCAAGATTGGAAGGTGGCTCAAGACTCTCGGGTGTCGTACTACTTTGGGCGTTGAGTACGTTAGCCGGTCCAGTGGCGTTCGCATAGTCACGGTCGAAGGTATCGAGGAGACCGGGACGCGGTGGCCGGCTCGGTCGCTCGTGCGACCCCGAGAGTTCAGCTTTGGGTCGCCTCAGCAGGTGCGGGATCACATCGTTCCAAAACTTCATTTCCGCAGCGCGATAACGCCGTCCGATCTGCGGTGGTGTCGCTGTGTACCAAAGAAAAATATCCCTACCTCTTACTCTCTCTTCTTTTCCTTCACCGTCTCGAGATCCATACGAAAATATTGGATATCTACCTATGTATATATATACGTCCAAACGTACGATCGATCGTCGATGTACATACGTACACGCGTATATATATACATGATATCGAGCGTTTTTAATGGAAATTTTATTGGTAAACGTTTCATACTTCTTGTATGGGATCCTCTAAACAAACTGCTTCGAATTTTATCGAATGATTTAACGAGATGTACAACCGTACACATACGCGCGACGCGCGGTTTAATCATTCCAATTTAACGCGAGGGAGTTTAAAACTTTGGAGGATCGTTGTCGTCGTAACCCGGACCCCCCGCGCGCGCGCGCGCAGATGGATAATTGAACGGAATGAGAATTTTATTAACGAAAATATATACGCGGCTATCGTATCAAATCCAATAAAAGAAAAAATTTACACGTGTCGTAAAGTTATTAACTTTTTCTTTTTTTTTTGTTGTAATTTTCACTCGTTAATCTTCGTTACAAGTTCGATACGCTTACGTTAAACGCGTAGTTAGTAACGACCGACAACAAAAGTATATGTATATATATATATATATATACGCGTGTATAGCTTTGACGTTAAAATTGCTTTTATCGATACGAAATTAAATTAAAATAATTTTAATGTCAAAGCGGCAAGGCTAATGTCACGAATTACTTCAGAAAGGGCTGCTCTTTTAAAAGAATCAATTAAATCCGTGCGTCGTACCTTTTCCCCCTCTCTCCCTATCTCTCTCTCTACATATAACTTTACATAATTGAATAATTGAATTCCCAATGAAAAAAAAGAAAGAAGGAGATGTACTCTCTTTTACAGGTCGACAATTCGAGCAAAAAAAAAATAAAAAAGGAAGACCGAGCACACGTTCAAATTAGCTGAAAGCAATTAACGAAATGCGACGTCGCACAAGCAACGTACGTGATGTACACTACGATCAGATCCCTCAATTATCAGTTGCTCGTCGGGTTAATGATCGCATTAATCTTCCTATCGGGAGGACATTACGTGACTCGGTCATAAAAGTGTACACGTACTTGCACACACATACACACACACACACACACATATATACACACAGAAATATATATATATATATGAAAGATGTTTTGGTGACTTACTTAGATTAAAGTACATCTGGTTGTCAGAATCGTACTCGGGCCAATCGATGTCGTAAGGTGAATTTGTAACCTTAAAGTCATCTCTCAGGTGAGATAAACGTCGAGGTGGTGGTCTCAAGCTGTTCGGATTCCTGGGGACGATGCGACACGATTACGATAAAGTATCATTTTCCAAATGGGGAAAAGTAAATACCTAACTTTCACTGTACGCGAACTCTTAATTCACTCGACCCCATATTAATTTACGGGGAATTTTACTTCGCAAAGGAAAAGAGGAGGGGGGATGGAATTAATTTATAGACGAGGGGAGAGCCACGTCAGTCCTTTATTTGGGAATGAATTGACTCCTGGTTTCACTTAAGGAAATGCCCTTGCTTTTACGCTCAGGTGAAACGATTGATTTATCGAGTTTACGGTGACTTTCACCTTCCTCTTTTATCCTCTTTTCCGCACGATTGTTATGTATGTTCCTTTAAGAGAAACGTCCGATCTAATACATTTTTTTCGAATGCAACGTATACCGAATTCATATATATATTTAGTTTTGTAATTATCGAGTAATAATATTGAATCACCTTGATGTGTGAAATAAAAAATGCATTTAAAATGGCCGTGCGTTTGCTGAAAAGTTGATGTGAAAAAACTTGCTATAATACCAAACTGCATTGTGGATATTTTTTTGATAGAATGAAAATATTTTCCTAATAAATTAAATTATTCACTCGATTGTTCATTCAAATCGCTTAAACTTCCACTTTTTAAACAATTTTTGGGTATATTTCTAGTAGACGCGTTCCTCGTAAAATAATTCGCCAATTTTTGGTAGAAAAGTGGTACAATTTCTGCCAGGAATACGATGGTGCTTTTTTGATTTCGAAATTAGATTTGGTAGTACTATTTTCATCTTTATCTCTGTAGGAGGTGCCATACTCAACTTTTATCACTCTACCATGTCGACAAAAATCATATTACATTAGAAATGATTAAGAAAAGAAATTGATTTAGAAAATTTTAAGTGGTCATTGCTCTTTTATCCACGTGCAAAATTTTAAACTGAAATATTTATCAATTTTTGGTATTTATTCCTTATCAAAATTTGTAATTATTTTTTTACAATATTAGGTTGTGTTTGATTACTTTAAATATATTTTTATATTTTCAGTAAGGAATCGTTCTGAAAAGTAATGAAAAATATTGCTATATGCCAAGAATTTAGAGAATATGTTGGTTATTAATAAAGAAAATGTAATGAATTCTTAAAATTACATCATTTAATATTGTCTTTTAATTATGTCGATTTTTATATGACATTTCACGTCGGTATAGTAGAGAAAGAGTAAAACCTGAGTATGACGCCCTTTTAATAGAATGTCAAACTCGATACGAGTCATTTACCGATTGAAAAGTACTGTTTTTATACAAAATTTAATGTTTCTAATGTAAAGTTACTGAATTTAAGGATAACTGTGACAACATTGCATTTTTGTACAATGTCGTATAATGTAGGTCATAATGACCTATGTGAAAATATCATTTAAAAATTACCTATTTCAAAAGATATTTTTTTGGTAACGAGTCAAGTAATTAAAAATGTCTGACTAAATTAAAATTTAATCACTTATTTCTCTAGTATGTAAAGTATGTTTTCTAAACAATTACTAAAATAGACTGTTTTCCAACATAATTTTGAAATGACGAAATAAGTAATTCTTAAATGAAATTTTCAAATAAGTTATAATGATCATGAACCGTCGATGTATATTACAATTATGCGAAAATTGAGAGGTTGCAGTACTTTATGAGACCAATCGCTTCAAAAATATTAGTTGTTCTGCACTGACTTTTTAAAATTTTAAAAAAAATAATTAATTTCGTTAATTAATGTACTAATCACCTTGTAGCTTTTGCACAATCATAGATTACAACTCAGCATTAGTAAAGAGTACTGTTCTCGTCGTTTTCCTTAAATTTTAGTGCAAAACAATAATTTATGTGAAACCCGTACAGTGAGTAAGAAGCTAGAATGGTAATATAATTAGTAATACATTGATCCGATTGATAGTTTTTGATTTACTGGATGAAAACCAGAGGCTAAAAATAATAAATTGTAAATTGATAATCGTGACATGGAACAGCTGTAGTTTAATTATAAATAAGTGAACAAAATCAGGGTGAGTCAACGTTACGCACTTTTTATCTATTTTTATCTAATTAATAAAGAAAATCCAATTTCATCAGAATCAAATAGAAAAATTAATATTTTGACAATAATAGTTAATGTATCAAAATAAAGAAAATGCGGACCGATGAAAACAATTTTAAAATATCTTGTGTTAAATAATATTGTAAATTACTAACGTTATTACAAAAGATATATAAAATACAAACTCAAACGAAAACGACAAAATGTCACAGTGGATATGAAAGATGTGTGACATAATTACAATGTAATATTCGTAATGATTTTTTAACGATCTACTAGGCGAACGAATAATGTATAAATTACAGCAAAAATCGGTATTCCATTCCCGTTGTTTTCGCTTTTTTTCAAAATACTTTACTTCCCGTGTATTATGTCCGGTTAAAATTCTAATCTCAGATAGAACGTACGTATATATTTATGTACAAAGATCTCTTTACAATATTAACGAAACTGAACCGAGTAATTTAATATTGTTTATCGTTATTAATTGATATTATATCAAGAAACAAATTAATATTAAACTCGATAAAATTTTTGAGTAACGGGTTGACGGTCGTGAAGAAAAGTCAAATGTCTCTTGTTACAAAAAAAGGGATGTATATATAGCCATGGAGCTCTTACCCGAAGTAAGCGAAATTACACCACCAGTCCATCATCGCCTTGGACAGGAGGGCCTCTCCTTCGTCGTAAGGTGCACTCAGATGATATCCCTCGCCGTCCAATGGTACACCCAAGACGTACGGCAATTCATCCCCGTGTACGGTTTGACCGATCTGTCGATGAAACGTGAACACTTTTTTTTACCCTCCTTCTTCTTTTTCGTTTCTTTGAATAACCATTTCAGATCGTGTTTTATCGAAATTTTATAGCCATACGGTATAATACGCGTATATATCTGCAGTTGTTTACACGCCCGCAAATATATATATATATACACACGAAAAGAGGAGGAGTTTCGAATTTCTATTTTTAGTGCGCTCTCTCTCTCTCTCTCTCTCTCTCTCTCTCTCTCTCTGTATTATATTGACGTGGAACTTTATGAAATTTCAACAACGGATGGATTTGATAAGAAAAGCGTTTTCGGAGGATATCGTGTTCTTGCATCGAGGGATTTCCAGGAAATAGCGGTGCAGGAAACGCGTTATTAGAACCTCTTCCTCGTCCCCTCCCTCGACCCCCACGTCGCAGTCGGTGAACGGACGATTGTTCTTGAGAGGATGATTGCCAAAGTAAAACTATTTTATAACTCGATCGACCGATTCTTTTTAACTTTTATTAATATTATTATTGGTATTGGATATTAGTATTACTATCGTTATTATTAAGGATATCCATTCGCTCATTACACCGAATTCGAATAGCTTATCCAACTTTTACGATCGTCCATATAAGAACCTCTGGATTTATCATTATCCTTCAAAATTCGTGTCCCGTTATTACTATTAGCATTATTATGAATATTTTTTGTTGAAATTTCAATTAATTGAAATTTAATTGATTATTGTAGCTTTACCGCAAGTTATTCTGCAAGGGACAAATTTTTGTTGTAATCATTACTGTAGAAAAATGGTCGATTGTCTTAACGAAATAGTGACAATTGAATGGTAATCGTTGCAAACATAGTTAAATCATAGTTAACTACATTTTTATAGTTGCTGCAACTATACGAAATTTGGTTATTAATGTACTAAATACGATTTATTTATTTAACTATAAAAACGGTTAGGATTACTATTAATTTATCGTGGGATGTGAATAGAAATTATGTATGCACTACAATTTCATCTAAAAACTGTAAAAGACTATATTATATTCTTTTTTTTATATAAATGAATTTTAATATTTCAAAAGAATTATTTTAACTGATGGTTTCATTATTTGTAACCGACATTCTTATAACCAAATACAGAACATTTAAGATAACTATAAAATATTATGATGAAGATAACCATTTCTTAATAGATAAAAGCCCATTGTATATATAGTTATACCGTAACTATAAAATTTTTTCCGTGTACAAAGAATGCCGAATTAGCATTATGCAAGAATATGGTGCTTCTAAAATTTAAATTAATATTAACTTAAATAATCCTATTACCAATATTATTATTATAATATTCACGGAAGTATATTAAATTACAGAACGCTACGTACAGAATAAGCTCTTAACAAAATTTGAGCTTCAAAATGTTTTGAAGATGAAGAGGACACCTATAACTTAATTATTAAACTTGTTATTGTTTGTGTACCACTTCGATAATGGTTCCGAATGATCGTGTTTCAAGTGAGCGTGTCCTCTTGTTTTTCTAACAGGACAAGCATGTACCAAATTTAAATTGAAAGGAAATAATGTATTATGAATAATTAACAATTTAGTATGCAGTTACTTGAAAGATTTTTTAAACATACTATTTTATTATTAATTTTTAGGTATATAATTAATTAGTTAATTTATTTTTAACATAACATATTTAATCAAATGTGATTTCGAACAATGTCTTTTTAGCATAATGTGTTTACCGCAGGATGTCTCGGGAACTGCTTGATTGAATAAGCTGATATTTTAACATTAACAATAAAACATTAATGTAATCCACTTAAATATGATACGGAGTTACTCGAATTACTTGAAAAGTTTGTTTGAAAAATTATTGAAGTGTCTTTTTAGTTTATTACTGTCAATGATATTGTGAATTAATTTTTCTTATTGCAATATTTCAAGTTATTGTTTAATTCAAAGAAATTTAAATAAATTGTATTGTTATTGGTAAAATTTCAGCCTATTCGACGAAACTTTTCCTGAGTCATTCTGCGGTAATTACATTATGCTAAAACGTTGATAAAATCATAAAAATATGTTATGTTATATAAATAAATGAACTAAACAATGTTAATTAAAAAATGAGAAATACATTTTTATAAGCTGTAGATAAATAATTATTAAATAACAAGTTTTAGTTCCATACGTACAAGATACTTTTTTCTTTTTTTTTCATTACACTGAAAAAATATATTTTTGATCCAAGCAGAATTCTTTAAATATGTTTCAAGAAGCAACACTGACTTTGAGGTTACATTTGAGCGCACAAACAAACCTTCGTATTTCAGAGTCTTTTTAAAAATATATTTACTTAATCGACTCAATCATAAACCCTACTATTCATTTTTTACCTTAATTGATTTTACAATATAGTTATAACTATAAAACAAGATATGTGATTTTTGCTTTAGCCTCCCCTTAAAGAGTCTGTAGAGTATAGCTTCACAAATGCACCACCCGAAAATTTGCGAGCCGAAGTGAGTTCATATTCGACAATAATTATGGGTAATTAAAGAAAATACAGTTTCTACCAAATAAAACCTAAGTTGAACGTCATAGATATTAATGTATAATTACACATTACTTAGCTGGTTGGAAAGTCAGTATTTCCGACTAAAAGTGATAAAGCTGGAGATCGAGGACGAAACGCCTTTTAATTGTTTTAAAAAGGCCGTGCTCTGGAAAATTCCACCAACCATAGTGGACAAATAGAATAGGCCTGCTTTATTCTAAAAGTAAAGTATTTAGTTCAAAGAGACCGATATTATATACTCATATAAAAGTGATAATATACACGGAAAAAAATCTAACCTTTGTAGTGCGAAACGCTTCATACTACTGCAGTTAGTGTTCCGTATCCCGCTACAGATTATATACAAACTTTTAAAGTATTTATTACTATATAGTATCAGAGTAAGACCTTCTACAAATATGCTTATAGATGCTGACCGGTGGTACGCACTCGCACTACCTACAGTTTAAAGCTCGTCTCTCGCTGAGGTATAGGTCGCTTACAACGGACTAACTATTTCAATTGCACAATTCGTACACCTATGAAGTATAGGTCCTTTACAATTGAAGGCTCCGCTAATGTTTACTGTGGACGTGAGGCGTTTCTTAAACCGCGGTATCATTTTTATACACTGATGGTTGGAATACGTAACATTGAAAGTAAACAATGTAATATACTTTTAACGTCACAAATTCATGCGCGCACGGTTTAAATTGACGTACTGCGAAAGTAATAGCATACTTACGCTGTACGAGGAAGATGCTACGGACTATATAGGTTTGATTTTTTTTCCGTGTACGAATCAATGCTGAGAATACACGACGAAGTCACAAAAATAATGACTTTTCAATCAGCTGATATATAATTAATCATTACATCAATAGCTATGACGCTCAACTTTGATTTTATGTGGTGCGTTACTTCTGCTAGCAAAAATTGTAAAACTTTTTAAATTATCGTCTTGCCATAAACCCCAAAAATTTGACAAAATATTTTTGTGATTTGTTCTTAAATTTAAACAAATATGTATCCAGGTATAAAGTAATAAGGATATATACTATTAATTGTCTTTGCTTAAGAAATTCGCTTACTACGATTTCAGGTGCATTTATCCGTATTCAAAGAACTACTTTTTTCAGAACGCGATCATCGAACGCGACGATTTTTATACGTTACAGTGTATAAAAAAGACAAAATTCTGCATATAAAATAATAAATAATACAAAGATAAGAATATTATAATGCACTTACATTGAGATCGTTCAAAGATTTGTCCCGAATGGATCTTTGGTGAGAGAAAACATACATGTAACTCTTGGGATTGGCAGTCGAATGCAGATTGGCCGTATAGATGATCGGTGCAACAACGCCACTGTCGGATACGACTTGGAGAGCAACGTCGCGATTCCACTCGTACTCATCTCCTGGGCGAGGCCGAGCAACCTTCTCCTCGTAATGCTCGAGAACTTTTCGGAGGATCAAATCGGGCTCGAGTTCGTGGGTCGCCTGCGAAAATTTCGTGGAAAGTGAGCCGATCCTCGACCAAGTTTTCGAATGTGTCGAGGAGAGGAAATGCGATATTCGTGTCGAGATAGGTGTACATCTATACGCGATTTCATTTCAAAACTTGTAGATAATCATTATTCTTTCTTTCAGAATTTTTCGAGACCGGATCGCGATATTTTTCCGTTTTCCTCAACTTTCTTCGTGCGCGCTATCAAAAATTCTTCTCCTCTTTTTAATATTGATCTTACAGTTTCGACACTTTAGCGACTTCTTTATTTGGTTCTTTTTTTCAAATTAATAACACTTTAACACTACGGAGGGAAAAAAATATTTATAAAAAGTATTTAAACGATTTCGGCAAAAAATAATATTGTAAACTACATAAATATTTAATTTTTAAATTAAATTAAAATGATAATTATATATCAATTTTTTGAGGGAGAGGTAGGATTTTTTAATTTAAATAAATATTGCCAACCTCTTCAGACTACAAATCATATAAAATCAATTAATTCATCAAGGACATTGTATTTAATGTATACATTTCCATTTTCACCTATTTATTTACGTACAGCTGACTAATAAAAATTTTACTTTTTATTTTTAATTTCTTAAAAGAGGAAAATAAGCTTTATTTAGTATATGTATTTCGATATTTTTATTTCTCTTTTTATCATATTCTTGTAATATTTATACCAAACACAAGACATTGAAAATAAAAGGTTTAATTTTGGATTAATCAGCTGCGTTTATATTTCCTATATATGTTTGACACCGATAAATATTTTGGATGAATTTTGTTATTTGTATAATATAATTTTGCCAATGAAACGTTGTATATAAAGTAACAAATGTGTTTTATCTTTATTTAAATTAAAAAACCTGCAATAATTGAAATTTCTACAATCATAAATAGAGGGTGAAAAGCAAGTATTATTGTCACAGAATTATATAGATTTATCAAGCTATATTGTGTAGATCTACGTCGGTATAAATTTAGCTTTATCTGCATTTATTATTATTGGTGTATTTAAATGTAACGATCGCAATAAAACGATATTACGTTTATTTATTGAAATTTTTATCTTTTCTTTGACGAATCTCTGTCATAACCTGCAAGACAAATGTGGAATCGTATGATCAAACGTGAAATATGTAGATTTTTATAGAAATTTATATTATTTTATCTAGTTTTACGTAAACTAATTTTTTATAAAGGCCTCGAAAATTTATGAAACTATAGGGTGATAAAAATTCTGAAAGAAATCACATGCTCGAAGTCTATTTTCCGTCTGGGAAAAAATGACTATCTACCATGATGCAAATTGTCAAATTGATTCTCAATGTTTACATATGATTTTTTGACAAAAATAATGTAACCTCTCGTACGCCAGCTTATTTCTCAACACATTTATAGGTAATTTTTATTCAGCTTCTTCTCTCCGCATCTACACATAGCATTTGTTTTCAAGAATTTAAAAAATTTTGTATTCTCTATATAGCCTAGTGGCTTTCAAAGTAAGGAAACTGTTTGTAAGTAAAGCATATTTCTCGTTTTCAACAAATCAAAGGGATAATTCAACGAGTTAAATAACCTTTGACGGTTAGCGATAACATTTACTAAAATTCTTGGAAGAACACAAGGATAAACTATTTTTAACAATTTAAACAATTTTTAAAAAGTGTGCTTCTACGATCCACGTTCCCGCAATCAAAACTCATCCGGCAAAAGAGTATATACGAACCAACTAAAAAATTAATAACGAAACAAATATCAAAGGTTATTTCCATTTTTCAAAAAAGAAAAGAAAAAGAAACGAAAAAAAGGATATACAATATAGAAGAAATAAATATAAATACGGTCCGAGAAATTTGGTTGAATTTGAATTGCTAAAATAGGAGGCAAAATTGCAGAAACGTAGAGAGGGGAATAGGGGGTTTGAGGGAAACGAAACAAAAAAAAAGAAGAATAAGCATGAGGTCGAGAATAAAGTATAAAGTAAAGTCCGTGTATATACACTCGGTAAGCGAAATACCCACCTTGACGCTGTCGCGGATGAATTCGTCCCGAGCAGAATCGGATAGTCCTTCCAGCCTTGCCACTCCTGGAAGTACGTGGTATTTCTCCAATTCCGTAACCCCGTACATGAGGTCGAACCTACAAAACAATGCAGCTTCTGCATTCCCAGGTCTCGAGAGCAACTTCCCTCGGGCAGAATTAGCCATGTATATGTACGCGTATACGTACGTGGAGAGACCGACCGGACTCTCCTGGTTTTCTCTTTCCCTTTCACCCACCCACCCTCTCTCTCTCTCTCTCTCTCTCTCTCACTCTCGGATGGACACTTAACTCTGACCGAATCCGCGAAATTTTCTTCGCGAACGAAATAGCGAAGGGTACAATTTAGTCAGTTGCCGACTTGTTTCCCAGTGCGTGCTACTGATTTAGTTACACGTTTCGTTTAATTCGAGGCTCTACATATATACGAGTCAACAGTTTTTGGTTCGATCTTATATTATGTGCCAAATCGATTCGTTTTCCGCGTATTATCTTTTATCCGTTATCGAAATTTTATAATTATGAAATTTTTATTCGATTTAAAATGTATTTGTACACGATATTTTTTTCTCGGGAAGATCAACCGATTCGTTATCGTTAAATTAATTTACTTTGCTTAAGCAAACGATGTAAAAATTTGTTTCTTTCGTTACTTTATCCACGTAAATAATTATATACTCTTTCACGTAATCACGTTAATTTATTTTTCAAAAATGTGAATAATAACATCAAAGGAAGTCAAATCAGTAATTTAATGGAATTATTTAAAATTATTATTATTATATCGACGTTTTACAATATAATTACATTTTGATTTGAAATTTCGTCGTATAATTATTACAAAATGTTCCAGTTAATTTATAAATTTCTAACTAACTTTGTATAACTTTTAGTCGAATGTGTCAGTTAGGACCAAAGGTTTAATTGGGATTTATTAAATTAAGAAATACTTTTGTATTTGACTATGTTTTCGAAATACGAAGCATATTAAAAGAATAGCATTTACTGAAAGTAATAAATACAAATTTTAAAAATTTTTTCGTGTTCTCACTCTTTATATAAGTAATTGTATTTATGTATATTATTTTTAATATTTTCTTTATAAAGAAATATCATTTATTAAAATTTAGATTATTATTCAAATTTTAATGAATTTTATCTCTCATAATATTTTATCTTTATATATGTACTTTTTAAGTTATTATTTATTAATAAATTATATAAGAATTATTTTTATTTTTTTAATATTATGCTTATTATTAAATTTCGTCTCTAATAGATTTCGAATTAATTTTAAAACCACGTTGAAATCGTGTAACATACGCTTGAAATTATTTGAAAAACACAGACTGGTAAAAGAGGAGGTTTGAAGTCAATGTTTAAATGATTAGATTTTTTTACCAGCATCTCACGGTGTTTCTTTTGGATAATTCTTTTTTAATTTTAAAGATTTAACGACGAGTTGACAAATTATTCAAACTTGGTGCGTTTACAATTTTAAAAAGTGTAATTATAGTAAAAATATTACTCATCTGCTACATTATAAATGTACTTACAAGCTTTATTTTAGACATGTACAGTTAAGCCTTGTGAAAAAAGTTAATAATTAAATTCAAATTACTTTTTCTGATACGAATTAACTAATTCTACGTTAACAACATTTTTAGTAAGATTTAAAGAAAAATTACCCATTTGAGTAATAAATAATAATAAAACGTCAACAAATTAATTATATTAAGAGTTATGTTAATATTTTAACTGAATTATAAATAAAGTAATATACTAACAAAGACAGTACTAGGACTCTGGAAAACAAATTTGTTTCAAACCATGGAGTACGATTATTTGGTCCAAAAGATTAACTCCTGTCTCGGAATTTCGTCCAATGGGCCTTAGGGATAATGGTGTTCATCATTTATGAACAATTCTAGGGGAAAATGGATTTTACTTCGAAAAAAATAACTTGAGTTTTATTTTATATGTAACTATTATGTATCCAAAACGAGATAGACTGATATTAAGAGTCACTGTATTTTAACTTTTATTTGTTTGAATAGCTAGGAATTTATGGTAATTATTTGTCGAATTTTTAACGAAGTAGTTCATACTCAATGTTTATCCTTCCTACCTTTTCGATGTTAAATATCACATTTAATTCGAAATAATTAAAAATACTTTGATTCTAAGAGATCATTGCCCTTTGTTTATAAATGATGGATCCATGAGCAAAATAGTACGCATTATTAAATAATATTTTATTTATTAACATTCAAATTATTTTATAAATTTAAGTTTTATTTCTTAATTACCCACAAATATTATGATTTTTAGGTGATATTTAAATATTTTATTTTGTATAGAGAGGGTAAAAGTTGATCAATAAATAAAATTGTCTTATATTTTGATTAATAAGAATTATTTATTCCATTGTAATTAAAAAGTTATATTTCATGGAAAATCAAAATACCAGGCTCTCCCTTACGTTTTAAACTATCCGTATTATGAATTATTGTTTGGATTTTAAATTCAATTTTTTAGGTACAATTTTCGGGTTGAAAGGTGTAGATCCCTGTAATTTGTGTATACCCTGAAATGTATTTAAATCTATCTTACCGAATGAATGAAGAATTCGTCGGTGTATACAGAGGGTCCATCTTAATCTCCGTAGTGAAGAATTCAGAGAGGCTAATACTCAAGGGGTAGCAAGGAACAGGACAGAAAGATAAAACAAGGAAAACCCCTCCGGTATTATACGAGTTAATTATATATAACGTGGAAGCATTCCTTGAAAATTGAATTTCCGTACTCTCTAATTCGCCGGGGCAGATTCCACCGAGTAAATCGAATTTTAAATAGGTCGAATTCCATAACGTTAACCACCCCCTACACCCTCCTTTTCCTCACGTTTAATCCACCATACACCAAAGTCAGAATTGGTATCTTTGGTGGTTTTGCATTAATTGTGCGTAATTAACGTGACGTAGAAAGCGTCCCGAATATTTAAACGCGCAGGAGTATTATATACGGTTCCCCGTAGGTTGCATCGCGTACCTGGCTAGACTCGCGGGATTCTTCATCAAGTTGATCGGCTTGTCAAGGATGGCCGCCGAGTTGACGAGGGGTGCAAACGCCGGCACGTACTTGGGCTTGTGAATCTTTACTCGTAGAAGGTCCTGTACCGAACGGCTCTTCAGGCACGCAGCCAGATCCTCGTCGCTCGTCTGTGGGCAGTTGAGCGCGTACGCCACCTTTTGGATTTAACGCCGTTACTTACTATTGTTTCTTTATTTTTCTTTTATTTTACGGGGTTTTTCTACCGTTCGCTTTGGTATGCGAGATTCTCACCAAGGGAATTTGATTGTCTTTTGGCTACAGTACGCTGTTATCATTGCGAATTGTTGCGACTTTTTTTATATATGTTAAAGGGAAGTGCGTTAGGGTTATTAAAATTGATGTACCTGTTTGGTTATTTGTAGCGGCGCTTTGCCGATCGAGTCTGGATTGAGAGCGGAACCGGACATGAGAATCGCTCGTTTACACAAATCTGTGGAGATGTTGAAATTGTAATTAGAAAATAAATGTATAATAGGGAAGGACGCCAACGAAATATATTGATGGCATATATATGAGGCATTCCACGTCAAGTGATCCGATCAAAATTTTAAAATGCAACAACTTGTAGGTACACACTGGAAATGTTTTTCGGAAAACAGAAAAAATTTTTAGTTAATGGAATCTATTTGTTCAAAAATTATTCTAACCTTAAAAAGTTAGTTTTTTCAAGTTTTGTTCAACACCAGCCGTGTTTAATTTATCCTTCTAGGTTAGAATTTGTAATCTCAAGATCAGTGTTTCATACACTATTTGTCAATATTCAACTTGAAAAAATTCTAACTTTGCTATAATTGATTTTTTCGCCCGAAAGTTTAAAAAAAGGCTTGAAGCAATACCTTTTTAATGGTCTGTAGCTAGTAAGTGGCCTTCAAGTCTGTAAAAAGTTATGATAATTTCAAGAAACACAAATAAATTTCAAAAATTAACATGGTAATTTCCATTTAAATTTTTTATAAAAATATTCTGATTATTTTAAAAAAAATTTTCTGTTTTCTGATAAACAGTTGCAGTATGTACCTAAAATTTGGTGCAATTTAACATTCAGAGCGCCGGAAAACGCTTAGACGCATAAAAAAAATGTTACTCATTATTTTTCATCTAAATTGAGTGAAAATTCACGTTTTGAGAGGAACTCAAATTTCGGTTGATGGCGTCCTATATATTTTCTAAGCAATAATGATACAAAGTGACTTTATTTGGCCTGATAAAACATAATGCCAAAAACAAAAAAATAGTGCATTCGAATGATTTTTGAAATTTGGCAAATTTTAACATTAGCTACACCGTACCCGGCCGGGATACGCCTCTAGGCGTAAGGGGTCTGACTCGCCAACATCTTTACTTAGTTTGACCCTAACTAAGGGGCCTTAGACCACAATTCTACAGAAACATGCGATTTGCAAATTTTTCAAAACCCCGGCGTTCTAAGGGTTAAATTGTCAACATATAAACGTTGAATATTTATTGGCGTCCTCCTTTCATAGAAATTTATAAAACCTACTTCTAACGGAAATTTTTTTCGAGAAAATCTTGGCGAATGTTGCTTTTTCGAAAAGAATATTTTTGTAAGAAAATTTTTTTGAAAATTAAATTATGCTTTCAATTTTGAGAAATATATATATATATATGGGAGATTCCATGTGAAGTGATCCAGTTAAAAAATAGAATTTTGTTTTAATGTATGAAATCAGTAAAAAACTACTTGAATAGAGTGTAGCTAAATTTTTAGACCTAAATTTCAATTAGTACCAGAGCAGTAACCAATCAAAAAATCGAATTTTTTGAAAAAAATGACTTTTTGGCCATTTTTATCACTAAATAACTCAAAATCTAACAATTTTTTCTTATATACATTAAATTTGAAAAAGTTTATAAATTTCAAGAAAAATCTGTTGAAATATTTCATTTATATTAGTTTAACACATTGAATATAGTTATAATTAATAAAAATCTTTACAGTAAAAAAAAGGGTTGTACGATCAAAAATATTTTATCCATCCAAGAATCTAATTCATCGATGATTAATTACCTTCAAAATGGTGCAAAGTTTGAGTGCGGCAGAGCATTTCAGACAAAGTTATGGTGTTTTTAGGCAAATTTCTTAAAAAAAGAGAGCAAATGCATTTTATGAAAAAAACAGAGTAACCGTATACTTGCATTCAAACAACATGGCACTATTATTCTTCAATAATACTAAAATATACTATTTAATGTTAGTTACTGATACTTTTCAATCTCTAAGCTGCTTACAAACAGAAAGCAATAGGTATAAGCAGTTATACCTGTTATATAATTGGATTTATTGGAATTTTAATAAGTTTCAGGTATTTATTCAATTATATAACAGGTATAACTGCTTATACCTATTGCTTTGTGTTTGTAAGCAGCTTAGAGATTGAAAAGTATCAGTAACTAACATTAAATAGTATATTTTAGTATTATTGAAGAATAATAGTGCCATGTTGTTTGAATGCAAGTATACGGTTACTCTGTTTTTTTCATAAAATGCATTTGCTCTCTTTTTTTAAGAAATTTGCCTAAAAATACCATAACTTTGTCTGAAATGCTCTGCCGCACTCAAACTTTGCACCATTTTGAAGGTAATTAATCATCGATGAATTAGATTCTTGGATGGATAAAATATTTTTGATCGTACAACCCTTTTTTTTACTACAAAGGTTTTTATTAATTATAACTATATTCAATGTGTTAAACTAATATAAATGAAATATTTCAACAGATTCTTCTTGAAATTTATAAACTTTTTCAAATTTAATGTATATAAGAAAAAATTGTTAGATTTTGAGTTATTTAGTGATAAAAATGGCCAAAAAGTTATTTTTTTCAAAAAATTCGATTTTTTGATTGGTTACTGCTCTGGTACTAATTGAAATTTAGGTCTAAAAATTTAGCTACACTCTATTCAAGTAGTTTTTTACTGATTTCATACATTAAAACAAAATACTATTTTTTAACTGGATCACTTCACATGGAATCTCCCATATATATATATATATATATAAATGATAATAAACATATATGATAATTATAGGATCCAATTATTCGATAAGTTCATAAAAATCTTTTACTTAAAAAAATAGTTTAATAAAGCAATTTTCTTAATAATGTACGTCCGAAAAAATGTTTATTTGAAACAAAAGTTTTCAAAAAATGGTTCTTCAAAAAAAACGGTTTTCGAAAAAATATAATTTTTAAAAAAGGATATCTTTTGAAAAAATTCGGCTACAAAATTAATATTTGCATTATATTTGATATTAAAAATTGTTTGACTAATTTTGATAATTATATATTTGCATAAAAATCGATTGCAGACGAATGTGAAATAAAAAACGAAAGAAAAATTATGATCGTCGAATAGAAGAAGGAATGAACATTCATTTGCTTCTTCGCGTACAATACCTCGAATTTGCGGAAAGGAGAGAAAGAAAAAAAAGAACTCTAGAAAGAGGAAGAATAAAGTGAGTAATACAAGTGAAAGATAAAAATTGAAACGTCGAAACACGTGTTCTCATAAAGTAAAAAAAAAAATGAAAAAGAAAAGAAAACGTATAGCGAAAATATGTTATTCAAACAATCGTCGATTGATCGTGACGAAGACCTTAAAATATCAATGGACGCAAGAGCAATTCGAATGTCAATTCCTTCCCCATCCCTTCCCCATTCGTGAGTGGTTTTCGCATTCCTCCCCCCGGCAATTCTCTGGTGATACATTTCCATATACACAAGCCAGGCTCGTTATCGTTCCACTGACCGTTGACGATCGGGCTGAGCAAGAGGAGATTGGCGAGCACCGCGCCCGTTCCATGACCGAGTAGGGTTATCCTGTTGGGGTCACCGCCGAACTGTCCGATGTTGTCCTTCAACCAGACGAGGGCAGCTATCTGGTCGAGGAGGCCAAAGTTACTCGTGGTCTCGTCCTTCGTACCAGGCCGCAGGAACCCTGTGAGCAAGTTTCGAACGTTTCCCTCATAAAATGGGATTAACCTTAACCGAACTACCAAACTCGGGATATCTCTCTCTCTTTCTCTCTCTCTCTCTCTCTCTCTCTCTCTCTCTCTCTCTCTCTCTCTCTATATATATATATATATATATATATATATATATATATATATATATATATATGTGTGTGTGTGTGTGTGTGTGTGTATATATATATATTGAATCGAACGTTTGTTTTCTGCTGAACTGAGCTTAGTCGGAGACGTATAGAGGACACTTTCCTTATTTTTTTTTTCTATCGCTGGCTTTGGAAGATCGTTTGGATATTAGTCTATTATGTTATATGGATATATCTATGAACACGACGAATACACACTCGTTCGGCATTTATACATAATCGATGGATAAGGATGCGATAATGTACTGGATTAGTAAATTGATTACTCGTTCTATTCAACTCGTTATCCGTATTATACTAATAGGACAGCTCGTACACCGTAATCGTTAAAACCTATATATATATATATACATTAATATTATGCAAAAATAATTATGTAAAATAATTACAATATATTACGGATAATTATTATAAAATAATCTACATTCACGAAAATCCTTTTACAAAGTATATTATCAAATTATTACGTTTTACGGAATTACCGATTAAATGATTCGAGATTAAGAAACAAAAGTACATTTACGCGCCAACGACTTGGTGTATATATATACGTGCACAGTAGGATTATTAATGAAAAAACAAATAATATATAAAAATATTTATATGTGTAATTATATATATATACGTATATATTATTAAATTTTGTCATTAACCCGTACAACCAACAACCTCTCGCGTGTTTAACAAAATATCTTTAAAAAAAACCACACGTTCCTCATTAAAATGACGTTATAAATATCAAATTTCCATAACAGTAAAATTATCAAAATTGCAGCGAACGACACGTAAAGGCTTTCAGCGCGGCGAAAATCACTTTTAAACTTGCCTTTTATATAACGCGCGGAATTTACAAGGATTACCAAAAAAAAAGAAGAGAGGAAAAAAAAGAAGCGAGATATGTTGTACGAGGTGGATAAAATAAGGTCAAAGTGCACCTTTCCGTATATATACAAGGTTATTTTGCTTTTAACCTCGCTTGCGGAATACAACGTGCATCTTCTCATTAATACTCGGGAAATAAATGAAATTACACGAGTACTAGCGTTTAGTATAGGAAAGAAGAGGGCAATGTGAGTGTGTGTGTGTGTGTACTTTAAAGGATTTTACTACCTAAAATTCCAAGTCGAAAATTGACGGTGACGAAAACGATGTTCCCGTAAGCCGCTAAAACAGTACCGTCGTATGGATTTCCGCTGTTCCACTCGTAACTCTCGCCGTGGATGAACACGATTACAGGAAATTTTTCCAGTGTACTGTTCTTTTGAGCTGCAATCACATAAATTTTTTAAGGTTCAGAGTATGAATTAACAAGCTTTATACCTTTTTGTTTTGTTTTCTCGGATAACTTCCTTTTTACTTGATTTAGTCATATTTGATATTACGTTTAGGGTAATGAGATAAAAATTTTAATTAAGAGGGGTGTTTACCCAATTTGGCCATCATTTATCTAAACATGGTACGAATGGATATAATTTTAAGAAAGGATATTAATTTATATAATTCTTAGATTTCGGTGGCCTTCGTTCATTAGTATATATTTCTATGTTAAATATTTGCGAGCAATATTTGCCGTTTTTAGGAAAATTTATTTACAATTATTTTGCTAACCTTTCGTCAAATTACCCAAATTTTTTTGGGTGCATCAGGTAAAAATATTTTAGAAAAAAATGACACGAATTCATATTGTGGCAGTTGAGTTATCGTTTTGAAAAAAATGATCATGTACGCAAAATAAAATAATGAATAAATTTTAAGTTATACAAATAGGATAGTTTAAAAAATAATTGTTCAAAGTCGAGTAAATAAAGCTTTCTTCAAAGACTTCCAAAGACTTCCAAAGACTTCCAAAGAGGCTTCTGAAGTCTCTGGAAGTCATTGGAAGTTTTTGGAAGTATTTGAAAAGTCTTTATATTTCAAATCGAGATAAAAAAAATTTTATTTTATTGTTAGTGCAATAAGATTTCTAAAGACTTCTTAAGATTTCTAAAGATTTTCTAAGACCTCTAAAGATTTTCATGACTATATTAACTTTTTTTTGGCTTTTTGAAGTGCGTAGCCCCTCGATTCTTCTATAATCAAGAGGAATATGCTTGATCTTAGCGTATTGGTCTTTTTGAGTTAAATTTCCCAATTTTTTTCAAAAGATTATACTTAATTATCGAAGAATCTCCTTGATTATAAAATAAGTATTTAAAAAGAATTACTCTAAGAACAAGAGTTTATTTTTGAGTGTAATATTAAATTTCGCTCATCATTGCGAATCCATATGCTACTTCGTTTTTATCAAGGTGAGAACACTGACAAACAACGACGGTCTGTATCTGCCGTCGATTGTATTTTTTCACTGACACAGGTCATGTATTTGATGATGTTTCTTGGAATCAACACGATACGGTAAAATAAACTTTTTCGTTCGATACAGATGCGTCTCAGTCTCTCTGGATATTCTTCCATCACACACGTTTATAAATGTATTCTTGTCAAATAGGGCTAAAAAAGAAATCCACTTGATGTTAGACGATTCTTCTATTAGCAAGTAGATTCCATTAAAATTAAGATCTCACTGTACTAAATATAAATTAAATTTTCTGGGTTATAGAAGAATCGTTTCATATCAAATAAATTCCCTTTTGAGTCTATATTTGATACAACAATGTTCTAGTCACAAAAATAAATTTTTGTAAATACGTCTGACTTATACGTAGCTACCGAACGATAGAGAGCGAGAGCACATCACCTCTCGCGCACCTTAGTGCGACATATTCTTCGAAACGAAGAGTAAGACCGTCAATTTACAATTTATGCTACAAGATTTTTTATAGATTTTTGAAATTTACTACATATGGATAGATGGTAATAACGGTAGTCGAATTAACTATAGGTTAATCATCAAATTTAATCCATATCTTAATAAACATCGATGTTCTATCATTTATCCAGTGGTGTGCAATTAATAAACTTTACGACCCGAATGAACATATAAAATAAAAAAAAATATAAATTTAACGTTCTACAAATCATCGGATAATTTTTTCCGTAAAAATTACATTTTACACCCGGGCGTAGTACCTATATACCGTAAGGAAAAAAAGTTAAATATCATAAAATTAACGAAGTAACGAACTCGAGAACAAAGTCTTGTCTTACCCAGGTAGCCGGGTCAAAAGAAAAGACGTGGGCGAGATAAAAGAAAAAAAAAGTGAAAAATTTAGCCGCTCAAAATTACTAAATTCAGAGTCCAAGCCTTTTCTCAGCAATGTTCACACTTCTTGGTCTATTATACACAAAGGCGATAGTTCAAAGGATTATTGTACAATTGTGGAAGTGCGCGCGCCACCCGGACAATGAAGCGAACGTGAAACTCGCGCGCGCAAGCTAAATAAATGAATGTATAAAAGGAAAAGTGTGTGAGAAAGTGGGCATAGAGATGAGAAAGGAGAAGGGTATTGTGCGAAAGAGTAGGGTCAGTTATTAAAACCTCGCTTTTCCAGGTGTCTCTGAATAGCTCTCTGCCTCACTGTATACCTATACGGTATACCATTATATATCTAACATACGTATATATAATTTTTTTTCTTTTTTTTTCATTTTAATTTTTAATAATTTACAAGGTAATATTTCTTTCAAAACTTTTTCATCCTTTTGAATATTTTGAATTTCGGTATGTTTTAAAGCGGCTTTTAAATATTAAACTTTAAGCAATACCGTTGAAAATGTATACCGAGTCCTCCTTTCAGATGCAAACGTTTTCGACAAAAATGAAACGTATAAATTATTTCGCGTAGTTTTTATTATATACTTTTGTATGCGCAGATATGTATAACTGCGTGTTCGAGCAACACCTTATTAATACATTACGTAATACGTGTACCTTTGTCGTCCAAAAAATGATGTTTATAATACGGAATTAAAATTCTGAACAAAATTCATGTACACGGAGGAAAAAAATTGGATTAAAATTACCTAAATCTTCTACGGTTACAGTGCTGACGTTTGCTTGTTTTTATCATTTTTGCCTAAAATTTTATACAAAAGAATTAAAAATCAGATTGATAATTTCGACAGTAGTTTTTCTTAGGCGAGGAATGGACTTTGACCAAATGGTTTGTTTTGACTTTTAATTAACGACAATTTTTATCCAAAATATTCAATTATTTTCTAAATCAAATTTTCTAACCGTCTATATAGCCTAGAATCTATACTGACGATATTTAAGAATTTCACTAAAAACGACTTATTTTATCGTTCAAAAAGTTTTGGTGGAAAACAACCTATTTTCGTTAATTCATTTGAAAACGACTTTTCTCAAATAAATTTTTTTTAAACGACCTAGTTTACAAGCAGGAAGACTTGGGGATAAAATTTTAATTTAGACATTTTTAATTACTTACTTCGCATTATTATAAAAAAACTACTAATATTTAATATTGTGGAATAAGTCTGACCGTATTAAAATTTATATCACTATCCATCGGAATAAGCTGTTTTTCTAATTTATGAGATAGGTCATTTTTATACGAAATCTCAGAAATAAGATATTTTCAAATGAAAAATTGAAATTGAATTGAAACTGATCACTTCAAAAGCAAAATTTTGAAATAGGTCGTTTTTAAATGAAATTTTCAAATGGGTCATTATGATCGACAACCGTCGATTTATAAAAGTATCTGTTAAACCGATTTTTTAAAAAAAATTATCTTATTTGTAACTGGGTATACCATAGTCAATATTTATCCTCCCTAAGTTATCGACAAACACGACAATTGGCAATAAATCTGTAAATAAATTAGTGTGTGGAAAAGTAAAAAAGGAGGCACCTTCGTTTGTCAATAATCTAATTATGTTCTAAATTTGAAACTAAAATATTATTCCTTTTATGAGAAAAGTTATACCAAAAATGTGAATCTGCCCTCAACTTGGTGGAAACATGTAATATGTTGCGTATGTGAAATGTAGATGTGATATTTGTTAGTAAGACTTTTCTCGAAAACGCAATAATATTTTAATATGAAATTCACGAAATAAGACGAAAATTGAGTATGGAACCCCTTAATTACATTCTAACAAGCAATAAATTATCGTTCGATAAAAAGACAGAATAAACCATTTAAAAATTAAAAACCATAAAAAGTTCACGAGAGTTTTTCTAAAAAAAATCATTCCTCATGTATTTAAAAACAACTAAAATTATTCAGTTGTTTGTGGTTCGACACCTCCATCCATTTTACACTACACGCACAAAAGTCAAGAGAAAAAAAAAGAAAGTCGAGTATATATAAAACCAAAGGAAAACAAATGTTTAATAATTTAACATTTTTTAATATTTCGCGAGCATGTCGACGGAAAAATGTTGTTCTCGACGCACACGGAACACAGTAGGAGAGGGGGTGAAAAAAAAAGGAGAAGAAAAACCAGGCGTACAGACGAACGAACGAATCTTTCGTAAAAATAGCCATCGTAATAAGCGTACGAGCCATTAAACAAATTAAAAAACAGGAAAGAAAATAGAGGTAGAAAAAGTAAGGAATAATAATGAGCACACTTGGCAGACTGAAACAATTTGTCGGGATAGTTCGGAGAGGAGAGAGAGAGAGAGAGAGAGAGAGAGAGAGAGAGAGAGAGAGAGAGAGAGAGAGAGAGAGGGAGCACGTGGCGGCGGCAGCACTTTATACAATTTCCCACGATCGTCGGACCAGTTTTGCCTTTTACTACTTACACAGGAGAGGACTCGCACGGCAGTGGCGGTATAGCGCACGGTTACGGAACGACTTTCTCGCACGCGGTTCCTCCGTCTTCCTTCAATTCCAACGACGACCAACGAGTTGAAAAAGAGAGGGATATATACGTATATATATATATATAGGGAAGAGTTAAAGTCGGTGTCGTGTACCTCTATATATATACATACACACACACCAGATAGAACAATCGAACTCGCGCGCAGCCGCGCTTTTTCCACGGCGATCCTTTTATGCAACCCGCTCGCGGCATGAAAAGAGAGAGAGGTGAGGGGGAGGGGAAAAGTCGTTCGAGAGGTGGGGGTGAAAAAAAGAGAGAGAGGGACCGGGACGCGCAATTGAATCGTCCGTGAAACTTTGGACGGTCTTTTTGCGTTTGTTCTCTCTTTCTCTCTATACCTACAATATGGCTACCTCTCCCACTATTTCTCTCTCTCTCTCCTAGTTTACAAGCAGGAAGACTTGGGGATAAAATTTTAATTTAGACATTTTTAATTACTTACTTCGCATTATTATAAAAAAACTACTAATATTTAATATTGTGGAATAAGTCTGACCGTATTAAAATTTATATCACTATCCATCGGAATAAGCTGTTTTTCTAATTTATGAGATAGGTCATTTTTATACGAAATCTCAGAAATAAGATATTTTCAAATGAAAAATTGAAATTGAATTGAAACTGATCACTTCAAAAGCAAAATTTTGAAATAGGTCGTTTTTAAATGAAATTTTCAAATGGGTCATTATGATCGACAACCGTCGATTTATAAAAGTATCTGTTAAACCGATTTTTTAAAAAAATTATCTTATTTGTAACTGGGTATACCATAGTCAATATTTATCCTCCCTAAGTTATCGACAAACACGACAATTGGCAATAAATCTGTAAATAAATTAGTGTGTGGAAAAGTAAAAAAGGAGGGCACCTTCGTTTGTCAATAATCTAATTATGTTCTAAATTTGAAACTAAAATATTATTCCTTTTATGAGAAAAGTTATACCAAAAATGTGAATCTGCCCTCAACTTGGTGGAAACATGTAATATGTTGCGTATGTGAAATGTAGATGTGATATTGTTAGTAAGACTTTTCTCGAAAACGCAATAATATTTTAATATGAAATTCACGAAATAAGACGAAAATTGAGTATGGAACCCCCTTAATTACATTCTAACAAGCAATAAATTATCGTTCGATAAAAAGACAGAATAAACCATTTAAAAATTAAAAACCATAAAAAGTTCACGAGAGTTTTTCTAAAAAAATCATTCCTCATGTATTTAAAAACAACTAAAATTATTCAGTTGTTTGTGGTTCGACACCTCCATCCATTTACACTACACGCACAAAAGTCAAGAGAAAAAAAAAGAAAGTCGAGTATATATAAAACCAAAGGAAACAAATGTTTAATAATTTAACATTTTTTAATATTTCGCGAGCATGTCGACGGAAAAATGTTGTTCTCGACGCACACGGAACACAGTAGGAGAGGGGGTGAAAAAAAAAGGAGAAGAAAAACCAGGCGTACAGACGAACGAACGAATCTTTCGTAAAAATAGCCATCGTAATAAGCGTACGAGCCATTAAACAAATTAAAAAACAGGAAAGAAATAGAGGTAGAAAAAGTAAGGAATAATAATGAGCACACTTGGCAGACTGAAACAATTTGTCGGGATAGTTCGGAGAGGAGAGGAGAGAGAGAGAGGAGAGATGAGAGAGAGAGAGGAGAGAGAGAGAGAGAGAGAGAGAGAGAGGGAGCACGTGGCGGCGGCAGCACTTTATACAATTTCCCACGATCGTCGGACCAGTTTTGCCTTTTACTACTTACACAGGAGAGGACTCGCACGGCAGTGGCGGTATAGCGCACGGTTACGGAACGACTTTCTCGCACGCGGTTCCTCCGTCTTCCTTCAATTCCAACGACGACCAACGAGTTGAAAAAGAGAGGGATATATACGTATATATATATATATAGGGAAGAGTTAAAGTCGGTGTCGTGTACCTCTATATATATACATACACACACACCAGATAGAACAATCGAACTCGCGCGCAGCCGCGCTTTTTCCACGGCGATCCTTTTATGCAACCCGCTCGCGGCATGAAAAGAGAGAGAGGTGAGGGGGAGGGGAAAAGTCGTTCGAGAGGTGGGGGTGAAAAAAAGAGAGAGAGAGGGACCGGGACGCGCAATTGAATCGTCCGTGAAACTTTGGACGGTCTTTTTGCGTTTGTTCTCTCTTTCTCTCTATACCTACAATATGGCTACCTCTCCCACTATTTCTCTCTCTCTCTCTCTCTCTCTCTCTCTCTCTCGATCCTCTTATTATTATTTGATTTACATTTCGCGCGCGATGAAAAACTTTTCCCCGAGGTAGGAGGGAGGAGTAGGAGGACCATGGAAAACTTTTGATTTATACCGGTATAATGGAAAAATGAATGAAAATCCTCGCCTCTTTTGGCCTCCCCACTACGTTTCTTCGTTTTTCCCTTTTTTTTGTTTTTTTTTGTCGAACTCTCTCCTTCCATCGACTTTCTTACGAGACGCTCGAGGTGCGACGTATGTAAACACGAGCAGGTGGATACGATGGTCTAATATTTTTCGGTAAATGCCGAATTTGTTATGCTAATGGGTGAAATAAATTTTCCGCGTCGTCGCGACGAAGATGCCTATATATATGTATATAGTGAGTGAGTGAGTGAGAGGGAGGAAGCTCGAGTACCGTTTATGTGTGACACCACCACCACCACTATACTCTGTCATGCACCGCTTGCATTATCGTCCCGCTAATCAACAACAGTATACACACACACACACACACACACACTAGAAACTCGGATAATTCGTTCAACACGTATAACTATTACATATTACCAATTTCTTGTTCATTAAATTAATTGTTCATTTTTTATTAAATAAATATATACACTGAAAAAAAAATTTACTGAATTCAAAAAAATTTTTTTTGAATCAAGTAAATTATTTCTTTCACTATATTTGAAGAATCCGTTTTGTTAAATTAATAAAATATATTTATTTGAACAAAATTAATCTATATTAAAAATAAATAAATATTGCGTTGTATTGACCAACATATTTCTTTTAAACAAGCAAATTATTCATTGAATTAAAATCTGCTATATTAACACACAAGTAAATAATTAGTTATTTGTAACAAATATTTAGTCACTTAAACCAAACAATTTTATTAAACCAACAAAAATTTTTTTCGATCGAACAAAATATTTCAATGTTTTATAAAATTGATGTGTCAGAAACAAAGAAATTATTTAATTGTTTTAAAAGATATTTATTTAATCCTATTAGTTTCATTTATCTGATACTAATAAAATATTTATTCAATTTCATAATATTTTGTAATTATATTAATAATAGTGTTATTTGCTTCAAGGTAAATATATATTTAAAACAAAATTAATATTTCTTTTCCTAATTACTGCTCTGTAAATTTTATTAATAAATTTATTTATTTGAATGAAACATTTATTTCGTTTAATTGAACTATACATTTAAATCAAGAAAATCTTTTTTTAAATCAAATAATTTTTTATTTAACATAAAAAAAAGTTATTATTTCCTTTGATACTATTTTCGTTTCTTCGATTATGTTCAATGGCCCATTGAATCCAATGTACATTTAATTACATCGAGCATCCTTGAGTTTGTAGTTCTAATGCACTTGTTTTCTTAATGTAACGCATCTTCATCTTTTATGTAAATTATCTGTTACTTGAATCCAGTTTTCATACGACGACCGAAACACTGAAATTGAGTAAATAGTTTATTTAATTGGATGAAACGAAGAGTATTTGATTCTATAACTGTATTTAATTAATGTTTCTTACTTACCTTAATATAGTGCAGCGAATTTTAGTAAATTATTTCCTTGATTCAAGAAAACGTTTTTTCAATTCGCTTCTCGATTTAATTTTATACTTTTGAAAGTTTCTTTTATATGAACCGATAAAATTTTTGGCCGCTTGCGGGAAACTTGGATCCCCCTAGCGGTCGTTGCCGAAAGCTCTCTTATTTAAGTAAATGGTTTATTTAACTTAAAGAGCAAAAAAAAATTATTTTAATAACTTTATTTTTTTCAAAAATTGATTGGAATATTTTTACCAAAACCAGTGAACATTCAAATAAATTATTCCATCGTTTCAAAAAAAAATTTATTTAATTCAATAAACCAATAATTCTTTGTTTCAATAAAACATTTCTTTAAAATTACTTTATTTCGTATGAATTTTATTTTTTCTAATAAAAATGCATTTAATACAAATAAATTATTACATCGCTTCAAAAAAGTATTTATTTCTTTCAATAAGCGTATGTTTCTTTGTTTTAATAAAATATTTCTTTAAAATTAATTTATTTTATCAAAACTTTTTTTTTTAATTACCAATTATAACGGGTACTGTTTAGAGAGTCGGTGCAGGTAGGTCCCTGAATTATTATAGGTTTTATAATATAACATATTATTTTAAAGCAACGTAAAACTGAACGCGTTTTATAATTTTCAATTCATTTAGTTACAAAAATTAAAGTAATAAGTACATACCAAATTAAAAACACAAATTTGTTTACAATTAAAATATTTAATTATTTATTTCACTCAAATTGAGTGTTGAATTAAAAAAAAATATAGTTGAATTAAGTAAATTTATTATTTTAAAACAAAGATTCCTAATTTAGTTAAAATAAGTATACATTTTATTGGAACAATAAAATATAATTTTAACTTTAGCAAATCCACATTAAAAAATATTTATTTAATTGAGAAAAATTATTTTTTTAATGTTACTTAATTGTTCAAGTAAAGTTATATCATACTAAACCCATCTTTTAAAATAATTTACTTTTTTGCTTTTATAAAATCAAACTTCTCAATTGAAATAAAAATAATATTAAGAGAAAAAAAATTATTTATTTAATTTAACAAAATAATTATTTTGTATAATCAAAAATTTTATATGAACCGATAAAATTTTTGGCCGCTTGCGGGAAACTTGGATCCCCCTAGCGGTCGTTGCCGAAAGCTCTCTTATTTAAGTAAATGGTTTATTTAACTTAAAGAGCAAAAAAAATTATTTAATAACTTTATTTTTTTCAAAAATTGATTGGAATATTTTTACCAAAACCAGTGAACATTCAAATAAATTATTCCATCGTTTCAAAAAAAAATTTATTTAATTCAATAAACCAATAATTCTTTGTTTCAATAAAACATTTCTTTAAAATTACTTTATTTCGTATGAATTTTATTTTTTCTAATAAAAATGCATTTAATACAAATAAATTATTACATCGCTTCAAAAAAGTATTTATTTCTTTCAATAAGCGTATGTTTCTTTGTTTTAATAAAATATTTCTTTAAAATTAATTTATTTTATCAAAACTTTTTTTTTTTAATTACCAATTATAACGGGTACTGTTTAGAGAGTCGGTGCAGGTAGGTCCCTGAATTATTATAGGTTTTATAATATAACATATTATTTTAAAGCAACGTAAAACTGAACGCGTTTTATAATTTTCAATTCATTTAGTTACAAAAATTAAAGTAATAAGTACATACCAAATTAAAACACAAATTTGTTTACAATTAAATATTTAATTATTTATTTCACTC
Organism: Theocolax elegans; assembly: GCA_026168455.1. Classification (NCBI taxonomy): domain Eukaryota; kingdom Metazoa; phylum Arthropoda; class Insecta; order Hymenoptera; family Cerocephalidae; genus Theocolax; species Theocolax elegans. Next base: position 6,900,419 of record CM047427.1, read on the forward strand.
AAATTGAGTGTTGAATTAAAAAAAAATATAGTTGAATTAAGTAAATTTATTATTTTAAAACAAAGATTCCTAATTTAGTTAAAATAAGTATACATTTTATTGGAACAATAAAATATAATTTTAACTTTAGCAAATCCACATTAAAAAATATTTATTTAATTGAGAAAAATTATTTTTTTAATGTTACTTAATTGTTCAAGTAAAGTTATATCATACTAAACCCATCTTTTAAAATAATTTACTTTTTTGCTTTTATAAAATCAAACTTCTCAATTGAAATAAAATAATATTAAGAGAAAAAAAATTATTTATTTAATTTAACAAAATAATTATTTTGTATAATCAAAATTTTTTATCAACCCATATAATTTTTTTGAACAAACATTTACTTGAATTAATTTAATATTTGCATTAATTTAATAAGTGAAAGAAACATTAATTTATGTAGTTCATTTCGTTAAATTAAAAAATTATTTAATAAATTTAACCAAATATTCTAGCATTTTGAAGAAATATGTACTTATATGAAAGAATATTTTCAGTTAAATCCATTTTTTAAATTAATGCAATTTTTTCATTGAACTAAATAAATTAATTGCTTGATTTATGTTTACCATTTTATTGGGTATTTTTAAAACATGGGAAAAAATGGGTTTTTTCATTTCAAATAAACGATAAAATAAAATTGAAAAAATATTTTAATGATTCAAGTAAAATTTATTTGATTTAAGTAATAATAAATCAATAAAATTGTGTGCATGAAAACAAATAATTAGTTTTATTATTTCAATTAAATTTTATTTATATCAAAAAAATATTTATTTGAATCAAATAAACTGAATTCAAACAAATATATTTTTTTGATTCAAACAAATTTTTTTTTCTGTGTATGCATATGGAGCATTCCATGTCAAATCAGCAGATGAAAATTTAAAAATTATTGACATTCTGCTAAACAACTCCTTTTTGAACCTAGAATATGTAAACAAATTTTTAGATGCGTTACTTAGATGTGACAAAAGTTATTAATAACCAAAAAATATATATTTTCCTGTTTTGCACTTATATGACCAATTTTCATGACTTTATAACTCAAAATATACAAAAAAATGATAGATACCTTTAAGATTGGAAATTACATCAAGATTCTAATGAAATTTTGATAAAATCGTTAATTGAATATTATTGCAGTTTTACTGACCTTAAGTCACTAAAAAATCACATATTTTGATTTTTGACATTGTTCGGCACAATTGATATTACTGAAAAAATCGCAGATCTTTCTAATTACATGCACTTTGTGTAAATTTTTACATGTTCTAGGTTCAAAAAAGAGTTGTTTAGCAGAATATCAATAATTTCTAAATTTTCATCTGCTGATGTGACATGGAATGCTGCATATATATATATATATTTAAAATGAGAATTCAATCGAAACCTTTGTCTCTTGACGAACATTCGTCCAAACATCATGTGTATAATTGTTTCGTTCGCGTAAATATACATATTATTTAATATATATGAGAAATCTAGACTCTTCTCCAACGCACAGGACAATAAAAAAGTTAATTATCCTTTTTCCATTAAGTTTAATTAAATTCTAAAATAATAGACTTTTATTATATATAATTTTTATTTGAGTATATATATAGTTGAATCATTTTTCATTTAAAATATATACACACACACACATATACACGTACATTATCGATTTTTAAACAAGACTAAATAAACAACATATTTTTGTGTCCTCTCCGAACACTTTGTGATTTTTATTTTCCTTTACCTATTCGTAGTATATTTATAAAGAAAATTGATCGTTCTCTCTCTCTTTCTCTTTTTTTTCTCTTCTTCTCCATCGAGCAATATCAATTTATTTTGAAAATAGTAGGAGAGTGAGTGAGTAAAAAATATTACTTGTACACTTCGTTTAAAGTACAACGCGAAATAACGTAAAAGATATTTTTTTCGTTAAGATAAAGTAAAAGCTTATCAAATGTCGGTATATAATAAATACCTTTGTGTACATCTATGTACATCTACATTTATTGAATAGAAACGAGAGAATTTGGACAAATAATGCGTAAATGATAAGGAAAGTATATAGGTTATATCGGTTACCGATATTAAAAAACCGTCGGTTCCTCGAAAAATATTCGATTGTCGACAGTTGTGCATGCTCGAGTATTGGGCAATGCGTTCCATTCAGCTCGAGAGACGAAAAGAAAAAGAAAGGGGAGAAACACACCGCGAGGAAGAAAGTGGAAGATCATAAATAAAAAAAGTAAAAAAAAAAAATAGGAAGGAAGCGCGGCAATCGACTCGGTCTATAAACTTCAATCTCGTAAAAGAGAAGCAGCACTGCGTGTATCGACTGAATTTTAATATTACGTCATGGGAGGGAATGTATATATATATATAAACAGAGCGATAGAATCTTTTGCCTTCATCTTGGTAGACTTTAAAACAGTGGATAAAGATATCGGGGATACGCGAAACTTTGACGTGGTGGTTTTACGATTTATTCGCGGTTCAACTAAGAGTAAGATAACCCTATACGTATATATATATATACGACGTTTCGTATTAATTGACTCTTCTATTTTCTTTTTACTGTCCTCTCTCCTTCCTTTAATTGGAAATTTATAATTGCGCAAGTTTTACGTTAAAACGAGAAGCAGCCCCCTGACTGGATTTTCTCTACGAAATGTATACCCTCGTCTTTGTAAATATTATGTAACGAGAATTTAATAAGAAAATTCTAATTGCTTAGTATATAGTTTTAATGACACCTTTCTTACTCTACGTACACGCCGAGAGAATTTAATTTTAAAATTTAATATTACAGTTTTATAATAAAAGCGCTACTTAAATACTAATTGATTATCTAAATTTTTAACGGATCTTTACAGACAAAAAAAATATATCGTTCTTTTTTCTTACTTTTCAATGGGAGAAGAAAATATTGATCGTAGGGGATATTTATATTATTTTATGATTAAATCGATATGATATAGAGTAATTCAATTTTTATCCTGTAAATAATTAGTATATGCAAAATGTTATAATTTCCATATTCCAACGAATATACTTAGTTTTATATAAATATTTCATAAATAACAATATTTGTATTGTATTCCGTGATTAAATCAAATGTCAAATAAATATATTATATTTTTATTTTTTATTCGTCAAATTCATTTGCTGCACTGCCGAACATTTAATTATTAGAAAAACAACCACTTTTAAATATAATATATAAATATACCTGCAATAATTAATTAGTGTAATTTTTTCAATATTTAAAAAAATTAATAATTTAATGAAAATATATATAACGCAAATTAAATATATACTCAATCGATTTTCAAGGATATTATTATATAATTATTATAAAATTTTATGAAAGATTATTTTATAAAGAATAATTTATTAACTTATTAAATAATTGTCGATTGTATTAATAATATACATTAAATGAAATTCATTTATACAAATATACTTTAAAAATATAAATGTATGTTCATTATTAAATGTAGCTTGATCAAAATGTATTTTATAAAACTAATTAATTTTTATGAAAGTCGGTTTCAAGTAATTTCGTTATAATCCTCCGTTTTTTAAAAGAAAATCCATACGTTTTATTTCTTACGTCGATTATGATCATATTTACGTTAAAAAAAAGAAAGAAAAACAACGATTCCAACAACATTGATAATAACGAGTGGTCGTGGCAATTGCAAACGCATAAAATAAAAGAAAAAAAAAGAAACATAACAATCTATCGTAAACCAAAAAAAAGGGAACGAGAGAGGGAAGATATACCTTTGAAATCGCTTTCAATTAACTGCGATACGTATATATGAGTGATGGTTTTATTTCGCGATTCTCAGAAGCATATCGAGTGCATTGTGTCCTCCTATACCACCCGCACTATCCGATAAAAAAAAATGTGGAAAGAAGAGTAGGGATGGGTGGTGGAGGGCGGGACAAAAAGCGTTTGGAGGAATTTACGACACGCGAGCAATCACAGGAACGATAAAAAGATATCGAAAGGAGGAACGTCGAGGAAAAATATCATATATATATATATGTATACCTATACGTGTGCGTGTGTGTAACGAAGGTAGGATGGACGGGGTCCCCCTTTCGGGCTCTCCGAGATTTACATGAAAATTGAAAGCTCGAGGATCGATGGTAGAGAGTGGTAAAATTGATGCATCGCGCGAGAATCATGCTCGGGAATATTTTCATTTTGCGCGGTAGTGCGCGTCCCTTATAAATCACTCGCGTGCAACCGGATCGGGTTATAGAAGAATCTTCGAAACACCTTATATAACCACAAGTGCGGGACGAAAAAAAAAATCCACGCGTCTCGTATACGTCGCACGTAAATATACATTTTCTTCGTATTCTTCAGAGTTGACTCGTTTTTTTTCTTTCTTTCTCTCTCTCTCTCTTTCTATTCCTCTCCTTCTTCTTTTATGGGACGACGATAGATAGAGGTTGCTACGTGCTTTTCCTATTAACGGCTTCGAACAGAAGTGTACTTAAGATTTTATTTCGAATGATTTTTATACATCTTCTTCTACGGAGAGGACGACGTTCGAGTATCGAAGAATATTTCACCTATATATAGTATATATATATATGTACTATCGCGTATTTTGTCGATTTTCGCTCGAGATTTATCTAAATTTATTTTGCAAGGGTATAGACGATGCTCTCTATATATTTTACATCGAAGTATAAGGTGAAAAGAAAAAAAAGAGAATTTTCGAAAAATCAAATTGTAATTGTGATTTTGTATACCGAGGGAAATTTCGTATTAAATATTACTGCGTTTTGTGCACGGAGGAAAAAATGTCGAGTAAAAATTACGTAACAGTCGGGTAAAATTTAGGAAATGTACGAAATGTAAGTCAGTTATGTAAATATTACTGCGTTACTTCGGTCTTTACCAAAGGCTTTTACTTCATTTCTTATACGTAAGGTATAGGTGAGTAAATTTTAGTAAAATTCTTCACCAATCATTATTTATTTTAGTAAATCATAAAGTTGTTGCTATTTAGTTTAAAAAATGTATATTTATACATGAATAATATATCTATATAGATCACGTAATTACGTCTGAAAGATATAGCATTTTTTTCATTATTATTATCAAATTATAAATGATTTTAAGGAATTAAATGCATAAATATATAATTTACTATACAAAATTAATACGGAATTAGATTGTCCTATCTTTCTATAGCGTAAAATTGTTCTAATTTTTGCGACACGTCAAATTTTCTTCCGTCTCTTCGTAACGTCCAATTTTTACACGAGTGACTATTTATTTTGTATTGTTTTACAATAATTAATGTACCTTCTGGTAGATGATGCCTTGATGACATGGAAATCATCCTGTACTTACTGTAACATCCTCTACCGGAATCATTTTCTTTTTTTATTCTATATTAAAAATTACCTTACGGGAAACCATGAAAAGTAGTTTAGCCTATAATGTTTCATTATCGTAGTTCATTTTTATCAGATTCTTTTCTTGCAGTGAGAAAATCATTAATTAATTACTTTTTCCACAAATATACATTCAGTAATATTAAAAAGAAATCAAATTTCCGAAAAAGTCTTAAACACTGTATTATATATTATATTCTACTTCAAGATCGTGACGATGTGTATATCAAAATCAAATAATTTTAAATGTTAAAACGTCTATCGAGACGTTTAATCAAAACACACCGTTTCTACAAATCTCGATTTACCTATAAATAAATTAACGCAAATATAGACTTCTATATAAAAATGACGCAAGTATTTTAAATTAATTAAATAATCTAGCGTCACATATTTATCTACGCTTACTCGGCAAAAACTACTAACACGCTCGAGAAAATGTTACTGAAATCACTTCATAATTTATACTTCCGTGATTTTAGTGTAAAATTGACTAGCTGCAGTAAATATTGACTTGATTCTCGTAATCAGAAAATTTGCTGAAGAAGTTACAGCAAATTTTCTACAACTTTCTTCATTGTAGCAAAGTAAGAGTATAGTTAAATTATAGCTATTTCAGTACGATTTTTTAATAAAAAAATGACGATAAAACATTTTTAACGAAGACAAGGAAACGTCAATATGATTAATAATATATAACAATTTCTAACACGATCTTCTTATTATTTGTCAATACGGAAAAATATTAAAAAGAAAATTGTTGTCACGTCTAATAGAAAAATTGAATTTCACCATAATGAAAATATTATTCACGTAAAGTCCCGAGAAAATTTGTTACTATTACTATACCGAGGCCCTCCCCCGCTGAGAAGACTTAAAGATAATTAGTATTTCAAAATTTCCATCTCACCCACCGTGCAGCGTTTATACACAGAAAAAAAAATTTGTTTGAATCAAAAAAATATATTTGTTTGAATTCAGTTTATTTGATTCAAATAAATATTTTTTTGATATAAATAAAATTTAATTGAAATAATAAAACTAATTATTTGTTTTCATGCACACAATTTTATTGATTTATTATTACTTAAATCAAATAAATTTTACTTGAATCATTAAAATATTTTTTCAATTTTATTTTATCGTTTATTTGAAATGAAAAAACCCATTTTTTCCCATGTTTTAAAAATACCCAAGAAAATGGTAAACATAAATCAAGTAATTAATTTATTTAGTTCAATGAAAAAATTGCATTAATTTAAAAAATGGATTTAACTGAAAATATTCTTTCATATAAGTACATATTTCTTCAAAATGCTAGAATATTTGGTTAAATTTATTAAATAATTTTTTAATTTAACGAAATGAACTACATAAATTAATGTTTCTTTCACTTATTAAATTAATGCAAATATTAAATTAATTCAAGTAAATGTTTGTTTAAAAAAATTATATGGGTTGATAAAAAATTTTTGATTATACAAAATAATTATTTTGTTAAATTAAATAAATAATTTTTTTCTCTTAATATTATTTTTATTTCAATTGAGAAGTTTGATTTTATAAAAGCAAAAAAGTAAATTATTTTAAAAGATGGGTTTAGTATGATATAACTTTACTTGAACAATTAAGTAACATTAAAAAAATAATTTTTCTCAATTAAATAAATATTTTTTAATGTGGATTTGCTAAAGTTAAAATTATATTTTATTGTTCCAATAAAATGTATACTTATTTTAACTAAATTAGGAATCTTTGTTTTAAAATAATAAATTTACTTAATTCAAGTATATTTTTTTTTTAATTCAACACTCAATTTGAGTGAAATAAATAATTAAATATTTTAATTGTAAACAAATTTGTGTTTTTAATTTGGTATGTACTTATTACTTTAATTTTTGTAACTAAATGAATTGAAAATTATAAAACGCGTTCAGTTTTACGTTGCTTTAAAATAATATGTTATATTATAAAAGCTATAATAATTCAGGGACCTACCTGCACCGACTCTCTAAACAGTACCCGTTATAATTGGTAATTAAAAAAAAAAGTTTTGATAAAATAAATTAATTTTAAAGAAATATTTTATTAAAACAAAGAAACATACGCTTATTGAAAGAAATAAATACTTTTTTGAAGCGATGTAATAATTTATTTGTATTAAATGCATTTTTATTAGAAAAAATAAAATTCATACGAAATAAAGTAATTTTAAAGAAATGTTTTATTGAAACAAAGAATTATTGGTTTATTGAATTAAATAAATTTTTTTTTGAAACGATGGAATAATTTATTTGAATGTTCACTGGTTTTGGTAAAAATATTCCAATCAATTTTTGAAAAAAATAAAGTTATTAAAATAATTTTTTTTTGCTCTTTAAGTTAAATAAACCATTTACTTAAATAAGAGAGCTTTCGGCAACGACCGCTAGGGGGATCCAAGTTTCCCGCAAGCGGCCAAAAATTTTATCGGTTCATATAAAAGAAACTTTCAAAAGTATAAAATTAAATCGAGAAGCGAATTGAAAAAACGTTTTCTTGAATCAAGGAAATAATTTACTAAAATTCGCTGCACTATATTAAGGTAAGTAAGAAACATTAATTAAATACAGTTATAGAATCAAATACTCTTCGTTTCATCCAATTAAATAAACTATTTACTCAATTTCAGTGTTTCGGTCGTCGTATGAAAACTGGATTCAAGTAACAGATATTTACATAAAAGATGAAGATGCGTTACATTAAGAAAACAAGTGCATTAGAAACTACAAACTCAAGGATGCTCGATGTAATTAAATGTACATTGGATTCATGGGGCCATTGAACATAATCGAAGAAACGAAAATAGTATCAAAGGAAATAATAACTTTTTTTATGTTAAATAAAAAATTATTGATTTAAAAAAAGATTTCTTGATTTAAATGTATAGTTCAATTAAATGAAATAAATGTTTCATTCAAATAAATAAATTTATTAATAAAATTGTTCACTGGTTTTGGTAAAAATATTCCAATCAATTTTTGAAAAAAATAAAGTTATTAAAATAATTTTTTTTTTGCTCTTTAAGTTAAATAAACCATTTACTTAAATAAGAGAGCTTTCGGCAACGACCGCTAGGGGGATCCAAGTTTCCCGCAAGCGGCCAAAAATTTTATCGGTTCATATAAAAGAAACTTTCAAAAGTATAAAATTAAATCGAGAAGCGAATTGAAAAAACGTTTTCTTGAATCAAGGAAATAATTTACTAAAATTCGCTGCACTATATTAAGGTAAGTAAGAAACATTAATTAAATACAGTTATAGAATCAAATACTCTTCGTTTCATCCAATTAAATAAACTATTTACTCAATTTCAGTGTTTCGGTCGTCGTATGAAAACTGGATTCAAGTAACAGATAATTTACATAAAAGATGAAGATGCGTTACATTAAGAAAACAAGTGCATTAGAACTACAAACTCAAGGATGCTCGATGTAATTAAATGTACATTGGATTCAATGGGCCATTGAACATAATCGAAGAAACGAAAATAGTATCAAAGGAAATAATAACTTTTTTTATGTTAAATAAAAAATTATTTGATTTAAAAAAAGATTTTCTTGATTTAAATGTATAGTTCAATTAAATGAAATAAATGTTTCATTCAAATAAATAAATTTATTAATAAAATTTACAGAGCAGTAATTAGGAAAAGAAATATTAATTTTGTTTTAAATATATATTTACCTTGAAGCAAATAACACTATTATTAATATAATTACAAAATATTATGAAATTGAATAAATATTTTATTAGTATCAGATAAATGAAACTAATAGGATTAAATAAATATCTTTTAAAACAATTAAATAATTTCTTTGTTTCTGACACATCAATTTTATAAAACATTGAAATATTTTGTTCGATCGAAAAAAATTTTTGTTGGTTTAATAAAATTGTTTGGTTTAAGTGACTAAATATTTGTTACAAATAACTAATTATTTACTTGTGTGTTAATATAGCAGATTTTAATTCAATGAATAATTTGCTTGTTTAAAAGAAATATGTTGGTCAATACAACGCAATATGTATTTATTTTTAATATAGATTAATTTTGTTCAAATAAATATATTTTATTAATTTAACAAAACGGATTCTTCAAATATAGTGAAAGAAATAATTTACTTGATTCAAAAAAAATTTTTTTGAATTCAGTAAATTTTTTTTTCAGTGTATTTTCATTACAATAAGTGGGAAAAAACCATCGTACGATAGTTCCCAGTGAAATGGGATCAAGCTTACACATAAGGATAGAATGACACCGCGCGTGATTTTCATTTTTCTCCCTTCATTTTTTATTCTTCATCCTCGTATATACAGTTTATTTTTGCTTGGTCCTTTTTTTACCCTTCGCATCATGGGTTATTACGATGCCACAGCCATGCATGTGATTTTGATTTTTATTTTCCCACGAGGTAACGTCCATATAACCTTTTATTAATGAAATATTCTGCCAGGTACATGTATATATATATCTCTACGTGTGTTGCCGAAGATTAATAACGGAATAATTAATTTTGTTTTGATGACAAATTTATGAGGTTACCGTCGCATTATAAATAGCCGATCACGAATACCCTCCTACTTGTACTTTGTAAACAAAATGTAAATTCATTATTTTTCCCTTTATTAGAGTTAAAAAATTACACGGGGCATATAAAAATTTACCGCGCGTCATTAATATTTTCCCGTATATTCGCGTCTCGAGTGTAATTTGTAACTTTCAGTTTCTTATTCGACGTTATACACGCTCCGAAATTGATTTTGCCCAGTCATCGATGTGCGGAGAGAGAAACGACACGTGTAATTTTTGAGGTAATTGATTTGTTAATCATTCTTTTGAATAATTTTATTGGGACGTATACGGTTAAAATTGGAATGTATAGACTGGATAATGATAATGCTTGGCTTTCATCCTTTGTTAATTGTTAAGTTGAAAAAAGAAGAGCTTGATGAATTTTCGTCAATGATACATTGTGTGTAACGTAAAGCATAGTTTGTTTTTTGTTTAAATTGAATATAACCTATACCTGGTTCTGCAGCAATTGATAATTAAACATTTTAAGTATTTAACAAAATATTATATAGCTAGTGCTTTGTATATATAACGCATGACAATCCGATTGAACACACAAAACATTAATAATGTCTTTAGTATAGTACAGCATAATAAAATAAAAATTTTATTTTTATTTTGTTTCATAAATATTTACAATAACGCGTTATTTAAAAATGCTACACGAACGAAATTTTTCTGTAAATATACTGCAATTTCGGGATGGAAAATATGGGACACGTATCAGCTGTTCGACAAAAATTAATTTTTTCTATGAACATTGCTATAATTTTTAGACCGAGAGCCTGCATTCACTCTGTAAAATGATTAAACATCCTCATAAGAAATTAATATTTTAATCGTAAGAAACTTGACAGTGTTAAACGAGAATTTCTTTCACATTTTACGATTACAATCTTGAATTAATGGCAATTAAAATACTAAAAATCATTTTAACTTTACGAGAACAAGGATCACACAATTTTCAATTAGCAGGCCATTTTTTATGTATATGTATGTGTAAAGGATCTCAGGGAATTCAAATTAATGATAATAATTGAAGTGTCACACGATGCCTTTTAAAACCTCAAAATCAAAGTCAGAAATTAAAATTTTCCAAAAAAAAACGGCCGAGTTGAAATTGTTTATATCTGATTTGATTACAAAGTATCCTCTACAAGTTTAAAGTTTTATGCGGGAAATCACCGCTAGGTGGTGACTACCCCCATTATCTCAAGCATTCAATCGGTCAGAATTTTTCACTTGATTTTCATAAATCTTGAAGGTTTTTGTATTAAATCTGTCATGACAATAATTTCAGTATAGCCTCAAATTCATCATCAGCGATCCTTCAAAAATCGAAATTAAAAACTTTGTTGTAATTAGTCGATATTCGTAAATCATGCGTTCCATCTTAAATCTGATATTTTAAATTTAGTAAATAAGACCTCAGTAATTAGCGATCAAAAAATTTCCTTGTAAGACACTAGGCAAATAACATGAAACTACAATTTTTTTCCCCAAATAGTTAAATTTAACAATATTGTTACAGTACTCGACTTTCATGACACTATATGGCTAAAATTCGACCTTGATGTAAAGAAATTTCAAATTTTGTAAAAATCCTGGCTTTCCGAGTATTATACTAGTAAGAATGATATTCCTATTTTTGAAAATCATTACAAAGTCACGCTTAAAGTATAGTCAACGGTTTTATATATATAAAAAAAAACAGCCTCCTTTGAAACACCTATCGATTGCAAATAATACCCGAGATTTGAAGTAAACATTATGAATCGATTTGAAATTCGAAATCAATTTTGACATTTATTTTTCGGCGAACGGGTTCTCGTTATCCGGTTTACCGATGCGGCATATCTACACACGTGAAAATTCTCTCGGTTTAATTACACGAAAATAGCGAATGCACATCATCGACACTCAAAATTCGATTCGAAAGCTCACAAAGAAAACTATAAAATGCTTCGTTAAGGACGAAAAGCTATACGAGCAAGTTTTTAAAAACAAATGGCTCGATCGAGGGAAAAGGAAGAAAAAAATCTATCAATTGAAACAATATATGTATATATACCGTAGAATAAAGGTAGGTAGTAATTGCTTGTGTATCAAAGGAGATAAAACATAGGGTGAAGATATAGCTCGTGAAATATACCAGGTAGAAATATGAAACATACAGCCCGATACAAATGCATCCCCCTCCTCCTTTCTAGAATGATCATTCGCGTATAGAACGTGTGTGTGTACATATATATATAAAGTATATTTACACCTGGCCATTCGATCTAGCAATTAAATTTAATAACCCGCGTAACCTAGCGTTGTATTCGTTAGGCCCTCCTCACACTCCCGATGAATTTCTCAAACACTCGGAACGAGCTGTCGGTCTATTTTTCCCTCCCTCCTCCCCTTTCCATTCATTCATTATTTTTTCGTCTCGCCGCAAATGTTTCGTCGTTCACAACGTGTGTGTGTATGTACGCGTATATAGGAAAGGTATACGCCCACATCGATCAAAGCAATCGGACCGCAAATTGAAAAGCGATGTCCAGTCGCGAATACGCGTACACGATTTACGATGCGAGCGACATTCTGTGACGGTGAACAATCGGGTTTACGCATGTGCTCACTTTGGATGTTTGTGTGTGTATGCGTGTGTGAGCTTGAGAGCTTGAGCTTTTCACGTATAGAAGTTTATGGGTGGGTATATTTCGTCCCCAGTCGCGACCACTGCTGCCATCGTTCAGACTCTACGTGAACTCGTAGAGGTTCCGGTCATCTCACTATGCTTACCCTGGGAGTTTATTGATGTTGGGAATCTACCGGTAGATGTCTATAGTAGCTTTTATTTTCGGGGGTTGGAATACTGATATTATCGATGCAACTCATTTTAACGTTATATTCCTCGATGTATTTTATTATTTCTCGTTAAATTTACACACGAAGTGACATAGGTATGTTACAAAGCTCCAGCAGTTGTATCGTGTTGTGCGTTGCGTCTACTCGTGAAACGTACTGATACATTCAACAATAACCAGAAAAAAAATCTTAAAGAATAATTCAAAATTTTGGAATTGGGAGCTTCTCTTAATTTGTTTTTATTTAAACAGATGTAATATTTATTTACCCTATTATGCTTTTCTCTTAAATATCGGACTGTATTTTTTTTTTAATATTGAATTTCCTTATTGTTGCAATGCATTAGAATATTTCACGAAGGAGACGCTGGATTCGAAAATATTGATTAAATTTTTGCATTACGAGAACTTGAGTCTAATTATCTTTATTGTTAATGCCAAAACTATTTATTCGAAATTTAGTCGCAAGCTCGATAGCTCAATCAATTTACAATAAAATTCCTTATAAATGCAATTTTTATAACGGACACGAGGCGAATTCACGGTAATTCGAGTGGTGTTGTATTATATATAATAATTAAATGATTATCAAACTCCGCGAGGCAGATTGTAAACTATAAGGATATCAAATAACACAGAGTGTGGTTTCTAATATCCTAACGCAAAATACAGGGGGAGGAAATTAAAACATAAACCAATTAAAAAGTTTGTTGCAGTCGATTAAATCAAATTTAATTAAGTATACGCAAGAGGATTATCCAAAGCGCTTAATTTGTTATCATAAATACAGAATTGCTTTCCTATACAGTAAAAATCCAAGCATTTATAATAACAACTTTTGGTAAAAAAAAAGAGATTTATTCGACGAAAATAATGGGTCAATCTGTAATTAATGTCTAAAAAATCTCAAAAAGCTCATTTATCCCACTAAGGACTTAAAAATATTTTATTTATTTTATACATTTCAATTTCAATCGATCTTTTACAGCACGCACGTACTTCTCTTGCATATATTTATCAATCCGACATACTCAACGCTCTTTCATTCGATTCGCTAACAAATTATATTGAAATACTTTATTATTTTTTGTGGTCAATATAGCTTCGAAAGCCTTTTGCTCGTGAAAAAATTGTCCGGGACGCGATAAACGAGGATTCGCGCGACGAACAACGCAGTAACCGAGCAATAATTTAACCTTCGTATACGTGTATGTATGTAACATATACATGGAAGTATGAAACCGACGGAAGAAAAAAAAGTGGCTGGCGCTCGCGTCCGGTTAAACAAAAACGATAATGCGCTTTGTTCGGCTCGGAGCCGGCATTATAACGCGGGAAGCGGAAATTTTTCCGGGCGCGCCGGCTCGCTCATCCGCGTCGCGCGGCTTCTTCTTACTCGACTTAGAGCCGCGAAGAAGCTGCCGTGGATCGCTTTCGACTAAAGTGCAAAGCCGTGTCGCGCGAGCTCCGGGTTTTTCCACGAGTGGCGAAAGGTGGGAAGGAGAATTCGCGAAAAATTGAGCGCGTCTACGAAAAGGCTCGCCTCGAGTAAGCGCGAGAGAGAACGTAAAATGCAAAAGGCTGACAAAAGATTTATATACATATATCTTCTTAGCTGTGCCTCGAGGCTTCGTTCAGGTATACGTATATACATCTATATATATATACATGTTGCTTTTCAACTTTTACTTTTTGTATATCCGTGATAAAAAAATCAACGGAGTAGCCGGCATGTTTAATACTTATTTTTTGCGCAACAACGGACGTATACACAACGAATTACTAACAGTTCGAACGTTTCGATTACGTATTTTTGACAATCGGAAATAACGTTGCCAAAGTGAAGGAAGAAAAAAAAATTTGGTGTATTTTCAGAGTGATGGATTGAAATGTATACCTTCAAAGCATGAAAAAAAGAAAAAAAAATTTTCCCGAGACTTAGCTAGTTTTATTTGAAATCAATGTTTCACAGGCTGAATACAAAAACCTACAGAAAATCGATATACTCACACACACACACACATATATATGTATATAAAAAAGAAATCGATAAAAGTAAAACACATACATATACCAATATAATGTCAACAGGTCTTATGAAAAAGTTAATTTTAACAATTAAAAAATTGCATTACAAAGAGAGCAATAGTCTCAGATGGATAAAAAATACAATGTATATAGAAGAATGGTTGAAGATATATAAAAAAAAATACACATACATATACGCACATCACAAATAAGGACACACCTACACAAGTG
The DNA here is from genome assembly GCA_026168455.1 of Theocolax elegans. Lineage (NCBI taxonomy): Eukaryota > Metazoa > Arthropoda > Insecta > Hymenoptera > Cerocephalidae > Theocolax > Theocolax elegans. Next base: position 6,915,611 of record CM047427.1, read on the forward strand.
TAACATTTCTTCTCTCGGCAAGGGGGGAGAAAGCATTGCAACCCATAAAAATCCACTTCGCCTTAGGAAAAAGTAATTAGCGCTGGGCGCATCGAGCCGTTACAAAAAAAGAGAGAGAAAGAGAGAATCTCGACAGAGCGGGTAAAAAATCAATCGACACAGACGCGATATAAAGTACGGCGAATGAATTCGGTAATCATCTAATGCAATATCAAGCTCGTCGTGATACGTCAGTAGTTCGATACGCGTAATTAGCCCGATTGGAATTCTGAATATACGCACATATATGTATATATATATATGTATAAATACATGCACACACACACGCACGCACGCACTCACACCCACACACACACACACACACACACACACACACATTATATAGAGAGAATGTGTGTGTGTGTGTGTGTTTTCTTGAGTATACACCCTCCATTGTTATTAGAAATTTTGGTTTATCGATTTTTGGTGGTTAATTGAAGTTGGAAAAAAAATTGTTTAACAACTAATCGTGAAAATCGTACGACGTTTCGTCTGCCAGGATTTGCAGACCTCCTCAGGTACTAATAATTGTCAAATTTGAGGAGGTCTGCAAATCCTGGCAGACGAAACGTCGTACGATTTTCACGATTAGTTGTTAAACAATTTTTTTCCAACTTCAATTAACAATCAACAATCGATAAACCAAAATTTTGTTATATATATTGAGAGAAAGTGAGAGAGAGAAGTAAAAAAGAGAATCAAGCAAAAAGACTGTTTGTTTTCGCAGTTGCGTAATAATAACGCAAAAGGGGGGATGAGGGAAGCATGGGAGTTGAACCGAGTATTATTGCATTTGTCCGGCTCGTCCGGTGGATCGTTAAAGTTTTATTTCTATTTTATCTGCTCGTCGGAGGTCTCCCCCCCTCTCTCTCTCTCTCCTTCTCTCTCGACTTTTCTTTTGTCCTCGTCGAAGGTAGATGGGCGCACACGCTAAAGCAGTTAATTAATTTTTACTGGGCAACTTTCATTTCAGCATTACGCGGTAGGTTCGCGTCACGTGTAATTTATCCGTGTACTTTATCAATTACTTTTTCTTTCCAACTCTTTCTTCTCTCTCCGTTGCGCGTGTATATATATTCGTCCAACGCGTCCTCTGACTCTCCGTCTATCGCTCTCTGATAGTTCATCCCGTTCTATTGTACTTTTAATGTTTAATGGTACTTTTGTACACGAAAAAAAAGAGAGAGAAGTAGAAGAAGAAGCAGCGCGACATCATTTTGTGTGTGTGTGTTTATTTTATTTATATTTCCACGTATCGTTGTAATGGGATTGCGCGAAAAGTAATAATTTAATTATTTTCGGTACCCTAGTCCCTCCCCGCGTTTTTTTTTCGGTAATTTCACTTTGTCGCGCGATTATACGCTTAAGCGAATGTACATTATCAGAGTTCGTGTCGAATTGTATTTTCATTCGTGATGTATATTATACGCGTCAAGGGATTCAAGAAATATTTCATTCGGAGTATTGTATGTATATTGTACGTACAATTTTTGGATGGTGATATTGTATATTAAACAAAAATTGTTTATATCCTATTTAATTTTTTATTATTTACAAACACGGAATTATAATATCTAATGTAACTATACTTTATTATACATTATTTTTGTCGCATTCTTCAGGTGAACGGAGAAAGAAGTTGTAGTAAAAACGACTATTTTAATAGTAAATCTAGTAAATTTTACTATATATATATATATATATATATATATATATATATATATATATATATATATATATATATGGGCTATTTCATGTCAAGTGGTACGATGAAAATTTTAAATCGCACCAAAATTTGAGAAAAGGTTGGAAATATCTTCTACTAGATAGAAAAAAAATTTGCCCAAAAGTTATTCCACCATGAAAAATAGAAATTTTTCAATTTTTTAGAAAAATTGCTATTTTTAAAGCAATTTATTTCAAAATATATTGATTTTTTGAAAAAACATTACAAACAACTTTGGTTCAAAATAATCTTTAGAACTTATCTACCTGGATTACAATTCTTAATTTTAAAATCTCGAAGAGATAGAACACCCGGAAATATTGAATATCAAAAAAAGGCAACCACGCCACAATCGATTTTGATCTAACACCGCTCAAAAGATCACATTTTTCGAGAGCTTTCGAAAGGCGGTGGTTAGATTATTGGCCAAGACCGCTGGTGTAAGTTATGTCCTAAAATACATGAAAATTAGTGATTTTATGAGGTTTATGAGGTATAACTTACACCACTGGTCTTGGCCAATAATCTAACCACCGCCATTCGAAAGCTCTCGAAAAATGTGATCTTTTGAGCGGTGTTAGATCAAAATCGATTGTGGCGTGGTTGCCTTTTTTTGATATTCAATATTTCCGGGTGTTCTATCTCTTTGACATTTTAAAATTAAGAATTGTAACCCAGGTAGATAAGTTCTAAAGATTATTTTGAATAAAAGTTGTTTGTGGTGTTTTTTCAAAAAAATCAATAGATTTTGAGATAAATGGCTTTAAAAATAGCAATTTTTCTAAAAAATTGAAAAATGTCCATTTTTTATGGTGGAATAACTCTTAGGCAAATTATTTTTAACACCTAAAATTTTTTTCTACCTTGTAGAAGATATTTATTTTTTTTTTTTTATTTTGTTTAACGTCGCTCTATTTATGCTGCCAGGGCTAATCAGCGACGGAGGTGAACGGTGTGTCTGTAAACAAAGCACATGTAGTTGAAACAGTGGTGCTTGTGTCCATCGGAAGATATCATCGTGCGTTTCGTGCATTTGTCAGTGCATGAGAGGCACGGGCATCTGAAATATAGGGAACGTTAGGGACGCGAAGATGTAAAGAGGATCGCGGTGGTTCCATCGGGAGGACAGGAAACTGTAATTATTAGAAGATATTTCCAGCCTTTTCTCAAATTTTGGAGCGATTTAAAATTTTCATCGTACCACTTGACGTGAAATAGCCCATATATATATATATATATATATATATATATATATATATATATATATATATGGTTACAAACAAGCGAGCATTATTAATTTTTTAGATTTTTTTCATAATTCAATTGAAAATGCGCGAAATTATGATCCTCTTCACGTTGCTCTAACGTGAGTATAGCTCACGTATTTTTAATGTCGCAAGGGAGAAATTCCTTGATAGTAAACGAAAGTTTTCGGGGCCCTTTCGGCTAAGAAAAAGGGAAGAAGTGTCTCTTGGAGTGTGCATATGTATATGTTCTATACGTGCGATTGGTCTCGTTAGTGTGTCGCAAAATAGTATATTGTGTGCCTGGGGCGTTAAGTGGGCTTTTTTAAGCCGAGTGTGGTTTTGCAGAAAAACACACAAGGCATAAAAGCCCACTTAGCCATATTTTTTGTGACAAGTGCACGAATGTTCGTGTTTGAAGGGCTCTAAAACTAGGGACACTATGCAAATATTAAGCTGTAATTAATAAATTCATATATATATATATATAAAAATTTATATTTTACTCCCGTAAGCTACATAATTGACTTTTAGTCACAGTGCTTAAAAGTATCATTTTACTCCGTAATATCGAGGACTAAAATCAAATAATACTTACACTTTTGCAAACAAATAATTATCAAATGTTCCAGGTTTATCTAATTTGCGTGCGATAGTGTATTTCAAAACAAATCTGTTCTTACAAATACGTTTGCAAGTGTAATACACTGACTTACTAAAATACTAACACAATCTTGATCCATAAATAAATGTAATGAAAATCGTAATCTATCGAAAAGGCCTATTATATAACTATTATGTTTTACGACATATCTCAAAATAACGTAAGAATAATAATTACAAAAATATGTACCTTACCCATTTAACACTACAGTAATATGCAGCTGTAGGAAATAATTAAACGACGTATATTTGCAATTTAGAGAAATATATATATAAACTTTATACATATGTATATCACAATATTATAAATAATACAAAATAATAATGGAAAAGTGAGAAAACGCCTAGCTGGTAAATTCTAGGTGATGAATCCATGCGCTTACTTGGACGCATATATACACGGACAGTCATGCATACGGAAACATAGAACAGACTATCCTCGAAAACTTTAACCCTTCTCAAGTGAATTTACTGCAGTTGTTATATATTTTGCAAAATAATACGTAATACATTCCGGGTATTGCTGAACACGTTGTTTCCCCCAAGAATTATTACTCGAGAAAAATATATCAAATTATTTTCCCATTATTCTACTAAATGGGATATGCGATGGGCCAATTTTTACGTCTATCCGATGATACACGCGATCCGTTTAACGCCTCGATTCGAAATACATATGATTTCTTGGTTCGCAAAAAAAAGGTAACGATGGTTCGATCGTAAATAATACAAATTTTTATTCGCAGTACATCATTCGTACAATGTGTGTGCGCAAAAATCGTACATTTTCCGATTATATATATATATAATGATATAGATTCGATTTTTCGTATATTAAGTATATTTTTCACCAAAATAATAGGACGCTGTAATTGGATTCAACGAAAGTTGGTAACATTTTTATTTTCGTACATTTGGTAGTGACTTTTATTTTGTACCTGACAACGCTCTCGAATATATTAATAAGGGATTAACGATAACTATCGTATACTTACGAATTGATCGGATATAGGAACTGAATTTCCGTTTTAAAGCTCAAAATGGTGAAGCCCAAAACTGAAGCGAATCGCACATTTGAGAAACATGATATATTCAACATTTCTAACCATTTTCGAGTCGACCATATTTTGGATCCGCCATTTTATTCGGAGACCGAAAAAACTAAACTGTACCAAAAATGTTACAATTGAAAAACAAGAAAATTATATTTTTTGATTGTAGGGGATACGAAGACAGAACGAACCCGATCTTTTTGTTATAATGTATACAATATATATATATGAATTAAAATGAAAATACCTGCTTATTTTACTACACTATCAAATAGCCTCTTGTATACGTTCTTAAATAACCCAAAATTTCAAACATATATCGACTTCCAACCGATATAATATACACAATTAAACTTCGGGATAATCGCGAAATTTCGTCTCGAGTAAATATTTCCTTAAATGTTTCACCAAATTTCTTCCGAATTCCGGAAAGTTTGAGAGATCACTCGAATTTTCCAAGAATCCAGTTAAAATTTAGTAATTTGCAATTTAAAAATTCAGACTTCTTTAATAAGCGTTATGTACGTACGAAGCCTCGTCGTTCCCCCTCCCCCTAGTCCAAATATTTTAAATTAAAACTGGAACGGGCCATTTGAAAGTATAAAAAAAAGGAGAACGAGCGAAAATAAAGCGAGATTAAAATCGAGGTAACCCTCCCGAATTATTCGAAATTAGTGAATATTTTTTAATTAACCAAAGCGTAACGTAACGAGATAACAAATTTAATTTAAATATACTTATATATCTACGTATATTCGCAGGGTTTTACGTTGTAACGATTAATATTATGTGTGACTGTATACGTAGATGTATAGACAATTTGTTTGGTATTAAAAGTTCGTAATACCAAAGTGCGCATTAGTTTAATGTGTACTCGTAAACCATAGAGCAGGGAAACGTTCGGTTCTTAATTGTAGTTATGCAGCAAAACTTCTTCTCTTCATATTCGACGTAAAAATCACCTTCATATTGCGTCGTTAGTAGTATTTATATATTACAATTAATTCAGCAACGTTACATTGTTATCCATACACTTTATATCAATTATTTATGTATTATTTGGATGTTAGTACAATGGTAAACTTTTATTATTTGCCTCAACAGGTAGTGTTAAGTAATTTTGGAAAAAAAATTGTAGGTATACATTGAATGTTCAATCATTTTTATTATGAGTTTAAATAAATGTTACAGTCTGATTAGAGTGGAGGAAGTCTATCGAATCGTTGCCAAACAAAGCTACTTGGTTTGTTTATCAATAACGAATAATATTCCTGAATCTTATAAATCATTTAAATAGACGAAGAACGTCTGATTTTTAATAAAAATTACGTCTTAATCTAACGGGATGTCAACCCCAATAAACATAAAATTATTTATTTTTTATTAAACGAGAAATTCGATTTTTAGAAAAAAAATGTTGTGTTTTTTTTCTAAGATTGTTTGTTTAAAGCAAGAGGGTGCCGATTGAAAATTTTTTTAAGAATGCGTCGATTCGGAAATAATTATTTATGAAGGTTCCCGAAAACTTCCACTCTTTAGTATATATAATTAAAGGCATTAAGGTGTTGTCACCATTTTTAACAATGAAAAAAAAACTATTATTTTTTGGCAGCTTCTTAAAATTATTTCTGAATTTGCACCTTCAGAAAAATATTTTTGAACCCTTTTGCACTAAACCGACGCGATATTCTGTGACTTTTTTCAATTTATTTTTATTAATACTTATCAGGGACATTTCTGGGCAGTCGTGAATCATTGTTTTGTAGTTACATATATTACCGCGACCAAAAATGGTTATTTACGTATAAAAAATTAATAATAATTTTTTTCATTAAAATTCCTCTGTGGCACTACACTATTTCTTTTGAACAATATATGTGATTTTTTTTTAGATATGTATCTTCTAATTACGTTTTAAAATTTTTAGGATTTTCTAGGTCAGATCTCTGCAATTTAGATGTAACATCCCCTCAAATAAAGGACTTCCTTGTGCATATACGTGACACTTTATAGTTATAAAAATAAAAAAAAACAATAACAATTAATATAATTATAAATCTATTAATGAAGTTATATTTAACAACGTTGCGGGATTACCCCCCGACAAATAATGCGCAACTCGATACGTCGAGGTTAATCCTCAAAAAGTGACCGGCATAATAAGAAAATAGTAGTACAAAGAATAACGTAGGAAAAGACAGTTGTCGTTCGTGATTATCGAGGTAACGAGAGCAAAGGGAAAATATACAGGGATCGAGAAACAAAGAGAGAGAAAAGGGAGACCGAACGATCCTCTCTCGACTTGGGCGACGAAAATGAAACGCAACCCTGCACCCTCTCTTGAGCTTCCTTTATGCACTGGTGGAGTTAGATTTAGAGTGCATCGGTATACGTGCCCAACCCACACACACCCACACACACACGCACATACATATTAATTGTAGATATACAGGACGTTAGCGTGTACATGTACATATATATACGAGAGTGTTGGTATGTATATATATAAAAGAGGCACGGAGAGAGAAGTGGAGGTGCATTATGCTGGATGGAGGTTCTATATACGCTCGAATTACACTGCAAATACAAATAAGCGTCGGCGCAACGGCGTCGCCGGCGTGACGAGATGTCATTAAACGGCCGAGGGTAAATATACGCGGCGTGCACTTTAAACGCGGGAGAAATTAGAGCTCGGTGTATATATCCATCCCGTACAATGCCTTCCTCCCGTATTCCCTCTCTCTCTCTCTCTCTCTCTCTCTCTCTCTCTCTCTCTCTCGAAATTAGGAGGGATTCATAAATATTCGAGTTTTCGACTGGGTTCACCAACCGAGGCCGGTCGTTCGATTTTGTATACTCTTGGAAAGTTCATCCGATCCCATCGTTGTATATAGATGTATTTATACGTTTTTTACGAGCTTTACCAAATTTTATAACATCTCTATATAGACGCGATATTAGAATGCTTATTCGGTGTATATTGTTGGATTATCATTCGTACACTATGCATTTGCAAGTACTGCCCGTTCGATTATGTATATATATAACGAATATCATTTCTTTACGAGCCTCGGTACATTGTGCTAAATGGAAATTAATTATTTGGTTAACAGCTATAGGGGTTACAAATCATATTTTTATACCCTCTCGATAGCCCTATTACCGTCGAGGAATGTAACGTACCATTGAACGTAACTGGAGAGATATTAATTTACGAAATTGTAAAAGTTCGGAGCCTATTGCCTTTATATATACCTTTAATAATTATCCACGGTGCGTGCTATAAATTTTGACCAAATTATTTTTTCGAGCAATTACTTTTTACCAAAAGGTTTGAACGATAAATTTTAACTCGCTAGACGCTAATTAATTTATATGTATTATGATATATTGTGATATTATATAATATTCAGTTTAAATTTAATTCAATTTTTTTCAGAAATCTTTATTAAGGGAGTGGTATATACCACGGTGTGGGTTACCGACCGAGCAATAGAAGATTATTGTATTTACTTAAAAAATGTACAATTTTATACAAAAATCGAATACAGAAGCGCTAGATAATTGAATAATAAGTAATTCTACAAAGTTCCAGGTCAATACGACAAGGGCATCATCAAAAATTTCTGCACCTAAAATCTACGATTTTTTGTGATTTTTTGGTGCAGAAATATTTTAGGATGTCCTTGTTGTGTTGACTTGGAACTTTCTTTTACTGATTATTTAATTATTATTTATTTTTTTAGTTATGATTATTTAATTATGTCGGTAACATACCGTGTATGCCACCTCCTTAAATGATGAATAGTTTTGACAAAAAAAAATAAATAATACGTATATATTATTAATAATTTAAGATAAATCATCAATTGCTGTATTTTCATAAATTAATGTTCTTTTTTTAAGTGTACACAATTTTATAACTTTTATAAATCGGTAAGGTAGGGAAGATAAAAATTGAGTATTTGATCCCCTTGCAATCTTTGAGTGAAAAAATTATATCGGAATGTTGATGTTTTTAGAAAATTTTTAAACACAAATAAATTGTTTGACAATTTACAATACAATTATTGAAATCTATTTAGATAATATTAAGGCAGAATATACTCGTGAATGACTTTTCTTTTTTTATAAAATTGTGTTAAAATAATAAATGCACTAGAAAAAATGAATATTCTTTTTTAAATTACTTATTAAATTCATCAATACATAAAATTATTATAGTCTTTCAATGAAAGGCATTAATTTAATAAATAAAAACCAAATATTTTATTGTCACGATTTAACTAATTACCAAACTCTTTTTAAACAAAACCTTTTATAATACAGTTAAAAAAATATAAAATAACAATTGACCGTGGAAGCGTTTCCAACCGAGTACCGGTTGCTATAGTTGGAAATTAAAAAGGAAATCAAGGGGTTTGCTAAACAATTTGGCATTCCTGCTGGTACTTTGTCAAACTCTCCAACTTGTAATCCTCTCTGATTTGTGTTTTCCTTGGACTTTCGAGTTCCGGTGCTGAATCCAGTTGAACTCCCTCGTAATATTTATTTATATTGCAATATTTATTCAATTAATTTGCGAGAACCTCCGGAGTAACAGTAGAATATACAATTATTCAGTGTATGATCCAAGTGGAAACATCTTTCACCCAGGTATAAAATAATTTGTCACTCATACATTTACGAGAATCTCGACGTTAAAACGCTCCCTCCTCTCCTTCGTTTGAAATTTATTATTATTTCATATTACACGTGTTAGTTGTTATAGTGATTTTACGTGATGCGTCAACATGAAAATTTCCAGCCCGGCGTTATAATATTTCTTCATTTTAAAACGTGCGGCTCGACGCTCTTGAATTTTCCGCTTTAAACGTAATGCACCGCGTACTTTCTCATCGATTTTTAAATTTCAATTTGCCTGTTTAAACAAAGCTATCAATCTAGATTGAAAATGACTGAATTTTAAAATGTAACGGTCTCTCGCTTGTTATCTATTTTTTATTTGTACAATCGTATTACCCTTATACGATATATATTATATACATATCCCATAACATTATGCTAATCAACCATAGTTAAAGGTAAACATTTTATGTATGTATATATATATATATATATCGGATGTATTTGTGAATGTAAATTTTTCGAGATAATTAAAAGTAATAAATGCGACATTGATTAATTACGATGCCTGCAATAACTGTGTTTTAAGGTAACGCGACAGGTATGCGGAACTTGCAGACTTTATCGATTCACATACTTGAAAATTAAACCATGCATCAACTAGACAACTTCATTCGGCATTAAACGATGGAGCCTCGTAAATATTCTAATTATTACATAAAAATCGTTGGTATACAAATGAGTCAATTAATTAATTATCGAGTAACAATAAATACTTTTATGCTCTAGCGAACAATTTAAAAAAAAAATTATTTCCAAACTTTAACGCGTGATATTTATGTAGAAATTATTAATGTAGCGGGGTTAATATTTGAAAATTTAACACGATTTTTTAACTATGTTAAATAAAAATTAGATTGTTTTAAATATATAAGTGTATATGAATAATAATGATTCTTTTAGTATATCTCGAGAGGACTCGCTCGGAACCCAACGAAAAAGCTGTGAAAGCTTCCAAATTTAATTCAAAATGTTCTACGTCTTAAAAAATTCAATTTATTGCGGGAATTTTACCGAAAAATCTATCATTACACTCGCGAAATGAACATTAAATTTTGTTAAATTTATTTGGTAGAGTGTATATTTTTTTACATTATAACCCCATTGAATAATATTAAGGAGGCGTCAAACGTTTAAATTAATAATTTATTTTTTTATGACAATATAGAAGGAAGAATGTTTCTAGAAAACCTTTTTTTATACGACTCTTGCACATTTGTGTCTTTAAAATGATTTTAAAGTGAAGTTTTTCAGTATTTTAAATCAGTAGTTTAAACATAATTTTTGGGTGATCCATCGCGTACGTATTCCGATTTGAAAATACCGATAATATTTTTTTTTAATGCTGTTTTTGCTCAAAATATGGCATAATGTGTCTCTGCTTACGTTAAGATACTATTGCGCATTTTTTTACATTTAATTAATATTTTCAACGATATTTTTGATGTTGAAGAAGATAAATCTCTGTAATTTAAGTTTAATATATAACTGTAGCATTGTTTAATTTAACCCATTTCCTCCCAAAATGTCCATTTTGGCCATCAACTTTCAACAACTTATTGCTATTTGTTTTCACAACTCCCAAAAAATGCTAAAGTCATATTCCACTATTTTCGAGGTCGCTCTATCGATTCATGCCTTTTAGAAAACGGAAAAATAATTTCCAGCCCCCGAATTTTCCATTTTAAAAGAAAAAGCTTGTTTCTAAGGATTTTTTTTTCAAAAAAGTGCAATTTACAGTGCTATATGCACTTAGAAATTTAGTAAAATGAATGAAAACAGGGAGGTCGAGGTCCAGTGTATAGAGTTATGCTATTTGGATATTTTATTTTTTTCGTCTATTTATAATTTGACAATAACTAAGGTTGAATATGTATATTCACATATACACATATGCGTATGGATGTTTATGTTTTTGAGGGCGCTGATTTCGATTTTTAAGTCAAATATAGGAAATTCAAGATGGCGGACCCAATATGGCGACTGATAAATTTTGATTTCGCGTATTTTTTTCAAACTATGTTAAATCTACTGCAGGAATCTCATTCGGATTGTTGATGATGAATCCAACGTCATAAATTCAGAACTACACAATTATAAAGCATGTCTTCAATATGGCCTATTCAATATGGCGACCATTTTTTTTCAAATTTTCAAGTTTTTGTACTATAGGAAGAAGGCTTGGTGTTCGGGGATTTTTGGGTCCGCCAATTACAATTTTTATGTCAAATTTAGAAAATTCACAATGGCGGATCCACTATGGCAACTTTTAGATTTCATTTTCTCGTTTTTTTCAAACAACATGTAATCTGATGCATGAAACTTCTTCGGATTATTGATGACGATTCTAACGCCAAAACTATAAAATTCGAATTCATACATTCAAAATGGCGCATTCAATATGGCGAATACTTTTTTCAAATTTTCAAATTTAGAAATTCAAGCTAGGCAGGGGACTTGGTACACGGGGGTTTTATAGAGCCATTGATTATCATTTTTTCATCAAAATTATAGAATTGATTGTACGGGAACCAATAATAAACTATGAATCTCAAAAACATGAAACTAATAAATAAAATTTGTCATATTGTCTTTTGAAAGTCTTGTATATGTGAATATATGTGAATATACTTATTCAACCTTAGTTATTGTCAAATTGTCCTATTTAGGGGTGGATTTACAACCCTTAGACGAAAAAAATAAAATATCCAAATAGCATAACTCTATACACTGGACCTCGACCTCCCTGTTTTCATTCATTTTACTAAATTTCTAAGTGCATTAAGCACTGTAAATTGCACTTTTTTGAAAAAAAAATCCTTAAAAACAAGCTTTTTTTTTTAAAATGGAAAATTCGGGGGCTGGAAATTATTTTTCCGTTTTCTAAAAGGCATGAATCGATAGAGCGACCTCGAAAATAGTGGAATATGGCTTTAGCATTTTTTGGGAGTTGTGAAAACAAATAGCAATAAGTTGTTGAAAGTTGATGGCCAAAATGGACATTTTGGGAGGAAATGGGTTAAATGTTGCTACTGAATATATAAGCTTAAAAATCTAAGTATCACTGACACAAATCCCACCGTGTTTAGTTAATACATGAAAAAATACAACGTTCTTTCACCATAAATCGGAGAAATTACGATGAAACTTCTACTGATATACTAAAATTTTAATTCGCGATTCGTCAAATTGTAATTTTACAATTGCTATTATATTTATGTACTTTAGCATACATTTTAACCGCCACCTAATTGACATAAACGACAAGTGTTAAAAGATCAAAATTAATAAGTATTTAAACCGTTCAACGTTTAAAAGTCCGGGGTACTATAGTATTTCAACTGAAATCTCGTTACGGCCACGTATACACATTTTATTTACGATCTGTTTTTTTTGGCGTAGGGGGGGGGGGTAAAATAAAAATCTACACTCGTACTTTTTTGCCGTAGTTAAAAAATATATTCGATGAACAATAAACGATCATACAGAAGCTTAAATAACAATGCAGAAACCACATAAAACGGCAAGAGAAGAGTAAGGGGGGAGGAGGTTGAATTTTGTAAACGAAAAAAAAAGAGAGTGGGAGAGAGGGAATGAACGCGCGATATAGAGTGCATCGCGCATATTTCGGTAACCAGCGATTCAGCTTGGCCGAGTGGAAAACGACTGACGTCATGAAAAATGACGCCATTAGCGAGCGGGAGCGAGAAAACGCGGATGTTCCGTTGGTCGCTCGGTTGGATAAAAATTACGCGAAAACTCGTCAAAAAGTCAAAAAGAGAGAAAGAGAAAGGGGGTTGGGGGAAGGGGGGGGGGTAGAAACGAGAGGAAGAGCGGGATAGAGCTATAAAAAATTTTTTGCGGAATCGAAGTTTTCATTGTCACGGGTTGTCGAGTGACGTATCATATTTTGGGCTTCGACTCGAATTAAATGGGAATTAAATTGTTTTATGCGCATCTGTATAAAAAATGGACGGTCGACGCGTGTACCGCGATTATACACCACGTGCATATATATAAATACACTGAATCAATTTTTCGTCCGTTCAAATTGAAGCCGACGTTCTAAAAGATCGAACTATCGTATATTTTTAAGTGTTATTACCACCCCTATTAAATTCCCGTACAAATAATATGAAAGACACCGAGGAGGGGAGTAAAAAGTTTTTTTTTCACTCTCCCGAAGAACAAGACGAAGCAATATCGAAGCGATTCTTACGAGTTTGAGAACGACATGACGTGCGTAGTAAGAGAGAAACAAAGTGTAATTAAAAAAGTCGTATAAAATAAATGTTTCCCTTATATTTATGGACGGTTTTTTCTAGTCCATCAAAATTAAACGAAATAAAGTGGATAATAGAATAGAAAGTTAGCCTTCCTATCAATTTATTCCTCCTGCAGGTAAAAAAGTTTCCCATCTATTAACACAAATTGATGTAAACTTTTATGTATGCGCGAGAAATTCGATGTAAACTTTGTTCATAAACCACGGCGCGAAGTCTATTTTTCCACGTTTTTTCCACTCATTTACTCGTGTATATTTTAGCAATTAAGAAGTTGAAGGATTACAAATTAACTGCGTATTTTTGTTGATAGCCAGCGATTTTTTTCGCCTCCTCGGCAATTTATCAAAAGGTCGGATAAAACGAAAATTGTGACGCGTAAATTAACGTTATAACCCCGGGTACCGCGCACACACGCACGACACTCAAAGATACGCGCAAGCTCTTTCATATACTTTTATATTTTTCTTCTCTCCATGATTACTACTTGGAATCATCGTCGTATTAAACGTAAAACGATTTTTAATTGAACGACCTATATATATAAAGATAAGAATAAATATATTTATAAAAATTATAGTTTTGAAAATAAGTCCTAATTAAATAATTAATTAATAATTATTGTTTTAATAAAATCAGTTTCTTCTTAGCCCTTCCAGACCGGAATTAATTTAAAATTATACTCATATTTTTATTTATAAATTTATCACCACGCGATTGTTTTTAAATATAGAATTGGTTTATACTCTTCGCTGAGAAAAATCCGTGATTAAGCGAAAAAAAAACTGAGGTGTACGAGAGAAAAAGCATTTCGTCGACGCGTAATAAAATTGGCAATCGAAATTTCCTTGATGATATTAAAGAGAATAGGTGTGAGCGAAAGGAAAGAAAAAAAGTGAGTGGGGTAGGGAAGAATTTCGGTGAAACGAAGAGCAAACAGGAGGGATCGAAGGAGGCAACTCTTGCAAAGTAGTTTCTAATCGAACGAGCCCCTTGAGTTGCAGACACTGCGAAAGTGCCCGTAAACGCGCGGGTGCTAACAGAAAGTAAACGGCCAGGACCGTACGAGTAGTCGGTAAAAGGAGAGAGACGAAGGGGGAATAAAAAAATTGTGAGAACGGAAGGAAGTCAATGAGCCTTTCAGGAAGGAGTTTCTTTCTTTTTTTTTCTCTACGTGTGAAAAGTGGATTGAGCTGTATAACGGTATATATAACGAAAATAACCGAGCTCTCTTTACTTGAACGTGGCTTTGATTTTCCACGAGTCCTTTAATTAAGATTAAATCGATATTTTATTCCGTCTACGCGTATATATCTACAAGCGAGTAGTGTTGTTTCAGACGCGTTATTTTACAATTACGAGGGAACAATTCTTTAAGTGATAGGAATTGTTATATTTTTGGAATTACGGGACACGTTCAAAATGAGATAACTCTTGCATTGAATCTTTACGAATGTTGACACATTTTGAGCGCGTTTTAGTATTCCTAATCAAAAGATGTATCAGAATCCCGAATAACCGAAACAATCAAGTACAAAGATAACATGTTAACTTTTTACAAAATTATCCAATAATATGTATACCCTTATCATTAGGTAATTAAGTATATTTATTAGTATCACCGTATTCAAATACACAAAGTATTCTTTCCGCGTTGCAAATGTTTTATGGGAAAATCGTTGAAAAATTTTCTTTTTATTTAAGCTGTTTTAAACCATATTAAGATTAGTGACTCCAGTTGATAGAGCGAAAGACTTTAGGGTGAAAGATCGAAGGTTCAGTTTTTTGTTTTAAATTTGATATAAATAAAGTTTTTCCAATGATTGACTTAACAATTGCTTTTTATATAATTTTAATAATCTTTATGGCAAAAACCTAGTTAAATCGTTATTAGCCACGATTTTTACAAAATTTTGTAAGGAAATATTTTCCAATTACTTTCCCATGAAATTTTTTTCACGCTGGTTACTATATAGAATATATTTATTCAACTGATTTCTATAACTATTTGCTTATTCGTAACTTGAATTATCAGAGAAAATCGATGTAAATACATTCATACAATTATACTCCCACGTAATATTTAACCACGTAATATTCTTAACGATGTTTATCACTATACGTACATGTATTCGATATTTTTTTATTATACGCGTATATTAATAATGCAACTGTATTGCGCGTATATCTTTGGGAATCACAAAATTTCATTTATTTTCCTTCTCTGTAAAAGAATATTTCAGGCATTTCGTTAGATACGCTCGGAAGAAAGGTACAGAAGATCCTTTTAAGAAAATCAAAAGTTTCCTTAAAATTATGAAATATTTACAGAATGTGTATATTTTTATCGATTCCCTCGATTTAAATTACAAAATTGCACGACCCATAAAGTAAATAAATTTCGATGCTTTCGTCTATGTATGTATTTATATACACATAAAACGTTTAACAAGTCAAAGCCCGGCACTTTATAAAAGTTTCATAAACAATTGGCGCAGCGCGCAGAAGTGCAGCATTGAAAAAAATAAGAGAGAAAGAACAAAAAAAAGAAGAATCTCAAGGTAAAAATACTCGGTGGCAAAGTTCGGATGAGCCATTAAAGATTAAACAAAGCGGTTCATCGATAGAGCATTCGAAACGCAACGAACAGAAAAAAAATCGAGAGAAAGAGAGAAGACCAGATTGACCAAAGTGAAATGTAAAACAAAGCATTTTTTCCTGTTCATGTAGATTTAAACGGTATGTATATACATACACGTGCACTTTGAATCGTAAGCAACACGCCGAAAATGGGTTTAAATAAACAAAAAGAACATCTCTATCCGTAAAAGTAGAGAGAGAAAGAGAGGGAGTGAGAGGGGGGGGGGGGTAGGTATATAGAAAGATCCGAAGCACGCGTCGAAAAAGCCGGGTTATACTCACGCGAGGGTCGTTTTTACGAGCGGAAACGCGAAAGCGCGCCTTACTCGAGAAAACGCGTGGTGTGTATCTCACTGGACTTTACTAGAGCAATCTACTGAGTGGCAGACGCATACAACATTCATTCCGCGCGGGTCAGCGGACCTGACCGGGTTACCCTTTTGCCACTACGTCTGCACCTATACGTGTACATATATATATATTTTATATACATATACATATATACGTGAATAAATATATATATATGTATAAACTCGAAGCTTCGTCCCGGCATTGTCCCGATATTATAAAGGGAAACTCGGGTGGTAGGGTGGGCTTTCTGCTCTTTGTGCGATCCTGGCGACAATGTCGCGTTTCTTCAATTTACGCAAGCCAGTTCGAGCGACCCTCGTCTATATATACCACCCACGGCATTGTTTTTGCGCCCTGGCGGCTTTTATTGCACTCGCGAAACCGCGTTATGCAAACTGTATATATATATATACACATACACTCACTCGGCGCTCGGTCGTCCTATGGCTAAGCGCCGCCTCACTGGCTTTACGCTGTACCTCCCTTGCACTTGATTAAGATAAGTGACTGGACATGCTGGGCCTTTTCCTAGACAACTCTCTACTCGTTCTATCGATTTCTACGTTTTCGAATTTATAACTCTACCTATATATACCAGCTCTTGCTTTCTCTTTTTTCTAATACCATTATTTTCATTTGTGCGTCTATGTATGCGTATTTATTTATTTTATTTCGATCAATTTTCTTATTTTACCCTTTGTGTCGTGAGATTAAGGGGACGGCTAAATTTTTTTTATAAACAAATGAATACAATTTTTAAAAAACTCTAAATTTCAGGCTGTTAGGTATGTTTTAAATAATATACCCAAATTTTTCCAGATTTTTAAATCGATAATTTGATTTAAATGACAGTTTATGCCTGTTTTTGACTAATAATTACCGACAAAAACTTGTTTACTCAATTATTATTACGCAAAATGTTTTTTTCTTTAACAAATCAACACGTCAGTCTCTTCCTTATGTTTTAATCAATTTGTATAAATTTTGTTCAGATTTTCAATTGAATATTTTAGGTATAATTTTTTAGTTGAACGGTGCAAATTCCTGTAATATGAGTCGGATATTCCATTAAGTAGATTTTCTTGAGTGTTGCGAAGAAAAAGTTTGATCGATTTAAATTAAACTTTCGCTACACTAAAAAAAAAATAAATTATTGTTCTACGCGGGATTCTCCTTAAACATACCTTAAAAATCAAATCTCTCCTTGCTTTTATATGATTCTTTTATAATTAAGCGGATTTTTCTATAATAAAGTAGAATTTTCTTTTCTAAAAAGATGAGAAGATCAATATTATAATATAAATTCCTCGTAAATGTAAAATAAGCAGATTTTCTTTTACGACGCATATTCAACAAGAATTCCAGTAAGAACAAACATCCATTTTTTTTCTTAATTCAGTGTATATAAAAAAAATTGCTTCGAAAAACATTCTAAATATTTATAACCAAGAGAAATCGCATATACATTTGCCTTTGAGAAGAAAGGATTTCATTAAATGACGTTTAGCAAAAGATTAATCTCCAAGTGCGAAAAGTTTTGCAGCATCATGCAGTGTGTGTGTATACGGGTGTGGCACGAGTGTCGGAAAATTTACATACTTTTAATTGATTTAGCCAGATTTAATGGTAATTCCAACAAATTTATGCAGATAGAACATATTTGATTTAAAGTGTAAAGCTGTCAGGAAATCAACTAAACAAGATTTATATCAAATAGTTCGAAATGCACAATAATTCGTAGGAACAGTTTACTAATCATTATTAATGTTATAATTATCGAACATCCATCTAAATGTTAAAATTTGTTAATTAATCCATTATTCTAGTTAATTGCGCGCGATTAATTTGTAATAACGTTCGTTATTTTATCGAAATAATTCAATAGTATAACGTTATACCTTTTTAAGTAAGACGTATCCCCGCCACTTTTGTTATATTAATGACGTTATTTTGTTTCTTCCAATAAAATAAATATAAATTACGACATTAATAGAACCTCAGTGAAGCTTGCCACGCTGATTGCCACCATCGAACACAGTGGTTCCCAATTATCGATTGTCCCGATTAATTTAAATGCAGTTACGGAAATTTATTTAACTATCATTTTATTATTTACTTTCATTTAATTGTTGCTTACATCGATGTTTCTTTTTTTCTATTATTCAACGTTAAAATCAAATGTGGTGAACGGTTATGCGAAAGGAAACTTGTATCAACCGCTAGAAACGTGAGACTCATTCGCTGAACCTCATATTAGCGGTTTTCAAGTTTAGCTACATAGCGTTGTATACACGGAAATAGTTTCTAGGTATTAGGAACGTTTAAAAGTTTGTTAAACTGGGGTAAAAGTCCAAGATATTTATGGAAATTAATTAATTATTATATGATTGATTGTACGCGTTTGATGTACTATTTTAATACGTTTCCGAACATAGGTTAAAAATTTAGAGGGCGATGTCGGACCCAAATTACAGTGATCTGTATCTTTCAACCTAAACATTATATCTAAAATATTCAATTAAAAATTTGGTAAGAAATCGTACCGATGGACTAGGACATAAGGGAGGGTTTGACGTTTTAATTTTTAAAGCAAAAATAATTTTTATAACATTAATTGAAGAACTAATTTCCGGTTGGTAACTATTAATCAAAATAAAAGACGAAATTTCAATCCAAACATCTTTATCTAATTTTAAAACCAGAAAAATTTCGGTACATTGTTTTAAAGATGCTTTAAGGGCGTAACGTTAAGGATTTATTCAAAATTTTATTCTTTTGTTTATAAAACATTATTTAAAAACGACCAATTTGTGATCCTGATATGTGTTTAACTATATATGAGAACACGTGCCTGCACTACCGTCGCACTATGGAACATTTTAGAAATTTTTTTCAAAATAAAATATGTTCTTCCGGAATTGACAAAATTGAGCAATTACTTGAATTTTGAAATTTTCAAATAATTGCTTATATTTCGATTTTTGCTGGGCCACCGACAATTGCTAATCAAATTGATATATTTTTCTCGTATTCTGCATAGCATAACCTGTAAAACAAAAAAATCGCTCAATTGCGTCAATACTGGAAGGACATATTTTATTTTGAAAAAAAATTTCCAAAATGTTCCATAGTGCGACACATATACAAAAATACACAGGCTATTTTCAAGTTATTCGCTCCTTTAGATTGTAAGGGAACGTGAAAGCAAGTTGTTACCATGAGAGTCGAAGTTATCGGCAGAAAAGTACAATTTAGTAAAAATTAATTATTAGACTGAAATTTGAGGAAAATCATGAGAACACTACCCTCTGCCTTTGAGCATAATTTAGAATTACACAAAATTTCACAATGATCCGTGCACGCGTATTTTCGAGAAAAATGGTTTGGTAAATCGAAGACGTCGGGTACGATTATACGAAAAATTATAAAACAATTTTTCTCGCAAATGCGTGCGTGAATCATTGTGAAACTTTGTGTGATTATAAATTACGCAAAGGCTAAGTTTGCTTAAATTATATAATCTAACAATTAATTTTCTACCTATTAATACCTACGGCTTTGACACCTTCTTAACTGAATTTATTATTATTTACCTAATCTGGACTATTATTTAACTGATCTTAATTTAGATTATGCAATTATACACGGAAAAAAGTTAGTTATAGGCTAAGCAAACTGGACTCTTAGAAAGTGTTGCAAATAAAACGAATTGTTAGATTTATCAACAAGAAATGATCATACCAAGCATTTTCAAATATTCAAAATAACTAATCTAATATTACTAATTTTAACGAATAAAATAATATAGTTAAGATAACTATTTTACACAATTAAAAATGTTAATTCACTTTCATGATAATTGATAAGTTAAAATAAACAATCTACCGTTACTTTGAGTAACCTGCAGTAATCGTATTTACGATAACTGTCTCAGATGACTAAAATTGCCAACTTCGATCTGTACAAATTAATTACGCCCAATAAATCAACCAGTTAAAGAGTTAGAAAATAATATAGAAAGACGATAAGTAGTGAAATAATAAAAAAAATTTACTTTGGTGTACAAATGGTGCGTTTATCAAATTTCGGTGTTCGGGTTTAATTCGTATAAAACTCAAGTTATTGACAATTAGTTCAATGTAAAAATATTTTTTAATAACTCTCATAATATAAATAAATTGCACAATCAAGAGATTTCATAAATAAATATTTGCCAAACATTCACTAAAAAAATTATTTTATTTTTTTGTTGCTGTTATTATGATTAGTAATTGATACTAATTAATTGGTTGTTGTAAGGAAAAAATCGATAGTTGTTCCAACCAGAATAAAGTAGTTTATCTAATCATTTAATTGCTTGACCGTAACTGAATTTGCGATACTTACGGTAACCATTTTTTTCAACGAACCAAGAAATAAATTGGTATTATCATAAGCATCACCACGCCTATCATGATGGATAATCCAACTATCCGCGGTTACTTGTATGTTTTAGAAATTTTAGTACTTAGGGTAAGCGTTTATTTTTCCGTGCAAGATGTGTCTATATATAAAAATGTTATGTCAAATATTATTTTAATTTTTTTGGACTTATACACAAAAAGTGTATTTCGTGTCTCTTAAGATATTCCAACAAAGTGTTTCAAGAAGCTTTCTTTTGCATGTGACATTGTTGAATATTAATTAGTCCATGCACATAAATTAGAAGAATATCCATAAGTTTTATTTGATATTGCATTGTCTGACTAAAATAAACAAATTAATTATTGCATCTCCTATGCAGAGTACCAGTTGCAATGATTGCAATCACCAATCGAGAATAGGTAGAGTTCATTCGTTAAATCGTCTTTTATCGTATTATCGGAAAATACGAAGTCAATATTTTGTCGTAAAGCTTAAAACTATAACTGTTAAGATGACGTTTTTTGTTCCTCGGTGTATACGTTAAACACACAGTGAACGAGTGGTGCAAGTATTATTTTAGATAAAAATAATATAGAAGTATTAGAAATGTCATTGATGGATTTTCTAAAAATAAATGTACTCTAAGGTGTTCAGAAACTTAAAAAAAATGGCATTTACGTAAAAGAAAATTCATGATGAGCCCATTTTGATTTTATCATGATAAATATTAGATGATAATTAATTGTACTAAATTAATCAAATTATTTATTTATTTTTCGGAATTAATGTAGTATAAATAATTACTAATTAATTAAATTTATTGTATAGTCAAAAAGATTATACGAATAAAATAAATAATAATAAAATAAAATATTACTGTAGGATTGTTGTGTATCATAAAATATTTTCAATTATATTTTGAATCAAAGTGAAGATAAACACGTAAGTTTTTCAAATGTAATTTAAGGTACTGCAGTTCTCAGCATTGTGAAACATCATGGACGTTAACTCGAAAGGGAATAGCAAATAAATATATTTAACTATTAATTAATAATTCTTAACGTTGATTAAATTTGAAAATATATATAAATTAAAAATCAGAAACTTCTATACACACAGACATACATATACGTAATATACACACACACACACACACACACATATATATATATATATATATATACATATATATGTGTGTGTGTATGTGTATGTGATCAAAAATTGAGTATGGTATATTATCACTCTGTAATTTGAAATGTTAACTTGGATTTCCGTCGACTGATAATTAATTACGAACCTTCCCGGATTTTAATCATCACTAATAAAAAGAATATAAATAAATATTAGCTTTTCTTGTAACCCAGTGGACCCACGTATATCCCTAACGTTCCTATAACAATATAGTAATTTTAACTATATCATTTTTTCAGCGTGCGGTACGAGTCAACGAGTTGAGTATTTATCGATTGCGATAGAAGGAACATACGACACAATAAAAAACTGCATGAATTTTTCAAATTTTTAAATCAGTATTTTTTATATACAATTTTTAGGTAGAAATGTATGGTATGTATCCCTGTAATTTGGGTCCGACAGACTTTCAAATTAAAAGTGTTTACTCAAATCATTTAAAAAGCATCGACTTCCTTCACCCTTTATACAATTTACCATACGAGGAAAGATACCATTTGCCTTCGAAAGAATTATATATACATAAATTTTTGACTTACTACTTGTAATTCATAGCACTGAATACTAAACTATCAAGTAACGGGTATTTCTTTTCTTTCTTTTTACAGCATGGTTCCCAATTACTTGACAAGTATATTAATCAGTACTATAAGCAAAAGAGTAAACATTGATATTTTTTCTCTCCGTCTATATATATATATATATATATATGTATGTGTGTGTGTGTGTGTGTGTGTGTGTGTGTGTGTGTGTGTGTGTGTGTGCGTGCGTGTACGTGTAGGTATACACGAAATAGACAATAATGGTAGGAAGGATATATATCGGTACGTATATTCCATAGCGTACGTTCCAAAATTTGAAAACGTCGAGGACGACTCGTCTACTCCGCACCCTCAATTTTCCATGAGGAGAACTCGGAGCTTATCAGCGACGCCGGATGCGCGCATACAAAATTGCTAGCTCGCCTGCGGGCACACGCGATGCGTCAACGAAAGTTGCCGCAGTTGCCCGTTTTGGGATGTTCGACTCGCGGTGGGACGTGTGCGGCTTTTCACAAGAGCTCTCCACCTATATATACGTACATATATATACACATATACATATATCTATATATCTATATATGTATATATACGTGGTTTATAGATGTGAGCTGTGATTCTGTCGAGTACCTTCGTTTTGATAATGAATTTTGTACTTTTCGAGTTTCAACTCCATGCCCTTTTGGGATTTTCGCTATTATTCATTATACGCAAAGGAATGGTCCAACTCGTTTTATTTACCATTATCTAGGAATTTTCGTTTACGTCTCTACGATAGATTTAAAAAAAAAAGAAAGAAAGAACCCTCGTATATTAAACCTCTCGAGTTCATAAAATTTTATTATGAAATTCCTTAGATTCCATAAGGAATATATAAGATTCATTAGTGAGATAGTAACTAATTAATTATTTTTTAACGAATAATAACTCATGGTGACGTATAATTAAAACATTTTTTACATCGTTACGTTGAATTGCTGGGAAATGGATACGCCACGATTATATCGATATATGACAAATTTATAAAAAAATTTAAGACGTTTTAGAAAATTCGGTCTCAACTTAAATAAATTTATTCGTTCCCAATACGAATTTCACGGCATTAGAGAATTGTCAGAGATAGAAAGAAACAACTGAAATTTAACAATTTGAATAAACGATATCAAATAAATGCTATTTAAAAAAATTAAGTTTAAAATTAAAGTTTATAAATATAAAATATAAACTAATAAGTATAAAATTATAGATGTAAGAAAAATTGTAAACAATTTTAATTTAGAATCGACATTTTATAATAACAATATTTTCTAGACTAAAATCATGTTAGTTGTTATTTTTTCATAAATTTTTGCCAAATGGACGTGTCTGAGCTTATTTTCTTTTTTTAAATCGTATTTATTTGAGCTGAGTTATTTTTTAAAATAGATAGAAGTGATATTTTTCGAAATTTTGATTAGGTAGTGCTTATAATTTTGGTGAAAAGGAGCATTATGGTCTAAATCTCTGGGTTTCTTCATATTTTTACATTATAAAACACGTACCCTAGAATTTGGATAAGATCCGTGATCCAAGGCCTCTCCTAGGTAGTCAAAAGCTTGTTTATATTTTAAAATGCAGCATTTAGGTTTAATAGATCGAAGTATATCAACAAGTATTATATAAACCAACCGAGACCATGTAGAATAAATTTTAACGTACCAATCGTTTTGGATGTACCTTAAAACTGTTGGATGCATTTCTAGGTTAAGTTGAAAATTTAAGATTCTATTAATGAATAAAAAATTACACTCTGTCGTAGTTCGACGAAAGGTAAAAAAATTGTCTACGCACCATTAGTCTATGTTCATCACCACTAAATCTTATGTATCTAATAAATCGAATGTCCACGTGATATACGTTAATCTTAATAGAAAATCTAGTACAGTTTCTAATTTTTAAATCGAGTCTATCCGTTAAATTGATGTAATTAAAGTAAAAAAAAACAAGAACAAGAGCATCAATTGATAAGATAACAATAACAAAAAGAAAACATAATCTTTGGGAAATCAGGCACACAATCACTAAACTCGGTTGAGTTCGATCCTCTTAAGTGTTATAAAAGCGCAATCATCGATTGAGAAAGAGAGACGAAACCCAAAGATACAGTTGGTGAAAGAGAGAGAGAGAGGGGGAGGGGGAGGGGGAGTAAAAAAGCTTTCCACCGACACCCGACCGGAAAGCAAGAAGGATCAGCAAAGAAAAAGATAGAAAATAAGAAAGCACAAAGAGTGAAAAAGAAGATGAAAGGTTGGTGAAACAGTAAATTGTATTATAAACGGCTTATTGAAAATCCATAAATAAGTCTTGCGGCTTGCGAATTTCTTCATTCCTTTTTCTTATCTACCATCGTCCCGTGTTAAATTTCAATGCCGTCGAGAGAGAACGAGCGCGATATATCTATCATAAACTACCTTGAATAAAAGGCTCGCTCGAGTTTGCCAGGTTTCCTAACAAAGGGTTAAAAACGAAAAAGTATTGTCGACCACACATTTAAAACGCGAGCAGTCCGCACTCCCGTTTATTTTTAAGGAGTTCTTTTCAAACTCTCTTTCCCTCTTTTCCTCTCTCTCTCTCTCTCTCTCGCTCTCTCCCTCTCTCTGCTCGTACGACAAAGAAGCGTGAGGGAATATGACCGAGCACCGACCCCGAAGTAAGAGCAAGGTAAGAGAAGAGATTCTTAAGACTAGACTCCACTGGAGATGACGACCGTTGAACAACTCAATTTGAATACATTATGTTACTCTACTATTAGAAATTAAAATTAATTTCAGATTTAAAAAACATTTTCAATTAAGGCTCTTTCTATTTAATTGAAATAAAAGTATTCGGCAGTATACGTCCAACAAAATATTTGTGTGAATAGTTGTAAACAATTGCTTGTTGGAAACTAAGACATATATTTTGTATACGTATATGCATTCTCTCGAATGAATGATATTTATTCCCTTTTTGTTTCCATTTTGTATAGTGGAGTAGCGTGGCAGGAGGTTTTCACTGTGAAAATTACGAAAAAAGAACTATAACGGGCATTACATTTTTATTTTTTATATCTTAAATTTTTATTGTTATCCGGACACCCGCGGGTTCAGGGAATATCATTTTTCTTTGCAGGATTCCGGCGTTACAGTCAGTTATTGTGTAATAAATCAATAAATATACGGTATTCATGTTTCAATTAAAATTTTTCCGCTCTTTATTAATATTTCTTTGTTTCGTACAAATATTTATTTACGACTATTCAAATATATATTTAATTGAATACACCGAATGACTTTTCAAGTGTATAAACGTTACTGGGTTATTACGAATTGCAACAAATTGTTAATGTTAAATTTCTTTCATTTTAATTAGTTTTAAAAATGAAAAATATCCGTTTTTATTAGTATATTTATTCGTTTATTGCAGAATTGCAGAAAATTATTATGGGTATACGTCAGAACCAATTTGAAATTCAAATTTCCCGCGCTTAAAACGTTCACGTCACTTTGTAATATAATTAAAAATTATATCAATAGGCCGTAAAAAACAAAATGACATTGCCCTCAATATATACACCATTATAATTTTTCATTTTGCAAAGTTTTAAATTTATCATCTTCATATACTTTTATTAGATTAATTTATTTTAATGTACTGTAACCTATAAATCTATATCACCACATTCTCAAAACAATTAATCTAATAAATTAACAATTATAATTAAATTAAATTTCACAAAGTGATAGAAAAGAATAATCTCTTGTTTTCGAAAAGGATGATACATTACAATTAACATATTTCTATTATGAATTAATTATATAATAAATTAAGTTCTAAAAAAATTAGAGCATCTCTATAATTTTAGCAGTTTAATTACTGTCATTCGGTTTTTGGGTAATTATAAACAACAACAATTAATTAACGCTATTTATCTTTTTAATTATATATTTAAAAAATTCGTAATAATTAATCCTGTTTGCGAAGTACACCCGCGATCTTATTTATTATTTTAGTCTGATATTTTTTATCAATTGCAATTCGTAATTTCACATTTGATAAACTGTTGGAAAGGGCTCGTATATACGTACGTTCAATATCGGAGATAAAGTCAAAAGAATAAGATATATCGGTACACATGCGAACATTGATTTACCGCGTCGAAATAGTTATTTGAACTATTTTTTAACAAACTAATAAAGGAAAGATTGAAATATATAAAACCGATTGCTTTTCATCGTGTTTCACGTGATATTTAAAAGTATAACGATGATTTTTTTTTAAAATAATTACAAATAATTAAAACGAATAATTCAAGATTTAATGTTTAAATATATTTATTAAAAAGAAAAAAAACGACACGAATATAATAATTATATAAATCGACCATATAGAGCAACTAAGATTTTTAAAATTACGGTGTGTATAGTCTAGGCGTTAGAGTGCGCGGTACGGGGTGGAAGAAGAAAATCGCGGTCTCGAAATAGCACGAAAAGAAAAAGAGAAGGATAAGGTACGGTGGATAAAAGAGTACGAAGTATATAAGGAGAAAGAGGTAGGATGAAGAGAGGAAGAAGGAGAAGAGAAAAAAAAAATGGTGCACTCGACTCCGCGGTTCAAACCATTAGACAAATTTTATATATAGCGGAGGTTCAAAAGTGACGGAGCGGCAAGGAGAAAGCCCTCTTTCAACTTTTTCCTTTCTCTTCCTGGCTTCGTCGTCTCCTTTGCACGTTGGTTTCGCTTTCCTTTTCTTTCTCTCTTCATCTTATTTCATTTCTTCCTCTTACTCTCTATATGTATATATATCTACCACTACTTTTCGAGGCAGGTTTTCTTGTACTGCGCTACTCCGTTGTGAATTTTTATTACGAACTCTCCACGTGCTTTGGTCACTTGGACTGAACTAGCTATGAGTTTCGAAATTTCGTGTGCCAAGGTATTGTCGTACTTTTCAAGAAAATTTCTCTTTCTCCCGTGTAAAATATGAATTTCGCGGACTGCGTGTACTGATTTACCGTGTGTATATACATACATATACCTTATTTTTACATTTTTATTTTTTTTTCGAACTCGTTTCGCATTGGCGGGCATGAAAATTATAAACAATGATAAGAATGTCCAATGAGCTGGGTTAAACATGATGTACGTTGGAGAAAATGGTACGTTGAATATTAGTATATTTTGGAGTTACGTAAAGATAGAGTCGCAACGAGAGTACTTGACTTCCAGGAAACGAATTGGATACTCGACCTAAAAGATTGACTCGTCGAGATGTGTGGTTTAGTGAGCATTCAAAATTTGGGTAAATTTTCGAAAAACTTTGGTGGAAAAGCAAGAATAACTTGAATTTCCTATCAAAAAAGTTCAAAATTGCTCGTTTACATATATTAGTTTGGACTCTTTATGATATTGACAAAGTATAGATTCGCAGTCCATCTTCACCGCTTTGACAATGAGTTTGTTTTGCTCTCGCTAATTGAAAGATTTGTAATGTGTTAAGTGCATTTACATGAAAAATTATTATAATAATTATAATGTTATTCATAATTAATATTGTTTAGTTCTTGAAGAGGCCCATCATTAGATAGATGACCAAAACGTTGGAAATAAAAAATGATTGGATGGATATACCATTAGTTTCAATTATTTAAAATAATTCTTACTCCGTCAACAGAAGAAATTACCAACAAAAAAGTTCAGGTAGAATTCTATACGTAATTTTTTCGGACTATAGAAAAAAGGTAATAAGCTCCGCGTGTAATTTAATGTTTAATTCCACATTTTAATTTTTATCATAGTCCAAAAATAGTATATTAAAGAATAAAGTATTTTTCCAAAACGAAAAAACCACGTGTAGCTCTATCTTGACTAACAAGGAGAGGGTCACATCTCCGGGAAACGGTTCTTTACCAAATTCTATATGATTCTACTATAAAAATATAAAGAAACCCTTGACTTTGATTGCTTATAACTTGGAAACAAATAAGTATAGGCTTCCAAACTCAAATCCACAAGAAATCTGAGATCAAGCAAATTGGATTTAAAAAAAAGCTTGTTTATCTTGATTTGTTGAAAGTTATGCAAAAAATATAAAAAAGAAGACAAGTTGGCCTAAAATATCAGTAAATCTTTTAATTCAAAATAGTCATCAAATTATCGTTATATTCGTTTTTTCATAACTTTTGACCAAATCAAGGTAATTAAGCTTCTTTTTTTATAAATCCAATCGACTTGACCTCAGCTTTCTTCTGGATTTGTTTTCAGTTGGAAGCCTATATTTATTTGTTCCCGAGTTATAAGCAATCAAAGTCAAGGTTTTTTTCGACGAGATTTTTATCTATCGTAAACAAGAGGGTTAGAGTATAATACTCTGGGTTTTTTATATTTTTATAATAGTAAACATATTCTAGAGTTTGGTAAAGATCCTTTTCCCGGAGATGTGACACTCTCCTGGTAAAGTTCTTTTATCTTGATATTATCTTGATAAGGTTCTTTGGAACCTGCAACCATTAATTAAAAACAAAAAAAGTGCCTAAACGTAACAGAGCTATTGTTTGAACGATATTTTTAATCGATATTAATGAACAAACCATTTATCTTGATATTCTTGATCCACATCAGACTATACCTTTTTATTCATAAAAAATTTTTTTAATTTTCGTACATAAATATTAGCTATTTCTATAAAAATCGGTACTTACTATTTTCGTCAAATATACATTAATACATAAGCAATTTCGCTTTTTAATATAGAGCATCTCTTGTCTGCTTTGCTCTACGATTTACAGAGCTATTATTTTAACTTTCAATCGTGCTGATAGCTCAAACTGTCTACGAATTATATACATTTAATGAAAAGTTATAAATTTATATCAATTTTTGTAATGTTTCCAGTGACCTATCACCATTATTTTTACTCGTTTGAAATTAAACATAACTTTTGAACCGTTTGAGCTATTCAAGCGAATTAAAGTTAGTATTAAATCTCTTGATTGGAGCTCTTTTCTAGTGTTTGATTGGTGACCAGAGTTTAAAATAAAATAATTTAAAATAAAAGTATAATTTTTTAGAATTCCAATTATTTTAATTTTTGTTAAGTACTGTTTCTGTTGGACCAAACTTGGACAATTTTTTGGTTCAAAAAATTATATTTTACACTTTCTAAGGTCAAAGTACTTTCCTTCTCAAATTTTTACAATGAAAAAATATTAATACACGGAGATTAATGTATGATTATAAATTACAGAAATCATTTTGCAATAAAATCACGTACTGTTAAAATCCGAAAAATTCCAAAATTTATAATTTTGACTTAACGTATTTCTCCGTGTAGATATATAGTAATTTTTACACAATTCAAATGATAAAACAATGATAAAACAAAAATGTAAAATGTAATAATGTTTCTTACTATGATTCTGGTGAGATTTAGGATGTTCCTTGATGGCCTCTTGATGAGGTGCATAGATATTCAAGTACAAGCAATCCTCGCTCTGATTCTGGAGAAACGGCAACAACCGTTTGAGGTACTGACGTCGTGCTGTATCGACCTCCTCTTCGATACTAGGCAACAGTTGGGGACACACTGGTCTAAAGTTGATAAAGTGTCGCACGCCAGTCCACGGGGTTTGAGTTCTCGGTGGCTCGAAACGATGTGGAGGCTCTGCATAAGGTACACCTAAAAACAAACAAACAAAAAGAAGATCAAGAAAACATCAACGCGTTTCAAGTGTTCCAGAATCATCGGCATCTCGCACGGTTTTATCTTTTATTTAGGCGTGCAGCTGTTGCAACTATTTCTAATTTTAAATACGCCTTTCAGACTATACAACATTTTTTGCGAGCTTCGAATTGCTTACAGTTATATGTGCTATTAGAGTTAATGATTCGTATGCTTGATTTTTTTTTAAATAACATTGCTAATTTCTGAAAGCCTGGTAATTTGTAACAAATATCTCTAACACTCGGAACGATGTTTTTTAAATGCATAAGTTTGTAAGATTGCTTGAAACTTTTTTTTCTATTTTATGTAAATATTGTGATTAAATCGTTACAAACTCTATGTATAATTAATGACGCATATATATAGCAACATGCGAGTGAAATAAAATATTAACTTTTCAGATATTCGATTATTTTAAACAATTTCCAAGATTTTTCTTCAACTAACGAAAAAAATTCAATTTAAAACAAAGCCACAGTTGATTTTAGAATGTTCGGATATCCCCCCAAATATACGAAAAATCCAGACTGGAATTCTGCAGAACTCTCGGGAAGCTAGTCCTTTTTGTACTATCAAAATTCCGTACGATAGTAATTTAAAATTAAAGCGCTTTCCTCAATCTTCTAAACAACAAACTGTATCAAGTATGAATTAGTATTTTACAATAATTACAATATTATACTTTGCTATGCACCAGGAAAAAAGTTTTTTTCATTTAATCAAATTGTTTTACTTAGTACTTATTAACCCTCGACATCCACGTCTTTCATAAATGATAGAAGATCGCTTTTCAAAATCTTCAATACAGAAATAACAGAATATAAATTTTCATATAATTTTTTTTCAAAGGAAATTAGAGAAATCAAAACTGAAAATAAAGAAATTGGTTAATAACTAAGGAAACAATTATCAATAGGTCTTTTATTTTAACAGAGAATACATTTTTTAACATTATACACAAAAAATAAAAAAAAAATCGTAATAAGAAGTTGAATCCGCTTTTCCTTACGAAAAGTGATGTGAATTCGTAACTGGATAAAAAATTGTACCGACATAGAATTACCACAAAGTGTAGTGGAAAGAGCATCGTTAGGTCCTAAATTTAATATTAACAAGCAGTTTGAGAAAACATCTATTATTGACAGTAGAGATATTGAAATAACTTTAAATAATTATAAATTAATTATTTAATTTTAATAGCTAACGATTAACTTACATTTAGTTAATTTTTTTGTTAATTGATTAAAAGTCCATAAGTTATAAATATTAATAAAAACGTGTAATGTTAAAATATGTATTTTTTCATTAATAAAAATAATAATTATTATTATCGAATAGAATATATTTTACTTAAAAATAATTCAATTTGCGTATTCAAAAACTTATTAAACTTTTATAAATTATTTTTATTTAATGAAATTTAAATTATTAAACTTTAAAATTTTAAAACGTAAATTAAATTATTCAATTTGATAACAAATTATTAAATATTAGCACCGTAAAATACATAGAGCATCGAAAAAAAAATTGACGTTTTTTGTAATTATTTGATATGTCAGTATAACACATAGAACTAATTTTTAGCTACTGAAGTATAAGAATAGAACAGCACCCATTTTATTGACGATCCTCCCTCTCTGTGCATGATTTTTTGTCTGGCTTTTAAGTCATATTTCAAATCAAAGTTACTTTATTGTATGTATCACCTGTGTATCTACCAACTCTTTTTTTCTATAGTATGAACCAACATGAAATGACAACAAAGAGAATCACATAATTAAATGATTTAGTTAATCGTAAAAGCAAAATCTTTAAATAAAAGAGAAGAAGAAGAAGAAAAAGAAGGAATTAAAGAAACGTAAATGGCAGCCATTAAGTTACTCTTATTTCAAGATTTGCGAAGTTAAAAAGATTTTCCTTTTAGCAGAGCTGATAAATATTCTCTCTGTCTCCACTCGCCTTCTCGCTCTTTAACTGCCGATTTATCTGTAGCTACTCCATCTCGCCCACAGTTTCCCTCTCCCTCTCTCTCTCTCTCTGATCAGACATTGACAATTTTGTTACACACAACACCTGAAGGCGTGGGGACGCTCCATCTACCCTCACCAACTCTCAACTGGTTGATCATCCTATGCAGAAATCAAATAATCTTTTTACTATTTTTCATTGCAATGCAAATCGTATTTTACCACATTTCACTACCATAGAAGCTCAAGTTTCCGATCTAGAGACCGATGTTATTGCTGTATCGGAGACTTTCTTAAAACCGGAAGATCCCGACTCTTTAATTAATTTAAAAGATTATACTCTTTTTAGGAACGACAGACTTATGAAAGAGGGCGGAGGTGTTCTCCTCTATTCTTCAAACAGATATAAGAGCAAGTTACTCTTTTCGTCCGACCCGGTTTTTAGCAACTCTCCTGAATACTTAGTTATTGAGTTATTGAGAGGATGCAGTCGTCTTCTTGTTGCAGTTGTTTATAGGCGACCAAAGGCATCTTATCCTACCCAATTTTTTAATTTATTAGCTGAGTATCTCCCGCTTTACTCTGACATTATTATTACGGGTGATTTTAACTTAAACCTAGCAACGGATAATACCGACTCGCGTTATCTACGGAGCATTATCAATGATTTGTCGCTGCATCTTGTTCCATCAGAGCCAACACACCATGCAGTTACTCGTGACTTATCTTTATCCCATACATGGTTAGACTTGTTCCTGGTCAACGACACTGATCGAATCGAATGTTACGCTAAATCAACCACACCTTTCATTGCGGGTCATGATTATATTGTTCTCTCTTTAAAGATCAGTTCTTCTCATGGCTCAGTTCGTACAATTAAGTCTCGTGACATGCGTAGAGTGAACAATAAGACGCTGGAGGTTGCTACTACCATGACCCCAATCACAGTTGGAGATGGAATTGATTTGCAGGAGTCTGTCCACATCTTCACCGAAAAAACTCTTACAGTCTTCGATACTATTGCCCCTATTCGCACAGTCATAGTAAATAATAGGCGTAAGCCGTGGGTCAATAGTCGCATCAGATGTAAGATGAGGGAGCGGGACAAGGCGTATAGAAGAGCAGTGAGATCTGGACGTCGCTTGGACCTACTCGAGTTTCGTGCATTACGTAGGATGGTGTCAAATGCGCTCGACATGGCAAAAAATCAGTACTATGCCTCGAGGCTTGGATCTGCACGTTCAATGCGTGCAAAGTGGCAAATTATACGGAACATTGGTATATCGGCGGTGAATCGTCCTTCACCGTTTCTTCATTTTAATCCTGATGAGATCAACCGTCACTTTGCGTCGATATCCTGTAATCATGCGGCGTTAACACATGAAGACTTTTCGGTTCTTCTAAGTCAGCCTTCAACCATCTTAGATTTACCATTGTTCCGTATCTCACGGGTGACCTGTGCCCAGGTCTCTGCTGCGTTGGCTTCGATTACCTCCAGGGCAACTGGACCAGACTTATTGTCTCCCACGATGCTGAAATTACTATCCGACAAAGTCTGTCCTGTTCTAACCAATATATTCAACAGATCTATTGAAGAGGCAACTTTCCCAGCGTTATGGAAAAGAGCGTTATTACGGCCTTTAGCAAAGACTACCAAAATTTCTTCTTTATCAGATATTAGGCCAATAGCCTTGTTGTCTGAAGCCTCGAAATTATTTGAAAAACTTGTATATAATCAACTGTCTCTCTACCTCGAGCAACATCGGCTGTTCGACGTGAGACAGGCGGGTTTCCGTAGAGGACATAGCGTCCAAACGGCTCTTCTGGGAGTATTGGATGATATCAGATTTGGAATTGACGCTCGCAAAATCACACTAGCAGTCTTCTTTGATTTTTCAAAGGCATTCGATACTGTACCACACCTCCCTTTACTTCATAAATTGAGGAGAATGGGTGTCTCAGACTCGTCCCTTACCTGGTTTCACTCTTATCTAATGGGTCGTTCACAAGCGGTGGTTGATGATGATGGTAAGATGTCGGATTGGTTGCACATTAAGGCGGGGGTACCACAGGGTAGCATACTTGGTCCATTGCTTTTCTCTGTTTTTATAAACGATCTACCTAGTGTCCTCTCATGGTCATCTCACATGATCTATGCTGATGATACTACAATCTACTATGCATTCTTTCCAACTGATATGGAGGAGGGCATTGCAAGGATCAGTTCTGATGCAACGGCTATAGCGAGTTGGGCACAGTGTAATGGATTGGCTCTGAATGTAGCGAAAACTAAAGTGATGCTTTTTGGCAGCAAGGCGTTTCTCTCAAGGTATCAGGTTGAAAACTTGAACAAAGTCTCGATAGCGGGAAAATTACTACCCTATGAGAAGGAAGTGAAGTACCTGGGGGTTTGGCTCTCCCCTACACTTAGTTGGACCAGGCAGGTGAGGCAAATTGCAAGTAATGTCCAATCTTCTCTTCGTCTGCTTAGAATGCATCGACATGCTTTGACGCAGGGAATAAGAAAATACCTTATATTGACTTTGGTTCTCCCGCACCTTGATTTTGCTGCAGCTGTATATCATAGTGTGGACAAAACCCGAGATTTGCAGCTCCAGCGTCTGCAGAATGCTTGTACTAGATTCATTCATGGCAGCATTCCCAGAATGAGCTTTGTCACACCTCATAGACTTGAGTTAGGCTTGCTTTCAGTGGCTAGACGAAGACAATATCTCATTGCCACTATTGCCTTCAGGGCTCTATCGCTCTCTAATCCACAATACCTGATCCACAGGTTTACCCCCATCAATGAAGATACTGTTATTAGGAGATCCTCTCGTCTGCCAAAAAGAACTCTGCTGTACAGGGCGCCGAGAACTGAAGCTTGGAAATGCTCCTTTACGATTGCAGCAAGTGAGCTTCTAAATTCAATTGACTGCCCAATTTTTAATATCGACTCACTAGCTAGGTTTAAACAACAAATGTTCGAATATCTTATGGATCTAGACAAAAATGAATGGGAATTGAGAGTGGTGCGTGATGGTCTTAATATTACATCTTAAACCAAAATTAGCCGAAATAGAATAATTGACTCACCTTTGTCTATATATCTTTATATCTTTATTATAAGTATTTTATTTTAGTAGCGTAGTCTTATTTTAATCAAAAGTGTAATAAATTATTGTAATAATTATGTAATAGTTTTGTATTGTATTCGATACTGTATTAATTGTTAACATTTGTACATCACAGAGGGCCAGATGGGGTTACACCCCGAGGTCTTAATAAAATTTTATCTATCTATCTATCTATCTCTCTCTCTCTCCCTCGTTCGCTACTTAAACTGATGCCTGCTGACGATCGTCCCTTTCCGGTGTGCGCGGCGCTACTTCACGCCCGATTAGAGATCGATGCTCTCGAGGTACCTACCTTCTTTGTTCCTCTCTCCCTCCCCCCCTTCTCTCTCTCTCTCTCTCTCTGTTCCTTCTCTCCTATATATACCGTCCAACTTTTTAAGGAAAATCGTCACCGATAAATAAAGCTTAGAGGTTCGCCGATTTTCTGCTTTCTCGGTTTTAAACTGCTCTATTCTTTTTTTTTTATATACATTTCCAGTGAATGCTTTTCCTATCGCTCTATTTGTATGACACGCTATTATTTTCGGTCTTACCGCTTTGTTCGTAAACTGAAGCTTCGATGCGTCATTTTTTCATATAGGCTAAGTATATTTATTTGCATCTCTTTTTCGTCGATCGAACTGTTATACACGTGATTCGCGAACAATTTTTCTATATGTTCTTATTGGGATCGAAGGGTTGTCATGCATAAAAATTACCCTAGTAGAAATGTGACAATTTTAAATGGTTTGATGTTAGGAATAGTGATGTTATATATAGGTTATAATTAATATATGTTATAACTAGCCATTTTCTATTGATTTTTTAGAAATGCCAAGTTTCTACTTTAAAACTCGTTTCCAATGTCTACTAGGATAGTATCGATATTAATTTTTTTATTAAGGGAACCAGCCAGGGTTAGAATTGAGAAAAAGCTATATTAATAATTTTTTTCACAACAATTAAAAATATTTTTTAATATTTTAAACAAATTATATTATTATTAACTTTTATTTAAAAATTTGTTGGCCAATTTATATGTAACATAACTATTTTAATTAATTATGACACTCAACAGTACTCTGCTTTTTTACCCTGAAATGGACTTTTTTTTATTTTATTTAACGTCACTCTTTTTATGCTCCCAATCAGGTGCTAATTAGCGACCAATCAACTCAAGGTCATACGCTGTCTTTGTTAAAAAAGCACTTGTTGAAGAATACATTTCATCAGTGGTGCTTGTATCAATCCGCCGGAGTCGGGAATCGAACCTGGGATGCCCAGATTCGACCTCTAATAATGGACCATAATGGATAAAAGTTAATAATAATATAATTTATTTAAAACTAAATAGAAATGTTTGTAATTATCATGAAAAAATTTATTACTTGTTAATATTGAATAGTTCTTTTTCAATTTTAACCAAGGCTTGTCCCTTTAACAATGCTGTTTAAAAAAACTCTCTGCAATATTCTTTTATTTCCTCTAATGATCATGTACAACATTCTTTCAATGATTTTTATACATATATAAGTGATTGCAATTTTCGAGTAGCTGATGAAAACTCGATTACAAATTGTTACCGATGAAAAGTCACGATTTATTATTCATTAATTTTAAATTATAATTATTACTTCGATAAATTCGCTCTGTAAATTTCTTCTACATCATTTATGAAACACGTACAAATTTTTTAATACTTTTATACAGTTTCTATAGTTACAATTTTCGGGTTTTCCCAATCACATCACGTGAATGTATATTTTAGCCTAATTGGATATCAATTTGTTTGTGCACTTTAACGAAAGCTAATCGCGTATAACAATTATAATTCACCTATTTAATAATAGTTGTTTTACGAAAATATGTTATGTTAATTAGATTTGTTAATCAATTCGAAATTTCTAATATTGCTCACAACGTGTACATCATATATATATACATATATATAGACACGCGCACACAAAGCAGTAACGAATTGAACGGTCGAAATGTTTCGCTATTGATTTGTTTTTTTGCTTCTATACCGGATTCCTAAACAGGAAATCGATCGATCGGAATTTATAAAGAGCGACAACGTGTATATATATATAATTAAATTGACATTTTGATCAGATCATGCGCGCAATACAATTTATACTTATACATCACGGGTAATTTGAATGAGCATTAGGATAACAGTACTGATATAACATCGTTCTACAAAACGTAATGAAACTAAATCTATATATCATTTCATTTATTGATTACAATTGCACCCCGTAAAAATGTCAATTCTGTATAAATTCAACATTTCCATCAGTAGGTAATAATTAAACGAGTCGATTCGACACCCGCGTAGTTAATAAATAAGGTAGTGCGTTACGAAGATCTAAATCAAAGGAGATAACAAGGCTCGTAGGTATAACAGTTTACTGCGGAGCGTTGACAAGAAGCTCGCGAGAACGGACATCGTTAAAAAAAATGTTCTTTCCGAGGTGGATATCATGGTGAGGAAGGGAAAGGAGGGAAGAGAGAAGAGAGAAAATGCCGAGAATGTTGTGGACAATAAATTACAAGAATACGACGCGTAGGCTGATGGGAGAGAGACGGAACTTGAGATCAACTTGACAGTCGCGCGTGGTAGAAGATGAGCCCCGTCTATTCTCGGAGTCCTCATGGCCGATCTTCCATCTCCTCTCTTTTTATCTCTGGCTTCGTCACACTACCCGCGACTTCTTCATATTCTAGCCCACCTACCGACCTTTTCTCTTCACTCTTAGTCTTATTATCATTGCCATCTTTTCGCTTTCTTCTGGTAATGTTACATACATCCGTTTTTCTTATGCACCATCAACGCTCTTTAATGGTCATTGTCTCGTCTTGTGTAAATGTTGTGTTAACTCAAATTGTTAATTTTTTTTATTTTATTTTCTCATGATGGGTACTATATTATTTGGTGATTTTTAGTAAGATATTTAACGAAAATCGATTACTTTAAGATAAGATTAATTGTTCCTATATTATTCAAACCTTTACTATGCATTGATAATTATGTGAATTTGTATATACATATATTATTCAAGTAAAAATCTTCTCGAATATTAAGTAAAAAATGTATTTTTTACATCGTCATTAGGCTCATCAGACCTTTAATATAATTATTAACAAGTTGTCAAACTAATGATATTATCTCCCAGCCAATTACCAACAGAGACGTTGATTTCGCAGAAATTTGTAATTTATAGTAAAATTAACCAAAATCACGATAATAATGTCCTTTACTATGATGAAATAAATTATAATTGAACAAGGTAGTAATAAGATAATTTATTTATTTATATTTTTATTTAATGATTTTCCATTTATTAAAAATGGTTATTCTCAATTAATTATTCCATCTATTACCTTAAAATTATTCATAATTGTCAAGAAAGTGCGCTTGCAATTATCCTAATCTACTTGTGTTCTAAATTGAGACTAAAATATTATTAATTTGAAATACTTATGCCTTACCAAAAATGTCAAGTGTATTCACCCTATTGAGGTTAAGTTCACATTTTTGGTAAGACTTTTCTCGATAACCCAATAGTATTCTAATTTTAAATTCAGCACACAGTTAAATTATTAATAAATAAAGACGATTCTTCTCTTATAAAGCACATATTGCTTTATTTGCAGACTTATTACCGAATATCGCGTATGTCGATAAGGTAGGGAGGATGCTTACTGTTTCATTTCTTATAAACTGTAAAATTATTTTTAATCAACAGTATCTTACGAATACTGCATAAAATGTAACTACTGTCAAAATTTCATTTTTTATTTATCTTCCTTACATATACGAATGTTCGAATATCGCAAAAAACTTTAAATAAGTAATTTCGTTCTAATTGTTTTGTAAGATTCGTTTTCTGTTACATGAAAAATTGCGAAAATTACTATGCTTCGGAAATATTGATTAAACTCTCAAGTACATTTAAATTAGTAAGGTAAATAACTAAATATATACTCCACATACACAATATATCAAACCCAACAAAAAATAAGGAAAGAATAAGCAGCAGGAAACATACTAAACGCAAATGCGCAACTATAAATAATTAAAACGTACAATGTCGAGTTGACGTTATAACATTAAAATATAATAAAAAAAAATTGGTTGATCTGTAAACGGTATATTTGTAATGTCGGTGTACATCTACTATTTGTACGATTTTGCGAAGCTTGTTATTTTCAAAAATAAATATTTATTTTGTGGGATATAATACAAAATCTTACGGAATAAACTATTTACAATGCACTCGAGCGTATTTCTTTTTCATGTGGATAAAGAGATATTAAGCACACGTAAAGCAACTCGGTGTACAAAGTAAATAGATTTTTTTTAATTTAAGAAAAAGCAAGTCTTTTTTTATTCAAAATAATTACACCGGTAAATTTTCTTTATGCTTTAAATCTCTTCGCTTTATTCATATGTACTCATTACATATATATTGAAAATATATTTTAGAATATCGGTTCAAAGAGTTGCCATACCTAATTGTTATCGATCGAGCAAAGATGTAAATTATTACATTTATTTAACAATTTTTTTTAAACGTTCAATAATTTAATAATTATTTCAAGAAAAAATCTAGATTGTTGAATCACTGATAGCTGTAGAAAGTTTTAAATGTATATATTTCATCTGCACTTTTGAGGGGTTGGGACATTCATATTATATACCCTCTTTACATTGACGATATAAAATATCACATAAAAATTTAAGATGTAATTAAAAGATTACATTAATTAATGCGATTTAAAAAGTTAGTTATCCCATTTTTATGTATCACCTATTTGCAGTGTGTTAAGTTTCAGTTAGAAATATGCATCGATTTTAAGATAAACTTATATAGTAAAAAAATAATTATCATTTCGGTAAGAGATGGTTTTCAAAAACTAATAAATATTTCTTTAAAATTTGGCATACGGAAAAAATGTTGTATTAAAAGTTATTACATTTTGTAGTAATAACGTAAGGGCATTTTTAAATGTACGTTTATTGTAAAATTTTACACTAAAATTTACTTTCAAACATAGCAAGAATTATTATAATCTATGTATGTCTTCACGTAACTATAAAATATAGTAACTTTTAATACAACATTTTTCTTACTCAGTAGATTGTATATAAATAAAGTACAATATAAACTCTTAAAATTTGATCAATCAATATCTTTTTTAATTATTTCAATTTAATACGAGAATTTTGGACCCTAAATAGCAATTTACTTTATTTTTTTAACGAAATGAATGAACTGAATGTCAGTCCCTCCTATTTACTACAAAAAATGTATACGAATTTTTTCAAACTTTCTGTATAAGAATATCAATACGATTTTCGTAATGGAAATAGTTCTCTTTTTCGATTAGAAATTACCGACACAGCGTTCTTTATCTAATTATATTAAAAAAATTACTTTTCTTAAGAAATGAAATTGTCAGATTTTTTTCAAATACTCAAAAATTTCTTGGTGAATTTTTTCAGATTTTTAAATCACTAATTTGAACATAACTTCTGGTTTGGAAAGGGTAGTTCCCTACAATTTGGGTCCGATATCCCCTTAAAGAGGTGGCATACCCGATGAGTTACCGATCGAGCAAAAAAGATAATCATTATATAGATAAATAAATAATAAATCATTCTACAATGTTCCAGGTGAATAGAACAAGGATACCCTAAAAAAATCTCTGCACCGAAAAATCACGGAAAATCCTACATTCTCGGTGCACAATTTTTTTTAGGGTATCCTTGTTCTATTCACCTGAAACTTTGTAGAATTTACTTATTATTTAATTATCTAATGCTTCTGTATTTGGATTTAGCATAAAATTTCGTATTTTTTAAAATATTTAAATTATCTTATAATGACGTATTATTCAATTATATGTATAGTGTTTCTATATATATATACAGAGTGTCAGAAAAGTAACGGAACAGATGTATTTATATATTTATGAAAGATGTTCCGTTACTTTTTTTACACCTTGTATATAGAGTTTGCATATAAAATACTATATATCGTTG
Organism: Theocolax elegans; assembly: GCA_026168455.1. Lineage (NCBI taxonomy): Eukaryota > Metazoa > Arthropoda > Insecta > Hymenoptera > Cerocephalidae > Theocolax > Theocolax elegans. The sequence goes on from CM047427.1 coordinate 6,957,305, forward strand.
AACGTATATCGTAAAAATTAATTTATTTCGCTCGGTCGGTAAGAATTAGACGTGTGCCATCCCGTTAATTCTTAAATATACAAGTCGGTTGTATATACGTCGCTAAAAAGGAAATATCTGGCTTTGTGTAAACGGACACAAGACAAAAGAAGAAAGACAAGTTATATTATTACCGTCTACGGATATACGACATTTCCGAATATATTCATATAGATATATATATACACATATATATTGGCACCGTATGTTCGTTTTCTCGGACGATCCCCCTATTTGTCTTCTCGGTATTTCCTTCCCTAACTCCCGGCCTTTTATTTCTCGTTTCCTCGGCATAAGCACTTTTTATAATAAAACTCACGCGTTAAACGTACACTTACTCGATGCTCTCTTCCGACATTAACATATTTTATTTATTGAATCCTTAGAAATATGATGTACACGAACTTACGTCGACGTAAAAGACCTTCCGTTATTTTTTTTTATTCTTTTATTTTTTTTTATAAAGAAACCATACTTTATTCAGTTTGTAAAATAGAGTTACTATAAAGTAAAAGTGAAATTTACGAACTCCTTTACGGAAAATCTTCGTGTCCTCGAGTGAAGCTGATTTTGCTGATAGGGAAATTTGATGACGTTAGTTATGAGTAAGAGATCTGTTATCTTTCGTTTTAGATGTAGATTCCTCTTTTTTTTTGCTCTAAAGAACTTTATTGGGTTACCCCCTCCAACCTCCTTTTTTTTACTGCACGATAGGGAGGTTCTTTTTTTTCATTTTTTAAAATAAAGTATTTCTAAAAAAAAGGAATATGCGATCGTATAGACTTTTTATTATACGCGCTTAAAGCTGATGTAAAACTATCGATGGAAATTTCGTTTTTAAAGTGTGGTGATTCTGTTCAACATTTTTAAAAGTAATAAGTAACTTTTTTCTTATAATTACGTACAATTTATATATCGTACGTATATAGATGTATCATTGTAACGTGACTGTATCGTTACTTTTCGACAAGATTTTTATAACAAGCGTATATAAAGTCAATAAATTTTCAATATCAATTTGGAATAATTTCGATTAATGAAAATTAATTACTTTTTCAACTGTAATCTATATTGCGAAGAAAAATAAAACAAACTGAACGTATAGTTGTTGGTTAATATTGTAAAAAAGAGACGCATTAATCCCAGACACGAAAAACATAATTTTTCTTAGGTTTATATCAGCAGATGTATTTATAGCTCGACTGCGATGGATGAGTACAATTTTAGTTGTAAATGTACGTAATGTTTCTAACCATCGTAGCGCAATTTTTCTATCTTTTCCCGTATTACATCTCGAACGTGTACATACTTACATTTTTTTTAAAGAGAGAGAGATAGAGGGATCTTTTTTTTGAAAGTTTCATATTTGTTTCTGTTTATATTTGCTAATTATGCATCACAAAATCGCGAAGGGTCATTCTCACTCCTGTAAAAATGGATTTTAACGTTTAGGTGAGTTCGTTAAATGTTAAAATATATTGTGGAACTTATATTGCTAAATGAATGTTTTCTATGGATTGAATGTTATATCACAAAAGTAGATTTTTCTGATACTTGAACGATTGTCAATGAAGAAATTATTCTTTCAACAAAAGAAGAAACGTTCCAAAAAATATTATAGATTATTTATACACTGAGAAAAAAAGTTTATTAAAAATTAGTATTATTTTATAGTAAACTAGGCTGATCGGTAAATCACAATTTTTAATGTTTTGAGGTTAAAAACATCTATTTTATTGGTTATAATTAATCACTTTCAACTAATTTTTTAAAAATGGCTAATTCACACCTAACAAAATCGTTTCAATTTCTACTAGAATACAGAAAGACAAAAAGTTGCAGTAAAAATTACTATGGTTTATATAGGTAAAATTTACTACATATCCTGTTGAATTTCCTAAAAAATTCAGTAAACCTTACTATCAAGCGTAGTAATTTTTAGGATTTGTCAGAGGCTGTTATTACATCGCATATCTCAATTTTAACTAGGATGATATAACAATAATAGATAAAGAATCTTGCTATAAAAAATACTCATTTCGGAAATGGTGCATATTAATCATTGTAAGTCGATGATTAGCAGAATAGAAGATACTCAACGTATAAACGGACAAAATAGAAATATTACAAATATAACATAAAGAGATCGTATAATTTGTAAACAGTCACCTGGTCTCTCTAATACTACACTCAACACTATATACGGTAATATTTAATTCTAAATTAAGAAATTCATAATGTCCATGGTAAAATACATAAATACTAATTTTTGTTCAAGAAATACATCACCTAAAGAGGTCTGAAAACCTGGCAAACGAAGCTTTATACACTTAAATAAATAAATAAATAAATATGATTTATTTATTATTGACCCTCGACAATGACAAATTAATTTGTGTTCGAAATAATGAAATTTGATTTATTTCTCCTTTTTTATAATATACGGAATTGCTAATAGTAATCAATATACTTCATTCTGACATTCAACTAGGACGATTCCTAATTATAAGTAACACGTTATCGCAATACGTATGATGACGAATAAACTGTATAGGTAATCGAGTATACACGCAATCGGATCGATCTTCGAAACGTCAGAAAAAAACCATATTTTAAGGGGCAAACAGTTCCAATAAGCTTACGAATACGCGAAGTAAGAAAAGAAAGATTGTTATATACAAGAGAACAAAATACGCTCGCGATTCCAAGGTATCCGAAGCGCATAATCGACGTAGATGCGTATATGTATATATATACATATATACACATATAGGTAATATGGATAGAAGGGTAGTTCACTCACCTAGAAAAACGTCGACCGGCTGCAAGTTATCAGCTTTCGGCTGGACGACGTTGCCTCTTAACCGTCCGTACTTGAGGTGCACTTCGCGCGTCCTCGCTCCGTGATGGCTACCAGGACTACCACTACCAGTTCGATGGCCGTATTGATTGCGCGGACCGTAAAACTCACGGTGCTCGGTAAGGATTTGGGTGCAGGCCAGGAGCACAAGACCCACCAGCTCCAGTCGTAGCATCGTCAACATTGGATCTTACTTGCGTCTCTATATACATATATATATATAACATATATGTAACTCGATATATATATATGTATATACAACACCGACTCGTCGGGTTGATTGATCCACTTCCGAGATTACGCCTGCCTGGTAGTAATTTGTGTAAAACACTTCGTTAGGTAAGCTTTATTCGTGATACAAATACGATGAGAATAGGACGTTGTATGAAAAATTAGTATGCGTTTTGTGGAGTAAGGTATATAGATTATCGCTGTGTTTCGCAATTATTTGATGAGACTATATTTTGTTATGGATTGATCTTTTATTAAGTCATTGTTCAAAATTATTCTCAATCTTTATTTATAATAAATTTTTATCCATTATTTTTTGGTTAATTTACTGGAAAAATCATTATTTTAATCGAGTACGGCAGTTTGTCCCATGATCTATTATCTCGAATATATGCTCAAATTGTAACTCTAACAATAAAGCATAATTGTGATTTTTAGTCTTTCAAAAATATAAGTAATAAACAATAATCGGACAATGTTTATTTACATAATTAGTAACTATTTTCAATATTTTGTAATAGTGACCAACTTACCACTATTATTTTAGTGAATATTCACTAATTCGTATATATTTAGAAAGTAGAGTATAACAAATATAAAATCTAATTGCAATGTTATTTATTTAAAAAATTATTATTTATCTGTTTTTTTAATTTAAATAAATATTTTTTATTATACAATGTGTTTGCAACTCCGTTCCAATTAAGCGGATGAGAATCACGTTTTATTGTTATCGTTACAATTGCAGCTCATTCGATGAAGTGGCTCCTGAGATAGGTAAGTGGATTGTGCTAAACAATCATGGTGCGAAGTGTCATAATAGTTGCGCTGCTAATAACTTGACTGAATTATTTTGGACAAAAGTTATCAATAATATATAATTTCTTTAAAAAATTAAGTAATATTTCAAATAATTGTACAACAAATTATTTATTAAATAACCGTTAAATGATAATTCTAATAGATCACGAATTATAAAAAATATATATACACTGAGAAAAAAGTTGTAGTAAAAATGACAATACTATCTATTAATGAAATTACAGACTGTCAAAATTAAAAAAATTACTATACTGTATAGTAACATTTAGTAAGTCTATTAATTTTTACTACAATTTTAGTAATTTTACCACAAATTGCGTAAATTTTATTGTATACGGTATAGCAATTCTTTGAATTTCGACAATCTCTAATTTCATTACTAGACAGTATTGTAATTTTTACTACAATTTTTTTCTCAGTGTACATTTAGAAACAAAATAAATAAATAAATTAATAAACATAAGAAAAAATATATAAGCATACTTATTTTTTTAATACAACAGTCGCAGTACAGTCAAACGATTGGGAATACCAATGTCGATTAGATGAAAACAAGACTATTTTAACGAAGCTGTCAAATATATATACATATTTATTTTTTCAATAAATAAAAAATTTACATTTAACTTCTTAAAAAAAATGTATAAGTTACTACAACTTTGTTATTATTATTATCGATCCCGTCAAATACCCTACAACGTTTGTTACCATCCACACGATGAAACCCGACAGCTAAAAGTAAGAGTCTCATTACCACGTCACTTCTTGGACGGTTTTCAAAATTTTAACCCGAAAATACTTCTGATAGTTTATTTTATAAATGCTTATAGAATTAGTTTGTATACTAATTATGAGCTTAGAATGCATACATTTTTTTACGCGCGTATTGGTAAATTTACACCGCGCGTGACCCAATTTCAATAAGTATAAAGGTTAAACATTTTTTAAATTCTTCTCTTATACTGTGTACTATTAATTACGTAGTTGCGTTAAATTATTTACAAGCAAGGTTGTTACGGATTCTTCGATCGATTTTTAATTTTATTACGTAAGTTTATTAACACCCCGTGAACTGTAATTTCCCTTTTTTTTTGTATAAAAAAAATTTTAACGATACGCGCTGTAAGTCGGTCTATTATTCCGGTGAAGTACAAAACGTACTGAGAATATAAAATATATAAATATATATACACACTAGAAGTATATTAATACATGCATGCACATGTACTAACCGGGTCATCTGCTAGACTGTTTACTAACTTTAAAAAAATACTGTCTTATACCAATGGAAATCAATGTATCATTTTTCTATAATTTATTTGCATAACAACGCGATTAATAAAACACATATTTTCCAATTTTTTTTAAACAAATTTTGTCGTTTACCATTATAATTTTATTGTATTAGGAATAATTTTACTTTTTTTTTACGTAACGTTTTTCCGACTTGCACGAGCATTAGACGCACGGGGGATCTACCTGCGCTCAATAAAAATTATAGCAGTAATAAAAAAAAAGGATCGTAAAGTTTAACGGCAGATGTCAAATCGGTAACACATATAGAAAGGAATTTTGATTATTTGCATTTCATTCAGTTATCGTATGTTTACTTTCAACAATCACGTTTAATACCCCGATTTACAACTCAAATAAATTTGAAAAAAAAAAACGTTCTATTGTTTACTTTACTCCCCGTACTAAATATAAATTGTTCATCGTGCGATACTCTTGTTTATTTCGTATTATAACGAATGAAATTTTATTTACATTCGTAACGGAGTATCTCCGTGCAGAAACGTGTGACGTGTTAAAAAGAAAATATATAATTATACAACGAATTCGAAAAGGTTTACAGCGCGTGGTATTATATTTTTAGTCGTAAGAATTCAATCTATGCGCCGAGTACGTAATGTTATACAAAAAAAAAAATCAGAAAAAAACGTATGAATTTAAAAAAGATAGTAAAATAGTATTTTTCCCGTGTGTTCATGAAACATAAACATTTATCTTGGGGAACACTTTAGTGTCACACATCAGGTTCGGGCAATCCTTTATTTTTAGAAAATGCATTTCCTATATCCATTAATCATTTTTCCTTTACTTTTAAAAATAAATATCAACCGTATAATCAGCTCGCAATTCAATATCTTTATTAAATAATGGTTATATACTCAACGTAATAAAATTTATAACGATTTCGTTGCACGTCTCGCGTTTCGCATCAAAATCGAACGCCGATATTCCAATTTTAATGATTACAGGGGCAGAGGTGGAGTGAGGAATGTCAGTTTAAGAAAACGCGTGTAATACGCTTTTATTAAAAGTTCTTTCGCGCAATAAATTAGTATATATATCGCGTCCTCGACAGACCCGCTGTCTAAACTATATGACAACGATGAGTATATTAATAAATAATTAATAATTAATTATAACCGAATAAGTAAATAATTACATTATTTATCGATAATTTTACAAACGTCTGGTTATTTGATACATTTTTAAAAATGTAAAATTTTTTTTCTACATATACTACTAAAATTTCCAGTGAGTTAAGAATATATATATATATGTTTATACACATCTATACATCTCGACAGCTAGAATTGTTTGCAAATTCGAGAGGTTTGTTATCCCGTCGTCGATTGTACAAAAAGGAACTATTAACAAAATGTTTACGTTGAAAATTTTCATATATATATACTTACCCCCCTTGTTCTACTACGGAACAGCTGATCCGGCAGTCATTGTTTACACCGGTCGATCCATCAAGAGGCACGGATAATAAACAAACAAAATCCAGAGTTGAACGTAAACGTGTATATATATATATATATAGGAAAAAAAGTAAGAAATTGCACTTTGTATTATTATCTACATTTTCTTGCGAGCATCATGTTTTCAGGTCCGTTCGTATAAAACCGGAGAAAATACGCGTTAAAACGTCGCGGGCACATTAAAAAAGAGAAGAAAAAGAAAAGAAAAGAGAGAGATAGAGACGAGGAGGATGACTCCGTTGCAGTATATTCCCGACTATTTTTAGGGAACGCACGAGGGTTAACGTCCACTATATATGTAGACGACGCGTGCCGAGCCCGCAACGATAATCGCTCCGAGTCGAAAATCACTCGAGTTAATCTATCACATTTCACTCTCTCTCTCTCTCTCTTTTTCGAGATAATAACACACTATTTCACTTGATTTTGGTTTTTAATTCACTATGTTATATATTTCTTCTTCGGCGTCGTTTATCTCATTATACGCGCACGCACCAACCGATTAATTACTATATCTATTTATAGATTCGTTAGATTACACCATTTTTTTTCGATCGCTACGTACTTAGTTCGCAGATCGAACACTACCTTCACTCAAACGTGTAAAAGCGGTTCAACGTACTTGCATACAAATCGCTTAGATCTAAATATATACCTATATATACGCGCACTTAACGATACACACACACACACACACATACACAAAAGGCACTTGGTTTTGCGTTGCAAAAGAAAATCGTAAATAGAATTAAAAAAAATCCGTAAATATCGGGATCACAGATCGAGCAATATATATATATATTTTTTTTCTTCGGTCTTTCGATTCGTTGCACGAAGTTGATCAGAAACTTCGTGCGTCCCGACGCGGCGTCGTCGGAACACGCGTTGTCGTAAACTGCGGGCCGCTATAAACGACGGAGGGCAGGCCGGCGTCGTGCGGAAATTCGAAATTTCTAAATTTAAAGGCCAGTTGAGGGAGAGCCGTGCCGAAGATAGGAGGAAGAGAGACGAAATAACCAAGAGAGAAAGAGAACGAGATCGTCAACCGACTGAGGTAGGGATATTACGAAAAAAGGAGGATATGAAAAAAAAAAGAAAATTCTGATGGACTGGGTATAGGTATATATATATACGAATGGGGTACAGTGAAAGAAGGAGAGAGAGAGAGATAGATAAATTTCCAATCCACGAGGTTAATATCGTCTAGCTGTTGATGGATTTATATACAAAAAATGTTGAGGTTAATTATATACACATTACCAGTTAGTTTGTTTTTTTTTTCATTTGAATAACGCACTCTCTCGTCAACATATTTTTGGATTGCAATTATTTCGTTTATCTATATGGGGTTGGTCGAATCGTAATACGAAATCGAATCAACAAAGTTGTATATTTTGATTAACTCGATTTGTCGTATTATTAATTAACTATAAAATATGAATACTTACATAAATATAAATGCAAATTTATATTTGTACGAATATAAGGACGATTGATCGACCGATTTTAAATCAATTTATCGTACATTATTAATAATAATAAAACTACAATTTGGTATTTATGTACACATTTTAATAACCGAATAAAATATGTCATTATTGCTAAAAATCTATTTTTAAAATATGGGATGTGAACCCCAGAAAACAGAAAATTATTTATTTTTTATTAAACGAGGAATTAAATTTATCGAAAAAAACGTTCTATAACGGTGTTGTATTTCTTTTGGAGATAGCCCGTTAATTTTTTCAAATTTTTTTATTGATAAATGATCGAGATTTTTTGGTAGCCGTGAATCATTGTTTTATACCTATATATTACCGACCAAAAATAGTTATTTACATATAATTAATTAATTAATAATTATTTCGTAAAAATCTCTCTGTTACGCTATTTTATTTGGTTCGAACAGTATCTGTAATGTTTTTCAGATTTTTCTTATAATTAGGTTTTAAAGTTTTTTTAGGTAGGCCTCTGTAATTTAGGTATCACATCTCCTTATGTCTCGCAGAACGCGCAATAGATCGAAAATCAAATTTAGAAACAACTAACTATATAGCCGTAATATTTTGACGGAATACACATGCGGTGGACAATGAATAATAAATAACCGGAAGGAAAATAAAAAGATGAAAAGATAAAGTATAGATAAGATAGTGCGCGAAGTATATGGAGAGAAAATAAATATATACAGATGCAAATTCCATGCCAGAACTTTCGCGCGTGTTTGTGATGGGTATGTGTGCGCAGGGAATGGCTTTATTTTTAGATAACTATATAAGCGCGAGAGTAGGGGAAAAACCGTGAAAGAGGGAGAAAAGAGAAGTGCGCACGCGTTTGGTAATTCGTTCAACTTAATTACCGTATAATCGCGGGTATTTTCGAAATGGCCCGCGATTACGAATTTTCGCTTCGCCGCAAATCAGCTTTATGTTTACCTTATTAAAATGTGAATCTATTGCATTTACCTCGTCTGCGAAAATTTGAATAATCGTTGAAATATCGGTGATATCAAATTGAAAGAAATGATTTGGATTCGAGTATGACAAAACAATTTTGTTAATTTTGTTAAGCTAGTTTATATAGGTGTAACGCCCACAAATTGTCAGTATCGTGATCACCATATCGTTTAACTAGATGAATCTATGAAAGTATATCGCGAGGAGTTGGTCACTTGATTTGAAAGTGACAACTGATTACAAACATTACATTACTGTTAATTACGAAAATTGATGTTTCAATTTTTGTTTAAAGTAATTACGTAAAATATTGATTTTCAAAAAGTCATGACTGATTATAATTAATTTCACTGTTGACTTTGATTGACTCTAAAATGATTTTTTTCCAAATGGTTTGTGATTTTTAAGTGTGAATATAACCAATCAATGTATTAGGAAGATGTACATCGATATGTCACGACAAAAAACTATATTAGGTATTAAATTTAATTTCTTTTATTTAATAGAGATTTATATTTATTGCTGAATTTCAACAATCACAATTATAAAAAATCACAAACTATTTTCCTATTATTCATTGAAATTTTTACTTTTCCTTTCGACGAATTTCCGTCATTATCTGTAAGACAATTGTCGAATCATCTGATCGACCACTTATTTGTTTTAAATTCACATATGATATAAATTTACATATTGAGGCAATCGCACAGATCTATGTAAATTTTTATAGAAATTATTTTATCTAGTTCTACGTACGCGGAGAAAGAAGTTGTATTAAATTTAAATGTATCTCTATTAGAAGATAAAGCATTTACAAAACATTTTTGGTCCAAAAACTAGACATTTAAGCAAAAATTACCAATAAATCAGTAAATGATAGCCAGAACAGGGTTTACACTAACCTCAAAATGCTCTACTAGAGACATGTTATTAAATAATTTAGAAAGCAAACTTGACAATTATTATAAAAATTAGATTTATTAATATTTACTATATATCTCATAAATTTTACCAAATATTGTACGTAGTAAATTTGCCTATAAAACACAGTAATTTTTAGGATTGATCAAGTGTGTTTCGCGATTACTTAAAAACATAGTTATATTTTCTAGAACGTTTTCTTCCGCATAGTCCAGTACATTATTCAGTTTTTCATAAAGACCCGATAGTTTGTCTATATGAAACTAGATAACGTTCCTACTAGGAATTTTTAATTTGAAATTAACATTTTGTAATTTTCTCTAACATGAATTATTACGGGTTATGCGAACTATTTCCAATATGCTTTATATAAGAGGTCTTACTCTTCGTCCACTATGGTTGGTGGAAGTCGCAGAGTAGCCTTACCAAAAATAAAAAATAAAAAATAAAATTTTGTAATTTTCTTTCTTTTCTTACAATTTTGATTTTTCTATACAGTTGAAAGTATAGCGCCAACGATATGACTATATAACAACAATTTAAACACTTCTCATAATTTTTTTCTAAATTACAAAAATTGTTTCCTACTACAAAAGTGTATAGGTTTTAAAGTAAGTCTACGAAAAAAGAGAGAATAAAGTGAGTTAACACAGGTCAAAGTACAGTAAATAATAATAAGAATAAATCATAATAATAAACAAATAGAAAAAAATTAATTAATTAATTAAAGAAAAAGTATCCCTATAAAACAAAATTATTTTCAATACATTATCTGAAAGTATATATGTCAAACTGAAATAATATAAATAAATATAATGCTTGTATATAATCATAATTATGAATTATATTAACGAACATTGGAAAGAAACTTGTATTGAAAATAATACTAATAAATAACAGGAAATTGTAAAACATTTTAACTCTCTGTTTTAATATTTCATGTAGTTTCTTGTAAATATTGTACTTTTTATACTCTGTAACTCGATTAATAATTTTTACTGCGTAGTATAGTAATGTTTACAAAACTTTGCTCTTAGTGAACTTTTATTAATGTGCGTTAGTAGAACACAGTAGAAGTGTGGTTCCTGATGATACTTATTGTAACTTTTGGTTTAGTGACTCCTTATGTAAAAAGTATGAAATTTTCGTTCATTTGATTGAACATGTTTTATTTTAGATATGATTCGCAGTTAATAAAACATAAATAAAATAAAATCACTACATTAGTTACACTACATTAATGTTGAAATATAATAGCTTTGTGAAAATTTGTAAACTAATTCAAAATATATTGAAGAAATAAGAATATTGAAAGAAAAGCTAGCCAATAAATATATTTCGGATTGCCAAATTTTTCGACCAAATTTTCTTCGTAATTGTTATTTCTTCGATAACTGTTAAACTAAATTCATAGATTTGAAAGCATTTTTTTAAAAACTATATCTACGTCGCATAAACTTGTAGTTATAAATATTAATTTATAAGTAAGGATTTTATTTGAAATTTATTATTAATTACAAATAACTCTTGAAATAAAGCCTATTCAATCAAATAATCATCACTACCAAATATCAATCACTAAAAATTACGATAAAATCCAGGAACGATACTCTTCGCCATATCTTTGTTAGTTTAACAAAAAATCATTAAGTATTAACTATAATTATTTTCAAAATTTATACATGCAATTCAATATTAACTTACAAGGAGACCCTCATATGTTTGGGAAATGGATCGTGCCCAGCTTGTAGTATATGTTTTCTAATATAAAAATAAGAAAAAAGCCAGAGCCGCAGACTCTAACAATCGTTTTTTCAAAAGTTATACGCTGTTAAAGCAAAATTTCCAAAAAAAAAAGACTTACCTTTAAAAGCTTATAACTTCTGATCCATCAAATATTGACATTCAAACCAAAATTTACTGAAAAGCTGAGATAAAATAGATACATTTTAAAAAAAAGTACGTTCAAATCCGTTAAAATGGAGCAGAGTTATAACCAAATTAAGAATTAGAAGCAATTTTAAACAAAAATTGAGCAGTACAAATTCTATTGATTTTTTAAGCTAAATTTCTTTAAATTCTTAATTCGGCTATAACTCTGCTCCATTTTAACGGATTTGAACGTACTTTTTTTTAAAATGTATCTATTTTATCTTAGCTTTTCAGTAAACTTTGGTTTGAATATCAATATTTGATAAGTCAGAAGTTATAAGCGTTTAAAGTAAAGTCTCTTTTCTTTGGAAATTTTGCTTTAACAGCGTATAACTTTTGAAAGAACGATTGTTAGAGTCTGCGGCTCTGGCTTTTTTCATATTTTTGTATTAGAAAACATATACTACAAGCTGGGCACGATCCGTTTCCCAAACATATGAGGGTCTCCTTGTTAGTTTCATTTAATGTTTTTTTTTCAAATTCGATAAAATCCACATAGCTTATTCAACCTCACCGTCCAGTATAAAGTCTCAAAGTTAAAAGTGAGTTTTCTTATTCAAACTTGAATAACTCGATCAAGACAAATCGTACAAAGTCACATAAATAACCAAATCAAAGTTTAAGAGTTAAACTTTCAAATAAAATTGCTTATTTTTATGAGAAAATTTTATTTTTCCTCGCACATTCTTAAAATATTGTTTTATAATTTCGGTAATCCTTTTCATTTATTAGATTATTAATAAAGCCACATTTTAAAGTTATTGAAAATTGGTTAATGGAAAATGATAATGAAATCATTTGACTGTATATATATATACACAAATTTGAATATTTATATAAATATACTTATCTAATTTTTCAAAATAAACGTTGAGAGATCGAAAGTTTGATTAACAGTCGCGTAACACTTATCGATACTATTCTTATCAATCGTGAAAATTCTTGAGCAAAACGATAACAAATTAAGAAAAGCAACTCCATTCCAAATAACGGTATTTAAAAAAAAGTAAATCTGAAAGTACCATTGAAATTGATGAAAAAAAAAAGAAAAAAAGGGTCGAGGTAAAAGTGGGAGAAATGTTTTCGATTGTCTGGCGTGTCCTAACTCGTGCTCCGTTCGTTTCTCGGTGGCATAACAGGCGTCGAGCACAGGTCGACCAAAATGGGATTTCGTTCTCCCAATCGGCAGTCGTATCCATACTTTAAAAGCGATTTAACGTGCTGGACGTGAAATTGAACGAACGACCGGGGGGCTGGACCTTCCTTCCCTCTGCGCGCGTGTAATCTTGGCTTTTCCCTCGCACGCCCTCGTTTTGCCTTCGCGAAGCCGGAAGCACTTCGCGCGGAAAATCAGTCTCCCCTCCTCTCCGATAGCCTTCCCTCTTCTTTTCTCTTATCCGTTTGGTAGCAGGTTACCGAGCGTCTTCTTCCATTTCCGTCTTTCCTTATCCTCTTTATACTTTCTTTTCTTGGCCAGAGGCGTAGTTACAAAAATTTTTCCATGATACCGAGGCCCAGAGAGAGAAAGAGAGAGAGAGAGAGGGAGTTTAAAAAATGGATGATCTGACTTTATGTAACACTGGCTTACCAAGTCGATATCGTATATTACTTTGTAAAATATTAATGTGTTATATATATCTTGGAAGAGAGGTAAAATATTACTTTTTTCTTCTTTCACTTTTTTCTCTTCTTTTTTTTTACAATTATATAATGGAGAATTATTAATAAATTGAAATTTCTTTCGAGGGTAACGGTAATTTTGGTAACATAATATATTTTCAATCGATTTTTCGCACAAACTTTAGCATCGTTTTACTAATTGTCTTTGATATACATCCGATAAGAATGAACTTTTAAAACGTACCGTATCATAGTCAATTTCGGATAAGCGTACCCAATTGTTGATCATATTTTTCATATTAGTAATTAATAATGAAACTAATTTATTCAATACTAAAATATTTTGACGACAATGTACATATGTACACATATTGCGATGTAATATACAAAATAATGTCAAATTTTACACGCGGTAAGGTATGATCATAGACCTTAAATGATCAGAAATTGGTTGTACGTTAGGGTATCGGAATTTGTGATCGTGAAACGAATGTCGACCGAATAAATCAAATACACATTAAAAAAACTTAGACGATTATAAAATTGACTTTATACCCACACGAAGAAGAAAGATACAATTCGTATACATTAAAATAAAATAACGATAAAGATATAGGGTGATAGGAGGAAGGGTCGAATCTCCGAGCTAATTAACTTCTCGAGACACTCTAACGGGGACGACGACGATGACTAGGAGGATGAGAGGAGGGTATAAAGGGTCGTCGAGTCGAATGTAACACCCGCATTTACACACTTATTACAAGATTCCTAAGGTGGAAATATTTGGGGCATGTAATACTCGAGGCGAACCATTCTGAGTATGCGGTACGCTACACAGATAACGACGCGACCTACCTATACGTCGACCCATCGTTTTCGGAATAGGAGGAGGAGGAGGAGGAGGCAGGGAGACGAGGGGTATAGTAGGGGATAATGCTCCTATATTCGCTCGATCGTCCGACATCATTCGATAGACAAGCCGAAAGCTCGCGCCGATGTTTGCCGACGGAAATTGCCCGTGCGCTTAACGAGGTGGCGCGACGCTCCTCTCCTGCTGATGCTGCAACGACTAGGGTGACTAAGAGGGATGGAGAATGAGAGAGAGAGAGAGAGAGAGAGAGTGGCTACCCTCTATAAACTTTCGGCTGGAACGATTATTGAAACTTGGCCAGGCTAGTGCGTGAGGCGTTCCGGATGACGAACCTAACCGTGTCTTGGAATAGCTATTGTTCATCGCTGAATTAAGACTGTAATGGATATCATCGACTGAAAGAGATGACTCGACAAAATTGATCGGTGATCGGACGATGGTTCGATTCCGAGAACTTGAGGAGGACTAATGTTTGGGAGGTGAGCTGCTTCGCCTTGTACGAGAAATGAGAGATTAGTCGCCACTCGTCATAGCGGCGAGACACACGGGGATTTCCCTCGTCGTGTTGAAACACCAACATTCAGAGTGACCCGGGCCTGAAGGAAAAAGAAATAAGAGGCGCCTCAAAAGGAAATCTAAGACAACCTAGTCCCGGCGTCCCGAAGTTGGAGATTCTGCCAAGTCGCGACGAGCTACTGAGTCGGCGACCGATTCAACCAAATTTACTGAAAGCTGAGATAAAATAGATACATTTTTAAAAAAAGTACGTTCAAATCCGTTAAAATGGAGCAGAGTTATAACCAAATTAAGAATTAGAAGCAATTTTAACAAAAATTGAGCAGTACAAATTCTATTGATTTTTTTAAGCTAAATTTCTTTAAATTCTTAATTCGGCTATAACTCTGCTCCATTTTAACGGATTTGAACGTACTTTTTTTAAAATGTATCTATTTTATCTTAGCTTTTCAGTAAACTTTGGTTTGAATATCAATATTTGATAAGTCAGAAGTTATAAGCGTTTAAAGTAAAGTCTCTTTTCTTTGGAAATTTTGCTTTAACAGCGTATAACTTTTGAAAGAACGATTGTTAGAGTCTGCGGCTCTGGCTTTTTTCATATTTTTGTATTAGAAAACATATACTACAAGCTGGGCACGATCCGTTTCCCAAACATATGAGGGTCTCCTTGTTAGTTTCATTTAATGTTTTTTTTTCAAATTCGATAAAATCCACATAGCTTATTCAACCTCACCGTCCAGTATAAAGTCTCAAAGTTAAAAGTGAGTTTTCTTATTCAAACTTGAATAACTCGATCAAGACAAATCGTACAAAGTCACATAAATAACCAAATCAAAGTTTAAGAGTTAAACTTTCAAATAAAATTGCTTATTTTTATGAGAAAATTTTATTTTTCCTCGCACATTCTAAAATATTGTTTTATAATTTCGGTAATCCTTTTCATTTATTAGATTATTAATAAAGCCACATTTTAAAGTTATTGAAAATTGGTTAATGGAAAATGATAATGAAATCATTTGACTGTATATATATATACACAAATTTGAATATTTATATAAATATACTTATCTAATTTTTCAAAATAAACGTTGAGAGATCGAAAGTTTTGATTAACAGTCGCGTAACACTTATCGATACTATTCTTATCAATCGTGAAAATTCTTGAGCAAAACGATAACAAATTAAGAAAAGCAACTCCATTCCAAATAACGGTATTTAAAAAAAAGTAAATCTGAAAGTACCATTGAAATTGATGAAAAAAAAAGAAAAAAAGGGTCGAGGTAAAAGTGGGAGAAATGTTTTCGATTGTCTGGCGTGTCCTAACTCGTGCTCCGTTCGTTTCTCGGTGGCATAACAGGCGTCGAGCACAGGTCGACCAAAATGGGATTTCGTTCTCCCAATCGGCAGTCGTATCCATACTTTAAAAGCGATTTAACGTGCTGGACGTGAAATTGAACGAACGACCGGGGGGCTGGACCTTCCTTCCCTCTGCGCGCGTGTAATCTTGGCTTTTCCCTCGCACGCCCTCGTTTGCCTTCGCGAAGCCGGAAGCACTTCGCGCGGAAAATCAGTCTCCCCTCCTCTCCGATAGCCTTCCCTCTTCTTTTCTCTTATCCGTTTGGTAGCAGGTTACCGAGCGTCTTCTTCCATTTCCGTCTTTCCTTATCCTCTTTATACTTTCTTTTTCTTGGCCAGAGGCGTAGTTACAAAAATTTTTCCATGATACCGAGGCCCAGAGAGAGAAAGAGAGAGAGAGAGAGGGAGTTTAAAAAATGGATGATCTGACTTTATGTAACACTGGCTTACCAAGTCGATATCGTATATTACTTTGTAAAATATTAATGTGTTATATATATCTTGGAAGAGAGGTAAAATATTACTTTTTTCTTCTTTCACTTTTTTTCTCTTCTTTTTTTTACAATTATATAATGGAGAATTATTAATAAATTGAAATTTCTTTCGAGGGTAACGGTAATTTTTGGTAACATAATATATTTTCAATCGATTTTTCGCACAAACTTTAGCATCGTTTTACTAATTGTCTTTGATATACATCCGATAAGAATGAACTTTTAAAACGTACCGTATCATAGTCAATTTCGGATAAGCGTACCCAATTGTTGATCATATTTTTTCATATTAGTAATTAATAATGAAACTAATTTATTCAATACTAAAATATTTTGACGACAATGTACATATGTACACATATTGCGATGTAATATACAAAATAATGTCAAATTTTACACGCGGTAAGGTATGATCATAGACCTTAAATGATCAGAAATTGGTTGTACGTTAGGGTATCGGAATTTTGTGATCGTGAAACGAATGTCGACCGAATAAATCAAATACACATTAAAAAAACTTAGACGATTATAAAATTGACTTTATACCCACACGAAGAAGAAAGATACAATTCGTATACATTAAAATAAAATAACGATAAAGATATAGGGTGATAGGAGGAAGGGTCGAATCTCCGAGCTAATTAACTTCTCGAGACACTCTAACGGGGACGACGACGATGACTAGGAGGATGAGAGGAGGGTATAAAGGGTCGTCGAGTCGAATGTAACACCCGCATTTACACACTTATTACAAGATTCCTAAGGTGGAAATATTTGGGGCATGTAATACTCGAGGCGAACCATTCTGAGTATGCGGTACGCTACACAGATAACGACGCGACCTACCTATACGTCGACCCATCGTTTTCGGAATAGGAGGAGGAGGAGGAGGAGGCAGGAGACGAGGGGTATAGTAGGGATAATGCTCCTATATTCGCTCGATCGTCCGACATCATTCGATAGACAAGCCGAAAGCTCGCGCCGATGTTTGCCGACGGAAATTGCCCGTGCGCTTAACGAGGTGGCGCGACGCTCCTCTCCTGCTGATGCTGCAACGACTAGGGTGACTAAGAGGGATGGAGAATGAGAGAGGAGAGAGAGAGAGAGAGAGAGAGAGAGTGGCTACCCTCTATAAACTTTCGGCTGGAACGATTATTGAAACTTGGCCAGGCTAGTGCGTGAGGCGTTCCGGATGACGAACCTAACCGTGTCTTGGAATAGCTATTGTTCATCGCTGAATTAAGACCGACTGAAAGAGATGACTCGACAAAATTGATCGGTGATCGGACGATGGTTCGATTCCGAGAACTTGAGGAGGACTAATGTTTGGGAGGTGAGCTGCTTCGCCTTGTACGAGAAATGAGAGATTAGTCGCCACTCGTCATAGCGGCGAGACACACGGGGATTTCCCTCGTCGTGTTGAAACACCAACATTCAGAGTGACCCGGGCCTGAAGGAAAAAGAAATAAGAGGCGCCTCAAAAGGAAATCTAAGACAACCTAGTCCCGGCGTCCCGAAGTTGGAGATTCTGCCAAGTCGCGACGAGCCTACTGAGTCGGCGACCGAGAAAGCCACCCCCCGAGCAAATTGAGTCAAATTCTTTTCGATCACCCGCCAGCTTCGAGGCTGCTCATCCCGGAAGCCTGGCCTATTCAATCACCAGCTCATCGCAAGAAGGCGAGTGTGGATGTGTGTTTGTATGAGTGAGTTGCGAAAATCATAAAAATTGTTTGTATTATTTATTTATTAATTTTAATTAAAATTGAGTTCCCCGACCTTGAGTCTTATTTTTGTTTTATTTTTATTTAGTTCTTCATTATCGTTAAATATATATACTCTTACCCACAATTGTTACAAGACCGATGGCTATTCTGTTTGCCCTCGATGGATTTAAATGACCGCGTTGGTGATATAGGATTCATTATCATCATTCTCAAATATTAACGAGACCTTTCACTCGTTTATCACTTACATAAAGAAGATTAAATATTTTTAATTGGAATATCGCGAGTCTCGCCCAATACATTTAAATCTTTCTCAAAATATATATGTGCAAAAAATTGATATATTTTTAAGTTATTTTGAAAATGTATTTATTTACTATTAACCGTTTCTTGGTCCCCTACGTTTCCGTGGTTGATGATGTTTTTTTATTTTCTAACTATTGTAAAAATGTTATTTAAACAAGTATTTATTTAAATATTTACTTTTATTATTTAATTTATTTAAATTTTTCAGTCAATATTGAATAATTGATTTTTAGTATTCAATGATTCTTTTCTCACTGCTAGGTTAAAATAAAATTTTTAACTAATAATTGTTTGTTAATACATCAATTTTTATTAGCGTTGTTTTTTTAAATACGACAAGCATAATAAAAAATTACATTATTCTATCCTTTTTAATATCCTGTAAAGTTACTTTGTAACCTGCAAATTAAACAAAAAAGACAGTAACTTTCTTCGAGAATACTCAAATAACGAGTGTAACTTCCAGATTATTGGTTCATCATCTACTGAGAAGTACGTTTAATTAAAAAAAAATTATCACTTTCCATAGATGATGTTATGTTACCAGAGTGACCTCTAGTCCATTGATGTACCATATACGAGAAGATACATCTATTATTTCAACATAATTTAAAAAATAGTAACTTATGAAAAAATGTTAATGTTTTCAAGAGTCTAAAGAAATGTGGACGCCTTAAAAATACTGAAGAATCTTATGCCATAGAAAGACCGAATAATCTTCCTATATTCGCTCGATCGTCCGACATCATTCGATAGACAAGCCGAAAGCTCGCGCCGATGTTTGCCGACGGAAATTGCCCGTGCGCTTAACGAGGTGGCGCGACGCTCCTCTCCTGCTGATGCTGCAACGACTAGGGTGACTAAGAGGGATGGAGAATGAGAGAGAGAGAGAGAGAGAGAGAGAGAGAGAGTGGCTACCCTCTATAAACTTTCGGCTGGAACGATTATTGAAACTTGGCCAGGCTAGTGCGTGAGGCGTTCCGGATGACGAACCTAACCGTGTCTTGGAATAGCTATTGTTCATCGCTGAATTAAGACTGTAATGGATATCATCGACTGAAAGAGATGACTCGACAAAATTGATCGGTGATCGGACGATGGTTCGATTCCGAGAACTTGAGGAGGACTAATGTTTGGGAGGTGAGCTGCTTCGCCTTGTACGAGAAATGAGAGATTAGTCGCCACTCGTCATAGCGGCGAGACACACGGGGATTTCCCTCGTCGTGTTGAAACACCAACATTCAGAGTGACCCGGGCCTGAAGGAAAAAGAAATAAGAGGCGCCTCAAAAGGAAATCTAAGACAACCTAGTCCCGGCGTCCCGAAGTTGGAGATTCTGCCAAGTCGCGACGAGCCTACTGAGTCGGCGACCGAGAAAGCCACCCCCCGAGCAAATTGAGTCAAATTCTTTTCGATCACCCGCCAGCTTCGAGGCTGCTCATCCCGGAAGCCTGGCCTATTCAATCACCAGCTCATCGCAAGAAGGCGAGTGTGGATGTGTGTTTGTATGAGTGAGTTGCGAAAATCATAAAAATTGTTTGTATTATTTATTTATTAATTTTAATTAAAATTGAGTTCCCCGACCTTGAGTCTTATTTTTGTTTTATTTTTATTTAGTTCTTCATTATCGTTAAATATATATACTCTTACCCACAATTGTTACAAGACCGATGGCTATTCTGTTTGCCCTCGATGGATTTAAATGACCGCGTTGGTGATATAGGATTCATTATCATCATTTTCAAATATTAACGAGACCTTTCACTCGTTTATCACTTACATAAAGAAGATTAAATATTTTTAATTGGAATATCGCGAGTCTCGCACAATACATTTAAATCTTTCTCAAAATATATATGTGCAAAAAATTGATATATTTTTAAGTTATTTTGAAAATGTATTTATTTACTATTAACCGTTCCTCGGTCCCCTACGTTTCCGCGGTTGATGATGTTTTTTTATTTTCTAACTATTGTAAAAATGTTATTTAAACAAGTATTTATTTAAATATTTACTTTTATTTATTTAATTTATTTTTCAGTTAATTTTGAATAATTGATTTTTAGTATTCAATGATTATTTTCTCACTGCTAGATTAAAATAAAGTTTTTAACTAAAAATTGTTTGTTAACACATCAATTTTTATTAGCGTTGTTTTTCCAAGTACGACAAGCATAATAAAAAATTACATTATTCTATCCTTTTTAATATCCTGTAAAATTACTTTGTAACCTGCAAATTAAACAAAAAAAGACAGTCACTTTCTTCGAGAATACTCAAATAACCAGTGTAACTTCCAGATTATTGTTTCATCATCTACTGAGAAGTACGTTTAATTAAAAAAAAATTATCACTTTCCATAGATGATGTTTAAGGAGGTGGCATACCCGGTGGGTTACCGACCGAGCAAAAAAAGACAATTATTGTATTTATTTAAAAAAATATGTAATTTAATGCAAAACCCAAATACAGAAGCACTAGGTAATAAAATAATAAGTAATGCAACAAAGTTCCAGGTCAATACGATAAAGACACCCTAAAAAATTTCTGCACCGAAAATGTACGATTATCTCTGATTTTTCGGTGCAGAAATTTTTTAGGGTGTCTTTATCGTATTGACCTGGAACTTTGTTGCATTACTTATTATTTTATTACCTAGTGCTTCTGTATTTGGGTTTTGCATTAAATTACATATTTTTTTAAATAAATACAATAATTGTCTTTTTTTGCTCGGTCGGTAACCCACCGGGTATGCCACCCCCTTAAGTAACCAGAGTGGCCTCTAGTCTATTGATGTACCATCTACGAGAAGATACATCTATTATTTCAACATAATTTAAAAAATGTTAATGTTTTCAAGAGTCTAAAGAAATGTGGACGCCTTAAAAATACTGAAGAATCTTATGCCACAGAAAGACCGAATAATCTTCCGTAATAAATAATATAACTTTAACTAGGAGAGACCACAACCTTTGGATCACAGATCTTAACCACACTCTAAGATATGATTTGTAACATAAAAATCTGAGGAAAGCCAGATTTTTAGACCCTAACGCGTTAATTTTCCCAAGTTATAGCTAAAGCCTAATTTGTAAAAAATTACTTCTATTTTGATCGCTTATAACTCGGAAACAAATCAAGATAAATACTCAAGCCCAAATTAAAAGATAGCTGAGATTAACTAAGGGATGTCGAACTCAGAAAATGGTCATTTTTAATATTTTTTTTAAACATAAAGAATAAATATTTTAAAAAATCATGAACGCCATGCCCTTACAAGGCATGTTTTAAACAATATATTCAAATTTTTTCAGATTTTTAAATTTGTAATTTAATTCTGATTTTTGCGTTGAAAATTCATGCCTTTTTAGATAAATAATTACCAACCGAAAAATATTTATTCAATTATTATTAATAAATTTATATTTTCTTAAAAAATCACAACTCCATGCTCTCGCTTTTGTTTTAAACTACCCATATGAATTTCTTCAGATTTTTAATTCAATATTTTAAATATAATTCTTCTGCTGAAAGGTATAGATCCCTGTAACTTGGGTTCGACATCTCGTTAAAAAATGAAGCTCAAATCGGTTAATTTGGAGCAAAGTTATAGAGAAAACAAGAAATTGCTGGAATTTTAACTAAAATTCAGTAGTAAAACAGTATTGACGTTTATGGTCGAAATTTCATCAATTTCTTATTTTCTCTATACCTTAGCTCCAAATTAATCGACTTGAGCTTTTTTTTTCATTTAATCTCAGCATTCTTTTAAATTTGGGATTGAGTATCTATCTTTATTTGTTTCCGAATTATAAACGATCAAAGTGGCAGTAATTTTTTTACAAAATGGGCTTTAGCTAGCCATAACTTGGGTAAATTAACGCGTTAGGGTTTAAAAATCTGGCTATCATCAGATTTTTATGTTACAAAACATATTCTGGAGTTCGGTTAAGATCTGTGGCCTGAAGGCCGTGGCCTCTCCTAGTGAGTTTAATACGCTCTGAAAAATCTTTGTACTCTTGTATAAAACTCAGAAAAACACTGTTATCTACGCGATTGTTTATCATCACCCGGTTCTTCCCTAGGAGAAATTTGAATCTAAGAACGACGAATTAAAAATCAGTACTAACAAGGAGACCCTCATATGTTTGGGAAACGGATCGTACCCAGCTTGTAGTATATGTTTTCTAATATAAAAATATGAAAAAAGCCAGAGCCGCAGACTCTAACAATCGGTTTTTCAAAAGTTATACGCTGTTAAAGCAAAATTTCCAAAAAAAAGAGACTTTCCTTTAAACGCTTATAACTTCTGACCTATCAAATATTGACATTCAAACCAAAGTTTACTGAAAAGCTGAGATAAAATAGATAGATTTAAAAAAAAAGTACGTTCAAATGCATTAAAATGGAGCAGAGTTATAACCAAATTAAGAATTAGAAGCAATTTTAAACAAAAATTGAGCAGTACAAATTTTATTGATTTTTTTAAGCTAAATTTCTTTAAATTCTTAATTTGGCTATAACTCTGCTCCATTTTAACGGATTTGAACGTACTTTTTTTTAAAATATATCTATTTTATCTCAGCTTTTCAGTAAACTTTGGTTTGAATGTCAATATTTTATAGGTCAGAAGTTATAAGCGTTTAAAGTAGAGTCTCTTTTCTTTGGAAATTTTGCTTTAACAGCGTATAACTTTTGAAAAAACGATTGTTAGAGTCTGCGGCTCTGGCTTTTTTCATATTTTTATATTAGAAAACATATACTACAAGCTGGGCACGATCCGTTTCCCAAACATATGAGGGTCTCCTTGTAAGTACCTTGTGATGAAACGCTTTTTCTCCCATTTTATCAGCACTTAATAGAATGACCATAACCTCAAAACATTCGAATAATGTTTCTATCTTTCCGATAACAGTAAACTTCAAGATTCCTATAGTTTCGGATGAGTTTTTAACGTTTTCGTCTGACTTACAACTAATTTCTGTTATATTTCTAGTATTTACGAATATAAATGCGCGATTTTATTATATTTATCTGCACTTGTCCATATTATTAATAGCTATTTAATAGCACATAACTAGACTCAAATTTGATCTATTTATAAGCTGAAAATTAGTTCAAAACAGGATATAAATTATATTTCAGTCTATTTAATGGTTAAAAATAGAATAAAAAGCGTTTCACTGAGAGGATAAAAATGGGCACATTTTTCGCTTATTTAATGGAATACGATTTCTACTAGGGTTGATCATTTTTATATTTGAGTTACAAACAAAATTTGATTAATGGATCAACAATATAGAATCTTATCAGAATAATAAATTGAAAATCAGAATTGTATATGTAATCTTTGAAATAGATTTATTAAATGTAAAGTAGTGATCAGAAATTTATCTTAAATGATCAGAAATAGGGTATGTGTTCATAGTTTTAATCTCACTAAGCCATTTTATTTGTCATGCAATTTCTATCTAGTTACGCATTCAAGAACCTTAACCAACCTTTGGAATCTAGTGAAAATAAAGTGAACCGTCTATAGGAGTTTTACCTCTTTCTTTCTTGTTTGTGGCTGTTTCACTTGAAATTTGTCATTTCACAATTGTTAAAGAAAAAAGCCATCGCGGCTTTGTGTGATTACACTTTGATTTTCTTAATATCTACGTTATACACATTTTTGACAATCTTATACTATTAATGAAGGTTGATCTGTAGATTTGTTTTTATCTTTTTGATAATAATTAGGAGTAATCTCTAGAATATTACGTTATTTTTCAAAAACACCCAAATTTTCAAAAATTTTTGTCTTGTTCCGTTCTTTCCGCGTATTTCTTGCGTCATCGCATCACTTTTTAAGAGGTTTGTTAAAGAGCGATAAATCATCAAATATATTTTGTTTTAGGACATTTTCATAAGGAATCCTTGTTTTATCAAATCACCTTTCAGAACATTAAA
Source organism: Theocolax elegans (assembly GCA_026168455.1). Lineage (NCBI taxonomy): Eukaryota > Metazoa > Arthropoda > Insecta > Hymenoptera > Cerocephalidae > Theocolax > Theocolax elegans. The sequence goes on from CM047427.1 coordinate 6,982,178, forward strand.
TGCCCAAATTACGGAATTACAATTATACAATAGCGCATTACAAAATATGAATTAACTGACGTGATTATTAATTAACGAAGTATATAAAACATGTATATACGTAATCATTTCTATCATCTACGCAAATAAATGTAATACCAATATGTTTCAATAATACGGTCAGCATTATTATGAAAATCCAGTTCAATACTTTAATAAATAATAAACAAAATTGGACAATCGTAAACGAGTGTACCGATGCTCCGAAATAAGTGTATATAATAAATCGAAAAGTCGGTCGAGTAAATACCTCCTTATTTATATTTTTTATTTTCACACATACACACACAGAGATGCATCCCCCTTACTTAGGTCGCGTCGACCCGAATCTTCGGCAGGCGAGAGACAAGCCAAGCGACACTTCGTTATCGAAAGTGCCGACAGTTGCCTCTTTCCGCGTCATTAAGTTTCATTAGCTTCGCGACAGCTGCAGGTAACGCGGTCGCGGTGGGACTTGACTTTTTTTTTGCGGCAGTGATTACGCGAAGATTGTCGTTTCGCCTCCTTTCGGATGCTTCTTCGGATCTCCAAGGAATCCCGAGATTTCTCAGTTCAATTGCAAAAATAATAATAATATTTCTCGAGAGCCCTTGTACAGCAGACTTTTTTTCTATATACCTGAGAGTGTGGTGAAATTCCGTATAGATTTTTATCTTGAACATTTTTTTTAAATATTAAGTATCTTACTGCGGTTGTTGTATTGCGTATTCAAGGGGATGTCAAAGCCCATAAATATTTCACACTTCCCGCGCTTTAAATTCTTGCGATTTTTGTATTATTGATGTATACAATCCTGTCTATACAGATACTTTTGCTTAACGTATACAAAATCTACCAAAACTTTCGTATAATAACGAACAATTTCTTTTTTTTTAGTTTATTTCACTTTAAGGGGATGTCGTTATATTATAATCCGAGTTACTGACCGACTGAGGGTAATGTTTTTATTTTTGTTACTGATTTGCAATAAAATTTAAGAAAATTCGTGAGAATATTTATTTTTAATATTCACATCAATTTTTGTAAACGCAGTGTTACGACTTCAACATTTGCAAAAGTATAAAAACTGTTTAAAAAACTCTTATTTTGTAAAAGACGTCATGTATATTCTAACAAAATTGTATCTAAAAAAATTTCTCGAACATGGATTAAGTAATTTTAGGAATAAACTTCCAAATGACACGTATAGCTTTTTTGTTAAAATATACTGTCAAAAAAATCACACCAAAGTTCTGGAGGAAAAACTGGAAAAAAATGGTCTTCAACAAAACCTTTGAAAACATAGCTACGCTGTATTTTTAACGATAACTTTACGTTCACGTACAAAACTTTAAACTTTTCAATGATAAATTTTTTTTTATTATTACTTTAACGTCGCTCTTTTTATGCTCCCAAGTCGGTGCTAATCAGGGACGGAAGTCATACGATGTCATTGTTAAGAAAGCACTTGTAAAAAGTGCATTCACCGGTGGACTCTATAAAAAGTAAATTATGATTATTTATTCCTTAGAATAATCATTTTAAAATGTTGTTACCTATATAAAAGAATAACCTATATTAATTAATGAATTTTAAGAAATGAATAAATATAATTAATCCACACTTAAAACAATATGGTATACTATAAATCATATTGTAGTATCTCTAGATACACTTTCTTTATTACTATTAAGAATTCAATTTTTTAAGCCCGATAAATTATAATTATTCATTTACTTCGACATCGAATTAAATGTAATAATTACTGAGACTCTTTTATTTGATATATTAGGAAATGTATGCAATAATTTACTTAACTTTAGATTACAATCACGCCATACGTATTAAAAAAAAACACCTCTGCTTGTAATTTCATGAATTATAATTGGATATCAAAGCTATTCGTAACAAAATAAAAATAGAAATTCCGAACGCAATAAAAAATTCCGTTGCATATAAGTATGTGGAAAAGTCTCAATTAATAACGTAATTGTACGAAACGGAGAGAATGATAAAAGCTCGAATATTCAATGGGACAACTTTGAACGCGTTAGAATTAATAATAATCTTAGTTGCTAGGAACTATACCCCGTATGAAAAGTGAAGAGAATGAGAAAAAGAGGAAAAAGTTTGAAATTTCCTCGTTCGTCGGAAAGTTAGAAAATTCATGGTCTATTTGCGTGACGACAAAAAGCCGACAATTACGAGGTTGAGAGGCGAAGGCTTGTAACGACCGAGGTTTCTTTTCTCCGTTTTTTTTTTAAATTTTCATACCGCTAGAGTGGGAAGCCACGCAATCTGTAAATTAACGGCACAAATTTCGTTACTTTATTCTATAGCTCGTGAGCTTTTCACTTTTCCCAGGTAATAAGATTATTTTTTTTTTATAAAAAATGCAACCTAAAAGAGAGAATAAAAGATATTTTAAGAGGCTTTTCTTCGTGTATATACTAACAAAAGTAAGAGAATCGTGTATGTGTTTTCCAAATGCATCAAATTTTCACTAAACACCTTTACGCGTGAGTTGTCAACAATATAACGCAAATTTTGCGAATGTTTAAAAAGCAAACGCGTTATTATAAATAAATGTATTAATAAATCTTGTTACATTAACAAACGTATAATTTAATTTAAATAAATTTTGTTAAAATAATCTTATCCTTTCTCATTTGTAGATATTCAAAGAGTAGTAGACTTTAAAGTCTTATCCGATCAACGCTTATTAAATGTAAAAGAAAACGAGAGAGAATCCAGCTCAGGTAAAAGAGAATCCAAGTAAATCACAAGAAGAATTTTTTCATCTCACCTCAGACGATTGTAGCATTAAAACTGAAGAGTAGGAAGGGGCTTGTAATACCTCGAAGGTAAAAAGTCGCATAGGCGCCAGGAAAAAAAAGGAAGAAAGAGTCATCCACGAAGAGTGGAGGATGAGGATGTGGATGAAGAGGAGAAAGAGGAAGGGGAAAAAAAGGAAAGAAGAAGGTATAGGTAAGGGTTGGCGAGGAAAAGCGAGAGAAAATTATAATCAAAGGCGAAAGATTTAGAAGTTAATTAAACTTTGCCGGAAGCAGCTTGGGCGCTTGGAGGTTCTCGTAGAGTCTCGACTAATGCTACACCAGCTAGCAACTTCCGAGGTGAGCTCGAAGATCTTAGGAGGTAGGTATAGAAAAAGCTAATACAGCTATAGGGAAAGCCGATCCTACAAAGGAGAGACGGTACGAGTTAACGAGACGCGAAGGAAAAAAAAAAGAGCGAAAGAGAGAGAAAGATAAAATCAGAAAAGAGGGGGTGGGTGGACAAAAAAAATTATCTCGAGTGTCGAGAGAGCCTCCTTCAACTTGTACTCCTCCTTTAAGTGTAATAAGATTCGTTTCGATATCAATGGACTCGAGCAGCGTGCAATTAATTAAGAATTTACGTTAATTAAATAGAAGCTTTTCTCTGAAACGTTGGTTTAAAGTGTATTCCACCCCTCTTCACCCCCTACTCGACGCCTTCATTATTATCACGGAATTTCTTGTGTCAATTTCCACGAATTTTATTTACCTTTTTATGGTATTAACGCTACAAATCGAATGTCTGTTGTACGAGTGATCGTGTTACTTATACTCTATCGTATTCGTTTTAAAGAGTCTTCTTTCTCTCCTTCGTTTCGTTTTTCTTTCCTTTTTTCGTTTGCATTTTTCTTTTTTTCTTCTCTTATTCGTTTGTCCGATCGATACGAAATATCGAGGAATATTTTGTACGGTATAATATTCGCAAGATGCCGCGAGATCAAAGCCAAATTAATATCGAACTTTGAAATTAATACAAGGATTATACAGAACTAAAGGTATTTCAATATTTGAACTATCAAACTAAAAATTATTGCATTTTTATTTTTTCTGGTTCAAATTTTTCTTTGTTATATACACATATATATAACTTTATTATTGGATTTCCCTACTTTTACGATTGCTCGTAGCAAAGAATTTTAATTAATTAAAATCCGTACAACGTTAATACTGTAAGTCGTATACACGTGAAAATTTTATACATAAAATTAATATTGATGCATATTTAAATTTCAAATGTATATACACACGCCCCTATATATATATACCATTTATAAATTTCAACGTCTCTCTTTGAAGGGGGGTTTTCGTTAAACCGGTATTATCGTAATTATGTTTTCGCTAATTGATTAAAACGTCACCTGTCAAGATTTTCGTGACTTATTCTTTTATTGCATCATTAATTTCACGTGTACATATGTGCAGTGTACGTGTGTGCATAAGCTTACCTGTCCACGTGACGTTTCAATAAATCGTATATATTATTAATATCAGTCAACGTGTGAAACAATTGATATTTATGATTTAATTTCAATTAAACAGAAAGATAATTTATCATACTTTGCAAAAATGAAGGTATGTAAGATACAGGCGCTTATAAATCATATTGTAGTATCTCTAGATACACTTTCTTTATTACTATTAAGAATTCAATTTTTTAAGCCCGATAAATTATAATTATTCATTTACTTCGACATCGAATTAAATGTAATAATTACTGAGACTCTTTTATTTGATATATTAGGAAATGTATGCAATAATTTACTTAACTTTAGATTACAATCACGCCATACGTATTAAAAAAAAACACCTCTGCTTGTAATTTCATGAATTATAATTGGATATCAAAGCTATTCGTAACAAAATAAAATAGAAATTCCGAACGCAATAAAAAATTCCGTTGCATATAAGTATGTGAAAAGTCTCAATTAATAACGTAATTGTACGAACGGAGAGAATGATAAAAGCTCGAATATTCAATGGGACAACTTTGAACGCGTTAGAATTAATAATAATCTTAGTTGCTAGGAACTATACCCCGTATGAAAGTGAAGAGAATGAGGAAAAAGAGGAAAAAGTTTGAAATTTCCTCGTTCGTCGGAAAGTTAGAAAATTCATGGTCTATTTGCGTGACGACAAAAAGCCGACAATTACGAGGTTGAGAGGCGAAGGCTTGTAACGACCGAGGTTTCTTTTCTCCGTTTTTTTTTTTAAATTTTCATACCGCTAGAGTGGGAAGCCACGCATCTGTAAATTAACGGCCCAAATTTCGTTACGTTATTCTATAGCTCGTGAGCTTTTTCACTTTTCCCAGGTAATAAGATTATTTTTTTTTTATAAAAAATGCAACCTAAAAGAGAGAATAAAAGATATTTTAAGAGGCTTTTCTTCGTGTATATACTAACAAAAGTAAGAGAATCGTGTATGTGTTTCCAAATGCATCAAATTTTCACTAACACCTTTACGCGTGAGTTGTCAACAATATAACGCAAATTTTGCGAATGTTTAAAAGCAAACGCGTTATTATAAATAAATGTATTAATAAATCTTGTTACATTAACAAACGTATAATTTAATTTAAATAAATTTTGTTAAAATAATCTTATCCTTTCTCATTTGTAGATATTCAAAGAGTAGTAGACTTTAAAGTCTTATCCGATCAACGCTTATTAAATGTAAAAGAAAACGAGAGAGAATCCAGCTCAGGTAAAAGAGAATCCAAGTAAATCACAAGAAGAATTTTTTCATCTCACCTCAGACGATTGTAGCATTAAAACTGAAGAGTAGGAAGGGGCTTGTAATACCTCGAAGGTAAAAAGTCGCATAGGCGCCAGGAAAAAAAAGGAAGAAAGAGTCATCCACGAAGAGTGGAGGATGAGGATGTGGATGAAGAGGAGAAAGAGGAAGGGGAAAAAAAGGAAAGAAGAAGGTATAGGTAAGGGTTGGCGAGGAAAAGCGAGAGAAAATTATAATCAAAGGCGAAAGATTTAGAAGTTAATTAAACTTTGCCGGAAGCAGCTTGGGCGCTTGGAGGTTCTCGTAGAGTCTCGACTAATGCTACACCAGCTAGCAACTTCCGAGGTGAGCTCGAAGATTCTTAGGAGGTAGGTATAGAAAAGCTAATACAGCTATAGGGAAAGCCGATCCTACAAAGGAGAGACGGTACGAGTTAACGAGACGCGAAGGAAAAAAAAAAGAGCGAAAGAGAGAGAAAGATAAAATCAGAAAAGAGGGGGTGGGTGGACAAAAAAAATTATCTCGAGTGTCGAGAGAGCCTCCTTCAACTTGTACTCCTCCTTTAAGTGTAATAAGATTCGTTTCGATATCAATGGACTCGAGCAGCGTGCAATTAATAAGAATTTACGTTAATTAAATAGAAGCTTTTCTCTGAAACGTTGGTTTAAAGTGTATTCCACCCCCTCTTCACCCCCTACTCGACGCCTTCATTATTATCACGGAATTTCTTGTGTCAATTTCCACGAATTTTATTTACCTTTTTATGGTATTAACGCTACAAATCGAATGTCTGTTGTACGAGTGATCGTGTTACTTATACTCATCGTATTCGTTTATTAAAGAGTCTTCTTTCTCTCCTTCGTTTCGTTTTTCTTTCCTTTTTTCGTTTGCATTTTTCTTTTTTTCTTTCTCTATTCGTTTGTCCGATCGATACGAAATATCGAGGAATATTTTGTACGGTATAATATTCGCAAGATGCCGCGAGATCAAAGCCAAATTAATATCGAACTTTGAAATTAATACAAGGATAAATTTATGTGGGCTTGGGAAAAAAGTAAGAGAATAGGTGTTTTTTCATAAACTGACGATGACTATTCGTAAAAATATATTAAAGAGTTTCCTTTATGTACTAATGAAAGGTGAGTGTCTGTTCATTAATTCGCGTATATTTTAGATAATTAATTATTTGTTATTTAAATTTTATTGCGTTATAATAATATATTTGAAATAATTTTTTTATTAGTCATTAATTTTTTCGTTCGTATATTATATAAATTTGGTGCGTAAAACTATAATGCTCAATTATACTTCACAGACGTATCTATACAGATATTCACGAACTTTACAAGTTAATACTGCTTCATCAATCAGTAATAAAAATCATGGTTTCCATTAAAATAACATTATCTTTTCCTAATAAACAATGTTTCTTTTTTACTATAACTAATGTCTAAATTAATATTTATAGAATTTCAGTTTAAGTTATCAGACAGTGCAGATCATAAATTATTGTAGTACACCTAACGATTTCATTTTCTCACAATAGAAGAAATGTGAAAGCTCCACCTTCGATTTTCTAAAAGACTTGCAGCGTTCAAGAATGAAGTAGAAAACAAGTCGAAGAAAGACTACAAAAGATTTTACATCCAAAGAAATTCAATTTCGATACATAAATTCTCAATTACTATGAGTAAATCTGATTTTTCTACATTTACAACATTTAAAACGAACAGTTTTATTCATTATAATATTTTAAAGATCCAATAAATTTATTAATTGCTCAATAGATAGACGAGTAATAATATTGAAATATAAATATTAAATAAATAATTATAAAATGATAATAATTATTTTAATTGTAATAGTTGATAATTCTCGAAATAAAGTAAAGAGAAGAGTGAGGGTATATATAATGTATCCCTTGAACTATGCAGCCGATGGAAAAAACCGAGAGAAAGCGCTTAGGGCCTAAGAAGAGGTAGGCTCTCCCCTCTCTCTCTCTCTCTCTCCCTATATCTCTCAAGAGAGAATACAGAACTAAAGGTATTTCAATATTTGAACTATCAAACTAAAAATTATTGCATTTTATTTTTTTCTGGTTCAAATTTTTCTTTGTTATATACACATATATATAACTTTATTATGGATTTCCCTACTTTTACGATTGCTCGTAGCAAAGAATTTTAATTAATTAAATCCGTACAACGTTAATACTGTAAGGTCGTATACACGTGAAAATTTTATACATAAATTAATATTGATGCATATTTAAATTTCAAATGTATATACACACGCCCCTATATATATATACCATTTATAAATTTCAACGTCTCTCTTGAAGGGGGGTTTTCGTTTAAACCGGTATTATCGTAATTATGTTTTCGCTAATTGATTTAAAACGTCACCTGTCAAGATTTTCGTGACTTATTCTTTTATTGCATCATTAATTTCACGTGTACATATGTGCAGTGTACGTGTGTGCATAAGCTTACCTGTCCACGTGACGTTTCAATAAATCGTATATATTATTAATATCAGTCAACGTGTGAAACAATTGATATTTATGATTTAATTTCAATTAAACAGAAAGATAATTTATCATACTTTGCAAAAAAATGATGTATGTAAGATACAGGCGCTTATATATATTATATAAAATTTGTGGAGAAGGAATAAAGAGGGATGGAGGAGGGACAGAGAAAAGTACCTAAGGAGGGCGAAAGGAGGAATTTTTTAAAAATACAAAATTAGGTGAAATTTGAAACGTTTTGACCGTATATGACCATGAGTAAATGAGCTTCATTTTTCTTACTACTATATAATATGTACGCTCTCCTTAGGTACTTTTCTCTGTCCCTCCTCCATCTCTCTTCATCCCTTTTCCACAAATTTTATTGAATTTTGCACATTATTTATCTGTTCTTCTTTTTTTCTATCACTTCTCCGTCCCTCCTGAAAACCACACTGGAAGGAGGCTACGAGGAGGGACGGAGTAGGGATTTTAAAAAACAAGAACAATATAATGTAAAATTCGAAACATTTTTACCTCGTGTAAAATAATTTAACATAACAATTTAAAAATAATAGTAACTTAGAACTTCTAAAAAATTCATATCTATAGGTAATTGAAAGTTACGTTTATTTTTAAAACATTATAATACAATTAATAATTAATACTTAAGAATTTTTTTTCTATAATACACAGACGATTCGCAAGCAGAGCGAGCAGATGGGCGAAACCCAACTAGTATCTATATTATATGCCGATACGAAAAAATTCGATTTGATTTGCAAATTCTCGAAGTTTGAACTTCGCGAAATCGTGTAGTTCATCTCAAAGGCGAGTGAAATCATGAATGTATTTATAGATAAGGGATTACAAAAGAAATATTCATGAAGGACGAGGAAAAATGATATAAATGCGAAATTTTAAAGAAGATTAATCAAGCCTTTGTTTGGCGCAGACCGTACGGAAAGTTATTACGATTAACGTCGGTCTGTTAATACGGATTATGAAGGGTAATAGAGGCAATCTTTTCTTATTGTCGTATACGAACGGAACAAAAAAAGGATAAACAAAAGGTAAAAAAGGCATAGAGGTGCCGTACAAAATTTTGGGAGGGAGAAACAAAAAAATTCTCTCGAGCAATAACAATTTTTCACGTCACGCGTGCCCGGGTTGGAAGAGTAAACCAGCCATACGTATATTACGATATGAAGTCGATCGATTTGCGAGGGCTCCCGCGCGGTATTTGTGTATATATATACGTACGAATGTGAATATATTTCCGCGCGCTATCTCAGCCCATATTTGTACTTTATTTTCTTCTAAATGTCCATATATATATATTTATTTATTTATTTCGAATGGGTCGACTTGCGAAAAATATTAAGTCAAAAAAAAAAAGAATATAATAAAATAAACGCGTATCCGTATTATACATATAATATTCAATATGCGTGTATGTATGTATGTACGTGCATAAGAGAATATTCAACTGTGTGGTTCGATAAAATGTAATTTCATCGGTGGAAGCGTGTTTCTCTTTATTTGCTCGGCTGATTGTACGAAATTCAACGTTTTAAAAGCGCGGCTATTTTATAGACTGGACTTATATATTCCATTTTATTGCCTCTACGATTCAATGAATAAATAAGTCCTTCCATTGAAAATCGGTTATTATTTAGTAGTTGCTTTCGTTTTTCTTTTTCTTTTTCATCTTTTCCTTTCTTCGTTTATTAACTATCTTCATCATTCTATTCATTGCTCGATATAAATATTATACGTACATATACTAATGTATTTTTTACGGCAATATTCGTTTCGGTATATGCGAATTTACCGTCTTATAGATAAGGTATTAAAATATATATTTTATTGAATCGGTACGGAAATGAATCGCTCGATAATTTTAATGAATCGAATATTTCTGTGGAGACTGTTTGTATTTCGTAAACACGTGCGGAGATAGTGTTGTATTTACCCTTATTAAAAAAAATAGTTATATCCTAATTATAGGCTGATTAGATGAAAGTGTTATTATATGCACCTGTTGCTTTAATAATAATTTTACTAAATGATGATATGATATGATTCTACCTTATTTTTGAAGATTATCTTCGTTTTTTTTTATAGAAAAAAGTTCTGTCCTTGGTAAAAAAGTTAATTTTTCGTTTACTTTCTCTCCGTGTATGCAACATTTATTTGTCTATATTATAATAATTTTTTTTATTTATAATTAATTATTTAATTATTAATTATTAATTATTTTAATGATTAACTATTTTAATAATTGTAAATTATTAAAAATAAATTATTTTGAACTAAATGATACTATAATATTATATTTATATGTCTTATTTTTTTTTAATTCTATAATACAGGTAAATAAATAATATTATATAATTTAAATTTGTATTCTTTGTGCCTAGTTTATCTTTTCTGAATTCACTTGCCCGCGAGGAATTTCAGAATCATAATCATTAGCATCCCAAAAAACCCTAAGGTGCTCGTCGTTTTTTAATTTTCAAGTTTTTAATTGTCACACGAAAATAAAATTTTGCGACACTGGTTCTCATTAAAAAATGTAAAATATTAATTGAGCTCGTGAATTAACTCCAACTTTTCCAACCAATTTTTTAATTGACTACTTTTCAAACCGAATTTTGAGTTGACCTCCTTATTGCAACCTTTTATTCGGAGGTGACGATATATAAGAATAGTTTTATAGTACCTATGATACCTATTGGATAGGATTTCTAATAGTTTATACTGAAAGTTTATACTGACTCAACAGAAATTATATATAAAAAGTATCTTAATTTTATTTAGATATAATTTCGCATTCACTGCATATTTTCCTTCTTTTAATTTAAATAATATTTTTGATATATATACAGATTATATTACTATATTGCCGATTACTGTCATCAGTTTCATAGAATATTATACCAAAATACATGATAATTAGAAAAACTATAAAAAAATATATAGTTACGATAATATGAACAATGTGTAATTTGTTAAATAATTTTTTTACTTGATGGTTTTTTCACAAAAGATCTAAGATATCTTCGATATTACCGATTAAAGGTTTGGAAAAATGAAACAAGACAACTTTTAATTTGTCTATAATAATTTCAGTAGTCAGCGACATCCTCTTCCGACTACACAGAATTTTATTATTGATTCAGTATACTTGTAACGTCTCAGAATATTTTAAATGATTATTTGATTTTAATTAATTTTAATTTAAACTGATTTTAATTAGTTTAATTTAAACTGTCAATTTGAAATTATGATAGAATACATTTTCCCTGATTTAAAAAAAAAGTATAAATAAGGAGTTTAACAAATTTCTATAAATTGACGATAAATCTATTATTGTTAAAATGTATTTACAAAGTATACGTATTGATTTTGTAGTTGTATAATAATTATCGCTTGTTTTCCCTCTTTGCATATTGAGATAACGTCTTCATCAGCTGTTCGTAAGTCGAAAACTTAGTTCACACGAATATTTACATGTTTTCTATTGACTAGAAATTATACTTATCTTATTTGATATTTGTCATTCATTTGTTGTTTCTAATTTATTTTTCATTTCACATACCGTACCATTGTTGTGATCATATCAAACGATATTTCCCAAAGTCTCAAGTTTATCGAACACTCGTGCAGCATGGAATTTACATTACGAAAATTGGCTGTATGGATTTTATATCCACATCGAGGGCGAAATGTGTCCATATAATAAAAATATAAGTAACCGAAAAACTCGAAAGATCGAGAGAGATAGAGAGAGAGGTAGAGAGAGAGTATGGTGCAGTGAGGGTGTCATAAGTATAATTCGCAATATTCCGGGCGATTTCTACGTCCGTCCGAGCGTTTTTCGGTTAGGGAGGATGAAAGAGAAGTGGAAAAGGCGAAACTCACGAAGAAAACTTGGGCCATTACATCTGCGATAGTTTATGTTGCCTATTTATTCTTCCGGAGGAAAGTTTAAGAGGCCCGGTCACGTGATGTATATATCGCCGCGCAAAAGTGCAACAACTTTCTTTAAACTTAAAGAGAGTGAGAGACACTCGAGTTTCCTTCTCTCGCCCTCCCAATTCTACCTCTGATATGCGAGGGTATACCGCGGGTGGGTTTGTTTTCAACCTAGACCAGATATTCTCCGAGTACTTTAAAGGCTATCAGATGAAATTCAAACTCCAGAACCTTTGATCGGTCAGTGGTAAATAGACAAAGTAATTAACTCTTCGGTTTATGTTTCTTCTTATAATTTAATTAATGTATATACTCACCCATACACACACACGCGCACGCACACACACATACATTTCCGAACTTTATCAATTATTCAAGTACGCATTGTGCTTATTGCTCTCTCATTAGTGGATTCGCGCGTTTCATTCAATTTCCTATATACGACAATTTAAAGTCCACGTGGATTTCCATTTCTTTCGATCGGCTATTTTCGAAATTCAACGGAGACGGCGGTATAACGAGGGTGAGGATGGAGATAAGAGGTGGTGAGGGAGGGGAGTGAAGGGGCAGCTAGGGATATAAATTATAAAAGTTTTTGTTGAACTTCTAGTTGATTTGCTGAATCGTTAGCAGTTTGTAATTGCTTCAAGTTTACAGCTTTGCCGTATTATTAGTTTGAAATGATGGTCTCCCTCCAATCCCCAACCCCCCACCCCCCACTCCCCCATTTGGAAAAGTTCATTCATACGGAATTATTAGTTCGAAAGTATGGTCCCTTATACCGAAAGAATCATACGACCATTAATTTTGCCCTTTGACGAACAAAAGGACGTTTGACCTGTGTGTGCACGCGTGTAACAAAAGAATCGTTATTCACTCGAACGATAACTTAATAATCGTATTTTGTTTGTTACGTTAAAGAGATTTTGAAGTAATGCACTCTTGCACTGAGAGAAAATAATGTCTATGTTATATAGTGTGCACTAAGGTATACTGTGAAATGGAATTTCTAGTACTGTAAGCTGTGTATTTTTACAGTAACTAAAACCGAAGAGAATTTGATCTTACGCTGCTGATTGTCAAATGAATTCGATATAAATATTTAATTATATATATTTATGAATTTAATCGGTTTTTACGAGGTAACTTGCGTCTATTCAAGATTTTTCAATATACTCTACTTTTTTGAATGGACGTAACTTAGCTCGTAAAAAACGCAATTAAATTCATATATATAATAATTACATGTACGGGTGATTTAGAGTCGATTTTTAAATAATTAATTAATATTGATGTAAAGTGTTGAATTGTTTTTAATTAATATAAAATTAATTATTTCGAAACAATTTGCTCTGCAAGTTTCTTTTGTACGTCGTATAAGTATTATGTACGATTTTTTCAAAGTTTTAGTTTAACAATGAATATAATACTTGTATTTCACCCTCCATTGTTAATTTACAAAATTAAAAGGTACGATGAGATTATTATCAGATTAATAAGCCCGAAGAGATTGCGAACAAAACGTTGCATATAACGTGAAAATGTTTTTTTTATTTATTTAAACTAAAAAAACTACGTGGTCCTCAAGAAATTGAAAAATAATATTTTTATTTTCGTATATTTTAGTTTAACAATTGTGTACTCAGATTTTTTACAATCGTACGTTTACGCTCTCATACATTAAAATTCTACTTCTTTAATGGGTAAAAATTATATACATTTAACCCTCGAAAACTTATATATATATATATATATATATATATATATATATATATATATTATTTTTATAGTATATATTTCTATATTTTTATTCAATATATGTACGATAATGCAATTAATAAAAATATTTTACAAGTACGAAAAAATATTGAGTCGAGTAGCAACGTTTGTTGTACGATAATTTTGTATTTATAAATAATATATCTGTAGACACTACTGTTTTGGATATCATATAACATAATCGATTACTTATTATTGATCCATTTAATGTATTTACAAATTAATAAAAAATATACAGTTTTGATAATAAAATTTTATTTTCCTATTAATACGCAAAAAAAGCGAATCCCGTTTGATGTATTTTTAAGGGTTCTTTTTATTTTTGATATTGTTAAATTAAACCAATTGATTATTAATCAAGAGTCGACGTGTTAATAGACCCAAATTTTATCCTTATCAGGTGATACCATTATTATTATAAACATTTATTTATATTAAACGTCATTCCACACGCAAAATTAAAAATTATTTTGTAATATGATTTTCACCCACTTGAATGGAACAGACTGTGTTAACATTGTAATAATAAAATTATTCTTACCAAATTATTTAAAAAATAATAGAAAACTTGCATAAAAAACACAAGAACTATTAAACAGTGACATTTTGATATTGTCTAATGGTGTTCAAATTGAAGTATTCCATCAAGCGGTTAATGTTTAAGAAAAAAAAGAACAAGATGATAAACATTGAAAAAGTTAAGTTAAATTTGTAATAAAATTAAAAAAAAAATGTAATATATATTTATAAAGAATCGACGGTTCATGAAAGATTGATAGAACGCTCACCCGAATCTTTCGGAGCGAATACGTATATATCGAGTGAACGAGAAGCGCAATACGTGCCAAAAGAAAAGGCAGATGCGCAAAGGGTTAAGCGAGTCTTGGAAAAATCCCGTCGAAAACACTCCAAGTGGCTTCAAAATCCAGCCCACCAACAGGGCGCACCTTTATATATATACCTAAGGAAATGCCGTAAATAAAACAGAGTCGGTCCCTCGCGGAGAAAAAAAAGGAAGGAGACGAGCATTTGCACACGCGCACATATATCATGTACTACGTAAAAAAAATACGATTTTGTACCTTATACCAACTCTAGTGCCGAGCATTAAAATAAAGATAAAGAATCGAGTTAGACATATCGGCCTTATACGAGTAGCGGGATGAAACGTCGGCACTGATTCTTGGGTGAATCCTCGATAGGCGTACAGATCGATTTTCTTGGATTTGAATACCCTGGTGGCTCGACGTATTACCCTGCTTTTCCTTCTCTTTCTCTCTCGAGTCTCGTATATATACGGATTTTTCATTCTTTATTTTTTCCTCTCTTTCATCACCTCTTTTTTTCACCCTACCATCTCTACTACTTTTTATTCTCATTCACTTTCTTCGTCATTCTTTTATCCGAGCGTCCTTGGTGACCTAAAACGATTTTCCATTTTCCTAGGGGGAATCCAACGAGGACGGCTCGATTAATTACTCCACCGCGATGAGCAATTATTTTCCCGTTTCGTTCTGCGATTAATATTTTAATTGTTAGTTCAATTGTTAAATTAATGGTATTCAACGTACACTTAGCCAAATCTAGTCTAGTACCTTAAGATCTCTCTCTAGCCTCTCTCGTAATTATTCAATACGCATATATTATTATTATTATTTCGATATAGCGTGTCCACTTTGATATCTCCAATTGCAATTTTCACTGATTAACTTACCGATAACTCAATTTTGTTAGACTTGTTCCCTTTTGTTTGTTTCGTTCGGTTCTTCATCTGTACGTCAGTCATTCGATTATTGATAGGCAGAAAAATTAAAATAATTAAATATTTAAGTGTCAAATAATTATGAATTTCAAATAAATTATTGACTAAAATTAATATTTTATTTCATCAATATTAAAATAATACTTTGCAAACTATTTATTATAAAATCTACCACACGGGATCATAGGTATTAAAAGATATATATTTTAAAATTAAGCGTAATACAAATAGAACTATTCCAACTCAAAAGATCTTTTTTCAAAATAAAATTCCACCAACCATAGTGGACGAAGAGTAAAAACCTTGCTTAATAAAGCATATTGGTTCGCAAAGCCCGATAAATTTTATTTTGAAATAACCTGTAGCGAACGTTTAATTTTTTGTTGTTCTCAAAAGATCTTGTTTAATTGATATTACATGAAAAAACTGCAAAAATACACATAATTATTTTAAAACGTACAGTAGGACTTAATAAAACAATATAGTAAGGAAAAAAATTTTTTACTTATTATAAAAAATCAATCAACATTTTGCTAGTAATTTTTCATAGTAAAAATATACACCAATGATAACTCAAACGTTATATTTAAATAATAAATTTAAAAATCTGAAAAAAACCACGTGTACTTTTTAAAGCAAATACAGGAACCATGATAAAAGATTTTCTAAAAAAATTCGTCCCTCTACGTATGAGAAACTAAAATAAATGACTAACATCAGAATTTTCGATCGTAAAAATAATTTCAGAGGTATATATCTTCGAAACTTGTAATTTATTACATAATGAACTCAAATATGTATGTAATGCCAGAAAAATTATTAAAAATACATTGAAAAATTGTAACTTATAACGGTTAAAGCCGGTAAATTAAGTGTTTATGTAATTTTAAACGAAATTGTTTTGTTATTTAAACCTATAACTTCTTAATCATTTATATAATTAAAAAACTGTAATAGAATTAAAATATATCTATATTGTATTTTTCAAACATTACTAAATTTAATTGATATCTAATACACGTTTCTTTTACACGAATGTACGAATTCGTTAATAAATTATTTTAAAAAATGTATAAAATTGTATTTGTTAATTATAAGTTTTGTATTAAAAAAGAAATTTAGTAATTTCAATCAAATATTTGTTTGAATAGAGACATTTTTTCGAAACTAATCAATTGTTTGAAATGTTAAAGTAAAACTTTATATTATTTTGTAAGATTTTTTTCTATTATTTATCGAATGTATTACAACATTTCATAGGGATATATAATTGGACATAATTTTTATATTAAAGCAATTAATTAATTTTCTAATTCAACAAATAGTAGCTTACATTTATTGCATATTTTGTAAAGCAACTATCAAGTTGTTAATTCAATTGCATAATATAATGATATTAAAAAAAATTCGTAAAAACAGGAAAATTATGATTTAATTTAGCAAATACTTTAACTGAATAATGTTAGCAGCTTGCTTACTGCTTTTTCGAAAGTTTTTTTTTTCCTGCGTTTCTTAGTTTCAAACAATTATTTGTTAAAACGTATTCAAACAGACATTTTAATCAATTCACTAACTATTTTTATATCAGCGTTACAAGCGGTCATGATCGAGTTATATACTTTTGTAATAATCCGTTATAAATAAATATTTTGATCATCAATATTTAACGTTCTTTTCTAAATTTAAAATCCTGATAATAAAGCAATCACTTAATCTTTGAAACGCTCATAAATGACTTAACGTGTTATAACTCGATATATATTGTAGTCAAAGTTGCTCTCCATTCTTCGTAAAAGAAGAATCTCGAATTTTCGGCGCTTTGAACTTTTATCACCAGTGCTCGAGTAAAATTTCATTCCGAAAGACTTGGAGATCAAATGCGAAGTTTTTCAAGCTGCAACACCGAGTTAACCCGACACCGAGTAAAGTAAAGGAACGACTTCTTAGGGCATATATAGTTTATAGGAATATATATAGACAAGTCTTATTTAAATAATCGCGAGTCGCTGTTTTAACCTAATTAACCGTTACTATACAATATTAAAAAAATACTAATTGAAGTACAATAATATTGCAAGACTGATTCATTTATTTTATACTTATGTTCGATCGTATAGACGTCTATTCAAGGTTTACATATACTTTTGTTATTGACAACTATGCGTAAAGTAATTTGTAACTAATCAGCGTTATCAATTCTTGAAATGTTTATTTATCGAAGCAACTTGAAATGAAGTAAATCGTCCAAGCAGTAAAGTCAAAGGATTTTTGCTTATGTAGTTAAAATTTTAAGAAATCCAAACGACTATTAAATGTGTAATATATAATATAGATAATTCTTCTGTCTCATCCACGCAGTAATTATTTACGAAGAACTATAATTCGAATCTTTATTTAGGCGTCGACGTTTCGATGAGTTATCGTCTTATTTACAAAAACGAATACATTTCTATCATAAATTAGGTTTATTATTAAGCCTTACGATAGCATTTAACTCACTCACCATTCGTCGATATATATCGAATTATTTCACATTGTATTTCAATCGTAGGATCACCGAGTTGTCACCCTGATAATGAAAACAAGGATATTTAAAAGGATAAAACGTCATTATTACATACACATTACGATGATTACCGTCATCCTATTAACACCTCCATAATTCAACGTAATTAATAAATAAATAAATTAAGAACCTGCACAAACGAACGATAACGCAAAAATAAAGTAAAAGCAGTTACAAACAAAACCAACTAGATTAAATATCACAGCGTACTAAATTCAATCACAGTTAATATATACAGCTAATAGTCATTTGTAGTATACCTGTATAAATGCGCGATGTAATATATATATAACTATAGTAATACAATGTACGTGTACAATATTATAATAATACAATTAGAGGAATATTTTCTATACTGCACGAAATACGATATAATCAGAATATCATTCGAGACGACTCAATAAAACCCGATGTTTACTTAATCGTCGTTTTATCGAGGAAAATAAAATTGTAAGCGCAGCCGAGGTATATATATCTATATAGGGTATATATCCGTAACTTGGAAGAGGAAGAGAAAGAAAAAAAAAGTGAAAAACGTAAGAATCTCGTAAATAATCGACAGTAAATAGCGATACACACGAGAAGATAAAAAAGAATCAATTTACACTAATACGTGGTGTGTGCGTGTGTGTATGTGTGTGGTCCGTGGTAGCAGGAGGCTTTTTACGCAAGTGGAGAGGAGGCTCCTCAAGGTTCCGCCGACAAAAGATTATCCTCCCTCAGCCCCGGAATCCCTTATAAATCCCTCAGCGTGACAACGCGCGGGGGGTCAGTCCCCATCCCGTTCCTCCTTCCTTGGCCCCTCGAGGAAAAAAAAAACGAAAAGGAAGGAAAGAAAAAAAAGACTCGCTTCCTCCCAGGCGATAACAGGGTTGTGGCGTATACACCTGGTAAACTCGACCCGGGCAAGGAAATAAACACCGAAAAAAGCTTCGCCGCAAAAATGAAACGGTTGCGCGGGCGTCCTAGAAAAATCCCACCACGGAACAAAAGGGGGGGAGGGCGAGTGTGGGAAAAAAACGTGAGAGAGAGAGAGAGAGAGAGAGAGAGAGAGAGTAGGAGAAGGAGAAGGAGAAACGAGTTGGAAAGAAAAAGCGGAAAAGGAAGCCAAAGGGGTGTGCTGAGGGATAGGGTGTGGGCGACCGATTTATTATCTCGATAGGAGTTTTAGTGTGTGCCAGGCCGCGCGAACGCTTTAAGGTTTTACGAGTCCTAGGTTGTGTATATGTGCACACACACGCACTCACGCACGCAGACATGTAACGCGGGGGGGAGGGTGTGGGTGCGTGTGCACGGAGGTGCGCACGTAAGGCGCGTCGTAACACCTCTGTGTAAGGAGAGGGGTTGGGGGTGGAAAGAGAGAGAGAGAGAGAGAGAGAGAGAGAGAGAGAGAGAGAGAGAGAGAAGGCGTACCTGCATATCCGGGAATTTATCATCGCGGAACCGAGCGAGCGTGCTCGAGGGGAAATCGCCGCGCGGCGATAGCGGGAGAGCCGCCGGATATAAACGTAGCCGAGGAAACTCAGTCTGTCGGGAAGTACAGGAAGGTAGAGTTCAAGATTTCTCGCGGTTCCTTTCGCTTCTCTCTACCTATTTCACCTTATATGTACATAGGTATATACACACCCGCCTATTTTTAAACCAGATCACTATTCGACCGTGGTATTATCATTTAGTTTCATTAAATTAGAAAATAACTGTCCTAACGTTTTATCGACATTTGGTTTAGTGTATATTTAGTCACTTTCAATTTTTACACTGAAAAAAAAGTTATAGCAAAAATTATAATGTTGTCTATTAATGCAGGTACGGACCGACTGACACAATCCAAAAATTTACCATAGTGTATAATAAATTTTACTGAATTTTTAGTAAATGTTACCAGAATTGTTGCAAAAATGTATAGCTTTCTAGTAAATTGTATTATACACTATGGTCAATTTTTGGATTATATCAGTCTGACCTTGCATTATTAATAGACAACATTATTATTTTTATATATAATAATAATCATCGAGTAAAATTATTCAATTTTGAGCGGACTAGATATAGGCGTACTCGATCAACGGTATACCTAATAGTCAATTTTAACAACCGAGTAAAAAAAATGCATTTTAATTAAATATGGTCATTGACCTTTGTTTCGGGATTATCTCTCACTGAGATACATTTTAAATAAAAATATAGATACATTTAAAAACATACTATTAGAAGGAAATTCAACTCTATGACAAAATAAAACATCATATTTCCTTCCAATACCATATTTAAATGCAATATAATATTATGTATCAAATTTGGCACAGTAATAGATAGTCAAATGAAGGACAATAGTAAAATTGCTGTATTTATTTAATTAAAATCATTTTTGCGGATGCATTCGCTTGGTCGGTAACAATTAATTACGACATTTAATTGGTCACTCATGTTTGCAATTTCAACTTTTTTTTATATTTTTTGTACTTTTGCATTTTTTTAACATCGTTTTTTGGTGTTACCGTTACCTAACTAAAAAACTACTGAACCTTACCCCTTGAAACTTTAATCAAATTCATGTATAAATGCGTCCCGAGGTTGCATTATATTACAATTTTACTACATTTTTCAATGTAAAATTCACTGAAAAATCTCTTTGACGGTTAAACTTTATCCAATACTATTTATTTTTTATTTTACAGATATTTTACAGAATTTGATCCAGCGACATCGACACTGGAAATCATTTAGCAACATTTTCGAGAGTTTACTTTCGTTTAGCATTATTGTACACACATATTCAGTAAAATAAGTAAACAAGATATTTTCTTACACTTTAAATATTGTACTTATTGAGCCTAAAAATTTTATTATAATTTTTAGAATAGTAATCGAAAAAATAATTTCTGAAT
This sequence comes from Theocolax elegans, assembly GCA_026168455.1. Lineage (NCBI taxonomy): Eukaryota > Metazoa > Arthropoda > Insecta > Hymenoptera > Cerocephalidae > Theocolax > Theocolax elegans. The sequence goes on from CM047427.1 coordinate 7,003,251, forward strand.
ATACATCCTTTCTTCAACAAATATTGAATTAAGTTTTACAGATATATTTTTATCGTTTTACAAACAACTGTAACTTCGACTATACTAATTTTAATTTTGAGAACATAAATATATGTTGTACTCTAATTCTAAACATGCCATTATAATATTAAGGTAATAATATAAAAATATCGCAGTATACTTGCGAAAAATTTTATTTAAATAAAGAAAGATGTTTTTTTTTTCAATCCCCCTTTAAAAAAATGATGTGAAACCTCTTAAAACGTGATATGATTGGTCGATTAAAAATGACGTAATTGCATGTATCTATGGAAACGGGTAAAACAAAAGTTTTTAAAATGTATGCTTAGGAAAAGAACGTAACCTGCTTTAAAATTAAAACATTAAAAATATAAACAAACTAAACATAGAAAGGTGCGCGCTTGCGCGCAAGATGGCTTCTAGTATTTTAAAAATACAATTGTATCGTTAAAATGTAGTACAAAAGCATGTAGGAAAATATTTTTGTAAGGTAACTGACTCAGTACTTGAAATAGATTTTAATTCAGATTATGAGTAACTAATATATTTTAAACTAGAAATCGTAATTTTTGAAACTTTTATGGATTACCTATTAATCCGTCATGTAATTTACGTATTAATATAAAAAAAATAAAATACATTTGCTGTTTAAAATCTATAAAATAATTTGGTACGTAATTCAATGTACAAGACTGTAATATTTGGATACTGTCAAAGAATGTAGACATTAGTTTGTAACGATTAGTTTAAAATTATAAGGCTTAATTTAAGAGTTCGATACAATTTCTGAGAATTACAGTCACGCTTGGTGGCTATATAAGGGACGAAGTAACAATAGTCAGTGTCAGTGTTTGTCGATTATTATACCATTTGTGCTTCCGATCTGAGGTTCCACGCGTTTAATCTTCCTGATCTCTTTTATATGATCAGCCTAATAAATTATTGAAGTCTCGAGTGAAAAGTATTGTACAAGAGAATCAAATAAACAAAAACGAATCAATTCACGTCACTTCAACTATTGGCCGGAGGTCGTACATATCTTGTGCGAGAAGTGGAGAAACGGTGGAGCTTTGGAGAAGGGAGGTCCGGACACAAATGGTGCGACAACGCTGATCTATTCGGTTGTCGTAAGATCTATTATGATGTGTATGTATTAATATTGTTACGCTATTCGAATAATTATAATCCTTATCAAATATCTTTTAAAGAATGTTATTAAAGTAATAAATTATTTATCTGCACATATTAAGTTGGTCTTATTTTATTATTATTATTAAAAATTATATCTGTAAGTTTTACAAGTTGGAACCAATATTTGTATAATGTTGAAGAAACAGGTTGGTCAAACATTTTTGTACAATATCGTGATTCAAATTTAACCTCATAACGTTGTATTGTTAATTATGCTAAATTAAAGCTTGTATCATCATGATTTTGAGACGTAATTCGTCGAAAGATCATATACCATAAAAAATCTAAAAACATTAACAACGCTACCACGTTTAAGCTAAATAATAATTATTTACTTATACTATCAATCTATCAGTTTCAAATGTTTATTTCTTCCAACTGTCGGATACTTCACCTTATATAAAAAAAATAATGAATATTTTAAAATGTTCGACATTCCCTTACCCCTTCGAGGTCTGGGATGACGCCTCGAAGCATCATGGACTAATTCACCAAAGACTTTGACCTTTGGTCATTAGTAAATGACCCAAACCCACGTTTTAAGGGGATGTCGGATAGTCCTGAAAATACCTACCTTACCGGTATAGTCGGTAATTTTGACTTTTTATTTTTTAAATAAGAATTGAGGTATTATTTTAAAAAAGTGCGAACGTCAAGCCCTTCAGTTTTTTATGAGGAAGCTTTAAATAAATTTCGAATCAGTAAAAATAAATATTTTTAATATGATTCTTTGGTTTGAAAATTTTGAACCCAAACATCGCACCTTTAATACATATAAAATTTAACGAAAATTTAGCTAAACCATCACCACAATTTATGTGAGGGCTTGACGTTCTTACTTTTTGAATAAAATAAAAAAAGCAATAAAGAAATCTACTATTACCTTCCCCCACTCCACTAAGATTTTTCAGAATTGGCGGGTTCACGAAATGTCTTCACAAATGTCATCGAAACATTTAATTCATATTATTTTTATGAAACATGAGTTTAGTTAATGAGTATAATTACTTAATCTTAATAATAAATATACTTTTGCAATGTGAACGTTAGTTAAAATATAATATAAAATTTGTTGCGAGAGATGGCGCCACCAACGCTTTCCGAAAAGTAAAATACATTGTAGCTTTATACATTGAAAATTATATACATATTTCATGGTATATGTAATCACGTTTATAATTTATTTTTTTACTATTTTCAAGAATCATAGAGCTGGTCGTCATATACTTAGAACTTGTAATTGGTTGCCATGTCTAATTTACATAATTTTAAATTTATTTCTTTATATGAATCTCTGTTCGGGTGCATTTCTTGTCACCGTCCAGCAAATTTTCAATTATTTTAATAAAAAGATACACGCAAACCCGAATTACAAAAAATACGAGAGACAAGAATTAATAATTGTGAAATATTTACAATCTTCTACTGCGGTAGGTCTACGGAGACCGTGCAAGGGTTACGGCAATCGTGCGCACGGTCCCCGTAGACTATCGAAGCAAAATTCTGCGTTTCATATCGATTTAAAATTCCGGGAAAAATCACATGCATTGTTTAGTAGAGACATATATTGTATTAAACGGTATTTAGAGACTGAAAATTTTTTTACGACAGAATTAACAATTCAGCTAAATTTTACTAAATAGTAAATCTCTGTGCAGGTGCATTTCTTGTTTACGACTAACTAAGAAACTCCTGAAAATACCTACCTTACCGGTATAGTCGGTAATTTTGACTTTTTATTTTTAAATAAGAATTGAGGTATTATTTTGAAAAATTGCGAACGTCAAGCCCTTCAGTTTTTTATGAGGAAGCTCTAAATAAATTTCGAATCAGTAAAAATAAATATTTTTAATATGATTCTTTGGTTTGAAAATTTTGAACCCAAACATCGCACCTTTAATACATATAAAATTTAACGAAAATTTAGCTAAACCATCACCACAATTTATGTGAGGGCTTGACGTTCTTACTTTTTGAAAAAAATAAAAAAAGCAATAAAGAAATCTACTATTACCTTCCCCCACTCCACTAAGATTTTTGAGAATTGGCGGGTTCACGACATATCATAACAAAGGTCATCGAAACATTTTATTCACATTATTTTTATGAAACATGAATTTACTTAATAAGTATAATTACTTAATCTTAATAATAAATATACTTTTGCAATGTGAACGTTAGTTAAAATATAATATAAAATTTGTTGCGAGAGATGGCGCCACCAACGCTTCCCAAAAAGTAAAATGCATTGTAGTTTTATACATTGAAATTTATATACATATTTCATGTTATATGTAATCACGTTTATAATTTATTTTTTTACTATTTTCAAGAACCATAGAGCTGGTCGCCATATACTTAGAGCTTGTAATTGGTTGCCATGTCTAATTTACATAAATTTAAATTGGTTTCTTTATATGAATCTCTGTTCGGGTGCATTTCTTGTCACCATCTAGCAAATTTTCAATTATTTTATTAAAAAGATACACGCAAACCCGATTTACAAAAAAATCTGAGAGACAATAATTAATAAATGTTAAATATTCATAATTTTCTTTTATTATAAATTGTACAACAAAAGTACAAAAATTAATTTAAAAGTGTATAATAGAAATACACAGATTTATTAAAATCGCCTTGTGAAATCACCTTCTGCATAGCTCCAACGAACGATTATTTTCCAATCTGTATATTTTTATTTACAGTTCCTTTGTTTATTTTAATATAAAAACGCGATTCATATCCCAAAATATAGGTTATAAAATACTAGTGAATACAACTATTAGTAATTGCGAAAAGACTTGAGGAAAATCTTGAAGAATCATTATAAATTTTATACTAAACTCTTCTGCTTTAGACAAAAATCAAGTTTCCCGTTTGGGAGTCTACGGGCGGGGATCACGCTCGCGCTTCCGTGCGAATCCCCGCCCGTAGGGTACTGAACGCGCGCTGCGTCGATTATTCCTTTTCATCTGTTTGGAATGGTAAAATCACGTTGCGGAATCACCTTCTCCATAGCTCCAACGAACGATTATTTTCTACTCTATTTATATTTTTATTTACAGATTTTTTGTTTTTTTTAATATAAAAACGCGATTTATAACATAAAATTTAGGTTATAAAATACTAGTGAATACAACTATTAGTAATTGCGAAAAGACTTGAGGAAAATCTTGAAGAATCATTATAAATTTTATACTAAACTCTTCTGCTTTAGACAAAAATCAAGTTTCCCGTTTGGGAGTCTACGGGCGGGGATCACGCTCGCGCTTCCGTGCGAATCCCCGCCCGTAGGGTACTGAACGCGCGCTGCGTCGATTATTCCTTTTCATCTGTTTGGAATGGTAAAATCACGTTGCGGAATCACCTTCTCCATAGCTCCAACGAACGATTATTTTCTACTCTATTTATATTTTTATTTACAGATTTTTTGTTTTTTTTTAATATAAAAACGCGATTTATATCATAAAATTTAGGTTATAAAATACTAGTGAATACAACTATTAGTAATTGCGAAAAGACTTGAGGAAAATCTTGAAGAATCATTATAAATTTTATACTAAACTCTTCTGCTTTAGACAAAAATCAAGTTTCCCGTTTGGGAGTCTACGGGCGGGGATCACGCTCGCGCTTCCGTGCGAATCCCCGCCCGTAGGGTACTGAACGCGCGCTGCGTCGATTATTCCTTTTCATCTGTTTGGAATGGTAAAATCACGTTGCGGAATCACCTTCTCCATAGCTCCAACGAACGATTATTTTCTACTCTATTTATATTTTTATTTACAGTTTTTTTGTTTTTTTTAATATAAAAACGCGATTTATATCATAAAATTTAGGTTATAAAATACTAGTGAATACAACTATTAGTAATTGCGAAAAGACTTGAGGAAAATCTTGAAGAATCATTATAAATTTTATACTAAACTCTTCTGCTTTAGACAAAAATCAAGTTTCCCGTTTGGGAGTCTACGGGCGGGGATCACGCTCGCGCTTCCGTGCGAATCCCCGCCCGTAGGGTACTGAACGCGCGCTACGTCGATTATTCCTTTTCATCTGTTTGGAATGGTAAAATCACGTTGCGGAATCACCTTCTCCATAGCTCCAACGAACGATTATTTTCTACTCTATTTATATTTTTATTTACAGATTTTTTGTTTTTTTTTAATATAAAAACGCGATTTATATCATAAAATTTAGGTTATAAAATACTAGTGAATACAACTATTAGTAATTGCGAAAAGACTTGAGGAAAATCTTGAAGAATCATTATAAATTTTATACTAAACTCTTCTGCTTTAGACAAAAATCAAGTTTCCCGTTTGGGAGTCTACGGGCGGGGATCACGCTCGCGCTTCCGTGCGAATCCCCGCCCGTAGGGTACTGAACGCGCGCTGCGTCGATTATTCCTTTTCATCTGTTTGGAATGGTAAAATCACGTTGCGGAATCACCTTCTCCATAGCTCCAACGAACGATTATTTTCTACTCTATTTATATTTTTATTTACAGATTTTTTGTTTTTTTTTTAATATAAAAACGCGATTTATATCATAAAATTTAGGTTATAAAATACTAGTGAATACAACTATTAGTAATTGCGAAAAGACTTGAGGAAAATCTTGAAGAATCATTATAAATTTTATACTAAACTCTTCTGCTTTAGACAAAAATCAAGTTTCCCGTTTGGGAGTCTACGGGCGGGGATCACGCTCGCGCTTCCGTGCGAATCCCCGCCCGTAGGGTACTGAACGCGCGCTACGTCGATTATTCCTTTTCATCTGTTTGGAATGGTAAAATCACGTTGCGGAATCACCTTCTCCATAGCTCCAACGAACGATTATTTTCTACTCTATTTATATTTTTATTTACAGATTTTTTGTTTTTTTTTTAATATAAAAACGCGATTTATATCATAAAATTTAGGTTATAAAATACTAGTGAATACAACTATTAGTAATTGCGAAAAGACTTGAGGAAAATCTTGAAGAATCATTATAAATTTTATACTAAACTCTTCTGCTTTAGACAAAAATCAAGTTTCCCGTTTGGGAGTCTACGGGCGGGGATCACGCTCGCGCTTCCGTGCGAATCCCCGCCCGTAGGGTACTGAACGCGCGCTGCGTCGATTATTCCTTTTCATCTGTTTGGAATGGTAAAATCACGTTGCGGAATCACCTTCTCCATAGCTCCAACGAACGATTATTTTCTACTCTATTTATATTTTTATTTACAGATTTTTTGTTTTTTTTTTTAATATAAAAACGCGATTTATATCATAAAATTTAGGTTATAAAATACTAGTGAATACAACTATTAGTAATTGCGAAAAGACTTGAGGAAAATCTTGAAGAATCATTATAAATTTTATACTAAACTCTTCTGCTTTAGACAAAAATCAAGTTTCCCGTTTGGGAGTCTACGGGCGGGGATCACGCTCGCGCTTCCGTGCGAATCCCCGCCCGTAGGGTACTGAACGCGCGCTAGCGTCGATTATTCCTTTTCATCTGTTTGGAATGGTAAAATCACGTTGCGGAATCACCTTCTCCATAGCTCCAACGAACGATTATTTTCTACTCTATTTATATTTTTATTTACAGATTTTTTGTTTTATTTTAATATAAAAACGCGATTTATATCATAAAATTTAGGTTATAAAATACTAGTGAATACAACTATTAGTAATTGCGAAAAGACTTGAGGAAAATCTTGAAGAATCATTATAAATTTTATACTAAACTCTTCTGCTTTAGACAAAAATCAAGTTTCCCGTTTGGGAGTCTACGGGCGGGGATCACGCTCGCGCTTCCGTGCGAATCCCCGCCCGTAGGGTACTGAACGCGCGCTGCGTCGATTATTCCTTTTCATCTGTTTGGAATGGTAAAATCACGTTGCGGAATCACCTTCTCCATAGCTCCAACGAACGATTATTTTCTACTCTATTTATATTTTTATTTACAGATTTTTTGTTTTTTTTTTTAATATAAAAACGCGATTTATATCATAAAATTTAGGTTATAAAATACTAGTGAATACAACTATTAGTAATTGCGAAAAGACTTGAGGAAAATCTTGAAGAATCATTATAAATTTTATACTAAACTCTTCTGCTTTAGACAAAAATCAAGTTTCCCGTTTGGGAGTCTACGGGCGGGGATCACGCTCGCGCTTCCGTGCGAATCCCCGCCCGTAGGGTACTGAACGCGCGCTAGCGTCGATTATTCCTTTTCATCTGTTTGGAATGGTAAAATCACGTTGCGGAATCACCTTCTCCATAGCTCCAACGAACGATTATTTTCTACTCTATTTATATTTTTATTTACAGATTTTTTGTTTTTTTTTTAATATAAAAACGCGATTTATATCATAAAATTTAGGTTATAAAATACTAGTGAATACAACTATTAGTAATTGCGAAAAGACTTGAGGAAAATCTTGAAGAATCATTATAAATTTTATACTAAACTCTTCTGCTTTAGACAAAAATCAAGTTTCCCGTTTGGGAGTCTACGGGCGGGGATCACGCTCGCGCTTCCGTGCGAATCCCCGCCCGTAGGGTACTGAACGCGCGCTGCGTCGATTATTCCTTTTCATCTGTTTGGAATGGTAAAATCACGTTGCGGAATCACCTTCTCCATAGCTCCAACGAACGATTATTTTCTACTCTATTTATATTTTTATTTACAGATTTTTTGTTTTTTTTTTAATATAAAAACGCGATTTATATCATAAAATTTAGGTTATAAAATACTAGTGAATACAACTATTAGTAATTGCGAAAAGACTTGAGGAAAATCTTGAAGAATCATTATAAATTTTATACTAAACTCTTCTGCTTTAGACAAAAATCAAGTTTCCCGTTTGGGAGTCTACGGGCGGGGATCACGCTCGCGCTTCCGTGCGAATCCCCGCCCGTAGGGTACTGAACGCGCGCTGCGTCGATTATTCCTTTTCATCTGTTTGGAATGGTAAAATCACGTTGCGGAATCACCTTCTCCATAGCTCCAACGAACGATTATTTTCTACTCTATTTATATTTTTATTTACAGATTTTTTGTTTTTTTTTTAATATAAAAACGCGATTTATATCATAAAATTTAGGTTATAAAATACTAGTGAATACAACTATTAGTAATTGCGAAAAGACTTGAGGAAAATCTTGAAGAATCATTATAAATTTTATACTAAACTCTTCTGCTTTAGACAAAAATCAAGTTTCCCGTTTGGGAGTCTACGGGCGGGGATCACGCTCGCGCTTCCGTGCGAATCCCCGCCCGTAGGGTACTGAACGCGCGCTGCGTCGATTATTCCTTTTCATCTGTTTGGAATGGTAAAATCACGTTGCGGAATCACCTTCTCCATAGCTCCAACGAACGATTATTTTCTACTCTATTTATATTTTTATTTACAGATTTTTTGTTTTTATTTTAATATAAAAACGCGATTTATATCATAAAATTTAGGTTATAAAATACTAGTTAATACAACTATTAGTAATTGCGAAAAGACTTGAGGAAAATCTTGAAGAATCATTATAAATTTTATACTAAACTCTTCTGCTTTAGACAAAAATCAAGTTTCCCGTTTGGGAGTCTACGGGCGGGGATCACGCTCGCGCTTCCGTGCGAATCCCCGCCCGTAGGGTACTGAACGCGCGCTACGTCGATTATTCCTTTTCATCTGTTTGGAATGGTAAAATCACGTTGCGGAATCACCTTCTCCATAGCTCCAACGAACGATTATTTTCTACTCTATTTATATTTTTATTTACAGATTTTTTGTTTTTTTTTTTAATATAAAAACGCGATTTATATCATAAAATTTAGGTTATAAAATACTAGTGAATACAACTATTAGTAATTGCGAAAAGACTTGAGGAAAATCTTGAAGAATCATTATAAATTTTATACTAAACTCTTCTGCTTTTGACAAAAATCAAGTTTCCCGTTTGGGAGTCTACGGGCGGGGATCACGCTCGCGCTTCCGTGCGAATCCCCGCCCGTAGGGTACTAAACGCACGCTGCGTCGATTATTCCTTTTCATCTGTTTGGAATGGTAAAATCGCGTCGCCGAATCACCTTCTCCATAGCTCCAGCGAACGATTATTTTCTACTCTATTTATATTTTTAATTACAGTTTTTTTGTTTATTTTAATATAAAAACGCGATTTATATCATAGAATTTAGGTTATAAAATACTAGTTAATACAACTATTAGTAATTGCGAAAAGACTTGAGGAAAATCTTGAAGAATCATTATAAATTTTATACTAAACTCTTCTGCTTTAGACAAAAATCAAGTTTCCCGTTTGGGAGTCTACGGGCGGGGATCACGCTCGCGCTTTCCGTGCGAATCCCCGCCCGTAGGGTACTGAACGCGCGCTACGTCGATTATTCCTTTTCATCTGTTTGGAATGGTAAAATCACGTTGCGGAATCACCTTCTCCATAGCTCCAACGAACGATTATTTTCTACTCTATTTATATTTTTATTTACAGATTTTTTGTTTTTTTTTTAATATAAAAACGCGATTTATATCATAAAATTTAGGTTATAAAATACTAGTGAATACAACTATTAGTAATTGCGAAAAGACTTGAGGAAAATCTTGAAGAATCATTATAAATTTTAACAAAACTCTTCTGCTTTAAACAAAAATCAAGTTTCCCGTTTGGGAGTCTACGGGCGGGGATCACGCTCGCGCTTCCGTGCGGATGCCCGCTCGTAGGGTACTGAACGCGCGTATATAGTAAATATTTTTGTTTGGACCGGGCCGCATATCCATATATATATACATGTATATTGTGTATCGGCGGTCACCTTGTCGTCGTGTCATTGTGCCGGCCGCGACTCGCGAGTGATGTACTGATCGATTTCCTATATAGTAAAGTTGGTCCTACATACAAAGTATGTACTAATATATGTATAAGTAATGTCGAGATTACCGATATATAGCGATATTCTTGAACGTTTGCATTATATTACTAGTGGATTTGGGCGCGCCACGCGTGTCGATGTTTTGTTTTCCATTGATTTTCGAGTTTTTTCATGTTCGAGATCGAGATTCGAGATCTTCGATTCGATCGCTTACTCAATTTTATAATAGGATAGACTAGATCATCGAGGCCATCGTTTACTGTTTTGTTTGATTTTTTTAAACCTCTAACCTACATAAAAAGTCTACTTAAAATATTTGAGATGCCTTTTCGAGAGGATCGCGGGCATACATGAGTAACACCATAATGCTTATATGGACAATGTCCGTCTATTGATTTTTGTTCTTTTGCCTTTTTCCGATTTTTGCCAAAGTATTTTCATCGACGTTCTGAACTTTCCCTAAGAGCTAAGATTATTTTATCACTTTGTGTAAAATTATTCAGGAGCAAATTTGGTATGTGGGTTTCGAAATAAAACGTTTGTGTTGTAGAGATCAAATTTTAGATGAAGTTGTAGATGATGATAATATGTCCTCTGATGAAGAAAATTCAAATGGATCCTGATTTATTGGTTCACCTGAAAAATATTGGAGTAAGGGCTACAGGTACTGTTCGATCAGATAGAATGAAAGGAGTTACAAACGATATTGATAAGAAATCCGATCGGGGCTCATACGGTGTAAAACATGACAAAAATAGTGGCATGAATTACATCACTATTATGGACTGGAAACCTGTATCAATTTTGTCACCAACTGCAGGTGTTACACCCTTATCATCAATGGAAAGATACTCTGAAGAACATCGTAGTAAAATAGAATTACCATTTCCGAATGCGTTTTCAATTTATAATAAATATATGAGAGAAGTTGACCTACATGACTATCACTGCAGTATGTTGATGCCTTCAATTATATGTAAGAAATGGACATGGGTTACTTTTCTAAGATTAATTCAAGCATCTATAGCCAATGCTACAGTGCTGAAAAATATGGTACGCAACGAAACTAAAAAATTAGGGACTAAAGATATTGCTATAGAAATAGCCCGTAATTATGTAAAGAAAAACTCTATTAAAAATCCAAGACCACATAAAACTGCACTGTCAGAAAAGAAAAAAAATTGTACAAACTTTTCGAAGTGTTCTGTCAGAACTCAAAAAATTTGTACTTCTTGTAATATTCACATTTGTGCTGCCTGCTTTGACAGTTATCACACAAAATTTGCATGAATTCTTAAGTATTTTCACTAAAAAGAAAAACAAAAATTATAAAAATTATAAAAAAAATGATAAAAATTTTAAAAATGTCAAAAAAAATAAAAATTATCACATACCTTTAACAGGCAACATTTATTAATTGGGATTAGTAATGGGTGTTTTTAAAAATTTGTTTTAAATAATGAAATATTAGAAATTACTCAAATTTTTCCACACTATAGTAATACACTATAATCAAGAAACATACAAGAAAAATATAATAGATTTTGTATAGAGGAAAACATCTTTCTAATAAGTTGACACTGCATATATATAAAAATGTCCATTTATCCAAAGCCTGCCGCTATGTTTACACTTGCAGTATTTAAAGCGCCCAAAAAAATTCTCGACGTTGCCGTGAGATAACACGAAACAATCAAATTTGCCTCGCTCTTATTGCGCTTAGAGCCACGGGTGGGGGGAGCGGCGGCCATGTCGTCTGCGCTTCCCCTCTACTCCTTATTCGGATAAATTTTATGCCTTTTTCAATATCTCAAAATTTTACACTTACAGAAATCGAATAAAAAATCGTTTCCGATGCTAAATTTTACGTTCTTTCATTTGACACTAATCGTTTTGCTGTAGACCCAACGGTTATTGAGATATAATTTAAAATAACTTTTAAATGTTGGTTTCGCATAGAACCCCTGGACCTAGGAAGCTGCAAATTTCAGAATCGTTTTCTACGACCTCGATTAATCAAATATCATAAATGCAGCCACTTCTGTGACAAGTCGATTTCAGACCTATTTTCACCGGACTACTTCTCGAGTGCCATGATTCTGTATCCGCGCATGCGCATAGCTCGTTCTCGGTGGGCTGAAACTTTGCGATTGTGCGCTTAACGCACGGACCGCGATCGTGCGTCTCGATGTGGCTCAGCTGTTATCTTATTGCTGGCTGATATCCTCTTTACCTGGACATCGTAGCTGTTCCTCTCTTAAGGTAATATTCTCGTTTATTATCTCTGCCCATCAACTAATGAATACGGCATGAAGTCGACTACGTCGCCACGACGCCAACCTCGTTACCCGTAGCCGTCTCTACTCTGCTTCACTTGATGACGCCGAACGCCAAGGTCGCCACAGCTATTCCATGTAAAATCTCCAGGTAATTATTTGTATATCGGGGTGGCGCTGATATGCGTTTTTATCTACATAATAATTCGGTATTTGCTGTATACCAAATTTGTGTACACGCATAACCTCAATCCAACCTTGTTTTTCCTAACACACAGCTGTCATATGTGGATACGATTGCGATAGTAAGATACAGCTGTATATGTTCCTATGTCCTTATCCTACATATCAGTAGCATATACTAAAATAAGTGGTATTATCTTCACAGTGGACTGGATGCTTGCATGCTAGCTCCGGATACCCTGGGCCGAGGATAGCAATTTTCACTCTGGCTGTGGACTGCTGACATCTTTCAGCTCATAATAACCTCGTTTGTAATCTCTCCTCATCAACTAATAAGTACGGTGTGAAATCGACTACGTTGCTATGACGCCAACCTCGTTACCCGTATCCGTCTCTACTCTGCTTCACTTGATGACGCCGAACACCAAGATCGCCACGCTATTCCATGTAAAATCTCCAGGTAATTCTTTGTATATCGGGGTGGCGCTGATATGCGTTTTTATCTACATAATAATTCGGTATTTGCTGTATACCAAATTTGTGTACACGCATAACCTCAATCCAACCTTGTTTTTCCTAACACACAGCTGTCATATGTGGATACGGTTGCGATAGTAAGATACAGCTGTATATGTTCCTATGTCCTTATCCTACATATCAGTAGCGCATACTAAAATAAATGGTATTGTCTTCACAGTGGACTGGATGCTTGCATGCTAGCTCCGGATACCCTGGGCCGAGGATAGCAATTTGCACTCTGGCTGTGGACTGCTGACATCTTACAGCTCACAATATGGACTGCTAACATCTTTCAGCTCATAATAACCTCGTTTGTAATCTCTGCCCAACAACTAATAAGTACGGCGTGAAGTCGACTACGTAGCTATGACGCCAACCTCGTTACCCGTATCCGTCTCTACTCTGCTTCACTTGATGACGCCGAACACCAAGATCGCCACGCTATTCCATGTAAAATCTCCAGGTAATTCTTTGTATATCGGGGTGGCGCTGATATGCGTTTTTATCTACATAATAATTCGGTATTTGCTGTATACCAAATTTGTGTACACGCATAACCTCAATCCAACCTTGTTTTTCCTAACACACAGCTGTCATATGTGGATACGGTTGCGATAGTAAGATACAGCTGTATATGTTCCTATGTCCTTATCCTACATATCAGTAGCGCATACTAAAATAAATGGTATTGTCTTCACAGTGGACTGGATGCTTGCATGCTAGCTCCGGATACCCTGGGCCGAGGATGGCAATTTTCACTCTGGCTGTGGACTGCTGACATCTTCCAGCTCAGTTTCTCCGTACTTGTCAGTCTATTGGAAGCCCCTGTGGTTGCTGCTTTATCGACCTCCCTCAACAGTTAGCTAGACGGTCCTGATGATAAGCTGGGTTATCGCTAGCCGTTCCAGCTTACATATATTTCAAGTGGCATTGTGTGTTAGTGAGTCTTGGGAAGGGTTATTGGAATTATGAGAGTGGGTAGGACTTAGATCCAGTGCGGGTAGGTAGACAGAGGGTAAGGTTGAAGTAATATGAGTAGCTAGGTTTGAATAAGTAGTCGCTTAGCTATTCGGGTAGGTAGGTATTCGCTTTAGCTTCAAATATAATTCGTGATAGAAACAATTTTTTCAGGGGCTATTTTTGAAGCTATTTATCTCAAAATCTATTACAGGAATCTGCACCTTTCAACCCAAAAATTATATCTAAAATATTGCATTAAAAATCTGAAAAAATTCGTACGGATAGGTGAAGACATAAGGAAGGGCTTGACGTTTTGATTTTTTAATGAAAAGACATTTTTTAAATAATAATTGAGTAAACAATGTTTGGTCGGTAATTATTCATCTAAAAAATCATAATATTTCAACAACACCATTGTGATCAAATTATGGATTTAAACATTTGGGAAAATTTGTGTATATTATTTAAAACATGCTTAAGGGCTTGACGTTTAGCGTTTTTTAAAAACTTTATTCATTTGTTTATAAAAAAAAGTACAAAATGACCATTTTCTGGGTCCGATATCCCCTTAAATTGAGATATCTTATTAGAAATTCGGTGAAATGTTATTGGTAGCTTAGCATAATGTTTTTTCATTTGTAATTTTCACCCTCCATTGTTGAATTTGTAAATAGTCTATTGTTAAAACCCTTCCCAATCGACTATTTAGAAATACTGTTTTTTCTTTACTTTCTTGTGTATTTATTAATATCTTTGCATGCTTTTTTTATGTTTTGCTTTATTGCTCGATATACTACTATAAATTGCATGATTATCTTTTGCTTTACTTTCTTATGGGATATTTTAGATTGGTGTTCTGCATGAGAGCATAGAGATGTTGAACCCAAATTACAGGGATCTACACCAAAAAGTGTATCTAAAATATTAATTAAAAAATCGATACAGAGAAAAAGACTGATGGTTTGACTTTCAAAGAAAATTTTTTTTTAAGTAATTGAGCAAACCAGTTTAATTTGTAGTTTTTAATCAATGTGGATACATTGTTGAAAACGTGCCTTAGGGCGTGAAAGCATTATTATTTCGAAACTTCATTGTTTTGTTTAAAATATCATTGTAAAAAATTTTTGTGTGATTTGCTAATATCTTTGCATGATTTTTTTTGTTTTACTTTCTTATGGGATATTTTAGATTGGTGCACTGCATGAGAGCATAAAGAGATGTCGAACCCAAATTACATGGATCTAGACCAAAGAGTGTATCTAAAATATTAATTAAAAAATCGATACAGAGAAAAGGTCTGATGGTTTGACTTCTAAAGAAAAATTTTATTTTAAATAATAATTGAGCAAACCAATTTAATTTGTAGTTTTTAATCAATGTGGATACATTGTTGAAAACATGTCTTAGGGCGTGAAAGCATTATTATTTCGAAACTTCATTGTTTTGTTTAAAATAACAATGTAAAAAAACATTTGTGTGATTTGTTAATATCTTTGCATGATTTTCTTTTCTTTTATTTTCTTACGAGATATTTTAGATGTGCGTACTGCATGAGCATAAAGAGATGTTGAACCCAAATTATAGGGATCTACACCAAAAAATGTGATACAAGTGACTTAAAACATGAGGTAGAGTCGAACAGTTCGATTTCTCAATAAAAAATTATTCTTACAATAATAATTCAGCAAACCATTATTGGTTTCTAATTATTAATCAAAAATGACAAAATCATAGTAAAAGATCAATTTTAATATCTGGCAAAATGTGGGTACATTGTTGAAAACACGCCTGAGGACCTGAAAGACAACATTATTATTTCAAAATTTCATTGTTTTGTTTATAAAAACAATGTAAAATATAACAATTTTTTGAATGTTATATCCCTAAATAATTTTATTGACATTGCCACGTTTGTTGCTTGACATACATTACATATTACAAAAATATTATGTATCTAATGCCATCTACTGGAAAATCTATCTATCGGATAAACTCATTATTTTTTCCTTATCACGGCGCCTTGGAAATTTGTAACGAAATAATACAGCGAGCGCCATCTATGGGAGAAAACATCACTGCACGACCGCGTGACGTAATTCGTAAAGTAATGGCGGCGTGCAAAACAAGTCGTTTCTCGTCAGTCAAATCGTACTTATCACTTTACGATTTGAATATTAATCTTTTGAGGTGACAACCGGCCTACAAATACTTCTGGTATGAGTGGCAATCCCGCTCATCTCTCTATTTGCATTGTAGTCTTTCTTTTTTTTAAATTAACAATTATTTCGGATATGTCTCGACTGACCTCAGCGCCATTACTCTTGGTGTCAATTTTAGGAGAGAGCGCTTACGCCATCTTCGTCGTAAATATATAATTAAATTTAACAATCTATGTTACCGACCCGCGGAACGTTGTTTTAGACCATCCGACATCCCCTTAATAAAAAAGTACGCTTTTGAAATTTTTCAAATCTCGGCTCTCCAAGGATGAAACACTCCGACCTCTTTAATAAATATATGATGCATTAAAAGCTCTCGCATTCCGTTTTGAAAAAACGTCGACGCGCGTCTTACGTGCACGCGAATTCATAACGTATACAAAATATACATGAAATACTCACTTATTCCCTCGTATGCAATCATCGAATATTTAATCGCAAAATAACCATTCTATACTCTATATTTTCTAATAACGATAATAACAATAACAATAACAATAATACGATATATATACGGTATAATGCACAAAATCATCGTCTAAAATACTTAATAATTTTAAGTACGAGGATGTAGAAAGGAGGCTTTGGGACGTAAACTTGAGTCGGAGTATAAATGCGTCCTTAACGATCCGCCTCGTAAATCCAGTGCCGACGAGTGGCGCGCGACTACGACGACGAGCGGAACAATAAGTAAGAGTTAATGCCGAAACATCGTAACGCCCAAAAGAGGCATCGCGCTCCACAAATGGAAATCCTGATGGTATATGATTGATTATAATCCATTTGAACGTACGCTATATTGAGAGAGATCGCTTAATTTATTTAGATAATCGTTTGAGCGTGACGAATTTTTTTTTCTCTTTCTCCTTCATTTTTACTAACCGCAAAATCTATCGATTCCGCGATAGTCACGCGTGTGTTTCGTCATGTCTATTTTATTACCCTGGATTTTCGATGCTCTTAATCCTTTGAAGGGTATATATATATATACGTGTTTTTATTTTTCATAGATTTTATGTTTTTTTTTGTTGCGTGTCGCGTTGAAAAATTGGTTGACCCGGTTTGATGGATACGCGACAGTTTGTTTTACTTAATATTGATTTTTCCCAGCTTTTTTATACGGACGACGTTTATCGAAAATTTTTTGGCATATACATATATATGTCATTAAAAACGCGGCAACGGTATTTTTCGCATTGTGCAGTATATATACGTGTAGAGAAAAACATAGGTATTTTCTGGTCTTTATGCGCGTTTCATTTGATAAATATAATCGGGATATTGATCGTGTACGTTTGTGCGTTGTGCACTTCGATTATTAATAATAATAATAATAAACCCCGCACGTCATCGAATATTCTAACAATTTAGAACTACGTTGCATTAATCAAGATTCAAATTATTAATTTACCTGAATAATCTAGCGTATCAATATGTAGTTACGTTTGTATACCCATGATTGTTCAAATAGTAACAATATGGTCCAACAAATTCTTGTGTGTATTTATTATAGGAATGTGCGAGTACTCGAGTTATCGTGACTCGTAAAATTTATCGAACATTTCGTATATCGTCTAGTAGTTGGAGATCCTCGTACAGTTCGAGTTACTCGTGCTAGTCAAGTTACTCATCTAACTCGTGTCATATAAATTCGTGCATATTAATTTTTTTATTTATTAAATATATACGAGCTTATATAGCCCTATTACAGTAATTATAAATTAACGCCTTAAATACGCAACAAAATATATTTTTTATACAATATTATGCTATAATTTTAGTATCCTGTTGTTAGAGATCTTAGAGATTGTTTGGCGTTTCGGTAAAGAATTCCACTGCCTTCTCAGACGACCTACAGTCGAGAAAAAGCCTACGCTTGAATGGTAAATGTTCTCATGGAAATCACCGTAAAATCTTACATTATGCTACATATTTAGGAATACAAACAAATCTTTAATTTCTATACTACTAATCTTGATGTTAAGTATCTTATAAACTTTTTAGGTACTAAAAATAACTTGTTTAAATTTATTCTAACCTTAAAATCTGCTAACTCTTACTAGACAACAAACTTTTACTACATATATAAAAAAAAGTCGAAACATAAATGTTGACCTATGGTTTATGAGTCATTGATCTTGAGATTAAGAATTCTAACCCAGAAGGATAACTTCTAGACATAAACAGCAACCAATGTTACATGTAATGTTTCATAGTAAAAGTTGACGTGAAATGACCCGTATGTACGTCAAACCGTTAGAACATTTTGATTCTGTAATTAGTACATTTAAGATATTTTTTAAATTTAATTGAAGAGAAATCAAGATTTGTTTAATTTGATTATCAACTCGAACTACTCGAAGTTTTTTAGTAACTCTAAAAATCTGAGCATAACTCGCACATCCCTAGTATTTATAAAAGCCAACTATTACAATAAAGTTAATAAAATTTTATACGGGATATTTATTATTAGAGAATTGAATGATGTAGTGAAACACTGTGTAAAAGCGAAATGCACAATATTGTATGTGTGTCTACTTAAACTAATATTCTATTATATTTGCCTATGAACATGGTAAAATACACTATATTTTATAAAAATAATTAATTGTTTTCTGTATATGTATCTATAAAACTAATATTATACGCTTGGTACTTATACGTATGCAATTCTAATAACAGTATAAAAAAGTGTTCATACGCGATCAGTAGTCTGGCATGTATTAGATTCTCTGGTTCAGTATGTGTAAAAATAAAAATTTTTTATCATTAAATTTGCTCCAGTAATGAAAAAGTAAGAAGATTAGCCCTTTGAGGCGTAGATGTTTTCTGTAGCACCTACTTCGGATATTAGAGTGATTATAAAGTTCACGATATGTTACTTCAAAAATCCTATATTGGAATTATCATTGAATTTTCCTGATTGCAAACTTGATTGCAGGTTTTCAATTATCAAACTATGAAGGTAAGGGGAAAACAATAAAAATAGATTAGTGTATTATTTGGTACGTGGCGTTTCAAATGGTTAAGGGGTCCCAATACTCTATTTCTGTTCATTAACCTTTAGACTGCAGCAAGTCCAATTTATTGGCATTATCTCTAATCGACAATTTCCTTATTATCAACCAATGTTATAAGATATTTTTTATACTAGTTGGTTAGTGTTTTTTTCCCACCGTTAATCCATTCTTACGCGGAAAGCAAAGTTTGAGTAAATTTTACAAAAAATCCTGTAAATTTTACTAAACTTTCACTAACGCGGTAACAGACTGCCAAAATCTAAAAAATTACGGAACTTTTTATTAAGTATTACTGAACCTTTCATGAATTTTTAATGAAAATCTACTAATTTTTACTGAAAGTTTAGTAATTTTTTTGCATTTTGGCAATCTGTTACCGTTTTAATGAAAGTTTAGTAAAATTTACTAAAATTTTTCTCTCCGTGTACTACATAGACCCACACCTTCCTGTCACCGCAGTTCATCTTGTGACAGACGTCTAAGAATTCTAGCATCTTCCTGATGAGATGCTTTTTAAAAAGACCGCGCTCTAGAAAATTGCACAAAGCATAGAAGATGAACAGCAGAATGAACGTTCTCCAATGTTTAAATTAGATTTTCTTTCGGAAAGGTCCAATGTATATAGAATTATACCTATATATAGTATACATTACTAAACGATAAAATGTTGCAAATTTGTAAAATATACATCCTAACTAATAATTTATAGACTATTTTTTATAAACTATTTACACAACAAATACAAGTATTGTATTAATTAAAAGCATCCCTGAGTTTTTACTCATATTTTTGTAAAAATCGTTATAATTACATTGCATTTGTTTAACATTTTATACCTTGTAAAATATGTTATATATTACTCACTTATTTGTGTAACAGTTTAATTGTAATTAATTATAAATTTAACAACAAATTTCGTAACTTTTAGCATGTATATGTGTAATACTAATTCAGATACTAATAAGGGGAGTACTTGACCTCCGAGAAACAAATATTTACAAAACTCTAGGATATGATGTATACTATAAAAATATGAAGAAATTTCACGTGACAATGCCCTTTTTCAAGATAGTTATAAGCAAATATCGAAAAATTCACCCAAAAAGACCCTTGACTTTGGTTACTTATTATAATACAAATACGAATAAAGATATACCTTCAATCCTAATTTCAGAAGAAAGCCCAGATAGAGTAGATTGGTTCATAAAAAAGTTAAATATCTTAATTCGGTCGACATATATGAAAAAAATAGGAATTCAACGATATTTTGGCCTTAAAAATTCATAAAATTTTAATACTAAATTTTCGTTAAAATTTCCTCTAATTCTTATTTTTTCTATAACTAAATGGTTTAAATCATTAAATGAAAATTCAAAGAAGGGTTATGTTTGTTTTTTATTTTCTCTAATGGCTAATGAGCTTTTGCCCTTATAAAATGCTGCTGTCCTTTTACATACTCCTTGAGCCGCCGTTCGCTGCTAAATCCCCTTTTTTTACATAATTCGTTTTTTATTACAGTTCATTTATCTTAAACAAATCAAATGGAATTTAAATAACATTCATTTTTCTTTAATATTTTATTTATTTAAACTTTTATTGTTTATTTAAATTCTTCTCAGATACAAAATTATAATATTATATATTTTCTGTCGGTTACTATAACATTTCATCAAATTGAGATTTTTAACCTTCGTTTTCTTTAAATTCAATTTACTTGATCTGGGCTTTCTTCTAAACTTGAGTTTAAATGTATACTTATCTTTATTCGTATTTGTGTTAAAATCGACCAAAGTCGAGGGTCTTTTTTTGTTATTTGCTTATAAGAATCGTGAAAAAGAGCAACGGGCACATGAAATTCTGAGTTTCTTCATATTTCTATAGTATAAATCATATCCTAGAGTTTGATAAATATCTGTTTCCCGGAGGCCAAGTACTCTCCTTATAAGTGTGAATTTTATCACGTTCTAAACGAAAATTAATAAAATATACCATATATAATATACCATATATAATATAATTGGTCAAATTATTGTCAAAATTTTTAAATATTTGTTACTTTATTATATAGTTATTTAAAAAATTTGCCGTAATTTAATCTACATAGTTTCAGGTAGGTTAAACGATTATTCAATTATTTGATATAGTTACTACCAGTATTACTAAAAATAATGATTAACTCATCAAAAAGAGTCTTATTTAACCTAACCAAAATTGCTCAACCTAAACAAGGGAAGATAAGGTTCGCTGCAAATTGAAATAACTCAAGAATAAACAAAAAAGCTTGTATCAAACGCTTTATTTTAAACTCCAGTTTGCTCAGCAAACTTAAACGATTCAAAAGTTACCTTTAATCGAAAAAAACTTACAAAACATTGCGATCTTTCGATGAATTTTTGTGCTAATATTTAGTATTTTTTTAAACCTAACACAACTTTCAAATTGTTTGAAGAATTTGAACGAACTAAAATTTAAAAGGGTTGCACAACTATAGCGACTGAGTAAAATAAGAATTTCCACTTATTTAACAAAACAAACTATTTTATGCAAAATCTAAATATAGACGCTAGATTATTGAATACTTTATCCTACCTACAAATTTTCAAACGTATATATTTTAACAGCATTTTTAAAAATGTTTGCGATCAAAAATATTCAGTTTAGTTTTCGTGCAACCTTGCTTTTGTAGATGTCTTCATTTATAAATTTCCAAATTTGTGTAATGACGTAATTACTGTGTTCTTTAATTATTTTGTACAATTTTGATACAATAGTAAAATTTTTTAATAAAATAGTACAGTGTTAAATAATAGTAAAAATTACTTAATCGTGTAGTATTTTCAGTTAAATTGAAATACTTTTTTTTTCGTTCATGAGAAGTAATTTAGAGTGTATTGTTACGTGGATTTGCCTTATTCCTCTCTTCCTAGGTAAGGAAAGGTGAGAGACTTAGTAACAAGATTAATATGTATAGTGATCTATTTATTGCTTGATAATTATACATAAACGAATGAACTGAACTGAGTGAACTGAGCGAATGAACAGAGCGGAACTGACAGAACCGAGAGAAAAAGCTTCGCCCTTCGCAAGGATCGGGATTATATACCCCGTTGATGCGTCAACGTTATCCGTCATCTAAGATAGCTGCGGATCATCTAGTGCGTTGCGTACACTCATATGTGTACGTGACAGTATTAAAACCATAATTACATTTCAATTTGCGAAAAATCGACTTTATCCAAGATGGTTAAAAATGTGCTGCTTACATCTTTGTTCCAGAATATAGGTATTAAAAGTCTCGAAATACGAATAAATTTTTTAGGGCTAAAGAATTATCTTTCACGATTTCAAAAAAATTTACAAAATAAAAATCAAATGGTCTCCTTTGGAAGTGACATGATTAAACGAATTTTTATTACACATTTAAGGTACTATAGTAGTTCCTAATCGTACATAATATAAAAAATTATTAAATCCATCTGTATAACAAAATTCAAAAAAATTACGGTAAATAAAAAAAATGACCAGATCCGTACATTTGAAAGGCCCTAACATTAACGATACACATATAGTATCTATTTGCAACCACTGCAATAAATCCGTAACCCTTAACAAAAAAAAAAGAAATATCCCCCAAAATATACATATTCCTCGCATTAAATTGAATCAAGTAGAATAAATTGAAGCAAAAAAGAAATCGACGTGCCCCGGAAATTATTAAAAAAAAAAGATAAAGAATAGAAAAAAAGAAGAAAAAGAAGTAGAATAAGAATGAACGAGGAGTAAAAATGTCGAGTGAAGTTCCACGAACGTATCCATTTTTATATTAATCTCATCTCTCGAGTGTAGTCCCTCGACACGCACGAACCACCCAATTTCCACGGCAATCAATTTGGCAAGGCAACTTCAATCTCAAAGGGCGCGTGTAGCGTATCGACTCGCATCACCCGAGACTCGAACCCGCATCGCGTGGTGGCCCGCAGCCTCTCTCGGGTTGCCGGCGCGTGAATAGATTCCACCGTACGCTGCCGTATCGACCGGGTTTCCCACGTCGAGAGGAGGGACGCACAGTTTCCGCCCTTCTGTCGACCAAGAAAACCTCTCGTGACGCACCGGTATAATGACGGTATCCTTGCTGTCACGAAAGATTTTACATTTTAAACGTATCCTATACACCTTCCGATAAACATTATATACGAAAAAACATGATTTTCGATGATATCCTTGAATATAAAATTATTTCTTTTTCGACTGTTCTACTACTCTCGTGTGGATACGCATTAAAAAAAAAATAAATATTTTAATAACGTGAAGGCTCGGTGATTTACGTCTTTTAATATATATATAATATAATATCCACGTTGGAACTATAATGTCCGTAATGTTTTAATTAAAATAACGTAATAGGTGATTCGAAATAATAAAACAATCAATCCCACTGTGATGTAAATTACGAATACTGTATTAATTGTAACGTGATTTGTTTACGACCGCGTTAGCCTATATGTACTCATCGAAAATAATTGCATGGACGATAACAGTCCTAATAAATATATAAACAACCTAGTTAATAAATTATGGAATATACTTATGTAAAAACGTCAGTAAGATATTTACAAGGTATACATTCCGTCATCCAAGAAAAAAAATGTAAAATCGTAAAGTTTAGAACCTAAGAAAATAACATCATGTACGAGGTTCAATTACATAAATAAAAAAAGAAGGGGTTTAGAACCGGTTAACCGAAAAGAAAGAAAAAAAAACGCCAAGTACATCCAGGGTAAATCGTCGAAAGTTAGAAGTAGAGTGAAGTCGAACAATCGTAAATTGATGAAGCTTAGGGTAAAGTTAACGTCTCCTGGAGTAAACGAAGGGAAAGGATCGAACGGGGTATATATACCGTTTCGTATCGTCGAGACATTAGAAATGCGCGAATCTCCGCAGAATAAGTCGTATTTATATATATATACATATATATCTATATATATGAAGGAACTATCGAATCCCGAGCTCATCGCTATCGCGTCCACGTAGGATGTTACAAAAGCAAAGTTTACATCGTTAGGTGTATCCCAGGTACTGCCACCCCCTCTCTTTCTCTCTCTCTCTCTCGCGCGCAGTAAACGTAGATCGCGCGGGGCTGCGTCAAAGTTGGGTACGTCGTTACGCGGGGAGGTTTGCGGCGCGCACCCCTGCCGGGCGGCGGGAACCTCGTCTCTCTCTCTCTGCCTCTCTGATTCCGCGGACGGTCACATTTCCGCGTGTGCGCAGAGGGTGCTGGAATTGGCGCACGCGCCCGAAAGGACGGCTCGATCCACCGGAGGGCAGTTGACGCCAGTTGGTCGGGCCGGAGGCTCGAAAGTCGCGTAGCTCCGCAACGAGTCCCCTCGAACCCGGAAGAAAGCACCGCTCGCGCGTTCCAGGTGACGGTGGAGCCCCGTGCACACCTAGGTACCCCGGGGTTACACAGTGTGTCGCGCGCGAGTGTCCGCTGCACGACCGCACGTGCGCAGTGAGAGAAGTACCAGGGGAGAGTGTGTGATCATACCTAATATATGTATATCTATACGTATACGTATATACACCTATGATTTCGGTGTACCTATGTATATCTACATGTATTTGAAGAGTGCCGTTTTTTGTTTACCTTCGCCACCAAGTTACTCGACGCGTGCGAATACCGTGGAACGAGCATCCCGGAGAGGTTAAAAGAGTGAGGGATAGGGAGATAGGGAGAGAGGGAGAGCTCGCGCTAGGTGGTAGGAGGAGGAGGAGGAGGAGATGAGAGCCTTGGATCACCGGGTTTAAAAGGGAAGGGTTGAAACGAGAGGGTCGAAGTCAAATAAAAAAGGGGGTAGTAGGTAATCCGGAGAGCGGACAGGTGGATATGCCGCGCTAACGACGGATGTCAAGAGTGAGAAAAAAGGCGAGGGGTCGGTGCACCCTGGGCTTTAAATAAATTGTCCATGTAGCTATGGGATCGAGGGTATGGTTTGGTCATTCGAACGACCGGGTTATCCTGGAGGTGTGATGATGACGCCCAGGGTTCACTGACCGAGCTGCGAGGATGGGCCTCCGGACAAGTTGGCTCCCGTTGGTGCTGGTGCTCGTACTCGCGGTGCAGGCTCTCGGGGAGCTCAGCTCCCGCATCGTGCGCACGCAGTACGGCGAGCTCTCCGGGGTGATCGTTTCACTCGCTCGTAACCTCGAGAGCGTCGAAGTGTTTCGGGGAGTGCCGTATGCTTCGCCACCTATTGGCACCTTGAGATTCATGCCGCCAGTCAGCTCGGCCAGGTGGCACGGGGTCAGGGTGGCGGACAAGTTTGGCCCGGTGTGCCCTCAGAAGCTACCTGTGCTTACGAACAAGATGCCCAAGGGCAGGCTCGAGTATCTCCGAAGATTGCTGCCTTACCTTACCAATCAGAGCGAGGACTGCCTCTACCTCAATATCTACGCTCCCGTCCAAGGTAACACCGAATTTTACCTATTTCTTTTTTTTTTACTCGTATTATTATTGTGCGTCGATCCTTTGATCCCGCCGGTATCTCGGCCACGCGAGGTTCTCGATACCCGCCCCGACTGCGACTGAGCGGCTGGTAAAGCGGTTCTCTTTTACTTAATAAAAATATCTAAGTGGAATTATTCTTAAATGTTTGCTCGAATGTCCTTCGTTTCATAATCGAGCGGAATGTTCTTTTTGTAAAAAAAAAAAAAAATGAGATAGTACAACTCAAGAAGATCATTGTATTGTGTCAACCGAATTTTCTCCTTGAAGCATATTTAACAAGAATTCCGGTTAGATCAAAAATATATTTTTTTTTCAGTGTTCAACAAATCATTCATCAAATATGTGCACTCTCCTTATATCCCGCACCCGAGATTGTCCAAACAAGCGTTTAATTTTTGCCACGGTATTTTTAACAAAATATTATAATTCCTGATATTTTTTTTACAAACTTTAAGTTGCGCACGACAATTTGAAAATTAATTTTACATAAATTTACACGTAATTAACACATCCCACGATAAATCGTGAAATTCGAACTTACAAATTCTGTTCTATAAGAGGTACAATCGATAATCCAAAAATTGAATTGATTTTCTTTTGTAACAGTAAGCGAGTCTTTCAAAAAACCATAAAAACCGAAATAATTCGCTGAATATATACCGTATATAAGCCGATAGAACAACATCAGCAATCGAGAAACAGCAATTCCAAGAGGTTTGACCGTCCGTTGATGTTATTATACACCCATATATATATACATAGACACCCTACAGCCTTTTACGGATTCATAGATCCGTAATGCGTTTCCATTATCATAAGTTTACTTTTGTTATATTACTTGGTTATCGACGAACGACTCATTTTCCTCTATCATAGAAAATTCCTCCTCATCGAAGATATTCTCTCTTTCTCTCTCTCTCTCTCCAATTCTATTGCAAATTAATATCCAGTCGAACGTTAGACACTTCTCCGTAACGTCGGATCGTTCAACCTCTCGAGGGGAGAATCGTATAACGAAAATTTTCATATATACACCCGGTAATAAAACCATTCATAATTATTTTTTCCTGATTATCGTAAAAATTTGGTTATAGTACAAAGCTGCAATTTAATAAAAAAAGTTTTAAATATTATTCAACAACTGTTAATTTATATAAATAAAATTAAATCTGAACTATTATTGATTAATATATATACAGTATAGGACGAGTGTGTGGATGCATCCGAGACTCTTATATTTTATAATAAGCTTAATAATACCTCACAAAGGAGAAAATAGCACTTTCTCCATTTTCACGAGCTCGAAGTGAGAGAGAGAGAGGGAGGGATAAGAGGGCGAATGGGCGACGATGGTTTCGGCGCATCGAGGCGGATGGTCATAGGCGTGAGTCGGGGGCCTTTGTCAATGTCAAAAGCACGCGCGAGAACGGTCTTTGACTATTGCACGGTGGGATGCAGTCGGTTGACGTGTGCGCGCACGCTACAGAAACGTCGAACAATATACATATATACAAAAAAAAAGAGATACAAAGACGAAGAACGAGTAGGAGATCATATTTTTTTGTTGCGCAGTCGATCGTTCGACTAATTGGCTGACTATTTCTATTATTAAGAATATATATGTATATACTGACAATGATGTATATATATATATATATATATACATATATCTTCGTTTCGATGGGTATTATACTATACAATTTTCCGAGTTACTTTAAAGTCACATTGTAAATTATTAATTACATTCTTTTTGCGAGTCGCATTCGTTATAGATGTGCAAGCGAAACATATATATTTTATATGAAAGTGATATAACTCACTAAGTACGAGAGGACGGAAAATTAGATAACTAATTTTACGGTAAAGTTAATATTTATGTTTCTATTGTTTAATATACGATATATCCCCTCGTATATATATAGATATACGCATCTATATTATACGCACATTTTGCTGTTTCTACGGAACGATGATAAAATCAATGTAGTAACCGAAGTAATTTTGCGAAACGTATATATATATATATGATCACATATACACATGCACATGTACGATATACGAGAAAGAGAAAGAACATAAGGAAAGTTTCGCCGGTGCACGATTAAATCTCTGAAATTGCATTCCCATATATTTCTGTGTACGTCGTCGCTTTTCTATTCTATATACGTGTGCATGTACACCGAAGGAGGCAACCTAGAGAAAGAGAGAGAGAGATGGAAAGAAAAAAAAGGAGAAAAGTATGTATATGTATATATAGTTCCTGGCAAAGGACGGAACGTGGCGCGCATCGAACCGCCTGACGTTTTGTCTTTATTGTAACTAAATCTGATTCCGCACGCACGACTGAGACGAATTGTTCTTCTCTTTTATACAGCATCGACGAGACATATATATATATATTATATATATATATATATATACATATATCTTCGTTTCGATGGGTATTATACTATACAATTTTCCGAGTTACTTTAAAGTCACATTGTAAATTATTAATTACATTCTTTTTGCGAGTCGCATTCGTTATAGATGTGCAAGCGAAACATATATATTTTATATGAAAGTGATATAACTCACTAAGTACGAGAGGACGGAAAATTAGATAACTAATTTTACGGTAAAGTTAATATTTATGTTTCTATTGTTTAATATACGATATATCCCCTCGTATATATATAGATATACGCATCTATATTATACGCACATTTTGCTGTTTCTACGGAACGATGATAAAATCAATGTAGTAACCGAAGTAATTTTGCGAAACGTATATATATATATGATCACATATACACATGCACATGTACGATATACGAGAAAGAGAAAGAACATAAGGAAAGTTTCGCCGGTGCACGATTAAATCTCTGAAATTGCATTCCCATATATTTCTGTGTACGTCGTCGCTTTTCTATTCTATATACGTGTGCATGTACACCGAAGGAGGCAACCTAGAGAAAGAGAGAGAGAGATGGAAAGAAAAAAAAGGAGAAAAGTATGTATATGTATATATAGTTCCTGGCAAAGGACGGAACGTGGCGCGCATCGAACCGCCTGACGTTTTGTCTTTATTGTAACTAAATCTGATTCCGCACGCACGACTGAGACGAATTGTTCTTCTCTTTTATACAGCATCGACGAGACATATATATATATATATATATATATATATATATATATATACATGAACACAAATGCATCGTCAGATGTAGGCTCTTCGATTGACTCCTCCGCCTACTCTCCTTTTTTCTTATTCTTGCCTTTTTTATATCCCTTTGCCTCTATTTCACGATTTCTCTTCCTCCCTATATGCCATTGGTTCTTTTCTACCATTCCCGTTCCTCATATTTTTCCCGGGCACTGTGTAACTGCGTGCATATTTTTCTTTAAACTCGAACGAGACTCTTTCGTGTATGTGTATGTGTGTCTGTGTGTGTGTAGATACCGATAAATCGTGCAGTTGGTTATTTCGACGTTTTTAATTCGTCTTTCTTTAATCACTATGCCGCACGTAAATTTTGAGACTTTAGATGGAGATAGAGAGTTATGAAATATAATGAATAAACAAGAGCACTGTTATAGGAGAAATCGAATTCCGTTTAAATAATTATTGACGGAATCCATCGTCTTGATAGAATAAACGAAAACATTGATGAAAAGTGATTATAATGTTTCTGGATTTTTTATTAAACGATTTTTTACACATTTCATATAACTATATTCATATAACTATTTGTCAAAATATCTTTTTAACTTGTAAACATGATTGATTCAACGTTGAGAACCGATAGTTTAATAAAAATTACTATATATATTTATGTATATAAAGTTGGGTATTGCATGAAGTATCGTAATTTTATAGCAATCATTCATATAGTTATAGTAATCTTGAACATTATTTATAACATAAATTACTGTATACGCGTTAATGTTTGATACAAAATTTAGTCATAATAGTGATAAACGAAATATATCGTTACCTTACTATAAAATATATATTTATTTTTATTACGTTATTTTTCTGAGTTTAGTTCCGATGAATGAATATCAAATTAAAGGTAATGATATTATAAAATTAAACATAATTGATATTATTTCCTTTTTAAGAAAATCAAGCGTTTAGAACGACGAAAAATCCAAATTCTGTTTAACAAGAAATATAATTGTGATTTTTCATTTTTCCAAACCATCCGCCTCCTTCAGACCCGAAGATATTAATTATTTAAATTAACCATAAACTGTAAATATATAAATAACTTTATACACTCCTCTTAGTAGTAACAGCAATTACGATAAAATCGAGATATATACATGAAATAAACCCTTTAAAAAAAAACACACGTTGAAAGTTATAAATATATTATTTATGAAAAGTTGGACAAATAATGTGAATATTTCGAAGTTTATTCATTTAATTAAATGTTAAGTAAAATGGGTTGTAATGCGTTTTCTAATTATTACCGTCTAATTCTGAAATTAATATTTCTACCAGAGCCAAAATTAAGTTAACTGTGCAATTTAAAAACAAACTTTATTGTAAACAAATTTCAACGTGCCATATAAAACGTGTACGAAATTTATATATAAGTTAAATCTTCGTCGCGCGAACACCTGATATTGACGTTTCCTCGAAATGCAACGAGAAAGAAAAATATAATGATAAAATACAAAATTATATACTACAGATAAATATTTTTAAATAAGAAACATTTAACAAAATGTTATCCAAGTGTTACAAAATTATTATGACTGATCTAAGCAAACGTTCTATGTACAGGAAACAATACGTTCTCTTGAGAAAAATCGATTAAATAGTAAATATCGAAAATAATTATTAAATTCATACTAAACAGAAAATTCAATAACAATACAATAACATGTACATTGACAATCGAAAAATTACGAAAAAGAAAATTTGCATTATTTTATTTTTCTATACAATTAGTTTGACTCGAATAAAGCGATAAAGTCTTGCATCTAATATTAACGTTTGATATTACCGCAATTCCATTGTGTATCGATTAAATATTTCCTATTCGGAATAACGGCTGCAATTCATTATATATAAAATTGATTCAATATTTTCGAGTATTAATATACTCATAAATAGTAGAAACGAAGCGATCACACCGAATCTAATTTTACCGTTTAATTCCTTGTTTATATACATATTTTCCATTAAAAAGGAATTCTGACAGTTTCAAGTATATATGTATACAACCCTGAAATATACAACCTAATCGAACGACTATTACGATCATCGTGTCAAAACAGTTTTTTCAACTAATTTCCGACATACATATATATACATCAAAATGATGTTTATACCAATATTACTTTTGATTACGGTATAGCTTTCTAATACATTAAACTGAGCTTTTAATTAAAGCTTCCGATTTAAAGTAGCAATTACACCGAGAGGCATGAATCAAATGCATAGTTAGGTCTATTGTTTCACAGGGCAATGATTTACTGACCAAATTTCGGTGTACTCCGAAATCCATAATTATTTGCCGGCATTGATTTTCGACATTAGTAGCATTTCCTGGCGCGTTAAAATAAACCCCCCCGTATTAATACGAATGAAAATTACGAGGTTACCTCGTTAAACAAACGAAAAATCGGGTGATCACGTGTTTCGAAAGCGAACAACGCTTGTTCATGTGTGGTCTGTATATACGTGTAATAAAAACTCGTGTGTGTTTCGATTGCAACGATGTAATCCTCATATTTAAGAAATCACGTATATATATGTATCGAACTACCATTGCAAAATTCAATATTTCAACCAGTCGATAATTATTAAAAAAAGACAGTTAAACTAAACACAGTTTAATTCAATCTTACGCTAGCACTGAAAATGTTCGTTGTATATATTCGAGAAAGCTTTTTTTCGTTCGCATAAAATATATCTCGAATATCGAAGTATTTCAGAAGCACTTGAATAACGTAACAATCAAACCCTCTCCGTTCGTCGTAGCAACCCCCATGCCCAACGAAATTGAAAAGTCATGCCAAAGCCGTACAGATCAACTTGTCGCGTGTTTTCTGCTCGAGGCACTTTTTTTTTAACTACAAGATCAAGCTTACGAGACTGAAAAAGAGTATGTATACGTGCATTGCAGAAATAGGCACTTTGTATATACATATATACGATTGATCTCAATTTCGAATTTATCGGACGATCTGTGGGGGCTACCCTTGCGTACGTGCGTGTATAGATATATATAGATATACGAGCAAGCGAGAGGTATAGGGGAATAAATGATTTTCCTTGTAAACGCACAAGCGTGTGGATGCTTCTCCGTCGAGTAGTCCTGTCGAAAATAGAAATTAGATTTCACCCTGGATTTATTGCTCATTATAACTTTTTGTTGGTGTATGACGCGTCCGGTGATTTATGTGATCGATCAGTGGGGTTACACGTTTAACGCGATACTTATTTTGAATATTTCACCAAAGGCGTTTATATCCCTTTTTTCGGAAATGTATGTTCATTCGTTTATTTTAGTTGTATTTTGATTTTTAGTTATGTAGACTTAGAGGTAGAAACCTTGACTATTGTGAAGATTAAATATTTAAATAAATAACAATTATTGAAATTACATTAAAATGAAGTTTCCAAAGAAATTTGAGTTATATTTAAGTATACTCGTAAAAGATAAAAAAACCATTTGTTATAGTAAATCATCCAAAAATATCATCCTGAAAAGTGACTTGTAAAGTCCACTTGGGACCGATGAACCAAAAATGAAATGTCCAAGTTTCTTCAACTCGTTTCAGTTGTTGGTCTCTGCGCTATACCCCACATTTTCATACTAAAACACATTTACTAAATTTATTATGCAACGCTAAAACATTTTACTTATTTACTCCAGACTTTTACTACCTTTTTTTTAATTAATTTTTCTTTTTAATATTTTTATTAATAAAAAAAGTGACTAACTGATTTACTGTTAAATAATAAAATTAGTAAACGTTTTTTAATATTAATATGCGATAACAATTATAACTTGTTAAATAAATTAAACAAGTTTAAACATTTGATTTTAGGTTAATACGTCCTAAGTAGATTTTACAAGTAACTTATAAACAAATAGATTTCTAAATCTTCTATAGGATTATTTTTAACAAAACTTACACGTATATAACTTAATTTCAAATTTCAAACACGTACTTTTTCACTTTTATGCAATTTTCAATGATTGTTGTTTACTTGAATATTAAATCCATTATCCCTTTAAATACATTTCCACTTAAATTTTGCTAACATTTAAATTTAATACTGAAGGAATATTGTTATAATATAAGCCAATCCGCGTGATTATTGAAAAGTGTACTAATATACACATTTTACTGAGTAAACACTCATTATTATAACTATTTTAAACTCAAATTTTGAAGTTCCCTGAATTTTTCTTTACATTTTCCAACTGTACTTCCACTTGTGAAAGCAGTAATTATTCTCGGTGAAAAGTCTTCATCGATTTTTCGTTTATTCAGTAGATGTACTCAGTATTTAGTCGGACAATAGCCGCACAATCAAACCCTATACATTTAAACTATAAATGCGTTTTTAAAATAAACAAAGTTACATAAATAATTTCTACAACTAGAAGACGTAAAACGTAAACTATAATCATAATTTACTTTGCAATTAACTTTTCTGCCCTGTTTTAAACAAACGTCTTGATTTTACGAAACAAAGCGAAAAATAGAAGATACGAATAAAGTCTATAAATGTACATTTCGAAACGATACTATTTTTAATATGAATGCTAAAACGGGAAGAAAGTTCGATTTATTAAAAAAATCAATAATTTCTATTTTTCGACTCAAGTACTTGTCACAGATATGTGTTTCCACGCGTTTGTTCGGTTGAGAGATTCGCGTAAGAGAAGCGAAGTGAATACGCGAAAGAGGCAGAGCTTACAAAAAAAAAAGTTGGAATTACTTTTTTTTTTTATAGCGAACTGATGAGTATCGAACGTTGTGTTAACGGTTTTTTTTTCTCCATTGCAATTGAATAACGGATAGGTATGCGTGTGTGTGTGTATACGAGAATGTAATGTACGTACAGTATTTTCTCGTGGATATTTTTCATTTATTTTCGTTTTCTCTTATTTTATAATGCATCGGTTATTATTAGAATTGAAAAGGAAAAAACCAATGAATTATGTATAACTTTGACTATCGTACTCTTTTCTCTTAGAGGTTATAAATTTTAAATGTAATTCGCTTTTGTGACATTCGAATCCCATTTAATTGATATGTTAATTATTGATACACGTGCTGTTACTAGTTTATTTTAAATTGGGATGCGATGTTATAGGATTTGTAAATATTTAATCGACGCTGGAAATAAAATTAACGTTGTAAATTATTGTCGTGTTTAATTAATTATAAAAACTACAATCGTCATGGATTTTTAATGAGACCAATTATACGCGACGTTCGTATTTTTAAAACAAAAAACAATCCGCTCTTTCGTCTTCGATTAGGCGCGTATTGGTAACTCAACAAAAAAATATATATATATATTGAAAAGAATGGCATAAAGTGTTTTATTAATTAAGCGCATCGTACCTTTAAAATTTGTGCATATATACCAACTGCGTTAATTAGATATTTTCTGAAGACTCGCTTCGACCTAGATTCTTCTCATTTGAATATTATGATTCTGAACGAAATTTCT
The DNA here is from genome assembly GCA_026168455.1 of Theocolax elegans. Lineage (NCBI taxonomy): Eukaryota > Metazoa > Arthropoda > Insecta > Hymenoptera > Cerocephalidae > Theocolax > Theocolax elegans. The sequence goes on from CM047427.1 coordinate 7,037,708, forward strand.
CAATTATAATGACTTAACGTTCATTAATTAATAAAAATGAAAGAAAAGAAGTATCGCCCATTATTTCGAAAGAAATCTTCACTGAATCCTTTTTATTTTAATAATAGATTGTGAAGATAATTTAGTTAAATTAAGGTAATCAACCACGTATACACGTATATACGAATTATAAATATAATTAGACGTAAGTAAAATACGCAGATAGTTTTACATTTTTTTAAGTACGTACTATTCCAGTATAAGAGTTTGATCCAATATCTTCTGTCGCTTATAAATGACGACGAAAAAAATTAATTTGAAATGACTTTCATCAGGTTCCTCTAATGATCTTTTTTTTTTGTTTCACGCAAACACACGAAATATTGTAAACCAAGGTATTCGATATTTCGAGCAAATATAAAATATAATATTACAGTGATTTAATTGAAAATGTATAGACATTATTTTTTTAATTGTATAAACAAGTATATTAAATAAAACAAACATTCGTGCATTTTTAATGCTTCGGGTTGTTTTGATTTAATATAAGTGTTTAATTGAATTTATTAAAATTATTAATACACAATCGAATTTTTGTATTCGTTATAGATTAATATCAAAAGAAAAACGAAATAAAAAATACAGCCAATTAAATTGAAAATTGATTGAATTTTGTATTTTCAATGATATTTAAAATAAATAATGAATGAAAATTCATACGAATCCTATAATATTTCATTATTTTTTTAGTATTTTCTGTGTAATAAAATGTATGACTTATCTATTTATTTTAAATGATGATATATGTTTGAACGTTATGATTGACATTTCATAAAATGTGATATTTCCAAAATATATAAAAACTAGGTAAAAAGGATGTTAAAATCAGGGAGGAGCTTTATAGATATACCTACTGGAATGTTTATCGAGGCTGGTTGGTATTACAAAAGCCTATTGAATTATTCGAGCCTTATTCGAGCTATAAGCATTCTAAACCATTGAATTCCTATAGTGAAATAAATAATAATAAATAGTAATAATGCGAATGGTAAAATTTGAACTCAAATTTTCACGATTCGCATTTATGTAGTTAATACGAGACCTTTTCGTCCGTAAACGTATATCGGTATTGTTTTTTACACTTAAATAAATAAATTGGATTTATTTATTATTGACCCTGAATACTCGACAATTTAACGATTATGCCGTTATTTTTTGTCATTTTGGTTAGAGTGCTAATTATGTACATTTGTTATCCAACACGTTTAATGAAATAGATATTTTGAAATTTTCGAATAACTTTCGTGTCTGTAATAATCGATGTAAAATTTTCTTGTTTCACAAAATGTTAATCGTGCATAATCCAATGAAACTTGATTAAAATTCAGTGAATTCAGTAAAATTTCACTCAATGAAAAAAAATGACATATTGACCTTTGTAATAAGTTGAAACACTATGTATAACTTCGTCCAAATGGTGTTACCCCAAGAACTAAGTGAGCCCTTGGACTGCCAGAGATTCGAATCAATAAAAATAAGATAAGACAATTAAATGTGACATTTATCGACACCGTAAATATTATTCAAGTAAATAATTTAGAACGATACGAAGCCTAAATTTGTTACTTTATTTAATTAACAAAAGATGAATAGATATTTTAAATATTATAATAAGCTTTCTTTTGCGTTAATTAAAGTAAGTTTTATTTTCTCAATATTAACTAAAATTAATTAACATTACGGATTTGCATTTTTAATTAAAAGTTCTAATAATCAGTGTCGATTTTCTGCACTCGGTCAAGACGGTTCAGGAAAAAGGAACAAGGTGGCATACATATAGACACTCAGTCGAAATTTCACTGCACTGAATTAGTCAAATTTCTGAACCTGTACAGCAATAAATAAAACACGGAAACTTTAGTAAATTTCTCGCTGTCTTTTTTTTGTACATTTCAAGTAAATTGTACGTACAGATAAACGAAGCCTAACAGTTTTTAATATGATTACATTACAAAAATGTATTGCGTTTTTAAACATCCAGTCGTTCGGTATAAATTTTCATAATTTTCAAGTAGAAAATATATGATCGAAATAAAAGTGAAATTCTTGACTGTGGCGTTAAATAATCCAGTGACGATTGCGCAATAGATTATCCGAGTGATCCCACCAGATAATCGGTCGATATAAAACGAGCAGAAACACGGTACTCGAGAGTATTTGCGATCTACCTCTCAAGGATTTCCCCAGTACGGAGAAATAGAAGTCGTGAGCCCGTGCAGACGTAACAGTGAGTAATGGTGTCTTTTCCTTATCCCATCCTTTTCTAAGGAACCGGGTAACCAACAGGCGACAAGACCCGAATGGTCCTTGACTTCGTTTCGAACACTCTGAGAAGTTTAAATTTTTTTTTTATACAACTATAAACGAGTCCTAACTTTTATCGTATAAAAAATGGAGGTTGCGTGTGGTGCAGTTAAATAATTAGTGGGATTATGAGTGATAATTAAAAATATTGCTGCGTGTTTCATGACGTATGAATGGATAAGTTTGAGGAAAGTTTGTTGCTCGTTGAAACTTGATACAGCAACTCTGGTAGAAATCAGTCTATTTAACGTAGACCACTTTTCTTGGATATAGTCACGTAAAATGTCTTGCTAATGGCTTAAATGATACGATTTTTCTTTTACTGCTATTTAGGATGTCAAAGGGTTTTTGAGTTTGTTTTATCCAACCAATAATAGCCTTCACTCGATTATTATTTTGAATTACTGTTAAAATATGTAAGATTTTCTAATCTATCCGCGTAATCAAATTTATCAAAAATATTTTTCATATTCTTTAAATTCCTTGTTTTTTATCTTCTGTTTTGACTTACTCGAGCAAAGACATTTCTATCAGATTTAAAATACCTTCGAGATTGAGACCCGCTGATTTCATATAAAAAAGGGCAATCGCAGAGAAAAAATAATTGAAAAACTTTTTGTTTTTTTTTTTAAATCCTCATTTCATAAATGAAAATAAAATCCATTTTCAATCAAAGAACCGTTGATATATAATTAATCGGTCAATCTTTACGTCACATAATGAATCTCAAGACGGTCGGATCACAATTTCCCCTAAACGATAAAACATTAAAGTAATACAATTATATTATGAAGTATCTCGTACAAAAGATTTTTCGAAGTTTCCTTACGTATTATATTCCTGAAAGATCGCACAAACTCACACCGATATAATATATCGTCAGGTGGGTAACAAAGATAACGGTAAAACCAATCGAGATCACGTGCGTGAAGCAATAAACTCTGAGAATTAACTCGTAGAAAGGAGAATATGGATTTGCTGCGGCATATATCAGAAAAGCAAGATGTACACGAGATTTTAGACGAATTACAAACACCGAAGAGTCGAAAGTAGCCGTTGCGGGAATACGTTAAAAAATATGTTAAAATTCAAAAAGTTACGTAAACTTGAGTGACTAAAGTAATTTTGACTGGATGACATCGATGGCCCTTACATAATAGAACAACTCTTTTATCAAGAGGCTTCCTGTCCTATAAAAGAGCATTCTACAATATTTTATATTCATTTTATTTATTCCACTTTACACACTAATCCGATAGTCATGATCAAAAATTTATCGTGATGCGACTGTCATATAGATGTTAATTGACTTTCTACCTGGTTATTAGTCTCAAACTCATGCAAACACGCGGGCGAGCCAACGCGGTATGTCAAACGCGACAAATCATTTAAAACCTAAATTTACTCAAAATACGTGATGTACTGCAGATATTTCTGATATAATGTGCGATATATACATATAAATATATATCGTAAGAAACAACGAGGAGAATCGATCGTCTTGGCTTAACGTACGTCAAGGCGAATTACAAGCTTTACGTTAAGGAACTATCGAACAGCGGACACGCGCGCGTCATGAACTTCCCACCCCCAAAACCGTGGCTCAAAGTTGTAACCCACGATGTAATATACCCCACGGCGTCGTCACTCAAACCGAAAATTGTTGAGCATGATTACCTGCTGCAACGTCTGGTTGTTACATCCGTGAGAATTACAAAGTACATCTATATGTATTAAGATGTAAAAAATTTGAAAAGATCTTGTTTGTTTACTGATGTATATGTATCTATTTCGATGTATAGTAATTACGTGATCACGAGGTTGTAGTATTTCTGCCCTCAAAAAATTAAAAAATAATGCTTTTAATTTTTTATTATTATCATAATTTTTTAATATGAATATAATAACGATGAATTAATGTTATACTTATTACTATAACTTTTTTATATCTGTAGGTATGATCAACAATTATTATTTATTTCTTTGTCATAAAGGTCAATGAAAAATGTTTTATGATTTATTTTCTTTTGCGTGCGAAGTAGTGAAGAATGTACTCGTTCAAAAAAAGAGTTTATATATTTTTTTAACATCGAACGATAGTAATTAAAAAGTATACGAAAATATTTTTCTAGCACCCACGAGCAAAAGATTCATAGCGAACATCGTTTAAAAAGTTAATATTAAATACATATAATTTAAAAAATGTATAGCTTCGAATACTTACCAACAAAAATTCATCGTTCGCGCGTTAAATCGTCAGCTTATATCTCCTAACATCAACTTCTATCCACACAAATTAATTTATTTATCACCTTTTGTCCGATTTAAAAAATAAAATCCCCCGGTACAACGCGCATAGTCACCGGCATTGTATACGACCAAAAATATATAGGTTGTAACGCGTATGCACGTCTGCATCAGGAATTTATCCGTATATAGGCAAGAATAATTAAATAATAAACGAGGCGTGCAGAGATATCCCGCACGAGGCTTACGAATTTATTTACAACCGAGCATTCCTCGCGAGAGCCATTCAATCGGGTTATCGAAAGGGAACACCCCCTACGCGCTACCAAAGAGAGTAGAGAGGGTGCAGGGAAAAAGGAGAGAGAGAGAGGGGTAGGGTGGGACGGGGGCGAGGGATACAACAAAAACAAGCCAAGGCCGCGGCGTTCCTCGATTAATGATGAAATATCAGTGTGGAGGGGTAAAATTCCGGAAGGCTTCGGAACGCTCAGGAATTTCGTGTGTAGACACATATTCTATGTATATATATATAGATATATTTATATATATACACGTAGTAACGCATTACACGGTGACAAAGAATATAGGAACGAACGAGTAGATAACAAACAAGGGTGTATGCGCTCACACGTACAAATGCGAGACCTAAGTGTGGATATATATATATACAACCATAGTTGAGATTTATGGGGATGAGACTGGTTCCTCTCTCTCTCTCTCTCTCTCTCTCTCACTCTCTCTTGCTATAAAATAACACTTCCTATTCAAATGGTCAAATTAATGGTCGTTTTCACGGATTCTTTGTTTGGAGGGAGGCTTCGGACAATGCCTCAGTCTGAGTTATTATTCGACGAGTACAAAAATTCGCCTATCGCGCCGCAGAATTTCAGGTATACCGCAAGATCTTTCTTCCTTTCTTTCTTTCTTTCGTTTTTTTTTCTTTTTGATCCCTCCGAAACGGAAGCGAGCCTGTACGAAAGAAAACTGTAGGAAATATCGCTACGGTTTTATTCTCTCTAAGCGGCGTTGATTCATTATTTTTTTTTTCTTCCTCTTTCGCAGCAAAATCGCGAATGAGATATTTTTTATCAACGAATAATTGAGGACGAAGTAGGAAGAAAAATTGGTACACAGTTCGTATACGTATATACATACCCCTTTTTTCGAGAGCGACTAATATCGATATATCCATATATATGCGCGCGCAAACCTTTGAAAAGGAAGCGTAACGCAACGGGAGAGAAAAATTGAAAAATGTTGGTCGAACGTTGAGAAAGTTGAACTACATCTTTTGTCGAGAGTTCACCATTTATCAGGAACACTCATAGGAACTATTCCCCGTTTTGCCTGGAAAGCTCTTGGCGTCGACTTGGTCCAGTTCTTTGCCGCGCGGCACACGCGGAAAAGTCCGTTCGGTTAAGTTTCTTTCTCTCCTCTCTTTCTTTCTTTCTTTCTTTATCTCCTTCTTCTTTCTTTCTTTTTCTCCTTCCTATAACCCTCGACTCTCCAGAGGAGTATAATTGGAAAAACGCTCTTTTTTTTTCGGCGGATGTAGAGCAAAAATTATTGCGATAAATCGTCGGAGAAAATTTTTTAACGACGTCGAATTGAGAGTGCGCGCTAATTTCGCACGGAAAGAGAGAGGGGAAAAAAGGGAAGCGAGGCTGAGGTTACCCAACAGAACTAAACTTCGCCGAGGAATCGTTGAAAATAATTTTAAAAAGTTCGCCCCGGGATTTTCATGTTTGTTCTTCGGTGAACTCGGAAGTTGGGGGAAGGGGGGCGATTTCTTCCCAGTGCAAGAGAAAGGTCAGGACTTAGCTTCTCTCTTCCTATCGTCCCTTCCGCTTTCGAGCTTGATTTAAGCTGCCGACGAGAGAGAGAGAGAGAGGAAAAAATACGCGAACGTCCTGCGAGCCCACTGAGTAGTAAAAAGAAAACGCTGCATTGATTATTATAATCATTTTCATACGAAGTGAATTTCTTTTCACGTATATGTACATTCGATCGTGTAGTCGAAAGTGCGCATATTTTTTTTAGTACATTTATTCCGCATATATTTAATAACAATGTACATGAATTTATTGAAACACTGTGCAACCCAACGATTTTCGATATTAATCTTTATTATTCAAATTAGACGTGGAAATTAATTTGAATTAATAATGTTAAAATTATGATAATTAGCGAATGGGTATTAATTTTTCGACGTATTAATGTAAACATATTTTCCGCCCCCCTGTTTTTCATTTGGCGTACGCGAATTAAACGAAATTAATAACGCTCGTAAACAAACTTTCGTTTAAAAATTAAACGATATCCACATATTTAGAGAGTCACGTTTCGCATTCGCGAAATGTAAAAAAAAAACGTAACGGCCATTCAACTTGTTGTAATTATAAAATAAATAGACGAAAAAAATGTATACATTTCCTTTCAATATTAAATTGCGACGCGGCTACGAAAATCTAAATAAAAGCTTGATGAAAAAGCTCGATAAATCAAAAATATCTAGATGTAAAAGATATGTAGAGCGTTAAATTATATTATATTCAAAGAAACTGGCAAAATTCAATAAACTTGTTGGAATCTATTAAAATTAATTTGTCAATTAAATTATCTTCAAATATATTATACACTATTAATTTTCATAATAAATTATTCGAATTACTTGTACGAGGTATCGAGTTTTGAATATAATGTAATACACAATGAAAAATATTGTACTGAATTTCAAAATAAATGTATATTAAAAATTACCATATGTTTCGTACGAAAAGTGCGATGAATTTGATTAATGAAAATTTTTAGTTTATACGGTTCGAATAAAAACAGCTACAACATTATGTGTATTAAAAAATAAAATCTTAACAATATTGTTGGAATATTCATTTTATTACATTATTTATTATATTCTATAGAAAAAAAAAATAAATATCAATTTTATAACAAACAACCAAATGTTTCTATAACACGTAACTAACAACGTATACTGTATATTAAAAATGAAACGCGTTGCATGGTGTACTCTACTATATATTTATTTTATCGTGTAAATTTTTTAATTTACTGATCTTATAAAGCAAATTAAAATTTTTAATATATAAGCTATTTATAAATATATATAGGAACGCATTTAAAATGATGATGTTACTTTTTTTCTCACAAATCGTTAGAAAATCTCTCGATCGCTTATAAGAACGTTTTATTTGACTCGTATGCGAAAACCAATGTATCTAAATTTGTATGTGGTAGTGAATCGTGTTTATAACCAATAAATAAAAAATTAGGTCAATATAAAACAGATACGACTAAAATGCAAGAATAGCGAAGCATGTAAAAACGGCATTCGAAACTGTAAATCTTATAAAAATAATGCTTTTTGGAAAATCTTTTCGACGTCAAGTAAACTTTAAACGACTACTTACGATTAAAAAAACAAGACAAATATTTCAACTTTACTAAATAATAGGGTATAAGGAACGTATACGATACATCCTTAAAATGCATTATGTTACGTGTTGAAAATTTAAAAATATCCATATTTACATTAAAAATTATTAGCTGTAATGTCAACTATTTTTCCATAACATAAATTAATTAATAAATTAATCTCTATGTACTATTTAAAACTTCTTTCTAAATAATAATAACCGTTACTGAAACACGCGTATTCCTATCATTTTGGTAATAGGCACTTCATCAAAACCGATATAAATAAAAAGAGAGGTGCACGAATACGAAAGTAAATCATATAAAAAAATATAACGGTCTATATAGCGCGCAACAATTCGACGAGGCCTTCGTCCCCCCCAACACGGATGAAAGTCAAAAAATTCATTTCGACATGAAAAAAAAAATCCTCTCACCGTTAAGAGCCTGCACCCTATACATTCATTCGAAAACGAAAAGCGAGAAAAGGAAGGAGAGGCAAAAAAAATCGCAAGCAGAATCGAAACTGTATAAAATGAACCGCCACCGAAAAATAGAATATTCATACATCGCGTGACGACGCGTACGAAAAATCGAAACCGAATGCGGAAATCCAATCGAACCTTCCGCGAGATTAATTCGTCAATTCTTTATTGAATTGGACCACCGAAATCTGCGGTTGAAATAATCCTCGGTGTGTCAAGACGCCTCGATGTAAAGCGAAGTTTCTTCACCTTTCTCGACACCAAAATATATATACTACACTATTGAGAAAATATATGCATTAAACATCGTACCATCGCTTGCCATGATTTACATTTGGTGTGACGTATATATTCGTGTGTACGTCGTTCTTAATTCATTCGGACTAACGTTTAAATCACGAAGTTTTAAGAAATATTGTTGATACACTTGTTTTACGACGTGGTTGAAAAAGAATAAATAAATAAAACGAATTAGAAAGATTCTTGGCCGCATGCAGACAAAAATTTAAAAATACTATTTCGTAATCATTATTTAGTAATTATTTTTAATACTTTAGTAGTATTTGTCTTAAAAATTGCTATTTACTTTGGTAATGAATTTATTAAATTGCCGGGATACAAAAAAGTGCTACACCATATCATATCTAATTCTTAATCAGTATTTTTTAATTATATTTTTAAATAATTTTACCATAAATAATTTTGAAAACGTTGTTGTAATTTTGAGTTATGTTAAAGAAGTATGTGCCAATGAATTATCAGTAGTTTGTATTATAAATAACAATATATAATTATCAATAAAAAAAACCTTCCGATAACTTTTCGAATAACAGATCAAGTAAAAAATTTATACGTTATTTAAAAATATTAAATTTAATCTTAACTTTCTCATATTAGAAAATTTGAGTATGATACAAGGTATTCATAATTTTAGTCATAATTCATGTAAATTACACTACGTAATATACTCATTTCTCAATTCTGCTAATTTGTACCTTCCATTAGTTGTCAATATAATGATTCTTAATAAAATATTTTATTCACTGCATTTTCTAAATTTTTCTAAAAAGGAAATCTCGAAACGTTTGGTAATCCTTGTTTCGGCGAATTATTTAAAATGTTTATGAAACGACATAAAAAAGCTGTGTATGTGTATTAACAATCAGACCTACTTGTACCTAAACGTCACTTCGGACAAATCCAAACGAAGCTTGTCGACGTAAACAAATTCATTCGTAAAAGGAAAAAAAAAAGATGCTAACAAAATACAAAAAGATTGAAAAAGAAAACAAAAAAGGGAAAAGGATGCAGAATGTATTTTGACCAGTAGAGGATCGTGTAAACTATTAAATTTCGGAGTCAGAAAATTCGACGACGTGTTCGAGTCATAAAACACTCCGGTTTTTGCAAACCCTCGGCAATTTCAAACGTCTGACTCGACGGGTTGACGCGAAACGCCCTCACTCTTCCGTCCTATACCTATATATGTGTCTATGTGGGTGTGTACGTGTGTGTATGTGTGTATATATATACGAATCTCGAAGCTCCCTTGTGGACATTAAATTCTATTTCAAAGTCGAATAGGTGAAATCCCGACGATGCGCGGGTTCCGTTGTTTCTAACGCTTATACGCGCGCACGGAGGAACGGCGATATCGAGGCTGCCATCCAGGACGTATATGTATATATATATGTATATATATATATATATAATGGTAAGAGCTATACACACTATTCGGTTTTGCGAGAGAGCCCCCGAGCCTTCGATAATTCAACAGCTGCAACGATCATGTCCGACCTCTCGGAAATTCATGGGATTTAAATCTGCCAGAGGTGCGCGCGGTCCTCGCTCTCGAGAGTTCTACTATACTCGGCTTTATCCCCTTTTGTTATAACCACGTGCGCGCCTCTCGTTCTTTCCCTTTTTTTTCTTTTTTTTATTCACAGTTATATCGTTACCTCTTTCCTTTTTTTATACAATTACTTATCGATATTCCACCTGGAACGTATCTGTAATCTTCTTGATCGTATACGCATATTTTCATATTTTTCGGTAGGTCCGGTTAATGACTTTCTTTTCGTATACCGAAATATATACACACACACTGCACGTTTAATCCGTTTCGACAAATTATCAATTTCGTAATACTTTTGTTTTCGTCGTAACAGACTCATTTACTACACGTTTTGTATGTACGTAATGATTTACAAGGATTTGTACGTGTAAAAAAACGAACTGCGTATATACGTTCCATGTATAAGGAAATGCCGGGAATACCGGAAACGAATATTTACTAAATACATCCGTATATATAATAACGTATATCATATATACATTTAAATTAACATGATACAAGGAAGAAAAATTAAATTATATTTTAAAACTCAAGGTATACATCGACGATGAATAATTTTCTCGATATTATTCGGGATAATGTGAATAATTTAACAACGCGCGTGTTTTTTTTTTATTTCGTCCGCGCACATATACATCCTTTTTCCGTCGCAATTATTATTCTATAAATATAAGCGAGTCAATGAATTCCATTGATACCGACGCAGACGATCGCGTGTGATTTCAAAAATTTTCGGATACGCATATAAACTTTATGAATATTAATATCGTCGCGAGGTGAGGAGAGGGATGACAACCTGACAACTATAAAAATACGTTAATGAAATAACGTTTAATGCGCAATATTTGATAAAACTGGGTCAGAGATTTTGATACATACACACGTACACACATACACCGTGCGGAAGGTATATAAGTGAGGAAAAATTACCGCCTGACTGTTTTAACGACATATTCAAATTTTCAATATAAATTATAATTCAGCTACAGAACGACATTTAGGACCTTTGCACTTCTCATTTAAATATTACAGTACTATATTTCAAAAGAGGGATTCGCTGTATCTGAGAATAAATAATGTTTTACATTTTTTTTTATTTTTTTTTTTTCGTTCACTACGTTTCTTGATGCATAAATTTTCTTTATTTTTTTTATTATACGGTTGATTTATTATGTTAACCCCGAGTATTGTCAGATATATTATCTAATAACTTTAATAGCGTATCGATAGATTTTTAATTTTAAATTAATTTTAAATACTTTTCGACTACTCGGTTCGACTGAAGTGTATGTAAATAAGTAGATTCAAGCTAATTTTACGACAGTTTAGTTTATTAAATATCATTATTTTTTTAAGTGTAACAAATCGATCGCGATATTTTTTTATCGAAGATACGGAAGAGATGATTTTACGGTCTTCAACGCACGCAATCGCGTCGTGTAATATATCGAATGAGTTGAAATAAATAAAAAGTACTTGAATATAAATTCAATGAAATATTCAAGCAAATGCTTTTTATGTAAGGTACCTATCAATTGCAAGAAAAATCTTTTTGATTGAAAGGAATATAAATATTAGAAATGTAAGTGAAATTGTTTTGTATTGAAATTTTATTTATTTTTGAATCGATATATTATTTGGTTACTTTCCAATCATACATGGAGAAAAAATTTTTAGTAAATATTACTAAACTATCATTAACACCTTCAGAACTGATATACGTTTTAATGTACATAGATTAAAAAATTGTAATTAAAAAAATGATAACGCAAATTATTAAAATTATAGTAAAAAAATGTTTCATTAGTATATTTGGAATTAAGATGGCGTTAAATCAATTATATATTTAAAAACAATAGTGTGGTGATAAACATAAAACTATAAATAAAAATATGAACAAAATCTTAAATAAATTCAGGTCTGAAAGAGTTAACAAGGTAACAGACTGTTAGAGTCTAAAAAAATAGTGAAACTTTAGTCAATTTATTACTGAACAATCTATAAGAAACTAAAAATTGATTATTACCCCATAAAATAAATTGTATAACCAATGTACAATTTAAACGACTGTAAAAATAGTCTGAAAATATATAACAATTTATAATTCATATAGAGCGATAGGTAAATCACTCGACACTCCTATTTTACCCGAGCTTCACATTTCGACAAAAGCCATTCGGTAGACGGATGCGGATATGGCTTATTTGTTCCATTCTTCCTTCGACTACATTCTCTCACTCTCACTTGCGTGTATGTATGTGTGCTATTTTTTTTCAACTCTACTTTGGCCGCGCCACACTGCAGTAATTACGTGCTCTGTGCCGGACATTTCGATCGACCCTTATGCCGAACGAATTCCGGTAATATTCGTACGATTCCGATAACGTTCTATCGGGGCCTCTCTTGCCCTTTCTAGTTCGCAACGAAGCCTCTTTGTGGCCCTACGATCAAAGCTCCGATAACTCCGGACATCTCTTTGTGTGCTCGTGTTTGGATTTCAACCGTGTGTGTGCGTGTGTGTGTGTGTGTGGAAGGGGGTTCATACCAGGGCGATTAACCTGATAATCGATTGTCAATAATTCCACAGTCCTTGTAGGTCAGGATGACTTCTTATGCGGACGAGATAACCTTCTACGTGTACGTATAGGAGACCGATTAGTTTTATATTGAAAAAACCAGCACGTGATCTTGGATCATCGGGATAATACTATTGAGGTGGAGATTACGATCTTTTGGGCTTTCGAAAATTAGCTTGAATAATTCAATCTTTTTTTTTCTTTACCTTTATTTCAATTCGTTCCGATCACGGTGTTTTATTTTATTTTATCTGTAATATATATACGGAATGCTTATTTCATAGCGTTTAAATCAATTATAAAATGGTGTTTCATTTTATTTCGAAATTATATGGTGAAATGAGTTATAGTAACTGAGAATGGCTCGATCAATATTATAAACTTTATTTTACGCGAAGAAGAATCTTGCAGTAAAAATTATCGTCATAGAGTAATTGAGGAAGAGATTTAATAAATCATAAAAATTACTATGATGTACAGTAAAGTTTACTTTGTATCTAGTAAATTATCCAAAAATCGTAATAAATTTTATTGTACAACATAGTCATTTTTACCATTTGTCAAGTACGTCCATTTATTACTTAATTACACAGTAATTATTAGTACAATATTTTTCTCCGTGTGTAGATTTATTAATGTTCGCTATGCATGTAATAAACTTTTCCAAAAACTGTAACAAATTTTCGTATACAAAATAGTAATTTTATCATTTGTCAAATTTGTCCCTCTATTACTCAATAACATAGTAACATTTACTGCATCTTTTTACTACGTGGACATATGTTTAATAGTCACATGTTAATCTTAATCTCTAATCGTTTTAGTTTAGTAATAAAAAATTACTTAATTGTTAGTCACTATAAGTTCTCAACATAACTTCCAATTTTCAACGTGATTATGATTATATCTACACGACTCATTGTAGTAAAACCGGGTCTTAAAAATTGATACTAAATTTTATTAAAAAAAAACGTTTTACACGTATCAATAAATGACCAAATTATATAGAACCGTCGATTTTTTTTCTAATTATATTATTATAATTACAGTTTACAAATAAAAATAAACCATATCTTAAATACAAGTAACGATCAAAATTCACATTGCAACTATATTTAGACACACAATGTCGTTATTCCTTGTGAATAGATTCTGTTCCGTATTGAATAACATGTCATTCCACTATATATAAAATCAAAAACAATATGCTTCGCTACACGTATTGAATAAAATAATGTGCGCATTATTATTAAACTCTTGATCGATATTTTAATCAAAACAGAAAAGATGATTTAATGATTTGCTATACGAACGCAATGTACATCAAATAAATAGATCATGGATTAAAGGTACACGATCGATAGTAGTCTAGTAAATGGAACGCCTATATATATATACAGTTTGATTTGCGTGACTTTGATTGAAGACTATCAACTAATGGTAACTAAAATGCATTTGCTTGAGAGATATATATGTATATATACGTACATTGAATAAATGACTATGGATTATAAATTTTTTCCTTCCATTATTTAATAAACGTTAAACGTAGCACTCGACGCTAAAATGTAATTCATGAAAAGCGTATGACGGCTGCCCATAAGGGGAATGATCTACTTGGCATGCCAATAAGTAGTCAGATATAGGTGTGTATATATATTACGTTAAGAATTACGTTAAGGGATCTGAAAAGTAAAAATTTAATTAAATCATGTAATAATCCAATCCATAATTTTAAGGGAGTGTTGTGGTATTGGTGTTGTGATATAAGTACTACTTAAGGAGATGTAAGACTAAAAAAAATTGGAATCCTTACTTATTTTTTAATTAACAATGGATTGACTTTTTCCAAAAAAAAAATTTCTCTGTAACGCTCTTCTACTTGTTTCGAATAGTACGTACGATTTTTTTTCACTAAATGATTGAGATTTTCGTACAACCTCAAGGATCAATTTTATGCCAAATCATTACCGATGAAAACTGGTTGATAATTTTTAATTAATTTAAAATTAATTCTTCTATATTACTCAAGAGTCACGTATGAATTTTTCCATATTTATAGTTCGTTGCAGGAAATTTTTGGGTTTTATAAGTAGATCTCTGCAATTTGATTGTCACATTTCCTTAAAGATGAAATGTCACTCCAAGAAAGTGAAAATCGAAACACTCTCGTTTAGAGCTGCTCGCCAGAAGAAACTTTTCACCCTCTCTCTCTCGCATAGATATACTTTAGTATAACAATAATTAATTACATTATTATTATTGTTGCTTGACCAAGTGTGGAATTTAAATATATTATAATATAAATTATAACAAAACCATTGAGCGAATTATGAAGTAGACGTATATATATGTATGCTTTGCATTATTACATAACGTAATTAAATTCAGAGCTATAGTTGAGAATTTTGAGGCGGCTTAGAAATGCGCATAAATTCATAAAAATAGCCTCAAATTAGATAATTCGAATGCAACTCTAACGCTAAAGCCGTGAGAAAGCTAACCGTGCAACCTACCAGACTGTTTTATATATACATATATGTACATCTAGAGAGAGGATGGAGAGAACAGAAAGTACAGTAAAATTGCAGGAAAGTGAAAAGCGAATAACAAAAAATGATGTATAAAAATACAAAAAGAATTTTAAACGCAAACCCATAGAGAGTTAAACTTTTGCGGTCCTTATCTAAACTTGTTTCCTCTTCACCTAGTTTCGTCCCTTTTTTTTCTTTTTCCACTATGAAAAGAAAATGTTTAAACAATTTGATGCGAATAATTTACAACGTAAAATATAGCTTCTCGCAAATTAATGTTTCCAGAAATTATTCAGTAATACGCGGAGAAATAAGTTAAATAATAAAAATAACTATTTTATAGAGTAATTATAATGCAATCTTGGAAAATTATTATAAAAATTACTATTTTTATAGGAAAAAATTTACTTCAGATTTATTAATGTTTACGGCATCCAGTAAATTTTACCTATAACAAAATGTACTAATTTTTATAATAATCGTAGTCTCTCGATAATACAATAAAATAGTAATTTTTACTAGAACCTAAATAAAATTTACTTTTTCCATAAGAAAAGGAAATGCAAGTTCGAACGAATCTAATACACCTGAATTCTTTTATTTAGCCTAATGTACACGTTCTTATAATTAAGATAGGCGAAAAAGTGACACTTCCAAAAAAAAATACAACAACAACACGTGGGGAGAGAGAGAACAAAGTACGGAGCAATACAATTTCCCTTGTGAAAGCCGAGAAAAACGCGGGAAAAAGGTCATTCGGGTAAATACGATATGCCACCCTCTTGTATACACATCCCTATGGAATATTCCAGAGTATACGCGGCGTTCCTGTTTTCGAGTCGTTGCTCGATAACGACTAGTCGCATCGAGTCTTTTTTCCTAATTACCACCATCGACTTCTCTCTCTCTCTCTTTTTTTTCTCCTAGTCCCCAACCGTAATCGTTCGGTTCAAATCAATTACGCGTCTCGTTTGTCGTACATTATCCTTCTTTCGATGCACTTCTCGTAAAAATTCACCAGCTCGTATACATATATACGTAAAACCTATTCTGTTAAATATTACCTTGTGCATAGGAATGTTCGTTTTACCGTTCGATGGACTAATTTACGTTACGTGTTTGTTGTATTGTATTTTTTTTTCGTCGGTTGTTAGTTCTTTTTTTGGTATTTTGTTTGGAGAAACCTACTTTTTTTGTTACCGAGCAAATTAAAGGTACAGGATAGCTCTGTCCTTTTTTTTCTCGTAAACACCGGGAGTGTATAGCATTTTGTACAATATCAATTTCAATTATTTTATTTCGAGATTAACTGGTTTTTTCCTTTTTTTCGTGATTCTATATAGTTTATCGTGCATGTAGTGTATATGCGAAACGTGAATGAAGTATCGATAACAGTTTTTTTTTAGAAATAAAGGAGTTAATTTATTAAATAATAAAAAATTCCCAGGTAAAAATGTCAATTTGGAAATGTAAGAGGTTGAAAATAAATCTACTACTTCTCGTTATAATATTTATTGACAACAAATCTCAAGACGTGTGTATTCGTCGAAGGTTCGCGACGGAGAGCTCACGCAAGCTCTTTGCTTTTCGGCACGGGGCTTAGTATATCCCCACTTATCTCATTATTATATATATCGCGATACACACATATACAAACTATTTACATTTTCCTTACAATCGGCCAGTCCTGACCATAGTGCGACCCGAACTATTGCTCTACATTCGCAGTATACAGTACAATCAGTCTTTTATTATTACTAAGTCATCTGTTTGCTGAGAAATTTCGTTTGGACGCCAAGGACGTATATTAGCTGCTTCCCAAACTCCTACATAAGGGCGATTGCTTACTTGAAAATTTTCTATATCACTTACTACGTATCTATCATTACGTAATACTTTTAACACTTTATAGGGACCCTTGTATTTTGGTATTAATTTTTTTGATACTCCTGGCGTACTCTCAAAATTTCTCACCATTACATAATCATCGTTTTTATATGTTCGTGCCTCTTTCTTATTCTTATTAAAATATCGCTCATTATACACTTGCAATTTTTCAATATTTTCAGCGGCTAATTTTCGATCATTTTCTAGGTCTCGCTTGACCTCTACGGTTTGTTGTTCAATATAATCTTTAATTATATCAATTTCTTTTTCTCGCTGATTTATACCAAACAATAATTTCGCAGGTGTCGTTCCTGTTGATTTACTAATAGTATTATTCAATGCGTATTCTACATCGTTTACGATCTTATACCAGTACAGTTTAATGTCATCGTTTTTCATTTTTGCTAACGCAGGAGCAAGTACTCGATTTATACGCTCAACTTGACCGTTGGCCTTCGGAGAGCCTGTTGCTATTTTAATATGCTTTATTTCATTATTTTCTAAGAATTTTTGAAACTCATCCGACGTAAAACAGCTTCCACGATCGGATACTATATTCTTTGGTCGACTGTAACTAACAAAATATTGATTTAAACAATCTATTGCTTCTTTACTAGAAGTAGTCTTAGTCGGATAAAGCCTCGTAAACTTTGTAAAAGAATCTATCACAACGAGTATATGTTGTTTTATTAAACATTTTTTATCGATCGGGCCTATGTGATCCACGTGTAACGTATCAAAAGGCAAATTACCTTTCGGAATTGAATGCAACATACCTTCTTTTTTTCCACTTGTGGGGTTAAATGCAATACATTTTAAACAATCCTCAATATAAGATTTAACTACAGAATTCATATCTTGAAACCAATAAGTAGACTTAATAGCATTACAAGTTTTTTCTATAGACATATGCCCCATCTCGTCGTGATATTTTCTTAATACATGAATTATCATTCCATTCGGCACGCAAAATAATAATTTTTCTTTATGTTTACGATATAAGATTCCGTTTCGCATTTCAAATAATTTGTGTTCTTTAATTTCTAGTTCGTTTTTTATTTTTTGCAAGCTTGGATCGCGACTCTGACTAATGACTAAATTTGTTTCAAAAGGATTGTCTTCGATTACTAAAATTTCTACTGCACGACTAAGTGCATCCACGTGTTGCATTCTATTACCCGGACGATGTTCTATCTCATAATCAAAATTTTGTAGTTCTAAAGCCCAACGAGCAATTCGAGGATTAATTTCTTTTTTAGCCAATGTTAACTTTAAAGAATTACAATCGGTTATGATTTTAAATTTTATTCCGTATAAATATACTCGAAATCTACGCAATGCGTGAATAATTGCTAATGTTTCTAATTCAAAACTACTGTAACGACTTTCAGGCTCAGTCGTGCGTTTAGAAAAATACATAATTGGGTGGAATTTATTATCTGATTTTCGTTGTAACAAAACGGCTCCTAAACCTAATGAGCTTGCATCGCAGTGCAATTCGGTTTCGTGATGAGGATTATATATACTCAAAACCGGCGCCTCAATAAGCTTACGTTTTAAAGTCTCAAAAGCTTCTATTTCTTTTTGACTCATACAGAAACGAACATCCTTCTTTACCAGATTATAAAGGGGTTTAGCGATGACTGAAAATTTCTCAATAAATTTACGGAAAAATGAACACATACCCAAAAATCTTTGTACACCTCGAACATCCTTCGGTATAGGGTAATTTTTAATTGCTTCTACCCCTCGATCAGTTGGAGCTATCCCATTTTTTGATATTTTGTAACCTAAATATTCTACCTCGTTTAATAAGAATTTACATTTATCTAATTTTAAATCTATACAGTTTTCAGAAAGCACTAAAAAGATTTCTTTTAAAACGTCAAGATGTTCTTCTACTGTTTTTGTAGTAATTAAAAAATCATCCATAAATGCAACTAACACGCCTTTTCGAATAAATGTTTGTAAAACTTTATTAATCCATGCTTGAAATACGTTTGGTCCTGGCTTAATACCGAAAGGCATTTTCAAAAATTCAAACACACCTTGCGGTGTAACAAACGCAGTATATTTTATCGAATTATCATTAACGCGTATATGATGGAAACCATCCTGTAAATCCAGAACTGAAAAATAAGTTTTGCCTTCTAACGCATCTAATTGATCTTCGATCAATGGTAACGGATTATTGTCACGCTTAATATATTTATTCAATTCTCTGTAGTCGATACATAATCTTATTTTGCCGTTTCTCTTTCGAACTAGTACAATTGGCGAAGCGTATTCAGAACTACTTGGTCTTATAACACCGTCTTTCAACCATTTGTCTAATATTTCTGAAACTTGTTCTTTTTCCGCAAAAGATAACCGTCGGGGCATAAAGTGAAATGGTTCATGATCTCGCAAAGAAAGAGTCAGCTCCGCTGGAACTTTAGGCGTAAGCGGCCGTTCTCGAAGTAAATATTGCGTACGAAACAATTCTCGAAGCTCGCTCTGTTTACCTATATCAATACACGGATTTATATCTAATGTTTGAGCTTTGTCAATAGTCAAATTGTCTACTTCAATATTCATGATTTCTTGCAAAATTATATCGTTAGATCTTTGAACGAACTCTAAGCCTAAAATTTTGATAACATCTCTTCCAAGAACCACCGGCGAAATCATTGTATAATCGGGTACTACTAACAAACGTACATTTCTATATTTGTTATTATTAAATTCTAAATCACATATAATAAAACCTAAAACTGCTAAATTACTGTTATTTATACCGCGAAATCTACCTTCAATTTCCTCGTCAGTGTATATAAAATCTCCCGGAATATATTTTAATTTTATAAAACTTATTGCACTACCTGAATCCAAAAGAGTTCGCAAACGCATACAATGTTCAATATCGCTGTTATCATTACATAAAATATAATTAATGTTTTTAAAATACTCATCTTCTGATTCTTTTATTTCGTCTACATTATGCACAGCGTGATTCGAAGTAGTTTCCTTCATCTTCGGGCATTCTCTTATTACGTGATCAGGACTCCCGCATTTGAAACATTTACCTTTACTCCTCACTTGCGTACATTCGGCTTTTGTGTGGCCTTCCTGTTGGCATTGGTAGCAGCGTACTCGTCTCGGCAAATGCGAAGATCCTTCTTTTGTAGGTTTTGCATGCTCTATTTTTCCTTGTTTAATCGCATGTCCACTTTTAGGAAAATTAACTTTTTCAAAGGCCTGAAGTATCTCCGTAGCTGTCTGAAATTTCTGTAATCTTGCCTGGTTTTGTAGTTGGTAATCCGGTATACCTTCGACGATGTACTCGACCAACTCTTCGTCACTTATTGGAACACTATTTGCTAAAATTGATTTTTCATGCCAATATTCACTAAACGTTTCATTAGCACGCCATTTCCTCCCTTCAAACTGACGTCTGCGTGTCAACGTACTAATTTTATGTGAAAACATGTTTTTCATTTCGCCCAGCAATTCGTCTGCAGATAATTCTAAATAAGTTGGTTTCGAATAAAACCACTTCTGTGCATTACCTACTAATTTTGTTCCAATAAGAATTCTAGTGGTTTGATCGTCGAGTCGATAAGTAGCCTTAAGTAGCATAATCTGCTTTTGCCAGTTACTAAAATTATCCTCATTACCATTAAATTCTGGTAAAAGCATAGAAATCGATCTTATATCCAACTTAGACGGTATTCTTTCCGATACCTCGAAGGGTTCTTGACTATACGGTTGCAAATTAGATGTTTGTGTAGTTGTTCGAAGCAGGTTTAATTCCCTACGCAGTAGATCCATTTCCTTTGCCATAAGTTCTTTTTCTTTTCTTAATAGAGCCATCTCGTTACTACTAGTTTGAGAACTACCACTTGCTTCCTTCGATAGTCTATGTTCATTATCTACGATTTCTCTCCACGAATCTGACGGATCTGCTTCTTGCAACCTTGCAATTAATTCGGCTTTCGTTCCTGAAGTAGATAAAGATTTTTGTTGCAGTATCCCTTTCAACTCTTGCACTGTGAACTCATGAGGTTCCTTTACTATTACTGGCAACATTTTACTTATACACGTATTATATTCCTTGTCACTGTATCAGACAATAATAAACTAAGTATCAGCTTGAACCGAAATCGCGTTAAATGAAAAAAATAAAAGAACTCGTATTTCGAACAACACTCGGTACCTTGTTACCGAAACAAAACAATACTACGAGTAATAATTACACATTCTAACACGATTTCCACAGTCATAAACAGTGCTAATAATCCTTTGTTTACTAAGGATATCAGAGCAGTTCTGAAACTTTCACGATCGTTGTGATCCAACAATATTTAAAATGTCCTCACTTACTATTAATACAAACCGGCATCTTATACTGGAATTTAATGGGTTTCCGCACTTCACATGAAAAGAACAAACATGCTAATTTATAATACGACTTCAAGCATCCTGTACACAATCATGCAAGTCCGTTGACTGCCTGATGCTTGCGTCACGACTGCTTGTATCGTTCAACGGCGACGATTCACCATGTTGCCCTTTTTATCGAAAATAACAGTTTCCCTGTTCTTGCAGTATCAATGCACGGATGCTGGTTTCTAATCCCACTTCTGATATTGTAAGAGGTTGAAAATAAATCTACTACTTCTCGTTATAATATTTATTGACAACAAATCTCAAGACGTGTGTATTCGTCGAAGGTTCGCGACGGAGAGCTCACGCAAGCTCTTTGCTTTTCGGCACGGGGCTTAGTATATCCCCACTTATCTCATTATTATATATATCGCGATACACACATATACAAACTATTTACATTTTCCTTACAGAAATTAGATAATAAAAATTACTGGGGAGTGGCTTGTGATGCAACGTTTTTTTTTAATTTTCAACATTTAGATTATTTTGCCAACTTCCTGTAAGTAGCAAAACACAAACTTCGTACAGGTTTGATTTACTTTTTAAAGTATTTATTTAATTCGAATAACTACTCAAATAAATGCAATTTTATTAAATTATTTATTTAATCATTTTTAATAGCAAATTTATGGATAAATACTATATTCACACTCAATGCATTTTCATAAACTGCAACATAGTATAAAATAGAATAAAAAATTGAATTTTATTTGAATTAAGCGTTTAGTAATATGAAAAAAGCATCCCATCGAAACACTGAAAATGAGCAATTTTTTCGCCCAAATTATGAATGTATTGATTACTTAATGAAACAAGATTTTTATTGAAATTTTAAAAAAATTATCTGTTTATCTTTACGTTTCGATAACTTGGTTTATCAGTCTAATCGGACTCAACATATGCAAAGAACACTAAGAAACCAATTCAGAAAAGCATAAAAATAAACAAGTAGTTTTATATTTCTAGTTAATATATTGTTACTGATGTAATTAGCGAATAAATATATTATGTTAAACAAAGGTTTCTTTCGTTTTGATTATAATTATTATTGTTATTATTATTATTATTATTATTATAAATTCACTAAATTCTTAAGAAAGTAGTAAGTTACCAATGTAATAATTATAATATATTTATATTCAATCTTGTTATTTTAATCTAATGTAAAATATGTGTAATAAAGGTAATGCCTGAAGAGGATGGAGAATTTCCATCGAAACGTTGCAATGTAATGTAAACAATACAGTGTGTTCATCAATTATCGATACAATACCTAATCTACAATTTCAACTGCGTGGACGACATTAATATAACTAAAGAATCTTAAGAAAGTAATTTATTACAACACAATAATGATATTGTTGCCTTGTATAAGCCGCATGTACGGCGATCGTAAAGGATCGGCTGAGGCTGCGTTTTCCCTCCGCTAAAGAAACTTAAAAGTGGACAAATGGAGGGGGCTCGGGGTAAGATAACATAGTAGTATCTTACAGATGTTTAGGCATTGGAAATGATTAGAAAATACCTAATAATTTATTGTCATTTCTTTACAAAAAAAACTGTAAAAAAAAAGAAAAAAGAAAGAAGCAGCAAAAAAAACTATAACTCTATAAAACTTATTAACGCGATAACATATATCATTCTCATAACACTTAATAATTAAAATATTAAAAACAATTATTAAAATATATAAAGTTAACACATACTATCAAACACAAAGAGCGATATCATTACAACTACATGTAATAAACAAATCTTTAAAAAAATTTAAGAAAAAAATCACGTACACAAATAGCAAAATATTTCATAAAATAACAATGTCTGTTAAATATAAACAAAAAATCAGTTACCACATTAAAACACATATAATATACACACCGTACGCTTAAAAAAACAGCGAAAGAATAACGAATCTTTAAATAATCAGTATACATATATATACATAAAACATAAAATTTACACAAGACAAGCAACTTTTAATTAACTCCGAACTTTTAATTAGAGCGGGATGAATATAAAAACCGCGAGAAATTATGAACATTCAAATCTCATAAATATAAAATGAGGGAACAATAATTAATCGCGGGTGTACTCGTATATATATTGTTATACTTTTATTTCCCACCTTCCCTCACCCTTACCCGGTAATATCATCATTGTTATATTTCGAAGCTTTACAAACGGACGCGCGTAATACGCGACTTGTCAATCTCACTTTGCAAGCGCAAGAATATTACAAAAAAAAACAGCCCACACTCAAAGTCATAGACGCGCTTTAAAAAAAACATAAAGGAATTAGCGGTTGTTCCTAAGTTGCTGGGTCGTAAAATCCTATATAAAAGAAAAAGGAAAGAAAGAAGAGAGAAGTATATATCCTCCTCGTCGTTATATATATATATATATAAGAGAGAGAGAAATAAAGGAGGACTTGAGCAAAACGTTGTAATGTACGTTACACACGCGGGCGAGCGTTCGCCTAGCGATTTTACGGTGAAAAAGTAGATCCCACTTCGGTGCATATAAATTCAGTGGCTCAAGGACACTGTATATATATATATATATCCTTCACCCGGTATACGTATATTCGAAACAAACTATCCAGGGAATATTTCAGAGTGTAAAAGATAAATAAGGGAGTGGTAGATGACAAAATGTGTATATATACATAGATATATACGTAGTGAACGTTGTGAAATATACACAAGTTGGGTGCTAAACGTTTCTTAATATTTATACGACAAATCCTCTTAAGGGAAGAACGAAATACGAGTCGAAACGTAACCCCAGCTCGTTACACATCTATATATATATATATACATACATATATGTGATGCCAGTGTCTACTAGTGTGGGGTGAGAGAAAAGACGTCGTTAGAAAAGTGGGATTCCATTAGCAGTATTCGTATCCGGCGAGAGAGGGAGGGGGGGGGGGAAGAAAAAAATATGCGAGGACGAGGAGTAAGAATAAAAATTCAAGGCGAAACACGCCGTTCCCATAGGAGGACGGGACGTTTCGCTCGATCGCGTAAGACCTACATAGCAATATGCTGATGAATCGCACTCGCTGACTTCGCAACGCGAAAGGGCGCGAGGTACCACCCCTTTTTTTTCTCTCATTATTGAAAATAACCGAATAAATTTCGGTGGATCGTTCGTAAATCACGCGCGATCGCATTCCGCGAGTCCATTATTTATACCTGCGATATATACGTTCTACATAAGATAATTGGAGAACTCTTTTTTTTATTTTACACTTCTTTTTCTCTCGTTTCTTTTCAGCGGAACGTGTAGGAAATTGAATAATACGAATTTAATATTTAATCGTTGCAAATTGCCAATATGATCAAATTTTGTATTCTACACCGCGCGCGTTGTACTTTTGTTACGCCAAAGAACGAATTTCGTCTCGTTCCTTTTTCCTTTTTCGAAATATATCAGGTACTCTGCGAAAGAAAAAGAGGAGAGGAAAAAAAAGGAAGGAAGGAAATGAAAAAAACTCGAGGCAACAGACAGATAGATGAAATTTGATTATGAGGTATAGCAAAGAAAAAGGTATCGTCGCGTTTTCACCTTCCACACTTTCATCTGCTAGACAAGAAGGAAGCGACAGTAAGAGAGAGAGACTGAGAGAGAGAGAGAAAACGATGGTAAAAGGGCGGTAAGAGCTTGCGCGAGAAAGAGAAGAGGAAAGATAACGCTTGAACAAAAGCTCGGGCGTATTTTCATCTCGAAGCTTCGCCTCGTTTCTTTTCTTTATACCCACGCCTAGACATTAAACTAGCACCATCCATCTACTTTTATAAATATATATAGAGAAAAAAAATGAGAAACGAAATACGATTTACCAATATTCACTTTTCGCAGATAATAGGAGTATGAAAAAGGTAGAGTCTAATTTTTATTATATAGACTCGTTGGGAATTTATTCTATTTAGGGAACTCGATCTGCATTCATTTTGCAATAACTAATTGTTCGTAGGTTCGTGCCCAGCTTATAGGATATGTTTTCTAATATAAAAATATAAAAAATTCAGAGCCGCAGACCCTAACAATCGTTTTTTCAAAAATCCGAAAAATAGTGACTTCACTTCAAACGCTTGTAACTTCTATCCTGTTAAATATTGACATTCAAACCAAAGTTTAATAAAAAGCTGAGATAAAATAGATATAATTTAAAAAAAGACGCTCAAATCCGTTAAAATGGAGCAAAGTTATAGCCGAATTAAGAATTTAAAGAAATTTAGCTTAAAAAATCAATAAAATTTGTACTGCCCAATTTTTGTTTAATTGGTATTCTATTTTTGTTTAATTGGTATTCTATTTATGTTTATTTGTATTCTATAATTGTTGATTCTTTTATTGATAGAAGGAAATTTTATTTTCTGATCGCTAGAGAGATCATCATCTGTCGTGAAACACCTTACGATTTTCGTAAAAACCAAGTTACTTTTTCTAAAAAGAATTCTTTCTAATTACTTTTATTATTTGTTTTCATCATTTTGTACTATTTCATGTTTACATAAAAATCTTACAATAGAGCTTCAAAATCTCTTTTATACGATTACATAAAATGTTCATTAACAATCGCTTTTAGAAACAAGTTTTTTTTAGTTTTTCGTGAATAAAAATTCTTTTTGTACGACTTAATAACTGAATTTTTAAAACATTATTCAAACTGCAGTATTGCTTATTTGTTGATAGTATTATTTTTAAACATTTCATGGTCAATGTATGAACCACTTATTTTGTTATTACAAATATATTCACTTGAATACACATTACATCTTGTAATAAAAAATATAATTATTTTATAATACACATACACAGAGAAAATTGCAGGATATTTGTGAATTTGGTGAAGTAAACAGAGGAGGAAAATTATCTTGATAATGGTAATCATAATGTGTTTAAATCCATTATTAGAGCCATCTTTATAAGCACAATGTACTAAGTAAGTTAAAAGTATTTGGAGTAACGTTGATCTCCATTAACCATAATGTTTATATAGCAATTTAATAATTCGTTATAGCCTTGATAAAACATTCGAAACTTCGGCAAATACTTGTATTAATTCTGGTTCATGGGGATCAATAAAGTCATTTAACATAATTACTTCAAATAATTCTTGGACGAACAATAAATTCACGGGCATGTTAAACCCGGGTTGCAGGGATCTATCTTTTTCAACTCAAGAGTTATAATTAAAATTTGAAACTAAAAATCTGGAAAAATTCATAAAGGTACTTTGAAGCATAACGGAACGTTTGATGTGACGTTACCAGATTTATTAAAATAATAACCTATTTTCTATTAAGATACCCGTATTAGGGTCCAACATACCCTTAAGGGGAGTTCAGAGCGTTATCTTCAAAAATTCACCACGCGAAAATTTGCGGGTAGTAATGGCGCTGTTATTAGGTGGGCTGGTTTTTATTCGACAATAAAAGAAATTAAAGAAAATTAAAGAAAATAGTGTTTTCACTTCACAAAATCGAAGTTGAGAGGAATAGATATCGATGTAAATGATTAATTACATATTAATTTGCTGACCGAAAAGACAGTATTTTCACCGAAAAGTGATAAGTACGAAGTATCTTTTAATCAATGTTGAAAACACACTCCGAAATAACTTCCTAGTTATCACTTTTTGTCGAAAATACTGACTGTTCGATCAGCTATGCAATATGTAATTAATTATTACATCGATGTATAATCCGCTTAACTTCGATTTTGCGAGGTAAAAACTCTATTTTTTTTAGTTATTGTCGAATATTAATTCAGCCCACCTGATGGCAGCGCCATTACTGCCCGCAAATTTTCGGGTGGTGGATCTGCGAAGCTATGAGCTACAGACATCCCTTCATTTACAAGTAATTTTTATAAAATCTTTATCAACGTTCGCAGAGACATACAAGACTTTTTAAAATAATACATGTACCGTTATTTTACGGATTGTTCTAAAAAAATTGTTTTTTTTTTTTTTTATTATTTTAACGTCGCTCTTTTTATGTTCCCAAACCGGTGCTAATCAGCGACAGAGGTCATACGATGTCTTAGTGAAGAAAGCACATTTGTTGAAAAAATTTTGATAATTGATGCGTTTTTACGATCCTAAGTACGGAATATTTCGTGATATTTGGTTATGAAAAATTCGTTATAACAGTAACGCTAAAAATCCATATGCAGGCATATGAAAAAAATGGTCGATTTGTTATTATAAATGTACATTGATTTGTAATAAAATAATATTTCTTCGATAGTATCACTTAGTTCTTAACTACTAAGATTTCAACTGTTATAAGAATTCATTCAAATAATACCTAAGTGTAAAGAAATATTAATATTTCCTCATTATATTTATAAGTATATCATCAGATATTAACAGTTAAGTTACGTCGTTTGTCTCAAATATGCCTTTCTCATGGTGCATAAAATGCACCCAATTTACCACTTCCAAAACTAGATTATCGACTAATTATCCAATTCCGTAATAAAGCCCATCAGTTACGCGTGTCCGATATGAACAAATGTCCACAAACATGATCTACCGATAGACACATTTTAGTTCGATAAAGGGGAAAAGTAAAGTAAGTCCGCATCTCACATCTCGTTGATCTCTTAGATCCTCGCGGCAGCTGGTGCATTAAAAATACTACGCGCACTTCACCCGTATAACCAAGTACGTGGTGTGCGGGTATACAGTACGGGGGGGGAGGTCAATCGCATTTCGCGCACGTATACGGGAGAAACGACGCGATTACTTAGGCCGGCGAAGTGGCGCCCGTAGCTGTAAAAAGGGTCGTTTTGGTCCTACTGCTCCACGAGAGTAACAAATAATGCCTTCTTTCCTTGAACCCACCCACACACGTACACCTACGCCGTTCTCTTCAGATTTCGTGAGGATGCGAAAACGATGCGGTAAATACATATAGACAACACTGTGCAGCACACACGTATATTTCAGATTAGCGTCTTTGTCATCAAGATTTTATAGAATTTAATCTCGTTCCAGTTCGAACGATCGTATACTTATATGTGTACAGACGCATTGTCGAACGGTTGCCGCGATACATCCAAGTTAGACGAATAAAAAAACGAAAGAGGAGAAGAAGAGGAAGGGTGAAACAGTATATAGGAAGTGAGATCCTTGGCAATTCCGATGTAGCGCGCGACTCGATCCGACTGATCGTTTTAACGGTCCGAGTTTGCCTCGGCTCGCCGTAAAAAATGGAAATAAATGCTCCTGAAACGATGCGCGAACGAAGCTCCTGTGAAAAAAAAGAGAGAGAAAACCGAACGAAGGAGGTAGGTTGAAAGGTTACGCGCATCTCTCTATTTTATATATACACGAGATAGAAATAAAAGGATATATAGGGAAACCAGCTCGCGGAGTCCAGTCACATTTTTAATCCCGGGTAAAAAGTTTTTGAATTACATTTAACTGCCGGGGCTCGAAAATGGGGGGAGAGTGAGGTACGAACGGCTCGAGCCTGAAAATGAGCGAAAGAAAGGAAGGAAGGAAGAAAGAAAGAAATAAAGGGACAATAAGGAGAGAACGAGACCGAGTCGAAAGTGAACAAAGAGCGAGAGAGAGAGAGAGAGAGAGAGAGAGAGAGAGAGAGAGAGAAAGAAAGAGAGAGCGTAATAGACTGAGCGTGCATGCGTTTATGAGTGTGTACGCGTTTGTGTTCGACAGTAAAACTATACGACCTTATACGTTTCTTGTTACGTACCCATGTTGAAAATGTATATACCTTTCGGTTTAAAATCCTAGGCTTCAAGCCACGTTTGTTTATAAAATAACGCGAGAAAAAAAAATAAATAAAAAAAATAGATCGTTGATGTTTAAAAGATTTTTACTTAATTCTCTCTTCTACTTGTACTTTTAACTATTTTATTATATAGACGCACGGAATATTGAATCTGTAGTAAAATTCAGTTTCTCACTCTCCCTCGCCTTTTGGCGCGATATGCGAACGTGAACGCGAAGTACGAGAACGAGCCTTAAACTAAAAGAGAAGAGGCTAGAGGGACAATTCGAGTAATAGTGGGGAAAGAAAAAAAATTTTCTCTCTCATATCCCATTAAATGGTTTCTATATACTCTTACTTTACCGGAACAATTTAGTTTTCCTTTTTTTTTCATTTTTATTTTCATTCCCCTCTTCTTTAGGTAAGCGCAACCCACCCTCACGGTGGGAGATACACTCATTAAGTGGTCATTGCGTGGATAATCATAATGATAACGATGTCGTAAAAAGAAGAAGAAAAAAAAAGATGAAGAAAAAGTTGAGGCCATTGTATCTTTGAAGCTGTATCAAAAGGTGGGCGCAAGCTCAATGCCATTCATCGAGGAATTATTTAATTCAGAAAATGAATCACGAGATTTATCTCCGTCGAGACCGATGATGATGGGGGCAATAATAACGTTTTGACGCGGATTAATTTAATGGGGGGTCTCGTATCACGGGACAATACTCCCTCATATTTTCTTTTTTCTCTTACGTTTTTAGTTTATATTCGTATACATTACGACGTTGTCGAGAATTCAAAAGGTGGTATATATATATATGTATGGTCCCTGATTACATTTAGGTTAAGTGTACCAAATTTCCGATGGGATTATATATACATATATACACGTTAGATTAGATTATTTTCGGTTTCCGTTCGAGAGATCGGTATATTATGTAAGTTGATTACACAGTCTTGATTTAGGTGACGTTGTTACCTCGTATATACAATGTCAAACGAACCTCGATGAATAAGAAATTAAACCCTCCGAGTTCATCAGGATCCAAATTTTCGTTATTTTTTTTCCGTTACGTTAATCGTATACGTAAAATATATACGCATTAATTAAATGTCGTGTCGATATAATTTTTATATATATATATATGAATTATACTTTACCGATGCAACAAGACAACGACCGCAAAACCGATAATATATAAATGATATTAACCGCGTCTACTTTCGAGCGGTTATTACGGTTACTGAAAATTTGTCAGACTCCGTTCGACTAGCATATGTTCACGTGAATGTATATATAATTAAGCTTACGGACACTACTCTCATGTATACTTTCATTTACGCACTCGAACGTTCATTAAGACACATATATATATACATCGTCACTTTGAGAGTTAAACCTTTCTGTATCTATATCTCTTCTCTTTATTATGTATATATATATTATAAAGAGAGCGAGAGAGATAGATAGAGAGAGAGATAGAAAGAAACTCTATAACCCAAAGAAATTCAATGCACAGAGGGACGAAATTGAAATTTCTAGTGACAAATAAAATTTTAAAACGATTTTCGAGTTTCAATTTCGTTAAAAAAATCTAATATAAAAGAGATTACATGTACACACACACAGATATATATATATATACAGATGTATTTTCATAAGTGCAGTTTTAATCCTGGTATAAATAAACGCTGGAATAAAAAGTTGCGTATAAACTGCGCGTGTACGTACGCGTGTGTAAAAAGTGTTGCGGATATACATATTTGTAAATATACGTGTACAAACGTGAAATTTTATTAAATTTGAAAGATATATACGAAAATTTTAAATATTGTTTAATTAATTCCGGTGTAATTAATTGCGTTCCACGGTTGTTAAATTATAATTATGGATTTATTACGGAATATATACATATATATATTTACGTTGTTCTAAAATATTATACACAATTATTATTTGTATTAACCGAGGTTATATTATAAATTTTCAAACTCACTTTTGGCCCATCGGCATTGTTCCGTTCCCTGTTTCCGAAACGCGTAGTATCCACATATATAGATAAATCGCGTGGGTAAAAGAAAATATAAAATTTACAAAACATATTTAATTTAGAAAAAAATAAATATGGTATATATAATCGACTAAGCGTGGCACGCATCAATCGCACTCAAGAAATACCGTATGTATAAGGCTCGAGGGCAAAACTCGACGGAACGATCGGAGTCACTTGTATATATAGAACGTAGTGGAATATATAACTCGGGTGGTCGTATAGTTGCGCGAGCGACCCGCAACTGAACTCTCTCTCTCTCTCTCTCTCGATCTCTCTCGAGCTTCATCATTCATCGGCGATATCTTGACGTATAACCTCGAGTCTCGGTGATGTACGAGGTCCGCATAGTTTAGCCTTTCGCGTACTTACGCGCGAACGGCACTCGGCAATATCCGTAATTGCGACGGTCGCGCGCTCGCATAATCGCGTTACCAGCCGCTCACTTGGCTTTCACACCCGGAAAACTTAAAGATCTGTGTTACGCGCGTGGGGGTCTACCCCGCGAATTCAATTCCGGATTTCCGAGGTATATATACACATATACGCTAGTAGAGCACCGCGAATTTTCGATATAGTTCTGTAATGAAGATTGCGCATACCGGACGTTACCGTATATGGTATACAATTTTTTTGTCATGGGGAATGAAGTTCCTCGTAATGGGTAGGTGGTGAAAGCTTATTTTTTTTATTATTAAGTACGAGTTTTGTAAACATAGCTTATTTCAAACTCAGTTTGTCTTTTATTTTATCCCACCGGTTTTTACATGCGAAGAGAAATTTTGTATTAACAATTACTATAGTTTCTAGTAAAGAAATCACAAACTGACAAATTGAGGAATATTACTATACTTTATATTACAAATTAACTAAAATTACAGTAAATATTATAAGGAATCGTAATAAATTTTATTATAAACTATAGTTAATTTCTCTGAAAATTACAGTAATTTTCCTTTGTTACTTGTTTACTAGACACTATTGTTATATTTAATATAAACTTTATCCCAGTATACATGTTACGCAATAGTTATAATACAATAAATATTGTAGTTTTTTTATTGATATTTTAAGAATTTATAAATAATAAACGTTCTTTATAGAAATGACAAATTGATATATCATTAATGAGAAAAACTCATACTCCGGTAGAGTAAGTTCTGCTGTTCGCTCGTGCGAACTCTATATATAAGCGGCAGTTCAATATAACATATTATATCCTAAAATTTAACGATTCGTCACGTAGTCATGTAAAAAAATGTATGTATATTGTATACGAGCGTCCCTTAGTGTTATAAAATGACTAGACTCTTTGTAAGATTCAACTGCGTCGCATGTGTCAATCCTTCGAGACTTCGGGCAATAAAACAATAAAGCAGTGTCCGCCCGAACGACTGGAAATTCCCCACGGAAGGCTAAGCTCATCAGGCCCACTTCTCTCATCTTGCACACATGCACGGACCTCCCTCTGCGAGTCCGTTAACCAATAGACGAGAAAAACTACAGAAAACCAAGGTATACGCCCTCTCAAGGATAACTGAGACTCGGTGTCAAGCGAGGGCGTGTGACGAAAAACGGGCACTCTCGAATTAGCGATCGAACGACTCTCTCGTTCTGTAGCCTCGTGGACGTTCTTTCTGCTAGTGTGCACTCGTGTTAAAACCTTATAAGAATTCTTTTGACTGTGCTGGCGTGTGCGGTCTTGTGGTCCGCTTTACACGAATATCTCGTGGCCGTGGCTGCCGGGTCCACCAACTCGCTCATCTGGACAACCGCGGAAAACGCTTACTGGGGAGCTCAGTGAGAGCCGGTAGCGTTTGGAAATTTGTGTCAACACCAACTGTGTGATCGAGCCGAGTTCTCTCATTCCCTAAGAGGCCTAGCACCACCGTCTCCCGGAAAGTCGGCCGTGATCGCGCCGAGCTCCGGTCTGACTAAAGGACCACTTCACGGGCCGCGCAGCAGCTCCTACTGACAACCAACGACGACGACTATTAGGCTAAGTACCAGCGAGATCTCGCGTGCGTTTATTATAGTTAGAATGATGATCATCAGGTAGTTTATAAAGTCGCTATTTTATTGACCAAATTATAATAATTAACCTGCATTGTTTATAACATCTTTTATTGATTAACTTGTTGTGAATAATATAATAGAATTGT